>CM031239.1:104697525-106095025 GCA_018340775.1 Taxus wallichiana var. yunnanensis
GTGAGATCCATAACCTCTAGGAAACGGCCACACGAGTCATTGGGAGGGTAGAGAAAGGGCGAGAAAACTATCAATGGTTGGAGGAACAGACTCCAGATTCTTACAAGTTTTATCAAATCTCTTTTGTCTAAGGACAAAGTTTTGGACCCTACCCCATTAACTACTCTTCCACCTCCTATAATTTTGAGCCAAGATGAAATACAGAGCATCAAATACATGCACAAGTATTCTGTCTACGGCAGGGCTATGGAAGCCATGGTGGAAGATATGCTTGTTGCAGGATTGAATTTCATCGATGAAGCTTTCAAACTCCACGGAAAGGTGAACAATTTGCAACAGAAACTCTCCTCCACTATCGGGGTCATGGATAAAGAGCTCAAACTCTGGAGCACAGATAGAGACCTCCGTCTCATGGGACGAGATGCATGATGAGAACATTTTATTGGCGAATAAGGTCTTTGATGATGCAAAGGATAATCTGTCAAAGTCCTGGGTTTACAGCGTGGAGTGGAAGATCAAAGTCCTGGAGGAGGCTTTGGGAGAGCTGAGGAATAGCTGGCAGAAAGGAGAGGCTTTCAAGACACTGGTGGTATCTGCTTTCAAAGATATACACTGTCATCTTCAAGATGAAACTTCTGGTGTGCCCCTTTCCTTGCAAGAAATCAAAGCTCAATTCAGAGCTTTTGTCAAAGATAACTTATTCAAGGAAAGTTCCATCTCCAAGGAGAAAATGAAGGATATTTGCTCTCTTCAATCTGCCATCGAAGAAGCAAATAAAGATTATCATACTCATGTCGAGTTTGATAAAGAAATGGAGAAGTTTCTCGATTTTGGGGTCGGGCCATAGCCAACACGTCATTCCTCAGGGCAGTAGACATAGCCGAGGCGTTGAAAAGATTCGCATAAAGTGGATTTTGAAGTCGGTGGGTCCTCTCGAGAATCGACCACCGTCTTCTTCTCCTTTTCTTTCTCTTCTTCCCATTCTTTTTCGTTTTCTTTGTAAAAAGTTGAGGTATTGCGGTTGCGCCCCTTAACTTTTCTTGGTTAAAAGAAGCAAGCATGAAGAGTAACTGATTTGTAAGCTATATAATGGCCTCTCTACGCCATTCTGAAAAGGAGGAAGAACTGGGTTTATTTTCTAAAAGTGTAAATAGATCATAAAGAAATCAATACATAAGGGCTTTCCATTCTTTGTCTATCTGATCTCTGTTATCTCTAAGCTTTCATTTAAATTTTGTGAAGATCATTTGTCTCCAGTTTGTTAGTCTTTCCGATTGCATACTTTTCAACTTTGCAAGCATGGTGATCTTGTATAACCAAGAAGGAACTTTGTGTCCTTGATTAATGAATCTGTGTTACGTTAAGAAACTTTGTGTTCTAGCAGATGTTATTTACAGAACTTTGTGTCTTTAAATTCCATCTCATTTATACGATACGAATGATCTTGTTTTCAATTCACTGTAACTTCGCATACATAAAGAATTACTCTGTTATCTATAATTCTACATGTTGCCTTTCTGCTCATTCTCGTACTCTCATTCCTCAGTCCTTTTGTAATTGATGATCTTTATAGTAAACACTTTCGTAATATCCAAGTTCAACCGAAAATCATGTTTTGTATATTTGTAAATAGGTTCGCTTTCTCGAATAAGGGAACCTCTCCCATTAAAGAGGAGGGACTTCTTGTCCCCCGACCGTGCTCTTCGTAAAGTCCTCTTTGACGACCAACACTCACATTGATGCATCTCCACCATTCATTGCATTCTCTGACTACGAATATCATGCTACATTATCCTCTGACACGTTAGATATCAATTCTTCTATTGGGCCTCACGATATTAATAATTCAATGATTGATCAATCGATTCATATGTGTGTGTGTTCTATTTCACTTCTTGTTTTCATCGATTATCCTCTATCGCATATTTCAAATCCAATTCCTAAATCATACGGTTATGTCAAACTTCCAGTCACAGTTGGTCCTCTTACCATGTTTGTGCCATTTATTATGGCACCTTCAATAAAAGGGTGTGACATTCTCTTAGGTCTTCCTAGATCTGTTTCTACTCAAGATATCGCTTTCCATGAATCACTTATTTATAAAGTTCATTTAAAACAAACAAGTCATTACTATTAATGTGTTCTACCATGTACACCGTGGTCGTAGCCTCCTTTTGAGGTTGTCATTGCACTCGCTAGAGAATCTAGGTCCCCGTGACCTCTCAAATCTAAAGTACAATCTACTCCTAGATCTCTTGTTCGCACATGACCTACTCGATCTCATCGATCTACCAATCCATCTCGTCGCCTAGGTATACCACTCGATGACTCCTTCACATAGGTATACATCACCTCCTCGACTCCTTAACATAGGTGTTCATCACCTCCGTGCTCTCCTTCACATAAGTATTCATCACCTCCATATTATCTTTCACATAGGTGTTCATCACCTCCACATTCTCCTTCACATAGGTGTTCATCACCTCATAGGTCTCATGCACATAGATCTCATTCACCAATACATCATTTATCTCATACATCACCAATCTTAGAGCATGGTCACACACCTTTATCTCCACAAGAATCAGGTGGAGGACCCTTACACTTCACTTTTATCGGATAGCATATTCATCAAAATACACTTAGGGGCTTCATCCTTATTCTCCCCCTTCCTAGCATTATTAGGTATTGTAGTCTTATTTTCCCACTCAACAACCCTAGACGTGATGGAACATCACTCGCAGATCTCGAGCCTCACCCAAAGCACGAAAAAGGCACCAAGTTCCTCTTTGTTATTGTCTTACCAGGGTGCTAGCATGCATGTTCATAATAACCATACTCAAAGTTCATATTCCATTCTAACAATCAAATCCATGAGCTCAATTTGGAAACACACATAATAAGTAAAACATACAGATCACATAAGTATTAATACTAGATTCACCATACAATAACCATCGAAGAATACATCAACAATAAATATCCATCCATAATGATCCATTATATTAATTCATGATAAACTAGTAGCTAAACACATCATAAATACCATCACAAAGTCATGTGCGTAAAATCATACTAGGAAACATAACAACTCATTACAATCCATATCACAATCTCGCTTTGGTCTCTCAAAACTATGCAAATCAATACATATATATAGGGGTGGGGACTTTCCCTTCACTACCCATGCACTCTCAAAATAGGTCACATGCTCAAAATAGCCATGCACTCGCTTACAAAGATAACTAAAGAAGTATGCAAGATTTACCTAATAATAGATTATCTATAATTAACTCCATATCTAATCTTATTATTAGCTCAAACTCTACATGACTCTTGATCTTCTTCTTGTTCCCAAAATATCCTTCGTGTATTCTTGAAGTCTTCATGTCTTTATCTAAAGCGTTCTCTGCACTCCATCCCATCTTTATCCCGTAATACACAAAATGGATAAGTTCTAAACTTTTTCTTACCCGCGCACACCTTTCTTTCACCAAAATTTTTCACGTGCCAATGCGCCCTTCCTACATACCCTGTTATCATGAAACTTTGATACTTCGGTCATATTTCATCTAGTCAACATTACCCCATACTAAGATCATTGTACCCCAAAAAATGGGTAATCATACCTTATCTCTTCAATAATAAGTAATAAAAGATCAAAGTATAAATGAAAGAGTGTAGAAATACTTCAATAATTTTTCCACTATTCTTCTACAGTGTGATGGTTTAGTTCAGGTACTCGTTCTTGATATATGCTTCAGCTCATTCCAATCACCGAGTCCCTTGTTTTCCTTAACAGCAATATCACTAAGCACATCATCCATTTCATCTAAAGTAGTATCTTCACCATTTTTCTTCAGCACTTTGAGAACATTTTCCAAACCTAAATTCATACCATCCATCACATCCATTCTCCATGCTATCAGTTTCCCAAGTTATTTTAATTTTTCCTTGTGAGGATCTTGGGTTGTTGTGAGTGCATCATGCTTCTCTGCTAGCAATTTCATCCTCTCCTCATGTCCCAAAGTCTCATTCTTCTTGGTGAAAAGGACCTCATTCTCTTCAACCAATGTCATTGTTTTAATGATCAGCTCTAGATTTGCATGTATATTCGTGTTGCCTTCTTCAATTCTTCCTTAATTATTTGCATTAGGGCATCATATTCAACTATCTTTCACGTAACCTACTTCTTTGTCCTCTCCTTCTTTATTACAACTCATTTCTCCTTTGTACAGCCATCTCTATGATTTCCTCTAGTGTACCTGACTTCTTGATCAAAAGACGGACACAATATTGTAAGAAGTGTAAGGAGGATTGATATTTCTGCTCTGTTTGTTCATCTATGTCTAGATGCACATCTATAATCTCCTTCCCAAGATCCACCATAAAATCTAGAATCTACTACCTCTTCTCCCCCTTCCTTCTTGCACACTTTTGTTAGTTTCTCAACTTTTTCCTCTAGACTCTTATTATCTTCCAACAATGACTTGAGCACGACCGACTTATCTATATTCCTACACGTGCCACTTCTATTGTCATATTTTCTAAGGCATTACTTTCTGTTCATCTATGAACTCTGTTGGCTTCATAGTCTTGTGTGTGGCATGTGTCCCCTTCTTCATTTTCTTACAGACACATGATTCCTCCTTTACATAAAATTCAGGCTTATCTATGTGATTTTGCATGTTCCAAGATAGTTGTTTCCTCGTGCACATATTCACACCCTAGGGGTCCATCAATTCCCATCCACAAAGCTTTGCAGGGTCCAAAGTACTCTGAAACTTGGCGTAAATAATTTTGTAAGGGTAATTAACATACCCCAACTCGGCATTTTATACATCTCTTATTCCTTATTTCTCTTAGACCATTGACCTTTAAGAATGTGCACTTCAAGATCCACATTCAGTGCCTCCACTGTCACTCCTATATGTTCACCAGTAGGCTCACCGAATGGTTTTCCCTTATCTTTTTCTTTCTCTTCCCCTATAAGCACCCCCTGCCACTTCCCGCTCTTTGTAAGCCTCAATGTCATGCCACATCTCTTCATTATAAGGCTCCTTTGTATCCACATCAATAACATAAGTCTCCCCTATGATATGCTCACTTTCATCTTATAGCTCCTCTTCAATCTCCTTAGTGGGAAGATACTTGTGCCTCTTCCTTGCTAGTTCAATTTTGACGGGGCAAGTTCTGGTGATCTCCTGGGGTGGCCGTGAGGGTCACGCACCTACACTCGTTCTGGTTCTCCTCAATACTCTTCTAAAACCATGGTCTCGATTCCCTAACCTTTATCTATCTCTATGACACCCATTTCCAATATCACTTCTCCACCTTCTTCCTGTCTAGGAGGCATTTCCTCACGCATTCTATTTTCCCACACATTTGGCTACCTTCTTAAGCTATGATCTAGGCCACCACTATCTTCCTTCATTTATTCCTCCTCCTCTTCTCCATTTATGTGGGGAGGGTTGGAATCTTCACCCTGCAATGTGCCCACCATATGATTTCCTTTTGGTAACTCAAGGAGCTTGAACTCATTTTCAACGTACTTCTCATTCATCAATATGTGCTTAAGGTAGATGTATACCTTAGCCGCACTAAGTTTCCCAACTTCCAAACTCATTGAACTAATATTTACATCATCTAGAGATCAAATTTTCTATATAATTATACTTACTCAGATACACGTATGTCTTCTAGAACATATGATAATCATAGTCCACCTTATCTGCATCAAAACCCAATATGTGTGTGTTTAAAAATATATGCACCGAGGCTTGGAAATATCATGCAAAGAAGGCATATGGTAGCTTTTACCAAGGGCTCCACTTTCCATCTTTCATTCCAAACTTGTCTATGTAAAAATGTTGATAGACCTCGAACTCGGGCCTTATCCGCTTATCCAATAGTGAAGGAAGGTGCTTGGGTATTATCCACTCATACTCAAAATATTCGCACATGTTTTTGTACCAGTTTTTCAACCTTTATGTGTATGGTACACTCACAAATCCATAACATTTGTACTTTGCAAATATGAGTGCAAGTGAGTTTTTCTCCTCAAGAAATTTCCAAATACTCCTTTGGCCCATCGAGCACCCCAATTTCCATATACACAATAGATAATAAAATAAGCACCCAAATTTATCTTTTGTCCATGGTGGACTTCTTAATTATAGTCTCAAAAATGAAATTAGACAAGTTATACACCACTCCCTTAGACATCTTCTTGGTGATATGGAGCCACATTTTATTTACCTGGCTCCAGGCTCCTAGTTATTCAATTTGGTGAGGAGGTGTGTGGCATCCCGAATCACAGGGTGATTTTCTAGCTTAACAATATCCATATCGCTCCCTCCCTTCACATAATCCAATGCAGAGAATTTATTTCTATGCCCTTTTCATCGTTAAGGTCACTTCCAATCTCAATGCCTAAGCTCCTCAACCATGTCAACCTTCCAATTAAGGGTGGGGTAGGTCACATTTGATGCCCTGTAAAATAGAAAAATTCCTCGTGGACTTGGGACATCAACCACTGATATAAATTTTCGTGCAGGTAGCTCATATAGCTACATGACTCCAACATTCTCCAACAACTTCTATCCTGCATCATCGTAGATGACCATGTCATTTTATATTCACAAATTTTTTCTTACCACCAGGGTCTTATCCATATCATCCTTATTAAACTTAGTGTGATAATTGTAGTCGCTTACTTTACTTATCTAATATGTGAATCCCAATCCAATCCCATTATGATGCATCTCGAAAAATGTGACTCAAGCATGTCCTCAACATCTACTTCCTCTTCCTTCTACCTCCTACCTCGGGTAGCTACTCAGTGTTGTTTTTTGGGTGTCATTGTGATGATAAAAATGTCTTCTTGCACTCGTTCAATCACTAGAACTTAAACTCTGTGTTCCCTAGCTGTAATTTTGTTTCCTCAAACCCTAGCTTCATAAATCTTCTTCCCACACACCTTTCCCTCACTCAAACACCCTTCTGATGGATCTCCTTCAACAAATGTGCATAGATAACCCTATTTCGACACATGTAAATGCTCTTTCACGCACTTTCATACTCAAATACTCTTTGTATGCACTTCACAGCTCAAACTCTTCAACATGCAAGGTAAAAATAAAATCACAAGCACCTCTTTTTATAGATTTTTCCAACTTTTTCTCATTGATTTCTCTTCACCTACCACCATACCCAAAGATTAATTATGTTTCCTAGATTTTTTTTTCGCTTCTCACTAATTTTTTTAACCCTGGAAAATCGTAACCTTCTAGCGTACCCTCTACTTTTCATCCACGACTCACTCCTTACGAGAACATTCATGTGCCAAGTACATCAGCCACCGCACCTTATATCAAGTAGTTTCCAATGTTTTTTCCTACCTCACATTACACTATGCGTCCATCCATCCACGTGTGGTCTTTTAAACTGAGAAAAATTCCTTAAAATCCCTTCAATCTGAGCACCTGTAACACCTTTCTTCTATGTACACCCATCTTTCAAAAGACGTTCATATTCCAATACCTATAAAATAATTATATCTCTCCACCCCACACTAAAAGTATGCATGGTCCTCTGTGCATGAATCTAATAGATAGTAATCAACTCCTGAGTGCGCAAGTGCGCTTATTACAACACAATACTCGAACTAAATTGATAAATCTTAGAAACGATGGAAAGAAACACACTAAAGGAAATACATTAAAGGGAAATCTAATCTACATGGAAATATTGCCTTATTAAAAACACTAAGAAGCTTTATTTATAATTGGGATTCACCTACTCCCATTGAAGTAATTGGGAAACATATTGCCATCCAACACCAATCAAGTATCTTCATTACAAAAAAGTTCCCAACAAATGAAATTTCAACTTTCCAGGGTGGTGCACAAACTTTGAATCATACAGAAGAACCATATTTCCAACCTCAAATTCCTTATTCTAAACATGTCTATCATGACATTGCCTTTTACCTCACTTTTTCTATCTTCAAAATCCATCAGAAATAGCCCACCACTCATCCAACCGCATCGGTTTGTATATTTCTTCAACAACTTGTTCATCATCCAATCCTCTTATGCGCGCAATACACAAGGATGGCAACATGAATTCCATAGGAAATACAACCTCCACGCCAAACACCAACTGAAAGGGTGTGGCTTTATTCAATCATTTGTAAGTAGTTCTATATGCCCAAAGTACAACAAATACCTTATCATCCCAGTATTTCCTTCCAACATCACATATTTTTGTCAATGTATGTCCCGAATATTATTGAAATCCTTAATAGTACCAATGTATTATGGATGATAGGGGTTGTCTTGTGGTGTGCCACCATAAACTCAACCAAAATAATTATGATGGTCTCATTAAGAAAATGAGTGCCCCTATCACTTGTCAATCTCAACGAGACATTCATACCTGCTGATAAAGTTTTCCCATAGAAATCTTATTGTTGTAGTTGTCATGAAATACTTTGTATATGTTGCTCATGTTTTATTAACTAAGTTATAAATTGAAACTAATATCTACATAGCTTCAAAAGAAAATGCTAATTAAACAATGAACCATCAAGATAAGAGCTTAAAGGAAATGCTTCTTCAATGCATAAATGAAACTACATGCTAAGTTATTTCCTACTCTCTATGATTGCTAACTTAAACTATGAACCTATGAAGAACATAAGCAATCAAAGTGGATTGTTGCTTGATCTCAAGGATTGAGAATGGAATCTCACCAAGAATGGCTACAAGGCCATTTTGGATCTTCCCATATTACTCAATTTTGAGTGAAAGGATGCAAGATGGAGAAGTTATTTCCAACAATGGAGAATGGCTCAAGATCAAAATGCTTATAGTTTTCACTATTCAAAGCATGGTGCAAGAAGAAAGGTAAGAAGGAGGGTTCTTTATATAGCTTTCCTAAAGAGGCAAGGCTAGCAAATTGATGAATGTGGGATAAAGGTAAAACAAGATTAGGAATGGATAAGGTTGCTTTATAAAAGGTAATCTTGATTTAGAAGAGTTTAATTTGTCATTAGTAAGTCATGGGAGTTGGGGATGTTTTAATTAATCAAAGGTGATTAATTAATAGGTAGAGGTAAGCTTATAGAAGCTAATTAGAGGAAAATTAGTATGATTTGTGGGATGTAAGAGAGGAATTTGATCCAATAAATGGTAATTTATTGATTTAGAGTTGAGTGTAATTAATTAATAATAATTAATTAACCCAAGTAGAAGCGGATATTAATTAACGAAAGGTCATTAATTGACATCCTTAATGATAGGAAGGATAATTAATTAATAAAAGGTTGTTAATTAATTAAAATATGAAGAGAAATGTTAGCTAATTAGTGGAAAAAAGTGCTAATTATTATGAAATGATGAGAAAGAGGATAATTAGTGCAATCTTAGCATTAAATCTGCGTAAGCGGATTTTAGGTGTCTACATTTTCCCCTCTTTGGGGTGGCGTAAGTGACGCCACTTCAAAGATAGTAGACAAGTACAAATAAATAAATTTTTTGAAGAGATAGAAGAAAAATTAATAGAATGAAGGATGCCCCTCGAGTGTCGATGGGGTGATGAAAGAGGGTGATTGACGATCAAAAGATGAAAGAACATAATAGAAGAAGTAGAAGTAATTGATCCCTATTGCCCCAAGTTTATTTTGAAGAAAAGTGTTGATAGAAGGAGAGTGATATGGAATAAAAATGAAGATGAAAAGAGATGGATATAGCTATCATCTTTCCGATGTAAAAACCAACTTTATTTCATCATTTTGCTTATGATCGACGTCATCGGTCCTTATTAAAAAGAATGAACAAAGTGTAGTATGACATGAAAATCCATATACGAACAAATGTCCATAGCTAAAAACACCAACTCCATGCAACATACAAAATGCAATGCAATACGAGAAAGTAAAATATGCCTAACTCCCTGCAACATACATAATGCAATGCAATACATAAAGAAAATATAAACAAGAACATAACAATGCAATACGATAAAGTAAATAAGAATAACTGTGACATAAACATAATGCAATGTTTTTGTTATCAAGCTTTGATTCTGACTGTGTGAAAATTAACGAAAAGGGTTAAAAGATGGTGCCCCAAGAAAGGATACATGTAAGGGGAATAATGGAGGACACTTGGGTCCTATGAAAATAGTGCACTATGAAACAATACCAAGCAACTCATTGTGCCCCAGAGTACAAACATAGTAAGAAAATCAACTTTGTTAATGGAGGTAGATCAAGATGATCCACAAGTCACGCACAAGAACAAGTGAGAACCAAAGAGCAAGATTTTGTAGAATGATTTTTATTGTTTTTTAATTTTTTAGAAACATATTTGAATGTTTTTGTGATTTTGAAAGGTTTTCTAAAACTATGTATAGGAAGAAAAAGAAGCGTGGATGCCCCCAGCGATAGATGGGATGTATACAAGAGTGAATGCCACGCACATGCGCAAGAAAGTGAATATGCAAAAATGCCCCAGCAATTAGGTGGGAGTATTCAAAGACAAACTCTTCACACGTGAAAGGGGATCAAGGCTAATATAAAATAGGTTCAATCATGAGGGAGCAAGGATGCCCCTAGTGTAAGCTGGCCAAGAAACACATGAGAGAAAGGAAGTGGGTGATTGATTTATTAAAGGGGACAAAAGTTCCTACAAACATGGCAAAGAGGACATCTAATACACATGGATGTTCTAAACGATTTTCAAAGAACAGAGGATGCTATGAAAATATTTAGAAGGTGGTCATGATGAAAAAGTGATTAGCCCAAGGCACAAATCATGAGACAAGACATGCGCTAAAGAAAGATTTTGAACAAGGTCCAAAAAGTAACACTTGGTAACATACTAATCATGTTTACTCATCGAGATCTCGTGTGTGCACATGGAAATGAATTACCTCTTGAAGGAAAGAGTTGATAGACAACAAGTGAAGACACTAGCCAATGTGTAGGAATGATTTAGTTTGAAAGGTGATTTGTGAATGGATTATGGAAGGAGATTCATACATTGCTCTCCGCTTACTAGCCAGCAGGCATCTATAGCCCGATGGAGATGCATTTGATTCTAATCACAACATTTCTCTACTTCCAGTCAGGTATCCATAGCCCTAGGTAGAGATTATTGGAAATACCCCAAGAGAGAGTTATATATCAATTTTCTTTTTCTTTTAGCTTTTTCTTTTTGATTGATTGATTTTGATTCTTTTTCTTTCTAAAAACTTATTTCAGCTCTCTTGTTTAACAAGGGTTAAGAACCACTTGATGGCTTGATGGAAGGATGTGGAAGTGATTGTGATGATGAACATTGGCTAGTGTCAAAAAATACACCCAAAAATTCTTCCCAACAAGTTTATTAGATGAGAATAGTGATAGGATCTCTAAGAGGTCAGTCATTCTTTAATTTACCAAGGTTATGAAAGACCAAGGTCAAATGGATACCATAGAGATAAATGTCACAAAATGTGTGTGAATAAGCTAACCATAATAACATCAAGGGATGAAAATGGTGGATGACTTGTAGAGAATATGAAATAAAGGGAGGAAAGAACATCCATGTGTATGTAATACCTGATTGCAATGTTTGATCTTTGTACCTTTGATTTTATTTTTTAATGTTTTAATGTTTTCTCATTTTTTAGATATTTTTGAACCATTTTATGATATTTTTTTTTTTTTGATTTTTGGAAGTTGGGACCAACAATGTCACTCTTGCATGATAGGATCCAACAACGATGTGTGTGACTTCCTTGATAAGGGAGACTAAGCGTTTTGTTTATCAAGAGTGATATTATCCCGATCTCGATGATCATGGTGAGTTCACACTCAACAAATGACTGTGATTTGTTTTGAAACATGGGTTTCATATGTGGGAGTTTGAGTTCCCTATCCATAGGTTTCTACACTTTGCACCATACTTGATGGGTACGTTGGTGTGCATTCTGGAATCACGTTTGATTTTGAATTTTATAATCATTTGAGTTGTTGGGAGCTTTGGAGCTCTTTGGATTTTTTGATCTTAGCTTGATAAAGAACTTGTCTAGGTTTTTATAAGCTAATGCTTGACTTTTTGATCCCAAGAAGTGGGAGAAGAATGTGGATGTTTAGAATTGATGATGAGAAATGATGATGGGCTTTCCATAATCATTTGTAGAAGAATAATGTGATGGATGAAAAGGATATGGTCCAAGAATTGAAGAATATGGGCTACCAAGAGGTGAGCCACAAATAGAAGATGGAAGGCTACTTGGATGTGGCCCCAGTATAGAGGAAGAAGGGCTACTAGGAGGTGACCCAAGAATAGAAGAAGAAGGGCTACTAGGACGTGACCCATAGATGTAAGATGATGGGCTACTAGGATGTGGCCCAAGAATAGAAGATGATGGACTACTCGAGGGTGACCCATACATAAAAGACAAGGGCTAGTTGGACATGCCCCAAGAATAGAAGATAGTGGACTACTTGAAAATGTCCCACAAATAGTAGAGGGAGGGCTACTAGAAGGTGACCCACACCTAGATGAAGATGAAGGGCTACTTGGTGTTGACCCCATAAGAGATTGTGATTGAGGAATTATGATAGACAAAGAGTGATTGGGTGATGAGAAGATAGGCCATGGATCAATGCAAGACCTAGGAGTTTCATCACATAATGAAGAATGTGAAGATGGAAGAATAAGAGGAGGATCAAGTTACATGATCTGAGGCTCTTCCTCTATTTCTTGATAAAAGGAATCAACATTTTCCTCACAATATGTGGATGCATCGAAGTCTAAAGAGAATCCTTTCTCGTAATTTGTTAAAGATATATTCATGTGCCCCTATAAATGCCATGATTGTTTCTTCATTCTGAAATAGATCAATCGTATGAGTTGTTGATCGACCACTAGGGGTTGATTGGAAGAAAGAGGTTCAATTGGTGTGGAAGACTTAGAATATGTTTGATGATGATTGATAGAAGAAGATGACATGGGGGACGAAGAAGATGTGGAGCTAGATGTCTCGGGAGTAGAAGAAGGTGGTGTGGACCTACCTATATGATGGTATATCATCTATAAACTAGTAGGATTAAGTCCAAAGTCTATAGATTGCGACACATGGGTCGATTCAAATGTTTGACTAGAAGGACTTTGAGTCACATGAATCTTCAAAGAAGGAAGACTTCGTGGGGGTGATTGATGAAGAAGGTCCTGTGAAGAAGGGAGGACCATGATTCAAGAATCACATTGGATGAATAATAACAAGGGTCTTGCAAAGAAAGAGAGGACCACGATTCAAGAATTGTATTAGATGTTTGATTGGAGGGATTTGAGTCGCACATATCTTCAAAGGAAGAAGATGTCGTTGAGGCAATTAATAAAAGGGGTCCTGCGAAGAAAGGGAGGACCACGACATAGGAGTCATATTAAATGTATGATGAAGAGGGTCTGCGAAGATAGGGAGGACCACGACATAGGAGTCGCATTAGATGAATGATGAAGATAATTTGTGGTGACACAAATATTTAGAGGAGGAGAACGTTGTTTAGGTGATTGATAATAGAGGTCCTGCAAAGAAGGGGAGGACCGTGACTTAGGAGTCAAATTAGATGAATCTGAATAGTAGTTTGGATCTGAATCATTAGAAGAATCGAGAGAAATATTTGGATTGGAATCCTCAGAAGAAGAAGAAATGTTTGGATTAGAATCGGAAAAGAAATGAGGGGGAACCCAATAATAATTTGGATCAAAAGTGTCCAAACCATACCACCAACTGTGATATGAAGATGAGGAATGGGTTACCCGAATGGGTTCTCTAGCACGAAGAACCAAATAAGGTTTGGTCATGATGGGTCATATTTTGATGTGAACTCCAAAAAATTTGATTCCTTATTGTCATATGTATAAGGGACCTTGTGATAATCAGTCATTTTGGTGTGTGTTGGGTTCAAAGGCCTAAACCTATATTGTATGATCAAACTTCTTCAAAGTGAAGAAGGTTTCATGTTGATTTAGGTAAACATAACGATAACCAACTAGACATTTTGTAAATATGGGATGCTTGTGTGATTTTCCAAAAGGAAGCTAAGGAAAACATACATCGTGATGACTCAAGATTGATAATCCAACAAGGTTTGGAGGCGTAAATGTCAAAGGATTGATCAAAATTTTAGCAACATAAAGGATACAAAGGAAATATTTCCTATGTTTGATTGATGCAAAAGTTTCTTGATAGGAAATGTTTTTGCCAAGGTTTGAAAGATGTGTTAAAAAATTATCATGAACTTAGGAAAAAATAAGAATATCAAGAGGATCAAAGACCCAAAGGATTTCCCTAGAAATGAGTTTATAAGATGGATAAACACAAGGAACAATCACGCAAGTTCAAACACAAAACCAAATTAATGACCAAATAATAATGAAAAGAATCAATGGATCAAAGTGATTGTCCTAAATGAATGAGTCACAAATGAAAAACAAGGCATAATCACAAAATGTTTTTTCTAGGACCAATCAATCAAATGAGATACTTCTTATGTTTGTTTCAAAATGATAGTTGACATTTTAAGATGATCAAAAAATGTAACCACTTATGTCAAGTTCAAAGAAATGAACAAGGCGTAAGTAACAACAAGGATTTGATATGTTTCCCAAACAAAGTATACTAAGAGTGAGCTTGAATCTAATCAAGACCTATATCCTAAAAAGTGGAAGTTACGACTATGAACAATACAACAATACCAATAAGATATGTTAACCAAACTTTTAAGGAAAAGTAAGGTATTGATATCAAAATGATATTGATATGATGTGCACAAAGGTAACAACAACACTCTTCAAAATTGAGGTAATGTTTGAGAAAAAATAATGCCAAAGTATACCAAGGAAATGTCACAATGTGAGTAGCGTAACATCACAATCTAGACACTTATGCCAAGTTTACAAAAAACAAGACGTAAGTATCAAAATTGTGACAATAAGATACAAGCAAGATAACAGTTCAAAGGAGAAACAAGTGATGAAACAAGCCTAACTACAATTGATGATCTTGACTTGGGTATCAAGATAAAAATACTACCAATGATATGAAAATGTGTCCACACACTTTAGACATTTAACAACCCAGCCACAAACATGGATGGGTGTAAATAGACACAAAAGTGGCGAAAACAATCAATTGATAATGCAAAGGTAGTCACTCTTCTTTTGATCAACAAAGTGTCAAAAGAAAGTGAAGGAAGTAGATCAATTGGGGGTGAAAAATGTTGGCCTCACTTTGGTAGAGTTTTGCCTCGCCTTAGGGAAAGTGAAAAACTAAGAAAAAGTAATGCTTCACATGTTTCATGATGAATAATAGCTCTCAACTCAAATTGGTTTTGATGTGGTCCAAGTTGGCTCCTGGTCAAAGATAGCTTCCTAGGTGGTTCACTCAACTAGGTGTCACAAGTCATCTAAGAGCAAGCTCGATTTACCCAAAAATTTGCACTAAATAATTTGGGAGTATCTTGGCTTTACTTTACCCCCTTCAAGCATAGTGGGCAATAAATGCATCCATCATGTACTCTCACTGGGGTCGCGATACAAATAACTTGTGACGTTAAATCTCACAAATGGTACTAGTCAAGTAGGTTGTGTGAAGCACTTCCCATTTCATCCACAAGGTTCCCTCTTACGTGGACTACTTTGGGGTTCTTAGGACCACCCCCATTGTTGTAGCTTAAGGCTTATGCCAAAGGGTTATGTCCTAGTTTTAAGCGGATGGGGTACCCTTATCCGAACCTGCAAATCAAGTGTTTTGAATGTGGTGTGTTTTTTATCTTTTAGACTTAATGTGGTTTATTCGTTCATCATTTGGCAATCTACAACACACATTTAGTTATAAAATTTTGTTTGAAATCCTTTCTTTGACAAGCGTTTTAGGTCCTACACTCAAGCATTAGTAGTTCTCCAAGAAAATCACATTATTTAAAAGAGGATTAAGAGTTGTTTTTGATTCTCAAGATCATCCAAGGATGCAAGAGAAGAACATACACAACAAATAATCCAACTAAAAAGTAAATAAAAGTTTTACAATCAATGAACCATACAAAAAGCTTGATAAATGTTCATTCCCTTAAACCAAAAATGAAAGATGAAGTTTCCAATTTACCAAATGTTATAAAATGAAGACTAAAGTTACTTTTGATTCTCAAGATCACCCTAAGGTGAAAAATAATATCATACACAAAATTTAGCCCAACTATATAGAAATGGAAAACTTCAAATCAAAGGACCATTGAAAAATGTTTTGTAAAAGGTTCATTCCCTTAAGTCAAAATGAATAATCAAATTTCTAAGTTTAATCCCAATGTTAAAAGATAGAGATCAAAGTTGTTTTTGATTCTCAAGATCACCAAAAGGTGCAAGAGAATATCATACACACGCTTTGGTCTAAATCAAGTAAAGCATGGAAATACAACATTCATCAAAACATTAGACATGTTAGAAAATGACTAGTTTTAAAATAAAAGAAAAACATGTCATTTTTGTAAGTATAAATCCTGTAATTTATGTTTTTATTGCATAGTTAACTTCAATACCTTTCCAACGTAAAAAAATGGATTCATTTTGAGTTTGGGAGAAAAATTATGGCCTTCGGAAGATGGGTTACGCATATGCTCTTATGCTCACGGGTATGCATTTGACATACACTCAAAAAATGTCAAAAAAAACGTCCCTTAATCTACAAAATGGTAAAAAAATTCCAACCAAGATTCAATTTTGACAACAACCCATCACATTAATATATGAATATAAGACTCAATGCTATCAAACATTAACATAAATACTCAAGAATGTAAGATTTTCAAAAAATTGACAAAACTAACATGTAGAATGTTGAAAAAGTAAGCTCTAAAAATGAAAACATGATGAAATCTTGAAATTTTCTCACCAAGATTCAATTTTGATAGCAACCCACCACATTAATATATAAATAGAAGACTCAAGTACTATCAAACACTAACCTACATACTCAATAATTTAATATTTTTAAGAAATTAACAAAACTAGCATGTAGAATGTTGAAAAAGTAAGATCTAAAAATGAAAACATGAGAAATCTTGAAATTTTCCCATCGATTTTAATTTTGACATCACTTCACTTCATTTATACCTATAAGGAAGACTCAACACATCCAAACTCAACAAAACAAATTATGAAAAAACAAGTTATGTCAATATATGCAAAAAGAGAGTAACCAAAATTGAAACTAAACTACAAAAACTTGAAATTAAGTGCAAAGGACAATGGAGTAAGTCTCATCGGGCATTTCAAATGTGTTCATGTTTTATTAACTAAGCTATAAATTGAAACTAATATCTACATAAATTCAAAAACAAATGTTAATTAAACAATGAACCATCAAGATAAGAGCTTAAAGAAATGTTTCTTCAATGCATAAATGAAACTACATGCTAAGCTATTTCTTACTCTCTATGATTGCTAACTTAAACTATGAACCTATGAAGAACATAAGCAATCAAAGTGGATTGTTTCTTGATCTCAAGGATTGAGAATGGAATCTCACCAAGAATGGATATAAGGCCATTTTGGATCTTCCCATATTACTCAATTTTGAGTGAAAGGATGCAAGATGGAGAAGCTATTTCCAACAATGGAGAATGGCTCAAGATCAAAATGTTTATAGTTTGCACTATTCAAAGCATGGTGCAAGAAGAAAGGTAAGAAAGAGGGTTCTTTATATAGTTTTCCTAAAGAGGCAAGGCTAGCAAATTGATGAATGTGGGATAAAGGTAAAACAAGATTAGGAATGGATAAGGTTGCTTTATAAAAGGTAATTTTGATTTAGAAGAGTTTAATTTGTCATTATTAAGTCATGGGAGTTGGGATGTTTTAATAAATTAAAGGTGATTAATTAATAGGTAGAAGTAAGCTTATAGAAGCTAATTAGAGGAAAATCAATATGATTTGTGGGATGTAAGAAATGAATTTGATCCAATAAATGGTAATTTATTGATTTAGAGTTGCAAGTGTAATTAATTAATAAGTAAGAAGATATTAATTAACGAAAGGTCATTAATTGACATCCTTAATGATAGAAGGTTAATTAATTAACAGATAATTAATTAACAAAAGGTCATTAATTAACAAATATGAAGAGGAATGTTAGCTAATTAGCGGAAAAATGCTTTATTTATTACTTAAATGATGAGAAAGAGGGTAATTAGTGTAATCTTAGCATTAAATCCTACGTAAGTGGATTTTAGGTGTCTACATCATGGACAAAGATTCATGCTAAGTATTTATATAGTTCTATTCACCTAGTGTCAACTTCCTTCTTATAAAACAAATAGGATGGTCTAAAATTCCTTCGCCTTGGTTTTGCTAAAGACAACACCAATCGCCATCCCGAAAAATCCACATGAACATGGAAGGGTTTGTCCCATGAAGGAAGACCTAAAATAGGTGTAGTGGTTAGTCTTTCCTTCAAGAGTTTCAAACACCTATTGTTGCGCCTTGCCCAATAAAATTTTTCCTTATCCTTCAAACGTTATTCTAGGGATACGACAGTCTTTGCATATCCCTTAATGAATTTCCTGTAATACCATGTATGTCCAAGAAATCCACACACTTCACTTTTATTGTTAAGTTCTTCCAATCCCAAGATCACAACGACCTTGGTTGGATCTACTAGCAAGCCTTCCTTACAAATAATATGCCCAAGCAAAGTGCCAAAAGGTGTCACAAAGATACATTTCTTAATATTCAGAGAGATGCTCAACCGCTGCATCTCTCAAACATAAGTCTCAAATTGTCACAATGATCCTTAACCAAACCATACACGGTCCAATCATCAAGATACACCTACTAAAACTTATGAATGAAGTCTTGAAATGTTTGCACAACAATGCACAAAAAGACTATAAGCATATTCTTCAGTCCAAAGGGCATAATTGTGTATGTAAAACTTCCCCACTCAGTGGTGAAAGTTGTCTTTTCCTGATCTTCCTTTGTTATGCGCACTTGATGATATCCTGAAAATCCATCAATAAAAGAGTAGATCTCGTGCCTGCAACTCCTTCCAGGATCTCCACAATAAATGGGTTAGGAAAAGAATCTATGACACAAGTAATATTCAAGTCTTGTAGTTCACATAAATCCTTATCCTACCATCTTTCTTTATGCTTATTACCATCGGGATAACCCACTCTGACTCCTCAATTGGCTCAATGATTCCATATTTCAACATCTTATCTATTTCTTCTTTTAGCTTGACGTGCGCATTACGATTCATCATGTAATATCTCTTCCTAGCCGAGTGCGCACCTTCTTTTAATTTGATCCTCATTTCACCCAAAGAGTGATGCACTCTTTTTAACTCATGATAGCCTTACAGAAATAAGTCCTGGAAGTCACAAATCACCTTTAAAATATTTGCCACTTCCTTCTCCAACCAGTAATCACCAATAATGGCTTCTTTAGGCTCTACATCTGTTCCAATATTAACCTTCTTTGTTTTCATAGGCTCATGATATGTGTGTGCCTTCTCATCTGTTGTGTCCATCACTCTCGCGTACCTTCAATGTGATTAATATCCAAATTATTATCCTCATCATCATCATCATTTATCAAGCATACCATTTTACCCTTTTCCTTTTCTTCCCAGGACGCATACCATTTCTTCTTCTTCAGTCTCTTCAAGGTCAAGGCACGCCTCTAAATCCATCTCTCCAAACATGTCTAATAGAAGTTCCTCAGCCTTCACATTATCTCCCAAAGTAAGGCACTTCATAATCTGTAGTGCTTCATTGACCAGAGGTTTAGTAGAAAAGTAATCAAAAGTATGGATCATACCTAAGGTCATCTCCTGCCAATTAATTGTCTCTCGTGTTAACTCTACATGGACATACCATGCGCACACAACCACTTAGGGTGGCGTAGAACTTATGTACCCAAAGTGATGGTGGTAAGGCCTCTTGCCCCTTTATCCAAAGTCTCTCACATTCCTAGACATGGTGTGAAGAAAAGGGCTTCCTATGGAATTCACATATATGTGAAGGTACATTTCTCCTTAGGAACCTAGTAGAAAGATGATTCTCACCTCTCGTCATTCCAATAGGTTGTCTCTGTGTGTAGTCCACCAACATGTTGATGTCCCGCACAGGGTATAAACTGACACATATTTCTTCTGTCACCCTCATCCTTCCATTGGGCTTCCATGGCATGCAAAAATACATAAAGATTCCCTTCACCAGTGTACCAAGGTACTTGGTTACGACTCAAGTGTCAAATGACGCACGACCTAATCATGCAAGTAACAATATTCTTGATCTCTCGTCCAACTACTTCATATGTTCCATGTGCCCAGTTGTCACAAGAAATACTTGTAATATCATTAACTAAATGAGCATCATCCTATTGTATCACTCCTTTACTAGGTGGCTCAAGTACCTCAGGGTCTCTGATTGTACGTGTGTATATCATGTTCATGTATTCTTCACTCAAAATCTCAACATACAGGGAAACATTTGCATTTGTCAAAGGTATAATAACGTTCTCTTCCTTGTTCTCAAAGCTAATGAACCCCAAGTGTTAAAGCGCAAATTTGGATTGTTCGCATAACACAAGGAACACCCAAGTAATGTTGGGAAACTATCTACCTCCACGAGCTCTCGAATAATTTAAAGTCCCTAGTAAACTTAGCTCCCTGAATCATAATAGTCGCATCTTTTAACACCCCATTAAGATTAACACTAGTTTTTTTCTCATATGCAACACATTTGAAGAAGGTTGTAATTGTAGTCTTTCCATCTGATTCCAAGCATCCAACATGAGTACATTAACTTCAGCACGTGTATCTATCAAAATGTTTCTCAGAAGCCATCCATCAATAACCTCATTTAATGTAATATATTTATCATACTCGTGATTATGGGGAGGTAGATTTGCAAGAAGGATCTCCTCTCGCACTCGTTACTGTGCACAATACTTTTCTCTCTCAAACTCTCTCTCCCAACAAGGGGATTATTTTCACCTGGTGCAACATTTGACATACCTCCTTCAAATTGTCTATGTGCTTTTATGGGAGTTCAACCTTATTTCCTCATTCCATCATGCGTGCCTGCTCCTTCAAGCTCTAAATCTCACCTCGTAGATTCCTAATAACATCCATAGTCTCTAGGTAAACTTATTTTTGATGTTCAACATCATGGTACTTGGCATTATTACTTCTTTCTTTGTTATAGTCGGCTTATAATTTGAAGGTTCACAAGCGTGCATAGCCTCAGCACGTGTGGTAACTAACACTAGTTGTAATTCATAATTAAGCCCAACCTTGCATCCATTGATCTCCATCCACACGTTGTATCTTAATCATAACTACTCCCTTGTCTTTCTTGCAAGTGCTTACTCATATGCTCATACAAGTCAAGGAATTCTTCAAACTTATGTTGTTTTCCACACCATGAGAAACCACATTCTGAGGGCATTCGTGCTAATAATGATCAGGAGATCCACAAGTAAAACAAGTTCCTCTAGGAAATCCTCCTCTTCCACCGCCACAACCTCGCCTCTATATCCACCATGGAAGCCTCTATTTCTATTATCCCCATTACTACACCCTTCATTATGTTGTTCTCCTTGTTATTTAGATCCACCTGCTACATAGTAGTCTGGCGCACACCAGTTTTAATGGCTTCATGAATATGATCAATCACTCTGCAGTTAACAGTATCATGAGTATGAGTTTTGCAAATTTTACAATACATAGATACATTCTTCTGGATCGCGTGCTTTGCAAAAGAGGACATCTACTCGCATCATGGTCTAGATGAAAAATCTCACAATCCAACAGTATGGCGTGCACCAAATTGCGAGGACAACTATCCTTAGTTTTCCTTCAACCTCGCAATATGTACACCATATCCCACTGTGTGTCTCATGAGCTGAATTAGTAGAGAGCTCTTCAACTATTTCACCATAACTACAATCTGTGCCTTTAAGAATAGGCTCACACCGATGTCCACTCTCCCAATCGCCCCAAGATGCAGAGCTTCTTCCAAAGCATCATGTGGATCTACAAAAGTCTCATGAGATAGTGCCCTTCTGGACAAAGTCAAAAATTCACCGACAAACCATTGTGCATGTTGACTAAGGTGTATGTCATAGGACAACTTTGAAAACAAAGTTTTAAAACGTGTGTCATACTCCCGAATGCTTTCTAATAAACCCTGCTTAATGTCCTTAAGTGTGGTGATACTTTTCTGTCCAAACTTAGGAATATGGAAATCAACCAGAAACATAGAGTGTCAAGCATCATAATCCACCTTTGCAGATCAGTGCGGTCATACTTCTTGTTCCAGCTATGTGCACACCCTTGAAGAGTAGTAGTAGCAAACCGAGTTTCCTTTCTATCTCAAGTAGTGATTACTTTAGTGTGCCATAACAACTTGCACTTGTTTACATGCTCTACAACATCCTCAATACCTCTATATTCTGGTAAGTGGAGGGACATCTTGTAATAAACTTATTGAGGTTGATGAGGGTTCGGACCTTGTCCACAAGATCCGAATCAAAACCGCCACCAAGATTTCGTCCACCACCGAAACCACCTCGATCCACTTGATCCCGATCTTTCTGATCCTCCCGAACCACCTCCCAATGGGGTGTCGACCGGTGGATGTGCTTCCATACGTCCCAACAAGAGTACTAAACTGAAATTCCACATTCTCTGAAGTTGTAGTACTTGTAGACATGTTTCCAATGTACTATGCGCCCACACTCTGTCCCGATGATGCACCAAAAATATTCCTCCAATTGGTCCTCCAAACAAAAAAGATGTTGTCACATGTGATGCCATATATGTTGTATGATGCACTTCTATACTCAAAGGAAAATGATATCTACATGAAACCACTAGATTACCTACACTCGTTTTTTATCAATAGTTACTTATGGAACTCAAACACCAAGCGCAAGGGGCTAGATCGTCGGCGGATCGATGCATACCCACGATCCTTAGTCTTTCCTCATTATACACACTCTCATCATAAGTTGGAGGGGATTCTCTCCGCACTTGCCTAAGTAGGGAGATCCTGATGCTCCTCTCCACGTCTTCCACGTGAGCTTCAAATCCTTCACGAGACATCATCCTCCACAACTCCATAGACTCCTCAATATCACGCTTCTTCTCCAATTCCCTCTCCGCACTTCATTATACTTAAGCCGCCTCTCTTCTCTCTTACTTTCTACCAAAATTCTGCCATCTTTCACCGGACACTTACCCTCGCCACGATGGGGTGTTTAGCTAGCCATAGTGAGGCACTCTAAACTCAACACTGCCATCAAGATATTAATAGCCAAAGGAATAACGTGGATGTAAGATCCTCTGGGATCGTGCAAAAATTCAAACTTAGCAACTTCCAGACAAGAATACATAGACACAATGTACTCCAAAGTATAACTGCACACAACACCAACCCACCAATGATCTATAACATGTGTCCAAGGTTCATCTGCATCAAACAAAGTTTGATACTCTTCCTATGTCCAAGTCCTTGGTCTGTAACTCCAGCTTTTCTTTGATGCATATGCTGAAAACCACTCATACAACTCTATTGGAAAACAACAAAATAATGTCTCATAAAGCTCATGATAAATATGTTCTTCAACCCATGCGTGCGCATTGAAATCAGGTCCAGAACCATATCTTCGCATAAACTAATCTTGTCTGTCAATCACCCAATATTCAATATCCGCAAGAGTTAATCGATACACCATCATCATGCAACATTGTGGTAAATAGTTCAAAAAGGTCCCGACAACGGAACCAAAATTTCCCACTCTACAACCCTAAACGCACCGGGACATCACTCGGATAGATTTGAGTGCTAACTTGAAGTGCACAAAGGTACCAGTCCTCTTTATTCTTTACTTTACAGGTGCTAGTATGCATGTTCATAATAACCATACTCAAAGTGCATATTCCATTCTAACAATCAGATCCATGAGCTCAATTTGAAACACACATAATAAGTAAAACATACATATCACATAAGGATTAATAACAGATTCACTATATAATAACCATCAACAGAGACATCAACAATCAATATCCATCCATAATGATCCATTATATTAATTCATGACAAACCAATAACTGAACACATCATAAATACCATCACAAAGTCATGCGCGTAAAATCATACCAACAACATAACTCACATTCAATCCGGATCATGGTCTCAATCTCTAGGTCTCTCAAAACAGACAAATCAATACATATATATAGGGGTGGGGACTTTCCCTTCACCGCCCATGCACTCTAAAAATAATCCACACGCTTAAAATAGCCATGCACCGTTTATAAAGTTAACTAAAGAAATATGCAAGCTTCGCCTAATAATAAATTATCTATAATTAACTCCAGATCTAATCCTATTATTAGCTCGAACTCTGCATGACTCTTGATCTTCCTCTTGTTCCCAAAATAGCCTTTGCATATTCTTGAAGTCTTCATGTCTTTATCCAAAGCGTGTTCCGCACTCCATCCTATCTTTAGCTCATAATATGCAAAAGGGCTAAGTCCCGAACTTTTTCTTACCCGGCGCACCTTTCTTTCACCAAACTTCGCACGTACCCACGCTCCCCCTTCCTATGCACCTTGTTCTCGTGTGCCTTTGATACTTCGGTCATATTTCATCCAAATCAACAAGTGTCTTACATTTCGACTCATACGCTTTAAGCTTCACATCTAGTCTTTCTTATTCATCATACACACATTGATACACATCCCTAGTATCGTCATTACCCGATGGCACACTCTTTTGCTACGGTTCACACTTGACTGTTGAGGGATCACTACATTCATGAACCTCACATCATACACACTACACATTTCACACTCGGCGCATTCACGACACATATTTCTAGTGCACATTCATCACAACACACTTCCCTATGATGTACTCTAGTTCCACAATTCATACTCAACTGCTGAGGGTCTAAATCTGAAATGAACCTCACCACACTCACTCACTCTCTATGCTCTATGCTTTATCGATCATATCTTTCTAGCACACACTATCAAACCATTTCCTGATGACACACTCTTGTTCTATGGTTCATTCTCGACTCACTGAGGGGTCATTTATAAATGAACCTCATCTCATGCATACTCATTCACACTCTCTCGGGGGCACGTTGCTCCTATCACACTCACTTTGCATTCATTCCATTCACACTCACAACATACTACATATCTTGGTTGCACATTGTTCTTGCTTACTTATACTTGTATGTTACACTTTTCTTATTATGTTAGACGAATATTTCATATTTCATTATATTTTCTATATACACATGCATGTTCACTTGCCTTCTAGTTGTGAAATTAGAATTTACACAAATCTATTACACGCAACATGGATGTTTGACATTGTCAGAGCTCTTACTAGACCCACAACGACTCCTTGGGGCATCTATTTTCATACACACTACAAGTGTTATTGTTTCGTCTTATACTACTTCCTATTATTACTAGCACACTAGTTTATATTGTATTATACACGCTTTAACATACTTTTTTATCTAACATACTAACGGGTGCTTCATGTGCAGCATTTACTTTGCATGAACTATTTTGCCACCACGGTTGTTTGATATTTTTCTTGTTATTGTTTGTCATTGTTTGCGGGCTATGCCCTTTGTATTGTGTGCACATAGTATGCTTTTGGCCACTTCGACCCTGATTGTCTTGCGACATTGTGAGTGATGTCCCATGTTTGAAACCCACTTTTTCGCGGTCTACATTGTCTTCTTGCTTGTTAGATTACACATTGTCTTCTATATGTGTATTTTTCTTGATTACATTAACACATGTTTCCAACCACTTTGTTTGCTTGTTCATTGGTTTTAACCAAGCACATTCCCCCTACAGGGCATTAGTTTCATATCAACATTTGTTCCTCTCCTTTGGGTCGCATCCTCCTAGCGACGTCGCATGCACCCCAAATGAGGGGGCATACATTGGGTGAATCAGTCACCCCATACAACAACTCAGAGCTTCAATACAAGCACAACATAGAACAACACACAGCTTCTGATTATTGAAACGGCCCAGATTTCTCGACTTGGGTCCTCAGTTCAACATAGACACCAGTGCCCAGATACAGACACTAGTGCTTGGGTGTTCCCGACCTTTCCTAGTGCACCTATGACCGAGGGGCGATTCACATCACTTTCTCATATTGACACAATTTTCAGCATTGCACGAGAGCGCTTTTTAGTACATGCACAATCCTCCAAAGAATCGAATGCATTCTATCTCAGTTTTCTTCTCTTTCTACTTGGATCGAACTTGATTGAACTAGAACAACATGGATCACACCATCTGTAGTGGTGTATAAATTTCAAAAGCAGTTAGGGATAGAGAATAACACTAGATATTTCTCCCCAACACTCTTTTGTCGTAGCGTGAGATCACCCAAAAAAATTGCACTTGGCGTGAGATCACCCAAAAACTCATTCTTGGTGTGAGATCGCCCAAAAAACTCGTTCTACAAAAATTTCAGGATCTTTTCTATCCTTTTCACTCATCACGGATCAGGTGCACATGCTCCTTTTACTACTTTTTATTTTTTACACACTTTTTACATATTTGGATCAATTTTTTCATATACGAGATATTTGACTACTCTTTTTCTCTTCTCTTTTACAGTATGTCCTTATGGGAAGCAACACTCACATCAGCGAACACATCAAACAACAATGACAACAGTACAACGTGACATATACACATACACATACACACTTTCACTCATAGGGTCACCTCCTATTCATTAGCTTCCAAGATTCATTTTATCACTCCACGCTCTTTCTTATCTCCTCGACACGCTTTTGTCATCAATCTACACGCTTATCGTGTACACATCTTCTATCTACTTTATGTTATCAATTATTCACTTAACATAAAGTGGGGAAAAATGTTGACACTAAATCATGCACTTGAGTATATTTCTAGGTCCTGATCACATACCACTATTCATATGATTCCTAAGCGAGAAAACTAGTAATTAACATCTATCTTTGGCCTCTTTTCTTGTTTTCTTATTTTCTCTTTGGTCTTGCACACCCCACAATCTAGTCTCAATTTCATTGCTTCATCTTTCTTGGCTCTGACACTAGTGCCCGGCCCAGATGTCGGTGCCCAGCGCCCTCATCCCCTCCGGGCGCCCCGACCTCTCGTGTATCTTGCTCGCCCCTTTTGGGCCTCATGTTTTCTTGGTGGTCATCTTTTTAGATGTTAATTACAAAATTTAACTAAGGGAATCATATAAATATAAAGATATGTGACCATAATAAAGGACCAAGCTCTAAGCATCTATTACTATCACCTAAGGTTGCATCCAAAGGCATTTTAAGAACATCAAAGAATCCATCTAACTTCATTCAAGGGATAAAGGATTGCATTCTTTTGCATACACTTCATAGGAGGGGAAGTTCATTTTTACATCCACACATCTATTTACATTGCTACATCTAGTTATTACTTGTTATTTGGTGCATCTTGCACAAGAGCCACCTAGGGCACGATTATTCTAACACATACGCACAACTACATGGAGTCTAAGATGTAGTGCAACACTCGGTCATAAGTTCACTCTGTCGGTGACCGCGAGGTTAGTACGATTCCCCATTTGCATTCTTTTCTTTTTAGGATTTGATGTGTTTTGGGGTTTTGCAAGAGGTCTTTTGTTTTGTAGGTTATAAGCGAGCTCGACAATCTTCTAGTGACCTACATGTGATCGCACAACGAACATTAGCGACACTCGTGCGACATAGCAAAAATTATTTTCTAAGGTTACTCGTATACGAGGCTCCTACAGAAGGTATCCGGCGCCAGGCGCCCGACCTAGTCCAAGCGCCCTAGTCCCAACATTTTTGGCGCTTTTGTGATTTTCTGGGTTCGGTTAAGACAATATCTCCTTCTGTTTCATCAATTTTCTAGCTTAGTACATCTTCAGGATTATTGCGGAATCAACTAAGTCTCTTATTCCATCTCTTATACTCAGGGTTCTAATTTCCATTTGTTTATTGCTTAGGTCAGATATGTACTTTATTTCTTATCATTGTGTTGTGACTCTACAATTAGGGTTTAACATATTTTGTATATTTGTTAAATCACCTATAACTCTCATTAACAACACATGGCTTGTAATATTTGAAAGTCCCACACCGAAGTCAAATGTCGAGTTATTGGGTGACAAATTCTCCATATGAAGGCTACTTATTGGTCACACATCATCCAAACTCATCGTTTGACAGAAAATGTTGTTTCTATCTCGTTCTTGAAATAGTGCATCTTTTTAATACAACCCTTCCTCCTCTTAGCAAGCTGAGTCTACTCTTCTCTCCTCACTTCCTAATCTATTTCCGACCAATTTCAGAAAAAAACCCTCCTTAGTCTTCTTGCCCCCTCCCCTCTCAAGCATTTAGATTATTAATTGGCTAGTCATACTCCAAATTTGAAAAAATGACACAAACAATTGTTCTATTTTAGCCATTCACCAAACTCATATTTGTTCTTATATTTCTTTACAATTAGATCAAACTCCATGATGAAGATATAATCATTGTTATTGATAGACCACCTCAAACAACCACAACAATAAGATTTATGGATCGCCTCTCATTAATTTTAAGATTTTCTTGTCTTGCTCAAATTATAATTATTAATGACTTGTTTCTCTACACGTGGCCTCCATATTGTTTCACTCTTGTACTTTTATTTCTTAATTTTTTTATAAATGCAACACTATTTAATTAAAAAATACCCCTATTTTTAGTGCCAAACAAAATAACACATACATTTGCTTCCGGAAATATTTTTTAGTTTTTTATTCTTTACGCAGAGCTCCAAATCCAACGACTGTTGCCCCATTTTGAGCAAAACAATTGCAATTATATCATCAAATCCTACGTCAAGGAATGAATGAATGAATGAAATATTTTAATGACGTCCACGAGACTGAAGAGTCTAAGGGACCAAAAGAAACTGAGACATTAAGCTGATTTCAGACTCTTTGCAATATCAGCTCTCCTACTGTGAATCTTGAGCACAAAACCAACGATCCTTTGAAGTTTTGTTTCTTCAAATAACTCATTTAAGTTGTCCACTTTTAAATCGTTTTCATACTAGATACGAATATCATCATATGTTGAACACTCCATAATGAAATGTCATTCTGTTTCAACAACCCCTTTTTTGCTAGAAAAGACAAGTTCTCATTTCCCAATCCTCTTTGGGAATAGTCCATCTACCGGTTTCACAACGAAGATGATGTGATCTGGTCCTCAATTGAGCCACTAGAATCCTTGCCTTACCTTTGATAACTGCCCCTAGATAAGCTTTTTCATCATGCTCCCAAGTGGGGTTAAATTCTTTGATATATTGTGCTTTCTTACAACCAATCTGCTCTGTCCACATGGCAGTCCTAAACTTCTCCATCACATAATTTTTTATTTCCCTATTGTTGTTAGGACACTCCAAAAATTGATGCCCCATTTGTTCATCCATTTGTTGTTTTGTTTCATCCAAGTTTTCTTTCTGCACTCTAGATTATCCTCTATAACCATTTTGGGTCAACGATGATTGTCCATGCTTTCAACTTTTTTCAAATAGCTTATCAATCGAGTTATTGCCGATGCTTCCATCGGGAAGATACCCGCTTCAGCCAACAAGATCTCATAAGGGACTGTTGATTTAACTTTAAGAGTGCTTGTGATTAGATGTTTCTGGATTCTTTCTAATTGTCTCCATCCATGCTTTGACATGCTACTTCCCCAAACCTCACAACCATAAAGTGCAACCGGAGTAACCAACAATCCAAAGAGGGTTTTCTTAGTTTTCCAATCCCAAAGCTCAACTTTCCTACACCTATTTTGAAGTAGGTAAGATGTTTTCCAACCTCCCTGTATCCTTTTTGCTCTACATGTTTCCCAACTCATCTTGTTGTGAAAATCAATCCCAAGATATTTATATTTTGTAACAATTTCCAATGGACTCCCCTAAAAAAGAAAGTTAATTTGCTTCTCTTTCCTTTTTAGGGAAAATCATGATTTTTGTTTTGCTAATGTTCACTTGCATCCCGACTTCCTGGCAAAAGAATTCTAAAGCTTTTAGATGCTCCCTCAATCCTTGAGTTGTTGTTGAAATTAGGATAAGATCGTCAACATATAAGAGCAACTTCACCACATACTCAACCAACTATACACCCCTCCTTCAGCTTTAAGTAACCATTCTTCAAGCTTGTCAATATATAAACCAAACAAAGTGGGAGAAAGAGGGCAGCCTCGTTTGACCCCAATGTCACTACCAAAACATTCAAGCATACCTTATCTAGTTCTGATTTTAGCTCTGACATGCTCATAAAGTCTATGCACTGTTGCTCTAAAAATCGCCTGGAATCTCAAGTTCTTCCATCCTGTTCCAAAGTTTGTCTCTAAGAACCAAATATTTTTTAAAAATCAACAAAACAACAAAAAACTTCATCTCCTTGGGTATCCCATACATTTTCAAGCAGTGCCTAAGAGTGATGCAATGATCGATGGTTGAATGTTTAGGTCGGAAACTCGCTTGTCCTTTTGCTCTTTTGCCCTCTCTTTCTGCCCAACCGCTGATTCTACGCTCTATCATGCCCCCAAATAACTTACCAAATAGAGGATTGATCATAATGGTGCGATAGTTAGAAGGATTATTGATATCCTCGCTTTTAAATAGAGGAATAACAACACTAGTTGTTCACTCTAGTAGGAACCCAACCCGAGTTACATCATTGAAATTTTTCGATATGTAGAGTGAGCACCTCAACCCCCCACTTTAAAAATTCAGCTTGTAACCCATCAACATCTTGTGCTTTACCATTTGCTAGATTCTTTATGCCATGTTTGATGTCTTCCTCCGAGAAAAGCTCGATCGAAGTCTGAATTATGGGAGGAATATCCTTCTGTTGAGACCGCTCATAGAGAATCTTCGCATATTCTAACCAATGAGCTTCTGTGATATTGTTTTCTATGTGTGTTTTCTTTTCTTCAACTCCCTCCAAAATCCTTTGGGATTGTGCTTTCCAAGAGAAATTAATTCTGACCTTCTTCTATTCACATAGATTTCTTTTTTGTGTTGTACCAATCTCTCATATTTCTTTTTATTTTCTTTGTTCACGTCACTTTCCCTCATAGCTCTCTTGGCAGCCTTACAATCTTCGTCATACCACGAATTTGTTGGAAAAATATTTGGAGCTCATTTCTAAGCTTAGATATTTTGCAAGCACTTAATGCCTTAAGGATTAAAGGTATCAACAACTTACTAAAACATAACCCCTAGTCCCCCTTGAGCTTATTGCTCTCTACATCAAACGAGACAGATTTCAAGATGTTACGTCAAAATTATTAACAAAATACGGTTCAATTAAAGCCATCGATGTTACAGTAGGTTTTAGATGCTAAATTTGAACGATTCATTTAAATTTTGAATCATTCATGATTAATCTAGAAACCAAATTGGCGTATCAGAAACCTTCGGCTGAGATGTTAAGACAAAGGAGGTCCTATTTAATATTATAAGATTATGCAGTCCAGAAATTATTGCAAGAGGGTTTCTACCATCCGGATAAACAACTTTTGAAGATTCAATGCTTTGAGTCAATCTCTATGTAAACCATCATCAGGATTGTAAATGTAGACAGTGTCTATTTATTCCCTCAATTTCAACCAGGATTTGCACCTTCCCTCACCCACTGAGCTCCATTGAGCACAGAAGCAAGTTATTCAATTTTATACATTAACACGTTTGATTAGGAATCGTATCTGTGCCTCCACTATGAAAGAGCCACTTGGTTTAGCACTTGAGATTCTTCTATTGGCAAAGGAAAAAAACCTAATCAGGAATTCTGACGGTTCACATTTTTTCCAAAATTTTAAACATTTTGATTTTTTTTTCTAAATCAGGATTTATGAGTACAGCCTAGTGGACCTAACAGTGAAGGCCTAAGTATTCCATAGAGGAGGTACACGTTCGAATCTAGGGGTATGGTATGAACACTCAATATGAATTACATTTGGTGTCTGGCTTCGCAGTTGGCTAATCTGGCTTTCTATACGATGTTCTGGAAAAATTATAATTATGAGCATCTGTACCATTCCAGCTATCACGAGATCCATACAAATAGAGAAAAAATGTACACCACAACCCCTTGAATTTGAACCCGAGTGAGGTTGTCACAAGCACCCCACAGGGAAAGTCCCTTGCTTCATACACACAAAGAGAGAAGTTAAGGATGAATCAAACCTAATGCTATGCTGTCTTTTGTATGAGCAAGTAGAACACAATAAAGCAAGACGTTCTGAATGGTTTACATAGTGTACCGAGTTTTTCAACTAGATACACCACAGATGTCTTGTTCAAAGATGTCATAATATTCTTATTTTATAAAGGAATTTTTGCTATATTCTGGAGAGTCTCCTGCTTCACACATCATACAAGGCCGACTGCTCTGTGTCTTATGCTACATACTTGACTGAAAATAATCACGGGAAGATTAAAATGTGGGCAGGTTTTAGCACAGGCCATATTATTGAAGGACAGTCGCAATGACATAACAAAAGCTGCACTAAAACTAAACCATCTCTACCATAAACATTAATAATGACTACTTTGCCATTGATCTTGCAGATTTTGCCTACTCTTTTTACAACACGATGCATTTCACATGACAGAGTGTAAATGGTTTTGCAGCTACAAGTACTTGGTTGTTTCAAACATTTCTTACGATGCCTTAGTACTTGGAAGCATATTTGTTGCCTAATAAATTTCCTTCTCCATTGCGTCCAGTCCATGATCTAAAGTTTTCACTGCACCTCATGTTCTTAATTGCTGCATAGTTGGGTAGGGAAAACCAGAGTTGCATGGATACGGATACGGAATCAGAGACGGATACGACTAGTTTTTAACGCCCTTGACATGGATACGGTTGGATATGACAAATATATAATATTTAAACTATTATAATAATTCTGATTATAAATTTAAAATATTTATTAATAGTAATTACCAATTGTTAATTATAAATGAATTTATACATTAAATCAAAATTACACACTCTCAACCCAGGGAAGGTAGGAAGTTGGGTGTTCAATGAAAATAGATGAAATGAAAGAAAAGACGCAGAGTAGACCAAAAGAAATAGATAAAAAGAATTCCATGTTAATCGAGTTAATGTAAAAATTTGAAGTAAAAGGAGCAAATTAACACTCTCACCTCCATATCCTCAATTTTTACAACTAAAATGCATTATACAAGATCATTTGCAGTTTTTAGCTTTTTGAAGTTCTTTTTGTTAATATTTTGAACTTTTAAATTATATACGGTTATGGTTGGCTTTCATGCCATATTCAATCAGTATCAATATGGCTCAATTATGAGCTCATATTTGGATATAGTATTAGAGCCATATTCGAGCCAAGCCATACGCATGCCCTAGCAAAGAGGGCTGGTGTATTTGACAACCTCGGGAAAACCCTCTTGTTAGATGCGTAGGGGTGACAAAAATTGGGCTTTATCGAGCACCTACAAGAGTATATTCGAGAACGGACCCCGCTTCTCTTGTCCTTGTGTTAGTGAAATCCCGGGTCTTTGTGATTACATGTAGGTGGATGCAACAAGAGCAAGCGCATATTGGGGGCTGAACTACACTTTGTGAGTATAAAGAGGTCTTTATAGAAATTGGGCTTTATTGGGCACATACACGAGTAGATTCGAGGAACGGACCCCTCTACTCTTGTCCTTGTGTTAGTGAAATCCCCAAGTCTTTGGGATCACATGTAGGTTGTATGCGGCCAGCGTAGCAGTGATAGCAAGTATTGGGGGCCGAACTACACTATGAGTATAGAGAGGCCCTTGTGGTAAGTTTGCCGATTACGCCACCCCTACTATTAGGGCACACATATCCGAATCTTTGGATACAAATATGGGTATACCATGGCTCGAATATGGCCCGAATATTGTACCCACCCCGTATCCACATACAAACTGTACTTGCACCATATCGGATATAGCCAAGTATGGTATGTAGCGAACTATAGCCGTATTTGATTTAAAAGTTAAAAAATTAATAAAAAGACCCTTTTAAAAGGCTTAAAAGATGCTAAACAACTGAAAATAATTTTCTATAATGTATTTTAGCAATAACAATTGAGGACATGGAGGTGAGAGTGTTGATTCACTCCTTTCAAACTTTCACATTAGTTTTGATCAATCTACAATTATTTTGATTTGTTTCTTCCGATCTATTCTACTTATTTTCTTTCATTTCATCTATTTTCCGTTGGCCTATGCAACCTGCAATTTTTTTATCCATTGAATACTCAACTTCCTACCTTCCCATGGGTTGGGAGTGTGTACTTTTAATCTAATGAATAAATTCATTTATAATAAAAAATTGATAATTGTTATATAATCTGAATTATTAACATATTTTAAATATTATATATATATGTTGTATCTAGCCGTATCCAACCATATCCATATCAAGGGGCGTTAAAAATTAGCTGTATCTATCTCTGATACCGTATCCGTATCCGCATCCATGCAACTTCGCCACATGGTGGTCGAGGTTAGAACTCTACGCAAGCATTGTGCCCCGAATGACATTGGCTCAAAAACAAAAAGAGGGCACAGGTATTCATCTCTTCAGCCACATTGTTGATATCTAAGGAGCATGCCTTTGTTTTGAGAAGGTGGCTCCTTGTTAATATTGCTCCATGCATTATCTCCTTTGACCTGCTCACCACCAATTGTTGGATTTGTTTTGATTCTGTTAGGAATAGTTTCCATAGTGTGTTGTGTCTTTTTCTTGCAGAAATTGATCAGCACCATTTGGAGTAGAGTTGTGGTAGTCTTGACTTATGCTGGCTCCTTTTTGACATTGTTGACTATGTCTTTGCACTTGGAAATTCAATATATTATCTCCTACCTGCCAAGTCCTCACCATCATTTCTTGGGTTTCTATTGATTCTATCAAGAATACTTTCCAAGGTGTGCTGTGCCCTTCTCTTGCAAAATCGGTTGGCACCATCTGGAGTAGAATTGTTGTAGGCTTGACTTTTGCTGACCATGGGAGTATGTTTGCTCCATAATTATTGAAGCCGTCTCCCATTTTAGACTGACCAGCTCATGGGAAATTCCATATAACATCAGTAACCCAACTTGATGCATTTTTAATATTTACAAAATATGGAAATATATAAATATTTTTGAAATAAATTAGAATCTTTGTTGCTGATGTACTAAAAATTCATTGGTTTTCATGTCCACATGCAAAAATTAATGGTTCTCTTGTCCACGTGTAAAAATGAATGGTTGTCTTGTCCATGTGCAGTACCAAATGGGATTGAGAACATGAACTGAATTACGTATTGAGCCACATGAAAATAAGTAACTTAAAATGCATCTTTGTTTTCTAACTGACGGAGATTTCTTTTATTGTTGTTGAGAGTTTGCTAGTTACCAAATTAGGTCAGTGGGACTCAGATGTAAAGGTTACAATAGCTAATCAGGTGTGCTAAAAACTCCAGCAAACAAAGATAAAAAAATCTAAAGCTAAATTTGTATCTAGATCTTGTGGGCAAGAGAAGGGTTGGAACAAAATGGTTAAACTTTAAACAAACCAATATATACGAACTCAAAGTATTACAAAACAATCTTGTGAAAGGATGCCCCGTGCTAGCTAAAAAAGATGAAAATTATACTTAGTCCTGGCGGGGAGTACTTAAAAGGAGATGGTCCTATTGAGGTAGAATCTAGGCCCTTTCTGCAGTAATCATTCAGACTTGCCAATAGAACACAATGGATCTTTGCATCTCATCTGGCCATTTGTGAAGTAAACATTCAGACTTGCCAGTAGAGCACCATATATATTCGCATGTAATCCGGGACCCTTTTGCAGTAATCATTCAGACTTGCCATTGGGCCACAATGAATCTTTGCATCTGGAATGGTTTCTTTGCATTTGAAATCAGATGAGACTAAACAATTGCCACGTTCTGCAGTGAAAATATTAAAACTACAACCCGTGACCTCCTTGTTGACAGTTTAACACCTTACCAACTGCTCTAAACCACTCACAATGATGTTAAATATATAGATGACTGATTTAAACTGACACACATCAAATCTGATCATGCCAGAAAGATAAGCTCTTCCTTTGAAATCATGAAATTTTACTCAGATCAACTTGACAATTTTAACTAATATATTCTCTGATCGAGGTTAATGGCTCTTATCTCTGGGTGATTAGTTAAGACCAAAGGTGGAAAGCTACTAAAAGCCAATGTTTCTTTTTTTTCCCTCTGTTTTTTTGAATGGTTCTCATCTTTTGGATGATTATTTACAAACTCAGATTCTCGGAAACGCCAACCAAGGCGGCATACCCAAGTACTGACGTACCAGTGGTCTTGGTACTCCCCTGAAACATTTCTGAAACTCCAAACCAGTCCTGGGTACGGCTCTGCCGTACCCAAGATGTTTTTGCACTGTTTCAGCAATGCTTTTGTTTATAATATGCCAAAAACAAAAACAAAAACACTAGATACTTCTGTTTCAGCGGTACTGGAGGAAAACTTAGATGATATATTCCAAATCTAGATTATAATCATGTACATATGAAAATTTAAGCATGTTGAATGTTTTGAACTTTCATTTTTTTTTTTGATAGATAAATGCTTTTGACCGGAGCTATGAACCGGAGTACATTCAGCCAAGATATAGCATTTAAGCTCAACAATTAGCGAACCAGAACCACCACACTTGAACACATTTCTAGCGCAAGCACTTTCGAACCAGAATCCACCTCTGTTAAATCCGCCTGCCAGCCGCACCACCTCGGACATTACCACCCCGAATGGGGATCGTGCCTAAGTGGGATTTGAACCTAGGTGGAGCCGGATACAACCATCCGTCTTAACCACTCCACCTAGACCCCATTGACATGTTTTGAACTTTCATTAATACAAAGTATTTTATCTTTTATGGACAAAAATGAGTATTGTGCATATATATACATTAATTATATATAATACGGATGTTTCCATGCCGTTTCGTACCCAAGGGTTTTTTGAAAATTGGTGTTTCTACGTTTCGAACCAATATCTGCCCGTTTCTGGCAACCTAGTTTACAAATAATGATTACCTAGAGTGTTTAGGAAGTTGAAAATTAAGGAAGCCAACTCTTTGGTAGATGTACTCGCACCTACTGTGTTTTTGTGTTTGTAGAAGTTTAACCCATACACAATGAAGTATCTACATATGTGGGGGATAGAAAAAAACATGTTTTCTTGCTTGGCTTCCCCCTTTTCTCCTCTCACGCTTCATAATAACAAAAAAAAAAAAAACACATTCAATTGCCTCTAAATATGTGCCTTATTACCCCAAGTCGTGTATGCCTCTTCAATGCATCTTGGAATTACTTCTTCTACTCTAAATCCTCATACAAAGGAAGGAGACTAAAATTTTGATAAAATTAGATTGAAGGCTACGGGAAAATGTAATCTGAAAATGTTTGGAAAGGTGATTGCAATTTCAACATCATTTTTTTAACTGTATGAAGTACATGCAGACTGTTTAATCAACCAGACCTGTTACTAAACATATTGTATTTGAAAGTGTTCGTCAATGATCTACACCATTCTGCAGATCAGCAAATATCTGAGCCAATTTAAGCATTTCAGTATACAACCATTCCTCTATGTCACATCTTGTACATATTGATAAAGTTTAAGTATGTTCCTACAGTTACTTGAATTTTGAGATTTGAATGTAAAGTTCAATAAGATTTGAACCTAAAGCATCATTGTGGCAAGACTCCCACCTTATGACTTCCACCAAACTTCGATTAACATTTAAATGAATAATGTAATTAATATTGATTGTGAAGATGGTATTGATCTCTTAATTCAATTTAATCTATCACCAAAGAAATTGCAAACTATTTCTTTTAAATGGTATGCAAGATGTTCTTAGCTACTCTTCACAAGGCCACTCAGTACTTGAATATAAATCTCTTGATGCAAATCATTGTTGAGAAAATTACTCTAGTCATGCACTAACTGTGGCTGATTGCCATGTAACATAATATAAAAACCCCAATCAAAACAGTTATGCTAGAGAACGGCATAGGTTCTTTCAATGCTCTATAAATATTAAGCTATAGTAGCAAATAAATTTCAACAATTTCACAAGTTTATTTTTAGTCCATATCATTGGATGGTGGTGAAATCAAAGTGGCTCTGTTATATTTGCATCCATAACAACCATGTCTTCTACACTTCTACAATGTACCATTCAAATGTGTGACCATGCCTTGTTTCAATCAATAAATGTATTTGTATTTGTTTCTCATACCTAAAATTCTGTTTATTTTAGATGTGAGGACGTGCGCTGCTATGCTTTTTCTTTCAAGTGTTAGATATGTGACAATAAAGTTAAATGTTGGATCCCTTTGTGGTGCGGTTTGTAGCCCACTTCCCAATGGGGTGGGTGGGAGGCGAATGCTCCCCACTATTGTTATAGGGGGTCGATCCCCCCCGCGGGGCTTGGGGCAGCTTCCTCGAAGCCAAAATTAAAGGAGTCAAACCCCTATTTCTAGAAAGGGATTCTATTTTTAGGAAGAAAAATCCTAATGGCATTTTTCCATTCTATTTTTGGAGAGGAAGAAACCTAACGATATTGTGCCATTAGGTGTATTTATCTTTGTGGAGAGCCAAAGTAGCTCATAACGAGTTTGCATGTAATATGTTCATATTGAGTTAGTAAAAGCTTGATATCTTGCACCGTGGATGTTTCCCTAAGCACTTTCTTTGGGTTTTACCATGTAAAATAGGTGTTTCGTCTCTTTCATGTTTGGTATTCTGCAGTACATTTGTTTTATCTCTGTCTATGTAAATTTTTGTTTGATATTTAACGCTTGTGCTTACTTGTTCTTTGTAGAGTGTGTGGTATCCTAACATCAAGCAATAAATGTATTTATCTGTTTGTTATACCTAAAATTATGTTCATTTTAAATGCGAGGAAGTGTGTAATGTCCCCTCTTTCCAAATGAGCTAGGACGAAGACCTTTGGCCCTTTTTGTCTACCCGATGACCAAAGGAGGTATCTAGGGTGACTAAGTTTTTATTATTTTATTATATTGTGCAAATATTTTTAAAATAACATTATAAGTTGCACATATAATAAATAATAAAGCTTATTAATAAAATAAAATGTCAATGTCAAAATACAATTAAATTTAATTGTATTATGGGGGAAAATGCGACTTGCTCTTGGGAGTCATAAATAGGGAAATGTGTCATATGGCCCATAGGAAAAATGCGACCAACCTAGGGGAAAGAAATAATATTATTGGCTGGGTTATAGGTGCTTTTTGGGCTGTTTTCCCTTTATAAGAGCAAGTCAACTTGCTTAGGCATCATCCAGATTTTTATTATCAGATTTTGCATTGTTAAGAGCTCTTAGCTTTTATCAGAAATTCCAAGGACGAAAACCCTTGTGGATTTCATCTCTTGCAGACGAAAACCCCAAGGGATTGAGAGGGATTTCATTCAGAAATTTCCAACGTTCTTAATCAGATTTCCAGGTTAATTTCAGCAGTGTTTGTGAAGGTGTTTTCAGTGGTTTATGACAGCAGTTGGGTCGACTTATTGTGGATGGTTTTGGCAACATTTCAAGAGGTATTTCCTTCAAAAATATTTGTCAAATATTCTCCATATTATTGTAAACCAGATCGCTGTAATTTTACATTTATCTGAAGTGTTATTTTGAGGGTTTCAGTAAATTAATAATCAGATTTCAGATCTGATTTCTGGGTTGTTTTGGCTGCAATAAATTCGGATTTTTGCATGATTTGATTTCTAAAAATACTTTTAATAATTTGGGATTGATGAGTATAGTGTTTGAGTGATGTTTGCTTTGAGATCCATCTCAAACCCTAGTCGCATTTCTTCAAATAAATTCAGATCTGCATTTATGTGATTGCCATAACATCATAAATCAGCATTTGGTGTTTTTAATTGATTTAAAATTCATTGGAAAGTAAGAGAGACCCATTGGGGATCTTTCAGTGGTATCAGAGCAACGATCCTCCCACCTGGAGGGTTGTTTGATGCAGCCTAGAGAAGTTGGGCCACACAGGTATCATACAAGGAGGCAGGCTCGCATTCTAGCTGATTTGGATATAGAGAATAGTACTGAAATCATGGCCAGAGAGAGGGATCACACACTCCTCCACGGCAAGAGCGAGTTGACCCAGATCTTCTTTTCAGAGGTATGATCGACTCCCATCAGGAAATGATACAGACCATGAGACAGATGATGGAGAGTATGACTATGGATAGGACAAGAAATAGGCATGACAGAAGGGAAAGATCTGCATCCGTAGCCAGCAGCCACGGAAGGCACAGCAGGGCACCTACAGAGGTGGGTAGCGTGAGAGGTTCCCCTCCACGTGATAGGAGACATACAGAGGAGAGGAGATCCACGAGGACTGCGGATAGACCTATGCAACCTAGATTCCTACAGAGGGAGGAGCCACCATTAGTTGAGGACCCACTTGAGGACACAATCTTTCAGGATAATGTGATGGTAGCTCATGATGAGTGGAGAGCATTACGGAGGAGGTACGAAATGCCTTTCCCCTTCACCAGTATTGTATTCAGAAGAGAGAAAGCTTGAGAGCTAGACAAGCACAGAGACCTAGGGCCCAGCAGAACAGAGAATTGAAGCAGGTTACCAGCAAGGTGACCCTTTCCACTTTTGATGGCAGTGGAAAGATTAGTGCCAGGGCATGGATTCACAAGCTTGATACATACCTCACTCTCAAACCTATGCAGGAACAGGGAGGCTATTCAGTTTGCTACTCTACACCTGGAGGGAGTGGCATACGATTGGTGGCACCATGGGCTTATCACACAGAGACATGACCTACTGCGGTCATATAGGGAGTTTAGTGAGAAGTTGATTGCCAGATTTGATCGCAAAGATGTGGAACTTTATTACAAGGATTTGGCACAACTACGACAGAGTGGGCACGTTGATTCTTACATCAACGAATTTCAGCGGATTGCAGTGATGGTGCCAAAGATGCCCGAGAGACGTGTGGTGATGCTTTTCATTGAGGGTCTGCATGACAGGTTAAGAGGATTGGTCAAGGCCCTTAGGCCTAGGACATTACACGATGTTATTCAGACAACATTAGATTTGGAGACATCTCCCACTTCTTACCAACCTAGTAAGAAGCCTTTCACGAGCTCCAAACCGTTTCAACGTTCCACTAATCAGCAGAAGAGTGTTCCCCCTCCTAGGATGGATCAGGAGACTCGGAATGAGTTGAGGAGGAAGAAACTTTGTTTTCATTGCAAGGACCACTGGGAGCCTGGACACAACTGCCTTGGAAAAGGCAAGGTGCATCTTATTGAGGTCATTTCAGATGTAGAGGCAGAGTCTCAACCAGATACAGATACAGAGGACAGCGATGATGATCACGGTGCACATGAGGAGCAGCCCCGTTAGAGCTTGGAGAGGGAGAGACATCAGGCTCAGGTACTATTGCTTCACTTTCTGGAGTCCCTAGGTACCACCCCTTTCGTTTGAAAGGAGTACTTAAGGGCCAGCGAGTTGTCTGCCTGATTGATAGTGGCGCTACACACAATTTCCTTGATGAAGGATTTGTGATGAAGCGGGGTTTACAGGTTGAGGAGTTTGAAGGATTCAGTGTACGAGTGGCAGATGGCTTTGCTCTGAGCTGCACTAGACGGATTTCACAGCTTAGTATCCAGCTAGGGGACTACACATTGACAGATGACTTTTACATAGTTGGACTTGGAGAGATAGATGCAGTTTTGGGTATTCAGTGGCTTCAGTCTCTTGGGAGATATGTGCAGGATTTCAGACGGATGGAGTTGGAGTTTATGACAGATGGGAAGAAGATTGTGCTATGAGCTCTTTCAGATGGTGGGCCTAGAGTTGTTTCAGCACATCGGATGGAGTCTATCATCAGTCATGGAGAGGTTGCATGGGCAGCCCAATGTTTCATTTCATCCAAATCTTCTTCAGATGGTGGACAGCAGTTGCATACAGATATTCAAACCATAGTGGATAGGCATGGGCAGGTTTTTGGTGACATTCCTCCAGGTAGACCGCCAAACAGAGGGTTTGAGCATGTTATAGAGTTGGAGGAGGGTGTTAAGCCCGTGATCACTACACCCTATCGTCATCCTAAGAAATTTAAGGATGAGATAGAGAGGACCATCAGGGAGCTTCTTGATATGGGGCATATCCGTCCTAGTTCTAGCCCATTTGCTTCTTTGGTGGTGTTGGTGAAGAAGGACGGGACGATGAGGATGTGTATTGACTACCGTGCCCTCAACAAGAAAACAATCAAGAACAGGTATCCTATCCCTCGTATTGATGAGCTTTTGGATGAGTTACATGGGGCCATTTACTTTTCGAAGATTGATCTTCGATCAGGGTACCACTAGATTCGTGTTCGAGAGGAGGACATCCTCAAGACAGCATTTAGATGTCACTACGGGCACTATGAGTTCTTGGTGATGCCATTTGGTCTCACTAATGAACCTGCCACTTTCCAGTCATGCATGAACCATCTATTCAACAGGCAGTTGAGGAAATTCGTGCTAGTTTTCTTTGATGATATCTTGATCTATAGCAGGACATGGGAGGATCACTTGAGGCATTTAGATGAGGTACTTGGTATTATGGAGACTCGGTCTCTATTTGCTAAGATGTCCAAATGCGAGTTTGGACTTACTGAGATATTGTATCTTGGGCATGTCATTGGGGCCAATGGGGTCAAGGTCCACCAAGAGAAGATACAAGCTATGCAGGATTGGCCTTCGCCTAGGAACATATCAGAGTTGCGGGGATTCCTTGGGCTATGCGGATATTATAGGAGATTTGTGAGAGGGTATTCAGATATTGCAGCACCATTGACAGATCTCACACGGAAGGGAGCATTCAGATGGACAAATGAGGCACAGGTGATATTTGAGAAGCTCAAGGTGGTGATGAGCACATGTCCAGTCCTAGCCCTTCCAGATTTCTCTAGGCCATTCATTTTGGAGTGTGATGCTTCGGGCTCAGGTATTGGTGCAGTTTTGATGCAGGATCGTCATCCCATTGCCTACGAGAGTAGGAAGTTGAGGGAGAACGAGAGGTTGTATTCCACCTATGATAAGGAGATGCTCGCCATCATGCATGCATTGGCAAAATTCAGACAATATTTGGTGGGTGGGAAGTTCGTAGTAAGAACTGACCACAACAGCTTGAGGTACTTCTTGGAGCAGAAGGAACTCAACGAGAGGCAACAAAAGTGGGTCAGCAAGATCTAGGCCTATGATTTTGACATCAAGTATGTCAAAGGGAAGAAGAATGTAGTAGCTAATGCACTTTTAAGAAGGCCCCATATTGCTGTCCTATATTCCGTGAGTGAGATTTCTACAGATTGGAAGTCTCAATTGTTGGTCAAGTATTCGAAGAACACCTTGGCATGTGAGATCATGGATGGCAAAATTCAGGATGATCGTTACTAGGTAATTTCTGATTTGATTTATTATAAGGGTAGAATTTATTTGGTACCTGAGTCTAAGCTTAAGAGCAAGGTTCTACATGCGCTCCATGATGCACCATTAGCAGGACATCTAGGTTATTTCAAGACATACAAGCGGAGTTAGAGAGAGGTTCTCTTGGAAGGGCCTCAAGGAGGATGTTCTACAGTATATTCGAGAGTGTGTGACTTGTCAGCAGAACAAATCCGAGCATACTTTTCCTGCAGGTTTATTGCAGCCCTTACCTATTCCAGAGCAGAGGTGGGAGAGTATATCGATGGATTTCATTACAGGACTACCAGTTGTGCAGGGATATGATCGCATTTATGTAGTAGTTGACAGGTTGACTAAGTACGGGCATTTCTTTGCTATTCCCACGAGTTTTAAGGCACCACAGGTGGCTGATTTGTTTTTTAGGGAGATATTCAGGTTGCATGGGCTTGAAGAATATTGTCAGTGATCGGGATAACAGGTTTATGAGCACATTTTGGCAGGAACTCTTTAGATTGGCAGGCACTGAGTTGACTCCAAGCACTAGCTATCATCCGCAGACAGATGGGCAGACGGAGATTGTGAATAAGTGGATTGAGGGGTACCTACGCAACTATGTTTCAGGACAGCAGAGGGCATGGGTTAAGCAACTTTATTTGTGCGAGTATTGTTACAATACTACGTACCATATGTCCATCGGTATGACCCCTTTTCAAGCTTTGTATGGATATGACACGAGATCCTTTGTGGATATGGCATTTGGAGATAGTAGAGCTCCTAAGGCTCGAGAGTGCTTATAGGACAGCCAGGATATCCTTAAGACCCTTAAGGATAATATGCAACAAGCCTAAAATAAGCATGGTGTCACTCAGATTTCACCCTGAAATCTGTGACTACCCAATCCGAAAAATTTTCGTACTTTTAAAATAGTGGGTCGTTTGTTGTTTTTATTGCCTGAAAGTTCCTGTATTGCGTCAAAATAATCCTAAAGAGCCATATTAGCCTTTTTCGCCAAATACCCAGATGCCCAAAATTGTTTTATTCTGTCGTCGGGATTTGTCTGCGGGAAATTTGTATTTAATTATTTTGAGCCCCGTATGAGGCTATTTGCACTCTGTTTTAACTCCATTATGAGCGAATATGTTATTATTCCTATGTACCAGAAGGATTTTAACTTATTTTAAGTTTTGGGCTTTATTTGTAACTTTTGGCAATTTTGGTGTTTTTGTGGTGTCCCGTTACTGTTTCTATAAAATTTCTCTGGAGCAACTCCTTTGCAGGTAAGCCCAATTTTTGGCACTGGAGCGGCTAGAAAACATATACGCACATCAGGCCCGGAGGAAGTCGCCATTGGAGGTCCTGGATCACCGGGGAAAAGCAAAGTCGTGCACGAGAAAAGCCCCTGTTGGGATGGGCGCATTTTTGGAAAACAAAGGATTTAAGGCTGCGATGGGAAAAATATAAGCCGCGAGCGGGGTGGGAATTTTATACACTTTGGCGGTACTTTTTCCCGTGTTATAAAAATCACTTAAGTGGATCACGAGGTTTTGGTGCACCTTTTGCGGCAGTAAAGCATCCCGTTATCAAAAATTCTTAAAAATAGAATTACATGTGCAAAAAAGTGGGCCCCTTTTGGTGAGAGATTAAAAGAATTAAAATTGATTATTTTTATTAATCTTTCTTCTCAAAAAGTGCGCCCAAGCTTGGAGGAGGTCAACAAGTCAAAGATGAAATAAAAGAAAGGAGTCAAATGCATTAAATTTAATTTATTTAATGGCTGCCCTCTTCCTCTCAAAAAGTGCGCCCCATTTGGGTATTATTTAATGTTTTTTAAGGCATTAAAACATTAAATTAATTTCTATTTTCAGTGGCTATGGTCAAAGCACACTGTGGGGCTTGAGTGAAGTGCTGTGTGAAGGATTAAATTGGATTAATTTAATTTATTGGATGGCTGTCCTTAAACATGCTATTTTTAAAAGAGAAAAGCATGATTTTTAATTAATTAATTGCCTTTAATTGTTAGGGCAATTATTAATTATAGAATTGTGAAGGTTATATAAGCATGGGCAGCCATATAGGTGAATAATTTAATTCACGGGTAAGAATTGCAGCTAAGAAGAAAAGTGCGCCCCATTAGAGGAAGGATTTTTGTTCGGACAAAGTGCTAACAAGGCTAAAAGCTTCCGATTTGGCGCATGCTTTGGAGAAGGTTGATCTTCGTCTACATAGTTGTTTTCACGGGTGTTACGAGGCTCGGTGTTGATTGAAAGGATTCATGCTCTCTTTATGTGCAAATTAAACACCAATTTTTGGCGCAACAGGCTTGAAAAGTGCAGATTTTTATAATTTAAATTCACTATTCATGCTCCAATGGCTATTTTTGTCTGCGAATAAATTGCAGAATTCATTACGGTGCTTTCTGAAAAAGAAAAAGAGTTTTTATCAATGTCCAATACATTGCAAATATCCTCCGAATCTGAAGAATTGTCCAGATTTGCACCAGTATTGAAGAAATCCGGCCAAGTTAGAAGAAAAAGAATTATTCAGACAAAGATAGACAAAGCCATGGCGAAAGGAGATGAAAAAGAGAGCACGATGGATTCATGCATTGCTTCCAAACTTTCAGACATAGGAGACACGGATCTAGGCCCAGAACCTCTTTCTGATTTGATTGATAGATCCAGAGCCGGAAAGACTTCACTCATGCATGCGGTCAAAAGTAGCGGAATTATCTAAGCTGCAGCTTTCCCATGTACAGCCCAATTGCCAAAGTTCGTGATGGAGTGTGCTAGATCTTATCATTCTTCATCCAGATCAGTGCGTGATGTTGCGGGAAAGACAATAATTCGTTTGGATGCGGAATTCATCAATTATTGTTTGAAGATTCCAGTGCGAAAGGTGGTGACTTCTATTAGCATTCATGATGCTGACAGTAGATGGGAGAAACATAGCGCTGATTGCGTGAGCATAATGAACAGCCGGTTCATGAAGAAGCCTAGATCCCCTTCAAAGTTCCCGAGAACTCTTCCACGGTCCAATTTGGTGCAGGAGGCAGATGATGTCGTCAAATTGCTATGCAAGTTGAATGGCGAAGCGAATGCCTACACTTTCCGTACATGGATGTATGCTTTCATCAGGACCATTGATTGAATCAACAAGGTTGATTCTATAATCAATTGGTCGGAAATTATTAGCGAAGCAACATCGGTGAGCAACTTCAGAACATGAAGCGTACTTTCAGTTTCAAGATGACTTCGTACTTGGTGTATGTTGTAGCTTCACAGGGTGTCTTTTCCAAGCTGGATAGATGTGGTGTTCTTTCCAAGGACCCCATTTTCGAGTGCTACCCACGACTTCTTTGTACTGCGTGCGAGAAGGACTTAAAGTGATCAATGATGACTTCTTCTACGATTTCATCTACAGGATAGACAAAGACTTGAAGACTCACAGAGTAAGCGAGGAAGCATGGGAAGCGGTGTCCAAGATTGGCGCGGTTTATTCATCCAGTTTGCGAGATTTCACATACCTCGGGGTTACGGGCTTTTCTGGAGAACCTATAAAGATGCCCGGGTATCCAGTGATAGAGGTCCGAGAAGTTCCGAGAAGTTGAAAGTACACGAGAAGATCTCAAGAGAAAGAGAAGACCACTTCTACGACCATAGCTTTGACTCGACTTCTCCAAGTACCCAGAGGATCACCAACTATTGCACCTTTGTAGCAGCAGGATGCTTCCATGCCTTCATTGAAACCGGCGACATTCGTTTTCTCTCGCAGACCACTTCGTTCAAAGACACGTTCGGAGGAGATGTTGAAGTTGTAGATGACGGAGTTCGAAAGAGCTTTGTCCTTGGATGTTTGAAGATGGCAGCCATGACAACTTTGTGGCACTTTCTGACGGAGAGGATGCAGAGCGGGAGATGGTAGTGCACTCGGTGACTTCTTACTCCCAGAAATAACTTCTCAAGATGGTTAGCTTCGTGGTTGGTTCGGAAGCAAGAGTAGAGATGAACTTAGAGGAGCATGACTTGCATTTACTTCGAGGATCGGCGGAAGAGACAGAAGGCCTAAAGTTGCTAAAGCAACTTCTAGGTTGATCATCAAAGATTCGGGAGAGAAGTTTGCTTTGAGATATCAATTCTGGCGAAGGAAAGATAGAAGAGGAGCTCACGGCGAGAAGATGTGATGGTGACCAAAATACCACTCGGTCAAGCTACCACCGAAGGATTGAAGCGGGACACACAAACGTTCTTTGGATGCTTTGTTCCTTAGGCTTGATAGTGAAAAGGCGGAGAAAGAAGAGCTGCGAGAAGCAAATATCTCAATTATGTGAGATCATAGCCAAGGTTGCTAAACCTTCCATTCAAATTTATTTCGAAGCGGTGAGTGATCATCTTATGCGAAAAATGGAAGATCTGGCAATCAAGTAAAGGCTATTGACGAATGGAAGGATCGATTATTCATCAAACACATCAGAACTTGGGGAAGTGCCAACCCGCCTAAAGGTTATGAAAGATGCAGCAAAATCAACTAAAGCAACTAATGGAAAGCATAGAAGGCATGAATACGATTGCGAGAGTAACTTTGAGTATTTTGGCCGAGATCAACAAGTGCAGGGAGATGTATTGGTTGCGAGAACAAATTGTCTTGGATGGATCGGTCGAGAAGGGGAAGCGGTAGAGTTTGCAGATCTTTCCGTTTGGAGATCTACAGAGTTTCTTGAAAAGGATGCAGTGCTTGAGAGTAGAACATCGATTTACTGAGCAGTAGCGTTTCTTTCACTTTTGAGGAAAGAGTGGACGGAGGTATTACTTCATACGTGCGGATTGTTTCTAACGAGGTGCATGATTCCTGGAAGGTTCTCTTCGATGGTGCAAAAGAGAATTGATAAAACTACCAAGCCTTTCACGATGAATTCTATCGGTAGATTGGTGGCGCTGCGCGGCAGACATTGCGAGGTTCGAGCCGAGTTTGGAAGAGGTGGAAGCATGCAGCAAAGTGTTGAATGAAGGGTTGCTGCAGTTCAGGACAGAGAAGGAAGCATGGCTAAAAGCAGATGGAAGGATCTTTGAATTATATGTTCGACAAGTATATCAGATATCAGAAAGAAGAAGATGTAAACATTACAGCTGGCATGACTTCTTCTATTCTTTCTTCTTCTATTTTCTATGTTCCCGGATGAAATTGTAAAACTTCTAAGTTATTGGTTTTGCAACCATTACTTGAAGTCATGTGGAACCATTCTATTAGTTAAGTGATACATGTGTCACTTAAGAAGAAGTTAGTTGAGGATGATTGCAAATGTCATCTTTACTTGTTGTTCATACTTTAGTTCATTTGAGTCTTCTATTTAAACTTTCCTCCTACATTCTATAAGTAGGAGAAGAACCTCCGGGTTAATGATCGATCGAAATTTGTAAGAAGCAATCTTGTGTTCTAGACTTTGTGCTGAAACCCCGAGAGCCACTTGTTGCAGAGGAATACAAAGAAGCAAGTTTCCGGAGAACTTTGTGTCACAGGCGTACTGTGTTTCTTGCTTTTAAATCTTTAGATCTTTTAAGTAAACTTTGTGTTATTGTAGATCTGGATCTAGAGCTGCCTTTGCTTTATAATTCTGTGTTCAAATCTATTAAGTTTCTTCTATGTGCATGCAATTAGCTCTGCTATCTACTAATTGGGATGCACATCTTCCTTATTTCTTCTCTGTAATACCTTTACTTTCTTCTTCTATAATTTTTCTTTCTTAAACAAATTAACTTACTTTGCTTTGCAGAACTTCTTAGTTATGGTTCATGAACTAAGTAGTTAAAGTAAAACCCCCGATAGATAAAAACACATTTATATTGACAAATCGACACGGGAGCCTCACCGGTTAAATGAGGAGATTTATCTCATGATTGCCTAGGTTTGATGCTTATGCAGAAAATCTAGCCAACATTTTTAAGCGACTCCATTGAGGAACAACTATCTTTGCGAGATCAAAGCTTTTCTATTAAAGATCGAGTGTTTTCCGTACAAATCTCAACTGGTGAACGTCCATTCACCCGATCCGTGAAGGCACAAGGAAGGACCGATCATTTCTTCCGACTGCAGGAGCAATTCAATTTCAATCATCCTCCTCAAGTTAGAAGCTGCAGATCTTGTCTCTCTCCAGGAAGGAGAGTACACACCCATCCAGATCCGGATCATATTCAAAGCATAATCGCGGCTGGAATTATCAATCAAGTCTATCAAGTCTACACAAGGAGGAGACGTGCTCAAGCTAACATGGCGCACCAAATTGTACCTGTTCCATGGGGAGCGGCTTTTGGACCTCTCAACTTGGCTCCACCTATGCACGAGCTGCCAAAGGGATCCAGAAAGAATTTTCCAAAATTCTTTGGAGATGGAAAGCAAGAACCCGGATGATCATTTGGCGGCCTTTTTCATATCTTGTGGTGTGCTTGCAGTGGAGCATGAAGATGCCTCAGTCAGGCTATTCATTGAGACTTTACACAACTTAGGCTTTGGAGAATGGTTCTATCGGCCGCTCTTGCACCATAACCAACCCGACGACTATGCGTGAGCAATTTAAAAAAGATTGAAGCTGCGAGAAGGCGACGCTAGCATGTTGATCACCCAACTGACGCAGTTGAAGAAAGAGCCAAACGAGAACATGCGGGACTTTATTGCAAGGTTCCAAAGGATTTTGTATAAAATCCCCACTTCTGCCGCATTGAGCGGCGAAAATCAAAAACGCGTTTTTATAAACGCTCTGTTGCACAAGTTGGATATCAGCTAAGAAGGGCAAGACCTGTAAATCTGCTGGAAGCACAAAATGCTGCCGTGGAGGTTGAAGATGACTTGATCATGGCTGGAAAACTTAAACAACCATCTCACAAAGGTGATGGCGCTTCTGCAAGTACTTCTGATCCTTTGTTGCAGAAATTGGCTAATGACATGCTGCAGATCAAGAAGCAGATCTCTCAAGCAGGGAATGCAACCCCCTCAAGATTAGCTCCTACTAGGACCTTCAATGGTCAAAATCAAAATCAAAATCGAAACAGACTTGCTGCTTTGTACCACACGTTTGTGATAGAAAGCCGCTCTCAAGGAATAACTTGGAAACTAATGAAGAGGATCTCGGCATTGATGAATCATTCGATGATGAAGACTTTATAGATCCCGTTGGCGACTCCAATATTGGTTACCTAGACTATGAATCTGATGATGGCTATTATGAATCTTTTGAAGATTCTGATGGTCACACTTTTGCAGTGTTTACAAGGTCTCAGACGCGCCAAAATGCCGAAGCATCCATAAGCGGCCGGAAAGAGAGAGAAGATCCTGGTCCGGATGTTACTATCTTGAAAAGAGGTAGCACTCTTCCTTCTTCATTAGCGCCCAAGGAGAAATATTCAAATTCTTTCAATTCGCAGCAAAGAACCAATGCACATCCTGCTGAAGCAAGTCAAGCTTTTGACATAATTGATCACATCAAGAGAAACAAGGTCCAAATGTCAGAAGCTGAGTATTTGAGGGCATTTCCTGATCAGCTGAGTAGATTGGTCAAATATGTGCAAAGTAATGGTCCCAGCCCAACAAACAATAATTCACGGGGTATCTTATCAAGTCCCAAGATTACTCCACCTTCAAATAATGCTGCTGCAAGTTCTTCTCCTTCCACCCCTTCTCCTGCTACATCAGAAAGGATTGAGCCATTCTATGTGTCTTTGCTCATCAACGGACATAAGCTAAGCAATTGCATCTTGGATTCTGGAGCTTCCGACAACGTCATGCCTGCCAAAGTTGCTGATGCCTTGGGTCTTACATTGACAAAAACCATTGGAAGATGTTATTCCATGGAAAGGCAAGTCCCTCTTGTGGGGCAAATCAAAGATGCGCAGGCAGTACTTGCTTCCTTCCCAGATAAAAGACTGAAAATGACTATCCTTGTAGCAGACATTCCAGTCTCTTATGGCATGCTATTGAGTAGAAATTTTTGCAAAGAGCTGGGTGGAGAAGTCAAGATGGATTGGTCTTGTGCGCACATACCAATCAAAGGAGTAAATCAGAAGCTGGAACCTGAGAAGAAATCCAAGTACACAGTATCAAAATCTGAGGATCCTAGATCTCAGATCTTGTTTCAGGAATCGGATCACGGAGTCTATTATCTTGAAATGGGGTAAGTGCACCAAGTTGGACAAATATAGGGTCATCCGTGGACGTCATATTGCAAAAAACAGTGAAATCTCAACTTGTAGGGATTATTAGCTATACATGCACTCTAAATTAGAAAAAATATATAAATATGAATCGTAGCATTCGAATCTAGTTTCTAAAATACTAATTTTTGTAAAAAACGGACAAGTTTAGCTATATTAAACACTTAAAATTATATGACTTAGTTTTTTTTTCGAAAAAACTTATAAGATTGTAGTCCGTTTGCCCGCATTTTGGATGACCAAATCTTGTTTTTTTTTTTCCTTTGGTGAAACGTTAGATGTAGTTGTCTATCTTGGGATGGATTTTATTTTGTATTTTTTTTAGCAATATTTTTTTTTATGATTTTTTCCGTGAAAGTGGTCTGAAAATATTTAGAAAATGGAGCGCTTTCCGTTTGCCCGCCATAACTATATCAAAAAATATCGAAATCAAATTTTTTTTTTTTTAGGTGTATAGAATTTGTCCACGCTTGGGATGGTATAATTTTTATCATATTTTGATAAGCGAAACAAAAGTTATAGTCTTAAACGTAGACATGAACATTCACGGAAAAAATGTCTTAAGGACCTATTGTTAGTAATAAATTATAAAATGATATTTATCTTATTCTATTCACTTTAAAAACAATATTTTTACAAAGCTAAGAGTCTACCCTACGTGATGGCACCATTTTTGTGAAATGTTTTCAGTTTTTTAGCATGGTTCAAGTCTTTGGAAGAGCAGATTTGAGGTTTTTTGACCTTTTGCACTTCATAATGACCTTCCATAGCTTTGGTTGGGGAAAAACAAAGATTTTCCGAGGCTAAGGTTCGGCAAATAGCTCCGCGATCACGGTTTTTGTAAAAATACCGCGAACGCGATTTATAAAGCGCGCTCGCGGTTTATAAAGCGCGCTCGCGCTTTATAAATCATATTTACACACATCCCAATGTCCGAATTACCATGTGATTTTTACTCTCTGACCTTACCGTACGAATTACTGTGCGAAATTCTGTCTTTTTCCAGGCACGTTTTTTTATCACCGAAAGCAAAAACATCATGGGAGACAAAAAACGAAGTCAAAAAAGGAAGTCATTAAGTAAAAAAACACCAGACGAATTAGAGGCCAACAAAATTGAAAATGCTGAGCGAATGCGGAAACTTCGTGAATCTAGAAGAGGTTCATCTTCAATCCCAACTACTGTAAGCAATGAAGAACTAGGTAATGTTTCTCTTGTCGATGTTGAAGTTGAATTAAATACTCGTGATGAAGAAGTTTTCTTCGATGTTGAAGAAGAATTAAATACTCATGATGTAGCAAATGTTGAAATTGAAGGAGACAAAATGAAAACTCCTAGGATTTTACATAAGAAACCTAATTTTTGATTGAAATTGATGAAAACATTTTGAAACCAATGTCGACAAACTTTACGAAAGACAAATCGGAAGAAAAGCCATTTGAAATTTGGGATAATCATTTTGAAATTTTAAATGATTCCCAAAGATGTCGATTGTTGGTTAGTTTGATGAAATTGATTAAAATGAGACCTACATTAAACACCTTAGGATTGACATGACATCTAACATACGTGGTCAAACCTCTACAATTGTTGAAAACCTTCATGATGCATATCACACTTTGTTGGTGTCGAGAGACGCACTAAGGATAGTAATATTGTGCGTCGTGTACTTCTACTAGTGTTGTAAGTGAATCAATAAAAACAACGTTTGATTACGCAAACAAGTCGAATGTTGCAAGTTAATCGAAAAACTCTAATGAAAGCAATTGAAAGGCGTAATATCCTTGATCACTCAATAATGTCGATTTTTGGGCATTTTACTGCTAGAGCACCGCGTAAGGACAAAAATAATTACGATCTTTATAAAAAGTTATTATTAAATTTTGGCATGATAACACTAGAGTTTCACCTAATACAAGAGATGTTATAAAGCGGAGAGTTGGTTCTACTAATCGTGAACCACATCCAAAGCATTTCTTAGATATGACTCAAACTCAATTTTTCGTAAGTTTGAACAAGAGAATCTGAAATTAAAATTAGTCAACGTTTTTGAAATGTTGAAACCATTCTATGTGAAAATCAACCATGTTTGCACCACTTGTTGTTGTAGCAACATGTTGAATTTGCGATGCATTATGCTAAATTTTTACGTATTCGTTCTATTTTCATTAAAACTATGTTATCCGAATGTGGTGTTCAAGTTCCACCAATATCTTCTAGGGATTTCATTCCTACTATATTTTGTGAAAAAGAAATTGGACAATTTTTTTATAGTCAGGATTGTTTAGATGGAAGTTGTAGTACATGCGGCGGATTACCTAAATTGGAAAGTTGCATCCATGAACAAATTGAAGGTACAATAGGACATAATTTAGTTGAATTTGATAAATATAAATCAGTTGCATACCAGTTGAAAGATGGAAAAGAGTCGAAACGGTGTGAGCTAGTTACAGAACAAATGCCCATTTTTCAATTTATGACAAAATTTAAGGATGAAATTGTTTATGAGTATGCGAGGCATACACATAGAGCTCGATGGTTGGATGAACAATTCAAGCCATGCAAAGACACATTTCCTATTGGTACTATTGTTTCAAGTGGTCGATTTTGCGAGAGAATTACACATTGCGACCACAAATGGAGGTTGATCGCAATATTACAACTCAGTACAAGTTGCCATTTTTGTGCATATAGCATTTCTACATTCTCCTGACAGTACAGAGAATGATCGAAAAATTTTAAGAGAGTACCACTTTTATATCAGTGATGATCGTACTCATTCTACTGAATTTGTGCAAGGGTGTTTCCAGTTATTTTATGGAAACTTGTGTGATAGGGACATCCACTTCAAACAACATTATATATGGTCAGATAATTGCACGTCTCAGTTTAAGAATGCACGAATGTTTTATTGGATGAGCAGAATGCATGTCAAGATGGGTGTGCAACATATTTGGAGTTTCACTGAGGCTGGACATGGAAAAGGAGAGCATGATGGTGCAGGGGCATGTGTGAAAAGAGCTCTTGCAAGAGAAGAGTTGAAGTACAAAGATGGTGCTGAATTAAAAGATGCAAAAAGCATAGTGGAATGGTGTACTAACAACATGGCCCGAGGTTCTCAAGAAAATTCCACAGTTTGCAGATTTTTTTGGTTGATAGAGGAAAAACATATTGCTAACTACGAGGATTGTATGACACTCACTGGGTCCAGTGATATGCACTCATTTTGTAGCTCAGACGCTACTTTGTGGGCCGTATGGACAAGAAAGTTGACATGTTTTTGTGCATCTTGTATCGAATTTGTCACTGCTGAGTGTGATTCACAAGAATGGGTGGAAGGATGGATTTGTAGGCCTCTAACTCCGCTTCCTAGTTATCAACCTCCACAAGCATTCTGAACTTGTTTCGAGATGAAGTTACAACATCCAGGACTTTGTGAAATTTCGATTTTGGTGCGACAAGGTATTTATCCAGTTATTTATTTAATTTTTGTATTGAGTTATGTCCATTGAAATTTTAATATGTAATTTAAATTTGAGTTTTTCAACCTTGGTTATTTTTTTGTAGGACATGTGTTTGCAGTAATTGCGACAGAAGACAATGAAGAAGGAACAGACTATTTCTTATGTCGTTGCATCGAGGAAAGAAAGAAGTTGACTTCTCCTATTATAGATGGCGAAGAGATTGAGTATCCTACAGGGTCAGTGGTAGTTACTGGAACTTGGCTTCGACGGTATCCATTAAAAAACTCCTCTGTTTGGGTGTTTGAAGACTTTGAGACACACAGGAAAATACTCTTATATTCACATCTAGTTCTAGCGACAAATATTCAGTTGTATAGATATCGAGGAAGACCTAATAACAAGATTCTTTGGAAGGTTCGAGAGTCAGATCATGAAGCAATCTTATCTGCTATTGAGTAGTAGATCCGATCTAATGGTTCATTGGAATGAATTTACAATGCTCATGTCTGGTATATATTTAATTTCAAGTTTCAATTTATATAGTATATATATATATATAATTTTTTTAGTTTAAAGATCTAGATTTAAGTTTGAATATATTTTATTTTAAATTTGTGTATTTTGTATGTCATGTATATAGATCTAGTATATGGTTTTGATTTGAAACTTAAATTTCTTTGACTAACAATTTTATGTTTAGGTTAGTGGTGCCAGAAAAGCTTCCACCTTCACGTGGTTGGTATCGTTAGTAGAGAATTTTAAATTCTCGAAGCTAAGAGAAGCTTGAACATTGTTTGAAAAATTTGTAAATTTTGAAAAGTCAAGTTTGTAAATTTTGAAAATATTGTAAATTTTGAAAATGTTGTAAATTTTGAAAAAGTTGTAAATTTTGAAAACAACTCCTCTAGGTGCCACGGAGTCCGAGTAGTCACTCGTCGAATTTGAACGATATTTTGGTCTCAGGGCTCTTAAGGGACTAAGCCCGAACGAAGTAGCCCGGAAGCAACGACCCTTTCGCGCACCGAAACACCACCTCCTCTAGCGTTCACCTGCCCACCCGGACGTGCGTTGCGCGGTAGGCGGTTTGGTGCCACGGCCCACCGTTTGCAAAATACAGCGTTTGACAACCTTACACTGGCTCCAACTGCACTATTTCGCGCGTTTGCAAACATTAGGACAGCGAGAGCACCGAAATGAGAAGGAAAAAAATGAGAGAGGCTATTGTAGAGGGTCCATATGCCGAGGTGTCGGATCAGACGAGGCCTCTCTAGGTGCCACGGAGTCCGAGTAGTCACCCGTCGAATTTGAACGATATTTTGGTCTCAGGGCTCTTAAGGGACTAAGCCCGAACGAAGTAGCCCGGAAGCAACGACCCTTTCGCGCACCGAAACACCGCCTCCTCTAGCGTTCACCTGGCCACCCGGACGTGCCGGCGCAGGCGGTTCGGTGCCACGGCCCACCGTTTGCAAAATACAACGTTTGACAACCTTACACTGGCTCCAACTGCACTATTTCGCGCGTTTGCAAACATTAGGACAGCGAGAGCACCGAAATGAGAAGGAAAAAAATGAGAGAGGCTATTGTAGAGGGTCCGTATGCCGAGGTGTCGGATCGACGAGGCGAAGCCTCTCTAGGTGCCACGAGTCCGAGTAGTCACCGTCGAATTTGAGCGATATTTTGGTCTCGGGGCTCTTAAGGGACTAAACCCGAACGCAAGTAGCCGAAGCAACGACCCTTTCACGCACCGAAACACCGCCTCCTCTAGCGTTCACTGCCCACCCGGACGTGCCGCGCGCGCGGCGGTTCGGTGCCACGGCCCACCGTTTGCAAAATACGGCGTTTGTGACCTTACTGGCTCCAACTGCACTATTTCGCGCGTTTGCAAACATTAGGACAGCGAGAGCACCGAAATGAGAAGGAAAAAAATGAGAGAGGCTATTGTAGAGGGTCCGTATGCCGAGGTGTCGGATCAGACGAGGCCTCTCTAGGTGCCACGGAGTCCGAGTAGTCACCGTCGAATTTGAACGATATTTTGGTCTCAGGGCTCTTAAGGGACTAAGCCGAGCAGTAGCCCGAAAGCAACGACCCTTTCGCGCGCGAAAACACCGCCTCCTCTAGCGTTCACTGCCCCCCTATTGGACGTGCGGCGCGAGGGTTCGGTGCCATGTAGCCCACCGTTGCAAAATACGGCGTTTGACAACCTTACACTGGCTCCAACTGCACTATTTCGCGTTTGCAAACATTAGGACAGCGAGAGCACCGAAATGAGAAGGAAAAAAATGAGAGAGGCTATTGTAGAGGGTCCGTATGCCGAGGTGTCGGATCAGACGAGGCCTCTCTAGGTGCCACGGAGTCCGAGTAGTCACTCGTCGAATTTGAACGATATTTTGGTCTCAGGGCTCTTAAGGGACTAAGCCCGAACGAAGTAGCCCGGAAGCAACGACCCTTTCGCGCACCAAAACACCGCCTCCTCTAGCGTTCACCTGCCCACCCGGACGTGCCGGCGCAGGCGGTTCGGTGCCACGGCCCACCGTTTGCAAAATACAGCGTTTGACAACCTTACACTGCTCCAACTGCACTATTTTGTGCGTTTTGCAAACATTAGGACAGCGAGAGCACCGAAATGAGAAGGAAAAAAATGAGAGAGGCTATTGTAGAGGGTCCGTATGCCGAGGTGCCGGATCAGACGAGGCCTCTCTAGGTGCCACGGAGTCCGAGTAGTCACCTGTCGAATTTGAACGATATTTTGGTCTCAGGGCTCTTAAGGGACTACGCCCGAACGAAGTAGCCCGGAAGCAACGACCCTTTCACGCACCAAAACACCGCCTCCTCTAGCATTCACCTGGCCACCCGGACGTGCCGGCGCAGGCGGTTCGGTGCCACGACCCACCGTTTGCAAAATACAATGTTTCCTTATTTATTTAAATTAAATTACAATGACTTGGTTGTTATGTTATCTGTTGTTGTCATCTTGTCCTTGGTAGGATGATATACATCCAGGGCTATGAGTGTGATCTAGGATGTGGTTAGTTGTATTCAGATGTGTGTCTAGAGTATGACAAAAATTAGGTATGAGTATTTTTATCTAGTGGATATACGGTGCGAGATAGATCAAGAAGGCGCCTATGGTTGTTAAAACAATGCATAAATGAAGTGTATATCAAAATAAGTACAAAATTCTATATTTCCAAGTTCCCAAACCAAATTTTGGGTACTAAACATTTATATCTTAATGAATTCAACACTACATGACACTTTTACTATTGCACATGTGCACCAATTAAATTACAACCCTTTTGATCAGAATATTTTAGTGAATTTTATATATTAAAGATATCCTAAAAATTGACACAAATACACATTATATCCAGCATGGTGTTCTATATGGCATGGCATGGTGTTATATCCTAAGTAAATTGTTTCTCTCATATTTGTTTATCAGATCAAATTTATAGCCTTACATCAACACCACTTTTTTGTTAACATAGTAATATAATTGGTTTGAATTGAGCATCCAATATTATAAATAAGGTGTGGAAGTTATGGAATCAATATAATAATTCATATTTTTAGAAGTGACATGTAAACAAAATAAAAAACTAGAGAAAAATAATGAGAAAAATAAAAAGTAATCAACCTACAAAAAATATCCAACATGTAAAACTACAAATGATTGAAGAGAGGGAGAGAAGCAATATTTCTCACATTTAAAAAATATCCAACATGTAAAACTACACATTTATTGACTATGCTTAAAGCATCTTTCTCACTCCCAAATTCTAAGTCCGCCATTTCATTACTTTTTCTTCATGTAAATTGGTACCTCAAGAATCAATGCACGTTATACATAGCACATCTCTAGTTACTAATACTTAAGTTGGCTTGATATAGAGCTAACAATATTGTTTTAGTTTGAAAAATAAAAATTCAAAATGCCCATGGCACGAAATATACCACAAATAATAATCAGAAAGATACTAGAAAATATATAACTAGAAGTAATACACTAAATCCACCGAACAGAGATCAAAACCCACTTTCTCAGAGTTAGCAATAATACCAAAATAACCAAATTTATAGCCTTATTTAACCAACACACATGGATATATATAAGAATCAAATAAAGTGTGCTCAAGACGCGCACGTCTCTGAAAATATATATGTACACATATAAGTTCATAATGTATGTATACATCTCGAACTAAGCGCGTGTCATAATGTACATATGGGACCACATGCGGTCGCAAAAGGCTAGATATATATACAATGGACTGTGAATAGATGTACTCATGACCACATATATGTGGCATCCAAGTGGACTATAAATCTACTCATGAAACATCTTCCCTCTCTTCGCCCTGCTAGAAGTAGCACGTCCACGACCTGGGGATGTAGTGGAGGGAGATGCCACTACGGATTTCATCCGTGTGGTCCTAGGTGTCTCCAAGCATGCCTGCAACCTAACCTGCACATTCATAAACAACAAGTTTTTAACACCCAAAATTTTAAAATACCTTCAAAATTTAGAAACTTGTACAATTTAGTTAAAATGCATGTGCAATCTTACCGCAATGTCATGATCCCTATCGATTTGTTGTTGACGCGTCGCAGGGACAACAATAGACTCACGAGGGGTAAGCTACATACAAATAATTAATTTTCAAATTAATTATTTCACACATATATATACCTACAAAATTTGATATTGTAGATTTAAGTTTAATAAGAAATAATGAACCTCCAAAATTTAACAAATTTAAAAAATTGTGTACCTCGGTTAGTGGATTTGCAGATGCTATGGCGATATCTCACAGCCTCCAGATGCATATGTGGAGGAGTCTCTGTGATCATAAGCTATACAAAAACATGTACAAATCAATTTATTAAAATCTACTTAAGAGCTATACAAAAAACATGTACAAATCAATATTTAATTACTCAAGAAAGAATAAAAATACATTATTAAATTTTATCTTCTATTTAGGCTAAATACATAGGATCTATAAATGTTAGCACGGAGGCCATCTATCTTCATAAGATTTTGACAAACTTTTGTATTTAATCTAGGTAACCCATAGTCATCTTCTATGACAATTAGAGCATCATTCAAATTTGAAGAACTTTTAAATCTAACATCACCAGACCAAACATATAGATCAGACGAAGAGTAGACTAGAGTTGTATATCCTTGGTGGGCAAGTGTGTTGCAAATATATAGATTATAATGCACTATTTATATGTATTTGTGTCCAAAGGTAGCTGAGTTTGAGTTTTGGTGCACGAGCCTAGAGGATCTTACTTGTGTGTTATCCCTTTGGAAATAAAGAACATAACCTCCTTCCACCTTGCTGGCTTAGAGATCTTTATTTCGGGTTTTTATGTCCACGGAATTGTCCACCAACTTCGTGCACTTACCCTGTCAAGCGGTTGGGAGTCTGACTACCCAGGGTGGTCTAGCATCAAACACACACATATTTTTCTCCTTTGGTTTTTTAATGCTTTGATGAAGGGTTTTGTAAGTTATTAGGGTTTCTACTTTACTGTTGATCATTACAGGTCATCTCGATGTTGTGTGAAAAAGAGCAACACAATGATCACACAATTTCTAAACAAGCAAAGCACTAGAAAGTTGAGAGCTCAACTACCTTATGATCTAAGACTGTAAATTCCTTGTATTAGGCGTCAGACTACTACATAGACCATACATATCATGTATGGTCTTGAACCTACATGTTTTCCAATTCTATAATCTTCTTTGTAGAATCTAAAGTCTTATCTTCTCCTGCTCCGCTACCTGTCACATCTAGCTCATCCCAGAATCTTCCTAAACAAGCTAAGTTTCTCTCCCCTCTTGTATATTGATAAAGTTATTGTTTATCACTTAGTCCATTTCAAGTTGGAATGAATTATTTTTGTCATGCTTAATTGATGTTGGAAGTTAATTAGATAATAATTGTCTACCTGTTTATAATCCTTGTACCTTTTTCAGTAGAAATTTTAAATAAGGGTATAAATATGACCAATACATTATAGCTCCTCAAACCCATTATGAGGTGTGGCATAATATATAATAGAATACAAGCCCTTGATTCATCCCTCACACATGGAAACATGCACAAATTTAGCTCATGTTTGATCTATGGGAAGAAACATGGATAACTTCAAACTGGTAGTTTGTTGTTGTTATGGGTACTCTTAAGGAATCAAATGGTCCAATGTTTCTTCTTAATTTTATTAGAGTGAGAATAGAGGATCCTTGAATTTTCCAAGGTCGCCTACTAGGTTTTAGTGAATGAATATTTATATATGACCAATCGTTAGATTTCTTACTCAACAAACCTAAAAGTACTACCTAGGTTGACTAAGCCAAGTAACCCTTCCGAAAAAGTTAATATTAGAAGTGTATGGGATAGGTTCGTAGGGGGTGGATAGGTTGGAGTTTAACTTATCCTAAACCTACAAACATGTCCATGATGTCTAATAAATTAGGTCTGAGACACATGGAGGATTATGCATATGTTCAATAACATGTGCAGTGATTTGTGAGGGGTTGGGATGGAGAATACTTGTTATCTAGTAGAAGCGAAGTGGATATAGAGTGAGACATTTCCTTAAGTTGTTCAAGTTATGTGTGAATGAGATATATATCATTATAGTTGTAACACACGTCATGTTTCCAAGTGTTGGGAATACATTTAGGTACTACAAATTACCCCCATTTCAATATAGTATTGATAAATGTTGGATTAATAGATAAGAAACAAGTAAATACAAACCTCACTTCTTGATCATACAATGATGTTGTAAATTCTTAAATCTCAGTACACCAATCCATATAAAACTTATAATCATATGGAAAGGACGCATAGATTTTTTTAGATAAAGGGTACAAGAGGATTTAATAACCTTTTTTACATTTCTTCATCACTCTTATCATTCATTTTGATTACGAGTTGATCGCTTCCACCTTGTCAAGTATCTTTTCCTTCGTGACTCATGGTGTTACATATCTAGAGGTAGTTATTGAGAATCAAGATATAGTCTAGGTAAATAAGTAGATATGGGAAGATATCATTTTACATTGGATTGAGAAGTTCATCATGTACAAATAATATACCTATGACAGTGCAGTACGTGTCATTATTTTGGATGTTGGGAACATGTAGACCATGTGTATCCAGTTTAGTACTACAAACGAGACATAAGGGAATTTATCAACTGGCCCGAGAGGATCAAGAAGATCAAGAGGATTGGGTCAGTAACCACCTAGAAAAAATACTTATGAGATTTCTATTTCTGGATCTAGAGGATAGGGTCCACATCCATAATAATCACTTAATAATCCTCTTCACCTAAAGTAAGCACCTCAAGTCTATTATGACATGTATCTCCAATTACAAAAAATTTAGAGGTATTGAAAATGCAGCAGAGCATGTGTACAAGTGTGAGATACTATGGTATTCTAAGCAAATTACAACTTTATATATGGTAGCTGTTGTATGTATTTTATATACGTTGAGTATAAGAAAGTGAAACTCATGTACACAGAGGTCCAAGAATTAGAAACAAAGTGTTTAAAGAGATTTGTAACTAACCTGCGTAAAACTCATGCGAGGCATGCCAGTAGCTTCAGTTCCCTGAGCAGATGATGACCCGCCAGGCTCCTGTGTATAAAAGAGAAAAATATTAATACATGTACAACATACACGTGAAACAAATTATAATAATAATCTAGTGCAATTAAATGATTTATTAAAAATGTAAGTTTGTACAACTTGAAACTTACGTTTGAAACACGCCCAACCGCAGTAGCTAGCATGTCAACACCGGATGTTTCCTTCACCGGCTCTTGCTATTTAAAATAAAATAAAAAATTAGTTTTTTACATGTATGTACATGACGTACAATCATATATATATTAATATCTCAAACATGTGAATTAAACTATTGTATATATATATATTATTTAAATTTATTTAAAATTTACCTGTGAAAGACCAATATCAGTGGCTCCAGTTCCAAAAACATTCTCCGAAGATCTCATCTATAGAAAAAAATCCCGTGAACCAGCAAATGATGTCTCTCACTGCGTGCATACGGCACCACATGATCCACAGTGGTGTGGTGCACTAGAACTGGCGCCTCCACCAACATCACCGGATGCAATCTGGGTGCTATGCTGGGTGAGAGTGTCAGTGAGCTCCCTCAATGCATGCAATGTATCAATCTCCACAACCTCCTTCACTTTGTAGGAGGGATAATCGAAAGGCGTGGGGGTTTTGGGGCATGGGGATCCTAGGCGACCTACGCGTGCACCGGAGTGCTGCTCTCATGCGAGCCACCTCCTCGACCAAAAAAAGTCTGAAAAGTCAAAATAATTCGGGACCTCATTGAGCACAAACTCACAATATAATTTCTTCAAAAAATAAAGAGGAACCTCATTGTTGTTGCATGGTGGATAATCAAAAACCATCCACCATCGGTCCCAAAAATTGTTTTTGATTCTATCATCATGGCACCAATGGATTGGGAACCGTTTGCAAGTAACTGCAGGGGGGGCATTGGTTCTAGGGTCGGTAAATAATGCACAAATGAGGTCTTTTCCAATTTTTTTGTCTTTGACGGCCGCATGAGATAGTTTATCCGCATACCACCGCCTACAGTCACTTCTAAAGGTGTTCCATCTATGTATTTGGTTGGTTGCAGACTCGACTTCGCCAATCAATGTTTGCAATGTATTGGCTAAAGTCATGCGGGATGGATTTGTAGCATGATTTTGTCTTATAGTTTGAATTAGGTTCTCAATGACAATTTTATTTTCTTGGATTCTTCCAATGATATTATCTTGCGTTCCTGTTGGCTCAGTGGGGACAGAAGGAGCCACAGGGGGCGGATCTATGTTTGGAGGAGGGTTTTGAGGAATGTTCGGAGGGTTTTGAGGAATGTTCGGTGGGTTTTGAGGAATGTTTTGACGGTTTGCACGAGCCCGAGCTTGCCGACCAACTGATAAAACAATAAAATTGTATACATAAACAAACAATTCACAAAACCCATGAAAATGCCAAAAAAAAACCTAAAATGCAAAAAAAAACAACCTAAAATGCAAAAAAATGATTACAATCGGGGACTTACCTCCTCGTCTTGGCGGCATGGTTGAATCTATCGCTATCCAGAAGTCCGATGAGCAATTTTGAGATAGTATTGAAAGTGCGAGTGAAAAATGTTTAGGAAAAGTCGCGGTTCGAAATGAAAATTAGGAAAATAACGAGTCGCGGGACTGTTAAATTTTGTCTCAGAGTTCCGCGATCGCGGTTTTAAAACCGCGATCGCGGTACCTTTATTTCGGGTTTTTATGTCCACGGAATTGTCCACCAACTTCGTGCACTTACCCAATGGATAAAGAAGAAATTCAACCAGTGATTCGAGAATCACATCAAATTGATAACAAGATTTGGACTCGGAATTTGATGGTAGCTGCTTTCATTTGATCCGGCGCAGCGTAGCTGTTCTTATCTCTCTGAAGGGAAGGTGCATGCGCACTCCTTCAAATTGATATTCGAAAATACCAACAATACGGTGAGTATGAGTCATTGTTGTTAGGCATGGAGCAGCAAGAACAATGGGGATCAAATTATTACACACAAGAGGAGATGCTTGAGCTGATTGTGAAACAGATAAGAGGCCTCTACCAAGTCAAAAAAGACAAACTGCAGCACTACGAGAGATCGCGTCTACTCTGCTATCCCGGATTTTTCAGCTTTCTCGTATCTTACATTAGAGAGAACAAAATTCAAGAGCTGATTCGCTTGCAATTACTGCAGCCTTGTTGAATCCGGATCAGCCCCCTGCATTCTTTAGACAGGGAGACTACAAGGTGGAAATGGTTTTTCGCCCAAAGGTTCCTGACAACGTCCAGCAATGGCAGGTTTTCAACGATGATACACAGATTGCTGCATTTCTCCAACAGAAAGACAACTTTGAAGAAATCTACTATGAGGGAAGCAATTCACCTCCTAGGCAGACCACTGTCGGTGAAATGGATGCTGACGTCTCAGGAGGTCAGGAGATTATCCAACTAAAGGGAAATAAAATTCCCAAAGGCTTGGTATCTCTTGAGGAAATGTTTGATAAGCATGATCAGATGCTTAAGAAAAATGAAGAAAATGAGGAAGGCTCTTCCTCCGACACACAATTACTAAATTTGGGAGCCGGCAATGATCCCAAATTAGTAAATCTGGGTAAGTGTTGTTCAGAAGCTGAAAAGGAAGCTTTCACTAAGCTTCTTAAGAAATACATGGATGTTTTTGCCTGGTCCTACCAGGATCTAAAAACATATCAGCCTGTGGAAGTTCAACACTACATCCCACTTAAACCAGAACAAAAGCCTTTCAAGCAAAAGTTGCGGCGGCACAATCCTACCATTTCGGGAACCATCTTTGCAGAAATCCGGAGAGTTAGACGCAAAGATCATCTATCCCATACATCATTCGGAGTGGTTGGCCAACATAGTCCCTGTAAGAAAGAAGAGTGGAGAAATTAGGCTGTGCGTGGATTTCCGCAACCTTAATCAAGCTTCATTGAAGGATAACTACCCTATCCCCATCATGGATCACACTCTGCAGGTGGTCACTGGATCTGAGATGCTTTCCATGCTTGACGGCTTCTCAGGATACAATCAAGTCAAGGTGGCCGAGGAAGATCAATACAAAACGGCGTTCATCACACCTTGGGGAACCTTCGCATACCAGAAGATGCCGTTTGGCCTGATTAATGCGGGTGCTACATTTCAAAGAGCTATGGATCTAGCCTTTGCTCATCTCAAAGATATAAGCATAGTTGTGTACCTGGATGATTTGACAGTCTTTTCCAAAGATAGAAGCACGCATATTTCAAACTTGGAAGAGGTCTTCATACAATGCCGCAAGCATGGTATTTCTTTGAATCCTAAGAAATCCATCTTTGCTGTAACTGAAGGAAAGCTGCTTGGGCACATTGTTTCCAAAGAAGGAACAAAGATAGATCCAGAGCGTGTCAAATCCATTCAGACATTGCCTTTGCCCACATCCAAAAAAGGAGTTCACTCTTTCTTTGGAAAAGTGAATTTTCTCAGAAGATTCATTCCTGACTTTGCTGAGCTAACCCGTCATATTTCGAATATGATGAAGAAGACACAAGATTTTAAATGGAGCAAAGGGAAGGAAGCTTTCGAGAAAATCAAAGAAGCCTGTCGAAAGCTCCAGTCTTGGTTTCACCCGACTTGATGAGAGAATTTATTCTTTATTGTTATTCTTCCGAACACACTATGTCAGCAATTCTGATGCAGAAAAATCAAGAGGACGCAGAAGCTCCTATTGCTTTCATGAGCACGCCCCTTAAAGCCTATGAGTTGAAATACACTCCAATGGAAAAGCACGCATATGCAGTGGTGAAGGCGTGCAAGGCATTCAGGTATTATATTCTTTCCTCACACACTGTGGTTTTGGTTCCAGATACTGCAGTTAAATCCATTCTTACTCAGCAAGAGTTAGGATTATTGAGAGGCACATGGGTGACAAAAGTTCAAGAATATGACCTGGATATTAAACCAACAAAGCTAGTTCGAGGAAGAGTGTCATGTGAACTAATGACAAAGATGAAAGCATCGATGCACAAGCGGATCGGGATGGGATAGATGAAGATTTACCTGCAGTACTTTTTATAGATCTGGTAGAGGAGTGGTACAGTAACATTGCTTACTTTCTGACGTATGGAGAATGCCCGGATCAACTTTCCAGAAAAGAGAAACTAACAAATCCAAAGATTTTGTTCTTTGGGATAATGGTTTGTACAAAAGGGGAATTGATGGTGTATTTCTCAGATGCATGGACAAGGCTCAACAGGATCAGCTCCTACAACAGTTTCATGACATGGCTTGCGGTGGTCATTTCTCAGCCCGAGTCACTGCACACAAGATCCTTAGAGCAAGGTATTACTGGCCCACCCTTTTTCAAGATACTGCAGAATGGGTAGCTAAGTGTCAAGCATGCCAACATTTTGTTGGGCGTGTGAAATTGCCTGCATTACCTCTAAAACCCATTGTGATTGAAGAACCTTTCCAACAGTGGGGTATGGATTTTATTGGAATGCTTAACCCGGCTTCCAGCGCCGGTCATCATTACATTCTAACAGCTACTGATTATTTCAGTAAGTGGGTAGAAGCTATTCCTGTGAAGACTGCCACTTCCGCCGAAGTGTGCAATTTTATAAAAGAAAATATTATTGTCAGGTTTGGCGTACCCAGCAAAATTGTAGCAGACAACGCTCCGAATCTTTCTTCTGAGGAGTTGGTGGAATTCTGCTACACTTATGGGATTCAACTTGTTCATTCCTCAAACTACTATCCACAAGGGAATGGTCAAGCTGAATCTAGTAATAAGAACTTGGTAACTATCGTGCGCAAGCTTGTAACAGAAAATCAAAGGACTTGGCATAAAAAGTTGTTTGATGCATTATGGGCCGATAGGATCACACCAAAGAGGGCGATAGGCATGTCCCCTTTCTAGCTGCTATATGGTAGAGACACAGAGCTGCCTCTCACCTTGGAATTGCCTGCCCTACAACTTTCTAAGGCCCTGGAGGATTCCACATTCACGAGATGCTATTGATAAAAGAATTATGTACCTGACTGAACTGAGGGAAGTACAAACTCAAGTTGCAGATAGGTTGACAGAGCATCAAAGGAAGGTGAAAGTCATCTTCGACAAAAAAGCCAGGGAAAGGAAATTTGAAGTCAATGACTGGGTCCTCTTATGGGACAAAAGAAGAGAAACAAAAGGCATGCATGGAAAGTTCGATTCACTATGGAAAGGGCCTTTTGTGATCAAAAAGATCGCCGGAGCAGATAGCTTCATTCTTGCTCATCAGGATGGAGTTGAATTGCCGTTGCCTTTCAATGGGCAACACTTGAAGCTGTTCCGGACATGAGAAGCAGGGTAACACCTGTATGTACATAAATAAATCTTTGTTTGTTTTTTTGTTTTGTCTTGTTTTGGTGTTGTGTTGTGTTGTGTTTGTTTGCCTGACCCCGTGCCCAAAGGACAAGATACGAAACCAGAGATGCTGGGATCTCATCTTTTCCCTTTGTCATTCTGACGAGAGAAAAAGATGTCCACAGACGGAGCCAACTGGTGTCACTCAGATTTCACCCTGAAATTTGTGACTACCCAATCCGAAAAAATTTTGTACTTTTAAAATAGTGGGTCGTTTGTTGTTTTTATTGCCTAAAAGTTCCTGTATTGCGTCAAAATAATCCTAAAGAGCCATATTAGCCTTTTTTGCCAAATACCCAGATGCCCAAAATTGTTTTATTCTGTCGTCGGGATTTGTCTGCGGGAAATTTGTATTTAATTATTTTGAGCCCCGTATGAGGCTATTTGCGCTCTGTTTTAACTCCATTATGAGCGAATATGTTATTATTCCTATGTACCAGAAGGATTTTAACTTATTTTAAGTTTTGGGCTTTATTTGTAACTTTTGGCAATTTTTCGTGTTTTTGTGGTGTCCCGTTCTGTTTTCTGTAAAATTTCTCTGGAACAACTCCTTTGCCGGGTAAGCCCGATTTTTGGCCTGGAGCGGCTAGAAAACATATACGCACATTGTGCCCAGAGGAAGTCGCCATCGGAGGTCTGGATCACTGGGAAAAAGCGAAGTCGTGCACAAAAAAGCCCCTGTGGGGATGGGCGCATTTTTGGAAAACAAAGGATTTAAGCTGCGATGGGAAAAATATAAGCCGCAGGCAGGGTGGGAATTTTATACCTGCCTGGCAGGGTACTTTTTCCCGTGTTATAAAAATCACTTAAGTGGATCACGAGGTTTTGGTGCCTGCCTGGCAGGGTAAAGCATCCCGTTATCAAAAAATTCTTAAAAATAGAATTACATGTGCAAAAAAGTGGGCCCCCTTTGGTGAGAGATTAAAAGAATTAAAATTGATTATTTTTATTAATCTTTCTTCTCAAAAAGTGCGCCCAAGCTTGAGGTCAACAAGTCAAAGATGAAATAAAAAAAGGAGTCAAATGCATTAAATTTAATTTATTTAATAGCTGCCCTCTTTCTCTCTCAAAAAGTGCGTCCCATTTGGGTATTATTTAATGTTTTTTAAGGCATTAAAACATTAAATTAATTTCTATTTTCAGTGGCTATGGTCAAAGCACACTGTGGGGCTTGAGTGAAGTGTTGTGTGAAGGATTAAATTGGATTAATTTAATTTATTGGATGGCTGTCCTTAAACATGCTATTTTTAAAAGAAAAAACATGATTTTTAATTAATTAATTGCCTTTAATTGTTAGGGCAATTATTAATTATAGAATTGTGAAGGTTATATAAGCATGGGCAGCCATATGGGTGAATAATTTAATTCACAGGTAAAGAATTGTAGCAAGGAGGAAAAGTGCGCCCCCATTAGAGGAAGGATTTTGTTCAGACAAAGTGCTAACAAGGCTAAAAGCTTCCAGGTTTGGCGCATGCTTTGGAGAAGGTTAATCTTCGTCTACATAGTTGTTTTCACAGGTGTTACAGGAGCTCAGGTGTTGATTGAAAGGATTCATGCTCTCTTTATGTGCAAATTAAATACCAATTTTTGGGGCAGCAAGCTTGAAAAGTGCAGATTTTTATAATTTAAATTCACTATTCATGCTCCGGTGGCCATTTTTGTCTGAATAAATTGCGGGAACTCATTACAGTGCTTTACAAAAAAAAAGAGTTTTTATCAATGTCCAATACATTGCAAATATCCTCCGAATCTGAAGAATTGTCCAGATCTGCACCAGTATTGAAGAAATCCGGCCAAGTTAGAAGAAAAAGAATTATTCAGACAAAGATAGACAAAGCCATGGCGAAAGGAGATGAAAAAGAGAGCACGATGGATTCATGCATTGCTTCCAAACTTTCAGACATAGGAGACACGGATCTAGGCCCAGAACCTCTTTCTGATTTGATTGATAGATCCAGAGTGGAAAGACTTCACTCATGCATGCGGTCAAAAGTAGCGGAATTATCCGAGCTGCAGCTTTCCCATGTACAACCCAATTGCCAGAGTTCGTGATGGAGTGTGCTAGATCTTATCATCCTTCATCCAGATCAGTGCGTGATGTTGCGGGAAAGACAATAATTTGTTTGGATGCGGAATTCATCAATTATTGTCTGAAGATTCCAGTGCGAAAGGTGGTGACTTCTATTAGCATTCAGGATGCTGACAGTAGATGGGAGAAACATAGAGCTGATTGCGTGAGCATAATGAACAATGGTTCATGAAGAAGCCTAGATCCCCTTCAAAGTTCCCGAGAACTCTTCCACGGTCCAATTTGGTGCAGGAGGCAGATGATGTCGTCAAATTGCTATGCAGGTTGAATGGCGAAGCGAATGCCTACACTTTCCGTACATGGATGTATGCTTTCATCAGGACCATTGAAATCAACAAGGTTGATTCTATAATCAATTGGTCGGAAATTATTAGCAGCAACATCGGTGAGCAACTTCGAAACGTGAAGCGTACTTTCAGCTTCAAGATGACTTCGTACTTGGTGTATGCTGCAGCTTCACAGGGTGTCTTTTCCAAGCTGGATAGATGTGGTGTTCTTTCCAAGGACCCCATTTTCGAGTGCTACCCACAACTTACTGTACCTGCGTGCGAGAAGGACTTCAAAGTGATCAACGATGACTTCTACGATTTCATCTGCAGGCTAGACAAAGACTTGAAGACTCACAGGGTAAGCAAGGAAGCGTGGGAAGCAGTGTCCAAGATTGGCAGTTTATTCATCCAGTTTGCAGATTTCACATACCTCAGGGTTACGGGCTTTTCTGGAGAACCTATAAAGATGCCCAGGTATCCAAGTGATAGAGTGATCGCCATGGAGCTGAGCAGGCAACTCGTAGAGTTACACGACCTTCAGTTGAAATGGCACAAGTCTACGGGCTTCTTCCCAATCACTGTGGGATATTACAGTTGCATCAGCATTCACAGAGCTCGAGGGATGGAAGCGCAAATGTTATCCGAGTATGAGCAAGAGTTCTTCCCTGCACGGCTTAACTTCGATCCATTTGGAGTAGCCAGGAAGACAATCTCCCAGGAGTACGCACATGTGCCTTCGTTAGAAGATTTCTGGATGAAGTGCAGAAGTGAGTACGAGGTTAGAAAGAAAGATTTCAGCAGGCTATCAGCAAAGCAAGTGTTCGACTTTGGACTAGCGCGGATACCTGCGGATCTTAAAGATGATGGGAACGTGGTACTTGACACTTACCATCAAATGGGAGGAGATAAAGCTATACTGCAGGATAACATTGGAGGCTGCCATTCAATTGAAGAGAGATCTGGAGCTGTGTTGGTGAATACTTCGAACTGGCTGCTAACGAAGGGATACTGCCTTGATGAAGTATTGATGAATCAAATCACGGGCAACTTCGGCGCAGGAGATTCCCTCAAACGAAAGCATGAAGGAGAAAGCAGCAGAAGGTCCGAGAAGTTGAAAGTACACAGAAGATCTCAAGAGAAAGAGAAGACCACTTCTACGACCATAGCTTTGACTCCAACTTCTCCAGTACCCAGAGGATCACCAACTATTGCACCGCAGCAGCAGGATGCTTCCATGCCTTCATTGAAACCGGCGACATTCGTTTTCTCTCCGCAGCCACTTCGTTCAGCACCCGTTCCAGAGGAGATGTTGAAGCTGCAGATGACGGAGTTCGAAAGAGCTTTGTCCTTGGATGTTTCAGAAGATGGCAGCCATGACACTGTGGCACTTTCTGACGGAGAGGATGCAGAGCGGGAGATGGTAGTGCACTCAGTGACTTCTTACTCCCCGAGAAATAACTTCTCGGGATGGTTAGCTTTGCAGTTGGTTCCGGAAGCAAGAGTAGAGATGAACTTAGAGGAGCATGACTTGCAGCTACTTCAGGATCTGAGCAGAAGAGACAGAAGGCCTAAAGTTGCTAAAGCAACTTCTAGGTTGATCATCAAAGATTCGGGAGAGAAGTTTGCTGAGATATCAATTCCGGTGGAAGGAAAGATAGAAGAGGAGCTCACGGCAGAAGATGTGACGGTGACCAAAATACCACTCGGTCAAGCTACCACTGAAGGATTGAAGCAGGACACGCAAACGTTGCTGGATGCTTTGTTCCTTAGGCTTGATAGTGAAAAGGCGGAGAAAGAAGAGCTGCAGAAGCAAATATCTCAATTATGTGAGATCATAGCCAAGGTTGCTAAACCTTCCATTCAGCCCATTTCAGAGCAGGTGAGTGATCATCTTATGCGGCAAATGGAAGATCAAAGCAATCAAGTAAAGGCTATTGACGAATGGAAGGATCGATTATTAAATCGAAGCTTATGTGCAACTTGGGAAGTGCCAGACCCGCCTAAAGGTTATGAAAGATGCAAAGAAATCAACTAAAGCAACTGATGGAAAGCATAGAAGGCATGAATACAGTTGCAGAGAGTAACCTGAGTATTTTGGCCGAGATCAACAAGCTGCCGGGAGATGTATTGGTTGCAGAACAAATTGTACCGGATGGATCAGTCGAGAAGGGGAAGCAGCTAGAGTTTGCAGTATCTTTCCGTTTGGAGATCTGCAGAGTTTTGCTGAAAAGGATGCAGGTGCTCGAGAGTAGAACATCAGATTTACCAGACAGTAGCGTTTCTTTCACTGAGGAAAGAGTGGATGGAGGTGTTACTTCATACGTGCGGATTGTTTCTAACGAGGTGCATGATTCCCTGGAAGGTTCTCTTCTGATGGTGCAAAAGAGAATTGATAAAGCTACCAAGCCTTTCACGATGAATTCTATCAATAGATTGGTGGCGCTGCAGGCAGACATTGCGAGGTTCGGGCCGAGTTTGGAAGAGGTGGAAGCATGCAGCAAAGTGTTGAATGAAGGGTTGCTGCAGTTCAGGACAGAGAAGGAAGCAGTGGCTAAAACAGATGGAAGGATGTTGAATTATATGTTCGACAAGTATATCAGATATCAGAACAAGAAGAAGATGTAAACATTACAGCTGGCATGACTTCTTCTATTCTTTCTTCTTCTATTTTCTATGTTCCCGGATGAAATTGTAAAACTTCTAAGTTATTGGTTTTGCAACCATTACTTGAAGTCATGTGGAACTATTCTATTAGTTAAGTGATACATGTGTCACTTAAGAAGAAGTTAGTTGAGGATGATTGTCAAATGTCATCTTTACTTGTTCATACTTTAGTTCAGTTTGAGTCTTCTATTTGTACTTTCCCTCCTACATTCTATAAGTAGGAGAAGAACCTCCGGGTTAATGATCGATCAGAATTTGTAAGAAGCAATCTTGTGTTCTAGACTTTGTCTTTGAACCCCGATAACCACTTGTTGCGAGAGGAATACAAAGAAGTAGGTTTCCGGAGAACTTTGTGTCACAACATACTGCTTTTCTTGCTTTTAAATCTTTAGATCTTTTAAGTAAACTTTGTGTTATTGTAGATCCGGATCTAGAGCTGCCTTTGCTTTATAATTACATGTGTTCAAATCTATTAAGTTTATTCTATGTGCATGCAATTAGCTCTGCTATCTACTAATTGGGATGCACATCTTCCTTATTTCTTCTCTCCTTAATAATACCTTTACTTTCTTCTTCTATAATTTTCCTTTCTTAAACAATTTTTTTTGCTGCAGAACTTAGTTATGGTTCATGAACTAAGTAGTTAAAGTGAAACCCCCGATAGATAAAAACACATTTATATTGACAAATCGACACGGGAGCCTCACCGGTTAAATGAGGAGATTTATCTCATGACTCGCCTAGGTTTGATGCTATGCGTAAAATCTAGCCAACACAAAGAAGGTGTATGCGACGGACCGACACGAGATTGAGCGGTCATTTGAGGTAGGAGATATGGTCTTTTTACGACTTCAGCCTTACAGACAGAGTACTCTTAAGAAGAGTGGAGCAGAGAAGCTTAAGCCTCGTTTTTATGGTCCATACAAGGTGGTGAGGAGAGTTGGACAGGTAGCCTATGAGTTGGAGTTACCTTCTGAAAGTAAGATACACAATGTTTTTCATGTGTCTTGCTTAAAGAAGGCATTGGGGCAGCATGTGACTTCTTCAATAGAGTTACCACCATTGGATGATGAGGGGAGATTGGATTTGGTTCCTGAGGAGCTTCTGGATTGGAGAGAGAGGAGGTTGCGGAACAAGGTGATTCGAGAGTACCTGGTTCGTTGGAAAGACTTACCTTTGGAGGATGCCACTTGGGAGGGTGAGTCTATTCTTCAGCACCCAGCTTTACTACAGTTGCTTGTGGGCAAGCAACTCCAGGAAGGAGGACTGTAATGTCCCCTCTTTCCAAATGAGCTAGGACGAAGACCTTTGGCCCTTTTTGTCTACCCGACGGCCAAAGGAGGTATCTAGGGTGACTAAGTTTTTATTATTTTATTATATTGTGCAAATATTTTTAAAATAACATTATAAGTTGCACATATAATAAATAACAAAATTTATTAATAAAATAAAATGTCAATGTCAAAATACAATTAAATTTAATTGTATTATGGGGGAAAATGCGACTTGCTCTTGAGAGTCATAAATAGGGAAATGTGCCATATGACCCATAGGGAAAAATGCGACCAGCCTAAGGGAAAGAAAGAATATTATTGGCTGGGTCAGAGGTGTTTTTTGGGTTGTTTTCCCTTTATAAGAGCAAGTTGACTTGCTTAGGCATCATCCAAATTTTTACTATCAGATTTTGCATTGTTAAGAGCTCTTAGCTTTTATCAAAAATTCCAAGGACGAAAACCCTTGTGGATTTCATCTCTTGTGGACGAAAACCCCAAGGGATTGAGAGGGGATTTCATTCAGAAATTTCCAGCGTTCTTAATCAGATTTCCAGGTTAATTTCAGCAGTGTTTGTGAAGGTGTTTTCAGTGGTTTATGACAGCAGTTGGGTCGACTTATTGTGGATGGTTTTGGCAACATTTCAAGAGGTATTTCCTTCAAAAATATTTGTCAAATATTCTCCATATTATTGTAAACCAGATCGCTGTAATTTTACATTTATCTGAAGTGTTATTTTGAGGGTTTCAGGCAGATTAATAATCAGATTTCAGATCTGATTTCTGGGTTGTTTTGGCTGCAATAAATTCTGATTTTTGCATGATTTGATTTCTAAAAATACTTGTAATCATTTGGGATTGACAGCATAGTGTTTGAGTGATGTTTGCTTTGAGATCCATCTCAAACCCTAGTCGCATTTCTTCAAATAAATTCAGATCTGCATTTATGTGATTGCCATAACAGTCATAAATCAGCATTTGGTGTTTTTAATTGATTTAACATTCATTGGAAAGTAAGAGAGACCCATTGGGGATCTTTCAACGTGTGCCTCTATGCTTTTTCTTTCAAATGAGTGAATAATATACTTCACAAATTGAATTCAACTACTAAGATACCTAAGTTATACAACTTGATCTTTCAAAGCGTTGGATATAATGTTGAAAAATTGTTCAAAATGATGTCTTCAAAATAAAACAAGAAAAATGCCAAAGCCCACAACTACAAGCATGGTGCCAATGATATTTACAATAACTTATACAAAGGCAATATGGCACAAGAATCAAATTACAATATTCCTTGGAATGATTGTAGATGACAGTTTTGCTATACCAAATAGTGTAATTAGAACATCCTACACTCAAATAAAAACGTCAATGGTACTAAAACTATGGTCAATGGTAATCATCCATCATCCTGCACCACAGTACTCTTGTTGAAGAAAATTTGTCGATCATGTATCATAGCCTTGAGATACTTCTAGTTACCCACTTTGAGTAACTTTTTCCTCAGAAGGAAGGCCTGCAATCTCTCTTAGTGGTTTCCACTTAAATTTGCGCCTGCCCAGGTATAATATGTTAACATTGCAACCAATAAAACAATTACACATACCCTCAAACATGAGCTACCTATCTTTCCATGCTAAAGAAGAAACAAAAGTAAAAATCAATTCAACCATACCAGTTTCCACATTGTGCAATTACTTTGACTTTGGGTCGTAATGTAGGTAGCAATGCCAAGAACTGTAGTTCTGTTTTTGAGAGCACCTGTGGTTGTTTGAGTAATAAAACCGTCAGTTACAATTGAGTTTTAGATGCATTATTCACTGACTGCTTCCAAGGAGTTATGGTTTCATCCCTACAATTCAGTTCTAGATACATGATTCACTAAAGGAATGCCGAGATGTTGTTTTTGTCCTAAAAATGTAGAGTGGCCACTTTTCTGACAGGAAATATCTCAGCAGGTGCTAATGAGTAAAATGTGGACCTGTTTGCAGCGGAGTGGTCCCATGGAATACAGGATGTTATGCTCTAGTATCTTGTTTTTAAGTTAATATTTGATAAAGATCTGCCCAAATATCAATTGCCAATTTGGAAATAAAACTCTCTCACAGCAGTTGGTGCAAACTTCTAGCTTCACTCTTGAGCAGCTGCTGGAAGTTTCCTGTTAGAAAAGTGGTTGCTCCACATTTCTAGGAAATGATTATGTTTGTTCTTGTTTCATATTTTAGAACTTAACACGAGACTATCTGCAGAGGATGAATAGGAGCTGTAACCCCTTCCATGGGACCACAATCTAAGGGGACATGGGAATTGGATCTGAAAAAAAAACTAAAAGGCTTGAGATTTGTTTCTTCTTTGGAAATATCCTTTATGAGAGATTGTTATCCTCCAATACTACGAGAGCTCAAGTCCTAGAAGTTAGAATTACCATAACATGTTTTTGCAGAATGGATGTCTCAAGAAAAATTCGACTCTTTCCAAGTAGGTGTAAACTCAGAAATGCTAGCTTTCCCAGTGTTTGTTGAGAGAGGTCCAGTAATAAGGTGATTTACCTGTGTAACTCTTGCTTTCTTGGATGAGATAATAGATGATTTTGAAAACAAAAATTGATTTCTTTTAGAGTCATGTAGTGCACATGAATTCTAATGCATGTAGAATATGGTGAAATAAAATGTGAATAAAAGCTAAATTATTGATGACAGAAGATGGAAATTTATGTGATAAGTGCATTTGAACAATTCAATGCGTTATTCAATTTCCTTATAAAATGAAGTAAAGCAGTACACACATTGTCTTGAAAATAGAGGTGAGAAATAAAAGAAATCATAAAGTGATTGTGTGAAGTAAATCCGATTTAGGTAGTGAATGTACCATAGCTTCAATCAACCAAAGCACCAGACCCTTGCTTGTTGGTGGAAGTACTGAAAGCCTGTAGTCAATCTCTGGCGGCATATAGAAACGTGCAATAGGTTGCTTCCCTAAATGAGCCTGCAACAATATCACTAGAATGAGAAAAGGCTCATGAGATAGTCCCTCAAGTAAGCTAACCAATATTATGCATCATAAACAGCCAACAAATAGTTTCTAATGTTACAGCTTAGAAACTGTCCAACCAGAATTAAATAGAACCATGTGATAAGTCCATTCATTTTTCACATCTTGGGAGCTATATACTGAAAATGCAAGCAGTTTGGATGGACAAATCCTTGATAGTTATGTAAAACTACATAGAAAAATAGTTTTGGCTACAGTATTTATGTAGAATTTAGAGCAAGCTTGAGTTCCGCTTGCTTCAATTTGCATTTACAATCTAAGAATGTGAGAAGTAGGTACATACTAAAATCACGTATCCACTTCATATTAACTGCCCCATTGTTAGCTGTTGTCCAAATAAGCACCCATGCTTATTCGAACAACTTATTCAAGTTCTAGACTCAAGCGGCTCAAAAAAAAAGTATGCGGAACAAAGAAACCTATTGTTCCACGGAAGTAAGAAGTCCACAAAACAAAGGAAAAGGATTGCACAGTTATACACTACAGGACAAAGCTAAACGCCACGCGACACCGCAAAGAAAAGAAAAGTCAAAGTTGTGCAAGGACGAAAGTCCGCGGGTTCACAAAACTTAGTGTTCCACGGAAATGAAAAAGTTAGTGCTCTGCAAAGTTCAAAAATTGTAGTATTTCGAGTGTTTTGATAAAGCCGCAAAACAAAGGAAAAGCCACAGAATGAAGGGAAAACTGTGGAACGAAAGAAAAGCCACAAAACGAAGGGAAAGCCATGGGATGAAGGAGCGGTTATCCACGGAGCAAGAAAAGTCAAAAGCCACGTAACAAAGCATTATTCGAAGGATTCAAACATCGTGAAAAAGGTGGTGGTAGGTAAAATAAAGCAGAATCTTTGAGTAGAAGACCCATGGTACAAGAAGAGGTCGTGGAAAGTAGAAGTATGACTGTGGATCGGGAATATAAAGTAAACAAGTCCGCAGATCATTCAAACGATGTTGAAAGCCGCAAAAGACCATGGAAATCAAAGCAAGGCCGCAGATCACAACGGGAACATCGATGACGCGAAGACAACAAATCATTTGAAATCTATGGAGCAAGGAAAGGATATGCAAGGAATTCCGCGGAACAGTCGATAAGTCAACTTGGGTCTAGACTTGAAGTTAAACTCTAATTTTGTGATTTTGATTAATTCGGAGTAAAGAGGAAGTCAAGCATGCAAGGGCAAGATGAAGGAGAGTCGAATCTTGTGTTAAGAGAGCATGTAATAAGGCCTATCCAAGATCTTTCGACTAGTTTGAGTTCTCTAGCAACCTACACCATGCAACCTCCTATGCCATTCTGCATGAAAACAATGAACTCGTGCATACTTTTCTTTCTCTCTCTACAATTTCTTCTCTCATATATATAAATATATATATACACACACACACACAAGAGATTATTCATTTAAGCGAGACCTTTGGCTAGTTGTAGCTGAGCCTTGCTGGTTTTGTACTTAATGCGCCTTTTGGATTGATAAAGAAACCATTTTTACCTTCTCACTACCTGTATATTGTGTAGAATTGTGATATAGCAGATTTTATCTTGTGATAGAAGTTTTTTTTTTGGAAAAGGGTAAATATGGGGGTTTTGAAAGGACCCGCATTCTTTTACAAAAGGCCCTAGAGGCAAGATACAACATTGAAGCAAATTAGAGAAAAAGTCCGCAGGAAAAAGGAACAAAAAACCACGAAGTTACAAACCGAACAAAGAAAGAAAAAAAGGCAGTGCAAGCGAGAACAAGGAGACGCTGTTGTTGCCACAGTTGCAGCAGCGAAACAACAACCACAGAGAAGGAGAAGAAGCAACCCCACACGCAGCTGCAAAAAGAAGAAGATGCAGCAGAGGGGAAAAACAAGGAGGGAGAGAGGAGATGCAACCCAAACAAGCTACAAGACCTAAAAGAGGATGCGAAGCTGAGCAGGAGGGAGAACGAGGACGGAAAGAAGAAGATCAATGCTTTCCCTTCTTTCCCTTCTTCGAATGCACTACCTGCCACTTATCATGCGAAATCACCTCTGAATCAAGAGGATTGTATTCGGATAAGTCCAAGGGATTGGAGATCTGTAACTCCTTATCCAAAGGATGGGGACCATCCTTATCCGAGTCAGAGTGATCGGATTCATGGGGCCACTTTATCCTGGAGTAGGTCTCTCCAAAGAGGGAGGATTAACCGATGGCTGCCCCACCTCCTTATAAGCAAGTGTTTGATTGTGTTGTAGCCGATGGAGCTGTATCTCCTGCTTCTTGATCTTCTAAGTCAGTATTGTCTTCGTCCTCAAGATCTGGTGGGCTCCATCGTTTGGGAATAAATCCTTTTTCCTAGGAGCTTGGGATTTCTTATGAGGGAAGGCAACTTGGAGGTGTCCCGGAGTCCTACAATTGCGACATCTGAAAGTTGAATTTTCATAGTCAAGAGTCTGGATATGAGTCGTATCTCCCATCTTGAGAGTCATTCTATCCGAAAATCCTTTACTGAGGTCTACTTCTACACAAATCCTGACAAAAGTATGAAGTCCACTCCGCATTCTCTTGTTATCCTCTTTGATGAACCACCCTAGAAGATTTCCGATATCCTCCACAACAAAGAAAAAGTGAAGGGGAAGATTAGGCAATCTCACCCAAATAGGAACACGTGAGATGGAGAAGGAATTCAGATCAAATTATGGAAACCATGGGGTAGTGAAAAGGCCTGCCAATCCCCAGAACCAAGGACCCTCTTCAATAACCCTTTGATAATCCTCCGGATCATTGAAGAAGACTATGAAGAAGCCTCGAGCACATAAGAAGTATTTACAATTTTCCGTCCACGAGGAATGAATCCACTAAATTAAAACATTAGATGACGGCCAAGCACCATGGTGTCACTCAGATTTCACCCTGAAATCTGCGACTACCCTATCCGAAAAAATTTCGTACTTTTAAAATAGTGGGTCGTTTGTTGTTTTTATTGCCTGAAAGTTCCTGTATTGCGTCAAAATAATCCTAAAGTGCCATATTAGCCTTTTTCGCCAAATACCTAGATGCCCAAAATTGTTTTATTCTGTCATCGGGATTTGTCTGCGAGAAATTTGTATTTAATTATTTTGAGCCCCGTATGAGGCTATTTGCGCTCCGTTTTAACTCTGTTATGAGCGGATATGTTATTATTCCTATGTACCAGAAGGATTTTAACTTATTTTAAGTTTTGGGCTTTATTTGTAACTTTTGGCAATTTTTCGTGTTTTTGTGGTGTCCCGTTCTGTTTTCTGTAAAATTTCTCTGGAACAACTCCTTCGCCGGGTAAGCCCGATTTTTGGCCTGGAGCAGCTGGAAAACATACACGCACATTTTGCCCGGAGGAAGTCGTCATCGGAGGTCTGGATCACTGGGAAAAAGCGAAGTCGTGCACAGAAAAGCCCCTGCGGGGATGGGCGCATTTTTGGAAAACAAAGGATTTAAGCTGCGATGGGAAAAATATAAGGCTGCGGCGGGGTGGGAATTGTATACACTGGCGAGGTACTTTTCCCATGTTATAAAAGTCACTTAAGTGCGATGGGAAAAATAGAGGTCGCGGGCGGTGGGAATTTATTGCACTGCCTTGCAGGTAAAAATTCCCACGATATAATAAAAGGAAAGTGACTTAAGTGAAATCATGGGATTTTAGTGCACGCTTGCGGGTAAAGAATCCCATTGTCAAAGTCAAATCACTTAAGTGGATCACGGGATTTTGGTGCCTGCCTGGCAGGGTAAAGAATCCCATTATGGAAAAATTCTTAAAAATAGAATTACATGTGCAAAAAAGTGTGCCCCCTTTGGTGATAGATTAAAAAGATTAAATTGATTATTTTTAATAATCTTTCTTCTTAAAAAAGTGCGCCCAAGCTTGAGGAGGTCAAAAAGTCAAAGAAGGAATAAAAGAAAGGAGTTAAATGCATTAAATTTAATTTATTTAATGGCTGCCCTCTTCCTCTCAAAAAGTGCGCCCCATTTGGGCATTATTTAATGTTTTTTAAGGCATTAAAACATTAAATTAATTTCTATTTTCAGTGGCTATGGTCAAAGCACACTGTGAAGCTTGAGTGAAGTGCTGTGTGAAGGATTAAATTGGATTAATTTAATTTATTGGATGGCTGTCCTTAAACATTCTATTTTTAAAGAGAAAAAGCATGATTTTTAATTAATTAATTGCCTTTAATTGTTAGGGCAATTATTAATTATAGAATTGTGAAGGTTATATAAGCATGGGCAGCCATATTGGTGAATAATTTAATTCATAGGTAAAGAATTGCAGCAAGGAGGAAAAGTGCACCCCCATTAGAGGAAGGATTTTGTTCAGACAAAGTGCTAACAAGGCTAAAAGCTTCCAGATTTGGCGCATGCTTTGGAGAAGGTTGATCTTCGTCTGCATAGTTGTTTTCACAGGTGTTACAGGAGCTCAGGTGTTGATTGAAAGGATTCATGCTCTCTTTATGTGCAAATTAAACACCAATTTTTGGGGCAACAGGCTTGAAAAGTGCAGATTTTTATAATTTAAATTCACTATTCATGCTCCGGTGGCCATTTTTGTCTGAATAAATTGCAGGAACTCATTACAGGTGCTTTACAAAAGAAAAGGAGTTTTTATCAATGTCCAATACATTGCAAATATCCTCCGAATCTGAAGAATTGTCCAGATCTACACCAGTATTGAAGAAATCCGGCCAAGTTAGAAGAAAAAGAATTATTCAGACAAAGACAAAGCCATGGCGAAAGGAGATGAAAAAGAGAGCACGATGGATTCATGCATTGCTTCCAAACTTTCAGACATAGGAGACACGGATCTAGGCCCAGAACCTCTTTCTGATTTGATTGATAGATCCAGAGCTGGAAAGACTTCACTCATGCGTGCGGTCAAAAGTAGTGGAATTATTCGAGCTGCAGCTTTCCCATGTACAGCCCAATTGCCAGAGTTTGTGATGGAGTGTGCTAGATCTTATCATCCTTCATCCAGATCAGTGCGTGATGTTGCGGGAAAGACAATAATTCGTTTGGATGCAGAATTCTTCAATTATTGTCTGAAGATTCCAGTGCGAAAGGTGGTGACTTCTATTAGCATTCAGGATGCTGACAGTAGGTGGGAGAAACATAAAGCTGATTGCGTGAGCATAATGAATAGCCGGTTCATGAAGAAGCCTAGATCCCCTTCCAAGTTCCCGAGAACTCTTCCACGATCCAATTTGGTGCAGGAGGCGGATGATATCGTCAAATTGCTATGCAGGTTGAATGGTGAAGCGAATGCCTACACTTTCCGGACATGGATGTATGCTTTCATCAGGACCATTGAAATCAACAAGGTTGATTCTATAATCAGTTGGTCAGAAATTATTAGCAGCAACATCGGTGAGCAACTGCGGAACGTGAAGCGTACCTTCAGCTTCAAGATGACTTCATACTTGGTGTATGCTGCAGCTTCACAGGGTGTCTTTTCCAAGCTGGATAGATGTGGTATTCTTTCCAAGGATCCCATTTTCGAGTGCTACCCACAGCTTACTGTACCTGCGTGCGAGAAGGACTTCAAAGTGATCAACGATGACTTCTTCTACGATTTCATCTGCAGGTTAGACAAAGACTTGAAGACTCACAGGGTAAGCAAGGAAGCATGGGAAGCAGTGTCCAAGATTGGCAGTGTATTCATCCAGTTTGCAGATTTCACATACCTCAGGGTTACGAGCTTTTCAGGTGAACCAATAAAGATGCCAAGGTACCCGAGTGACAGATTGATCGCCATGGAGCTGAGCAGGCAACTTGTGGAGTTACACGACCTTCAGTCGAAGCGGCACAAGTCTACGGGCTTCTTCCCACTCACTGTGGGATATTACAGTTGCATCAGCATTCACAGAGCTCGAGGGATGGAAGCGCAAATGTTATCCGAGTATGAGCAAGAGTTCTTCCCTGCACGGCTTAACTTCGATCCATTTGGAGTAGCCAGGAAGACAATCTCCCAGGAGTACGCACATGTGCCTTCGTTAGAAGATTTCTGGATGAAGTGCAGAAGTGAGTACGAGGTTAGAAAGAAAGATTTCAGCAGGCTATCAGCAAAGCAAGTGTTCGACTTTGGACTAGCGCGGATACCTGCGGATCTTAAAGATGATGGGAACGTGGTACTTGACACTTACCATCAAATGGGAGGAGATAAAGCTATCTTTGCAGGATAGCAATGGGCGGGCTGCGACACAATGAATAGAAAGATCTGGAGGCTGTGTTGGTGAATACTTGAGCCCAGTTCTTGAAGGGATATTGCCTTGATGAAGCATTGATGAATCAAATCACAGGCAACTTCGGCACAGGAGATTCCCTCAAGCGAAAGCATGAAGGAGAAAGCAGTAGAAGGTCCGAGAAGTTGAAAGTACGCAGAAGATCTCAAGAGAAAGAGAAGACCACTTCTACGGCCATAGCTTTGACTCCGACTTCTCCAGTACCCAGAGGATCACCAACTATTGCACCACAGCAGCAGGATGCTTCCATGCCTTCATTGAAACCAGCGACGTTCGTCTTCTCTCCGCAGCCACTTCGTTCATCACCCGTTCCAGAAGAGGTGTTGAAGCTGCAGATGACGGAGTTCGAAAGAGCTTTGTCCTTGGATGTTTCAGAAGATGGCAGCCATGATACTGTGGCACTTTCTGATGGAGAGGATGCAGAGCGGGAGATGGTAGTGCACTCAGCGACTTCTCACTCTCCGAGAAGTAATTTCTCGGAATGGTTAGCTTTGCAGTTGGTTCCGGAAGCAAGAGTAGAGATGAACTTAGAGGAACATGACTTGCAGCTACTTCAGGATCTGAGCAGAAGAGACAGAAGGCCTAAAGTTGCTAAAGCAACTTCTAGGTTGATCATCGAGGATTCGGGAGAGAAGTTTGCTGAGATATCAATTCCGGCGGAAGGAAAGGTAGAAGAGGAGCTCACGGCAGAAGATGTGACGGTGACCAAAATACCACTCGGTCAAGCTACCACTGAAGGATTGAAGCAGGACACGCAAACGTTCTGGATGCTTTGTTCCTTAGGCTTGAGCGTGAAAAGCGGAGAAAGAAGAGCTGCAAGAAGCAAATATCTCAATTATGTGAGATCATAGCCAAGGTTGCTAAACCTTCCGTTCAGCCCATTTCAGTAGCGGTGAGTGATCATCTTATGCAGGAAATGGAAGATGCAAGCAATCAAGTAAAGGCTATTGACGAATGGAAGGATCTGATTATTCGTCAAGCTTCGTGCTGACTTGGGAAGTGCCAACCCGCTAAAGGTTATGAGCGATGCAAAGAAATCAACTAAAGCAATGATAGAAAGCATAGAAGGAATGAATACAGTTGCAGAGAGTAACCTTGAGTATTTTGGCCGAGATCAACAAGCTGCCAGGAGATGTATTGGTTGCAGAACAAATTGTGCCGGATGGATCAGTCGAGAAGGGGAAGCAGCTAGAGTTTGCAGTATCTTTCCATTTGGAGATCTGCAGAGTTTTGCTGAAAAGGATGCAGGCGCTTGAGAGTAGAACATCGATTTGCCGACAAGTATCATTTCTTTCACTGAGGAAAGAGTGGATGGAGGTGTTACTTCATACGTGCGGATTGTTTCTAACGAGGTGCATGATTCCCTGGAAAGTTCTCTTCTGATGGTACAAAAGAGAATTGATAAAGCTACCAAGCCTTTCACGATGAACTCTATCAGTAGGCTGGTGACACTGCAGGCAGACATTGCGAGATTTGGGCCAAGTTTGGAAGAAGTGGAAGCATGCAGCAAAGTGTTGAATGAAGGGTTGCTTAATTCGGGACGAGAAAAAGGAAGCGATGGCTAAAACAGATGGAAAGATGCTGAATTATATGTTCGACAAGTATATCAGATATCAAAACAAGAAGAAGATGTAGATGTTACAGCTGGCATGACTTCTTCTATTCTTTCTTCTTCTACTTTCTATGTTCCCGGATGAAATTGTAAACTTCTAAGTTATTGGTTTTGCAACCATTACTTGAAGTCATGTGGAACCTTTCTATTAGTTAAGTGATACACGTGTCACTTAAGAAGAAGTTAGTTGAGGATGATTGCAAAATGTCATCTTTACTTCTTGTTCATACTTTAGTTCAGTTTGAGTCTTCTATTTGTACCTTCCCTCCTACATTCTATAAGTAGGAGAAGAACCTCCGGGTTAATGAGGATCAGAATTTGTAAGAAGCAATCTTGTGTTCTAGACTTTGTGCTGAACCCCTGAGAGCCACTTGTTGCAGAGGAATACAAAGAAGCAGGTTTCCGGAGAACTTTGTGTCACGGCGTACTGTGTTTCTTGCTTTTAAATCTTAGATCTTTAAAGTAAACTTTGTGTTATTTTAGATCTGGATCTAGAACTGCCTTTGCTTTATAATTCTGTGTGTTCAAATCTATTAAGTTTCTTCTATGTGCATGCAATTAGCTCTGCTATCTACTAATTGGGATGCACATCTTCCTTACTTCTTCTCTGTAATACCTTGACTTTCTTCTTCTATAATTTTTCCTTTCTTAAACAGCTGCTTACTTGCTGCAGAACTTCTTAGTTATGGTTCATGAACTAAGTGGTTAAAGTAAAACCCCTGATAGATAAAAACACATTTATATTGACAAATCTGACACGGGAGCCTCACCGGTTAAATGAGGGAGATTTATCTCATGACTGCCTAGGTTTGATGCTATGCAGAAAATCTAGCCAACACACCATTAAATCTGCAGATAAGGGCCTTAGATTTCAGCTCTTGTAAAAATTCCAAAGATTCTTCATCATTGATCTCCAAAGTAGGGGATTCGAAGCTTGCTCCACAATGTAGGCGGGGAGGAGGAGTTGTTGCAGCTGATTTGGAAGTGACATTTTTAAACAATGTCTCCTTAAAGGATGCATGATTTCGCTCTTTGGCTCCACCCATTAAAAGTCCAGACATGAAAATCGTAGAATCCCGTCCAATCCCGTAAGAGGTGAGCAGAGATTCGTCCTCCATTGATTTGCCTGCAAAAACCAGGTCTATGAGACCAACCTTGCAACTCAATTTATGGGAAAGCACTGATTTAAGGTCCTTTCCTTGAGCAAGTCATGGGAGCTGGATGCAGAGGGTATTTCCATGGAGAGTACAAACGAGGACATGTGTAGTGTGCATCATAGAGCCCGCATTGGGAGCACGAGAGGACACATCGAACCCACAAATCATGCCGTCCCGAGCCCTATCAATGGTTGAGCCGCCGTTCCCAAATCCAGCCATCAAAAGAAAGGGGCCATTTTTGGTGCCCTAAGTCAAGGATGAGAGCCCTCAATCTCTAAATCCCAGCCTCACTCTTCCACCGCAAAGCCTGAGATCACCAGCAGCAGCCTGTAAGACCTTGCTGCCATTGTCCAAAATCCCATCACCATCGCGAAGAGCCACACCGGCATGGCTAGGTTTAGTGCGAGATGGGTAGACGTGAGCTCACCATTTTTCTAAAAACTCATGATAGAAGAATTCATCCTTGATTTGTAGTCCTATTTCCTTACCTTTATGTGGAGATATGTTAATTTGCAGGTCATAGTCTATGTTTCCATAAAGTTCATGCAGGATTCAACAGTGGAATTTCGCCATTTGAGCCCTTATAAAGCCATTTCTGCCCCTTTTGTGTGGTGTCATAACTTTAAGCCTCTCTATGAAACACTTATGCAAAAGTATGTCAAATTGTGAGTTGTGTATGGTGTGTTGGTCTCCTTAATCCTCTTGTGTACGCTCAGGCAAGTAGAGGTCCTCAAACATTCAGTGCATCACCTTGTTTTCAATTTTTTGTTTCAACCTTGCGCTTAGTTCCTACCCCTTTTCCTTGTTGCAGTAGTAGAGTAGAGTTAGTTTTTAGGTGTTACACTAGGGGAACTAGCCCTCTCTGGAGACTCACTCCAAATTTAGGTCACCCACAACCTAGGGGTTTCAATTTTGTTAGTTGGAAGGGGAGTCATCACATGACTCCCTAAAGGGTGTATTCCTCCATAACAATAGTTTTGGCATGTCGGTGGGAAAACAAGAGGATTTGCTAAAGATTAGATGTTGTTCTTAGCAAGTTTTAGTGTTTAGACACATTTATCTAGCATCCGGCGACTCTAAAAGGATAATAAGAATCCTTGTTTTGGACTAGTTCCTCAACTTTCATGCCAAAAATCACAGCTAGATCATCTTCTAAAGGTAAGACTTCTATTTTTGTTGAGTTACCTTCATTTTTAGTCAAAAGAGAAAGGTTTTCTAGATCTTCTCCATACACAAAAGCTCCACTTGTTGCTAGTTCCCTTAAATACAATCTTGTTATAATTCCAAATCCGCATATGATAGTCCCAAAAATCTAGTTTTTGTTCCTTTCAATGGTGGTAGCCCACTGAATCTTGCCCAGCATGATGACATCCTTGTGTCTGCCCTTAAGAGTGTTCCATCTTTCATTGGAGAGAATCAAACTACCCCTATAGAGAACATTAAGGATGTGGCCAACATATGTTTTGTTCATCATGTCACTCAAGAAAACGTTGCAGTCAGATTGCTCGCAACTTCTTTTAAAGGCAAAGCCTTGTAATGGTATAAGGGATTAAGGGTAAACTCCATCAACACTTGGGATCAACTTGGAGAAGCATTGTGTAGACAATTTGAAGACAAATCAGATCACTTGTCATTGGTGGAGCAATTGACCTCTATCAAAAGAGCACCACATGAGTATATGTATGATTTCAATTTCAGATTCCAGAGAACATGGGACAGGATTCCATAATTAGTAAGGCCTACTCTTGACTTGAATATACTTTTCTGTATTATCTAAGAGCATTGAATAGTGATATTTCAATGATGATTCAATCTATGGGTGGAAGTACACTTCCCGATGCATATGAAGTAGCCATTAGGGCTGAGAATAGTCTCATACAAGCTGGAAAGATTGCACCAAGGCCCCCTATGCCTATATTTCCATAAATACAACCCTCTATGCCACTTCAAATACCTATTCCAGTACCAATTAGTCAACCTATAAGCCAAATTAATACTGTCCCAAGCCAATCTAATGACTTACAGGAGGTTAAAAGCATTTTACAAACCTTTGGGAATGAAATAGTTTCTCTTAAGAGACAACAAAATCAGAATTACAGACCTTACTATCCACCCTACCAGCCTAATAAGCCACCATTTCAAGCTAATTTTCAAGGCCAAGGCCAAATCACTAATGCTAAGCCTTATCAATCATACAACCCCAATGTTGCTAGCACTTCTAAGGAAATAGTTCCTATCCAAAACAACTTAATACAAGACTATGAGTGGTGTTTCCCTTGTAACCAACCCCACAACCAAACCACTTGTCCAAATGGTGTCCTCAATCAAGCACTAATGGTACAAAATGCTTCAATTTCTCAAAGTGCATTAGTTGAAGCGCCATCACAACAAGAGGCTTCTCAAGAGCTAGTACAAAATGATGCTACACTTCTCAATTGGAAAGGGGAAGAGTTTTGTGGAGTGAATCAGTTGCAAGGTAAAAATCAGGGTTCTACCTCTGTGGCAGCCAATACAAGGTCAAAGAAGAGAGCCATAAAAGTGGAACAATCAGTTGATAAAGGTCATATTCAGTCTCCTCTAATCTCTCAAGGTGTTGTTGGTCCTGTTTCAGCTCCTAAGGTGCAAGAAATTCAGAAGAATCAGACCATAAGAGCTCAAGAACAACCTGAAGCTCCTACCTTGTCAGCATCAACACAAGACCGCTGTAGGTAAAGTACAACAAAAGGTTAGTACTCCCCATTTAATATTCTTGAGCATATGAGGAAAACCAATATGAATATTTCAATGTGGGAGTCTTTGTCTATTCTTGGGCAAAAGGATCTTTTACAGGCTGCCTTGTCTAACCTTAGCCTTTCAAATCAGTCATCCAAAGAACAATCAAAAGTTGTGCTTACCAATACACCTCAGCCAAAAGAAGACCAGTCAAGTAAAAACATAAAACCCTTTCTTTCTATGTGTCATTGATCATTGGCAACCATTTAGTCCACAATTGCATGATAGATTCAGAGTCAGTAGTTCAGTCATGCCTAAACAGATAGTTGACAAGCTTGGTCTAGAGTATGAACCTCTTTCTAAAGGAGTTATATAGCTTGATGGGACATCCATAGAGACTGTTGGTGTCATCAGAGGATTGAGCCTCACTTTACATGCATGTCCTAATTTCTCAATTCCCCAAGACATTTTCATAATTGACCTCCCTCCATACTTTGCTTTATGCCTATCTAGGGATTTCACAGCCAAGATTGGGGGATATTTGTCATTAGATTGGTCTCACATGTTATTTAGAACCAAGTATGGCACTAAAGTCACCATAAGGTTTGAACCTATTGCAAATAACCATATAGAACCTTATGTGCCAAGTGCCATCAATGCCAATTGCATAATCATTGATGAAGAAGATCAATTAGTTGACAAGGAGCCAAATACTCTTCTTGAAGGAATACCTGATTTATTGCTTGATGAATGGGGGACTAAGAGTCATGAGTTTGATCCTTATAAGCACATTGAAGAGGCTGGTCTTGGTACTTATTGTTTGCATGAGGAAGACTCTTTCATTCCTAACCTTGTGAAGACAAATGAGCAAGATGATGGTGTTTGGAAAATGTACTTTGATGGATCCAGGAATAGAAATGGGGCAGGAGGTGGTATCATGCTGATGTCTCCAATGAAAGAAAAATACTATTATGCCCTTAGGTTTCAGTTCAGCTGTACAAATAATGCAGCTAAGTATGAAGCCCTTGTACATGGCCTCCAATGGGCTAGAAGGAGAGGAATAAAACAATTACAGGTCTTTAGTGACAATGAATTGATTGTAAATCAAATAAGAGGGTAGAGTGTAACTAAAAATAACTTGTTGAAGTCCTATAAGAACAAAGTATGGGACCTCATTGAGGAGTTTGAAGCTTTCAACGTGCAATCCATTCCTAGGGAGGAGAACAAACATGTTGATAGACTAGCTGCCATTGGTGCACAAATTGATATTCCTAATGACATCAAAAAGGACAAAGTACAACAACATATTAAGGTGGTTGTAAGGCCAACTATACCTGATAATAACACAAATTGGCAGGTGTTTGAAAATGACCAGCAAATAATCAATTTTCTACAAGAAGAAGCTGAGTTCTTAGTTAAAAATCAGGACAAATTACAACAATATGAGAAAATCATCCAATTGAGGTCAAACAAGATACCTCAAGGTTTGGTCACTCTTGAGTCCATCTTCAATACTGATGATCAAATTAGAGGAGAGAAATTAAACATGATGATTAAGCATGAAGATGTTTACCCACAATTTTCCACAAACCTCTTTGGGACGAATAGTCTCTTTTGTGCAGGTCCAAATGCTCAGTAAGTTTTTTTACTCGGGTCACCCATAGAATAGATATATCCCCCCTCCACCAGCTATATCTATTTCTCGGGTGATCCATGCCATATAATATATAAAGACTTCCCGGGGCATTACCTTGAACTATTCTATGGGGCTTGGGTCACCCATGGAAGAGATATATACCCCATGTCTGCAAGCCATATCCCATACCTATTTCTAGGATAGGCCATACATTGTCAAGCTCCACATACCAACTAATTAGTGGCCCCCCTACCTCACTAATCAGCGGAGTGGTCACCCCATATCTCACACCTCACCCTCACCCCTCACTAAGAGACTAGGACTGGGACACGAACTCAATTGTTGATATATAGATAGGGCGACCCCCTATCTATATACATGGCCCACATCAACATAGAGTTAGATAAGGCTCTATATATGCCCTATCTATCTATCTCGGCGACCTCATCTATATACATCGAAGAAAGATTGCGATGGGAGACATTGTATCACGTATAGAATAGATGTATGGTGAGATCAATGGTCCCATCTATTCTCTCTCATTATGCGTTTGAGGTAATAGTTCTATGACCATACAATCAACGGAGGACTGTGGTGATCATGCAATCAGCGGAGGACTGTGGTGATCATACAATCAGCGAAGGACTGTGGATAGTCGTCAAGGATCAACAAAAGGACTTTCATCGTCATTGCGAGGACAAGTTCCTCAAATTTGGTAAGGTATGTACCATAGAAGATGTTGGTGCTGGATTTGATCTCACCCCATTTGTTCTAAATTTTTCCCAATCTGCCTGGTTCATCGTATTTTCTATCTCCCCGTATTGATGCGTGAAAGCTCTTTCTTCATTTGTATGTTGTTGAAGATCCTTCTCCATGATCGTGGATCACATTTGGGCATTGTATCATTTCCAAATTCTCTCGTCCTTAAAGAAAAAATCAATTCTCGGCGCGATGATGATTTCCCACGCATTTTACACTTTGTGCAGCGTGTTTTCCCCGTCAAATTATATCTCAGCATCTTCAGCTACGTGGTCTCTTTTGATTGGATGAGGCACGTCAGGTCTATTTTATAACTTGTAACTTTTTGCTATGTTTGCAAAAAGATCAATTTGGCCCCGCGGCCCCGTTGAGTTCTGATTGGCCAGTCAAATTTATAAAGGCGGAGCGAATTTCTCTTTTTTGCCCCGAAGGTGTATACATGTTCATTTTTAATTGGTTACGGCCCGACGGGTCTTTTTAGGGAAATTTGCCACTTTTGTCACATTTGTAAAAAATACAAAATTGACCCAGCGGCCTCGATAGTCTCTGGTTGGCTATTCAGCAAATATGAAGCGGCAGGGAAAAGTCTTCCTTTGACCCCGAAGGACATGTGGCGCTTTTCATGTTACAAGCGAGAAGGCGGGTCGGTGAAACATTTTGAAGTTTTTGCCTCTTTGTAGAGGGTGCGAAGTTATGAAATAACCCACAACTCCATTGGGGCCCACATCAAGCAAGAAGGCGGGTCGGTGAAGGAAAATTGGAAATTTTGTCTTTTTGTTAAAAAGGGTAAAATTGCATAAATGAGCCGTGACTCCATCAAAGGCCCAAATTAAGCCACGTGTCGAGCTTGTATTTCAAAGGCGGAGGCGGAGCAAAATGTGAAAATTGCGCATTTTCTCCAAAAGTCATAAAATGCAAAAGGCAACCCTAGGCCCACTTCGAATCAGATTTTTCCATGTGGACGACTCTAATCTAAAGTTGAGAAAGGGCAGAATCAATAGTTGTGCATTGCATCTGATTTTGCCGCCATTTTTTCTCCAAGACTCCTGGAGATGCGAATACGCATTGTTTTTCATCGTTTTTTGATGAAATTCCTTACATAGTTTTTGTCTGCAAAGTGCAATTGAATGGATTTAGAGCTTAATTTGTGAGTCCAAGGAATGTAAAGGTTGATATTTTGAAGTTGGAATTGCTCAGGCACTTGCAAAAATGTGAATTACCAGAGAAGCTGGATGTAGAGCAAAGTTACAGAGGAAAGAATGGGAAAAGGATGAAATGATGGAGGTTGCATGCACGAAGGATGAAAACGTGCTCCCAGTTAAAACAATGATGGAGATATTTGCAATGATTCACCTTTTTGAACAGCAACTTTTTGTTACAAACCTGTTAAACGTCATTTTCTGGAAATCATGATCAAATATGTAACAAACAAAGGTTCCTTGAATATTCTTTGTTTAGGGGAAGCTTTAATGTAAATGAGTGCTATAAAGGGCATGAATTAGTCATGCAAATGGTCGGGGGTTGAATTCTTACGAGAAAATTTGAGAAAGCCCATCTTCCTGAGAGACCATCTGAGAAACCTGTTAATCTCTTTTGTTTTAGATTTGATCGCGTCAAGATGGTTGCGAGTGTATAACCATTGACAAGCTCTGAGACTATTCAAGAAACTTTCCCTGCTAATAAATCTAATAGATCTCGAATTAATTTGTGTTGATCTTGGGCAAAATTGTGTCTACTTTTATTTTAGAATGTTTTCAAATGGTTTTGATGTTTCTGTTGCAATCTTGTGTTAAAATCCCTCCGAATCACACAGGATCTCGTCCTTGTGATAGTTTAGTGGCATTTGCAATTTCATTATGAGAAGAGCCTTCATCCTGTAATGAGATAAACAATTTAAAATCACTTTATTGTCATTTTGTTGATAAAGATTGTCTGTAAGCCTTTGAGTGTATCTTAGGCGTGAGGAACCAGGGGTCTTTAATGTTTAATTGAGTCTTTAGCTCGAGCCTTCGTGTTGAATTCTCAAAGATTGTGTGAAACCGTGCAAATCTAGGCCTCCATTGATGCACACCTTTTGGTTGAAGGAATATTTTAGCTATTCTGAAGCATTCTATCATTTAGTTTTCCAATTGTTGTGAAGTTTCTCAAAGATCTAGCAAAATCAAGTTTATCCTGCTTAATCTCCCACCAAAAATTATTCAAAAACAATGAATCCTACCTGAACTACCCTTGTTTTCCCTGTATGTCCACAAATGAATAAATTCTATTGCCAAAATATGCGAAACAATCAGGATTCCATAATGTCTTTAGTAACCTTAACCTTGTTTAGAAAATATCACCATTCTTTAGAAGTGACAACTCGTGAGAGTTAAATTGTGGTGCATTGATCATATTTTCTCAAGGTTTCCTTTCAAATTTGTGCAAAGAAGGATATCTTCATTCTCCTTCACCAACAAAGGTTACAAAATGGGTCCTCTCACCCTGGTTGAAAGGCACAACCTAAAGTAGTGAGGATAGATCAAATCCTTTTGAAGGTGCTATCCATTTCTCCAACATCTGAGTGACAAAGAGCCACTGAAATCGCCTCCTCGGCTACAAAACGACATACATGATGATTTATCTATCTCTAGGCTTCTTGTTAAATCTGTGATGATGCTCAGCTTGCAAAGGAGAATCAATTTGGATACCAACACCAGATTGGCGCTGTTGCCGGGGACCTTCAAAGGCATTCTTATATTTGGCCCTAGTAATGTTTCTTACATGATCTAAGTGTAAATATGTTGTTTAAACATCATCCTTGTTGAGATCTGTAAGATTTGTGCAAGTTACAAGTTCTGACGTGCAATATTTTCGAGTTTATGTTGGTTTTTGCACTAAGTCTACATCATCAATGTTAAATACGGGTAAAGGAAGGTCAGATATGTGAAGCTTTGCATGAATTTAGTGTTGATAGACATTTGAAAGATCAATTTTAGTGCATTTGCACAACTAAGGTGAAAATCCTTAGTGGCGACTCCGTGTTGAATTAATTTTTATAAACGCCAATGCATTAACCTCTATCAATTGAAATTTATCACTAATCTTTGCAAAGCTGGAAGGAAGAAGATCTTTCTTCGTTAAAGACCTTGCTAGAAGGTTGTTTCCAGAATTAGGAAAGACAAATTCTGAAGGAAGAAGAATCTGGAAAGTTGTTGGAGATCAGAAATCAAGAAAAGAGTTATCAATTGTGGAAACTGATCAGCCTGTCATTGAAGATTGCCATACTTCCTCAAGTGCTTCTAAATCAAGTAGTCTTTTTGTAGATCGGAATTCTCCATCTGGAGAGGGGCCTTCATTTGTATTTGAAAAGTTTGCGTCTCATTCTATCCCTGTGTTTTCCAAAGCTGATAGGATCTTCTAAGAAACAAAGTTTTTAGAGAACATTCATTCTGAGAATTGCATTCATATGCCCCACAGACCCCTCACTCCTCATCATTTTGTATCTCCTACAAATTCACCGCCTCAAAACAACATGGCCCAGCCCCCACCCAGACCTCCATTTGTTGTTAATACCTTCGGTCCTATAAATTTTAGAGGTATGGATGGATATCCAAATGTTGTGCCCCAAGATGTTAGAAATAGATTGCCTAAATTTCAAGGAAATAATGTTATTACTGGTGATCAACACTTAAAGCTTTTTGTCAATATGATGGAAGACTTTGAGATCGAATTTGAGGATGTGTACATAAAATTGTTTATTCATACTCTAGAGGAGGATGCACAGGACTAGTATAAATCTTTGCCAGACAACTCCATTGATTCATGGACAGAAATGAAGAATGCTTTTAGATTGCAATATGGAGATAAAAAGAACCTAGGTTTCTTCTATCAGAATTTGAAATTATTAAGAAGAATCCTAATGAATCATTCATGATTTCAATACAAGATTCAACAAAACATTAAGAAGATTGCCTGTAAACTTAAGGCCATGTGATGAATCTTGTCTGATAAAGTATTCTGATGCATTTGACAAAAAGGTAGCATACTATTTAAGGGACAAAAACCCAGGAACTTTGAGGCAGGCCTTTACCATGGCTTTGCAGATTGAAAACAACATTAAAGCAATTGGTAAACCTCCTAAGAGGGAAGGTATCAAGTTGATCAATCCAGAGAAGCCTCAATTAAGTAAAGCTGTGGATCTGGAGGAGGTTGTAAAAATTTTGGCTAGAGCTGTTAAGGAAATATCCTATAAACTAGTCAGAGCAGAGAAGGGGATTGGACAAGGTTCCCAAGGTCAGCACAAGCCATAAGGTCAAGAAAGATTTGCAAATCATCCCAGAGGTGATCATAGATCAAATGACAGGGGTAAAGGGCCCGTGGGATCAGGAAATAGACAGCCCTAACCCCGAGAAAACAAATTGGTGCCTAATCCTTTAGCTGTCAGAGTTGTTGTTGAAGAAGCTCATGAAATTGAGTGGTGTGATAGTTGTTTCTTGCCACATTCTCCATGTGTTGTTGAAAAGGGAGTTGAGGAAGAAGTTGATGATGATGATACAAATGATGATGCATGCACGATGGATTGCTCTACAAGTTCACAGCAGGGAGCAACCTCAACTGAGCTGATGAGTGCCAAAACTGTTGAAAAATTTTGGGATTGCATTCACTGGGTATTGCCTCTTCCTCCCATTAATGCTTTTGAGATTGATATGGTACAAGCTTTTGAGTTGCCTAATAATGATTTTGAGTACTTAAGGGCATTAATGATTAAGAAGTATGATGGAGGAATTCCTTCAGAAGAGGACAGACAGTTGTTAATGAATGCGTAGTTACCCAAGAAAAGGAATACAATACCAGGAGTAAGGTTGTCAAAGGGGCAGGGCCTCAGGCCAAACCAAAAATTTCAAGTGCTTACCAGTATCCCTAAGGAAACCCCTAATAAAGATGCATCTGGCAAAGGCTTTGTCACCCCAAATAAAACTTGTGTTCCTCCCCATGCTCAGACTGTGAAAAATCCCGTGCCATCAGATGAATTTGTAAACCTTCCTCCTAACACTGCCTTACCCAAATATGTTCCTTGTGACATAGCCCAAATCTTGAGTCAGATCAAGATTACTGTTCCTATTGTTGAATTGCTTAGAATCCCTGAGCATAAGAAGAGGGTGTTTGAGTATTTGGGGCTTAAGGAAGAAAATGTCACCCAGGGTAAAAAGGTAAACAATGTAGAGGTTCCTCCTACCATTGCAGAATTAGAAAAACCACAAGCATTGGAGGAATTGGGTGAACCACCTGAGGTTTATTTGGGAACTTCTCTGGTTGAGTCTCAGCTGAATGTGGATCCATTTTTTACTACTTTGATTATTAAGGATAGATTGTTACATAATTGCATGTTTGATTCAAGAGCCTCATGTAATGTAATGCCTCTTGAGGTCATGAATGAGTTGAATCTCAAAGTAACAACAGCTTACGGAAATGTACTGTCATGGATTCAAGAGAGGTGCAAGTAATTGGATGTGTCGAGGGCTTAGTAGTGCAATTGTGTTGGCTAGATTTTCGCATAGCACAAAACCTAGGCGGTCATGAGATAAATCTCCCTTATTTAACCGGTGAGCTCCGTGTTAGATTTGTCAATAAAAATGTGTTATTATTTATCAGGGGTTTTACTTTAACCACTTAGTTCATGAACCATAACTAAGAAGTTCTGCAACAAGTAAGCAGCTGTTCAAGAAAGGAAGTATTTTATAGAAGAAGGAAGTAAAGGAAATACAGAGAAGAAATGGGGAAGATGTGCATCCCAATTAGTAGATAGCGAGCTAATTGCATGCACATAGAAGAGACTTAATAGATATGAACACACGAATTATAAAACAAAGGCAGCTTTCTAGATTCGGATCTAAAATAACACAGCTTTATTAAGAGATCTAAGATTAAAAGCAAGAAACACAGTATACCGTGACACAAAGTTATCCGGAAACCTACTCCTTTGTATTCCTTTGCTCCAAGATGCTCTCAGGGGTCCAACACAAAGTCTAGAACACAAGATTGCTGCTTACAAATTTTGATTTATCATTAACCCGGAGGTTCTTCTCCTACTTATAGATTGTAAGAGGAAAGTACAAATGGGAAGTCTAACTCGAACTAAAACATAAACAACAAGTAAAGATGACATTTGGCAATCATCCTCCACTAACTTCTTCTTAAGTGACACATGTATCACTTAGCTAATAGAATGGTTCCACATGACTTTAAGTAAAGGTTGCAAAACCAATAACTTGAAGTTTTACAATTTCATCCGGGAACATAGAAAGTAGAAGAAAGAATAAAAGTCATGCCAGCTGTAATGCTTATGTCTTCTTCTTGTTCTGATATCGGATATACTTGACAAACATGTAATTCAACATCCTTCCATCTGTTTTAGCCACTGCTTCCTTCTCTGTCCTGAACTGCAACAACCCTTCATTCAACACTTTGATGCACGCTTCCACATCTTCCAAGCTCGGCCCAAACCTTGCAATGTCCGCCTGCAGCGCCACCAGTCTACTGATAGAATTCATCGTGAAAGGCTTGGTAGCTTTATCAATTCTCTTTTGTACCATCAGAAGAGAACCTTCCAGGAATTAGGTAAGTCGATGTCCTACTCTCAAGTGTCTCGCATCCTTTTCAAGAAACTCTGCAGATTTCCAAACGGAAAGATACTGCAAATTCCAGCTGCTTCCCCTTCTCAACTGATCCATCCAGTACAATCTATTCCGCAATCAATACATCTCCCGACAGCTTGTTGATCTCGGCCAAAATACTCAGGTTACTCTCTACAACTGTATTCATGCCTTCTATGTTCGCCATCAGTTGCTTCAGCTGATTTGTTGCATCATCCATAACCTTTAGGCGGGCTGGCACTTCTCCAAGTTGTACAGAAACTTGACGAATAATCAAATCCTTCCATTCGTCAATAGCTTTTACTTGATTGCTTGCATCCTCCATTTCCTGCATAAGATGATCACTCACCTGCTCTAAAATGGGCTGAATGGAAGGTTTAGCAACCTTGGCTATGATCTCACATAATTGAGATACTTGCTTCTACAGCTCTTCTTTCTCCGCCTTTTCACTGTCAAGCCTAAGGAATAAAGCATCCATCAATGTCTGCATGTCCTGCTTCAATCCTTCAATGGTGGCTTGACCGAGGGGTACTTTGGTTATTGTCACATCTTTTTCCGTGAGCTCCTCCTCTATCTTTCCTTCATTGGAATTGATATCTCAAAGAAACTTCTCTCTCGAATCCTCGATGATCAACCTAGACGTTGCTTTCGCAACTTTAGACCTTCTATCTCTTCCACCCGCATTCGGATTAGGCTGCAAGTCGTGCTCCTCTAAGTTCATCTTCATTCTTGCTTCTAGAACCAACTGCAAGCCAACCATTCCGAGAAGTTACTTCTCGGAGAATGAGAAGTCACTTGAGTGAACTACCATCTCCCGCATGCGCATCTTCTCCATCGAAAATGCCACCATGTTATGGCTGCCATCTTCTCAATCATCCATGGACAAAGCCCTTTCGAATTCCGCATCTGCAACTTCAACGTATCCTCCGGAACAGCCTCAACGAAGTGGGCGAGGGGAGAAGATGAATGTCGGCTGATTCGATAGAGGCATGGAAGCATCCTGCCGCGGTGCAATAGTTGGTGAAGTCTCGAGTATTGGAGAAACCAGAGCTAAAGTCATGGTCATGAAGTGATCCTCTCCTTTGATTGAGATCTTCTATGCACTTTCAGCTTCTCGGCTTTCCTGTTGCTTTCTCCTCTGTGCTTCCGCTTGAGGGAATCTCTGCGCGCCAAAGTCACCCGTGACTTGATTCATCAATGCTTCATCCAGGCAATATCCCTTCATCAAAGCCAATGACTTGGAAGTATTCACCAACACAACTCCCGACCTTTCTTCAATTGAGTTGCAGCCTCCTACGTTAGCCTGCAGTATGGCTTTATCTCCTCCCATTTGATGGTAAGTGTCAGTACCACGTTCCCATCATCTTTAAAATCTGCAGGTATCCACGCTAGTCCAAAGTCGAACACTTGTTTTGCTGATAGCCTTTGCTGAAATCTCTCTTTCTAACCTCGTACTCACTTTTGCACTTCATCCAAAAATCTTCTAATGAAGGCACATGTGCATACTCCTAGGAGATTGTCTTCCTGGCTACTCCAAATGGATCGAAGTTCAGCCGTGCAAGGAAGAACTCTTGCTCATACTCGGATAACATTTGCGCCTCCATCCCCCGAGCTCTATGAATGTTAATGCAGTTGTAATATCCCACAGTGATTGGGAAGAAGCCCGTAGACTTGTGCCGCTTTGGCTGAAGGTCGTGTAACTCCACAAGTTGCCTTCTCAGCTCCATGGCGATCAATCTATCATTCGGATGCCTGGGCATCTTTATTGTTCTCCATAAAACCCTCGTAACCACGAGGTATGTGAAATCTGCAAATTGAATGAATAGACTGCCAATCTTGGACACAGCTTCCCACGCTTCCACGCTTATCATGTTGGCCTTCAAGTCTTTGTCAGCTGCGGATGAAATCATAGATGAATTCATCGTTGATCACTTTGAAATCTTTCTCGCACATGAGTACAGATGGTTCATGGGTAGCACTCGAAAATGGGGTCCTTAGAAAGAACACCACATCTATCCAAACTTGGAAAAGACGCCTTGTGAAGCTGTAGCATACACCAAGTAGGAAGTCATTTTGAAGCTGAAAGTTCGCTTCACATTCCAGAGTTGCTCACTAATGTTGTTGCTAATAATTTACGACCAATTGATTATAGAATCAACCTTGTTGACTTCAATGGTCCTAATGAAAGCATATATCCATGTACGGAACGTGTAAGCATTTGCCTCGCCATTCATCCCGCATAGCAATTTGACAACATCTACCTCCCCGCACCAAATTGGACCGCGGAAGAGTTCTCGGGAATTTTGAAGGAGATCTAGGCTTCTTCATGTATCGCTTATTCATTATGCTCACACAATCAGTCTATGCTTCTCCCACCTACCGCCGACATCCTGAAAACTAATGGAAGTCACCACCTTTACGCCTTTGGAATCTTCAAACAATAATTGATGAACTCGCATCCAAACGAATTATTGTCTTTCCCGAAGCATCACGCATCCGATCGGATTAAGGATGGTAAGATCTAGCGCACTCCATAACAAATTCTCAGCAATCAACAGACATGGAAAATCTGCAGCTCGGATAATTCCACTTGCTTTTAACCGCACGCATGAGTGAAGTCTTTCCCGCTTTGGATCTATCAATCAAATCGGAAAGAGGTTCCGGCCTAGATCTGTCTCCCCATGTCTCTGCAAGTTTGGAAGCGATGCATGACTCCATTGTGCTTTCTTTTATGTCTCTCTTCGCCATGGCTTTGTCTTTGTCTCAATAATTTTTTTCTTCTTACTTAGCCGAATTTCTTCAAAACTAGTGCGAGATCTGGACAATTCTTCAAATTCGGAAGATATGTGCAATGTATTAGACATTGATAAAAACTCATTTTCCTTTGTAAAGCACCTGTAATGAATTCCTGCAATTTATTCGAGACAAAAATGGCCACCAAAGCATGAATAGTGAATTTTAATTGTAAAAATCTGCACTTTTCAAGCCCACTGCCCCAAAAATTGGTGTTTAATTTGCACATAAAGAGAGCATGAGTCCTTTCAACAACACCCGAGCACTGTAACACCTCTACAAACAATTATGCGATAAAGATCCACCTCCTTCAAAGCATGCGCCAAATCTGAAGTTTTTAGCCTTGTTACCACCTTGCCCGAGCAAAATCCTTTTTCAAATGGGGGCACACTTTTCCTCTTGGCTGCAATTCTTTACCTGTGAATTAAATAATTCACCCATATGGCTGCCCATGTTTATATAACCTTCACAATTCTATAATTAATAATTGCCCTAACAATTAAAGGCAATTAATTAATTAAAAATCATGTTCTTCTCTTTTAAAAATAGCATATTTAAAGATAGCCATTCAATAAATTAAATTAATCCAATTTAATCCTTCACACTTCACTTCACTTAAGCTTCACGATTGTCTTGACCATAGCCACTTTGAAAATAGAAATTAATTTAATGATTTAATGCCTTTAAAATATCTCCTAAATGGGGCGCACTTTTTGAAAGGAAGGGGCGAAACTAAATAAATTAAATTTAATACATTTCTTTTATTCCCCCTTTGACTTCGTTGACTTCCTCCAAGCTTGGGCGCACTTTTTAGAAGAATAGATTAATTAAAATAATCACTTCAAGGCTGCCATCATCTCACCAAAGAAGGGGCGCACTTTTTGCACAATATAATTCTATTTTTAAGAATTTTTCACGATGGGATTCTTTACTGCCTGCAAGGCAGTGCACTAAAATTCCATGATCCACTTAAGTGATTTGACTTTGACAATGGGATTATTTACCTGCAGGCGAGCACTAAAATCCCATGATTTCACTTAAGTCACTTTTCTTTTATTTTATCATGGGAATTTTTACCTGCAAGGCGGTAATAAATTCCCGCCTTTGCTACTGACCTCTAACTTTCCCATTAGAACTTAAGTGAATTTTATAACATGGGAAAAAGTACCTTCTTTGGCGGATATAAAATTCCCACCTTGCTGCTTTGCTTGTATTTTTCCATTGCAGATTAAATCCTTTGTTTTCCAAAATGCGCCCAACCCCGGAGGGGCTTTTCTGTGCACGACTTCGCTTTTTCCCAGTGATCCGACCTCCGATGGCGACTTCCTCCGGGCATAACGTGCGTATATGTTTTCCAACAGCTCCAAGCCAAAATCAGGCTTACCGTGAAGGAATTGTTCTAGATAAATTTCACGAAAAACGAAATGGGACAACACAAAAACACGAAAAATCGCCAAAAATTACAAATAAAGCCCAAAACTTATTCTAAGTTAAAACCCTTCTGGTACATAAGAGTAATGACATATTCGATCATAACAAAGTTAAAACGGAGCGCAAATAGCCTCATACGGGGCTCAAAATAATTAAATACAAATTTCCCGCAGATAAATCCCGACGACAGAATATAACAATTTTGGGCATCTGGGTATTTGGTGAAAAAGGCTAATATGGCTCTTTGGGAATATCTTGACACAATACAAGAACTTTCAGGCAATAAAAACACAAAACAACCCATTATTTTAAAAGTACGAAAAATTTTCGGATAGGGTGGTCGCAGATTTCAGGATGAAATCTGGGTGACACCAAATTGATGGCTTATCCAAGCAAGTACTTAACTTTGAATGTAGTAATTGTGGATTGTCCTGCTAAGTGGGGAATGTTATTATCCAAAAAGTGGGCAGCTAGTGTGGGTGGAAGTGTGCAAATGGACATGTCTTATGCCACCATACCAATTGAGGGAAGCCTTGTGAAGTTACATGGTGAAAAGAAAATGTTATATCTCATTGAGGACCCCAACAATGCTTCTTATGAAGTATTGCACACAAACATTGATGTTGATAACTCTGTGAGCTATGTTGTTTTCAAGGAGTATGAAATTGATCAATGCAGATATCCTGAGCAAATTGATTTTCTTGGGACTTTGATGTTTGATGCAGCCTCGAGAGATGTTGAAAAACTTGACATAGGCACAAAGGATAAGCCTGAAAAAATGTGGTCAGATAAAAACTTGGATGGAAAAGAGAAACAATCATATGACCAATTGTTAAAGATGTATCAGAATTGCTTAGCATGGTCATATCCAGAATCGAAGGCACTTGAAAATTTTCCTTGATTATTTTCTCTGAATCAAGGTGCACACCATTGTACAGTGTATAGTCTTTTGGTTTCGCTTACCTTTTTGCGTTTTGTCGTTTTGGTTTTCCCCCGGTCCTCGGCGACCGTTTTTGTTGGTTTCTCAATTTGTTCCTAGAGGGTTGGCTCGTGACTCTGTTGCCCAATGGTTTATTTTTGGCACTTGGTCCGCTTTTTTGTTCTTGTGGCACTCGCAGGAGTGCCCATCCCCAAGTCGGAGCCGATGTTAGTGCTCGATTTGATCTCTCCCGTTTGTTCTAAAAATTTCTCAATCTGCCTAGTTCATCGTATTTTCTATCTCCCCGTATTGATGCGTGAAAGCTCTTTCTTCATTTGTATGATGTTGAAGATCCTTCTCCATGGTCGTGGATCACATTAGGGCCTTATATCATTTCCAAATTCTTTGTCTTTAAAGAAAAATTCAATTAAGGCGCAAATGGTGATTTCCCTACATTTTACGGTTTGTGAGCGTGTTTTCCCCATCAAATTATATCTCAGCATCTTCAGCTACGTGGTCTCTTTTGATTGGATGAGGCACGTCGGGTCTATTTTATAACTTGTAACTTTTTGCTATGTTTGCAAAAAGATCAATTTGGCCCCGTGGCCCCATTGAGTTCTGATTGGCCGGTCAAATTTATAAAGGCAGAGCGAATTTCTCTTTTTTTCCCGAAGGTGTATACGTGTTCATTTTTAATTGGTTGCGGCCCGGCAGGTCTTTTTGGTGAAATTTGCCACTTTTGTCACATTTGTAAAAAATACCAAATTGGCCCCGCGGCCCCGATAGTCTCTGATTGGCTATTCAACAAATATGAAGCGGCAGGGAAAAAGTCTTACTTTGACCCTAAAGAAGGACACGTGGCAGTTTTTCATGTTACAAGGGAAGGCGGGTCGGTGGAACATTTTGAAGTTTTTTGCCTCTTTGTACGAGGGAGCAAAGTTATGAAATAACCCGCAACTCTATTGGGGCCCACATCAAAAGTTACAAGCGAGAAGGCGGGTTGGCAGAGGAAAATTGGAAATTTTGCCTTTTTGTTAAAAAGGGTAAAATTGCATAAATGAGTCGTGACTCCATCAAAGGCCCAGATTAAGCCATGTGTCAAGCCTGTATTTCAAAGGCGAGAGGCGGGGCAAAATGTGAAAATTGCGCATTTTCTCCAAAAGTCATAAAATGCAAAAGGCAACCCCAAGCCCGCTTTGAATCAGATTTTTCCACGTGGATGACTCTAATCTAAAGTTGAGAAAGGGCAGAATCAACGATTGTTGTGCATTGCATCTGATTTTGCCGCCATTTTTTCTCCAAGACTCCTGGAGATGCGAATACGCATTGTTTTTCATCATTTTTTGATGAAATTCCTTGTCGTTTTGTCTCTATAAGTGCAATTGAATGGATTTAGAGCTTAATTTGTGAGTCCAAGGAATGTAAAGGTTGATATTTTGAAGTTGGAATTGCTCGAGCACTTGCAAAAATGCGAATTACCAGAGAAGCTGGATGCAAAGCAAAGTTGCAGAGGAAAGAATGGGAAAAGGATGAAATGATGGAGGTTGCATGCACGAAGGATGAAAACGTGCTCTAGTTAAAACAATGATGGAGATATTTGCAATGATTCACCTTTTTGAACAACTGGCAACTTTTTGTTGCAAACCTATTAAACGTCATTTTCTGGAAATCATGATCAAATATGTAACAAACAAAGGTTCCTCGAATATTCTTTGTTTGGGGGAAGTTTTAATGTAAATGAGTGCTATAAAGGGCATGAATTAGTCATGCAAATGGTCGGGGTTGAATTCTTACGAGAAAATTTGAGAAAGCCCATCTTCCTAAGAGACCATCTGAGAAACCTGTTAATCTCTTATGTTTTAGATTTGATCGCGTCAAGATGGTTGCGAGTGTACACCATTGACAAGCTCTGAGACTGTTCAAGAAACTTTCCCTTGCTGATAAATCTAATAGATCTCGAATTAATTTGTGTTGATCTTGGGCAAAATTATGTCTGCTTTTATTTCAGAATGTTTTCAAATGGTTTTGATGTTTCATTGCAATCTTGTGTTAAAATCCCTCCAAATCACACAGGATCTCGTCCCTGTGATAGTTTAGTGGCATTTGCAATTTCATTATGAGAAGAGCCTTCATCCTGTAATGAGATAAACAATTTAAAATCACTTTACTGTCATTTTTTGATAAAGATTGTCTGTAAGCCTTTGAGTGTATCTTAGGCATGAGGAACCAAGGGTCTTTAATGTTTAATTGAGTCTTTAGCTCGAGCCTTCGTGTTGAATTCTCAAAGATTGTGTGAAACCGTGCAAATCTGGGCCTCCATTGATGCACACCTTCTGGTTGAAGGAATATTTTAGCTATTCTGAAGCATTCTGTCATTTAGTTTTCCAATTGTTGTGAAGGTTCTCAAAGATCTAGCAAAATCAAGTTTATCTTGCTTAATCTCCCACCAAAAATTATTCAAAAACAATGAATCCTACCTGAACTACCCTGTTTGCCCTGTATGTCCACAAATGAATAAATTCTCTTCGCCAAAATATGCGAAGCAATCGGGATTCCATAATGTCTTTAGTAACCTTAACCTTGTTTAGAAAATATCACTATTCTCTAGAAGTGACAACTCGTGAGAGTTAAATTGTGGTGCATTGATTATATTTTCTCAAGGTTTCCTTTCAAATTTGTACAAAGAAGGATATCTTCATTCTCCTTCACCAACAGAGGTTACAAAATGGGTCCTCTCACCCTGGTTGAAAGGCACAACCTAAAGTAGTAAGGATAGATCAAATCCTTTTGAAGGTGCTATCCATTTCTCCAACATCTGAGTGACAAAGAGCTAACTGAATCGCCTCCCCGGCTCTGAAAATGACATACATGATGATTTATCTGTCTCTAGGCTTCTTGTTAAATGTGATGATGCTCACTTGCAAAGGAGAATCAATTTGGATACCAAGAACAAAAACATGCATTTGTCCAACTTTGTCAAGAGTTTGATGATGTTTTTGCATGGGGATATGGTGATCTTAAAGGTTTTAATCCAGAATTAGCACAACACACTATAGAGTTGGATCCAAATGCCAAGTCTTATTAGGCAAAAGCAAAGGCCTATAAACCCAAAGATAGAGCCTCTCATGAAGCAAGAATTGAATAAGTTGATAGAGGCTAACATAATCTTTCCTATCAAACACTCATCTTGGGTTGCAAATTTGGTCCTGTGAGGAAAAGAATGGAGAGATAAGGTTATGTGTTGACTTTAGAGATCTAAACAAATCTTCATTGAAGGACCATTACCCATTACCTTCCATGGAACAAATCTTACAAATGGTGACAGGTTCGAGCATTTTTCACTTCTTGATGGTTATTCTGGCTACAATCAAATATTGGTACAAGAGGAGGATTAGTTTAAGACAACCTTCACTACAAAATGGGGAACCTATGCATACAGGAAGATGCCTTTTGGTTTTTCTAATGTAGGAGCTACTTTTTAGAGAGCCATGGATATGACATTTTAGGGGCTAATCAATAACATTGTGCTTATTTATCTTGATGATATTACAGTGTTTTCCAAGCAAGCTAGTGATCATTTGTCTCATCTTAGGCAAGTGTTTGAAAGGTGTAGATAATATGGAGTCTCACTCAACCCCAAGAAATGCATATTTTCAGTTTCTCAAGGTAAACTTTTAGGCCACATTGTCTCCTAAAAGAGTAAGTGTTATTCTAGCATTGTCCTTGCCAAATCACAAAAAACATTGCAGAGCTTCCTTGGAAGAATCAATTTTGCTAGGAGATTTATTCCTGATTTTTCCAAGAGATTTATTCCTGATTTTGCCAACCTTGCAAAGCCACTAACCTCTATGTTAAAGAAGAATATGGTTTTCAATTGGACCAAAGAGGGAAAAAACGGTTTTGAAGCAATTAAGAAAGCTATATCACAAGCTCCTACCCTCATAAATCCTGATTTTACCAAAGACTTCACCTTATACGCCTTTGGAGGCATTGATACTATTTCAGCTATGTTAGTGCAACAAAATAATGAAGGTATGGAGCAACCAATAACATTCTTTAGTCAAGGCTTAGAAGGTTATGAGGTAAGATACTCCTTTGTAGAGAAACAAGTCCTTTCTGTTATAAGGAGTCTCAAGAAGTTTAGGCACTTGATTTCTAACAATAAAGTTCATTTGATGGTCTCACACCCAAGTGTAAAAGAATTCCTCTTGAGCAAGGACTTAAATGAGAAGAGGGCAGGATGGATCACAAAAGTAATGGAGTATGATGTGGATATCAAGGTCACAAAGCTGATTAGAGGCAGAGGTTTATGTGAGCAACTAGCTTCAGATTTGCATAATGATAAGAACGATGTCCTAGTGCTTCAAGATGGCCAACAATCAACTGCAACTTCGCTGCCTATTAGCTAGACTCATGACATGGTCCATTTCCTTCAAATAGGTGAGTGCCCTCAAGGTTTGGACAAAGCTAAAAGGAGGTATTTTAGACTACAATCTATTCCTTATGTTTTGGTGGATGACATATTGTTTAGAAAAGATATCAATGGTGTTCTCTTAAGATGTATTGAGACAAATCAAATTGATAGTATTTTAGAAGAGTTCCATGAGGGGCTATTAGGTGGACATTTTGCTCCGAGAACTACAACTTTGAAGATAATGAGGGCAGGCTACTATTGGCTTGACTTGTTTAGGGATGCCTATGCATGGGTTAAGAAGTGTGCTTTCTTTACATGTAAGCAAAAACTAGCAACCCTCCCTCTCCAACCCATACATGTAGAGCAACCTTTCATGCAATGGGGCTTATATTTTATAGGGATGATTAACCCGCCTTCAAGTGTAGGTCATAAGTGGGTTCTTACAACTACTAATTACTTTACAAGGTGGATAGAAGCAGTGGCTCTCAAGGAAGCAAATGAGACTTTAGTTTTGGACTTCTATGAAGGTATAGTCACTAGGTTTGGAGTTCTTGCTTCAATCATTTCTGATAATGCAATGGCCTTTCTTGGTACTAAGATAAGTGAATGGGCAGTCAAGCTTGGTATCCATTTGTCCACATCCTCTAACTACTACCCTCAAGGGAATGGATTGACAGAATCCACTAATAAGAATCTTATTAGGATTATCAAAAGAAACATGGAAGAGAACCAAATATCATGACATACAAAGTTGAAGACAGCCTTATGGGCTAATAGAATCACTCCTAAAAGGGTTATTGGTAATTCACCTTATATGCTTGTCTATGGTAGAGACGCAAGGCTGCCTATATCCGTTGAATTACCAGCTTTAGAGTTCATTAACCAGTTGGAAATGATGGAAGAAGATGCAATGGCAATCAGATTTACAAAATTAATGGAGTTGGAAGAGGTTAGAAAACAAGCAATGCATACAATAGAGCTTCATCAAGCCCAAGTAAAGAGATCATTTGACAAGAAGACTGTTTCAAGAACATTCAAGGAAGGAGACCTTGTTCTCAAGTGGGATGAAGCAAGGACTAAGCTTGGAAGGCATACCAAGTTTGACTCCATGTGGAGTGGACCATATCTCATTTTTGGTTGCAAGCAACACAATACCTTTCAACTCTCCAAGCTGAGTGGTGAAGAGCTGCCTATCCTAGTTACTAGGATATACACCAAGCTTTGTTATCGAGGTCATGATTCACCCTTGTATATAGTAGATGCCATGTTTTCCTCCAAGTGCTTCTCACACATTGTTGTTTTAGTTTCATTTCTCTGTGTGCCTTGGGCATGTTGTTGGTGGTGTTGTCTTTTCCATAAGCGCTTTAACACATTTTGTTGTTGTCTTGAAAAGACATTTTAGTGTTCGAAGTTATTTCAAGAGGCTATAGCAGAGTGTGTACTTTCAAAGTAGATTGGTATGACTCCATGCCCAATGGATATGCCAAGCTACTGATCCTTACATCTAGCAGGAAGACATCACTTGAAAGTCGCCAAATTGTTGTCCAAATAAGAACCCATGCTTATTCGAACAACTTATTCAAATTCTAGACTCAAGCGGCTATAAAAAAGTTTGTGGAACAAAGAAACCTAGTGTTCGTAGAAGGATAAAATGTAGTGTATTGCGGAAGTAAGAAGTCCATGAAACAAAGGAAAATGAAAGAAACAAAGGAAAATGAAAAAACAAAGGAAAATACGCAGATTATATACTACAAGACAAAGCTAAATGCCGCGCGGCACTACGAAGAAAATAAAAGTCAAAGTTGCGTAAGGATGAAAGTCCGCGGGTTTGCAAAACTTAGTGTTCTCATGGAGTTCAAGAATTTTAGTGTTTTGCGGGTTTTGCTAAAGTGCGAAACAAAGGGAAAGCCACGAGATGAAGGAGTAGTTATCTACGGAGCAAGCAAAGTTAAAAGCCGCGTAAAAAGTGTTATGCGAAGGATTTAGACACCGCAGTAAAAGGTGGCGGGAGGCAAAATAAAGCAGAATCTTTGAGTAGAAGACCCATGTACAAGAAGCCGTAAAAGTAAAAGTATGAATGCAAATCGGGAATATAAAGCAAACAAGTTCGCAGATCATTCGTAAGATGCTGAAAGCCGCAGAAGACCATGGAAATTAAAGCAAGGCTGCGGATCACAACATGAACATCAAATGATGCGAGAAGACAATGGATCATTTGAAATCCGTGAGAGAAAGAAAAGGATTTGCGGGGAACTCATGTGGAACACGGATGAAACAATCGATAAGTTGGCTTGGGTCCACACTTGGAGTTAAACCGTAATTTTATAATTTTGATCAAGTCGGAGTGAAGAGAAAATCAAACATACAAGGGCAAGATGAAGGAAAGTCGAATCTTGTGTTAAGAGAGCATGCAATAGAGCATATCAAAGATCTTTCGACTAGTCTAAGTTATCCAACGACATCCTACACCATGCAACCTCCTACGCCATTCTACATGAAAACAATGAACTCGTGCATGCTTTTCTTTTTCTCTCTACAATTTTCTTCTCTCTTATATATATATATATATATATATATATATATATATATATATATATATATATACGGGAAATTATTCATTTACGAGAGACCTCTGACTATGTGGCTGAGCTCTGTTGGTTTTGTACTTGTTGCGCCTTTTGGATCAATAAAGGAACCATTTTTACCTTCTCACTCCCTGTATATTGTGTAGAATTGTGATATAGCTGATTTTATCTCATGATATAGCTGATTACCTCATTTCACTTTCACATTCACCCCACGAATCATAGCCACGATAATATACTATTTTCAAATGCACTCCAACGCCTAGTCATTTTTACAAGTGTGCTCTCCAAGATAAATTGAGATTTTAATAATGTCCACAAGACTAAAAGAGGCTATGGGACCCTAAGAACCAAAAGTATAATCAAGGGAGTGAAGAAATTGAGAGAAAAGGACAAATAGGTATCGAAACCCCAAGAACCAAAAGTATAATCAAGCTGTTCCGCTTTACTTTAATTTGCACATGTCATGTGAGAAGTAGGTAAATACCAAAATCACGTATCCACTTCATATTAACTGCCCTTTGCTAAGATTAGATAATAGTTATCTTATTGTTGAGAATGAATTAATTATTTTCTAATTATTGATTTCCTTTAGTGACACCTTGCAACCAAATTTGTTATGGTTGTTAAGTTGTTATGTATCTCAGCTTGCCCAAATTTGATTGAGAATCGATCTCGGCCGTTGGTTTTCCAATGAGAGTAGTATAAAAGGAGGTCATTGGGCATTTGGAGAACACAAGTTTGGAGAAGCATTTGCAGTGCTAGCAAATGAGTTTGTAAGTTTGCAGTGATAGCAAACAGTCTTGCAGTGTTAGCAAGGGTCGCAGTGATAGCGTTGGGGATAGCAGTGGGGGAATATCAGCGGGAGAAGTTGGGAGATTGTCGGAGTTCTACGCCAGTAAGAGGCAAGGAATCTTTGTATCTCTTAATTTGCTTGAAGTTAATATAATTCCTCATCTGTAGAACTGGTTTTCCCTTAGGGGTTTTTCCAGGGACAATTTGTCTGAAAATATTGTGTTCATTGTGTTACGCATTTCTTTCCGTATTTTTATTAGTGAAGTTGCAGTTGTGTTATTTTTCAATATTAGTTGTGAATTAGTTTTCGGCAGTTAAATAATCTTTTAAGATAGGAGATTAATAATCAGTGACTGCAATAGAATTTTCACATGGTATCAGAGTTGTGTTAAGGGTAGAAAAGGTTTGCCCTAGGAAAGAAATTGAGGGTTTCTATAACCTAGTTTGATCTCTTTAAATTCTTTTTACTTTTATCCTTTGAGATGGCTTCAGCTGGTTTGAGAGATCAGGACAGATTAGATGGTGCCTCGAATTTTGGTGTCTGGAAGGCCGACTTTCTTTATTGTTGGAAGAGAATGGTATAAAGGATTATGTTACCACTGTTGTAACTGTACCTACAGACGCAACACAGCTTGCAGCATACAAGAAAGAGGATGCCAAGGCGAGGAGGATTGTCCTTGATGGTGTCAAGGATCATATTGTTCCACACATCTCCGAGTTAGATACGGCGAAGAAGATGTGGGATGCCATTCTGAATCTGTACCAGAATGCTACCACTAACCGGAAGCTGATTCTCAGAGAAAAGTTGAAGAATACCCGGATGAACAAGGGAGAAGACGTTACAAGTTACCTCACCAGGCTTAGACTCATCAAGGATGAGTTAGCAGTTGTTGGAGATAAGCCAGATGATGATGAGCTAGTAAGAATAGCCCTAAATGGGTTTACTAAATAGTGGGATGTCTTTGTTCAAGTTGTTAGTGGACGAGACACCTTACCGAGTTGGGATCGACTATGGACTGATTTCACTCAGGAGGAGTTTAGACTAAGTCTTGTCAATGGGGCCAACAAGAGTCAGAAAAGTGAGGGAGAACAAGAAAACGTTGCCCTAGTGGGAAAAGGGAAAGCAAAGAAGGGATTTAGCAAAGGATCAAATTCTCAAAGTGAGAAGAAGAAGGACATGTCTAAGGTCAAGTGCTATGGCTGTCACGAGTTTGGCCACTATGTTAGTAACTGCCCGCAAAGGAAGAAGAATGATAAGAAGGGCAAGAACCAGGTGGCGGCTTCAACAAGTGCAGAGGAGCTCTCTAGGAGATTGGAGGATGAGTTTGCACTCATAGCTTGTATGGTCAGCTCAACCTCACAGTGTGTTTGGTATATAGATAGTGGGGCGTCATTTCATATGACAGGAGTTAGAGAGTACTTCTCCAGTTACCAGGAGGAGGACACCAATATCCAGATTTCTATGGGGAACTTGTCCAAGCTCAACCCAGTTGGGAAAGGGACTGTTCAGTTTCAGAGGGAGAATGGAAAGATAGTTCCACTTCATGATGTCTTGCATGTGCCAGGCTTAGGTATGAATCTGATTTTTGTATCTGTTCTTCAGGATAAAGGGTATAATGTACTTTTTAGAGGGACACATGTGTTGATTAAGCACAAGGATTGGAAATCACCCATAACTATTGGAGTTAGGAGTGGTCACCTTTATAGGTTACAGTTTGATACTCCTAAGGCACTTATGAGCAGCAGTAATCCTAGAGATCTTGGAGAGCTATGGCATAGGAGGATGGGCCATATTCATCATGGAGCACTTAAATTGCTTCATGAGACAGTGACAGGTGTTCCAGAGGTGAGCACAGAGCATGATGATGTATGTAAGGGATGTGTGTTGGGGAAGTTTGCGAAAGCATCTTTTCCAAGGAGTGACACCAGATCTGAGGGTGTTCTTGATCTAGTACACTCAGATATATGTGGGCCAATGTCGACGAAGTCTCTCGAGGATTATAAGTACTATGCTATTTTCATTGATGATTTCTCGAGGAAGACCTGGATATACTTCTTGAAGACCAAGGATGAGGTTTTCAGTCGCTTCCAAGAGTTCAAGGCTCTTGTGGAGAACTTGACAGGAAGGAAGATAAAGGTTCTTCGGTCAGATAATGGAGGTGAGTACAAAGGAAATGACTTCCAGGATTTCTATACCAGAGAAGGAATCAAAAGAGAGTGGATGTTCCTTACAATCCACAGCAAAATGGAGTTGTTGAGAGGAAGAACCGTTCTATATCGGGGCAGCAAGGGCTATGCTACATGATCAGACATGCCCCACTACCTATGGGAAGAGGCATGTAGTACATTAGTTTACATTCAGAATAGGGTTCCACACAAGGTACTAGGGAAGATGACACCAGAGGAAGCTTTCACAGGGAAGAAGCCAGATGTAAGTCACTTCAGATATTTGGGAGTTTGGCATATTGTCATATTCCAGAAGATACACGTACCAAGTTAGATCAGATTGCAGAGAAGGGGTACCTTGTTGGGTATAGTGAAACTTCAAAGGCATATAGGATTTTTATTCCAGGGACTAGAAGAATTATTGTCAGACGTGATGTCAAGTTCATGGAGGACAAAGCATTTAGAAGGTCCAGAGATTTGCCAACAGATGATCAAAGTGAGCAGCCAACAAAAGCTCCAAGTCCAAGTCAAGGGCAGCAAAGCTCAAGTACAGTTACTAGTACAAGCATAGACTCAGGTAGTGAAGATTCACAGAGTATGGAGCAACTGGTGCAGCAGGATATGCATCTAGAAGATATAGAGGTTGATATTTCATCCTCTACAGTTGGCAGCAGGAACCGTGAGGTTCAAGACACACAAAGGGATACTCAGGAGTTTGTGGGAGCTCCTAGGAAGAGTACGAGACAGAGGAGAGAACCAGCCAAGTTCAATGACTATGTGGCATTAGTCAGCCAGTTGGTAGATAGTGAACCTTCCAGCTATCAAGAGGTTGCACAACATCAGGTATGGCGAGATGCTATGGTTGAGGAATATACTTCAATAATGCATAATGATGTGTGGGAGGTAGTGCCTAGACCAACAGATAGGGCAGTAGTTGGATCACACTGGATATTCAAGATAAAGCACGGTGCAGATGGTAGCATCGAGAAATACAAGGCAAGGTTTGTGGCAAAGGGGTTCTCTCAAAAGGAGGGAATAGACTATGAGGAGACATTTGCTCCAGTGGCCAGGTATACTTCTATACGAGCTGTAATCTCATTTGCAATGCAGATGGGATGGCAAATCCATCAAATGGATGTCAAGACAACATTCCTTAATGGTGAATTGAAGGAGGAGGTATACATAGAACAACCAGAAGGCTTTGTAGCACACAACAAAGAGACCCACGTGTGCAGATTGAAGAAAGCCTTGTACGGACTCAAACAGGCTCCTAGAGCGTGGTATGAGCGCATTGATACATACTTGCAAAAAATGGGCTTTGTGAAGAGTGAGGTAGATGGTAACCTCTACTACTTGGTGGTTGGGGGTGAGGCTCTCATTCTTGTTCTATATGTAGATGACTTGTTTCTTACAGGTACACTAGGGCTCATAGAGGATTGCAAGAGGGACCTTGCAAAAGAGTTCGAGATGAAGGATTTGGGACTCATGCACTATTTTCTAGGCATGGAGGTGTGGCAGACAGATGGAGAGATTTTCCTTGGTCAAGGGAAATATTGCATTGAAATCTTGAAGAGATTCGAGATGGAGGATTGCAAAGCCATGTCTACACCTATGATCACTAATTGGAGGAAGATAGATACATCTAAGGACAAAGATGTAGATCCCACCTTATACAGGCAGTTAATTGGTTCGCTCATGTATTTGGTCAACACCAGGCCGGATATAGCATTTGCAGTAAACTCTCTTAGTCAGTTCATGGTTGAGCCAAAGAGAGTGCATTGGACAACGGGCTAAGCATGTGTTGCGTTATTTGCATGGTTCAGTTGAGTATGGGATCAGATATGTTCGAGGTGAAGGAATCAAGTTGATAGGCTATACTGACGCAGATTGGGCAGGTAGTACAACAGACAAAAGGAGCACTTCAGGGTGTTGTTTCAGTTTAGGATCAGGAGTTGTTTCTTGGTTCAGCAGGAAGCAGAAGTCTGTGGCTTTGAGTTCATCAGAAGCAGAATACATTGCAGCTAGCATGGCGACATGTGAAGCTATATGGCTTCGGAAGTTGCTAGTGGCCTTGTTTGGTCAGAAGGTTGAGACTATTGTGATACACTTGCATGACAATCAGAGTTGCATCAAGTTGTCTGAGAATCCAGTGTTTCATGATAGGTCTAAACATATAGATATTAGGTATCACTTCATCAGGGATTGTGTACAACGAGGTATTGTTCAGCTATAATACATACCTACAGAGGAGCAGGTAGCAGACATTCTGACTAAGGCATTGGGGAAGGCAAAATTTATCTTCTTCAGAGATAAGATGGGTGTCGTGCAGAACAACTTCCTCGCTAAGAGGGAGTGTTAGTTTGTTAGCTTGGACAGTTGTTTGTCCATTTGCTAAGATTAGATAATAGTTATCTTATTGTTGAGAATGAATTAATTATTTTCTAATTATTGATTTCCTTTAGTGACACCTTGCAACCAAATTTGTTATGGTTGTTAAGTTGTTATGTATCTCAGTCGTCGATTGAGAATCGATCTCGGCCGTTGGTTTTCCAATGAGAGTAGTATAAAAGGAGGTCATTGGGCATTTGGAATACACAAGTTTGGAGAAGCATTTGCAGTGCTAGCAAATGAGTTTGTAAGTTTGCAGTGATAGCAAACAATCTTGTAGTGTTAGCAAGGGCGCAATGATAGCGTTGGGGATAGCAGTGGGGGAATATCAGCGGGAGAAGTTGGGAGATTGTCGAAGTTCTGCCAGTAAGAGGCAAGGAATCTTTGTATCTCTTAATTTGCTGAAGTTAATATAATTCCTCATCTGTAGAACTGGTTTTCCCTTAGGGGTTTTTCCAGGGACAATTTGTCCGAAAATATTGTGTTCATTGTGTTACGCATTTCTTTCCGTATTTTTATTAGTGAAGTTGCAGTTGTGTTATTTTTCAATATTAGCTGTGAATTAGTTTTCGGCAGTTAAATAATCTTTTAAGATAGGAGATTAATAATCAGTGACTGCAATAGAATTTTCACAAATCAAATATCTTTTAAGATAGGAGATTTTAATAATAGAGTACTAATTTTAGTTTTCAATAATGCCTCAATTTGGTTTTCTTGATGGAACTATAGGGTAGTTGGCCAAATAGTTTTTGTTGGCAGCCACAACTGACTCTCTACTCTGTTTATTAAAACAATAAGCATTATAGGCTTCCGCAGGATTAAAAATGTCAAACAGACCCATTATTTTGCATACTGATAAAATGCCACGATCAAAAGTAGATACCATTTTGAATGGTGTTTATATACAAAGAATGTTTATGATTTCAAATTGGGTGTTCTTTTTGGTTTCCCAAATTGACCAATTTCGGCAAACTTTTCAAAATTCGATTCATAATTCATCGATCGGCGGACTTTCAAAAACAAGATGCACCAAAATATAGTATACTACCCCCAAAATTAATCCATACTACAGGATCAGAAAGATTCACTAACCAGTCTATGCTTGTTAAAAAGTTTACACCTCTTAGATTATTTCCAGCTCATAATTCGGTTACCAAAAGTTGAAATGTTAAGAAATACATACATGCCTAACTGCATGAACTTTAGTGAGATAGGTTTCTAGATCTCCAAGGCCTCTTGCAGTGAGAGTGAGAAAGTGGTAGCCTTCATTCCTCAACCTGGTTGCGTACCTCCCTGAGTAACCGCCCTCATGAGGAGGATAAATTGTGATTGCCTTGTATTTCTCCACATCCTCATACCATTGACCCAAATCAAATCCCAGCAAGTCCCCTCCAATATAGTCTTCAATTCCACACCTCACCACATAGAACTGCCTTGTGGGTGTTCTTGTAGTCCTACCAAATTTGGCATTGGATTGCCTTGAGGGCGTTTCGCTACTTCTAAATGTGGGTGTTCTTGTATTCCTATTGAATTGCCTTGCAGGTGCTCCTGTACTTCTGCCAAATTTGAAATTGTTGTTTGCAGAGCTTTGGCATTTTAGTTCAGCCGCTACTAAGCAATTCTGATGCTTGTTAGATGTAAGTGGGTGTTGATAATTCAAGCTGGGTATTGAGAAAAATGTATTGGCTTCCACTACAATGTAAGCCATTTATATTCAAATCTTCCAAGAAGGTTATGGCAAGGAACAGTGTGTGATTGAAATGCAGGACATTGTGGCATAGAACGTGTTATGGAAGGACGATGGACATGATGAAGGGATTGTCGACACAAATAAACGTGAGCCCTCTTCTGTTGTGGTGGTTAATGGTTGGATGGTATTTGAGTTTGTGGCATTGCATGGAACAGAATGGTGGATGAGGAGATAATGTACGGCCTGACAAACTTATTTTGGATTTTTTTTTCACGTTGGGATTCGATTAATTTTATTAATCGCGAGTCCCAAAAGAATATGCACCGACAAGTGCAATGGACAAGTCGAAGGAGGAGTAAATTCAAAATTTGAAAATATAGTGTATAATTTAGAAATGAATGGTTGATCACAACCTTTAATACATTAAAAAATAGTTTTTTGAGTTATCAAATATTAGAAGTTTTTTGAACAAGACTTTCGAACTTTAAAAAATCTGAAAAATCTATGAAAGCTGAAAAACAATCTTGAGTTGTATGAGTACTTGAAGTTCGAATGAAATAGTTACCTATTTTTTAAAATAGGTATAAGAGAATGTCTTGGTCTAATTCAATATCAACAAGAAAATTATAATATTTAAAAAAAAAAGAGGAATGGGTGATGGGTTATAGGCAAGGTATATAAAAGATAATTTTTGAGCAAAATAAAATGATATATTAAAAAAATGTTTTTAAAACAATTTTAGAGCAAATCACTCGTATCGACCATTACCAAAGAGTTTCGAATAAGATGTGCACATGGTCTACAATAAAAATAGATAAGAAATTATTTTTAGATTATAAATAAGATATGCATCTGGTATCGGTGAGATCGTTCAAAATATCCCAACAAGATATACACATAAATCATATGCAAGATACATTTAAGCCAGTTGTTGAACATGATGATATGTCTCCAACAAGTAGATGTCAAAACCTTTTTTGAGCTAGAAATACGCGAGGGCAAAGAGAAATAACACATATAAAGGAATTTATGCACCAGACATTAAGAAAATGCACCGGGACACTTTCACTAAAGATTTGTTGTTGGGCCACAAGTAAAGCAGTTTCTAAACATTTACACAACAAGACATCCATATAAATTATGGACAGATGTGTTTGGGTCATGCGAAAAAATCCATAGGGTAAAGTTTCAAAGCAGGACATGCATGTGGGTTATATACATAAAGCATTAACATTTGTTGGGCCATGGTTAAAACACTGTAGGAACATTTGCAGAGCAAGATATCCACATCAGTTATAGACATCTATGTTGGGACATACTTAGAAAGCATAAGGTGAAATTCTGAGCATAATATTCATAGGGTTTATAGACATGGAGACATTTGCATTGTTTGAGCATTAGATGTGTTTGGCCCCAAGGTAAAATGAATTGAAAGTAATCCCACAACAACACCCACATCGTAAAATACCTTGAAAAAAGTCTAAAATAGAACCCACATGGTAAAACACATTAAAACTACTCCCACAATAATGCCCACATACAAATCATTGAAAAAAAAAAAAACATAAAACAATTGTAAATCACAAATATAAATATGAAACAATTAGGCAAGAGGAAAAATGGGTGTTGATGAAGTAAATAAGCTCATACACCATAGAGGAGTTGTTATATAGTAATATATTCCCTGGAGCCGATCCTTTGTTGGGTGAGGTTGCACCATCAACTTTTGGAGCTCCTCCTCCACCACCACCACCACCACCTCATCCATATCATGTCATACTTGCAGGATAAAAAGACCAATACTCATACTTGTAATGGAATCAAACTTATATTTTAAATCACACCAATCGAATTTTTTCCCTAGCTTAAAGCACAAAGGACACTGGAAATGTAGTGGCCTCCGGCTTTATAGTTGATAATTGCATTTGCTTGTGTAGACACTCATTTTGGTAATTCATGACTTGTAGCAACACAAATTGTACAACGACTTTGCACTAGTCCACACTTGTCCAACTTAGTCAATCATTATATCCCTAATTATATCACATCTATTCTTGCTTACACACACAATGGCCATATTAGTCCATTAAATCGTGCAAAGCCCTCACACTGTACAATCCCGGTTTTCAAAGCACTCACACATACATTTCGGACTATAAGCACCTGAATGATCCATAATGTATGCCATAATGTCTCATACGCTATGGTCCTTCCCATCCGCTTTGGTCCCTTTCCCTCCAAAACATTTTTCTAAATTCAAATTCCTTTGGGATATTTCTAGTCGGCCTTATCTGAGCTTTCTAGATCCATAACACATATATAAGTCAGTTATTCATCCATTATCAAGGAGGAGATCATACATACTTGACACCCAAAGATCCTCATGAGCATACACTAAGAGCAAACATAAACAAGGCCATTCCAAGACTCCCTTGAGCTCCATATACTCTGCATACTCTTTCTAGGGCAGTCATCTACTTAGATCTACAAATACAAGGAACATATCATCACTCCAAGTCAAGTTAGGGCAAAGGTGCAAGTACAATCATATTGTTGCAAGATCATGGCTATCTATTTGGTTACATACATTCTAGAGATCACATGCTTTGGCGGTAGAACGACATGAAATTTGAGCACCCTTCGAAGTAGCGATGATGTTGGTAGTGCACAAGGGTGCCCACAACCCACATAATGTTTGTTTTGCAGGACTTCTTGGCTATCTAGGGTTTTGAATATTAAATTTGTTGCACAACAAGTATCACAAGGTATCAAAGGCCCAAATTCTAGACAATAACAGAACAAGAAGCACTAATCGGGCACAAGAAGTTGCAAAAGAATACATCCCAAAGGGACAAGGGCATACAAGGAGGACCATAACGTCCATATGCTTTGACCTATGCCATCTGCTTTGTTATGTGTAACAATTCAACACATAGCTTCAACAAGGTGAGGCTTTGTCGTGTCATTTCTAGCTTTGTTTGATTAGGTCAACCTAGATCAATGCACAAAACAAGATATCAACTAAGTCATATTATCTCTCTCATTGCAAGTGCTTTTATCTATCACCATCTATCATTTCATATCATTGTGTGTCTATGTATAATGGTTATTCCCAATATTATTCTACAATTAGCCTTGGAAACTAATTGATAGGATAACTTATCATCAATTGAATAACCCTAAAGATATTCACTAATTTAGGTTAAATCAACCAAAAACATTCTAAGGTTGGTTCAATAGACACATTTTTAGCATATGTCGCAATCATTGGAATCCATGGTGTCACATATCTATCAGACATTTTGTCAAATAGTTCATGGACATTCTATATACATCCAAATTTTGTATACATGTAAACACAGGCACTTGCCAACATGTCTAAAGGGCACTTATAACCATATTATCCCTTGGAATTTTCTTCTCCGTTCACACAGTTGGAACCTCCTACAAAATTGACTTGATTAGATTGTACATTTGTTAGTTCAACCTAATAAACAATGATGATGTTATGTATGCAAAATGAGGAAGAATACTTAAGGTACATGAACTCTTTGGCATAGTGCCTCAAAGAAATGAGGCATCGTGAAATACAACAATTGCGTAATATTAATGGTGTTTTAAGATGTCATGTTTGAATACCATGGTTATAGGATATGCTCAAAATGGGTTTGTTGAAATATCCTCCAACACATTTAAGGAAACACATTGGTAGGTTTAAATCCAAACTCCACAACCTTTCCAAAGATCCTCCTCACTTGTGCCAAAATGGTAGCATTGGAACATGTAGAAAACACATTTATATCGAGGGGGTGAATCAACATAATCTAATATTTACTTATTTAAACATTAATGTCCATAACAACAACAATTACATAAGACATCAAAATTTCAAAACACATTATTTATGTGGAAACCCTTTCAAGAGAAAATCACAGATAAAAAGATCGCTTTGAGCTACCGTCCAAATCTAGTCACTGAAATTAATTGTTGTACTGAAAATGTTTGTAGGCACCAACCTATCAAGGCACCAATCCCTAATACCAAGCACCAACTTAACAATAATTTGTGAGCACCAAATCACCGGAGACATCAATCCCCAAGGTTGAACACCAACTCAATAATATTTATGAGCACCAACTCACTGGAGACACCAATCCCCAAGGCCGAACACCAACTCAAAAATCAAACAATCCACCTTATGTAGTTGCTTCTTTAACCTAATGATGGCGTATAAATAACTCTTCACTACTTCCTGCTGCTTTTGTACACCCATGCTTCACACTTAGCTTACTTCATGCTCTTCTCATTCTTTGATCTTCTTCAACAACTCAACATTCTAATCTTCTTGAGTTTTCTCTTCCTCTCTCTTCATAAATCTTTTTGATGTATCTTCATTAATCACTTCTCACTTCTTCCTCTCTTCCTTCTTTTTACAAATCGACATCATAATCCTCGTGAGCACACACTTAATTTTTAATTGAATTCATTTATATACTATGTTCAATTCATGAACAAATATGACTTTCCATGAGTCGGCATTTCTTAGATTAGTTGGCACAAGTCGACCTTTATCGAATTAAATTTTGTAATTCATTCAAACACATGCGGTCATCCCCTTTTTTCTCTTCGACTCGTGTCTTTTTATGACCATCATGGGCATTACTTGACTACCGTGACAAACTATGGCTTCCTCAACATTTCCTTGCTCATCTTTTCATAATGCAAAGCACTTTCTCGACTTCCCGCGACCCTTTCTTGAACACCCATGGGTCACTATTAACACCCATGACCCACTATCAAATTTTTTAAAGCACTATCACTACCCGCAGAGCACTATCACCACCCGCAGAGCACTATCACCACCCGCGGAGCACTATAAACTAGTTAACTTCAATGCGCGACATGCACCATTCAAACTATCTCATAATATGCCTAACATATGACATCAATGACAATATTTCCAAAAATATCCCCCTTTTTCATTGATGGCAACCCATAATTTTTAGTGCCTTTCATCTGTTCTGAATGTCCTTCCTTACTTCTAGCTCTCCCTTTGATGAATTACTTCTTCAGACTATTAGCACTTCCTTTTCTTCTAACTCTCCTATTTCTCCCCCTTGATGTATTACTTCTTCGATGTTCAATTTTCCCCTTTTGACATCAATGGCAAAGGAAAAACACTCTCACCACATACTCCCCTTGAAAATATGCTTCCATTTAATGACCTGCTGAAAAGGATATTACTCCCAACTTTTTTATGAGATATTCAAATGTTTCTTTTGGAAGAGGTTTTGTAAAAATATCAACAATCTATTCTTTTGTGGAAATGTAGTCCAACTTAACCTGTTGATCTACAACTTTCTCTCTCAAGAAATGATACTTGATGGGAATGTGCTTCGTTCTAGAGTGTATAACTGGATTCTTTGAGATATTTATGGCACTAGTATTATCACAAAATATAGAAATTGGAGAATTAAATCTACCTTGATATCCTTCAGCGTTTGTTTCATCCAAAGAACTTGAGTGCAACATGATATCAGAACAATGTACTCAACCTCAACAAAGGTGGATAGAGATACATAAGTCTCGCTTATCGCTTTGCCAAGATATTAAAATGTTGTCCAAAAAGAAAGCACCACCACTTGTGCTTTTTCTATCATCAATACAACCAACCCAATTTCAGATCTCTGTATATGCTTTTAGAGTGAAATATTCACCTCTTTGATACCACAAACCATAATCCAGTGTACCTTTCAAATATTTGAAGATCCTTTTAACAAATTGCACATGAGTTTATTTTGGAGTAGCTTGAAATTGTGCAACCATACCTACTGCTTGCATTACATTAGGTCTTGATGCAGTCACATAATAAACTTCCAATCATGGATCTGTAAAGAGTCTGATTTGCTTCAGGGGATACATCATCCTTGCTTAACTTACAACCTATGATCATGGGAGTACTTACAAGATTGCATTCTTCCATTCTAAATTTCTTCAACATCTCCTTAATGTACTTGGTTTGAGAAATAAATATGCCTTTGTTTGATTGTGAAATTTGTAATCCAAGAAAGAATGACAATTCACCAAGCATGGACATCTCAAATTCTTTTTGCATTTCCTCATAAAGCATTTTACACATCTTGTCATTACTACCTCCAAAAATGATATCATCAACATAAACAACAACAATTAGTTAATTCTCACCTTTAGTTTTGATGTACAAATTATTGTCAACAATTCCTTTCTTGAATCCTTATTGTTGAATATACTTGTCTAGTCTTGAGTACCAGGCTTTGGGGGCTTGCTTCAATCCATAGAGAAATTTCTTTAGCTTGCATACATAGTCCTTATCATCAGATATAATGAATCCTTATAGTTGTTCAATTTGTAGACTTCTTCTTCCAAGTTTCCATTCAGAAAAGTAGATTTAACATCCATTTGATAAACTTTAAAGTTCTTATAACATACAAATGCCAAAAACATCCTAATGGCTTCTAAACGTGCAACAAGATTAAAAGTTTCTTCAAAATCAATACCTTCAACTTGTGCATAGCCCTTGCATACTAACCTTGCTTTATTTCTTACCACTTTCCCATCTTCATTCAATTTATTTTTGAATACCCACTTGGTGCCAATCACATTCTTGTCCTTAGGTCTTGAACAAGCTCTCAAGTCTCATTCTTCTCTATTTGATCAAGTTATTCTTCCATTTATCTAATCTAGTGCTTGTCTTCACTTGCTTCAACAAAGCTTTTAGGTTCAACTTTGGACAATAAAGACAGATTTGCATGCTCTTCTATATTTTCCAATCTTCTCCTAGTTTGTACTCCAAGATTTTTGTCACCTATAATCTGATTTTCTAAATGGTTCTTTTTAATTGATTTAGATGGTGTTTTTGTTACCTTTATTTCAACTTCTCTCTTTTCAAATTCATCTTCCTTTTCATCTTCGTTGTTGGCTTCTTCATAATAATCAATTTCTTGTACCTTATTATGTTTGTACTTGATATCATCTACCTTCACATTTGCACTTATAGACACCCAAAATTGGGTCGCAACCCTCTAGGCCCCTTTGACTAACATACCCCTTACCATGACCCTCCACACATTATTATTAATTTAACTACCCATATTAAGTTAATAATTCCCTCACCCTCCACCTCACCTCTCCACCTCACCATGGACCCATTCCAAGCCTATTTATTAACCTAGACTAAGTCACCACTCCCCTTAACTAACTAAGACTCATTCTAACCCTAACATTCATTACCTATTATCCCTCCTACCAATTTCCCACTTCATTTAGCACCAACCTAGACTCCTAGTCCATAACAAATCTTGACCAATGCCAAAAATGGAGAGAAAAGGCTATTTTTGGAAAAATAGGACCTTTTCTCCCTAACCGACGCAGTTATTCCTCGGCCTAGCGGTCACCCAACCCTAACCATTTGGTTTCTTTAAATAAAGAATTCCAACCCTTTTCTGGGTTCCTCCATCTTGGCTTTTGAGTTCTGAAATTCTTAGCTCTTGCATCCAGGCGTTCAAAACAAGATTCTGATGACCAACATAGTACATGAGCACCCACATTCTTTATCATTAGCAATCAACTTGTTTCTCCAGAGCCTCAAATCATCCATACAGGGAAACACCGAGCATTCATTTCTACTATAGTGGATTTGGACCTGTTTCTTCTCCAAGCACCTACCAACAACCATTTCCTGTCAACCTTCAATCTCCAGATAAGTATTCTAATCCAGTTGTTAAGTTTCATTAGCTTCTGGTATTAAAATCCTTTATTTTGTTATCATACAGACGGCTTCTCCCCGTATACCTCCTACGCACCCATCTACCCATCAACCCACCAATCTGAACCTTTTTGTTCTTCCAACCACCCATTTCACCTCTATTGTACCTTCACCTAAATCCAAACACCCTACCTGAGCCTTACCAACACTCTTTATAATCACTATAATCCCAAACCAACCTCATTCCTACCTTGTCACCTAATTTCCCCTACCGTGATCGGTTTGCCAACTAATATCGGCTAAAACCAATAACCGTTGTTGATCACCCAACCGATATTGGTCTCTGTACCTGATATTTTCCCCAGACCAACAAGCTATTAACCTCACCCAAAACCTCTCAAAACCCCACCAAACTTCACCCAAACCTCCCTAACACCTCTACTACACCTGCAAGCCTTGACAACCAACCACCCTTTTTAGATTAAGTCTTATATGCATTATTAGATTAAATCTAGCTTATTGTATTTGTGTGAGACACCTAAATCATACAACTACAATAGGATTTCCTTCTTTCATGTTATTTCTCTGCATTAAGTTGTATTTGAACGTGGATTGATAGCCTTCTAGGAAGCACCCTACTTCCTAGATCTAGCTCCCGCTAGGCAGTCCACCGACCTATATTATTAATGCTATCTTGTGGTCTTGTTTTACATTTCAGGTAGTCCTTCCTAAAAATAGGAGCTCTTCACAATCAGCTTGATCTTCTACAACGCATGAAACCTTCTTCTCACCTCCAGGTATTCCTCACGTACCCAACCTCTTACCTTATCGGTTTTTCTTATACGTACACAACTTATTGGTGAAACATTTTGGCATGCACTGAGTGGGACCCTCATCTTTGTGGGTTCATTTATTCATATAGGATTGCATATTTGTGTGTTTTCTTTTATGAAAATATTCATTAAATTTCTTCTCTGGTAATATTCTCCTTCTTCTATTTTCTCTAAAAGATACCTTTCCTTTAGTGCAAATTAAAATAAACCCTTCTTTATTTCCTCTTGCATGCATTAGTGAAAAGACATATTCTTCTCCTATTCATCATTGTTCTCATCCAACTTCATTTCTCGATTTGGGCTTAAAACTCTTGCATTTCATCCTTGTATGCTTGCACATAGCTTAAATAAAAATCCAATATAATGAAGGTCATGACCGGTTGAGGATTGGGAAATAAAGCGTAGTTCACTATTTCACACACTTCTTTTCCAAACCACTTACACAAACAAAAAACTTCTTAAACATTCCCCAAATCCTAGGAAGAAGCTATCAAGGATTTAAAAACCCATTGATAGTGGGCCCCACCGATGTTCTCCAGTTATCATATCGTAGTTTTTACCTCACATACCGAAAGGTATATTGAGAACTTCCCCGTCAAAAACTTTCCTGAAACTATCCTTAGTTGGCTTCTAGGTACCCTATATCCGTTCCTCTCTAAAAATTCACAGTTAATCCTAAGGCGTAAGCCATCTAACACTAAAATATTACTCCTAGGATAACGTTTGTTAGATTTTGCTTGTGGATTTGTGACCTTTATTTCTTGATTTTTATTGTTTGAGGTGTGAGAGCGTTTTCATCACTTTTTCTTTCTTTTTCACACTCAGTCATCACAACCAGTTAGTTTTGGTTCTCTGAGTGTGTTAGATTAGATTTACTACACACAACCTCTTTCTTGGATTCTTTTGACCAAATATAACTCAGATTTTTCAAATTTCTTCATTTTCACTATAACCGACATCGGTTACCTTCCTACTAACATCGGTTCAAAAACCGATATCACCTCTCATCCAACCGGATCCGGTTCATAATTGATATCGGTCTTTGTGTTTTTGAATTTCTTTTAAAAAAACAAAACCTATTTTCACCTACCAAATTATTTCAAAATTTGTTTCTAATTTTCTGTCACTTTCATAGAGCCCAAAATACCTATTTTCCACCTTTCATATGGTTTGGACTCGCCAATGAGGTGTGAGCTCTTACTTTTCATGCAAGTTGTATACCATTACCTACTACCCCCTCGCAACCTTCTATTTCTTCACCAATGGACCCAAATGTGCCTATAATCGTACCCGAGGGTGATGAGGAATTCACTCGATTCCTTGATCACAACACCAAGGCCTTACAACACTACCTCACCAATTCTTCTACTCGTGACTCATCGGGTCAACCTCTTTATGGAATGCCTACTTCTATACCCCCCATTTTTACCACCTCTGCCATATCGGCAAATGCTAATGTAGTTATCCAAACTACTCTAGTGTCAACCAACCTCATCTCACAACCACTCATTTCACAAGTGACCTCTGCACTTACAACATTTGTTGTCCCTCGACATCTCGATATACCTATGACATATGTAGTACCTACATCCATTGCCACTTATTGTGTCATCATTAATATCTTATGTATTCATTCCTACGTAGCTTGCTTAGTCGCGTTGGCGTCTTATACCCCCTTTCAGAGTTTGTTCATTTCTATACCCCAAACTCTTCCACCTATTACCATGAGGATCTTTACATAAGTTCCTTTCACCTACACCTTACCTCAGACACAACCTATCACCTCCACTTCATATTCAGGGTATTTTACCTCCTCTTCTACCATTCTATATGCCTACATCTCAATTCACTTACTCGGCACCACCACACATTAGTATGCCTTTTACGACCCACTCCTCTCATCAAGTACCTTATACCTCAGGGGTAATTCCTCAATCAAACCCCAGATCTCATTAAGATGATGATGGAAAAAATACAGATGCACTCGAGGCCTCCGTTTCTGGATCTCGTAACATCCTAACCTATGATGAGATTTGAAATAAACCTATTCATCCCTCCATACCTATTCATCCTTATCCCGCACAATGGGAGTTTCCCAAATTCAATCATTTTAATAATAAGGAGGATCTCTAAGAAACACTTGCATTTGTTTAAACATGCTTGTTATTTGATAGGCCACGATGATGCCTTACTCCTTAACGTTTCCCATGTCACTGTCGGGACCCGCCCTAGATTGGTATAGTGTTTTTCCCAGAACTCAATATTTTCCTTCAACCAATTAGCCCAAAACTTCCTTGATCACTTCTCAATCAATATCTCTAAAAAGGTATCTATGACAAATTTATACTCTATTCACCAATATGATGATGAGTCTATCGTTGATTTTGTCGCATGCGTTGGCGGGCCTAATCAATCATCTCTCCTTCTCTCTACCGCAATATGAACTCATAGAGTTGTTTACTAGGGCATGTGCCATACAAATTTCCCCAACTCTTATAGTTCAAACGTTTTGTACATTTGACGAAGGCCTTTACCATGTCTAGAAAGCTTGAGATCCGCGCTCTTAAGGAAAATAAACTTAAACTACGTAACAAGAATGTTACCTTCAAATCCAATGAATCTTCTTCCAAACCATCTAACAACCATTCCAAGCCCAAAGGATATTCCAATGTGATGATTCTGAAGGCTGGCCCCTCTCATCTATCTAATCAACCCAAACCTCCTGCCAATCTCTCACATGTTCAAAATTTTTAATACAAATATGAACAAAGGAGTTACACTCCCATTAGAGAGCCATATTCTTCTCGTGTTGGAAAAGTTGTTGAAAGCTAGAGCCATCACTCTTCCTCCTATCAAACCACATACTTGGTTTTGATCCTTCTCACCCCACATCGACTTGGTATAAGGAGAATGATTTTTGTAATTACCACCACGTGAGAGGCCATAGTGATGGAAATTGCAAAAATTTAAAAACATTGTCCAAGGAATGTTGGATAGTGGTGATCTCGTCCTCAATAATCCTAACAAGCCCACCAATGAACACTTGGATGTTTTTTGAAAACCATTTCCAAACCATGCCCCTTCATCAAATCATGCTAGTGATACATCTAAAGATGAAACCAATGTCCATGTGGTTCATGAAATCTTTGCTCCAACATCTTATTCTTCTATCAAGTGCCCTCATATAACATCTATTGAGGAAATTCTCCTTTACCTATAAATGAGACTCCCCACTACCCATCACGAGGAGTCCACCTTACTAGTTCTTTTACCCACAGAGGAACCCAACTCACCTCTTCCTTTAAACATAAGGGAACCTTCATTATCAGCTTCTATGCCCACAAGAGATCCTCTATCACTTGCCTTGCCTTGTCCTCAACCTATAGAGGAGTCAACCTTGTCTATATCATCCACCTTGCCTTCTCCTCAACCCATAGAAGAGATAAAATTATCTAATTCACCCACTTTTCCTTCTCTACCCATAGAGGAGACAATCTTACCTACCCGCTCTATTTGTGATACCTCGCCAAAAGACCTCACAAATCCCATTACTCTTCTTAACTCACTTTTACCTACCAAATCTAAGGCCAAACCTTCCCTGTCTCACAAACCTTAGAACTCATCATGGGGATTAGCACTAGTGCGCCATCCTCTTCACCTAAAACAAAATAATTCTCTTTTTAATTTATCACATGGATGTATGTTGATTACTCTACCCTCTGGGGGCACTTTAGACTCCCAATTTCCACCCAAATGTAGATGTTGTCTCTAGATACCTCACCATTTACCCCAAGGTATTCAAAGCACCTATGACTATTACACCTAAGCCCATGGTTCTAGCTCCTTCTTCATCAACACCCCTTTCACTCAAGCCCTTGTCTACACCAAAACCTAACACCACCTTAGGGATCTTACTGGTATCAAGTCTAGCACATCCCGCTTATGAAGCTAGACTTGTCAATTTCATCCCCACCATCACAAAATCTATTCCAACACCTAAGAGGAAGACCCAACCTTTTAGGGCTCACACCTTGGTATCTCCCATGCCTTCTTACTCACCTTCACCTTTTCCGTCAATTTTAGGCCCACATCCTTCAACCTTGGTTAACCTACCTCTTCACCAAGGCAAACCTAAAGTGCGAAACCTACACCCTTGCCTTTACCTTCCCTTTTTCCTACACCTTCTTCATCACCCTCAACCTCACTCTTACCAACACCCCCACTTTCACCTTGGCTTACTCAGATGCCTACACCTTCTAAGTCTCCTCCATCTATCACGTTGTTCCTCCGCCTTTACCCAAGAAGGTGCAGCCTACACCCAAACCTTCACTACCTACCAAAAAGGTAGTTAAACCCAAACCCTCACTACCTACCAAAAAGGTAGTTACACCAACACGGTCACTCACCTTGCCCTCTTCACGAAGGTCACCCACACCTTTACCCAAACCAACCCTGACTTCTCACTATGATCCTTTGGCATGGGATCTTATGCTAACATCCTCGCTCGGTTGTTAGAGACATCTGCCATATCTCTTCCACCTATCAAACCTTATGAACCTATCAAACCTAAACCATTATGGTTTGATGATACAAAAATATGTTTATCATTTCTCACCATGGCAAGATGTCGAGATTTGTAAGGCCCTTAAAAATATTCTCCTTTAGCTTTGTGATTTTGATGGTCTCTTTGAATAAGATGATATGTTAGAGGAGGATTCTAATATTTCTTTTCCCGTTAAGCTACAAAAAAACCCTCTTTTCATCTTCTTGTCTTTGAAATTACATGGTGCGTGTTGCCACTCGGTCACACCACATGCAAAAGACAAGGAAAGAGAAAGTTAGGTAACCCTTCTCATTCTCCTTCACCTACCATTACACCTACACCTCCCCACCTTCACACCAACCTAACCTATGAGGGACTTGACACTTCCTATTCTTCTATTGAACCTCTCATAAAAACTGGACCTTTTTCATCTAACTTCTCCTACCTCACCAAACATTCAAGATCGACGATGTTGTCCTGAAGGAAAATCAACACATAAACAAAGTGGAGAAAAGTAAATGAGGGAATTTTTCTCCTAATTGGCTTGACCTTACATTATCACCCATACCTATGGATCATGAACTTATCATTTATCTTCTCTTGAGGGTAAACCCGAACTTGAGCCCCTTAATGCCTTGCATCTTTGACCATTCTATTATTGAATAAAGTACTACATCACTTTATGTCTCTTAAATGCTCATCCCTTTAGCGAACCTCTCCTTCCACCTACCTATTTTAAGGACCAATGAATCACACAAAATTGTGTGATTATCCATCACCATTTAACCTTATCTTGAATATGAGTACCACGACTCTACTCATGGCATGATTCTCATGGATACTTTTCATCCTTTTCAAGATGGAATCCCATGGTCATTCATCACTTGAAACCCCTCTTTCATAGCTAACATTTTCATGCTATGGTTTTCCTTCATAAAAGAGGCCTATACTCCTTTATAGTCTTGTCCATGACTACAAGTCCAAAATAATGCAAAAATTTGGGATAGCAAAATTCTACTCCTTGAGTCAAACTTCTCACAAATAGATGATTCCCTCAAATGAACATCTATGTCTCTCTATTGCTGTTATAAGTAGACTTATCCCTCGAAGGACAGCTATAAAAATCCAGCCACCTATTGTACTTAGTCTATCAAAAAAGAAGACTAATCTATATTTGTTAAAACAAATTTATCTTGGAGCTTCTCGCATCGATCAACTTCACGAAGACCTCAAGGAGACTCTATTATTCATCCCATATAAACTTCTCACATCGATCAGTCTATATATGCAAAAATCAAAAAGAAAAAGCAAAATTCAAGAAAAGTACAAACTTTTGTCATGGACTTTCCTATTTTGGTTTTGGGTATCTTGTAAAAGGGGCATGTTGTCCCACACCTAGTTTACGCTAAATAAACCATTCCACCCTACCCTCTTTTATTTCTCTTATCTAATCAAGGGACGTGGTGCTCATGCGACACTTTGTGATTATGAAACTTCTTTCAACTGTAGACCTATCACTCATGCAACGTATCTAGGGGCCTATGTTCATAAGCCTATTTGTATGGCCATTATGGTCCTTGCTAACTATGGAGCATTTCGCTTCTTTTTGGTTCACCCTAGCCTACTTGTTGCTTCTTCAGCAGGACAAGACCATCGAAATTAAATATCTTGGTCCATTTATCATTTCACCCACACCCATACTAATCATCAATTCCAAAACATTATACATACTCATCAAAATCAAATCAAAACAAAAAACAACACCATAGATATACCCAATACACTTACCTAACTACCTTACCATTTCTATTTTTACCTTACCTCAACACTTAACCTTGCCTATTTTTCTACTTTACCTTACTAGGACCATTGACCTTACCTAACCTACCTATCAGAAATATTCCACCTTTCCTTACCAAGACCATTTTGCCTTACCCAACCTACCCATCAATAATCTCATTCTTCCCTATCCTATGAGAGAACTACATCGGCCTAAGGCCCCTATTGCAAGGGCTATGTAGGTAGAACTTCGAAGACATGGGGTCTTTGGAGGTTAGCTCGGCCACCATTTTCTACCATCTTTCACCATTTTGCCACTATTTTTCCCTACTACCTAATCTTTCTCACGTTTCCATAATATCAATAACATGGAAATTAACCCAAACAAACCATACATCATAACCATGCTTATACATCTAGTTTCCATAACATCAATAACTTGGAAATTAAACCAAACCAAACCATAACACCAAACTATGCCTATCATCTAGTTTCCATAATATCAATAACTTGAAAATTGAACCAAAAAACCATACATAATAACCATGATCTAAGTTTCCATAATATCAATAAATTTAAAATAAACCAAACCATGCCTAAAACTAGTTTCCATAATATCAATAACCCAAATTAAACCCAACCATGCCTACACAACTACGTTTCCATAATATCAATACATTGGAAACTAAGACAAACACAACATCATCAATCATTTCAAAATATAATTTACATGATAAAAATACAATGGAAATAAAACAAAACACAACATGATATAAGTGCCTTACCTAAATACCTTTGCCAATCCCACCTCGCCTATATGCCAATAAAATTTGCTTACTCACTCTACCATGCAATAATGCTACCTGTGTTGTTTAGCCTACTAACCTTACCTTTCCTTATTTCATGACGTTTATCTTGACTAGACCAAACCTTTTGGTGTTTTGGAACACACCTATACCAGTTCTTGCACCTAGCCTTATTGTGTTTCCAGGAGCACTTCCTATACCTTGGATACTTGGACCACATCACCCTTGTTTGGATAAACTATCGACCTATGATGAGTTAGAGTTTGTGTGCCCTTCAACCTTGTGCCTTGTTGTATTCTAAGCATGTGCGTGTGTTTGATTTCCTTCACCTTATTATCACCATTGCCTATACCTTCACCTCACCTCATTTTTCATCACCTACCACCTTATCAAACCCATCACTAATTCACTCTCCACTACACTGTTCTGGTTTATGGGGAATTACCTCCACCCTTACCTAGGGAAACTTACTTCTTATTTTTCCATTTCACTCATTAGTATGAGCTACGTGATTAAAAGGGGAAAATGTAAACACCCAAAATTGGGTCACAACCCTCTAGGCCCCTTCAACTAACATATCCCTTACCATGACCCCTCTACACATTATTATTAATTTAACTACCCATATTAAGTTAATAATTCCCTCACCCCTCCACCTCACCTCTCCACCTCACCATGGACCCATTCCAAGCCTATTTATTAACCTATACTAAGTCACCACTCCCCTTAACTAACTAAGACTCATTCTAACCCTAACATTCATTACTTATTATCCCTCCTACCAATTTTACGCTTCATTTAGTGCCAACCCAGACTCCTAGTCCATAAAAAATCTTGACCAATGCCAAAATGGAGAGAAAGGGCTATTTTTAGAAAATAGGACCTTTTCTCCCTAACCGACACCGGTAATTCCTCAGTCATCACTGGTCACCTAATCACCATCGGTTTCTTTAAATAAGGGATTCCAACCCTTTGCCCGAGTTCCTCTATCTTGGCTTTTGAGTTCTAACATTCTTAGCTCTTGCATACATACGTTTAAAACAAGATTTTGACGATCAAAATAGTACCTGAGCACCCACATTCTTTATCAGCAATCAACCTATTTTCTCCAGAGCCTTAGATCATTCACATAGGGAAGCACAAGCCTTTGTTCTTTGCTTGCGGTGGATCTGGACCCATTTCTTCTCCAAACACATACTAACAACCATTACCCGTAAACTTTCAATCTCTAGATAATTATTCTAATCCAGTTGTTAATTTTCACTAGCTTCTGGTATTAAAATCCTTTATTTGTTATCGTCATGATTTCTTCTCCCCCATATACCTCTCTACCCATCTACCCATCAACTACCCATCTAAACCTTTTTGTTCTTCCAACCACCCATTTCACCTCCATTTTACCTTCACCTAAATCCAAACACCATGCCTAGACTTATCAATACTCTATGTAATCACTTGTAAGCCCAAACCAACCTCAACCCTACCTTGTCACCTAATTTCCCCTCTTTGTGATCGGTTTGCCAACCGATCATCAAGCTAAAACTAGTGACCACCGTCGGTCACCCAACCGGTAGTAGCGATCTCGTGCACTGATATTTTACCCCAGCACTAATAAGCTAGTAACCTCACCCAAAACCTCTCGAAATCCCACCAAACTTCACCTAGACCTCCCTAACACCCTCTGCTACACCTACAGGCCTTGACAAACCAACCACCCTTTTTAGATTAAGTCTTATATGCATTATTAGATTAAATATAACTTATTGTATTTGTGTGAGACACCTAAATCATACAACTATAGTAGGATTTCCTTCTTTCATGTTATTTCTATGCATTAAGTTATAGTTGAACATGGATTGAAAGGATTCTAGGAAGCACCCCTTCACGAATCTAGCTCCCACTAGGCATTCCACCAACATATATTACTAATGCTATCTTGTGGTCTTGTTTTTCATTTCAAGTATTCCTTCCCACAAAAATGAGCTTTTCATAATCAGCTTGATCTTCTACAATATGTGTAACCTTCTTCTCATCTCTAGGTATTCCTCACATACCCAACATCTTACCTTATCTGTTTTACTTATATATACGCAACTTATTAGTGAAAAAACACTCTCAATTTTTTGAATGTTTTCAAATTGTAGCATTTGTAGGCATTGTTAATTTGAGAGTAACCAAGTAAGATACCTTCATAAATTGTAGCTTCAAACTTTCCCAAGTCTTCATCATCATTTTTGATATAACACTTACTTCCAAAAACTCTGAAATGTTTGATTATTACAGTCTTCCTTCCATAGTTCATAAGGATTTTTGTTGTTATTAACTTTGATCTTTCCTTTATTCAAGATTTAGACTGTTGTGTAGTGATTTCCTCTCTCCAATTTTTTTGGATACTTTGGATTCATCTAGCATAGTTCTAGCCATCTCTTATATAGTTCTATTTTTCCTTTCAACAACTCCATTCTTATGTGGAGTTGTTGTAGAAGAATAATGTATTTTTGATTTCACTTCATTTATCATAAAAGGTTATTGTGTATCCTTGTCACTCATTTGACTCACACTTAAAATATTATGCTTCGATCCTTCAACATACAAGACATTTTTAGTTTTTGATTTACCATTGTTTAAACTAATGGTGCATTTTCTTGAAATTCTTGTAGTAACATTGTCTCCAAATTTTACAGTGCCTCCATTTACCTTCTTCAAAGTGACAAACTTACTTTTCTTCCTATTCATGTTGTTTGAGTAACCCATATCAATGTATCAATGATTTCCTTCATTTTGTTATGAAATGTTGTCTAAACAATCATGGAATTTTCTTTACGTGTTTCTTTCTCGTGCTTCTCCTTCCAGAATTTTTCGACTCAACCTTTTGATTATCCTTGGTTACCTCATTCTTAATCTTCCTGGTGGAAGACATGAACCCAATTCTACAAAAGTGAGCTATATGCTAAATTTTTGGCACTTATAACATTCAATAAAAAATTCATCAGTGGAGCAAATGAGTTATAGTTCCTATTTGTGGAAGACACATGAATTCACATTTGCATTTATCTTTATGTCAAAACTTCTTGCATAAGATCTACAATCTGCTTTCTTATGACCAAACTGATCACATGAATAATAATAACGATAAAATAGTTTTGAAACCTAATTTTGTAATGCCACCTTGAAGGGAAAGATCTTCTTGTTGAATCCATATTGCCCATTAGAGGAGTAACATGAATTTATTCTCTTCTTTTGCTTTCATTTGAAGTGCTTGTGAATTGAGGAGTATGTACTTCTTCCTTCTTTTGCTCTTATCATTGGTATAAATTTTAAGAGCTTTGTTTTTCTTTATTATCCTTGTTTTTATATGGGAATTTGTTTGCATAATGTCCTATTTCACCACAATCAAAACATTTTAATGGTAACTTACCTTTATATTTTCTAGATCCTTTCTTCATCCTCATGATAAAGTGCTTTCTTCATCGATTCATTGCTAGAACATGCATGTGACTCAGGTTCCTTGGTTTTTACCTTCTTTGATGCTTTAAAAGCCACCTCTCACTTTGATGATTTATCACTTTCAACTCTCATCTCATATGCTGTGAGAATGCCATGCAACTCATAGATTGTTAAGATGCTTAAATCTTTTAGTTCTTCAATAGTAGATACTTTGGCATCAAATCTCATAGGAAGATATCTAAGCACTTTTTGCACAATAGTTTCATCCTTAATTTCTTCACCAAGACCTCTAATAGTATTGACAACAACATCAATGCGAAGAAGGTAAGAAACAATGTTTTCTTCATCCTTCATTTTCAAACTCTCAAATTAACTTCTGTGTATTTGAAGTTTGGATTTATTTACTTTATCATCTCCTTCATAGACATTCTTTAGCTTATCCCAAATATCCTTTGCAGAACTATAATGTATTACTTTGAAAAATTATGCTTCACATAATCCACTCAAAATTGCATTCATAGCCTTTGCATTGCTCTCACTTTCCCTTTTTCCCACCTGATTTGTTGGAGGAGTTGTTGGAGCTACATAACCACTAACAATAGATTTCCAAATGTCAAAACCAAGAGCCATTAAATAGGTGCACATCCTTATACTCCAAAAATCATAATTGGTTCCATCAAACAATGGAGCCTTGTTTGAGGAAAAACCTTCTTGACCAACCATGTGTGTTTCTGTGATCTACCTTCCAGTGATCAAACTGTTTTGAAGGAACCCACTCTGATACCAATTGTAGAAAACACACTTATAATGAGAGGGGGTAAATAAATATAATCTAATATTTACTTATTTAAACATTAATTCCCATCAAAACAATAATTACATAAGATATAATAATTTCACAACACAATATTTATGTGGAAACCCTTTAGGGAGAAAACTAATCGAGAAAAGACTACTTGGAGATCTTGTCCAAATCAAGTCACAAAATTAATTGTTTTACAAACGTTTGTAAGCACTAACCTACTAGAGACACCAATCCCCAATGCCAAACACCAACTCAAAAATACTTTTTGAGCACCAAATCACTTGATACACCAATCCCCAAGGTTGAGCACCAACTTAATAATCAAACAATCCACATTCTATAGTTGTTTTTTCAACCTAATGATGGCGTATAAATAACTCTTCACTACTTCCTAATGCTTTTGTACACCCACGCTTCACACTTAGCTTAATTCATGCTCTTCTCATTTTTTGATCTTCTTTAACAACTCAACAGTCTAATCTGCTTGAGTTTGGTCTTCCTTTCTCTTCATAAATATTTCTGATGTATCTTCATTAATTTCTTCTCACTTCTTCATCTCTTCCTTTTTTTCAAATCAACATCATAATCCTGTGAGTGTGTACTTTGAATTTACAATTGAATTAATTTATATACTATGTTCAATTCATGAACAAATATGAATTTTCATGAATTGATATTTTTAGATTAATTTGCAGTCGACTTTATAGAATTAAATTTTGTAATTCATTTGAACACTCGTGGCTTATTCTCGACCATCACGAGACATTACTCGACTCTTCTGCGGAAAAATATGCCTTCCTCAACATTTCCTTTCTCATCTTTTCACAATGTGGAACTTTCTAACTTCCACGATCCTTTCTTCAACACCCATGGGCTACTATTAACACCCGCGACACACTATCAACATTTTGAAACACTATCACCACTGCGAGCACTATCACCACATGCAAAGCACTATCACCACCATGCAGAGCACTATAAACTACTTTACTTCAACACGCGACATGCAAAGTTCAAACTGTCTCATAATATACCTAACATATGAATCAATGACAATATTTCCAAAAAAATAGAGCATAGATGGCAACAACCGAAAATAAAAATGGAAATTAATGGAATTGTTGGAAATGGTACAGAGAAGGCATTCATGAGCATGAATGAATTCATGTCCAAGAACAATAAATGGACTGATTGATCGACTTGTTTGTGAATACAATGGAACAAAATAAATGTTTTCAAGAATGAACAATGTTTGTATCATTTTATTTTTCTAATCGCAAAACCAACGATGGAAATCCTCCCAACTATAAAATCAACAAAAAATATTAGTAGCTCATTCAGCGGGCGATTATCCTTATGGTCGTTATGTGGTGAGGATGAATCTTGGCCGTCAATGTGTACTATTCCAAAAATGACATCACAATATTGTTACACCTTTGGCATAAATATATTTTCGTTCAATTAAAAACTATATATTATGTGGACTTGCATTCTTATATGTTAATGTATAATTTAAAGTAATTGTTAAGAAAATGTTGCACACATTCTCTTTCTCAACATTATTTTCTTATGTAAAGTAATTTAGCTCCAACCTACACTCTAATACCTCTACACTTGAAGATCTAACATTTTATTATATATAAATTTATATATTTTAAAATAATTTGTTAAGTTTGAAAAACTAAAACTTTATTTTATAATAAATTATATATATTTAAAGAAGCTATAAAATAAAATTGTTATATATATATATATATATATATATATATATATATATATATATATATATATATATATATATATATATATATATATACCTATTGCTTATAAACTTATGAAGATGTAGTTAAGTGATGGAAAGGCACCGATAGTATGGGTAGGAGACAAACAACCAAAGATTTCTTGATCCGCTCAATTTTGCAACACTCAAGTGAATGGACAACAATCTAAATGCACCATTAATTGTTACACCTCTCTTTCTTTTTCTTGTATAAAATTTTTGAATTTCTCATTGTAAAGGAAATGGGTATTTTAATTTTCTACCTTCCTTTAAATTCTAAGAGTATAGTCTATTTGTACTTATTATATTTGATTTCAAAGCTCGGTACTCTATGTAATATATACCTTTAACCATGTTGATTGTTAATGTGAGATTCAATGACTTGACCATACAATATGATAGGATTATCTATAACAATAGTTCTATTTTACACCCTTATTAGATTTATCTATATTAGTGAGTTAAGTCCACTAAGAGGATGTAAAGGGGAGATACATGAGGTTATTCTAATTAATTAACTTCCAACATTAATTATACAATATCATAACAATGCATTGATTCTTAACTAATAATATGATATGAACTTAAAAACAAAAGATGATGTGTGCACTTAGTTAATTACGGATGAATCTAGGAAGTTTTGATAATGGAGGGTGCTTAAACTAGGAGATATGAAGCTGCAAGTGCTTCATCTCTTGAATCGTAGCTGAAAACCCGACACTGTACAGTCTTTACAAGTATGTCGATTGTCCTTACACTTTTGCATGTGTTGTACGACTTTACCATTTCTCTGAATTTTTTTTGTAACTTCCAAAGATTGTCACCTACCTAGAGACGCGTGTTATTTTCAAACCCTAGTTGCCACTCATGCTACAAAGCTTTCTAATTATTCCGAAAGAGATCTCAAACCTTATCCATAAGTATGAGACACCGTAAAAAAAACATTAGTTGGGTTGAAGTGTAATCCTTACACTATTGTATATGTTGTTAGGAATAATGGAGTGGGAGTGAAATTTGCTGGAATTTTCAAAGAATGGTTTTGAGAGGGAATATCTAATGGGTTAGATGGAGCATCAGTCTTAAGGGACCCTAAACCAAGATAACAATCACGTACTTGATGCTCCTAAGCATAAGGATGGGGCATCAAGCACATGGGCCGACGTGTGGTTGGAAAAGTCTTGGACAAGGAGATTCTAGAGGGGCTAGAACCATCAAAGGAGAAAGGTAACTTATCCCTTAAAGTTCTTGAGTCTCTTCTAGAAAGAACTAGAGCCTCCATGGATTGCGTTATCTTTGCTAAATGCCTTAGCTCTAGACCAAATATTGATTACTTTAGAGGTTAGGTCAAGAGATGTTGGGCATCCAACAGTTTTGCTGAGGTTTCTACCTATGCAAATGGTTTCTTCCTTGTATCTTTACCCAGCAAAGATCATGTGGCAAAGATTCTTTCTGGAGGCCCCTGGTTTATAGGTAAATCTCATGTGGTTGTTCAGAAATGGGAACCAACTTTTAATCCATATGTGACATCTGTCTCAGAGTTCCCCATCTGGTCAACCTTCTAGGCTTACCCCGGAGTTTTGGGAACCGAAAGTCCTTATTGGCATTGCTAAAAGTCTGGGAAAACTGATCACTTTAGATCGATCACCAAGGAAAAATCTAGACTAACCCATGCCAGATTCTGTGTCAATATGAGTCAAGATGCTCCCTTGAAAGTAATATCAAACTCTTGACTTCCGTAGGTGTTTGGGTGCAGAGTTTTGATTATGATCCATCCCCCTTTTCCTGTAGGAAATGTAAATTGGTGGGTCATGATCATAGGAACTGTTCTCTACATAAAAAAACAAAATGATCCTATTGTTGGTCCACAAAAGACAAATAATAAGGAGGCAAAGGAATGGAGGCAGGTCGGAAAAAATGGTAAAGTTTGTTGTGACAAAGGATCCTCTTAACTCCCAGAAGGAGGTCAAAGATACGAATCCCTCGACTCAACATCATTCCCCCTACAAGGAAATGGTGGTCTCCGGTTTCCACGAAGCCAATAACTTTGAAGCTGAAGATGAGAATGAGAATGATATTGAAAATCTAGACACTAAAGAGGGGACCTCTGATTCAGGGATAATGGCCAGTCAAGTTTCGGAAAGCCTAGCTTTGACTCTGCAAGTGACATGTGGACCATCATTAGATGAAGTATCTTCCATTGGTCAGAGCTCCTTCTGGTCAGAGACAAGAAGATCTACCAATGTCTAATGGATTCGGAATTCTCGTGGACTTTGTTGCCAATACTTATGAAATAGTGGTCTCTCCCAAGACCCCAACTAGTAAATCCAAACTGGTCATGTGAAGCACCTCCAAAGCTGATGTTGGTAAGGATTCCACACCTTTGGGTAGAAAAAGTAATAAGGCATTAAGGGAGGAAAACTCCAGAAGGGAAGTAGAAGCTGGCATTCAGGGTACTCTGGGGAAGTTGCTTCTCTGTAATAAGAAATGTTAAATGATCCTCCTCTCTTGGAATATTAGGGGTTTGAATAACCCCAGTAAACACATAATTGCTAAGGATCTTAGAGTTAAAGTTAAACCAGATATTCTCATGCTCCAAGAAACCAAAATGAACCTGGATAGATTCAAAGAGGTGGGGAGACAAATTTGGAAGGATTGTCATTGGGAAGGTTGTAGCTCCTCTGGGGCCTCCGGAGGTGTTGTCACTATGTGGGATCATAGTCTTGTGCATAGAGTTATGATCCTTTCCACCCCTCGTCATGTGGTTATGAACTTCACGAAATCATCTCAAAAATACTTGGTATGTTTCTAACATTTATGCTCCCAATAAAATCAGTGAAAGACGGAATTTCTGGAAGGACCTCTCTAGCTTTAGAAAATTGTTTAATGATAAAGATTGGATTATTGGAGGAGACTTCAACACCCCTCTTTCCCCTGGTGAAAAGAGAGGGGGTTTGATTTCTTATTCTGAAAGTATGGAAGATCTTGCTGACTTCCTTGCCAATAATAGTCTATTAGACTTATATTTGGAGGGATCCAAGTATACTTGGGTAAACAAAAGGAATTGATATGATCTAATTCGATAAGATTGGATAGATTTGTGGTTAGCCATATTTGTATGATCAATCAAATTTATTCTCTAAAAAATCTTCCCGAATTGGCTCGGATCATAATCCCATTCTTCTCGATCTGGGAATGGATCACTTTAAAAAAGCTAGGCCTTTCAGATTTGAAAAGATGTGGTTAGAACACCTGGATATTTACAACAAGATTCCTGAATGGTGGGATATACAAGTCCGTGGGGTTTCTAGTTTCGATTGAGCTTTAAACTAAAGCACATCAAAAGTAATCTTAAAAGATGGAACAAGGAAACTTTTGGAAACATTTTTCAGGAAAAAATAGAATTGTGGAAGATCTCAGAAATATAGAGGAACTTATGGAGAACGATGGTCTTAATCCGGTTCTCAAGGATCAAGAACAAAATCTCCTGGCTGATTACCATGGTATTCTGGCTAAAGAAGAGGTGTATTGGAGACAAAAATCTAGGGTCAAATGGCTTAAGGAAGGGGATAGGAATACCAAATTATTTCATTTCTCTACTTTGAGAGCCAATTTCCTAAAGATTAATGAAATAAGAGGAGAAAATGGAGAGTCTCTCATAGATAACATGGACATCAATGCTTCCATAATTAATTACTTCAAGGAGCTCTTTAAATAGGGGTAGAGGTCATAGGAGTTGGTCTAGAATAGAGTCTTGGATATTTTTCAGAAAGTTATCTCTCCCCTTGAGAATAGAGATATTTTAAGTACCCCCTCAGAGGAGGAAATCCATTTCATGATCTTTGATATGGAACCTGATAAATCTCTTGGGTTGGATGGCTTCCTTGCCCTTTTATTTCAAAAATTATGGGAGATGATTAAGTATGAGGTCATTGAAATGGTCTAAGAGTTTTTTTAACAATGGTCATCTCTTGAGGCAAATGAATAACACTTTTATTGTCCTAGTGCCGAAAATTGTTGGGGCCAAGGAGGTTAAGGAATTCAGACCTATAAGCCTATGCAACACCAGTTATAAAATTTTGACTAAAATCATAGCTGGGAGGATTAGGATGGTTCTTCCCAACTTCATCTCTGGGAATCGGGGGATTTTGTTCTGACAGACAAATTACTGACAACATCATCATGATACAAGAAGCCATCCATTCCATTGAAAGCTCTAGTAGATTGGCTATGTTTCTTAAACTGGATATGCATAAAGCCTTTGATAGGATAAATTGGTCTTTTCTCCAGGCCATCCTGCTAAAGGTGGGTTTTGATAATTCTTTGGTTAATATGATTATGACATGCATTTCTACTGCTAGTTTCTCGGTCTTGGTCAATGGTAAACCGGAAGGCTTCTTTCAAGATGGTAGAGGGCTGAGACAAGGTGATCTACTTTCCCCTTTCCTCTATGTCATAATGGTTGAATCCCTAAGTAGAATCTATCAACAGGCCATGGCTTCCAACCGTATCTAGGGAGTCAAAATAGCAAATGGTCTTCCCTCTATCTGTCTCAATCAGTTTGTAGATGATAATTTTATGATGGGTAAGGCCTTTGTCCATGAGGCCTCAAATTTCAAGGAGGTTCTTAATGATTATGAAAATGTTTCCAGTCAGATGGTTAACTTCCATAAAAGTGTTGTCTTTTTCATAAACATGGATAATCAGGTTCAAGTCTAGATTAGCTCAAATCTTGGGTTGCAGAATCAAACATTTTCTAGATTCTTATCTGGGAATGCCCCTGATCCTTAAGAAGTTTAAACTTATGATTTGGAACGCTCTGTTGGAAAGAGTTAATAATAAAGTCTCATCTTAGAAGGGTATCTTACTCACAGTTGGTAAGGTTAAACTTCTCCAAAGCTCCCTTTAGGGTATTCCCATTTATGTGATATCTCTTTTCATGCTCCCTGCTAGAATTAAGGAAGCTCGAGAGAAAATCCAAAAGAGGTTCCTCTGGATGGGAGCTGGTGATAAGTTCAAATTTCCTCTTATGGCCTGGGATAAGGTTACTAAACCTAAGCTATGTGGCGGATTGGGGCTCAAAAACATTGCTCTTATGAATAAGGCTTTAATAGCCAAGGTTGGTTGGAGGATCACTAGAGAGGAAGGTCTTTGGATACAAATCATAAAGATGAAATATTTACGGAATATAGGCAGATTGGAATCCTTTTTTAACCAAACAAACCTCCCTAGAGGGTCTTTTTTCTGGAACTCCTTTGTGGACTCAAAAGAAATTTTATCCAAAGGTATGATTTGGGAAATTGGTAAGGGCTCTAGAATCAACTTTTGGTTTGATAATTGGCTTGGGGAGTCCCCTTTAGCTAACTTAGACCTCTGGAAAGATGTGGCTCAATACTACAAGGATTTTGGCAAATTTTGGATCCAAGACTTTTGGATCTAGGAAGATTACTGTCAGATGGGAGATCATTGAGCCTCCCCGAATTTGACGGTGACATCCAACCTTTCTGGGCTCTCAACAATCAACTTAAGGCTTTCCACATCCCCTTGTTCCAAACCAAGGAGGATTCCATCAAATGGAGAGAAGAAGAATCTGGAAATTTCATGGTTAAATTTGCCTATATGTCTAATTTCAAGAATGATATGCTCAAGGACTATTGGGGGAAACTTTGGGTGAAAGATCTCACCCCCAAGATTAATATCTTTTTTGGTTGGCTGCCCAGAATAAAATACTGACTATGGACAATCTCAAGAAAAGGGGGATGAAGATTCCCAATAGATGTTCCCTCTGTAAGAAAGAGGAGGAAAATGTCAACCATCTCCTCCTTCATTGCTCCTTCTCCCACACTTTGTCTTTGTTGCTATTCTGGATCTGTTCAATATCCAATGGATCCTGCCCTTGACGATTGAAGACTATTGCTTTCAATGGGTGAGCCCCTTCCATTTCCCTATCTTGACCTGGGCCTAGAACATTTCCCTTCCACATTTTTTTGGGGTTTATGGAAAGCCAAAAATGATGGTATCTTCTACGATCAGAAATATCTTCTATCGAAAGTTAGGAGAAAAAAATTGAGTGCCATTAAGGAAAACATTAAAATCTTTAAAGGTAAAGTCAAGAAACCCTATCCGAATAGTGAGCAGAAAGTTCTTGACAAGTTTTCCCTTGGTCCGGTGGATTACCACACTCCTAAAAAGAACTCTAGCTAGAAAAATCCTGGAGGAAATGTTGTAAAGTTAAACTTTGATGGAGCCTCAAAAGGGAATCTGGGTCCTACTGGGGGAGGAGGAATTCTAAGGAATAGTGATGGAGACTGGTTGTTTGCCTACGTGGGTCCTTTAGGTCACCAAACAAATAACATGGTGGAAGCCATGAGCTCTTCTTTGGGGGGTTCTACTAGCTAAAGAAAAAGGCTTCAAGGACATCCAGATCGAAGGTGACTCTCTCCTCATCATTAATGCCCTTAATAACAAAGGTTCCATTAATTGGGCCATAAGTAATATCCTCAATGATGTTAAGGAAACCTCTAATTTTTTTGATAGCATTTCTTATAATCATACCCTTCAAGGGAAAAAATGTGTGGATAAGATGGCCAATTACGACATCCATTGTAATGATTATAAGCTATGGTGTAAAGTTGATATATTACCCATGGATATTAATGAGACCATTAGTAGAGATAGAGGGCACTAAGTTTTATAATGTTGGCATGAGTGAGAACTGTGGCGGTGACAACTTACTTAATATCTTGTTTTCTAAGATTTTTACCAATGCGTGAAAGAAGGTCTCTTGTTGAATTTTTGTAGCAATCAGAAGAAGCTCAGTTTGGTGAATATGGGGGTGATAGGATTTGTGTTGAACCTGCTAGCTATAACATTGATCTGTAATCAACCTATGTGGAACAAGCTTAGGATTGGGGGTTTCAACAATTTCATTGCCAAATTACATGGTCATGATCCCTCTCTATCTAAGGATTTTGGAAAAGCTTGGAAAGTGGATAAGTTTGTTGTTAGAGGGATGGAAATCAAGGTGTTTGAGTCCTCCATCACCTGGTCACGGACATGAAAATGGATGGGCTTAAAATTTTTAAGGATAGAACCCATAGAGAATAAGAAATTGAGTGGTTCTTTGTTGGCAAGGAAAGATGTTCTTTCTTTATGGATGGTATTGCCAGGTCGTGCATTCTGGGTATTTGGAGAGAGGTGTGCCTTCATATTATGAAGTACATCACTCTGGAGGGTAAATATAGAAAAATCTATACTCACCATTTGACCCTTCTAAACATGTTTCGCCATAAGGTCATGGTGAGCATCCCCTTCTTTCTGTATATGTCACTGACTAACTCCTTAGTGGATTTCTAGCAGGAGAAAGTGGAGTCGCCTCTGCACGAAGGGCTCATTCTTCTGATGTATGAAAATGGGAAACCTGCTCTATATCCTCCCCTGAAAGATCATGCAGACGAGGATAACCTCACTCTTGTTGACTGCCTCACTAAGATGAAGGCCAACAATTGTAAATTTGTTGGGGAGGATTCTGGTAAAGATATGGGTGAGGTTGGTCGTGGGGAAGCAAGCACTTTGAGAAAATGAGATAGGGATGGAATTTTAAATGGTTTAGAGGATCCGAGTAGTAATGTTCAAGATTACTTAGAAGGGTCTTTGCATGTGATGGAAGAATCCAATGTTGGCTAAAGGGATACAATGATGGATGTCATCAATGCTTCCAAGAAAATTTTCACTACATAGGTGAAGTCCAGTAGAAACTTCTTGAGCTGGAGGACCAGGTCAAAAATCTCAGTGATAAGTTGGAAAGGATGGAGGAGGGCACCAAAAGAAGGATTTTCAACTTGCGCATCAGCAGCTCCGAGGATGAGTTGGAGGATGATATTAATGATAAAGGTGCTAAGAGTGGCGGGAACAAAGATAGCCACGATGGTAATAGTGGGGATCCTCAAAAAATTAACATTTGTTTCGTCAGTGTTGGCGAGAATTTGAAAGGAATGATAAACAAATCATACCAAGCCAAGAACACAGATGCTAATCAAACACCATGATCAATAAGATGAAAGCAATTCGCCAGAATAACTTTACATAAAACCTTTGCAAACAAATGAGAAACAATATCATATATTATTATGGAACTCAATGCAATACATTGAGAATGGGCCTTGCTTAAATAAGCAAGGAATAACAATCTAAGAACCAATCAAGGTCGTAGATCAAGCCATAAATCAAGGAAATAACTAGTCATCGAGAACTAGTCAAGACCATAGATTTAGGAGAGAACTAGACATAAAGGATCTAGTCAATACCATAGATCAAGGAAAGAACTATACCTAACAACTAGATAATATCTCCTAATATCTAAATAAGATAAAATAAATATCCACACATAAGTGGGTGAGGATAAATACAATAAAGGTAAATAAAGTACCTAGGTGAACATGAGCTAAGGTAAATACCTAATGTAACGTAATTTTGGTGAACTTCTGTTTTTTCCATTTTTGAGACTGTTTCTCCTTCTCTCTAGTTTACCCACCTTGCTATAAAGTTTGGTCCTTCTTTATAAGAGTTAAGCATGTTTAACTCCTTTCCGGAAATTTTCATTTCCTTCTTGCTGGTTGTTTTTTTATTCTCCTTTTGTAATGGCCCTTGGGAGCCAATCCTTGTTTTTACCGTATCTAATAAAAATCCTTACACTTTGTACAAAGTTGCGGTTCAAAGAGGCCTCATACCATGCATTTTTCTTCATGTAGCATATGCTATATGAATGAATGCAACTAGATAAAAAAATTGAAACCTATTTAACAATGCTTGGAAATGAGTTTGACTCTTGCTAATACTTGAAATGGGGATGTTTGAGTGATTACAAATGAGATGAGATGATTCTTTGACCTATCATAATGCTTCAAACCTATAGTGATTGTTTCCTAATGATTGTGCATGAGATTTGAAAAATTTAGGGAGTCTTGGGTGCATTTAATGCTAGCTTTTGTAATAGGAGTTCATGAGAATATCAAGTTAGTAAATAAGGTGAGTTTAAATTGCTCATATAGGGCCCCAAAGGTAAATTATCATGGAAAGCCAACCCGGATGGATTAAATGACCCAATGAAGAATGTGAATTTGAAATATTATATGAAGGATATGTCGGTCCAAAATGTACAAGTTTTCTTGGTTCGAATTCCACAAGTCAACCAAAGTGCACATTTCTGAATAAGGATGAAAAATATGAAAATTGAAGATTACATCCTATTAGGTGGAGTTTTTCTATGGATTTTATGCATTTGAATCTCAAAATTTGTCAACATATCAATGTATGTGAATAAATAAGTTATACAAGAGACCTTGGGATGTACTGAGTGGGGGATAGAAAGAGCGTGTTTGTCTTAATAAGAGTGCATTGTAAAAACAAACAACATTAAAGTGTAAATTACCAAATTTATGTGTCTACATTTCCCCCTTTAAGTATGAAATGAAAATTAAATTCTTAAAGGAAAATATACTTGAGTGTGTAGACACACTTTGTCTTCACTCCAAGTTTGTTTTGCAATGTCCCTTTGTGTTGGTGTTGGCATTCTCCATGATGAAACTTGCAAAACAGTGTAGTCAATGTCCATAGTAGAGAATTAAACTTTAACTCAAATGTAATATGTAATGTGTAAAATTTGCATTTGCATAAAGTGAAATAAAGAGATGTAAAACGTGAAAGGAATACGGTTTTGTTTTGCATAGGGGAAAATCTCATTCTTTTCTTGTACTTGGAGATTTGGATTGTTGAGCTTATTAAAGGATTAGGGGTGAGAAGTCTTTAATTGTGTTGAAGAATAACCATAATGTTAGGTGCATGAAACCTAACACAAAATAAAGAAGAGTGAGATACTGAAGCACCTCGTGAAGGAAGAAAATCATGGATCAAATTCATTCAACAACGTTGATATATTCCCCTTTAAAAGTAATAGGAAAGGAAGGTGATGCGGGAGCATCATCATGGAAGCATTCAAAAGACATTAAAGTTTGAATAAGCCTATGAAAGGCATGGAAAATGTATTAGGAGTGGTCCTAAGGTTTGACATTTGGATTTGTGATGTAAATTTCATGTGTGCAAGTGTAAATGTAAGTGCTTAGGCCAAAATAAGGTTATTGTTGGATGTCTAGGTGTGTAGGAGTTGTCTTATCCTCATTATCTCATAGTAGGAGGATTGAAAGAATCTAAAATATGTTATATTAGCAACATTAGTTGTCAAAGGTCATGATTGACCAACTAATCCCTTGAATTGTGCTTGTAAAATGGAGAATATATCTCTTGAATAGGAATCCTAGGCCTAGATAAAGGATGATACGATCTATTCAAGCTAGTAATGGGAATAAGGTGAAGTTTCAATAGAGGAAAAAGATTGGAGAAGTATAATTTGATAAGGAAGAGTGGAGGTTTTTGGAATTTGTAGCCGAAGGGCATGAAGATAATGTTATAAGACTGTCCTTTTTCATAAATAAGATTGATTTGGTGTCCTCTAAGTCTCTGGATGAGTTGAGAACCCTTTATCTTCATATGATGTGGTAGTTTATAGTGTGGTAATGTATGATCTATGTTCCTAAAGCCATTATTCTTATGTTTTGCATACTTTATAGATGAATTTGCAAAGAATCATAGTGGAATAGTGGTCTTGAAACCCTCAATGCCATCCATTTATGTTGAATCCCTTAACTGTTATATCAAGGAACTTCTACGGGAAAGGAGAACTCTATCATGATTTTTGTAAGCTTTGAAAATTCTTGGTAAGAATTTTATTGCAATTTCCCCCTCTCGGGCTCAAACTAGGGATCCTCCCGCTTATTGTTTCCACCGTGAATTGAGCTAGTATTTTCAACATACCTATGTCTTGGAATGATTTAGAAGTCCTCCAAGTTTCATGGTAAATGCAAAATTACAGTCGAAGATCTTCTTAATAGTAATTTTGAGCTATCAAGAGAATGTACAGTGCACATTTTACAGAGAAAGAGGGAGACTTTTTATTATAATTTGCTAATTCATGACCCTAACTTGGGTATGAAGGAAAAATAAGGCCAAATTGATGTGTTTCAAATATCTTAGGGAGAAATCTATCAAGAAAAATCCACCATTTTAGTAAGTGACTGATCATGTACACTAGTAAATCAGTACAAGATCACAATGAAGGGTCACTAGAAAGGTAATTGAGCTAAATAACCATAGAAAAAATATGTGAAGTTATAGACATCTAAAATAATATAAATGAGGTTGGAAGAACAAGGGTCCATACCATGGAAGGATTATACTTGAAATCTAGGCCTTAATTTGAATTAAGGCTCTAAGAACTTTGGGGTTGAGTATGTGCTAATATAGTGAAAACTAAGGCATGACCAACCTCAAATGATGTCACCATTAGGATGAAACAAGTATGGATGACTTAATAATTCCCTCTATCAATACATTTCCTCAATCAATGTAGTTTCACCTATGACCAATGCATAGATCTTAGATATGAAATCATCTTTGGAGGTGTAGATGAAGAATGAATATTTATATGACACTGATTCAGGGACCCCAAATAGATCAAAATGATAGCTAGGAACAGATATATCAGTAACTCCATGTCTAGAGACTATTATGCTATGGTTTTGAGGGAAATTCTAACCTACACTCTGAACAAGAGAAATAATGACAGTAATATAGCTCTTATAGACTAGTTAAAGTTGTATATATATGTTCGGACAATAATATAAGAACATATTAGCCATTAAGGTGGGAATTGGATCTGAATAGGTAAACCATTAAATAACTATTTACCTAGATCCATGAGGAAAAAAATCATATGACTATGAATATAGGGCTTATTTCAGGTTATAAAGATTACTACATATGCATGTTGGGTGATGTTTTAAACAAGGATAAAGAGTTAAGAGGCTCTGGCCCATAAGTGTGCATTATCACCTTGGTATATAGAAGTGAGTCATATTGATCATATAGTATCATCTTGATCATATAGTCATTGAGATTGGGAGAGCAAGTGTTGGAAAATGAGAGTATATTGATGAGGAAGGACAATGAGTGTAAGAAAGGGTGATCAAAGACATGAACATGGTATGAAGGCATGTGAAGCTGATAAGCTTAGAGTTTGAGAGATGTTTTGAAGAACACAATGTCATGAAAGTGTTGAAGATGAGCTAGGGATACACTAGAAGGAATGCTTATATATTCTATAATCCCACATACCACACTTTAGTAGTCAAATCTAGCCCCAATTATGTAAATAAGGAAACATAATAGAAAAGAGAAATATTTCCCCATGCCCTTCCCATGTGCCACACAACTTAATGGAAACTGTAATGTATTGAAATGTAGGAGAGAGAAGACCCATGTCCCAAAGATTCAAGAAAATATAGCTAAAATTAAGTGTCGTGGCAAATAATAAGTGAAGTAATTCATGCCACCTATAACAAATTTGAGTGAGTGAAATGGATATGAAAAATGTATCTCAGTAGGTGGAAGAGTGAAACTACTGAGAAAGTTAATCTAATCACCCCTAGGAAAAACTACATGAAGAGGTTAAAACCATCCATATGGTTTTGACCAAGCAATACATTTTTTTAACATGTGTATGATTTTATGTATTTGATGTTGTTTCCAAGTACTTATAGCATACGTATACTTGTATTTTAACTTATAAGTATGTTTGTGTATGTTATAGGTGTAAAATATACCAAAATAAATTCCCCTTATTTTAAGGCACGTGTGATAAACCATTTGAGTGCATGGATCAAAAGAATATATGTGTAACCATGTATGATAAGTTTGATAGTTTTAATAGAAACATATGGAAGGATGTAGTGGTGGCAATTGATGAGATCCCAAACCTACAAGGGGATGTGCATGGTGGAGACCATGACACACAAGAGAAATAATAACAATAATAGAAACATAATAGTAGTAGTAACAATATATGCGAAGAAAACAAATTAAGATTTATATAGCAACATTAAAGTCAAAGACAATAGTATGTAAAAAATGTCACACAAAAGACATAAAGCCGCAAATATGGGACACCCACAATATCAAAAGACAATCAAGACCCCTAGGTTTATAATCATGATAAGCAAGATCACACAAGATATGCATAAAGAAACAAAAATGGGACAATCATGGTGTCATAAGACAAACAAGACACTCAAGACACAATTAATGAAGTAAGAAAGAAATAACACACACAACTAACAAACATGTTTAGAAAATAAGAATGTCGAATGTGATAAAATAATATAGAAACTCACATAGATAGAAATATGTGAAGCAAGATGTGTCAACATTACACATGATGCATGTGTTAGTTACATTACCTCAAAGATAACATGTACACTATATATGTAATCAAGTGTAATGAGGAAGTAAAAAGGAACTATAATGAAATAATAACACCTATGTATAGTGTATAAAATATGATCCGGATGTATATGAAGTCTGCATAAAGAGGTAACCAAAAATTTTCATCATGTAACACTCTGTATATGTCTTACATCAAGCTCAATATAATACACCAATGCATGTGTGTAAAGATTAAAGAGATATGCTATCTAGTGCTAACAACACAAGATTTGTTTACAGTTTTTGGTTTTGTGTTCTTTCACATATATGTATGTTTTTGTATTTTGTAAGTATGTTAATGTTTTTGAGTTTTGGAATGGTTATCTATGTAAAGGGAGAGGGGTAGCATTGAGTTACCCAATGAGAACCTTTTGAATAGGTAAAACAAATGCCAAAGAAGATAGAGGCTCGAGCCTCAATTATTTCAAATAATTAGACTCAAATGGAAGTGGGACAATAATAATGGTGTATTCCAAAGAAATCTTGAGAGAATAACAAGGTGAAGTAGATCCATAAGGGATGTGTGAATTACAAGACCTATGTGGAGAACTAGAAGAGCTAGTAATCCTAGGCATACTATGTGCACTAGAAGACTTGTGAGAAAATAGAGAGATGCACACTAGAGGAATGACATGGAATCATATGAGAGCCAGTATAGACAATGTGTGAAACAGAAGGCCTATTTAGAGACCTAGGGGACTAGAGCCATGAGAGGCAGTGTATGCAACCAAAGGCCTATCAAAAGACCTAAGGGATTAGAGCCATGAGAAATAGTGTGTACAACCAAAGGCCTATCATGATACCTAGGAAAGATAGAGCCACTAGAGACAATGTGTAAAACCAAATACATATCCATAGATGCACTAGGAGTAGGGATATAAATTGTAGAAGAATGACTAGGCAAGCTAGGAGAAGGATCCTTAAAGGGAATACCTCAAATTGTGACAACTTGCTGATTATGAATAAACTTGATACATTGGTAAATGACTGATGTACTAGCCATAAGAGCATGTAGACAAGGGAGACCTAAACACAATGCACTAGAGCTAAGAGTAGAAACAACCAATAAGGAAACTAGTGTAGTAAGAAAACCAAATGTAATAGGTAAAGCAATGCATTGACATTAAGGATTAATATTGAGTGAAAGTAGTTGTGATGAACACACCCCACCATTTTTTGACAAAAGAATGAAGCCCCCTTTATTCATTATATGTTAAAACTTGGTTTTAAATCTCTTTGAAATGGTTAAAAGTTTTTGGGTTTACATTTTGATCAAATAGGTGAAAATAACATATTTTAACTTAGTTTATAAATTGTTTATATATTTTAAGTTTAACTCTATTATTTACTTTTGATCTAATCAACATTTTTAATTTCACTGGTTTGATTTAAGGTTATATGTTTAATTTGTAAAAAAATCAAAACTTAAAAGTTAGACACTTTAATGTGTCAAAATGGGCTTGAAACATACAAATGACGGTTTGTTTCAAATTTCCATTGTTTCCAAATCATCAAATTTAAATCCATAATTTTGAACTATTTTGCAGGTTCAAAGAGAACATGTGGCTCATCTTTTCATTTGGAGAAGTTTGTTAAAGCCTCCCAAAAATTCACTAGTCTCGAGCCCGAGATTATAATGTGGCACGAGAATTTCACCGAGAAATCCAAAATCCTAAGGACACCGAGACCATGAGAACACAAGAAGGGTCATAATCAGGAAGGTGAGGTGGAAGGGATTTATCATCTCGGTTGGAAATTTTTTTAAGTTTCACAAAATTTTTAAGTCCCGTGGAGATTGAGAATTTCGAGAACTTGAAAGATCAAAGAGACTAGAAGAACATTTTTGAGACTTTTGAGATTGTTGGAAGCACAACCACTAAGAGGGGGTGAATCAATGGGATATTAATATTTCATTCACTTAAGCATCAACATCCATAAACCATTAAATGCATTCACCAAACATTCATCAACATATAAATTAAGCAACAATTAATCATGCACATGAGCATGCACCATGAGAACACAAGAACACAATATTTATGTGGGAAAACCTTACAGGGAAGAAAAACCACTAAAACAAAGCTTTATTACAACAATTATTCAAATTTAGTTGAGCACCAACCCAAAAGAGCACCAACACCTAGGTTTAGTGAGGCATTAACCCCACAAGAAGCACCAACCCCTAGATTTAGTAGAGCACCAACCTTGCAAGGAGGCACCAACCCCTGACGACTCAACACCAACTAAAGCCTTCTAATTTGTTTGTCATCTATGAAATGTTGCACCAAAAATTGAAAATGAAACCTATTAAGCTCTCTTTCCTTATATCCTCTCCAAATCTTCCTTCCTTACTAAATCTCTCAAGAACTTCTCCTCCAAGCTGATTAGGTCTAATGACCTACCTCTCCAACAATAACACACCCTCAAGAATATCACAACACACTCTTTACCCTCTCTTGATGGTCACACAAATCCTTCACGGTCACAAAAACTCCTTCACCTCTTCAAACTTCCCTCTTGCTCGCACTTTCTCATACCCCCGGAAAAAATAAGCCTTCTTCACTTGCTTATATACATGACTCATGATCATAACCCACCTAGTGTAGACACAAATTTTTAACATCCCCTATCCCTCATCCTACGTACACTCCCTTTATCATTGTTACTAACATACATAACTCTCTTCCCATTCAAATCCCCCTTTCCCTCCCGAATTCCATTTATCCCTCAAATTATTATTTTTCTACCTTAATCCTATCCTTATCATGTCATTATTTTGTCTTCACTAGACATCCTTAATCACTCTTAATTATCCCTAAAATTATTCATTATCCATAAACCTATTCATTAACCCTTTTATCCTCCCTAATCACTCTATTTACCACCCATAAGTCCCCCAACCACCTTTTATCCTCCTAAGACACCCCTAACCCGTATTTACCACACGAAGCCCTAACTTCACGTCGAGGGGCTCATTGTCTCAAGATGATCAATCCTCCACCACCCAAATCAATGAACCACTCCAGTCATTGGTGACCCATTCAGGTCACCTTCGACCCTATAAATACACCCATACCCCTCCTCTCTTGAGGATGTAATTTTTAAATTCGGGCTTTCTTGCGATTTTGGCTTCACTTCTTACTCTTCTTTTGAGCTATTATCACCTCCTTGGAGCTGCTTTAGAGACCTTGTGCATCACCTTTGAAGATTTAAAGTTCTCTTGTTGCTTGGTATCACACCTTTTCTTTCTTGGAGTCCCCATTGCCATCCCATCACCATTGTGTATCAACCCTTTAGGTTTATAACCCATCTTGAATCTCTGCACTTGCATCAACCATCATTAGCCCATCTCTACAAGTCATCTTTTGTATCCATTTTCATTCCTCAAACCCTACATCCCTACCTTTTATGCAATCGACTCGGCCTATTCACCATCGACTCAACCCATCCGTCATTGACCCAATCCACATCTATCTTATTATTTGTTACCCATCCTACCAACTATTTGTCTTCTGATCACTCCAGATCACCAATATTTCAATCCTGCTATTCTACACACTTGTTGCCTCGATTTCATCTCCACCACACACAAATACTATCGATCTACCCAAGTCACCATCAAAACTATCCCAATCTATCTTATTTTAAGTTATCTATTCCATCTGTAACCTACCTTGTTGTTTACTAAGTTCTTAGATCTCTATGTTTCTCTGATCTTTCTATTCATAAGTCCGGATCTGACCTTTCCATCTCATTTTCCATCGATTCAACTCGGTCACCATTGATCGGATCGGTAGTTATCATATTCATTGTCGATCTAATAATTTTCTTGCATCCTTTCTATTTTGATCAGATCTAGTCCCTTTGTAGTATCTCAACAATATCATCGGTCTCGATGATCTCTATACTAGCTTTTCGATCTTTCAAGAGCTAGCCATCGTGTTTAATAGTATCGGGTCATTGTCGACCCGATAAGGTTTGGTTGAATATCATTTATTTTTTATTATATTTACATTCTATATTATCTAGTTCATATCATCTTTTATGTTTTGAGTTTAGATTCTGCAACATTATATCATTTATTTGTCATCATCTTATCTATCTTTTTATCAAAAAGTAGGATGACATCTATCCTAGAAGTTTTCACTTCTTGGGACCAAATTTTTCCGACAACCCACCCTCCTATCTACTAAATGTTTTCTTTGTTTAGTTTCTCTTTTTTGTGCATGTAATCAAACACTATACGAGGAGGATCATTTTCACCCGTATCCATCATCATCTCATCTAGAGGTATCTTTAAACCCTCTCATCATTAGAGTTACTTATTTTCTTTATTAATATTTCACTAATCAAACACGAGCGAGAAAATTAGATCAACACCTAGGTCAGCCATAATAGGGCATATAACCTTAAAAAACATAAGAACATCATAAAAATATCATTCATAAGACCACTTAGGTTGGAAATAGCATACAATGACCACATTCTTCCATTAGGTCCCAAATATGTCTAATACACTAAAACTTCCCTCTCACTAAAACCAAGACCACTTGGGCCTACATGGCCATAAAAAAACTTATAAAACTACTTAGACATGTTTTATAAGTCCAATATAAATCTCCAATAAGCTTATTCAGCTCTGCACTATCAAAACATGTCATGATACCACCTTTAGGAGTAACCAACCTCACTAGGTCTATGCCCTAAAAAAATAGTCCTCAAAGATGAAGATGAAAAAGACATCAAATCACATCAAATATGAAAGTGTGACACATGGATGGAAATATCATGACCTCAGGGTCATCAAAAATTTATCAAAACACCATCAATTGGATTGTATAAGCCCAAAAAAATCTCTGCAACCAGGTCACCAAAAACTGCCATTTTAACCCCAAAAACCAATCTTGCAAGATAGATTATAACATACCTCAAAAGGGATCAACCATGATTTTAAATAACCCCAAACACATATAATGAATTCCCATATTCCTCAAAAACCAATTTATCCAACATGTCTAGAGTACAACTTGGGAGAAAGCATAACTTCTTCGAAACATGCAATTTGATTCTGGGTCCACTAACTATAACGACACCTAAATGCCACCTGTAGAAACTTGGAGGAGTCTTAAAAAACCTTAAATCACTAACCAATGTCAAACAATCTATTTTGGGCCATTATGATCAATTTATTCTCCATTGCTTTTCAACTAAGGTTTAAGGAGGGTTTCAAACCACCTTAGTTTCTTAACGATTGTTCATAAAGCTCTGCCCCTTAATATTTGAACTAATTATTGGAAAATCATCTTAGGATCCTTCCCCAATTACCATGAATATCATGGACCACCACACAAAGTTTACACGTGGAAATGAGAATCCAACAAACCAATTTGAGCTTGGTTTCTCACCTATAAGAACTTGGTAAGGGAAAAAGTGCTATATCTTTCTTAAACATGAAAACCAGGACTTGAAACTTGGACCAAACCTCAAGAACAACCTACTTCACCTTCCAAAATGCTTACCTCTACATCTCCAAGGTTAAATATCTCCAACCCATCTCATTAGGTCACATAGGGATTTAAGAATAAGTCTAGTGCAAACCTAGAAACCATGTCCAAATGTTATACCCGCACTCGAGACACTTGTGATTATCTCCAAACATCATCCTTATGCTCCCCATGCTCTTAAAATTCTTATCCAATTACTACATACCTATACTCCATCATGACACACCATCATCCTACTGACTATGCCTCATAATAAGCATTTTAAACATGCTTACACCAACCATACCAACCTTCTCATGACTTCATCACTCTTGCACACCTACAAGAGCCTTCAACACACTTCATGATATCGATATAATGTCCATCTACCTTTACAACACTCCTACAAGCCATCATACCTACTCAAGACACCATGCTACATCATCAATGAGACCAAAAACTCAACTCAACACATGACACTACCAATCAACCTTCATGCTCCTTTCACCTTTTGACATCAATGACACTTCAGACATCAATGATAACACCACTTGCATCATCACACTTTGACATAAATGATAACACAATGCTAATAATCTCCCTTTGTCATTGATGGAAAACCCATTGATGACAAACACATATAACTCATTTTCCCCTATGGTATTCACATGTGACATATACTCATTCTCCCCTTTTGAAATTAATGAAAAAGAAACATACGTGTAAATTCTTCTTTTGACACCACATTAGGATCACCTTTTGGTTGGAAACATCAACCAAATTAGACAAGGTTCATTTGACCATCTTCTTCTCTATTTTGACTCTTACAACATTAGAGAAAACATAGCTCCCTTTAGAAGATGCATGCCTTCAACTCTCACTAAAAACGTTTTCAAGCACTTCTCAACACATAACTTATACCAATGGCTAAATAACACACTTTGGGCTCATAGCTTGCTTATGTATACAACTTGAAATCATCATGCATCTTATGACTATTTTTACTTCATACATGCCTTCACAAAATCTATTTGCCTTCCTTCTTGAGTTGAGAAAAAACTTGAATGACCCCCTTAGTCCTTGGTATGATAGAAACCCATATTATCCAATATTAACTAATGATTTCCCTCAATGAAAACCACACATTCTTGTAACAATATCTCAGACAAGAAACATAATTCCTCTTACACAAAGCATACTACATATCAAGATCACTCACCTTACTTGCATTAGTCAACAACTAATCTTATAAGAATAATCAACCTTGAAAAATCCCCTATCAACATGAATTATTTCCCAAAAGAACTCACCTTATCTTGAAGAATTAAGACTCAAAACACTGCAACTTCTAATCGGATGTCCGATACCAACTACCAAAAACTTAGACACAAGGAGAAACCCTTTGCTTACCTTACATGATACCAAAAATACTTCTCAACTTTGTCAAGCATGACTTAACATACCTTCTTGCACAACTCACCTACTAATAGTGTAGACACCAAAATTTGGTATGATTTTCCCCCATCCCATGTTCGCTCACCCCTTTTTCATCGTTGTGCACCTTCACACCCATATCCTAGTCGAATCCTTATTCCCTCTTAAACTCCATTTATCCCTCTTAATTCCCTTTTCTCCTATCTTAATCCCATCATTAATTTATTTCTCATTATTCACCCCTAATCACATTTAATTATCCCTAAACATGCTTATCACCTTAATCACATCCCTAAATATCCCATTTATCCTTTCTAGAACCATCATCTACCTCATTTAATGTTTTCAACCATCCAACTACCATTTATCATCCCTATGCAACCCTAATTTTCCAAATCAACTCATGACCCTAATATAACCCTAATAGGGCCTCTTGTCTTGAGTTGTGCATCATCCCCATCACCCAAATCAATGATCCTTTTAGTCGATGATGACCCTAGTGGGTCACCTCGACCCTATAAATATGTCATCATCCCCCTCCTCAAAGAGGATGAAACTTTGGAGATTCGACTTCTTGCGAGCTTTTTTGTTTTCTTAAAATAAATTATGAATAAAATCTTGAAAGTATTGAAAAACAATGCACAAGAACACTACTGGCATATTCTTCAATCGAAGGGAATAATTTTATAGGAAAAACTTCCCCACTCGGGTTAAAGTAGTGTTATCCAGATCTTCTTTCATGATGCGCACTTGGTGATAAACCGAAAACCATATGTAAAGGAATATATCTCATGCCTAGTAACTCCTTCAAGGATTTATTTTGTGAAAGGGGTGGGAAAAAGATCTATAACACATGAAGCATTGAGCTCCCTGTAATCTACACAAATATTTATCCTTCCATCCTTCTTAATGCTTATAACCATGGGGATAACCCATTCAGATTCTTCAATAGACTCAATAATTCCAGACTTGAGCATCTTATCAATTTCTTCTTTCACCTTTATGCACAGATTATGATTCATCCTATAAGGCCTCTTCCTAACCAAGCGCACACCTTCTTTCAACTTTATATTCATCTCACCTAAATAAGGATGCACACCTTTTAGTTCATGATATCCTGTGGGAATAAGTTCTGAATTCACGCAAGAGCTCAATAATATTTGTTACTTCCTTCTCTAACTAGTAATCTCCAATGATTGCTTCCTTGGGCTCATCCTCAGTACCAATGTTAACCTTATTTTTTTCATGGGAGCATGGTATGTGTGTGCCTTTTCATCTGTAGAATCCATTACCTCACACACACCTTCAGTGTGGCTAAAAATCTAAATTATCAACTTCCTCATCATCAATCATATATACCAATTTACCCTTTTCTTTTTCTTTCCAGTGCGACCCATCTATACCGTTCTATTTCTTTAAGATCAAGGCATGCCTCAAGATCAGGTTCTCCAAATATCTCTAACATGATCTCCTATGCCTTCACGTTATCCCCAAATGTGATGTGCTTCATTATTTGCAAAGCTTCATGGACTGGAGGTTTAGTAGAAAAGAAATCAAAAGTTAAAATCATACTTGTAGTCATCTCTTGTCAATTTTTTATTTCTCTTTTAACTCAACATGGACATACCAGGTGTGCACGTATCCATGCAAGGTGGAGTAGAAATTTTGTACCTAAAGTTATGGTGGTAAATCCTCATAACCCCTGTGCCCATGATCTCTCACACTTATGGACGTGATGTGAAGCCGAATCCTTACCATGAAATTCAGAAATGTATATAGGTACATTGGATGAGTGAACCTTGTGGAAAAGGTGATTCTTACTTCTTTCCACTCCAAGAGGTTATCTCTATGTGTTCCCCACTAGTGTGCTATTGTCTTTGTGTAAAGTATAGACCAACATGTTTCTTCTATATCCTTCATTCGGCCACTCGGTCTCCATAGCGTATAATAACGTATCGAGTTTCCTTTCACTAGTATATCTTGGTACCCGAGCTAAGCCTAAATGCCTCACCATGCATGACATGATCATCCTTATGACTCACCCTTTAACTTCACGCCCGATGATTTCATACATGTCATGCACCCCATTATCACAAGAAAAACTAGTAGTGTCACTTACAGACTATGTGTCCTCCCTTCGAAGAATGCCTTCTTTTGATGGTTCTAAATTCTCTAGATCACACACCATTTGTGTATAAATTTGATTAAGCTCTTCTTCAACTCAAAGGCTCAACATAAGGATCCACCTTCTTCTCAAACAAAGGTATAATCACACGCTCATCTTTGTTCTAAAAATGATGTATCTCTTGTTAAAGTGCAAATCAACATTGTTTTCATAGCACCAGGGCTGCCAAAGCAATGCTAAAAAAGTTGTATGGTTCTCGAAGCTCCAATACCTCAAATTCCCTAGTAAACTTGGATCCTTGAATGATAAGGGATGCATCCTGTTGTCGTGCAAATGTGTAATAGGGAAATTGATAATTTCTGAGCATGACAACTATACCCCAGTGTCGAATTTTTCAAGTCCTATCATTTCAAGACACCCGGTCAAATCCGTCAGTTTGGTCACCCCATATTTTTTTCAAATTATTCCCCTAGGTGATTTAGGAAAGTCTACTCATTCCACCTAGGTGATTTTAGGGAGTTCTAAAAAGACACTATCTTCTGGCAGTATAGGGAAGGGTTATCACTGGCCTTCCCAGGACTGGATCAACCCCCTGGAGTGGAAAAAGGGAAAAATTCAACATGGAGATGAAATGAAGACCTTAAAACATCATGGAAATGATTTTTGAAGGTTTAGGGAAGTTTTGAAAGACTTGGAGCAGTCTGAGTGAAAACAGGGTTCATAAGCCTAGGCGGTACACATGCCTAAAACAACTGCTGGGATTCAAAAGAAGATTTTGGGAGCTCCAGATGGAGTTAGAAGTAAAAAAACATTTTCAAAAAGAGGATTCCAACACCTACATGATGGGGAAATAATATTTTTCACAAAACCTTGGTGCATATGATTGGAAGGCAATTTTTCTCAGAACAAGTGCAAATTCCGCATCAAAAATTTGATTTTTAGGGATTATATGGTCAAATAAAAACAAGAGACCCCCATAAGTTGATTCAAAATTCCATTTCCAGTTAGGATAATATACAATTTTACCAAGAAATTCCACCACGAGCTCAAGTTATCTTCGTTCCAAGTTACCCTCTCAAAGGTAGTTCGGACTTAGTCATTTTTCCGAGAGGACACGTGTTAGCACCAGGAGCACCATGGAATTTGATGTCCCTTATGTACCTAAGGTGGGGGACATCAGACCTTGAAAAATGCACCCATCCCCTATGGGGAGTCATTTGGACACCCACGTGACCAAGTTTCAGCCCCCAGGTGCATTTTTGGAGCATCCATTCCCTGCCGTTGGATCGGGCGCCACGTGTCACCTCCAGGACCACCGTGGAAACTAATGTCCCTTATGTACCTGAGGTGGGGGACATAAGACATGAAAAATTCCCCAACCCCTATGGGAGTCATTTTCACACCCACGTGACTCGACTTTCACCCCAAGTGCATTTTTCAAGCAAATCCTCATTGTTGTCGGATCGAGGACACATGTCATCGCCTTGACCACTGTGGAAATTGATGTCCATCATGTCCTTGAGGTCAAGGAAATAAAAATTCTCCCATCCCCTCCATGTGCATGTTTTTAAAGTTTAAATCCAGCACTTAGCCGTTTTCTTCCTCTCATTTCTCCTCCACAACTCCTCACCTTGCCATGGCTCCGTGCATGATTGTCCAAACACCCTGGTCCACCATTGTTGCTCCGAACTAGCTCTTCCATGGCCACATAAACTATCCAAACCATGAATACATAGAAATATGCAGGTCTCAGAGAAAAATGGAGTGAAATGATGAAGAATGGGGAGAAAATGAAGGTTTTTTGCCAGATAACCATGAAGTCACTCGATCGAAAAATCTTCATATCTCACAAGATACAAGTCAGATCATGATGCCATATTTTTCATATTTCCTCATTTTTCAAGGTGATAAAGATGTAACAAACAAGATGTCAAATGGTGCCTAGAATCATTTTCTCCAACAAAACCCTCTCTTTGTGCACCGACTCACATTCGTTGGATTTCCCATCATTCCGGCAATGGAAATGAGCTAAAAACTTGCACACGAGCTCCAAATGAAAAACATATCACAATGGAGTTGTTTTTCATTGCAAGTGGAGAAAAAAACCAGACCTAAAAATTTCAAGCTCCATTAATGGCTGCCATTGTCAGCTTTCCGTGCCCGAAGCCACTTTGTCAGTCAAAATTTATTTCTAGGCATTCTAGTGGGCAAAACTATGTGAAATTCGGAGGGTGTGATCGTAACGACAAGATGAATCTAAAAAATATGTTCCATCAAAAATAGAGCACTAGAAACACACTTTCTAAACATAGTAAGTTTTCCTATATAGACTTGCTATGTTTGGAAAGTCATCATCAAAAGTAGCTGAGACAAAGGAAGTGGGTATTGAAGATCTCCAAAAGGCTAGAATGATTATCCGAAGCAGAAAATAGGTAAATGACCACTTACTAAAAATAGTAAGTTCCCCATCTGGGCATTTACTAAAAATAGTAAGCCACACTTAAAGAGTAGTTTTGGCACAATGGGAGCCACATCAGAGATTTCCATGAATGGGGACCATTGGAATTCATCGTGGGAAACATATTCTCCTCTTCTCTCTCTTCCCTCTCCCCCAACTTTCTCTCCCTTCAAATGTTCTAATTCTTCGTTGGGGTTTGCACTTTTTGATATGCCTTTAAGTCACTTAAAAGTGACTTTAGAAATATAATGTAAATTAATTTGCCTTGATTTTATAAAAGGGACTTAAATATTTTGTAGGAATATGAATAGCCTAAAGTTGGAAATAAGGCATATGGAGGGTCATGAGGAAGACGATAAGTCACATCTCACTCTATAAATTGTAAATCCATTCCCATTTCAAGGGGTTGGTAATTGATCTTGTAGACTCAAGAGTGCATTGTACCTAGAGAAAGCAAAGGAGATAGCCATTTTCTTATACTCTCTTCCCCTCTCAAATTTCTTCCATTCCCACATTATGTACAACTTTGATTTGAGAAATCAATATAAGGAGTTTCTAGCTTTCTTTGACTAAGGGGTTTCTTGATACTTGGTGATCAATAAATTCTATTTGGTCTTGTTACTATTCACAAAGTTGTTTCTTCCCATAAATGCATGTGTTGAAGTTTCTAACTAGTGTGTGTGTAGGAATATGATTTTCTACCTGCAACATTAGTTCTCCTACCTCTTTTCTCACTCCCCTTTCCCGATCTACAGACGAAGACTTCCCTAGCAAGAGATTGCTAGCTTTTCTATAGGGTCAGTGGAGTTCCCCTATTGGATCCTTGATCAAAAGACCACTAGAGAAATCCACACTTTCTTACACATACACATACGACAACTACACTAGTTAAGTAGAGGGACTTAGATTCCTAGAGCGTCGGCAAGAAATCCACAAGTTTGTCTACCCGAAAAATTTTCTTGCCAACACATCCTTTAATAACCCAATATAAATTTCCTTATTTTTTTTTCCATATACAACACATTCGAAGATGGCTGCAATATAGGTCTTCCCATTTGATTCCATGCTTCTAGAGTGAGTGCATTTACCTTAGTGCCTGTATCTATCAAGATATTGCTTACCAACCAACCATAAATTGTCGAATCAAGTGTGATCTCGTTTTCAATTTCATGTTCCTATGGAGGTAGATTAGCATGAAGTATCTCCCTCTCGTGCTTCCCGCATGTGATACTTTTTCCTATAGTCATTCCCCTAATAGAGGAATGATATTCTCCTGGCGCAAAATAATACACACCTCCTTCAGATCATCCACTTCCTTCTATGGGAACTAAACATTCTTATCTTGCTCTCTTGCACGTGCCTACTCATTTAAATAATTTATCTCACCTCGTAGATTTCTATTGACTCACATGGTATCTCTAGTAGACTTCCTTCGATGCATCATGTCTAGATACTTAGCATGTATCACTTTCTCCCATGTAATAATAGGCTTAGCCTTAAAAGGTTCATGTATGCATGCTTCCTTAGTGAAGGTCAGAATGTAACTAGCATGGGTTGTAATTATGGAGCAATCTTCTTAGGAATCCACCGATCAACATTCCCGTGTCACACCTTGATCATTCCTACACCCTTTTCCTTCTTGTTTTTATTCATGTGCTCATATAAGTTTGGGCTATCCTCCATCTTGTGCAGCTTCCCACAACATGAGAAAACTACATTCTCGAGGGCAATACCATTGGTAATGATCGATGAACCGCAAGTATACAAAGTTCCTCTATCAAACCTTCCTCTACTGCCACCGTGACCTCAACCATGATATCCTCCTCAGAAGCCTCCATTCCTATTATCTCCATGGTTATGACCTTCATGAGTACGACCTTCCTACTCCTTAGATATGCTCGCCACACTAGTTTGGCGCACTCCTGTCTCAATGGCTTTGTGAATGTGATCAATCAATCTACAATAAATGGTGGTGTGAGTATGGGACTTGTAAATCTTAAAGTACACGAAAACCTTCTTCGGGAGTGCGAGTTACAAAAGGGGTAATAAAAAACATCATGGTTCAGGTGACAAACTTCAAAATCTAGTAGTAACGCGCACACCGACTTGTGTAGGAAATTATATTTAGTATGTCCCTTTACTTCACAATTTGTGCACCATATTTCAATGTGCATTTTATGTGCTGAATTAGCGAAAAGATTCTCCAACTCTTTTCCATGGCTACAATCTACACCTATAAGAATGGACTCACTCTAGGATCAACATTTTTAATATCCTCAATACATAGAGTGGATTCCAAAGCCTCACACGGATCCACATATGTCTTATGAGAGAGTTCTCTTTGGAATGGAGTCAACAATCCTCCAACAAACCACTATGCATGCTTACTAGGATGAATGTCATAAGACGCCTTATACAACAGTCTTAAAACACACGCCATACTCCTACACACTTTTAGCTAAACTCGTTTGATATCCTTAAGTGCAATGATGCTATGTTGCTCAAATTTTGGAATGTGAAACTTTTCCATAAACACAAAATGTAAATGATCGTAATCCACCATAGTATGATGTGGGTGATACTTCCTATACTAACTATGCGCATGCCATTGTAGTGTAGTAACAAATTGACTAACCTTCCTATCTCGAGGTGGTAATCCCCTTAGCGTGCCATATAATTTCACACTTATGCACATTATTTGTTGTATCTTCAATACCTCTATACTTTGGTAAACAAAGAGTCATCTCATATTAAACTAGAGGTGTGAGCTAGAATGGTTTCTAATTTGGTGGTTTATTCAAAGGTGGTTGCGTCCTTGTCCACCATATCCAAAACCAAAAACTCTAGTAGTAATTCCTCCCGATCCGCTTTGATCCTCCCAAGCCCCTTGTTATGGGCTACAAACCATTGACTTACTTCCTTGGGTCCTAGTCACGTGACTAGATTGAACACTAATGATCTGCATGGTCGCAACTACTATTGTAGTACTCCTAACGGTTTGCACTCCAACATTTTGTCCTAATGATGTGCCTAAAAAAATCCTGTAATCGAGCTCCCAAACAACAAAGGTGCTAATTGTGTTGCCATGGGTGTGTTGTTAACCTTATCTCCCGAATTCAACACAAATCAATATATACTCATCTTTGCTTGTTTACCTACACTAGCCTACTTCTCAATGACTACTTTTGGATTTGGAACACCATGCACAAGGGTTAGGTGGCTAATTAGGTCTAGATACATTCCTTTAGTCCTTAATCTCTTCTCCGACGTGAAATCATATGATTTCAAAGGGGATTCTCTATTGTGCTTACCCAATGTTGGGATAACTAGATGCCGCAACTCCTCATCTTCTACAAGAGCTTCAAATCCTCCGTGAGCCATTTATCTCCTTAATCCATTGACTTTGTAACCACATTGTTATCTACCTTTCCCATGCTTCACTATATCCGAGCCATCTTTCCTATCTCTCGCATTGTTGCCGCCAGAGTCGTGCCATCTTTCTCCACACTTGTTCCCGCCTTTGCGTGTGGTGGGAGTTTAGCTAGCCATGGGTAAGCACTCTAAATCTAGTTCTACTATCAAAATATTGATCAATAATGGTATAACGTACAAATAATATCCTCTGGGCTCACACAAGAACCTAAACTCAGCTTCCTTTAGACATAAATAAGTAGAAATAACATACTCCAATGTATAATTGTGCAATACTCCAGCCCACTAATGATCTACAACTCTAGTCCACTCCACATCAACATTAACAAGATTTTGGTAATCCTTTTGCATCCAAAGTCTTGGCCTATATCCCCAACACTTTCCTAATGCATATGTTGTCAGCCACTCATACAATTCTACTGGAAATAAGTTAAGAATGTCTCATAGAGATAATGATAAAGGTTTTCCTCTACCCAACGACATATATTGAAATCAGTCTAATTTTATATCTCTCGCAAACTGATCTTGACCGTTATCTACCCAAATTTTAGTACTCTCTAGAGTCAATCGATACACCATATGTAAACAACATCTTGGAAAACAAATTGAAAAGATGTCCCGATAACAAAACCAAAATGTAGTCTCTTATTTCACCTAATCATGATGCACGCCGACACCTCATTCGGATAAATCAATTCTCACCTCAAGCACGTGAAGCCACTAGATCCCTCCTTTGTGATGCTTATCAAGATTTTAACATGCATATACATGATGATATATAACCAATCACTCATTTAATCATACTAACCATTTCACACATTTAGTTGGGAACACACATAATAATTAAAGATACAAATCAAATAGCAATTAAGATCAATTATAAGAACACATATCCATATTTTGACACATCAATGACCATAATCCAACCATAGTTATCCATTAATTCATAAGAATAACTACATAATAAGAAGTGATACATAACATCCAAAACATGTGTTCATAGAGTCATGCACGCTAGTATAATAGACAACATAACACTACCATATCATTGGTCCCTAATACAATGAAGTAAAACAAGTATATATAGGGGTGGGGACTTTCCTTCACCGCCCATGTATTCCCAAAGTAGACTACATGCTCAAAATAACCATTGGTCAATAGTTGCATGCTTTTACAAGGGAGCTAATAATATATTATCCTATAAATATAAATTTCTTTAATCCTATTAATAGCTAACTCATGCATGTGCTTTCATATTTAGTCTACATGCACATTCTCCAAAAATAGCCAATGCTTGATTGTCAAGGCACCCTTTTTGCTTTGCACACTCAAAGTCTATTTCTCGAAAATGTCTAAGTCTTCAACTAGTTTTTCTTCCCCATTACAGTCCACACATAATCCTAATCAACCTTGTGCACACTCCTCCTTCTCCAATACGCGCGCTCTAGTCAATTCGACACTTAGTCATTTTCCCTGTCCAACAACTAGAGAAGATGGTGCTTTATATTTCGTAGAGTCTAGTGCACATAAATGCTCTAAGCAAGTGTGAGGGCCACCTCAAGAGGAGGTTGAGGCCATGGTGTGCATAGAGGGACACCTCAAATAGTGACAACCTGGTTGTTATGTATGAACTTAAGACACAAGTGAGGCATGGAAACAATTGCTTGAGTGGCCATGACCCATGGAAAACCTAAGAGCATGTCACAATTATGGACGCTAGGTGCCATAAGGAAAGGAAAAACAAGGTGAGAGGAAAAACAATGATGAAAGCTTGACATATCCATAAGATCCGAGAACCGGATATCACATTTGTGAGAGTGGACAATGGATAGTAACAAGAAGTGCAATAGAACATGCATTTTGATGGAATGAGGGATCGATCATAGTATTATTGATAGTAGTGGATCCAATAGAAGAATTGATGTGCAAGTAATCAGTGGAGAATGTAGCATGGTGATCATAATCATAAAATACAATGATAGGTGGAGATGAATTAATGTGAGAAACTAGAAAATTGAGAGGTCCCAATGAAGGAGGAGGGACAACGTGATATGCATGATTTTCCAAAGATTCGACAACTTTCTTTTCATGATTTGGAAGAGGATTATTGAATATTTTAAGCTTTTTATTTTCATTGATTGGTGGAGAATCGATGGCTCAAGAAGCTTAATTTGATTATTATCAATTAGATCTTGAATAATATTTCATAATTTGAAACAACAATCATTGGAATTTCCTACGCATTGGTGATAGTTACATCTAGAATTTTCATTGTAGTTGTAGCCCTTAGGGTGAGATGGATCCAAAGTGAGTGGAGGAGGAAGTGTAATAATATTTCTCTTAATGAGTTGTGGTAATATAATATGTGGAGCACATGTTAGTTTAGTGAATGTACACTTAGGTGGTTTCCATTGAAGCTTCTCAGGAGTAGATACAATGTTAATAGTGAATTTTGCTTCATTTGCTTTAGTAGATGGTTTGAAAGGAGCTTTTCTTGGAAACTTGTTAGAAGATGAAGTAGCTTGATCTTGATATTTAAGTTTTCCCATAGTAAGAAGCTTTATTTCATGTAGTTTAAGAGTGTGGAAAATATGATCAAATGAAGGAGAGGTCTCAAAGATGACACTCTCTTGTAGTGGTGGTAAGAGACTTTGAAAAAATAGATCTTGTAATTCCAAGTCAACAAGCACATTAGTCATCCTAGCTAGGTTATTCTTGTAATGTAAGACATAATCCACTAGGTGCTCATTAGATCATTGCTTTACTTGTGCTAGTTGTGCATATGAGATATTTGAACCAATGTTGATTGAGAAGTGAGAAAGGAAAACATCAACTAAATGCATGAAAGATGTTACCAAATGAACATGTAGATCATAAAACCAACACATAGCATAGTCATGGAGACTGCAGGAAAAATATTTGCTAATAGAGTGTGATCATCTACATAATATAGACATGCTACATGAAAAAAAAGGTTCTCTTGAGGATTGTCATGACCATTGAAAGTTGGGAGCTTAGGAACTACAAAATTTGGAGGGAGTTCATATGTGGAAATAATGGGTGCGAAAGGAGTATGAAGAAGAAGTGTGGAATAAATAGATGGGGAGGCATAATAAGTAGCTTGTTGGTGCTAAAGAATTTGAACTTGAAGATATTGATAAAGAGAAGCTAGATCTTGAGTACCATAAGAGGAAACTTGTTGTGTATGTGAAGTGAGAGGTGGAGTGAAATGATTTATAGGGGTAGGAATAGAAGTTGACACAGTAGAAGTAGGTGGATTGCTAGAAGGAGGAGGTTGAGTAGCAATAGGAATGGAAGTAGTAATGACAGTAGTTCGAAAGATAAAAAAGTAGTTTCTTCCTCGTGAGTAACATTTAAAAGTAGATCTAGATCATGTGGATAATCAACTATATGCTCTTGAATATCATGAATATAGGTTTCATCAAAGGGACCATAAGATTTATCCATGATAAAGTGCAAGGTTGGGTTTAAAAGGTCGGGTTCACAAAATGATTTAACAAAAATAAACTATTTAAGTATTCTTTGTTAAATTCCTAGATATGCTACAATAGTAGATATAACAATAATATAGCAATGAAGTACATATCGGCATAAGTAATAAGAAAAGTAAGTAAAAAATCTAAGTGCAATAAAGAGTTATAACACTTAGCTGATTTTGCAGTGATCCCAACTATGTGCGAAGCTGGAAGAATGGAAAAAAAAGAAGTGTAGGATGTCACGATCGAGCCCACAAAAATGAAGGAGTGCAGGAAAAGTAGGGACTAGGGTGCCTGGGTTGGTCTTGTGGTGCATGGGCGCTAGGATCCTTCTCTAGGTGCCAAGGTCTCAGTGCGAGATGCTTAGAAACCGAATTTTACAGGTCATAAACTTGTCTCGAAACCATCATTGTCTATCGCTATAATGTCGCCGATAACTTACAATAAAGAAGACAATTTGCAAAACCCTAAAAAGAACATTAAATCCTAAAAATAAATATGCAAAATGAGAGATCATACTTTCCTTAGCCATAAAACAAGTGATCTTATGTCTAAGTGCTGCACTACATCTCGGACTCCAATGTAATTCTATGTGTGTGTGTGTGTGTGCAAAATTGTGCCTAGGAGGCTCTTGTGCATGTCACACTTGATAACAAATAAGCAGGTAGATGTAAATAGATGGGTGCATGGAAAAATGAACTTCCCATGCTATGCATGTGATGCGAGAATAACCGAACCTTATCCCTTGGATGGTACTAGATGGATGCAATTATGCTATTAGATGCTTTTGAGATGTAACCTTAGGTGGTGATAATATATTCTTAGAGATTGGTCCTTTAATTTTATCCCATAACATTGTATTTATATGCTTCCCTTGCTTGAATTTCGTAATTGATCACTAAAAGGCCGACCCTAAGAGATAAGGATGCCCAACAGCTAGAAAGAACCCAAAAAGGAGTGACTAAGATACAAAGAGGTCTAGGGCGTCCGGAGGGGGATGAGGGCACCTAAGCACCGGTTTCCCGAGTAGGCACTAGTGTCCAGATCCACAAATCCATAGAAAGTGAAGTATCGAGGGTCAAACTGGGTAGTAGGGTCTATGAGGCCAAGAGGGAGAAAAAAAGGAACCTAAGAGGCCAAATATAGTGATCAATTAGTACTTTTCTCCCTTAGAAAACATATGAATGTAATGCATGTGATTAGGACCTAGAAATGTACCCAAGTGCATGATTTAGTGTCTATAGAGCCCAAGTTCGAGATTAACAATGAAGAATATGTCGGGATAAAAATGAAGAAGGAACTGACACATTCCTCGGTATGATAAAAACCACAGAGCTAATCGACGAGAAGGAAAAAATGCATTGAATAAGATGGAAAAAGAGGTGGCGTAGGAATGTGGACAAGGGGCCATGATAAGAGTGTTTCTTTAAGATAAGAAGGGTAAAGAGGAGGAGGTATAATGAATCAAAAGGAGTTGGAGGAAGTAAAGAAGTATACAAAGTATGCTTATAAGAAGGCCACTCATAGAGTAAATGTTAATATGACAAAGTGTGCCTGCCTTGGTGGAGAATCCAAAATATGCGTATCAATCATAATTTCACTACTTATAAGATTTAGTGCACATGTTCCTACATGAGAGAAATTATGTGCTAGGGAAGTCGAGAGGAAGAGTTAACTTCATAGAAAGAAAATAATATGGAAGAAATCACATGGAAGATAAGTGCAAGACTTGGACCCCATCCCGAGGGAACATACTACTCAAGAAGAGGTTGAACTTAATCAAGCACATGCCGCCAAGAAAGACAACAAGGTTGGGTGGGAGGAAATCATGGTTGAAGTTGCATGGAAGTGATATTTTCTTAAGGTTGTGAGAGATGAATTCGAGAATAGGATGAAGGAACTTAGTTCATTATTTACGCCAAGGATAAATGCTTTAGAAGGAATGACATTGAGCCTTGGTGAAATAATTAGAGAATTAAAGGAGAAGGCTGAAGAGTTGACCCCTGAGCAGGTGTGAGATGTTTCGGATTGGTGCTAGATGTAACCACAAAGGAGCTTATAGGGTGGGAGGAACTAGAGAATATCCCGCATACAGAGTTCCCGAAGTACTCCAACCACCCTTGGCATAATTTGAACACACACATCAAGAAGGATGAAATTATTTGATTCATTTGGTACATACCCCACCATTATTTGATCTTCTAATTCTTTATTATTTAATTTATTAGAGAGCACAATTTTGATATAAATATTATGGAGGATGAACAATATTATTAGTGTGGGGTAATGTTGGTATGAGGAAATGAATAAGTACTAGCCATACATTGGATCTAAGAGTTACACACAAGGAATGCATGCAAGGAGAGGAAGTAGGAACAAGAGAATTCACGGAGGTGTGCGCACATGAAGAAATAGGTCAGCTTGTTAGGATGCACATGCATGCAAAATATTGAGGACTTAGCTGATTTTCTAGAAAAATCTAAAAATAGAAAATTAGAGGATGGAGTGCTACTCAATCGAGTCTAGAGATAGACAAAAGAGAGATGACTTAACGGCCAAGCAAAGGAAAAGAAAGCACATGCAAAGAAAGGTAAAATACAATGCATGAAATGGGATAATAATAATATTAAAGCGGATAAAAGTGTGGAGTTAATTATAGATTTAACTATTATTTTAACCAGTTGAAAAAACATACAATCTATTTGTGAACACACCTATTTATAGGAAGGTATATGTAAGTAGTCAAGGGAAAGTACCCACCCTATAAATATAAGTGATGATTCTTTGTAATAGAGACCTAGGAGATAATGAAGAGCGAGAGAGTGCCAAGGAGATAGTGAGTTAGTTCTTAGTGCTGGTATGGATTCTCGTAAGAGGGTAGGCATGGTCCAATACAATGATGTAATAGATTGTAATATATTTATCTTCTATGTTATTATATTAATTGTGGTTATAATGGAAAAATGTGCATGGATTACAAAAATTTCTATGTCTGAACATGGCTTGATGGATATTTAGATCTTAACATTCATTATCTATGATTAATTTCCTTACTATATGTGTTGCTTATTTTTCATGGCGTGATGTGTTCTCTTGAATTAATGGTTGAAAATAATGCTAACATCTTGTTAAGCATAACAAATGAGGGACCCGGTGGCTACGTGTGCTTTGGGTGAGCTTCCGGACTTGTCAGATAAATTGCTAGCATGCATATCTATAATGAGTAATAAAATACTACATGTTAGAAGTATCTATAATGTATGTGCCATACCATTCATAAGGTTTGTGTCCATGTATGGTTTGTATAAGATGTTTGAAGGTCCCGTTTGATTAACCAAGAAAAGAGAATTCATGTCCTTATCACCAAAAGAGGTATGTGAATGTTGATAGTTGAATCTCCGGTTTTGTTGGTATTAGTGTCTTAAGTTAGTGTTTTAATGTCAAAAGGAAGTATTTGCATCATGCGTAAGTCTAATTTTCACCTATGACTGGTCTTTAAGTATGATGTGATCATAAAAATTCTCAAGAAAGAGTCATGATTCATAAACATTTGCATCATCATTTGGATCCTTGAGTTGTGTTTGAAGGATTCAAAATATTTTGTTATCATGATGTAGAAGTGTTGCAAGTTGTATCTCAAGTTCTTGCTGCATAATATAAAAGTGTCCCGAGTTTTCTGAGTTATCCATTTTGTAAATAACTTTCCTTGGAGTATTTTTGTTCATCTTAGTTGTCTATACACCGTGTACCTGGTGTATTGAAAGTATATGATCTAAATTAGAGGTTTAGGATTCAAAAGGTGGTATTAAAAGGAAAATTCTATGTCTAGTCCAAGTTAACTAAATCCATGATCTGTGGTGATATCATCTCAAGAGAATCCATCTACAATGCCTAATTTTAAACTTTGATATTGAAGACATAAATATTACATGTGCAAAATTTTCTCTCTAAATGGAAAATAAGGTATATGAAGTTTTGATAAGAGTTTATATGATCTCATTATCCAAAACCTATGTATGTGTATTCAATATCTTCATCCAAGGTGACTAATAAAGTATGAAGATGGTGTGTGCTCTTGTTGGATTGTTCCTTAAGTATGCGACAAAGGTGCAAGGGGTTACAATGCTTCTTAAGGTTTATACCAAAGTGTTGAAGGATCTTTGAAGGACTATATTTGGTTTCTTTAAGATCGAGGAAGATGATATCAAGATATCATTATCCAAGAATGTATCCCAATGCATGAAGAGTGCAAAGTCTATGTTATAGGTGTAAGAGTGATCTAAGACTAGTAAAGACTTGTAGTAGTTGTTGAAACTAAAATTTGAAGATTGATTAAGGTGTCGAATGTTTATGAAGTTGATGAGTCTACAAGTGTATCTTTGGCTCTTATTTCAAGAATGTGGTGTATAAAGTTTTGTTATGCTTCATGGATGTTGTTTGAAGACGCATGAAGCATTTTCAGTGTCCTGTGGAAAATTAAAGCTTGTATTTATTTATGTTAAATCATGATTACATACATGTGTATGGTTGATTAGGTCATGTATTAGTAAGTTAGATGGCTTGCAGGTTATAATGGTCTAAAACAATGATCTAAACCTTGATGTGGTTTGGTGAAAATGGGAAAAGACTTCAAAATCTAAGGTATTCCTATTGAGTTGAATTAAAGTTGTTGTAATGTTATGTTAGAAGGTCATTAAGGTCTTGTTAAAGTTCGTGCATAATGATTTATGGTGTCTTACAATGGTCCATGTGGTTGAGGAGAATCTTAAGTGCTCACAAATCCTTGAGAAGAGAAACTAGGAGTGTTGCAAGCTTTGTATGACTACTCATATGTATTATTAGTAAAATGAAGTATACCAGGTATTGTAGATTGTTGAAGCTTTGAAATAGTGACGTACAGAGTTCATGAAGGATACTTGAAGTAGGGGAGATGATATTAGTTTTTCAATAAGGTACACAAGGTGTAAAGGAGGCAAGTAAGGAAAAGCGTTAACTATTTACATGAATAATTTCATGGGGAGTCATCCATATTATCAAATAAGCTGAGATAGCATGGAAATAGAGAAAATATTACCGAGAAAGTGTTTCAGGACGATGAGGCTATGGATGATCCATCTCTAGTTTACATGGTTGAGGTAAATGACCATATTTTTGTGTCTTCAGTTAGAAAAGATGGTATAATCTTAGGGAGCTATAAGGTGATGTCTTATATGAAGATTGTACTTTTATTACCTTGAGAAGTTTGGAATTTTTAAATGAAGAGATCCTTTAGGATCATAGTACTAAAATTTTAAATTATAGTTGTGGAGGTAGAGTTAGTGTTTTTGGCATGAAACAAACCTAGAAGAGGGTGAAAAAAGTATGAAGATAAATATTGAAGAGTATACACTCAAGGGGAGCCACATGCATGATCAAATTAGGTATATAGATCTTAGTGTTGCTAAAGTCAAGAAAAACATAAGACAGTTCAAGGGGTAGCTAATGAAGCAAGTAAGTTTTTCATTTACATTGTTGTCATTGTTTTCATGTTGAGTTATTATGAATCTTTTTCATAGATGTAAAAGGGGAGAGAAGCATCAGAAACATGAAAAATATGTCTTGTAGAGGTGTTTTTGTCTTGTGGTTTCCATCAATTTTTTTGAATGTGGTTGCCATCAATGACAAAGGGGGAGATTGTTGGCCTTTGTGTCTTGGCGTTGTCATTGATGTCAAAGGCCGTGATGGAAAATGGTGTGTAGGTGTGTCATGTGAGTCTCCATGAGGTTTAAGTCAAGGTAAAACATGAAGGGTGATCGGTAGTGTCTTGGTTTGGTGAAGTCCTATGATGTTTTAGAGTATGTTTTAGTATACATGGTAATTGTGTGAGTTCTTCCAAGTTGTTATAAGATATTAATGAGGTCTATCATGGTTTTTATGATGTGTAAGAGGTGTATAAGTGTCTATAATGAGTCATCATGGTCAATTCATGGGTTATAATGGTTGAGTCAGTCATTATAGGCCTATTCCTAGACCTAGAACATGGTGCATGGTATGGTGACATGATATTTGGAGTAGGACAGTCCTATCCAAGCATGGGAAATGTGTTTTGGCACTACATATGACATGAATGAGTAGTTTCATGTGATATCCGAGTTGTTTGATGATGTTTCCTGGTCCTTGTGGAGTAAAATAGTGAAGACAAGACAAGATAACATAGGTGAGTATTGGTGGCTTAAGAGTTTAAGGAATATTTGAGTAAGGAGGTGAGTTGGGGCCGGTAGATGGATGTTTTCACGATGCTTCATAACAAGTTTCATGTCATTTTGAAGAGATTTATGCAAGATATGTGATTTTTGGTAAAAACGAGTTTTGAAGAAGGAAAGTCCAACTCAATATGGAATCTAGTTTTTCTCACCTGATTAAACACATTTTGCATGGGACCTTGAGGCTTTGAGGGATATTTTTACATTGAGCTAATATTTTTGCAAAAATAATGAGGTGATTTGATTCATACTTTTATGAACAATCGTTAAGAAGGTAAGTATATTTGAAACCCTAGCTACAACCTTCATAGAAAATCAAATGGAGAAAATGAATTTTTGGGATCCAAATGGATTGTGAAAGCTTTTTTATGACTCGGGGTGTAGAGAATTTTTTTGATCTCATTTTGGCATAGGTTTCATGTTCCAACTATTTCAGGAAGAGAGAGAAAAACCCTAGTTTTGTGGTTTAAGGCTGAGATGGAAGCTTCAAGATGAAAATTAAACTATTATAAAATCCTTAGGATATGTGATATATTCCCATGAAAATTTTTAGACATGTTTCTTCAAGAATTTTTGAGTTACGGTCTCCAAATTCATCCTACAGATTTTGGCCTAAAGGAATAAAATGCTAGTCTTGAGGTTTGAGTTGTGTTTGATGATTTTGCATATTAGAGTAGTGGTTTTTGGTGATGGATAGTTGTTAGAAACATAATATGATGTGTTGAATCAATTGGTATGATCTGATGAGGTGGTTTTTTAGTTGAATACATAATGGCCTAGTAATCGCTAGTTGGATTCTCAATAAGGTGTGAAGGAACATGTGTCTTTGGGTCAATTTTATCCATATTAGCTATGATTTTTAGTACTAGAGAATTTTGGTACAAGTGTATTTTTAATTTTCAAGGTGTTGTTTGAGCTTTGAAGATGATTTGGAGGTGCTTGTGCTTGTTTCTCTCAAGACCGGTTTTTAAGTCCTTGGAGCTTGAATGAGCAATTATAGAGATTAGTCTGTTTTGATGCCTTAAGACTTCAATTTATTTTCTAATAAATTGTTACATATATTAGACATCACAATATTTCCATTTATATATGTATTGTTCCTTATTGAGGTATTTTGGTATGTGAACAAACTCATTTTGAAGACCTTGTTTTGTTCCCTTGAAGCCAGCTTGAGAAGTGTTTGAAAAGAAGTCATTTTGGGGTCTTATGCCATGTTATAAAGAGTATAATAAGTTTCATGAGTTAGATGAAATTAATACCTTCTTGTTTATGCGTCACATGTTTCATGATGATGAATTTTTTGTGTTCCAAGTCATTCGGTCTTGGAAGGTGATTTTCAGGTGTTGAAGACCTAGTTATGGTTGCTTGTAACTTGGTGTGTTTCATGATGATGGTGGATGATGCAGATGTTCCTAAGCATTTGGAATGTTTATAGAGTATGTATTTGGTTTTTTTGTATATTATTGATTCATGAAAAATATGGTATATTCCCTTGAAGACTAGTTTGCATTCGTTGGAGGAGAAAGATAATGTTTTAGGCCTTGTTTGAGTGTCTTGGTGTTTGATGAATATGTCTTGACCCTTGATGACCTACTTGGGTGTTTTGGTGTGTTTTATATGAGTTTTTAGTGTGTTTTATGTTTTTCATGACCAAAATTAATGGTATTAGTTGACCTATGCTCATTATGTGGAGTGTCAAGTATAAAATACCATTGTGTTTGGTAATTTGAGACTAGTTGAGTTAATGGGGTTATGAGTGACGTATATGAGTTTGAAGAAGAGTGAAGATGGGTTAAGGGAATATCTCAAGAGAGTGATGAATACTTAAGAAATTTATAGGATAAGATGTGTAATGTAAATTAACCTATTTATCCCATGAAGAAGAAGAATTGAGTAAGTTGAGAAGAGAGAGAAGTTTGAAGAGGGTTTGGTGTGTTTGGAGCTAAACTTGGATCACAATGAGTTGTCAAAGAAACATATATTTTATGATCATTCATCTAAAATTATTTTGTGATGATTCATATTAATGAAATTGCATTTTTATGATTAATATTAACAAAGCTTGATGTGTAATATTCTTGCAAGCCTTTTATTTTTGTAATATAAGTAGATATTTTCAATGGGTTTTCTTCCCTTGAGGGTTTCCCACTTACATCTGATGTGTTTTTTTCTCTCTATTTTTGTATGCACCTGTGAAGTTATAATACACATTTAATAAGCTCATATGACTCATGGATGATATAATGAATGGTTTTAATGATGAATATATGTAATGGAAAATGAAAGGAAAGTTTTGAAGGACTTATTCACCCCCTCTCACCCATTGTTCTTCTAACACAATCCATATGCCAATATTATCATGCCACTATATAATTTTCTCATAAAGTAAAGATAATTTTAGTGGAATGATAAATAATAAAATGCCTTTGAGGATTTCAAAAAAAAGCTATCAAGTGCATTGATATTATAATTCCTTGACTAGAAAATTCCATTTAATATGCATTTCATTACATCCAATAGAGCACATTGTGTTATTCTAATGCACCTAGGTACAAATAATTTGGATCATCCAATTTTCATTACTATTCAAAAGATAACCTCAAAATATAAAAACTATACAACAAAAATCATGAAGGGTTTTCTATGGTATACGGGATGTAGAAATTTAGGCATTAACTATTGACCACTCCTTTTATTTTATATATGGATCACATGATGATGAATTACCTAAATAATAAAGAAATTATACATGGGCACATATACTATTAGATAATATTGTTCTAGGAATTCAAATTCTCTATGGTGGTAAATTTGGGAAAGAAAAATGTTGGACCGACCTCATATTGTGCATTACAATTAGAAAAGAAGCAAAATAAATTGAAGAAGGAATACAAGATGCACAATTTTTCATGATTATGAGTGCATCAAATGATTTTAATGATATATCAATCTTTCTAAAATTTGGAATTACACCTGATCACTAGAAATCTCAACAAAGGAAGAAATTGGAAATAAAGAAAGTGTCATTTCATATCATTAGTGAAGTTTTATATAAAATGGGGAGGGATAAATCTTTGCACAAATATCTAATGGAACATGAACAAAAAAATCTTAGAGAATCGCATGAAGTCATTATAAGTTGTCATTTATACATGAGAAATGACTACGTGAAAATATTAATAACATGAATATGTGGAAGAATCTTTTCACGATGCCAATTACGATGCTAAAAATTTGATAGTTGTTATCATGTAAGAAAATCCAGTAAGTAAGTAGGATGGAATTCCTTTATGCTTGATCCTTGTGTATGAACCTTTTAAAAATGGGTGATTGAATTAATTGGCATGATATCCCCAACTATATGGTAGACAAGAACTAGGTATATTATTAAAGTGATTGCTTACCTCACACATTAGATGGAGGCTATAACAACTAAAGATTTTACATCGAGAAAGTTGCAAAAAGTTCCTCTAGGAAAACATAATAAGTCATGATGGATTCTCATCATGTTTTATAAATAATAGGAGAACTCATGTATTGAATGATATAATATTCATCTTACTCTCATAATTCATGATCACTCATAAGAAGATAACACCTTATCATTTGTAATTAAATGGAATGGTGGAGGTTTTAATAAAATTTTGAGTGATAAACTAGCTAATATATCCACATGAGAAGGAATTATTAGGGTGATGAAGTTTCAACATTTCTTTGGGAATATAAAACCATATAAGCACTTAATTAAAGTGACTCTATTCTAGTTGGTGTTTGGAGTAGAAGAAGTGTTTCCCATAGAGTTAATGGTACCCTCACTAGGGATTGTGTGTGTAGTAAATATGTATGATGAAGAGTATATCATGGAATGCCTCATAACCCTAATAAATCTATGTGAGAAGCACATTATCATGCATTAAAGTCAAAGTGTGGAAAATGTGTGACAAAAATCATAGAAAAACTACAAAGTAAAGATGAAGAATTCATGGAGGGTGCATTAGTTCTATTATATGACTCCAAGTTTGTGTGCCATCCTAGGAAACTGAAAACCCACTAGTTAGGACCCTATGAAATACATGACATATTTTCCACTTGGGAATGTAAATTCAAAAATATCAATAAATATATGCTACCACATCACTTCAATGGAAGTAGGCTAAAACCAGATCATTGATTTCAATTTTTGTGAATCCTATTTCATTCCCTTTTAATATTTTAGTATGTTTCTAATTAACATATATAAAAAGGATGAAATAATGAAACAAGTGGATATTCTGATTTAATTATTTCCAACATTGATTGCATAAATAAAAATAACACTTTTAAAAGGGACTCTTGATCTAATAACTATAAAAACACAATGGAGCATTAAAATTAGATTATTCTTTGTGGATCTAGGGATTTTGAGTGATCTAAATGAAGGAACATGCTAATTTGAGACCGAAAATGCTTTTTGCATAAACTAGCTTCTAAAACTGAACTTGGTCAAAAATATACAACTAGGTCAAGAGTGTTCGTATAATCCTAACCCTTCTGCAAGGTCTAGGACTTTCTTTAAATCTAGATATATAAATTTCTAATTGATTTGTCTACCTAAAAATGAGTTTTGTTGTATATCGTCTTCTTCACTCACATGCGTAATGGATTTTATAAACTTTTTCAAACCCTAAAACTCTTGTATTGCAAAAAGGAGTTCCTACAAAACAAAGTTAGGTTCATTGTGGCACCCCCATGCACCACCAATATCACCAATACTATAAATAGGCCTCAAATTACTCATCATTCTCCTAATATTTGATACCTACCACAATACAATTAGAATTTGACAACCGTGCTTTGAAAATGCTTCAACTTGGGTTTCACACTTTCTCAAATACTTGGGAAGGGTCACTCTACTTTCTTGTTGAAATAATATGGAGATTCCTAGACCTAGAAGAAGACTTCAAATCTATACCTAGTGCTATCCTAATGTTTGTGCATGAGTTATTTTTTAGTTTAGGAGATTGAAGTTCCTTTTGTGTTTACTTTTACGTGAGGAGTTCTTAAAGTGCCAGATTGCCAAATGAGGTATGACTTACGTGCTTATATATGCTTCATAAAGTTATTATTTCATGAAACTTCATCCAATGGGATGCCTTTTCTCATAATAATTTGATATAATTGGAAGAGTTATCCCAAATTATATTGGTCCAAAACCATATAATAGGGTTGAATTATAGAATTGTATAAATCAATTGAAAATGACAATTTTGACCAAGAGGAAAAAACTGGGTTTTACTTTATGGGTTGTAGGATGGATGTTTATAGATGTGTTTTACGTTGTTAATATTTCAAAACTAACAATAGAGAGGTGTTGAAAGATAAACAAGTAGTCAAAGAGCTATCAGGGTGTGCTAAGTAAGAGTAAGGAGAGTGAATTTATAAATGTAAGTGTGTAATGTCAAGATCAACAGAGTGTAAAAGGATAGATTGACAAATTTGAGTGTTTAAAATCACTAATGAAGGCCCTCTTTATAATAAATAAGGTGTATAACATTAGGTTAGAGTAGAAATAAACTTTTTGTCGTTTAGAATTACTTGAATTTTCTTTTGATTTTAATAAGTGTGCATGTTTCACATAATGTTAACAATTAGATTCATTCTATAATGTTTTACTCATGTTTCAAAATATTATATCGATTTTCCTTAACAAATGGTCCCACTTATAATTTTTGATTCAGCTAAAGGGTTGGTGACCTTATGAAAGACACACACACAAAGGACCTTACACATAAGATTGGTGTGAAGTGGAAAAGTATGGAAATTTCAGGACACTTAGGATAATAGTGCATTAAGTGTGCATAAAAATAAGGAAACACCTACAAAATTATGCTTTTGTAACTTGTTCTTAAAATTAGTAGATGGGTAAAAGGTATCATTTAAAAAGGCATACAAGAAGGAATTGTTAGAGTGCATGGAATACAAAATTAGAGGAAATAAGTGTGTGTGAGGAAGCTATAGGGCTAGGAGAAACATAAGGAAGATATGTGCTAAATACACAAGGGTTGCGATGTAGTTTAATTTTTAAGTGATGAGTGCAAATAAAAATAATGGGGAAAAGAAAAATATAATATTCATAAATCGTGGCACATGCATGAATTTAGATGATGTCATTACCCACTTGAGATAAGTTTGAAATCACATAATGTGTGGGAACTAAAAGTTGGGTACAAATAAAAGCTACTTGACATACCAATTTTGGAAGCATATAAATGAAGTGGAAGAGTTCATTTGTAAAAATTCCTTTTGTGAATTTGAAGCTCCTGCTAAAGATGAGAACCTAAATTTATATAAAGGATTTCATAGTTATAAATCTACATTTTTTCCATTTTGAAGGATTCGAGGGCATGTATATGGTTAACATATGTAGTACAAAAGAAAACATTCAATTAATTGCAAGTTACATGTTACAAAGAAAATATTTTTTCCATTCACCCTTTCCAAAGTGACATGGGTGGTCGATATTCTTTAGTAAGACAAGTTTCGGGTCTTAAATCAACCAAGAGTGAAATAAAGAGGGTTTATAACCAATCGAGTTTAGAAAAAAACATAGTTGGTGAAATTCATGAATCAAGTGTTTCAATATTGGAAGAGGAAGAAGTGTAAAGGATCATACATGAGTATATTGATAGTGACAAAACGGGAGGTGAAGAGTTACACCTAGCACTTCTTCCACAAAATCAAACAACAAATGAGCGTGCACAATGATGCCTAGCAGAAGAGTGAAGGGAAAGGTTAAAACTACCGCACCCATTAGCAACGTGTTTTTATAAATGTAGTACCATGACTTAGTGGTGCACGGAGATGACTAGAATTCTATGGTAATAATGGGAAATATTACGTAATTCAATCACCATGCATTTGGATTGGAGACAATGCTTATTCAAGACTATATGAAATAAATGAATAACAAGACCATTTGGAAAAATCAATTTTATGATAGTGTCAAGTGCACATTAGAAAATGTTGGGGTTTAATAGATTTTTAAGTTGTCATATTTTGGAAATCCTTTATATATCATCTAATTCCTTCTCTAATATGTATATGGGGGTATATTTACTTTTCCAAATGTAGGATGAGGCTCACAACCTCTTGCATTAGTAAGGCCACTTGGCCTGGTTTATACTAGAGAAGACATTGAGATAGCCTAACAAGCTGAAAAGGAGGTAGAGAATAGAGGAATGATTTAAGTATAAAAAGGAGGATGCACTTTCTGCGTCATAATTATTGATGATCCAACAATACAAGTTTTAATGTTCCTAGTTAGTTGTAAGTTGGTAGGATATGAGAGATGGATAGAAGGGGAAAATAAATCTTTATATATAGTGCACCAAATGGAAAAGGGTATGCATTACAATATTTCCCAAGATATTAATGAAAGCATGGAAATTAACATATAATTGATGCATTTTATTAGAAGAAATTTTAGTTGTGATATGGTTTTAATTATCCCGATCTTCAATGAAATCTATGTTCTTGAATGATATGGGGATGTAACATAGAGATTCCCTATGGAAGACAAGTCACTAGAAGCATGATATAAATAATATATTTTCCCTACCATAGTCACAAATGCATATAAAGTTGGGTTAGACAACTAGTTAAGGTAGTCCAAGATAGCTTTTGAAGATTAATGGTGGGAACCCAAGTTCTTCCTAGACCTAGTGAAGGGACATACTTAGTTCATGGTAATACAACATTAATCATTCGTATGCATCACATTGAATAATAAAATCATGTCGACATGGGAAAATTTCTCATTCTAGTTCATTCTTGAGTAACTTATAAATCTATAAATTTGATTTAAAATTTTGTAAGGAAATAATTTGATGTAATTTGCACATGGATGTGGAAACCCATATACTTTGAATAATATATGTATATCTTGGGAATACTACTATACGTAGAGAAACAAGAGATTAATCTCTACAAAATCACCCCATAAAAACAATTGAGGTGAATATTAAAGCATTCCAACTTTATTATTATTTAAATCTGAAAAGGAAGGTTGAATTTTTGGAAACATAAGGTGAAGAGGAGGATGATGTGTTGTGTACCAATAAAAATAAGGGGTCATTCAAGAATAAGGAAAAGAGAACCAAACACTTGAATGCGTTTCCTATGATACCCGAGTATACCTATGAGGGATAAGAAGAAGAGGATTATGATGAGATATCAATTGATACGCGTGATGAAAAAGACACATAAAACAAGTGAATATGTTGAAACCTCCATATGCATAGAAACACAAACTCTTAAAGAGAAAATGGTGACTTGATGCGAACACATTTTGGAATAAGTGCGCCACATGAATCTTCACAGGTGTGTGAATTGGTACAACCCACACAAGAACAAGAAACAATAATAATTAAAGAATTTGGGCACAATATGTGTGCGGAATGAAGAGGAGGAGAGGAATAATGAAAGGTTAAAACCCATCAAGGGCACCCACTACACCTTAAATTATAGTGCATGATGAAACTAAGGGGAATGATAGCGAAGACAACAATATTCTACCGTGAGACCTAGCTCACCTCTAAAGAAATCCCTTGTGCTCATCAATTCGAAGAGGGAGATAAGGATGAAAAGAAACACAAATATTGAGAAAAAGAAATAAGCAAAGAAATACATGAAGAGTGTGCTAGAGACAAGGGAAAGACAAAGGATAAGGAACCTTGAATGGAGGAGGAACATGAGACATCAAGCGGTGAAAATCCAAAAAAACATCTTTGCTCTTGATTCAAAAAGGTAAGGACTTAGGGTTTTTATTTTGGGAACATGTAAAACTCACTAGCATAACTTATAAGATGATAAATTCAATGTCCTTTGTTATGGATGTATACAAAAATGAGTCGCAATACAATTTTTAATCTTACAACCTACATGTACACCAATAAAGGTCACGAGAAGGAGTAAAGGTATCCTTTATGGATACATATGAAATGACGAAGGCACACACTTGTGACATGCATCTCAATATAGTTCAAGAGGTTGTGTGTCAAAACCTATCAAATAGTTCTAACCTAAGAAATGAAATAACCCGCATAAATGTGTTAGGAAATAAGTATCCTAGTGATCGCATTATGGTAAATGTAATTAATAAATTTATCATGGTAAATTGTCTAGCTAGGTAATTTGGTTAGTTGTGTGGTTAATCGTATATTATTTTATAATAAAAATATTACATTCATAGGGCGGGAATATTAGGAGTATGTAGTACTCACATGATTTGAGTTTACCATATGGTAAATATTTATTACTATGGTGTGGTAAATATTACAATTGTATTGTATAATATATTGTTTCAACAACAATATATTCGTAGAGTTTGGTTGTACCCATAAAACTATTAGTGGTTATTTGGATTCTTTGTAGGCTTTGGAAGTATTAGATCTTGTCGTATGTGAGGTTGGATGGGTATTGAAATTGCACTTAGTGTCTTGTCGTCCAATGTGGTGACTATTTTGTTGTATTATTGTTGAAATGGTTAATGTCATATTCATAGAATTCTCTAGGTAGACGTCCTCAAATCCAAATGCATGCCCTTTCATATCCTGAAACACATAATTTTAATAAATCCAGATTGGTAGAGAATATATTCATCCAAAACACAACAATATTATTATATGAAAGTTTATTAAGATTATTATTTTCAATTGGTATCTAAAATAAGCTACTTAGAATTGCTTCTATTAAATCTTCTCCGAGTTTGCAGCAGCTTTCCTCTTGACTCGCTCCTCTACATGCCAAGTGATAAAAGTTACCACCAAGTCAAGTAATCTACACCTTTTAAATTTTGAATGGCCTCAACTCAACATCTCTACCATGATTCTTTGTATGTTGTGTGTTTTGCATTCTTTTGTTTTAAAGAAATCAAATCTTGCATAGGGAATCTACATGTAAAAAATTCTCATGGATCAGACCCATCCATTATTTTATATCATAGATCCTTCTCCAAAGACCCACGTGTATGCTCTATCTTTAGATCTTCCTTAGGTATTTCCAAAAAGATAAGCCTGTGTCGTTGAAAAATGTATGTAATCTTCATGTACATAAGATAACTCTTCTGGGTGATAGAGATCGGGTTACACATAGTAAGTGTTTGTTTCAAAAATCTTGTATTTATTACTTTTCATTATCAAGATTGTCATTTTTCTATGAGTCAGTGAACGTCCATCAAATAGTATTGTCATTTTTTAGTCAACATCATCATGGAAAATTAAGCCATATTGTTAAATTCGAAGGAAAATATTTCCATACATGGTAGGTAAGAACTCAACTATTATTGATCAAAAATATTTATGGGATATTGTGGATGGAAAAATAAAGAAACCAAATGACACGAGACGAGGTAAAAAAATGGGAAAGCAAGGATCAAAAATCAAAAACAATTATAGGCCTCGATTATCCGATTCCTACCTACATCACATAAATCTATCAAAGACATCACATGTCATCTAGACGACATTGAGCAAGTTGTTTGGGTCACAAGAAGAGAGTGCAGCAGTGGCACTCAAGCAGAAGCTATTTGGACTCAAAATGGAGGAAGGTGACAACATGGTGGAACACATAAGTAAGTTTCATTCTATATTAAATCAATTAGTTGGAATAAAAGTAGATGTTCCTGATGATGATGAAAAAGATGTATTACTTAATAACATGCCTCCTAGCTATTCTAACATGGTCTTCACTTTGAGAAAAATAAATCTAAGTCTAGAGGATTTAATTTATTCTTTGATAGAATAAGAAAATAGAACCAAGAAGATTGATGTAGAGGAAACTATAATGTATGGTAGAAACAAATCATATGCTAAAGGAAGATTCAAACATTCTTTTAAGAAAGAATCAACCTCCCAAGATCCACGAAAAAATTATTTTTCACTATTGTAATGCTCTTGTACATGGTATTATGTATTGTAAGAAAAGAACATGAGTTAATGGTAAATTTAAGGATAAAGCATTATTTTCTAAAAATAGAAACGAAGAAAGTGATTGCTATATGAGTTCTACCCACTCGATAATGAGGTAACAAATGTTCAACAAAGTGATGAAGACTTATTGTATTAAGTAAGGAGTGTATCCATTAGAGGATGAAGGCATTAGAGGATGGAGATCGATCGGTGACTTCTCATTAGTCACCAACAAAAGGGACGTAGAGAAGATGTGGTGGAATTTTGTGGTGTGTATTTTGATTTCTACTATGGTTTTAGTGTTCTTGTTTCTGGTATGTTTCATTTTTAGTTGTGTGTAATATGATTTCAGAGTTCCTGATTTGCGTGAATAAGTGGAAAGTTCACATTGAGGGGGAACATGGTCTCAATGTTCCATTTCCTTTTCTTCATTTTTCATATTTGTATTCAATGAGCAGTAATTTCCTACATAATTCCTTGATGTGAAAATATAGTGGAAAATATGAAAGCACAAGGAAAAACAACATCATGATATTTGGGTTGTTGGTTGTCCTGTAAAACCATCTGTATGTTTTGGGTTGTTGGTTTTCCTATAAAACCATTTGTATGTTTTGGGTTGTTGGTTGTCTTGTAAAGCCATCCTTGTTGAGGTTGTTCACTATCCTAAAAAACCATCATCGAAGGTTTTTGGCTCTCCTAGAAAACCATCCAGATCATGAGCACGCACGGACAACAAGCTACAAAATAAGTGCGGTTGTTTTTTCCCATGTTCGCACTAAGGGGGAATGTTAGGAAATATTATTAGTGCTCACATATTATAGAAATTAATAATAGTGAGAAATATAATGTATCATGTTTTTATATGGTTACGTGAGTTGTTTCAACAACTCACTTAACTTATAGGAGTTGTTATTAGGTGACATTTTAGGGATTGTGAGTTGTTAGACTTGACTCCTCATATTTAGGAGATGAAGTTCTTATATATTGTAATCTCATCTGAATGTTGAATAATAGAAGATAGAATATTATAGTGTGTTTATTATTATTTCTTCATGTAATGCTCACTAAATTTGATAAAATGAATAAAATGAATAAAATAAAGAACTAAATGATGTGAAGATAAAGCTCATGAAAGAAAAAAATATGAATAAATAGCTACTCTAGATGCACATGGATGTGGAAACCAAGGCCATGAATTTACGTAAAAGAATAATTCCATAGGACTCCAACCTTACAATAGAGTGTCACTCAAGCATCAAAATGGAATTTCCAAACTTGATGTCTTAATAAATATTCTCCTAAAGTAAAGGTAGGATGATGGAGGGGCATGCACATACCAAATTAAAGTAGAGTGAGACAAAGCAATGGCCCTCTATATGGAAAAATTTATAAATATATAGACTTAGTTCCTAATATAAGTTAAAAATACTCATACATTGATGTAGTCATGAAATCACACACCTTATACTTACATCAACATGTCTAGGTATGTCGTTATATGCATGATTCCTAACCAAGAAGAATAAACATTAACAACACTTATTTTACTATTTCATTGCTTTTATCTTTCCCACACTCTTATTATTTACTTTTATTGAATGATCACTTTACTTTTGGACACTAGATAACATGTGACCCAACTTTGTATTGACTGTTATATCTTCCAAGAATCTTAGAAACTACTTCCCATTAGGGATGGATGCTTCCTGTGCTACTATCCCATCCTGGGTGTTATTTAATTTTCTCTCATTTTCTTGATTTTGAATCGCCACATCATTTGGTATATTTTCTAGAGTTTATTTTATCACTTTGGGTGGGATTTGTAGTTATTAATGATGAAATTCAAACAAGTAAATAATATATATACATGACTTACCACTATAAAAGGGGGGGAAATTTAGGGGATAATACTATCTATTACTTGGGAAAAGAGAAATATTCAAAGATTGCAATTGTGTTGCATTATTAACTACATCGGAAGGAAAATTTATTAATTCCATATCACACATTCATCTTGGGGAAAAGTATTTGTAGCATGTTATCTTGGTGTGATTGAACAAGCGTAACCTAGTTTTAAGGGATAAATTGCCAATCACACACACAATCGCTACATAGAGTCCGAAATGTAGTATAAAGCTAAGTGAAAATCACATTGGGGTGATGTATGATATAAAATCAACACATGACCTTCTTCGAACCCAACCTCCAAAGTTCATGCCGAGACAACCAATGTGGAATGGAAATGGAAGTGAAAGTGATGGTGGTGATCAAGCTAATTGGGCAGCCTTATGTCTTCGACACACATTCTGGAATTTGTGAATCTAAGGTAAAGAATGCTCTCCTAACCTGAAAGGGTGTGATGGTATGGTCTGATATGATAGCTACTCGGAGACTCCAATTGATGTCTAGTTTTGTCAAGATTCTATTGAGTGGTATCGAATACGTGGAAAGTAACCTGCAGTGCCTCATATGGGTTTCTAGACAAGGTCATGGAAATGGAGACAAGAGGTGTAGTGGAGCTACAGAACTATGGGTGATTTTATGGTCTTGTCTAGAAAGTCTTAGCCTGATTAGCTACTATGATTAACAATGAAATATGTGTAATAATATCAAGTGGGAGTGGTGAAGATATGAATACTAATGTGCATAAACTAGTGTCAATATCTAGCTGACTAGCGGGCTCGTTGGGTTGCGGGAGCTATGCATCAGAACTAAAGACTCGTTGAGGCTGAGGCCCTCAGTATGGTCATGCATGCAATCAAACCCTATTTCCAAGAGTAGTCCAAAATTTGTAGGCTTGATTAGCAATGATATTTAGTGTATCTAACTATCCTATTTTCTCAGTGTATGTTGTAGGTGTGTGTAAGACTGTTAAATGCAAACTTGTGTCAATGTCAATTATTAGCTCCGGCCCATTGGGTTGTGGGACCAGGGATAAAAATGTAAGTCTTTTCCTGTTGTGGACCATTGATGGTCATGCAAGATGAATTGATTTTATTTTAGTAAATAAACTATCTATCAAAGGAAATATAACCTATGTTTTTGGTGTTTTCTCAATATATTGGAACAAAACAAGAAATGAGCTAATCTATGGAAAGTAAATGTTTTTGTTCTTTTCTAACTTTTCAGACAATGCATCTAATCTAATAAACAAATTAAATACAAAAATTAGCTAGATGTAGCTAACTATTTGTGCAGATGTGTGAATCTAAATCCAAAACCTATTCCAATTGAAACAAAATCCTTCCAACCCTACCTTAGAAGTGAAGAATAAATCATAACCTTAACAGAGCTATTGTTCCCCACAGCTTCCCTGGTATTGTTGAAGAGAAAAATTCCTATTGATTTGATCTACTTGAGATTATCGGCTAATTGGAATGAAATGTTTCTCTACTCTATTTGATATGCAATTGAAATTAACAATTCATAATTGACAGTTTGATAAACAAAGCAAAAAAATACACAACTCTAACTTGGAAGAACGAGAACCTTAGAAAATCCAAGAGTATCGATATCCGTCCCCTCATTCCTTTCCTTTCTTTCTTTGAGTGCTCATGTGAGTCCACCAGATTGGGAATTCAAAGAACAACAACAAGAGGATGGTGCTTGAGCAATGGAAAATTGGAAGAAAATATGGACGTAATGTAAGTAGAAGAGAGATAACAAAAGAGATCTCGAGCTTGGCTATGCAATTCCTAGCAAGATTATGGTAGTAAAAAATACAAGATACATAAAATTCTCAGGCCCTTTTTCTTGAATACAAGCATGAAATATATAAGAATAGAGGCTAGGAGGTTACTTCATGCACAAGGCAAGAAGAGGCAGTTCTAAATAGTTAAATCTCATTTAAAATAGAAGGAGCAAGGAGAACCAAGCAAAAAAATCTAATTTTAGACAACTCGACACATGAATGCCATTGTTTCTCTGATTATTGCCATTATTTTTGTTGTTATTTGTAACACCTGTGTTAGTAGGATTAACCACATTAGGATTTTTGGGCTGGTCAGTCACACCGTCAGTCGTGACTCCATGATTCTTATTAAGGATATTTGGTCCTTGATTGTTTTTCGTGTTGTTGGAGTAGCCGGGAGTGTTTTGAGCAGGAGTGACTAACTTCCCATTTTCCCCGTAGGTCTTACAACCACTATCAATGGCTGCTTGGTCAATTCAAAGAGTGCCTTCTAGCACTTCCTCATAGCTCCTAAGTGGGAACTTTTGAACCTCTTCTTTTGTCTCTCTATTGAGAGAGTGGAGGAATAAATCAAAAATTTCCGTTTGATCCATGTTTAGAGCACTTGCGGAAGAATAGAGAACTTGTCTCCACCTCTAAATGAAGTGGGCTGCAGATTCGTTATGTTCTTGTTTGATGTGCAAGAATTCTTTGATCCATGTTCTTAGCATCTTATTCATATCGAAAGCCTTAATGAAATATGACATGAGTTGTTTAAAAGAGTGTATCGAGGCCTCCGGTATTCTATAATACCAGTCAAGAGCGATGCCTTCTAACATCTTAGGGAATATTTTTGCAACAATTGCATCCCATGGGAGCAACTATCAAATGGCTATTGCGTAGGATTTGATATGAGCATTTGGATCACCCTCCCCTTTAAACTTTAGAAGATCAGGTAATGGCCTTAGGAGCATGACTGTCCGGATGGAAAAGTCCAAAGGATCCTTTAGGTACTCAGAGTAGGTTCCCATTACGTATGTTTCAACCATTGAAGGTCCTTGTTGGGGAAGCAAAGGTTGCATTAGTTTCTCAAACAACATGACATAGGAATTTTTGGGGAATATGGCGTTCCTGTGGATAACCATAAGGACCCGGATAGGTGTATGCATCTCCTTGTGGCATTTTAGAGTATGTGTGCATATAGGGGGTTTAGCCACCGTATACGGAGATAAAGGTGAGAAGTCGTGAATGTCACATTTCTGGTTGGTATAACATTTAAGAATGCACTTCCAAATTGGTGCTTGTTGTAGGTATCCATATGTGGCTTGAAGAGGCATACCCGAGGTACCTGTCCCAGTTAATAAATCCCTAGGGTTTGGAGTATTCATGTAGACTAGCGATTTCATGTGGTAGGTATTTTCCCATAGTTTTTGTGGGTACGACAAAGTTTTCTCTTTCCCGTGGATGAATTCTACATTTTTGGATAAGCTCTAACTCTTTGACCCTATCCACCAAGGCTAAAATGACATCACGCATCGACAGGCGGTGCCTTGCTTGGGTACCTTTTATTGAACCCTTTGAGGTTGTTAGGGAGTATGGTATCCTCGCTATGAATTGTTCACGATGTTACCACCCATCATTGGTTGTATTGTCGGTTTGTGGAGGGGTAGCATTATTGTTTTGAAGTAGGACACCACCTTGTCCTTATAACCTATCAAAAGATTGGTTCATGTTATGGAAGTGTTGTTCACCCAGCGTATTATGCTAAGTATTCCTCATCTAGATGGGGGAGTTGATCAGATTGCATGGTAATGGACTGCCGAAACAATACCCAAGGAGATGAGCTTGCTTCACCAGTGAATGCCATGTTATTTGAACTTGATTTTTCAAGGGGATAAGTATGAGTGACCTGATCAAGTTCTTTAATGCTTACAAAAGAACCAACATTGGTTCCCTGAAGTAGAGGGTTTTGAGTAGATGAGCAGTTGTTCACCCATGTTGAAAGTGAAGGTGATTATTGTGGTATATTTGATTGGTAATGGTATATGTCGAAACTCGGGATGGGCTGACCATACTCGTCATATCCTAACATATTCGGGGGTATAAGAATACCTACATAATAATGGATGCAGAAGTGGAAACATTTAGAGACTAGCTCTTCATGTTGGGTTCACCAATTTTTTATGATAGAAAATCAACACGTGACCTTCTTCACACCCGACCTCCCGAGGTCATGCCAAGATAGCCGGTGTGGAATGGAAATGGAAGTGAAAGTGATGGCAGTGATCAAGCTAATTGGGCAGCCTTATGTCTTCAACACGCAATACTGGAATATAAGAATCTAAGGCAAAGAATGTTCTCCTAACCTAAAAGGGTGTGATGGTATAGTTTGATATGATAGCTACTTGGAGAATCCAATCGATGTCTAGTTCTTCCGAGATTCTATTGAGTGGTTGCAAAATACATGGAAAGTAACTTGCAGTGCCTCATATGGGTTTCTAGAAAAGGTCATGGAAGTGGAGATAAGAGGTGTAGCAGAGCTACAAGAACTATGGGTGATTTTCTGGTCTTGTCCAGAAAGTCTTAGCCTGATTGGCTGCTATGTTCAACAATGAAAGCTATGTAATAATATCGAGTGGGAGTGGTGAAGATATGAATACCAATGTGCGTAAACTAGTGTCAATATCTAGCTGACTAGCAGGCCTGTTGGGTTATGGGACCTGTGGATCACAACCAAAAACTTGTTGAGGATAAGGCCCTCATATGGTCTTGCATGCAATCAAACCCTATTTCTAGGAGTAGTCCAAAATTCATAGGACTGATTAGCAACAACATTTAATTTATCTAACTATCCTATTTTCTCAGTGTATGTTATAGGTGTGTGTAAGAATTTTAAATGCAAACTTGTGTCAATGTTAGTTATTAGCTCCGACCCATTAGGTTGTGGGACTAGGGGATCACAACCGTAAGTCTTTTCTTGTTGTGGACCGTTGATGGTCATGCAAGATGAATTGATTTTCTTTCAGTAAATAAACTATCTATCAAAGGAAATCTAACCTATGTTTTTGGTGTTTTCTCAATATATCGGAACAAAGCAGTAAAACAAGCTAATCTATGGAAAGTAAATGTTTTTGTTCTTTTCTAACTTTTTAGACAATGCATCTAATCTAATAAACAAATTAAATACAAACAATTAGCCGATGTAGCTAACTATTTGTGTAGATGTGTGAATCTAAATCTAAAATATATTCTAATTGAATCAAAATCCTTCCAACCCTACCTTAGAAGTGAAGAACAAATCATAACCCTAACAGAGCTATTGTTCCCCACAGCTTCCCTGGTAATTTTGAAGAGAAAACTTCCTATTTATTTGATCTACTTGAGATTATTTAGCTAATTGAAATGAACTATTTCTCTACTCTATTTGATATGCAATTGAAATTAACAATTAGTAATTGATGCAGCTTGATAAACAAAGCAAAAAAATACACAACTCCAACTTGGAAGAGAAAGAACCTTGGAAAATCCAAGAATATCGATGATTGTCCCCTCGCCTCTTTGCTTTCTTTCTTTGAGTGCTCATGTGAGTCCAAGGGATTGGGAATGCAAATAATAGCAACAAGAGGATGATGCTTGAGCAATGGCAGCTTTGAAGCAATCTAGACACAATGCAAGTAGAAGAGAGATATCATAAGAGATTTGAGCTTGGATGTGAGATTCCTAACATGATTATGGCAGAAAAACAATACAAGATACACAAAATTCTCAAGTCCTTTTTCTTGAATACAAGAATGGAATATATATGAATGGAGGCTAGGATGTTACTTCATGTATAAGGCAAGAAGAGGTAGTTCCAACTAATTAAATCTCATTTAAAATAGAAGGAGCAAGGAGAACCAAGAAAAAAAGATAATTTTAGACAATTCGGTGCATAGATGCATCCAAAAAGCAAACTTAAGTGAACCATCACATGTTTTAAAACATGCATGAATAATATGGAAAAAGCGGGCGGACTCGCCACCGAGGCAGAAGGTGGTCGTGGCAATCAAGGCCAAAAAAGCATAAAAAGAAGTGGGGAGATGGAAAAATGCATGAAAAAGCTAAGTAAGGTCATCTCGGCTAGAAATATACATTACGAATGGGTTTTGGGGCTCGAACACCTTCTTGAAAGGATTTTGAATCATCATTGGGGATTCTTGTAACTTTTTTCTGAAAATGTAGCCCATGTAATTTTGGGTGCATACATATGACCACCAAGGTCAGTCTCAATCAAGAATATGCATTATTTATTTCATTCAATGCCTTCTTGAGCTTTGTATAGGTATATAGGGTTTGGTTTACATTTTAAAATGTGACACGGAACCCTACAAAAAGTGGATGCATAAAATGGTGAAAGGAAGAAGATGAGTTTATACCTTAAAAAGACTAGAAGTAGAGTTATTGCAGGGACACTAGTACCCAAATCATACACTAGCACTCAAGGAGGTGTTGTACTATTGTGGTGCTCTTGTGTGACTCAGATCTCAAATTCTTAGATAGAGCTTGTATAGTCCATATTCATCATGTTCTAGTCCATTTCTAGCCCATAGTTAGCCTAGATCTCTTGATGCAAGTTAAGTCACTCTTATATCCCATCTTGCATACTTACTTGTAATTTGCATATTAGATCTTGTTTTTTATTGTTATATTCATTTGATCTATCCTTTGATAAAGATTTAATTTTTTCTAAATTATTTAGTGAACCCGCTTTATTGATAGAACCCTCGATTTCCATATGATCCCTCATTTTTTTTTCATCATAGCCCTAAACCTAGTACCTTAAGGTTTATTTCTTTGGTTGTGGATTTCATTTTCTTTCATTCATCATGTCGACTCTCAGGGATCATTATCAATATCCGTCCAACTTGCCCACATATCCTAAATACCATATCTCATATGCATCTTCATTTAGCACATAAGCTATCGAGTCTCTTTCTCATTCCCAAATAATTGTTGACAATGTTCCTCCATTATGTATTTAGGTTCAAATTCATAATATAGTTGAGAATAATTTACGTGATAATTGATCTTTTCTTAATATGTGAAACATTTCCTTTCTCCATCAAATAGGATTTTTTGTTTCTAATCTAACTCCATCTACTCTATGTATTTGTGGTTTTGATAACACACCTAAGAAAGTGTTGGGAGAAATCACTCTACCCATTACTCCGTGATCTTGCACTCTTGTTGTTTGATTACATGTTATGCTTTATAATCTCAATTATAATATCCTTTTAGGTCATCCTTGGTTACATACTATGCATGTAACTCTTTCTACCCATGTCATAGAACCCAATGCCATTTCCACACATTTTTCCATGGGTAATGCTATAATAGATTCCAAAACTCATGTTTCTATTCATCGCGATATCCCTCTCATACATGATATTGAAGTTGCTACTTTTATTACACATCATTTTTCTCTTGTGATGGACTACAATGCTACTGATTTACATGATGCACTTTTTACAAAACCCATGATACTCCTCCCAACATGTCTTACTCTTGATTCACTTCTAATGATCATATGATTATTTATTCTAATGTTACATCACTCTCTACACCTTCCTAATCACAAGTTAGAACACAATGTGTTGATTTGATAATGATTCCTAATGCTCTCACTTTCCAATATTTTTGCATTAATCATTTACTATGAATAATCCTCATCTTGTTACATTTATGGGGAAATAAATTCCCCTCTTTTAACATTTATGTCAATTATAATAGGGGCTACTACATACAAATTTAATTCTTCCAATCTTCCAAAATTTCTAGTCTTTATTTTACTCAACTAGAGCTAGGCGCGTTGGCACCTCATCCAGAAAAATATGGAAGCTTACCTAAAGTGTGCGCAATCACCAGGTCCCTCCTTTTCTTTACTTATCATGATGTTAGCATTCATGTTCATCATATTCATAGTTAAACCATCGATTCATGCATAGAGAATCATCATAATCATGGCAGTTTAGAAACACATATAATAAGAAAACTTAATCAACATAAAGAATGATTATTAACACTTGAATTCCCAAGATCCCATAATCGGACATGGTTGATTTAACAACACAAACACAATTATCCATTACAAACCATAATCAAATATATAACAAAGAATTTGAATACTTCACAGCTTCTAACACATCATTGCATAGGACCCGTGTGCTCTCATATAGATTCCAAAACCTTAAGACTACATAATACCAAAAATTATCGACTCTCCTATTCTTGAGCTAACACTACCTATATATAAGCGTGGGAAATTTTCCTTCACCTCTTCATGCACTCACCTAATAATAGGCGTGCATAAAAATAGCTTCTTGTATGCTTTCTTTTACATCTCATGCTAATAATATATTATTCTAAATATACAAAAACATTACATGCACTAATCCTATTATTAGCCTTGATCCATGCATAATCTTCTTCTCTGTCCTACATGTGATTTTTCAAAATTTGGCTCCTATGTGTGTCCCAAGATATCCTTCTTTTGTCTAATTATAAACCTTTGTTGGACACCACTCCATCTCTAATTTTCTATTTTTAGCCATGTCCTTATAAAATAAGCTAATTCCCAAAATCTATGTGCTCATGCAAAAACCTTTGCACGCTGATCCTTTTATATGTGTGCACCCTTTACGCACCCCTCTTGTGCATGGTTAAAAACATCCATACGTGGCTATTAATTATCCATTTTCCTTGTTAAACATTACCCCACACACTAATGTCATTTCCCATCCTTGGTAATGTTTCTCCCTACTTATTCCTCCAATGAATGAATGAAAGAATTTTGAAAGAATATATAATAATTCCAAAAATACCATGAATCAAAGAATAAGGACTCTCAAACTTATGTGTAGGTGACCTCAAGATTTAGGTGGCTAAAGGAGCTCCGGGAACTCTGTTCTCAATGCATCCTCTAAAATTTTCCATTCTTCGAGCTCCTATGTGGATTTCCCGGCATTGCATCTATAATTATTGAAATATGATCTAGCTCCAACTCACCCACTTTCTCCTTGAGTTATTCGATGACCAAATTCAACTCGTAGTCACTCCTCCATCATATCCATCCGTTCCATGACCAAGAGTTGTATTTTCTAGATATAAAATTCCGCAGTCTCCTAATGGCCATTATTAGGTATATCTACATTGACATTTATGCCATGACCTTTGTTCACTCAATATTATTACTTGGTGTCTTCTCCTGGATTGCCTTAAGCTCTTCCTCTTCCTTAGAAACATGCGTGCTTGAGAATAGGGTCAATGTTTTGGTACCTATCAAAAGCCAACTCAACTTTACTATTATCCTCCCTAACCTTTTTGATTAAAGCCTCAAACTTAGTTATCTTGGCCTCCACATCCACTTTATTCATTTTCTTCTCCTCGACCAATTCTTCCGCTAATGGACCAAAGGAAACTCTTTATATTAAAGAACAACATCCCAACCAAGTATTTGAGATATTCCATCTAATTGTTATAATATGTTTGAGCTTGGCTTACTAAGGTGTGGAATGTTCCTGTGATTAATTTACCAATGCTCTTTCACTCTCATAAGCCTCCTTCATGTGCAAGTTGATCTCCTTTTATATCATCCTTCATATTCTCAATCTCGCGCTCCTTTTTCTTCTTATCTTATACCATGAGCCCTCATGGTTGCCCCCTTTTCTAGGTTTCTGTATGACCTCAATTATCATCTTAGTCAAGGTGTTGCACACCTAATCATTAGTCAACCTCGTGGGGAAAACAATATTGTATTATTTTCTTTTCTCTTTTGCCAATGCCAAAGTTGAGTAGGACTCGCTACTTATCTCAAATTTTGGTTCTTCTCGCATGGATATACATGCTCCATGACAAAATATTCTTCGTGCACAAGATCCCACCTCTCTCATCTAGTATGTCCCAGCCAAATAATTTTCCTTAGGTATCATGCTTTGAAACCTTGACCTCACTACCTTTGAAGGATTTTAAATGAACAACATGAATGATGACTGTGGTGGGTTTTTCCTCCTAAATTTCTTTTCCTTTCTGTGATCTATCCTCAGAGTGAAAATATTTTTGCTTGTCTCACTAGAAATGCCCTTATCCTCCTTGATGAAATAGAAATCATAACCTTCTTCCTTATCTTTCTCATGCTCTTCCTTATGAGTGATACACATTTCCTCTTCCCGCACCGATGCTTTGTCTTTATGTGGGATTATATTCTACGTGCCCTCTTCACCCTTCTCTTCGAGATCAACTCTATGTGCATAGGTTGATTCTCCTATACTTCATTTTATCCATATGAAGATCCTTCTTCTTCGTGCGTGGTGTCCTTGCATCTTTCTTCCTCATAAATTTTATCTTTCTCATCATCGATATGATTTGAGATCTTTTTGACCCCTTCTTTTCCCGAGTGGACTTACCTTGGCCGGATGAGAAGATCTTGCACCCTCTCTTTTAGGTGATTTTGTAGTTTCTTTCTTGGGTGCCATATTTTATCCCCAATATCACACCATAACATGTAACCTATGAGCTATTGTACTAAGTGTTCAAACCCTCAACATACCTTTGTGTACCCTACTCTTCTACCCTAGCTACTCAATTTTCTAGCTCCATAGCCCTACCTTTACAATACCCGAGCTCGTGAAAACCATGTCTTTCCAAAATCTAGCTCTATAAACCCTTCTTTACCCATTCCCTCACCTTTCTCTCAAAATTATACTTCTTCTACCAAAGGATCTCCACATTGAAAGCTTTTGCACTCTACTCCGCTTTTCTATCGCTTGATTCACTTTGTTGCACTTTGTCACTCGATTGATTGGTCACTCAAATATCTTCGAATACAAGGTAGAAAATGACTCAAATTTCCCCTTTTATAACTCTCTTGTAATTTAAAATTCCATTGATTTTATTATTAGATTTAAGACACCTTTTTAAACTTTTATGATTTAAAGCACTTTTTCATTTTAAAACACCTTGTCTTTTAATGGTACTTTTCCTTTTCTCTATGACTTTAATCCATATGAAAATTCATAACCTTCTCGTGCACTAATAATTCTAAGATCATAGTCATATTTGTGCACACTTCCTTGCACTGCAACCCATCTTCCTCTGTGTTATAGACCAAGTAGTCTATCCAGCCACTTTGCCCCCTCACGCTACATTGCATGACCTCTTTCTTGTGTTGCTTCTTGGTATAAGAAATTATTTTCAAACACCATCATTCCTTAACACCTAAAACATATTTCTTTCTCTTTTCCTCATACCCATCTAGTATCCAATGAACATAATAATTTTGAATTTATCACGCACACTACTAAACAAAGTACAAACATCACGGTCTTTTTCTTCTTTCTCGCATGCATTTATACCTGCTTTCCACTCCACACTAAAATTATGTGCAGTCCTTTGTGCATCAAATTAATAATTAGTAATCAACTTCTATGCATGAATACACTTATTATGACAAAAAAATCAAAGAAAAAAAAAAATGAAATGGAAATCTAATCTAAGTGGTAATACTGCCTTATTACAAACATCAAGGAAGCTTATTTATAGTAGGGATTCAACCTACTCCCATTGAAGTAACTGGGAAACATGGTGCCATCCAACACTTGTAATTGACACATGCTTGATTCTAATATATTGGTAATTATAAAGGGTCTCAAACAATGAACTTTCAACTTCCTCGAGTGGCACAAAAACTTGGATTCATAAAGAAGTACCATCTTTCCAGCTGCAAATGATTTGTTCTTGATGCGATTGTCATACCAAGCTTTCTATCTTGCTTTTGTATCACATGTGTAATGATGCGCTACTCATCTAATTACATCAATTTATCAATATACTTATCCATAACATGTTCATCATCTAATCCACTTACGTGCACAATACATAGGGATGGTAACATAAATTCCATAGCTAGTACAACCTCCACACCAAACACCAACTGAAAGGGTGTGTCCTTGTTTAATCATGTTTACGGGTTGTTCTATATGCCCAAAGAACTGATGATACCTTGTCATCCCAGTCCTTTCTTCCAACATCACATATCTTCGTTAGTATTTATCCCAAGATCTTGTTGAAGCTATCAACAGTTTCATTAGCCTGAGGGTGATAAGGAGTAGTCTTATGGTGTGCCACCATAAATCCTTCTAATATATTATAATACTCTTATGGTGTGCCACTATAATATTTTCCCAAAGGAACCTTATTGTTGTTGTTGTCGTTCAATATTTCATAGGTGCATCCTCTACCCACCATGTTAAATAGTCAATACATGTAATAATGTAGTGTGCACTACACTACTCACAGTGGTGTAATAATCCCTACAAATCAATTTCCTAATTTAAAAAAGGTTTTGCACTTGCTATATGTATTAATGGAATTTCATCTCTATTTCTAGGCTTTCTAATTGTCTCTGCAAAAGTGATCACATGATCCGACATAAACCTTGGTATCCTTGTACAATGTACCCCACTATAAACCAACTAAAAGGATATTGTGTGTAGTCACATATCTTATATAACTTCCTCTTGTTATACCCCCACGATCCTCCTCCATAATGACTTCATGTTTGTGTTCAAGTACACATTTACGTAAGACCTCATCTCTACCCATATTATACAAATATCCTTCAATAAGATGATAGGGTATGGCTTAACTATAAAACTACTTATTTTCCAATTTCTTGATTCCTTCTAGCAGACAAGTCGAATGCACAAAAGTATGGCTATGTCCTCTAAATCATCTCAAGCGGGATTCAATCAACAACTATGAATCAAGCATTTTATCTTCAATACTTTGTACATCCTCTCTAGAATTGATCCTTGACAAGTGATTAGGTCCCCAATTTTTGTTACTGGATTGAATACAACTATTAAAGTAAATTCCTAAAAAAGGAGTATCTAGTGGTAGATGTGCCCTTTAAAATAGGTTTTTGACCAAGTACTTCAATGCCATATGCTCAGATATAGAAAATGAACTATGTGGCCAATAAGTAATCTAAAAATTTGTGGATCACGTAGATCATAGATAATCCTCGCACTCGTGGTTATGTGATTATACTTTACCGATGCCAATTTCCTACATGCAAAACATATGGGATGATCCATATTACCCTCTCCCAGGTTACATCAAGACTATGCCAATAACCATGCCAAAGGCATCACCATGTACATGGAAAGGTTTGTACCAAAAAGGGAAGTGTAACATTGATGCAATAGCAAACTTCTCCTTTAATGTTTCAAACATATGCTACTACACGTCACCAAAGTAAAACTTTCCCTTACCCTTGAGAAATTCCTTCTTGAAGGTGTAACAATTTTTTCATATCCCTTGATAAAATTCCTATAATAACTAGTATGCCACAAGAAACCAAGAACTTCACTTTGATTGGTAGGTTATTCTAATCCTAGAATCACTAAATTTTTATTGGATCCACCAATAGTCCATTCTTACAAATTATATTCTCAAGCTAGGTACCAAACAAGGTGGCAAAGATACACTTCTTTATGTTGAGAGATATTCTTAACTACCCGCATCTCTAAAAATGAGCCTTAGATTATCACAATGATCTTTTACAATCCCATAGATAGTCCTGTAATCTAGATAAACCTATAAAAATTCATGAAATGCCTACACAACTATGCGTGAGAACACTGCTGGCACATTCTTCAACCCAAAGGGCATGACAGTATATGAAAAACTTCCCCATTATGTGGTGAAGGTATTATTCTCCCAATCCTTGCATGTAATGCATACCTAATGATAACCTACAAATCCATTAGTAAATGAAAACATTTCACACCCCATAATTCCCTTAAGGATATCCTCTCATAAAGGCATAGGAAAAAGATCTATAACACATGAGGCACCGAATTCCCTTTAGTCAACACAAATCCTAATCTGTCCATCCTTTTTGATGTTGATCATCATGGGGCTAACCCACTATGATTCCTCAATCGATTCAATGATTCTAGAGTAGAACTTATGTACCCAAAGAGATGGTGGTAAAGCTTCTTAGATTTATTTACATTATCTCTCGTAGTTATGGATGTGTACCAAAGTAGGATTTTTCCCATCATACCCGTGTATAAGGGGGAAAATTTATCCGAGTCAATCTTGTTAAAAATGAAACCCTTACCTCATGCTAGCCTAGAATATTATCTCTTTGTGTTGCCCACCTATGCATAACTATTCCACAAAAAGTATAAACCATAATATTCCACATATCCTCTTCATTCTTCCATCGATCCTCCATGACACACAAGAAAGATTCAAGATTTTTCTCTCCACTATAACTAGGTAACTCGAGTTTTTACCAAACACCTAATCATGTATGGCTTGATCATTTGAGTGAATCTTCCTATAATCTTGTGTCTAACCATTTAATTCATTTTATGGGCCCAATTGTCAAAAGAAACAATTGTAGTGTCACTGACAGATTACACATCTTCTCACTGAAGTACACCTTCCTTAGATGGTTCCAAGTTCTCAAGGTCATGCAACGTACATGCATAAATCCTATTAATCTCTTCTTCACTCATTGGTTCAATGTAGGGCATATCCTTCACATCATCCAGGGGTATGAAAACATGCTCTTCCTTGTTCTCAAAACTGATACATCTCTTATTAAATTGTAAGTCCACATTATTTTCAGAGTACCAAGGATGCCCAAGTAGTGCTGGAAAATTATCTACCTCAGCGAGCTCTAATGATTCAAAATCTCTTGTAAAATTGGATCCTTAAATAGTAATTAAAGCATCCTTCAACACCTCAAATAGGAATGGCCCTTGTCTTATTTTTCATATACAACACATTAGAATATGGCTACAATGGTGGCCTTCCCATCTAGTTCCATGCATCCAAATTCAAAACATTCACCTCGGTGCCTATGCCAATCGAATATTATGACCATATAATCACAATCACTAAATCGGTCTGATTTCCTTTTCATACTCATGGTTTTGCAGTGGTAAATTTACATGATGTATCTTACACTCATGCTCAACTTCTCGTGTGTGGAACCTTCTTGCCTAACCATTCTCCTAACAAAGCAGGATGATGTTCTCATACCTTCGCATCCTACATACATGCTTCAAATCATCTACATCATTTTGTGTAAGCTCAATGTTCTTTGTGCATTCCATCTTACGTGCATACTTATTCAAGCATTGGATCTCACCTTGCAAATATTTGATCACTCCCATGGTTTCCTAATATACCTCCTTCTAATGACTAGCATATATATACTTAACATGCATAATTGCCTCTACACGAGTAGTCACTAACAAAGACCGAAGCTCTAGATCGATGTCTTCTTTGGTGTCCCTTGTTAATTATTTACATGTTCTACCTTTATCATCCTTGTGCCTTTTTCCTTATTTGTGTCCATACACATATTCTCATAAAGTTCCGATAATCTTAAACTTTATTTTACTTTCCATGATAAAAACAAACCCGATTCTTGGGAAACTTGCGCTGGTAATGATTTGGGGACTCACAAGTATAACAAGTCTTGTGAGTGAATATTCCTCTACCTCCATGACCTCTTCTTCGATATCCACCTTGGAATCCACCATCTCCAATATTATATCCTTCATTATGTTGGGCTTCTTGTGTCTCGAGAGCTACTTGCAACCGTCGTCTATCGCAATCCAATTTTGCATGCCTCATGAAGTTTGTCTCATGGCCGACACTAGTTAGTCAGATTCATGGTGTGCATCGCAAATCTTGCTATACATGGAGACATTATTCATTATCGCACACTAAAAGAGGGGGAAATTACAAACATCATGATTCTTGTGAAAAATGCCACAAGAATGTAAAAATGTGTGCACATTATTGTACGTATAACTATCCTTAATATATCCTTCCACATCACAATCGATGCACCATTACCAACTTCGTGTCTCATGTGCCAAATTAGTACAAAGATTATCCAATTTATTATCCATAGATAATATTTTTTCCTCTAGGATCAATCCAAAGTTGTCTGCACTCCCAACTACTTCAGCTTGCGAGCTACTTCCAAAGCCTCACACGGATCAGTAAATGTTTTATGTGATAATGCCCTTTGAAAAGGAGTAAGAAATCCTCTAATGAACCACCATACAAGTTTGATTTGATGAATATCATAAGATAGCTTAGATAAGAGAGTTTTAAACCACACATCATAATCCCTCATACTTTCAGATAAGCCTTACTTGATGTCCTTGAGCACGCTAATACTCTATTTCTCAAACTATGGAATGTGAAATTCAACAAGAAATGTAGTGCACAAAGCATCATAATCCACCATAGTCTGATGTGGATCATAATTTATATACCAAATGTGTGCACACCCTTGAAGTGTGGTGGAAAACTAATTTTCCTTTCTATAAGGGGTTTTTATTGCCCTTGGATGTAAATAAAAATTCACACTTGTGCACATACTATGCAACATATTCCACACCTTTATACTCTCGTAAGTGAAGAGACATCTCAAAGAAATCTTGGGGTGTTTACTGCAGTGGTTGTTGAGGTGGTGTTTGTGATGGCTGATTTGTTGGTGGTTTGGGACCTTATCCTAAGGTAGTATTAGATCTTGAACCAAACCTCCACTAGGATTTCCTCTACGCACTGGCTTGCCTGAACCTCCTGAACCTCTCGCTACGACCTATGGTCCTATAGATAAAATACCTTATGTCCTAGTTGTTGCATTGAACAAGACACCAAATGTTTGTTTTATAGTAGCACCTATTGGATTTCTTCCAATAGTCTATGTGCCAACACTCTGTGTTGATTATGCGAATGTAAAAATACCTCTAAAAGTACTTCCAAATAGGGGCACTGATACACCGCCATATGCATGTCCCTAATTTTTGTACTTGAGTTGAAATTATAATATGCCTACTTGTATCTCATTCATAACATGGAGATGCTACTTACTCTCCTTCATTATTATGTTCTTCAACAACTACCTCTAGATCTAGAACACCTTGCACAAGATATAGGTAGCCAAGATGGGTCAGATGTGCATCTGCGGTCCTTATTCTCTCCTCCGACATGCTTTCATCGAAGCCATTGGGTCTCTCTAGTGTGATTTCCTAATGTTGAGAGGGCATGATACTATGGAATCTCATCTAATATGAGGCTCTAATAACTTCTTCCAATCATCATTCTTCTTGATAGCGGTGACACATCAACTACCGTCTATCATGCCTCATTATACTTGAGTAATCTTTACTTTCTTTATCTTTCTTCTTCCAGGACCATTGTCATCCTCTCCAAACTTGTTCCCACCCCTATGAACAGTGGAGATTTATGTCTTAATAGGTAATTTCTCCATTCCTAGTTATACCATTAAGATCTTGATAGCTAAGGGTATCACACACAAATAGGATCCTCTTGGTTCTCACAAAAACAATAACTTTTCCTCCTCTAGACATGAATATGTTAAAACTATGTATTACAAAGTATATCTATATAGTATGCCTTTCCACCAATTATATACAACTTTAGTCCATGTCTCGGTTGATTCAAAGAGGGTCTGATAGTCTTCCTGCATCCAAGCCTTCTTTCTTGGTTGGAGACCTTTGTTTTCTACGTAAAATGCCAACCACTGGTATAACTCTACTAGGAAGGAACTAAATAATGTCTCATACAAGTAGTCATATAGAGTGTCTTCTACCCACTTTCACACATTAAAATTAGGACTAGTGTTATATCTTTGTGTAAAATCATCTTGGGCATCTTCTATCCATCTCTCAATAACTTGCAAACATAGTCGATACAACATTTGCATGTAACATCCTGAGTAAACAGTTTGAAAAGATTTCCTAGTAACAAAACCAAAATGTAGTCTTTGCTTTATCCAAAAATATCTAGGCACACCGAAACCTCATCCAAACAAGTATATAATCTCACCCAAAGCGTGCACAATCACCAGTCCCTCCTTTGTGTTAGAATCGAGGTGTGAAAATTATTAACCATATTAAATTATATTCCAAAAATTTACAAAAAACCATAAATAAATACACCACACAATAAAAACATGTGAACACAAAATTTAACATGGAAAACCCCTCAAAGGGTAAAAAACCATGGAAAAAATCCATTTATTGAGATACTTTTCACCTAGTTTAGTAACTCCTTCCTCACTTATAGTCTATGTTTTAACTCGGAATACATGAATTGAATATGAATATGACCTATAGTCATATTTAAATAACCCAAAGGGTTATGACCTTCTTAAGTGATGGGGTACACCTCCCTGATTTAATATTAGTTAATAAATAACTAACAACCTAATATAAAGTTTATATTTAAATAATAAGAATATAAGTTATTCTATATTATTTAACTATAAACTAAATATTATGATCACTTAATATTATAGTTCTAACACCCCCTTAATATTAAGTGGGGATCCATATGCCAACATTACCTATTTGTACAACATGATTTACAAATCCATAAACCCCAAAGGTTTACGATAACATATGTATTTTTAAAGGAATTATAACACCTTCATCATGCTCAACTTACCTTTTGGTACAAAAGAATTCATGATCCATAAATCAAAAGTATGATTTAGACTAAACATGATTCGTGAGACTAAATCCCACTATTTCTCATGGAAAAATTCTTAACGGCATATTTTAGGAGCCTTTTATAACATAAAGACATCCTTTACAAATAGATGCACACACTAGACTGTATTTTCTATAAACTCTATTAGTTTACATAGACCATAAAAGATATTTTTACAATGCTTTATACCTGAAAGCGTATATAGAGGAGAAGGATTCAAAATCGACAACCATTAGGAGGTGGCATTTCCATGCACACTCCCCTTAATGTAAAATTTGAAAGGCCAAACATTTCACACACTTGCATCATTTTACAACACACAATGTCTTATAAACATAATTGAAATATTTGATCTTCTTGATTTGGAAGTACTGGAGATATATATTACCATAGAGAACCTTCTCTTGAATAACATGCATAGTAACTTCTATATGATTCATTCTCTGATGTTGAACTGAATTCTTTAGCAAGATAAATACAACTCTGAACACCACATAGAAGAGGAATACTTCTTTTAGCTTCCATGTGTATCTCTTCCAATGTAACTTCAACCACATGGATTCTTTGTTGCTTCCATTGTACTTCTCTACCTCAATAGAAGAAATGGAGATTGTTGGTTTCTTTTGTTGTTCCAAGTAATGGTTCTTACACCAAAAAAATTGAACACATATCCAATATATTTTATATCTAACACAACATCAACATGGTTAGAGTCACAATATCCATATAGACATCATAATAAACATATAAATATAAATCATTATTGATTTCACTTTTAACCATCTATAAAAGTTAAACACTAGTTGTATAATAACTAACATAACAATATGCTTAACAACTAACCATGTTAAAATATGTCAAAAAATTTCAACACATTACTCTTGTAAAATATATATTAGATGCAATCAGTATTGGATGTCTCCAATACAAACACAAAGGCATCCCCAAGTGTTATTTGATATGCATATAATAATATTTTAGTAATCACATACTAAATTAGAATTTAGAAATGTATTATCAACAACATATATAACTTCATTATCTACTTTATCCTTTAAATGATAAGACAAATAGATAACATATATGCAATAATGACCAAATCATGCTAGAATAATGAATACAACATTATTCATTGATACTTGTTGCATAAACAAAGGATAGGATTTGTTCATAGAAGGTACTAAACACATGATTAAAGAGTGGGATTACGGGGTGGAAGTCCCGGTGGGGTTGAGGATAATGCCTCTCACGAGTCTCGAGGGCAGCACCCTGAAACGCTCCCGGTTGTGATACGGAGTAAGGGTTAAGGGCAACACACATCGACACCAAACACAAATTACAATTTACTCCTCTATTGAAATTGTCAAAAATAAGCTCTTTGTGATAAAAAACCATGATTTTTACAAAAATTATATGATCAACATTTTGAAAGTTTTTTTAACAAAATTATTGTTTAATACAAAAATAATTTATTTAATTTTTAAGATTTGATACCTAAAAAAATAAAAAAATAAGTTTCATGTTTTATGTCATAAAAAAAGGTTGGGAGCATAACTCCATGATAGATGGCCGAGATGGTCTCAAGCTCTTATATTAAGAACCTCCTTGCTTATATATTATATTTAACTTGTCATATGATAAAGTCATAACTTTCCATATATATGCTATATATTATATTTATCCAACACCTACCATCCAACTTGTGCAAGGATGAGTTTACATATCAATTAGTCCGTGACCGAGCCACTCTTCATAATTGCTAAAAAAATGAAGGTGGTGTGACCGAATTCACACCAAATTTACATATTTAAAAGGATTTCAAATCCTTAAAAAAATTCCCACTCGTCCCATGTGGGACTAAAATACCATTCATTTAAAAAAATGTGCATGGAAAACTCGTAGGAATTTACCATGAACTCGGTTATGAGATTTTGCATGAAAAGTATATTCTCACTTCTTCTATGATTATTATGTGCAATTAAGTTTATCTTGGTTTGAACTACACATGATGTTCTCTGTCTAATGTAGAAAAAATTATATCAACACGAGTTTTGTTGATGTCATTTTATCAAACTATTTTTCTTGTGGAACTTTATACAATTAGAGCAGGAAGCAACATAAGAGTGTACTACTACTAGTATCAGAAGTGGATTAATTTAGCTTTAATGAAAAAAATCCTATTGGGCAAGTGGAAAAAAAGGAAAAATAATCCCAAAAGCCAAAATTTCCCTATCAATAATTAATTTGAGCACACTTCTATCTATTTTAAGGGTTCCAAGTGGACTGAATTAATATGAAAAAAATTTGGGCTGTTAAAGGAAAAATTAGTCATTGTTTACTTGAAAATTGGCTCATCCATTGAGAAAAGTAGACCCTAGGATAGAGAGGAATTGTGGGGATATATTGTTTATGACACAACATCATCTCAGTCTCATCCTAGTCAAATAATGTTTTGTGAAATCACCTCACCAAATCTCACAAATAAATGCCCATCAAAAGTGTTGCTTGTGCTCCTTGTAACATCTCTGTGCTTACCATCTGCATATTCATCCAAATACCTCTTGTAATTATTAACGGGGGTTGGTTGGTTCATTCGAGATACTAGGAACTTTCTTAGGATCGGACACTAACAACATTGAATTTATAACTCTAGAAAATTCATGCATGGTGAGTCAATCAGAGGGCCATTTCTTGGTGCAAAGTAAGGCCAATCGGAAGATTTCTATTGCAATGGTAGACACATTTTCCTCTTGGACCTTCTATCATATTTCTGCCTCATATTAACACATTTATCTAGAGGAAAATTTTTCTCCGAAGAGATAATCTCTCTTAGAGAATACTTGATCTCGAGTTTAACTTCTAGTTCGAAATAGTCTTCCAAGCTTCTAGATTCACCCATGGCGGACTCGGATATCGCCTTACTACATCATCATTTTGGGGCTTCATTCGGGTGTAACATCCATTTGTATTTATTTTTCTTATTTTGCTTATGATAACTTCTATGTGTAGTGTATCCTTTGCAACACACCATTCTCGCTATCTATCACTTTTTTTCCCTTCTCTTTATCTTTTATCTTGACTAGTTGTATTGATTAAGACATTAAAAGTGTGTTTTTCAGCTATCACACTTATATATCTTCAATATTTATCTCTTTTAAGGGGGTGGAAATACATATTATATAGGTTCTATTTACCATTCCCCATATTAAGTGCTAAAATTTCCACACCAAAAAAATAACTATTCAAAGTTAAGCTCCAAGGTAAAAATCAAGTGAAAGGATGTTAGGGTATTTTGACCATATCAAGCGCTTAACAAGGTTTTTAAATAGTTTTAAAAATAATTAGCATATGGTAGTTTTAAATAAATGTCTTACAATTAAAACATAACAACTATATAGGAAATAAAGGAGGGGCATTAAATATAATGTTTATTGAATTATATTTAACAATGAGTGTCCTAGACCAATTGGAATTTTAGAAGAGCCTACTAATATGGAGGATGTCTCCTCCTTAAGAACCTTTTATTAAATCTTCATTTTATTTTCTTGAACATGTTATGATAGAATTTAATTGATACTAATGTCATTTATAATGAGGGGGAAAAAACAAATTATTTCATTTGTTGTTTTAATTATTTAAACTTTTAGGTAGTTATAAAGTTTATATAGGATTTAATTTTATTAAATCATATGTATAGATCGGTAAGTATAACGTTACAAGCACTTAGGATTAAAAAAATAGGTTTTTAACTTTAAATAACCAACCAATGATTATTTTATATAGAAATACGTAGGCTACATATATAGGTTTAGTATGAAAGGGGCCATATGTACACAGGTTGTGAGTGAAATTATTCCACCATATAAAAATGTGTTGAAATTGAATAAGTTTTCACATGGGCCAATGAAAAATTGACAACCTTATTTTCAGGGAGCGTTCTCTCTCTCTGGGAGACCTTGTGTCAAACTTGAATTTATTCTATAATTTTACTTCACCCTTCACATTGAAAAAATATTCAATTAAATAAATTATTTCACACACTATTTACCCATACAAAAACATTTTTACATGAGTAGAGAGTTCCTTTGACTGTGCACACACATATAACTCCAAAACATTGATACATGTCGAGAGAGGGAGGGGGGTTTAAATAGGTTCCCAATCAACACTTAACCAACATGGATTTAGGATTAATTAAATTATTTAACCAATAATTTATCCCGCTCTAATACTTATGTCGAAATCCGAGGTGTGAAAATATTAACCATATTAAATTATATTCCAAAATTTACCAAAACATTAATGTAAAACATAAATAAATAAACCACATAGTAAAAACAAGTGAACACAAAATTTAACGTGGAAAACCCTCGATGGGGAAAAAACCATAGAAAAAAGTATTTCCATTTATTGAGAAAAATTTCACCCACCCAATAACTCCATCCTCACTTCTACTCCAAGTTTTAACTCAAAATACATGAATTGAATCCAGATATAACCTATAGTAATATTTAAATAACCCAAAGGGATATGGCCTTCTTAAGTGATGGGGCACACTCCCCCATTTAATATTAGTTAATAATAACTAACAACCTAATATAAATTTTATATTTAAATAATAAGAATATAAGTTATTCTATATTATTTAACTATAAACTAAATATTATGATCGCTTAACATTATAGTTCTAACACTTTGCTTTGATTATCAAGATGTTAGCATGCATTTTCATCTCATTAATATTTAATCCATCAATTCATGCATAAATAATCATCGTAATCATGGTGGTTTAGGAACACATATAATAAGGAAACTCGATTAACATAAAAATGATTATTAAAACTTGAATTCCCAAGATCACATATTTAGAAATAATTAATTTAGCAACCCAAACGTAGTTATTCATTGCAAACAATAATAAAATATATAAAAATAATATGAATACTTCATAGTTCCAATACATCATTGCATAGGACCTATGTGCTCTCATATAGACTTCAAAACCATAAGATTACATAATACTAATAACCGTCAACTCTCCTATTCTCGAGCTAGCACTTCCTATATATAAGGGTGGGGACTTTCCCTTCACCGCTTCATGCACTTGCCTAATAATAGGTGTGCGTACAAAATATCTTGCATGCTTTCTTTTACATCTCATACTAATAGTAGATTTTTCTAAATATACAATGGACATTACATGCACCAATCCTATTATTATCCTTAATCCATGCATACTATTCTTCTCCCTCCTACATGTAATTTTTTATAATTTTCAATCATATGTGAACTTCCCAAGCTATCCTTTTTGTATAATTATATACCTTTCTTGGACGCCATTCCATCTTTGCTTTTCAATTTTTAGGCATGTCCTTGGAAAATTAGATAAGTATCAAAATATCTCTACTCATGTGTGAACCTTCTCATAATGATCCTTCCTATATGCATGTTCCCCTTTGTGTACCCCTTGCACATGGTTCCAAATATATGTGTGTGGCTAGTACTTATCCATTTTCCCCACTCAACATTATATATTATTTATGATGAATCTTGTGTCTCTTTCTCTACTATTTTTGGTTGATACTAATGAGCCTCCTAGTGCTACTTATGTTATTCATCATATTGTTGGTCTTCAAACATGTACCCACATCTCAGATCTAGAAGGATCAAGGTGTTTGAGACAACAATGGAACCATCCCCAAGTTGTGGGACCTTGCACGCTTGGGACAAATCTCGGAGAAGGCCAGTTCCTCTATCTATTTCTATTTCTACTACTGCTCCTAATCCTAGTGCTAAAGGGGAAACTAAGATAATAAATGCCAAGGGACTAGGGATAGAAGGATAACATGAAAGGAAACTACACTAAAAGGAGATAACACTAGAAAAGAGGGATGAACACTATTTGTTCTAAGTGAAAATGAGAGGAAATGCATAAAAGAAGGCTAGGCACATATAACACGACTTAAAATGTATCCACTAGATCAATTTTGTGGGACACAACCAAATAAGTAGTTGCGAGGACATGAACTCGACACAACTAACACAAAACACAAAAGAAAAGGCAAGAAGAAGGAATGCAAACACGTCATGATAGAAAATAGTCACAAAACAATGCTTCTATTACTTTCAGAAATGCAAATTGCTGTTATAATGGAGAAAGAGGCCGATATCCACATGCAAGAGCCAGATCTAGAGGTATGCAACTCAAAATACAAAAAGTATGAAGTCCTTAGCAAAAGAATAAGGATCTAGAGTTTCCAACATTAATAATGAGCCCAGATCTTACATTTATAGATGAATCTATAGAAGGAGAAGAGAAGGAGGGAAAACATGAATTTGAAATACAACCACCAACAAGAGGCATTCAATGCCTGTAAATCCACCTAAGAATTTGTCAAATGCACTTCCCTAGGTCTATTTTGGTGTGTTGGATGAGGAAGGAGTATGGATCATATCAAATCAGGTGGTTGAAGCAATCAAATCTACTTCATTAATGCTCAAAAAGATGTTTTCCCATTTCTCACCTACTAGATCCACTAAAATTTGAATTTGAATGTCTAGCACTATGGCTGATGTCACAGATCTTTGACAAGTCTAGGTGCATGTCGATCAGAGATTTGTAGTAGAAGATACATCTGTCAGGAATTTTATCGAGCCGTGGCACACATAAGACACGTGGCACACGTGGATTGGCTGAAATGATGTCCAACGGTGTAGATGTTTTTTCATTTCTGCCACATGTCGATTCTTAATTTGTTGCAATGATTCCCCACCTTGATGGCGTGCTTTGGCTAGTTGTGTGTGGCATACTCAAGCATGTCAAAAGATGACCTCGACACGAAGGGCACAAAGGAGGGTGTGAGGGAAGGGTGCATGGAAGAAAATAGAGGAAGGTGACGAGAAATGCACGCATGACGCGCGTGGGGAAATGAGGAAAACTGGTGAGCAGAGAATACAAGGTTAAGGTGCAACTATTACAAATTAATGGGCATGGTGCACGAGAGGGAAAGAAGGGGCACTAAGGGAAAAGCGTCAGAACCAAGGAATTGTGCCAACCGAACTCGAGCATGCACAACCTTCAATGAGGAGTTGAGATCCAAAATATGTATACAAGTTACGTAAATAACTAGGAGAGCTATTTGGATATTACATATCTTGACTCACATATTGATCCTTATGTTTGTACTTAATTTTTCCACTATTTCCAACAAGCCCAATGTTCCACCTATTCTAGTTTCTCCTACTAGACACACTCTTATTTTTATATTATTACACTTACTCCTCATATATTTGGTATTTGGGACTCCATAGGGTTTTCTCCTCACTATGCTTTGATATTGTTCTTTGGTATCTCTTGTGATATTTCCTTCAATTATGACCCATATTTAGAATAATTTCTCAATGACATCGCTTGGATCATTATGGAATCTACAATTAAGGGGCATATTATTCCTCCATCGCCACCCAATGACAACACTCTTGTTCTAGGTCCAAACATGACTATTGAGGGTGTATTTAATTACATGTACCTCACTTTGCACACTTAATCTGGGGGAAACCTTACTCCCCTCTCATATTTATTTTGTTTCATGTTCACATATTAACAAAAAAATTAATAATTCTAGTTTAGATTTTGATTGAATGTGTATTTTATTTCTCATTCTATTCTATGTTGAACATCATTGGCTAGATTTTCTGCATAGCTGAAAACCTAAGAAGTCATGAGATAAATCTCCATCATTTATTGGTGAGGCTCTCGTGTAAGATTTTTCAATTAAATATGCTAGTGTATATTTGTGGGTATTAATTTAACCATGCAGCTCATGAACCATAGATGTATAGTTTTGCAGTAAGTAAACAACTATTGAAGAAAGGAAATATCGATGAAGAAGAAAATAATAAAAACACAAGAAAGAAAGAGGGAATATGTGCAACCTAATCAATATATTACGATTTGATTACATGCACATAGAAAGAACAAATAGATATTAACATACAAAATTATAAGCAAAGGGAACTTTCAGATCTAGATCTAGAATAACACAAAGTTTATGAATAGATCTAAGACAAAAAGTTAGAAACAAAATGCACTGTTGACATAAAGTTCTCTAGAAATATGCTCCTTTCTATTCCTCTACTTAAAATAGCTATCAGGGGTTTCAGCAAAAAGTCTGGAACACAAGAATGATGCTTACAAATTCTGATATTTTAACCTATAGGTTCTTCCTCTACTTATAACATATAGAGGGGAAATTAAAAATAGGAAGCCTTTAATGAACTGACACATGTGGAAGTCGGAAAGGAAACAACTGGTAATCTCCCTCCTCGAATTCCTCTTTACATGACATGCATGATTTATAACTAAAAATAGAACCTTCTATTTTGCATGTATGCCACCTATTTCCAAGTAATTGACTTCTTCAAGAAATGGATTTTAAACCGATCACTTATGTTTTATAATTTAATAAGCCACTCAATTAATTTGTCGGAGGAAATAAGAGAGAGAAGAAGAAAGAGGAAAAGAGATTAGAAGAAATTTACAACACTTCTACTCTTGTTCCTTTTTCCATATTCTACATGCAGTTGATTCTTTTGCCTTTGATTCTCACCAAACTAGATCTGGAAGTGGTTGACTGTGATTTTGCTTACGGGTGTTGCCTTTGACTTGTCTTCCCTCTTATCCTTGAAGCTTTTGTAGTTATTCTCCAGTACATGCATCAATGCAATGTTTGTCGTAAATAATTCAGAAAAACTCATCACCTTTTATTATTTTTAATTGCATATGAGAAATTAAAAATTCTGGAAAGCACTTTGGGTGAAGGAAAGTATAGGTAAATTCAATGGAGGATTCAACTGGAAGATTGGGAGCATATGCACAACATCATGGAAGGAATTCTCCATGCATTAACTTCTACACGGTCAAATCGAAACACGAGGATGAATTTTTGCTGAAGCCTTTGCAATTGGATTAAATTGTGTAGGTATGACAATTAAATTGGTGATAGGTGCATGGTCGGTGTAATACTGTATCATTGAATTCAAAAAATTTCGAAGCTATGCATGATTCCGTAGAGCCTACCTTTTCATCCCACTTTGCCATGGTTGGAGAAATATTTGCCTCGAGAAACTCTTTTTTTTATTCGGTCGAAATTCCTTACCATTGGTGTATATCTCGGGGTTTTCTTTAGATTTGAAAGATATATTCAACATATCTCGACATTAATTTGTGCACCTATGATGAATACCTATAATTTATTCAAAAAAATATGGAGTCCATGACATGATTACTTGATTTTTATCACCAAAATCTACATATAAAGCTTGCTGTCCTAAAATTTGAGGTTTTTCTTGCATGTAAAGCAAACAAAAATATTATTTAATTCACCGAGCACTTATACCAACATGCGAGATAATTGTCACAAAAAAATAGATCCATTCCAACCCTAGGCGCCAATTTTTGAAACTTTCCTATGCAATGAAAATATTTTTGATGCAAAAATCCTCCTTCCTTGGGCGCTAAAACTATTCAAAGCTGCAATCCTTTGCAAAAAAATTAATTACATCTTCATTATGGCAGCCCATGCTTATATAACCCTCAACATTCTATTTATAATAAATTTCCACCCTATTCTGCGATTGATTAATAAACAATGATGTTTATTCACGCAAATTGGGTGCCTATTTTTTTTGCATGTTTGTATGCTGCCATTAAATAAATTTAGGTTATTTATTTTTAGCATGCTACCTTTAGTTCACTTTGTCTTGTCTTCATGCATTGACTTTCCTTCTATTTATGGTGCCAAAATTGGGTGAATAAACATTAATAAATATTATTAAATGCATTGTTATTCACCCATGGTGGGTTGCACTTTTTTGGCTAGGGTGAATTCTAAAAATAAGAAGTCAACTTCGATGGGAATTTTCACCCCGCATTGCAGCTCTGAAAATCCCTTCTTCCACTTAAGTGATTTTTCTTTTATAATGAAAATTTTTCCCCTTCAAGATAGGTAAGAATTTCCCGCCTTCCTCCCACCTCTAATATTCTCATTGTAGCTTAAGTGACTTTGACTTCATGGAAAAAATTACCTTGCTAGGCAAAGTTAGAAATTCCTACCTACTTGTCACACGCCAAAATTCCCACTTTGGCACCTTAAAGTCTTCCTTAAAAAAAAATGTGACTTACATGAAAAATAGCTCTTTTCCAAAAGTGCGACTTGCATTGTGACTTTTACCTTTAAAATTGCGTGAGAATTCGTCACTTAGGGAAACATGGAAATTGGATGAGGAAAGCGAATTGAAAATTGTGACAGGCATAAAAACTACATTTCTTTTCTTTTTTTTGGAATTTTGGTGAAGAAAACACAAGGACAAAATAAAATTTGCCATTTTTGGAAAGGGTCAGGAAAGATGTAGCAGAAAAAAATTACATGTCTTTGTAACTTTCATTTCATGGCTCTATTTTAGGTGTCGTTTACTCTAAGAGTGCATATCTTCTTGAGCTCTACGTAGTGATGGTAATATTTTTCTTATTTTCATAAAACCCATTTATTACAAAAAGTGTGACTTGCCTAGAGAAGATTTTTGTGCACGACTTCGCCTCTTTTTAAAGAGAAGATGACTTCCCGAGTCCGATTCCTTCCGACATGAAGTCAGTAGATGATCTCTAGATACTCTAGGAAATAAAATAGACTATATTGGTAAAGGAATTGACCTAGGGTAATTTCATAGAGAAACAAATGGAGAAAACTAGAGAAAAACACAAAAGAAATAAATAAAAGTGAAAACCGCTTGCGGAAGTTGCGAAAAATGCCCTAAATTCATTCTTGGTGAAAACCATATTGAGATGAGTGAATACCAAAGATGAAAAACTTCAATAGGATTCAGCCAAAGCACAATTTAATTCAAACGGGCATTATTTATTCAATAAATAATAAAATAAAAATTCCGCAGAAAAAACTTGGCGGAGGGATAAAATGAGTTTGGGTATATGGGTATTTGTTGAAATTGGCTCATATGATTCACTTGGGAATATCCTAACATAATATAGACATATTCTATAAATAAAACATAAAAAAACCTGTTATTTTAAAAAAGAACAATTTTTTTTAAATGGGTAGTCCTGCATTTCAAGGTGAAATCAGGGACACCAAATCGAGATCCATCTGTGGATATATTTACCTCTTTCAAAATGAAAGGAGTGAAGATGAGATACCAACATATCAGGTTTCATGTCTTGTCCATTGGGCTCGGGGTCAGGAAAACAAAAACAACACAAAAAAGGAAAGAAGACAACAAAGTGTTATTTATATACATAAAGGTTTTACCCTACTTTTTTATGTCCAAAAAGCTTCAGATGTTGTCCATTGAAAGGCATTGGTAACTCAATTCCATCTTGGTAGGCAAGGAAGAAATTCTCCATTCTAGCATCTCTTTTGATCATGAATGGCCCTTTCCAAAGTGAATCGAGATTTGATGTGCATGCCCTTCGGTTCATGTATCTTGTCCCACCGGAGTACCCAGTCTCTAATCTTGAACTTCCTTTCTCTCGGCCTTCTTATCAAAGACCTTGGGTAAGTCCTTATCAATTTCCTTTGGTGGTGGATCATCCTTTCTTCTCTCTATGGTGAGTAAGTCTTCATCAACTTCCTCCATACTCAGATTTACAACTGTATTTCCGAGGAAGGACTATCAACATATTCTTTGTTCTTATTAAGGTACCAAACATGCTTATCGAAATTATTCAAAAAGGAAAATAAACCCTTGGGGATTTTTTTACCTTTTGGTTGGATTGATCCACTATTATCATCATAACCTAGATCAATTTTTCCTATGATTATTTGTCATGGTGGTGATTTAATCCCTTCAACATACACTCTTGTCAAAGTTGTCTTGTTCTGAAATGCGGATGTATGTTTGTCCTCATTTGAAAGTCTTCCATTGTTCAACATTATCAAGGACTTTGGGGCAATAGACCATCTCCACTTTATAGTTTCCTTGTCTGAATATGGATGGTGGTCTATTTGGATTCAATAGTGTATCCGTGACTACCAAAGAGTCTGCCTTGGAATTATGATTTATTAGAATGAAGTCAATAGAGAAGGCTGAAAAATCAAATGTGGAAAAAAGTACTCTATCTCTATAATGCTCCACTTATTATCTCTTTGACTTGAATTTTCCCTCAAACCTGCTTTACTAGAAGTTCAACATCTCCTTGGACTTTGAGGAGTTTTACTCCTTTATTTTTAGCTTGCTCCATTCCTAGCAGCAATACTTCATACTCCACTATATTGTTGGTGTTCTCAAACATCAGCTTGTGGGAGTATGGGAATATCTCATTATCTGGAGATATTAGTAGAACATAGGCTCCTGATCCAAAAGAATAAAAACTACCTTTAAAATCCAACATCTAAACTTTTTCCTCTTCTTGTGCTGGCTCTGGTTGAAGTTCTAGCTATGGAATGAATTTATCCATTTCCAAGAAGTATACACCATGGTCAGACCCCTGAAAAATAATATGAGATCTAGGATCTTCAGATTTTATCACCATGTACTTAGAAATATTTTCCGGCTCTAGCTTCTAATTAATCCCCTTGATAGGAATATGGGCGTAGGACCAATCCATCTTTACTTCTCCTCACACTCCTTGCAAAAGTTTCGCTCAAAGAACATGCAATAGGAGATAGGAATATCTGCAACTAAGATTGTCATCTTTAATCTTTTGTAAGGAAAAGCTACCATAACAACTTGTGCATCTTTGATTTGTCTGATTAAAGGGACTTGTCTCAACATGGAATAACACCTTCTTATGGTCTTCATCAAGGTAATCCCGAGAGCATATACAACTTTAGCTGGCATGACATTAATAGAAGCACTCAAATCTAGAATGAAATTGCTTAACTTGAAACCATTAAGCAATAAGGAGACATAGAAAGATTCTACTCTTTCAGAAGATAATGAGGGTTTAACAAGTGCGGTGTTGTTTTGGAGAGGAGTATCCTTTTGATCCTTTTGATGTATTGGATTGTCTCGTGATTACACATATTTAACTATCCTATTTAACTACTCAGAAAATCTCTCGGTATTCGATTCGACATTTGAACTCTAGTTTTCTTGGCATGATCAATAATGTCAAAAGAAGGTATAGATTCGAGATACTCCGAGTTGCTTTCTACAATTGAGATGAAGAACTTAAATTATTATTTCGGGAGATAAGGAAGAAGGTAAAGGGATTTCCTTCTTTTTCATCGATTAATGCCTCGGGTTGATGATTTTTTGATCTTGTAAATACTGCATATGCATGACCATGATATCTTCATGAAGTCTCTCATCGTTATGTTCAAATTTGTAGTTTAGGTAATTAATGTTGGAGTCGCCAACAGGACCTACAAAATCATCATTCTCAAACTGATCAGTGTCAGCTTCTTGGTCTTCTTCATTCATCTCGACGTTGTTTCTGGGAGCAACTTCAATTGCTAATATTTGGGAACCAACAATGCGGTTCCGGTTGTTGTTGTTGAAATTATAAGTAGGGGCAGTGTTATTTCCTTAAGATATTTGAGCCATTTGTTTCTTCATCTACGACATTTCATTTTCTAAATTTTGCAATAGTGAATTAGAAGTAGTAGCAGAGGATGAAATTTCAGCTCTAGAAGTGTTACTTTTTATATTTCTAGCTATGATGAGGTTGTCTTCAATCTCAACTACCATGTTTTGGGCTACTAAGAAGTTAGTGTTGATGCAAAATCACAGCACCCCTGGATGCAGATCAGGCTTCTAGGATGATCATGTTAGAATCCAGTGTGATTGCACGACAAAGATTGAAACCTTCCTCCAAGTGTGGGACTTGCAAAATGAGAAAGGAATCTCTAGAGAAGGCTGGTTCCTACTCCTAAACTACCTGCCACAAGCTATTCCAGTGCAGGAAAGCTAATCTAAACCTAATCTAACCATGCCAAGGAGACAAAGAGAGAGAGAAAAGGGAAAAACAGCAAAAGCCTACACTAAAACAGTGATACACCAGAGAAGGAGAATGTTGAACATCTATCAAAATTGCCATGGAACAAAGAGAGGTGAGCAATGGGAAGGATGGACAGATGCATCATAGGCCCAAGGATAGATATCACACAGAAAATGTCCCAAAACTCCATGAACACAGCTCCAGACCTGTAATGAACGTTAGAACATGCACAAATACCTGTAATGAAGAGAGGCAAGAAGAGAACAAGCAAAAATGAGCAAGGATGGACATATGCATCACAAAACACATTTTTTATTGCTCCAGAAGTTTGCACAGAACATCATATCAATAGTAAAAGGCAAAAATGCCATTACAGAGAAGGGGAGGAGGTTCGAACTCCATTTTCAACCCTAGAGAAGAAAAGAAGGGAGGGGTGAGTAGAAAAGATGAACAACTTGTAATCATATGAGCCAAATCTGGCTTTTTACAATGCATGGGTCGAGCCCAGGAGAGAGAAACACGGGAAAACATGTAAACAGCCAAACCATTGACCAAAATGCATTCTTCATTAAAATCGGTGGTTGAAACATCACTTCTGGCCATGCTGAAGAAGAATACGACCCATGTGCATTAAATCGGTTGTTGAAACGCTTCTGGCCGTGTTGAAGAAGAATGCGACCCATTTGCATTAAATCGGTTGTTGAAACGTCACTTCTGGCCATTACTACGCGCCAGAGACGTTTCTTGATTTTATCTCTCCAAAATGAACCAAAATGTAATATTGACCCCGAATCGTGTAGAGAATTTCATCAGCTTTCCATTGATATAAAGAACATGCAAATCTGAGCTCTGGATCGAAAGATATGGAGATCTGAAGATTTAGGGCACAAAACAGGTGAAAACGTGTTTTGAAAATCTTTCCCGCGCTTTGCCACCTGGACGACACGTGTCAAGTGCTGATTGGATGCATAATTCTCTCTCCTCTACTCACCCACGGGTTTTCCCTTGAATTTTTACTTTTGATGATTTTGGAACATTTTCCACTTTTCCTCCGCGCCCCTTCACTGGGACACGTGGCGTGCATTGATTGGAGGACAGGGGCACGGGGTCTCCCTTTACCTTTAGCCTTTTGGCCAAAACTTGGCCAAATTTTCTAACTCCTCCCGAGCTCCACACTTATCTACTCCATTGGACACGTGTTCTCTTCTGATTGGCTCAGGCTGACCCTTCAAACCTCGCCCTTTGAACTTTTGGACATTTCCCCCTTGTGACACGTGTCATGATTTGATTGGTATCCGGGTATGCCGGCTTTTCGCATCCTTCGCGTCCTCATGGCCCAGCTGTCCCAGTGCTGTCTGGGACAAAAACTTCTGATCCACCCGAAATGGGCTTCCCTGTCCCTTTTCTGCCGATGACACGTGGCGTGATTTGATTGGCTCTTGGCTTTCTCGGCTATCCACGTCTTCGCGTCCCTTTGTCCCACTTGTCTCGGACTGTCTGGGACAAATTCTTCCGATTCACCCGATTCGGCCGGTTCGCGTCCGCCACGTACTCTTGTCCCACTTGTCTTGGTGTGAAAGTTCTCCTTTTCGGCCGATCCGGTGGTTCGCGTCCTTCGCGTCCTCATGGCCCAAATGTCCCAACTGCGCTACTCAGCAGTTAGTCAATTTTCTTCTTCTTCGGTCAAACTAGCTTTCCGCGTCCCGCGCCCGACGGCCCGGATGTTCCTTTGATCTGCAGACTTCCTGGCGCCTTTCGGCTGATTCGCGCCCAGATGTCCCTCATGTCCCGACTGTTGCGAGGACTAGGACTTAGCCATTTTTCATGATTTTTCCTGGCCCAAGCTTGTTTTCTGCAACTTTTTCACCTTTTCTCAGAACTTGCTCTCTTCTTCTTAGATAGGGGAGTTAAAAAAAATCTGAGGGGACCCTAGAACATGATTTTTGCCTTGAATCAATCTATTTCCCTGGGACTTGAATATTCTGATGCATGTTATCAAAATTACCACTGGGGTAAATTTTGACAACATGCTTTGACCACTCAATGGGGGTCATCTCGCTGCTAGATGAATGATCAGTAGCCTGAAGCAATCCATTAGGCATGGAGTCATGAGTAGTAGCCTGAAAACTGATATGAACTTTGAAAACCTCCCCTCGAGCCACTTGAAACCCACTGAACTTAGAGTTGTTCTCACCAAAATGCCACTCGGGATGATCTGTGCAAGAGCAAAACCAGCACCACAAAAACTATGTACAGAATTGAGAATCATACATGCTCCAAATGAAACATGCAGAGTGTGCACAAGCACTTCTTCTACCAAAGCAAATCTACCTACTTTATTCTAACTGGAAGCAAAGGCAAGCTAAACAAACCCTACAATTGGTTGTGAGAAATAGCTTCCCTTTCTCAAAAGTGGCAGCCATGCAATTGATTTGGCATTGAACATGGCTGGTTGGATGAGTGGAAAATCAACAAGAAGCTGGTCTTCCACCCAAATCATCAAGGTATCAACTGAAGGCAAATTCAATACCTCTTTTAGTTGCTCTACATTTGATCAAGAGGTATGACAAATGATCCTTGGTATTTTGTAGCTCATCCTCATGCTCGGAAGCAAGCATGACTGTCAGTGACTTCTCCTTTGGCTCCAATGAAGCCAAATACCTGATTGGGCAAGGTCTGATCCGTTTGATATGCCCATAGCTCTGATTTTCAACTCCAAAATGGAGTTTTCTTGTAGACCTTCTTGAATGGATGGTGTGGAAGAAATGGTGAAATTCCTCTGTCCTTTCTCTTCCTCCAATGAAGAACATGAAAGATTAAAATCTTCCAATCTTGGTTCCAAAGAGCTGCTATAGGATGCAGGCTGCTGCAAATGAATGCTCTCCTCCATGACAGCAGGCTCTAGTGTTTGGAATGTGGATGATGAAAGAGAGAATGGTGGAAACTCAACTGTTCTTCTCCATCAAAACAGTCCTCCAAATCTGACAGATAAACTACCTCATGACTGTCCTGCTGCAAATGTTCAATCTCTCCCATGGTGTTCTCTTGATCTGCAACTTGATCACCATGGTTTCCTTCACCCTCCAAAGCATTGAGTTTGAGAGATCAAACTCCTCTTCAGTACTAGAACTTGAGAGAGGTGAAGTAGAAAGAAGAACTGAAGGTTCTCCTGTAGCCTGCTTTGTGCTCAAAGCTCTTGGATCTGCACTTTTCTCCTCCACAACTAGAATGTGCTCCTCTTCTTTTAGATTTGGAGCAGCTTCTCCTTCCTCTACTACTTGAAGACAATCTTGCTCTTGATAGAACTCTTCCTCCAGCATGAAGTTTGTCAAGTCAAACTCTTCAATCTGCTGCTCTAGAGGACAAGTTGGGACTGCAAGAACTTCTTCTTCTGCTGCAACAAAATTAGTCCTGACCACCATTTGTTCTCCAACTCCCATCTCTTCTGAAGGCTTAACCATCAAGGGGATCTTTGTCATCCCAAATTTGGCAGCCCAAACCCTTAAGTTGTCTGTCATTCCTTTTCTGTTGGGCTCCTCTTCTTGCTGTCCTTCATGGCCATTTTTTGTAATTTCTTCTTCCCCACATGGAATTGGGAATGCAAGAGGAGGGACAGGTTGTAACTTGATTGATTTGGCAATTTTTTGTGGTGGTGGAGGTAGAAACTCTTGTTTCTTTAGAGGAGGGGGTATTTCTATTAGCTCTTGTGGAGGGGATGATTGTTTGGAAGGAAAAAGGAAAGAAGAATTGAGATGAGGTGGAAGACTAAGGGGTGGAGAAATGGATTAGACACTTGGGACAATAGATGGAGAGTTTAAAACTTGACACTGTTGAGATAAAACAGATTAGGAAAGAGGGAAAATAAAAGCATGAGATGGCGTGCTTACCCATTGACAAGGTTGCTCAATACTCCTCTCATACACCTCTATTTCTTCAATCCACCGTGCAAGCAATGGCAGCATCGTCATCATGAAGTTCAGCTTCTCCTGAGGGATAAAGTGTCTTGGAAAAGGGCCTCCCCATGGACAAGGAGTCCTCGACCAATTTTAAAATCTCTCATTTGTGCTGTTGCTCTGATCGCACCATCTTTACCTCATCTTTTGGATTTGTTCCAACGAGACCAGCATCTTGCATCTGATTGTCTTCATAACCAGCATACCCTTGTGCTTGACATGCTTCATATCCAAACTGACTTTGGCACTGCTGCTCATATGGGTATGCATACTGATCTTGAATTTGTTCAAAATGCTGATTTGGAGGATTTGTAAAACATGTTGGAGGTGTGATAAACTGCTGTTGTAAATGTGAGTTCCATGATGGAAATGAAGTCATGATTGCACAACTTCATGGAATGGAAAAGAATGAAAGAGATGGAAAGAAAGATGGGTGGGAATGGATGAAAAATAGGTCTGCAACTCAGAGAATGAGTTATTGATCAGATGGAGTCACCAGATGTGTTTGTAAGTGCCTCCAAAGGCTGAAATCTTCATAGGAACACACCAACCTAGCAAAAGATGAAGTGGAAGACCTCTAAGGTCCCACCGGGCGTGCCAAAACTGTTGATGCAAAATCACAGCACCCCTGGATGCAGATCAGGCTTCTAGGATGATCATGTTAGAATCCAGTGTGATTGCATAACATTGAAACCTTTCTCCAAGTGTGGGACTTGTAAGAATGAGAAAGGAATCTCCAGAGAAGGCTGGTTCCTACTCCTAAACTACCTGCCACAAGCTATTCCAGTGCAGGAAAGCTAATCTAAACCTAATCTAACCATGCCAAGGAGACAAAGAGAGAGAGAAAAGGGAAAAACAACAAAAGCCTACACTAAAACGGTGATACACTAGAGAAGGAGAATGTTGAACATCTATCAAAACTGCCATGGAACAAAGAGAGGTGAGCAATGGGAAGGATGGACAGATGCATCACAGGCCCAAGGATAGATTTCACATAGAAAATGTCCCAAAACTCCATGAACACAGCTCCAGACCTGTAATGAACGTTAGAACATGCAAAAATACCTATAATGAAGAGAGGCAAGAAGAGAACAAGCAAAAATGAGCAAGGATGGATAGATGCATCACAAAACACGTTTTTTATTGCTCCAGAAGTTTGCACAGAACATCATTTCAATAGTAAAAGGAAAAAACACCATTACAGAGAAGGGGAGGAGGTTCAAACTCCATTTTCAACCCTAGAGAAGAAAAGAAGGGAGGGCAGAGCAGAAAAGATGAACAACTTGTAATCATATGAGCCAAATCTGGCTTTTTACAATGCATGGGTCGAGCCCAGGAGAGAGAAACACGGGAAAACATGCAAGCAACCCAACCATTGACCAAAACACATTCTTCATTAAAATCGGTGGTTGAAACATCACTTCTGGCCATGCTGAAGAAGAATGCGACCCATGTGCATTAAATCAGTTGTTGAAACATCAGTTCTGGCCGTGTTGAAGAAGAATGCGACCCATTTGCATTAAACTGGTTGTTGAAACGTCACTTCTAGCCATTACTACGTGCCAGAGATGTTTCTTGATTTTCTCTCTCCAAAATGAACCAAAATGCAATATTGACCCTAGAATCGTGTAGAGAATTTCATCAGCTTTCCATTGATATAAAGAACGTGCAAATCCGAGCTCTGGATCGAAAGATATGGAGATCTGAAGATTTAGGGCACAAAACAGTGAAAACATGTTTTGAAAATCTTTCCCGTGCTCTGCCACCTGGACGACACGTGTCAAGCACTGATTGGATGCGTAATTCTCTCTCCTCTGCTCACCCGTGGGTTTTCCTTGAATTTTGACTTTTGATGATTTTGGAACATTTTCCACTTTTCCTCCGCGCCCCCGCCACTGGGGACACATGGCATGCATTGATTGGAGGACAGGGGCGCGGGGTCTCCCTTTACCTTTAGCCTTTTGGCCAAAACTTGGCCAAATTTTCTAACTCCTCCCCAAGCTCTGCACTTATCTGCTCCATTGGACACGTGTTCTCTTCTGATTGGCTTGGGCTGACCCTTCAAACCTCACCCTTTGAACTTTTGGACGTTTCCCCCTTGTGACACGTGTCGTGATTTGATTAGTATCCGGTATGCCAGCTTTTCACGTCCTTCGCGTCCTCATGGCCCAGCTGTCCTAGTGATGTCTGGGACAAAAACTTCCAATCCACCCGAAATGGGCTTCCCTGTCCCTTTTCTACCGGTGACACGTGGCGTGATCTGATTGGCTCTCGGCTTTCTCGGCTATCAGCGTCCCTTTGTCCCACTTGTCCCGATCTGCCTCGGGACAAATTCTTCCGATTCACCCGATTCACCCGGTTCACGTCCGCCACGTACTCTTGTCCCACTTGTCCTAGTGTGAAATTTCTCCTTTTGGCCGATCCAGGCGGTTCGTTTCCTTCGCGTCCTCACGGCCCAAAATGTCCCAACCGTGCGCCAAGCCAGCTAGTCAATTTTCTTCTTCTTCGGCCGAATCGCTTTCCGCATCCCGCGCGTCCCGACGACCCTGGATGTTCCTTTGATCTACAGATCGCCTGGTGCCCTTTCGGCCGATTCGCACCAAGATGTCCCTCATGTCCCGACTGTTGCGAGGACTAGGAATTAGCCATTTTTCATGATTTTTCTGGCCCAAGCTTGTTTTCTACAACTTTTTCACCTTTTCTCAGAACTTGCTCTCTTCTTCTTGGACAGGGGAGTTAAAATTTTTTTGAGGGGACCCTAGAACATGATTTTTACCTTGAATCAATCTATTTCCTGGACTTGAATATTCTGATGCATGTTATTAAAATTACCCTGGGGGGGAAATTTTGACAACATTAGTAGGATGTGCCCTTTAGAGTTGATAGCTTACTTCAGAAGTAAAGTGTTGAAGAAGAATGCCTTTTAATTCTCATCATTTAGAGAAGCAAAAGTTTGAATTTTGTAAAGTATTCTTTGAAATTTAGCAATAAAATCCCAAATGTGCTCATGTGGTTCCTTCTTAAAATATGTGAGATGAGTTATCAAGGTGCTAGAATCTTCACTGGTTTGAATATTTTCCATGGAATGCATATCTCGTAGTGGGCCTGATTGGTTATGGTGCTAGGAGCTAGCTAGTAGAACCATTCTCTACCAAGTCATGCAGAGTCTCTATGAAGAGTCCGCGACACATCTTCATGTTTGATTGCAAGCACTCCATAGGATATAAAAATGCAGCCAAGTGGCCATTTGGATTCTACTTGCCATCTCTAAAGAATTTTGGAAAATTCTTTCTTATCCCTTTAGGTAGATCATGCATAGGAGGATCCAGATTCAAAGGTCCAAAAGCCGCACCCCATGGAACAAAAATGCCTTTGCGAGGGGCAAGTGGTTGATTCTACATCATGATGAATAGAGAAAGTCTTCTTAGAGAATAGACTTGGTGAATAATTATAGCTTCTAGATTATGCTTGAAGATGATACAGATCCGGAGCTTTGCACTCTTCTTCCCGGTGAAATATGAGATTCACGGATTCTAACTTAAGGAGGATGAATGAAATTGAATTGCTTCTACAATCTATAAAAATGATCGGTCCTCCTTTGAGCTTTGCTATAGACCGTGTGTGTGAATGGAAGTTCATCCAGTTGAGAGAGTTCAATGGGAACTAGCAAGGTAAGCTCTAGTCTGCAAATGATTGTTGTTCCTAGCGAGTCGCCAAAAATGTTGGGTAGATTTTCTGCATAGCTGAAAACCTAGGCAGTCATGAGATAAATCTCCCTCATTTACCGGTGAGGCTCCTATGTAAGATTTTTCAATTAAATATGATAGTATCTATTTGTGGGTATTACTTTAACCATTCAGCTCATGAACCATAGCTGTATAGTTTGCAAGTAGTAAGAACTTGTTAAAGAAAGGAAATATCTGATGAAGAGGAAAATAATAAAAACACAAGAAAGAAAGAGGGAATATGTGCAACCCAATCAATAGATTACAAAGTTGATTACATGCACATAGACGGAACAGATAGATATTAACATACATAATTATAAGCAAAGGGAACTTTCAGATCTAGATCTAGAATAACACAAAGTTTATGAATAGATTTAAGACAGAAAGTTAGAAACAAAATGCACCGTTGACACAAAGTTCTCTAGAAATATGCTCCTTTTTATTCCTCTGCTTCAAATAGCTATCAGGGGTTTCAACGAAAAAGTCTGGAACACAAGAATGATGCTTACAAATTCTGATCTTTTAACCCATAGGTTCTTTGATTACTTATAGCATGTAGAGAGGAAATTACAAATAGGAAGCCTTTAGTGAACTCGGCACATGTAGAAATCGGGAAAGGAAACAATCGAAAATCTCCCTCCTCAAATTCCTCTTTGCATGACATGCATGATTTATAACTGAAAATAGAACCTTCTATTTTGCATGTATGCCACCTATTTCCAAGTAATTGAATTCTTCAAGTAATGGATTTTAAACTGATCACTTAAGTTTTATAATTTAATTGATCACTCAATTACTTTGTCGGAGAAAATAACAAAAAGAAGAAGAAAGAGGAAAATATATTAGAAGAAAGCTGCAACACTTCCAATCTTGTTCCTTTTTCCATATTCTGCATGCGGTTGATTCTTTTGCTTTTGATTCTCACCAAAATGGATCTGAAAGTGGATGACTGTGATTTTACGTACATGTGTTGCCTTTGAATTGTCTTCCTCTTATCCTTGAAGATTTTGTATCTATTCTCTAATACATGCATCAAAGGTGCAATGTTTTCTATAAATAATTCAGAAAACTCATCACCTTTTATTTTTTTACTATATATGAGTAATTAAAAATTATGGAAAGCACTCTAGGTGAAGGAAAGTACAAGTAAATTCAATGGAGGCTTCAATTGGAAGATTGGGAGCACATGCACAAGATCCTAGAAGGAATTCTCCATGCACTGACTTCTACACTGCCACGCTCAAAAACAAGAGGATGAATTTTTTCTCGGAAGCATTTACAATTGGATTGATTTGTGCAGTATGCTAATTAAATTGGTGATAGGTGTATGGCCCGTGTCTGTATCATTGACTTCAGAAAATTTGGAAGCTATACATGATTCCGCATGGCCTACCCTTTCATCCTGCTTTGCCATGGCTGGAACAATCTTTGTCTAAGCAACTCATTTTATTTTTATTCAGATGAAATTCTTTACAATTGGTGTAAATATGAGGATTTATTTAGATTCGAAAGATATATTCAATGTATCTTACATTGATTTGACCACCTGTGATGAATACCTACAATTTATTCAGACAAAGATGGAGTCCATGACATGATTACCTGATTTTTATCACCAAAATCTGCATATAAAGCTTGCTGCCCTAAAATTTGAGGTTTTGCTTGCATGTAAAGCAAACAAAAATATTATTTAATTCACCAGAGCACTTATACCAACATGCAAATAATTGTCACACCAAAAATCAAGCCATTCCAACCTTAGGTGCCAAATTTTGAAGCTTTTCGGAAATGAAAAACACTTTTTGATGCAAAAATCCTCCTTCCTGGGGCGCTAAAACTATCCAGGATGCAATCCTTTGCAAAATGAATTAATTACATCTTTATTATGGCAGCCCATGCTTATATAACCCTCAACATTCTATTTATAATAATTGTCCACCCTATTCCTGGCAATTAATTAATAAACAATGATGTTTATTCACCCAAATCGGGTGCCTATTTTTGCATGTTGTTGGCTGCCATTAAATAAATTTAATTTATTTATTTTTAGCATGCTACCTTCAGTTCACTTTGGCTTGTCTTCATGCATTGAATTTCCTTCTATTTATGGTGCAAAAATTGGGTGAATAAACATTAATAAATATTATTAAATGCATTGTTATCCACACAAGGTGGGTCACACTTTTTGGCAAGGGTGAATTCTAAAAATAAGAAGTCAACTTCTGATGGGAATTTTCACCCTGCATTGTAGCTCTAAAAATCCCTTCTTCCACTTAAGTGATTTTTATTTTATAATGGAAATTTTTACCCTGTAATGTAGGTAATAAATTCCCACCCGCCCGCCACCTCTAATATTCCCATCAAGCAAATTAAGTGACTTTGAATTCGTTGGAAAATTACCCTACTAGGCATGTAAAAATTACCGCTTGCTTGCACACGCCAAAATTCCCACCGGCACTTAAAGTCTTCCTTCAAAAAATGTGACTTGCATGAAAAATAGCTCTTTTCGAAAAGTGTGACTTGCATTGTGACTTCGCCTTTAAAATTGAGCGAGAATTCATCACTTAGGGCGGTGTGGAAACTGGACGTGGAAGGCAACCTTGAAAATTGCGACTGCATAAAAATTACATTTCTTTCCTTTTTGGATTTTTGGTTTAGATTTTTGGTGAAGAAAACACAAGGATGGAATAAAATTTGCCATTTTTAGAAAGGGTCTCGAGAAGATGTAGCAAAAAAATTTGCATGTGCCGTAACTTTCATTCGATGGCTCCATTTTAGGTGTCATTTTCTCTAAAGTGCATATCTTCTCAAGCTTTATGCATTGATGGCAATATTTTTATTATTTTCATAAAACCCATTTATTGCAAAAGTGTGACTTGTCGAGGAGAAGCTTTTTTGTGCACGACTTTATCTTTTTAAAGAGAAGATGACTTCGAGGCTGATTCCTTCTGACATGGTGGTTGTAGATGATCTCTAAATACTCCAGGCAATAAAATAGACTGTAATGGCGAAGGAATTGACCTAGGGGAATTTCACAGAGAAACAAATGGAGAAAATCGGAGAAAATGCAAAAGAAAGAAATAAAAGTGAAAAACGTTGCCAGAAGTTGCAGATAATGCCCTGAATTCATTCTTGGTGAAAACCCTATTGAGATGAGTGAATATTGGCATGAAAAACTTCAACAGATTCAACCGAGCACAATTTACTTCAAATGGGGCATTATTTATTCAATAAATAATTAAATAAAAATTTCCCATAGACAAAACTTGGTGGAGGGATAAAATGAGTTTGGGTATTTGGGTATTTGTCAAAATTGGCTCATATGATTCACTGGGAATATCCTAACATAATACAAACATCTTCTGGTAATAAAACACAAAAGACCCATTATTTTAAAAAGAATGATTTTTTTCAAATGGGTAGTCCTAGATTTCAGAGTGAAATCTGGGGACACCAAACACTATTTGTCATGTTACTCGGGTTAGTAGTATGCTTTATCAATTTTCCATACACACGTGCGCATTCACATGGTAATTTTTGAGGTGAATGCAGATAACTTATAGGTTTTTACATGATGTATAATGTTTAGTAATTTACCTTACCAGTCCTACCGAGGATCCTAAAGGCATCTACCTTTCCTATTTACCTATATTCAGGTTCTATCATTACAATATATACTATTTTCATTCCTATTTCTGGTGTGCACATTATGGCATACTATTAATCTTTCTAACATGTTAATGGGTGCTTCATGTGTAACATTTTTATTACAATCATACTTCGATCATAGTTCTATGATTTGCTTATATCTTGTCTTCCTTGTTTATGTCTTGATTATCATTGTTTGTGGGTAATGCCCTGTGTTCATTTCTTAATTAATTGGATCATCTTAAAGGATTCTATTCTCTTGTGACATATTAAGTGTTGTCCCATGTATTCAAATAAATACTCATTATGTCTTTTGTAATGTTAGTGCATTTTGTGACTTGTTTATATTACATCATGTATACTTGTTTCCGACTATAAATTTTGGCTAGCCTTTTTCCCATTATGTAGGAGTTTCATTTTAGATGTGCACATTAGTTTTAGTTTTCCTCATTTAGGCACCACACTTGCCTTTTTCCATCTCAAGAATCCTAAATGAATGGGGGAAATAATCGTGACTATTATACTCTCTCGCAGTTCATGACCGGATGATACAAAATGCCACATAGAAAAATTATGGTTCACAAGCTAAGAAACAAGTTTAGAATCGAATTGGGCCTAAAATTAGTCCAAGAATGAATCTCCCAACACAAACATGACTTCGGGTGCTATTTTCCCATTTTGGTGTTCTCGTCTTGGGGACGATAAAATTACAATACATAATAAACGAGTTATTATTGTTAGTATTTTCTAATTTCCAACAACACAAAGCTCGCTTAAAAGTTACTCTAAAAAACAACATGAAAAAAATCAGTGGCACATTACACACTTTGCATAATAAAACTAATTACTTCATATGGCTTGGTGACCAGTTTCTATTGGGTTTGTGACCATCTCATGCAAAGTGGAACTTATCCATGAGGAAGTGTTAAGAGTTAGATAGAAAATCTGATCATTCTCCCAATACTCTTCCCTTGGTAGTAGGACGAGGATAATTTTAGTGGTGAATATTCGTAATATGGCAAAAACTTCATTTTAAGAAAATTTGAAAAGGCAAATTTTTTAGATCAGGTCAGTGTCCTGTTCACCTAAAATTTACAGTAATTTTTTTAGGGGTTAGATTCGCCTACATTTGAAAACATCTCCTATAAAAACCTAGGTGATTCGCTGTAGTATACTACCACTAGTACCTTACCAATACCATGAACTTGCATACTCTAAGCATAAAAGCACAATACATATTTGATTAATATTAGTAGTTTGCAGTCAGGCGATAGGTTCTATTTTTTGACATGTGACTATAAATATTATCTCGTAGACAAAGCGACAAGGAGATCTTGTAGAAACACGACAGGGTTTTCGTGTTGACACCTGAAACCGATCTTGTTGACACATGACTATACCGTTGTTAACGCACAATAGATTTTTTCTTTATCATGCAACCGGGATATTTTTGACATGTGACTTATTTCATTTGATGACGTGCCACAAAGATTTTCTCGTATGCGGAAAAAGGAGATATTATCGACGTGCAACAGGGGTTTGTTTGTTGATGCTCGACACTACTATTTTTTTTGACACACAAATTTAATTTTGTTGATGTATAACAAAATTTTATCTCGATGTGTGACTTATTTCATTTTCTCGACTCATGACTTAGTTTTCTCGACATGCGAGTTAATGTATTTTGTGACGCGTGCTAATCGGTTTTCTTTGACACGTAACTTAGTGTGTTTACTGCATGCACGACTCGCTTTTCTCGACACATGACTTATTGTGTTTGCTGATGCACGAATTAGTTTAGAATAATGGAAGGTGCTAGTGCTCAGAATGAGAAGACCCAAAAAGTAACTAAGAAATCTTAGAAGTCCCTGTTCAAGTATTTTGGAAACTTTGTTGCTACAGATACCGCAACCACCAGCACCCATATAGCTTCCACTGGAATGAATCAAAGTATAGACTGTGTGGAAGGTAATATTGAGGTGGACATGCATTCTGTATAGTATCAACTAAATAACACCTATGATGATACCATGCCAGATCTTAAAGATATACCTGCTGAGATGACAGATTCTAAAGATATTCTTTCTATTGGGTTAAAACCAGAGTGCATTAAGATATCGCACATACAAATACTCAGAAAAATGGAACACAAAAATCAAATTCAAATTTTGGTTCATGAAAGAGGAAACCAAGTGATTGTGATAATGCTCAAAATTCTACTAAAAATTAAAACATTGAAAATGAACAAGAATATGTGGAAAATTGGGAGGACATACAAGTTTGATTGGGCTGCCAAATTTCCATTTATCAAACCTATACAACCATCTAATTCAGAAGATATCCCATCTGAATGTACATGTACAATATGTACGTGGAAATTGGGAAAGCAAAAAAAATGCAACTAAAGCTGGACACTATAGAAAAACACTGTGGAAAACAATATTTGACTGTAATGGGGGAGGATGGATAGAAAATCAAAACACATAGGTGGAAAACTAAAAAATAATGCATGCATGTTAAATACACAAAGATAGTATGAAGCAGAGTAGAAAAAACACAGACATCTCGTGGAAAAGGGAGGAACGATCACATCACAAATTGGTAAGATGAATCAAACAAATTTGCATGCAAAACTCATACAGTTCTCTACTTTATTTCACATACTAAATAAAATAAGACTGATTTTGGATTTCCTTGATTTCAAAGTTTTGTATTAATATAATCGAATGTCAAATGTTCCTCGGTCTCATTGGTATGACAATAGTGCATGGGAAATGGAAAAATACCTTTCGATGATAGAGAAGGAAGATTTGAAAGAGAATGTAAAAAGAAAAGTTTATATCTCTTTCAATTGATGAAGTGACAACAATCGAAAACATTGCATGGGTATGTATCCATGTCTATACTTTAGAAAATCATACAAGGAAACCTCATTTGTTGGGTGTTATGAAAATGGCTGAAAACTATAATGTTGAAAACCTACATAAAATAGTTGTTTCTCATTTGAAAGATATTGCTGGAATGATTGATTATGAAATTACTATGAAGCTGGTATGCGTTATAGTAGATGGTGCATCAATCATGCAGGGTCACCGAATAGGGCTGTGTGTTAGATTGCAAACAACAGTGACCCCTTATATGCTAGCAATTAACTGTATGGCTCACATAATGAATTTAGCTTATAAAATGGTAAAAACTACGAAAAATGTTGCTAAAGTAGAAGACCTTATAAGAGAACTTCATGCCTATATGGAAAACAACCCAAAACATTTTCTTGAATTCCAAAATTTGTAATTGGAATTACAGATGGAAAAAAACATTTTGAAGGATGTTGAGATGAGATGGATTTATTTTTATGAACCTACATGCAGAGTTCATGAGGAGTATCCTTCGTTGGTTGGTTTCATGCACAAATATCATCATGAAGTTGATAGGGTGAGGGAATTTTTTTCTGTTTAACTTTGGATACATTTCTTACATTGGTTAGTTTCTTCCAATGTTGCAAGAGATCAATACACTCATGAAGCATGCACATGGGAGATTAATCTATATTTTGGATTTTATACGGATGAGAAAAATGGTATGTCAAAGTCTTGATGTCTTGTACTGTTCCAAAGATAGTTTTGATACACCTATTTTTGAGAATTGGAAATTTTTATTAGATCTTAAAAATCCTAGTAACTATTTGATATTTAATATCCACGATCACCTTTGCATTAATGTTAATGGGAGGGACATACCACTACAAATTTTGTAAAAATGTCAAGATATTATAGGATCGGAAAGAGAATATTTTCTTGTGACACGTAATCTCTTTGAGTCTGTTATAATTGAAATAAGAATAAAGCTTATTCTTTTTTGTCAAAATCATTGTCATCGGAAATTAGAGAATGTTTCTCAAAAGATAAAATTCTTGAAGCAATGGGTGTGATGAATCCTAATTTTTGGAAAACTCAAGGTGATTATGCATAATTTGTACGAAAGCATTTCCATAAATACATGGGTATAATAATGGAACATTTCACAAAGAATTCGTGAGGTCAAGGGTATCGAAATCTAAGGTATACTTGAATGTTGATTTATTAAAGTCTCAATAAAAAAAAATTGCAACAACAATGAGGAATTAATATACAAATTTAGATGAACCTTATGAGAGTGGTGCTATTAGAAGGTTTTGGCGAGGAATATATCAAAGTATTATCTTACAAGAAGACATCGCTTAATATTTTAGATTATTTGAGTTATGCCAAACAATGATTTTGGGGTTTGTGGAGGACGAAAGTATTTTCAGCACTTTATCATTTCTAAAATCAAAACTAAGAAACATGTTGGATAAAAATATGGAAAGTTGTATGAGGTGTTATGTTTCTCGCTACTCCATGGAAACCTTTCCTTTTGACAGAGCAATTGCACATTGGAATTCCCTTTCTGAAAGAAGAGGTGTAAATAATACAGCTACAAGTACAACTATTCCCAACGATGAGATTGGAATTGGTGTGTTGTCACACTCTACAAAAGAGAACATCAACTTTGAAGAAGCTATTGATAATGAATTGTTTCATATTTAAATAGGTATCTCATTGACCTTAATTTTATTGTTTGTCACCTTACATTTTAACTGTGGTTATTTATTCAATTTCATATTAAATCTACAGATGAAAATATTGAATGAGGAGGATTTTTATCATATTTTGTTTCAGATCTTGTTATCATTAAAGATGTTACAGGTATATATATTTACATTTATTTAAATATAATTATTTATAAAAAATATGTTTTATATAATTACTATTTTGGATTTTTTGAATACCAAATTCTGTTTTAAAAATATATTTTTAAATGCATTTTTGAATACAAATTTGCAAGGCCTTCATAGTTCAAATCTGCATATTCTTCCACTGTTATACTCTTCCAAACTTCCAGACTTCTACTTTCTAGACATGTACATGTTATCATTTGCATTTTCTTTAATCTTTCTATTTCTTCCTTAATCCACTCAATCATTATTTCATCTTTTTTTCTTGAAAATGTGGGTTGACATCCATCCGAGGAAGCTCTCACTTCTCGGGACTAACAATGTTAGGAAACTCACCCATTTATATACTAATCCATTTCTTGTGTTGAGTTTTCTTGAATTGAAGATCTTCTAGCACGCTACGAAGGATGATTTCTCATTTTCCTTCCATATGCTTTGTCATAGCCATCTAAAAGACAAGAGGTAACTTAAACCCTATCATATGACATTGCTTGAGTTTTTACAATTATCTTTAATTTATTTTTGTATTTGCAAAATTCTTTGATAAAGTGTTTAAAATTTGTGGGATAAAATCATAAATTCTAATTTTACAAGTAGAGAGAGGAAGATTTTTCCATATTAAGATGTTTCTATCATAACACATTCCAATTTTTCTTAAAACAATTATCCATTATATAATTCATCATCCTTGATCATGCTTAAAGCTAAATCTACATCCACATATAATTCATCATCATCCATATCTATTTTAATGTCATCATACACATATAATTTCATCATATCATTGATTGATTACAAGTAGAGAGAAGAAGATTTTGAGAAGGTTTAAATGCAAAGAAACCCGATACAGAGTTCTAATTTCAAGAGTAGAGAGAAGAATATTTTACTTGTATTAAGATGTCTTTATTTTAAGAAATTCCAAATTTTCTTAAAAAATTATCCATTATCATCATCCATGATTGTGCTTGAAGCTAAATCTATTTCCACACAATTCATCATAATCCATATCTATTTTAATGTCATCATATCATTGATTCATTACACGTAGAGAGAATAATATTTTGAGAAGGTTTAAATGTGCATAAACCTAAATCCCGATACAAAGATCATTACAAGTAGAGAGAAGAATATTTTGAGAAGGTTTAAATGTGTAGAAACCTAATACGAGAGTTCAAATTTTACAAGTAGAGATAATACGTCTTTTTCCTAGACTCGACACTGTATGACATAAAAGTGACATGCGAGGATGATAATCGGAAAGTGACTTTCCCGCACTCCGACCTCTCGAGGTCATGCCGAGACAACCGGTGGTCTATAATGCGAGTGACTTAGACGAAGCCACAACCAAAGATATGACTAGTTTCAACAATAGGAAAGCTACAGGTGAGGATGAGAATTGGCAAGTAACCTTCCTATAGCTAACTGTAGGAGGATCAATGACTAAGATCTGGTAGTGTGATCTCCTGATAGCTAAATGACAAAGGGGAGATTTAGAGGCTATGAATGGGTAGCATAAATTCCCTAGTGGTTTATCCTAAGATCTAAGTGTTAATCTAGTTTTGAAGTCTCCAAATTAACTTAAACTGAAAATAACAATTTATACTACTGCTGAAAAGGAAACTACTCTAAACAAAATATATGATTGAAACATTATAATTACGAACAACAATTAAACTAATTTTATACTAAAACTAAACAAGCGAGATAACTTGGTGTGGTTATTCACCTATGTAGATGTGTGAATCTAGATAAAAGACAACTAATTAACTTAATTGAAAACCTTCAATCCTACCTCAGAAGTGAGGAACAAATCATAGTTTCTCAGAAACTATCATTCCCATAGCTTCCCTGGCAATATTGAAAGTGAGATTTTGACTAAAATAAAATGATTCACTACTCTATTTGATACGTTGTAACTAGAAATTTGATAGCTCAAACATGGTGTTTACGAATGCTGGTAAATCTAGTTGTGTGTGATCTCGTCCCCTCAGTGTGATCTCCTCGTTCCTTTGTGTTCTCGTGAATCCATAAAAGCATGTATATGATAGTATCAACAAAAGATGGTATTCAAACAATGGTAGCTTTGGATATAGACCGAATACAATGCGAGTAGGAGAGGGATAACACAAGTGAACAAAGCTTGACTATGTAATTCCTAGTGGAATTTATTGCGGGAATACAACACAAGTGTGCTGAGAGTTTTAGAATCTATCCTTGTGACAAAAAAACCTGCAACTTTAATGGATTCTAATATGGAAATGAAGCTATTCTATGCTAAGCTGACTTACATGGCACAACAATGAAGCAAGACTGAAACAAGAAGATCGAATGACCTCTAAAAGACCAACAATGGAGGCAAAACATGAAATTGATAGAATTATAAGCAAGAAATTCAAATACTGAATAAGAGAATTGAGAAGATAAGGGGCCACTTGTTTGAAAAGAAGATGGCTATTTATAACCAATGCATTTACCAGAGGGTAACTCCTAATTGAACTCTTTTACTATAAACAAAGGAAAAACACTATTACCAGGGAACCAAAAACATTAATGCAAGCCAAAGTGGTTGAAGAAAGCGTGTAAAATTGAAGATTTACGTTTAACGTGATCATTGGAAGAATCTGGAAAATGCACACGTGTGACTACCACCTAGGTAGGGTGGTAGTTTCGTCACACCGAAGCCTAAAATGTAAGAAAACAAGGGCAAAGGGAAAAATAAAGCATGTAGAGGCTAAGTGGGGAATGTGGGATACAAACGTATACTTGGCGAGCCTTTCTAGATTCCAAACACCTTGCAAGGGGACTTGTGTCATCATTGAGGTATGTGTAACAACGTTTCTAGCGGTGTAGTACCCTATAATTTCAGGTACATACATATTGCCCCCTCGAGAAGTGTCTTAGCCATGAAGAGGCATAAAACAGTGGATCCAAGCATGGTGGTCCCAAAATGGGGAGTTAGGTGTTATAACTGACATGCCCGTGTGTTGGAAAGTCGCCATCCAAGATCCCGCTACCTGCAAAATAAAAAAAAAAGGACTCAAGTGTAGATAGATAAAATAAATTGAGAAATAAAAAAATTGATATGAAATGAGGACTTACCATCTACGCGGGGTTTAGAACTTACCTCCATCGGCACTCCGACCTTGTGAAAGACATTCAAAATCAATTTTAGAAAGCTATATATATAAAACAAACTCATTTTACTATTCATTTGCATGGATTGATTTGATAGTTTTTGAGCTCTGGGACCCACGGTGACAGTTTTTGACGAGAGTATAGTCAAAATGTTTGTGGTGAGATAGTGATCATGCCTCCGAGAGCGGAACATCGACCCGCGAAGTCTCAGGTTAGTTCTTCTCAATTTATCATTTTTAAACCTAAAATGTGGAAATGATGAAATCCTTGTCTCTGGGGTTATTTTTGAAAATACTAGTTTTAAATGTGTCTCTAGGGGGGGCGCCCATAGGGTAGGTTTTCATTTTAGCAAAAATGGTGTATTTGCTTGTTTTTAGGCATTTTTAGGGCTTACGACCCGCTTGTTTGTGGGATAGGACCATCGCCACAGGCCGGGTGGCGAAGCATGGGACCGCCACCTTAGAAGGTGGCAAAGCATTTAACCACCGCTTCTGCATGGGGTAGCGGTCCATGACAGTAAATCCAAAACAATGCTTTTTTAAATTCATTTTTGCATTTTTACCATTTTCACATGTTTTTTTGATAATCTTTCCAATCGGATTTTGGTACTAACTTACTCATTTTTTTGTTTTTAGGTGTATGCGTAAGAGGAGTATATCGATGGAGCTGGGAGAGGGAGTGTGATTGGCTCCCAAAGAAGTTAGAGGCACTCTCTCAGCAGAGTGAGATATCCTTCGAGGGATAGCATTTGGAGCATCACATAGGTCCCTCACGTTGCACCTTCCAAATCACATACTATGTGATTTATTTTCATACTGGGATGCGGATCGAAACACCTTCTGATTACCAAGAGTTAGGGGTGAGTGGACCATCACCCTGAAGGATGTTTACCATATACTAGGGGTTCCAATCCTCAAGCGGTGGGTCGTCTCTTAAGAAAGCAAGATCGAGATCTCGTGTGGTTCTGTGGGCTATCTATATGGGAGATGCAATTGTTTCGATGGGGTTGAAGAAGGGAGTGAGGATCCACTCCATTATTGAGTCAAATTCTCGTGCTCCACAAGGCCATCATGGGCATCCTTGCTTCGAGACTGATTGGGGACAAGGGAGGAGACACTCTCTTATATTGCTAGGCCCCCATTATTGCATAGATTGAGGGCCATGGACGTGTCTATGCTTGGGGATCAAATATCCTGGGACTACCTACCATGATTTATATAGGGTAGTTTGATTACAGGGATAGTCACTAAGCCACCCGACTCTTGTCATGAGTTGGGTGTATGAGCATATCATCCCATATGGGAGAGGTGTAGAGGTAGAGGATCCCGGGGCCGTCAGGGTAGCGAGGTGGACGGGGATGACAGTTCTTAGAGCACCCCACCAGCCAGTGGCCTCTTTGACCACTGTAGACATGGAGGCCACTCCTTATCAGGCCATGGCAGGGGTATGGGGAGAGGAGACTATTACATTGATTTCTTGTCAGACTACCAGCCAGTTGGTAGATAGGGCAAGGAAGTTGGAGATCCACCCATTTGATAGAGTACCACAACAATTCAACCTCCCCTATAGTGACATGCTTCCTCTAGCGAGGCCAATGTATAGATCTATCCGTGAGGCTCGGGGAGGTCCTAGAGGCCGGGGTTGGACTATTGTTACTCTCGGTGTTCCCATTGCGGCCAAGAGGGTAGTACGTGCTCGAGGGAGAGCCGGTGCTCCTCAGGCACCTTTACTTTGGATTGCCGCCAGCCCGCCCATAGCAGCGATGAGCCCATTGATGTGGACTCCAAGTCTGAGGAGTTCACTGGGGGAGAGACAGAGGAGGAGACAAAGGAGATGGAGATCAGTGAGATGGGTGGGGGGGATGATAGTGATCCCAAGTGGCATGATACTCAGGAGATCCTACGAGCCGAGAGGGCGGAGCGAAGCGTAGAGAGGGTTACTCTAGTCTTAGAGGAGTTGCTCTCTCAGAATTAGGTGGAGATGGTGAGTCCATTGTAGGCTATCAATTGCCCCGTGTGGCGAGAGGAAACCCAGGTCGGTGGTAGCATCGGGCAAGGTGGCGCACGAGATCCTAGAGATCCTTCTTGGAGGCTTGAAGATCCGAGTGAGTTTCTATTCTTCTCTTGATATTTGTTTTAGTTAGAATTGTTTTAGTCATTATTTCTTTTTGTTTTGTCTACTCTTGGTTTTATCTTTGATCATTTTCTAACTTGTTTTCTCCTTTACTTGCAGCGACTGCTGATGAGTGGTGAGACTTGATTCGTTGAGTATGTATAGATACCCTGTTGATCCCATAGAGAAGACTCATGTTGAGCTATCTGTAGATGTGGGGGAGCCTTCAGTAGCTGGTAGGCATACCGATGTTTTCACCTCTATCTGGCATGTGGTGAAGATCATGACTTCTCTCCATGCTGAGGTAGCTAGATATAGGATGGCCGAGCACTTGATGAGGAGGAGTCATTCTCATAGCGAGACGACAACTACTGGTCGTGACCGCGAGCCCTCAGTGCATTCGGAGCACCGACATAGCCGGAGTCCTAGACGTGGTCATGCACCTTCTAAGGGATCCCATAGGGATTGAGAGGCCACTCTTGTAGTATTTTTTCAGATATTTATATGAGTGTTTTTGTACTTTTGGGCTCATTGAGCATTTTGACCATGCCTAGTGCATGATGGCATTGTATATGAAACTTGATATATATATATATATATATATATATATATATCTTTCGATATAGACTCTTGTACTTAGAATTTCATGACTTGTTTCCACTAGATGTTTTTAGAGTATTTGTTTTCATGTTTTTAGAATGTATGTGATGGATAACAAATGATAAGAGGTAGAATGTTTTACATTGTATGTTTTTGTAATGCTGATATGAGATGATACTAACATATGGTAGTACTAAACTTTTGAACTCCTTGGGAAATGTTTTTAATTTCATCTTATGTTGGCAAAATGTGATGAATGCATAGTGATAAAGAGATGAACTTGCCCCAATCCCAAATCCACGCAACTAGTAAGATGCGAGGGCTCGACACCAAGAGTTAGGAAGGGAACAAGTTGTATGAGTCCTGATCGAATGGAACGATGAGAGATAGACAAACCAAGAATAGAAACAAAACTTAGACCTACACACCTACCCTACTCAGAAGTACCACCAAGCTCAACAGGTCACTTATTTTCCAGTTTATCTAGACTTAGATTCATAAATGGCAACCTGGTTGACAAAATATGGTTTTGAGGATTTGATATTTTCTAGAGTTTGGACATTTGTTTTCTCTTAATATGATCTGATTTGTGCTTTTTGCATACCAATATTTGTTAATTTGTGTGAATGGACCCCCCACATCCTGCCTCATGCCACTAGTAAGAAGCACGAGTTTGTCACCAAAGGCAAGATATAGGTGAGTAAGGGCACTTCTTTCCTTTCCCAACCTCACACCACTAGTAAGAGATGTGGGCTTATCACCAAAGGTTGATGGGGCAAAGAAGTGTGTAAAATAAAATATTTTGTTTGCTTGGTGCTTTTGATTCCATTTGATTTTGACATTTCTGATCTATGACTTTGGGATATCCTTTCTTTAAAGAGACTTAAGAGGGATAGATGTGACACCAAGAAGCTTCTAGAACATACCGTAGGTAAGGAAAACTTCACCTAGTAGAAAGAAAGAGCAAAACCAAGTATGCAGGCCTTAGTATGGTTTTCATCAATACTTGTCTGTTAAACTTGATGAGAAGATTTGAAAATAGTTGATGATGTTTGAAGAGATGTGTTTTGAATGCTTTTGCCAATATTTTCAGAAATTTGTAATAAATTACTTAAGAGTAAGTTCCTGGACTAGCATTTTTATGAAATGAGTGGAAAAAATGAAATAGCTAAATGACTAATGCAATGTAGGTAGCTATAATGTATAAGTAGTGATTCTGATGTTTTATGCGTAAAACCATTTAAGATGTAAGGAATTGACAGTTTCATTGAATTCCTCACTTTTAGTGTGCATAAGAGATAGACACCATTTCCGTAGTTCTTCATGACTCGGTATGGGCCTAACCATTTGGGCCGTAACTTTCTTCCTTTGCCGGTTTTCTTATCGATCCGACTGCCTAGTCTTAGAACTAGATCTCCTCATATATTTCTCACTCATAGAATTTTTTGTTATATTGTCAAGACATCCGGTCAAAGATAGGCTCTGTGCTTATTGTTTGACATTTAACTTGGCCTCGTCAAGGATTTCTAGTTGAGAGAGGTGTTCCTCCCTATAAGATTATTCATCCAAAATATCTTGTAATGAGATGCGGAGACTCGGGTATTTCAAACTCAAGCGAGAGAACGACTTCTCGCCCGAATACGAACGAGAAAGGGGTTGCTCCTGTTGGTGTTCTTATTGAGGTTCGATGGGCCCACAAGGATGGATATAGTTTTAAATTCCAATCTCACTTGTTCTCCTCGACGCTTTTGAGGAGAATAGCTTTCAATGTTTTATTTGTCGCCTCGCCTGCCCCCATTGGCTTGAGGGTAGTAAAGAGAGGCCTCGTGATGGTTTATTTTGAATTTGCTACATAACTCATGGACTTTGTCATTTTTAAAGGATGTGCCATTATCTGAGATAATGACTTGTGGGACACCATACCTACAGATGATTTGGTTTAGAATGAATTTGGCAATTACCGAACCTGGTACGGTGGTGAGAGGCATGGCCTCCACCCATTTGGTAAAATATTCCGTGGCTGTAATTATAAAATTATGGCCATTGGTTGATGAGGGAGAGAATTTTCCTATCAATTCTAGACCCCATGTGGAGAAGGGCCATGGGGTCACTATTGGTTGTAGGGATTGTGCTGGCATGTGAATCTCGTGAGAGAATTCTTGGCATTTGTGGCACTTACGTACAAATTTCACTACGTCATGTTCGAGAGTGGGCCAAAAATAGCCCATCCAATGTATTTTGTGAGTGGTGGCGTGACCATCGAAGTGGCCTCCACATATCCCACTATGGGATTCATGAAGAATCTTCTTTGATTCTTCTATGTCGACATATCTTAGAAGCATGCCGTCGAAGGCTTTACGATAGAGTACCTATTCTAAAACAACATATTTAGCAATGATAATGCGTAATCACCTTATTTGTTGTGATGTGGCACCTTCCGGTATGTATGGTCTATGATAAGATTGATGATATCAGTGTACCAAGGACATATATAGATGGGGGCCTGGTTTTGATGAAGTATACACACTCATTAGAAATTCTAGATTTACTAGATTGCCTCCATCTAGTGGATTGTCACCTAACCAATCTACAATGATTTTTCCCTTAATGGATTTTTGGTTTACGAATGTCAACTCAAATTCACCCATTAAGGTTATGAAACGTCCAACCTTTTTAGACAAAGACCCTTACGTGAGAAATGTTCGTAAATGATCTGTCTTTACAATGACCCTCATTTCTTTTTTTAACATGTAATGTCTTAAACGCTTTTTTTGCAAAGACTATGGCAATGCATTCTCTCTCTTCCTGTGTAACACATTTCATAATCAAGCAACGTTCGGCTAATGAAATAGACCACACATTCCTATTTATCATTGTCTTCTTGAGCCAACATGCAGGCCAACGACACATGAGTGTCTCATGAGTATAGGATCGAAGGGTAGTCTCGTTTGGGAGGCATTAACGTGGGTGGAGATAACAAGAAGTGTTTAACCGCTTCAAGGCCTCATTGTATTCTTCACCAAATCAATGTTATAATCTTTCTTTAATAGATTGTTGATTGGATGAAGGGCAAAACTTAAATCTGGGATGAACCTTTGGATTACACCGAGTTTCCCAAGAAATGACTTGATACCAGGCTCGTCTGATGGTGGGATCATTTCGAGAACAACCCGTATTTTAGCTAGATCAACATCAATCCCTCATGAAGATATAATGTAGCCTAGAAGTTTGCCTCCTGTAACACCTAACACGCACTTCTCTCGGGTTTAATGTGACGTCCATATTCAATCAATCATGAGAGGATGATGCGAAGTACTTCTGGATGATCACAACATTTTGGCCTTGGCCAACAAGTCATCCACATAGGATCTCACAATTTTATGGATAAGATCATGGAATATACTTGTCATTTCCTGCTTATACGTAGCGCCGACATTCTTAAGACCAAATGGCATGACAACATAGCAATAAGTTCCTCAGGGAGTTATGAATGTATTTTTGGCTTGATCCTATTTAGATATTTTAATCTGATTATACCCTAAGAACCCATCCATGAGTGACAACAGTTCAAATCTAGATGTTGCATCAACGATAACATCAATGGATGGTAATGGGAAGTCATCCTTGGGACAAGCTTTGTTAATATCCTGAAAATCTATGCAAATGCGTATCTTCCTATTATTTTTGAGAACAGGGATGATATTAGATACCCATTGTGAATAGTCAATAGGCTTGATGAATCCCACTTGGAGAAGTTTTATTACTTCCTCTTTTACCATGAGAGCCACTTTTGGCTTCATTGGTCTTGACTTATATTTAATTGGTTTTACATCTGGTTTAGTGACAAGATTATGTATTGTGGCATGTGGTGTGATGCCCATCATTTCTTTATAGTTAAATGCAAAAGCCTTTTGATGTTCTTTGAGGATTTGGGTGTGTATTTCTATCTCCTCCGAGTTAACGAGGATCCCAACTTCAAAATTTTTGGTTCTTCCTCTGTTCCAATGTTTATGTCAATGGTTTCTTCTATTAAAGAAGTGTTACCTTCTTCAAATTCAGGTGGGCTTTGGAGGTAGTTCCAAACTTTCTCCATCTTCTATCTTGTAGATGTTGAGATCCTTCTATGGAGAAGACTCTACCATGGGATTTTTAAAATAGGAAGAGGAATGTGGTATTAGGGGAATATCAACTATACGATGAGCAAGGTGTAGCTCTGCATAGGTGTTTAGATATTCGAGAGTGACTCTATCATCATCAAAGTGATCCATGATAGAAAAATCATCCTCAGCTTCTCCATGAGTCAAGAGTGAGTTTGTTGGTATTTTACGCACTAATGGTTCGGTACAAGTGATATCGTGAAATTTGTATCTTCTAAGTCACTGTTTGGAGTGAAATAAGAAGATGAGGTTGCTATCGAGTCTGAGAAGGTTCTACTCTCGTGGGATTGCTTCAATTGATATGAAGTTAAATCCCTTGCTTAGATCTAATACTGCTGTTTTATAAAGTTGTAAATGTTTAGCCCTAGTTTCATATACCTCAGAGACTTGGTTTGCAACTAGTCATGCGGATCTCCTAAAGACTCTAATATTATCGACACCCATTATTTTGGCTAGGATGAGGCCAAGGAGGAGAGCTTCATACTCAGCCCCGTTTTTTGTACATTCAAATTTTAATTTAAAGGTGAAAGGTAGGATCTTTCCCTCAGGTGAAGTAAATATTACTCCCGCCCTACTCCAAAGCGACATCTAGCTCCATCAGTGGAGCATCCAATACTTTCTTGGAAAAATAGATGTTGGGATATCTCGTCATATTTATTTCTTTTGCTTCGTTACTTCTACCATAAAAATTTTCATTTGATGGAAGAGAAGCAATTCCTGTGGTGTGTCCCATTCCCATAGAATCAAATGCTAGGAAAATAGGTAAGTCTTTCTCTAAAAACTTGACAATTTTTGTGGTAGTCCCTAGTGACACTGTTTTTATAACATTGGTCTCATTTTTGAGTGTTGGAATGTCCTCACTGGATTTGTAATTTCTAATTCCGTGGTGGGTATCAACTCTTCTTTTGGTTTTGAATTAATTGGTTTGATGAGTTGATTTGTTGGGAGTTCAAACTCGGAGTGAATGCCCGGTCTTTTCTTCAAATCAGCTAGGTGTATATCGAAGGGTTTTGGGTCACCTTGTGCCACAAATATTTTCCCTAAGTGTAGAAATCTTATTTCTTGGAATAACGTGGAAGGGATTGCCTTTATGCGGTGTATCCATGGCTGACCAAGGATCATATTATAGTTGGTTTCCCATCTATAATATAAAACTTGGTGAGGACCATCTTGGGTCCTAAAGTGACTGTAAAAATATGGTTCTAATTGAAGTGGCTTTGAGGCTATCATAACCTCTTAGCGTATTTCGTGTTGTGGAACAATTTGTCTCTCCATATCCTAACTTTTGAAGAAAAGTGAAGGGGACTATGTTAACTACCGCCGCATCATCAACCATTGCACGTTTAACATAATTATTATAAATCCATACTTTTAGATGTAAGGCCGGGTCACCTCTTCATGTAATCTCAAAGTGTCTGTGGCATTTTACTTATATCAAATATAAATTCAAGATCCCTATTTGGCTACCCCAGAGGGTAAACGTCAAAGTCTACATGGTTTACTTACATTTCCGAAGGAGGAGTGATGTTGATTAAATGACCAAGGCCTAACGATTCTAAGAGGACAGCCCTGGGGGGAAAGTTCTTTAATAAATCCAAAAAGGAGATGTGAGAGAAGGTTTTAGTTAAGTCATTAATTAAATCATAGGCACCTATGGGTTTTACCAATGTTTGTTGACTTTTTTCTGGTTCTAATGGATAAATTGGAGTAGGTTGAGAAGAATACCCACGTGTTCTTTTTATGGTTTCTATGGGTAACTCGGTGTGTCTAACTCTACCAAACAAACTATCTTAGTTTGAGGTCGAATTCCTAATTGGGGTGTGACTGGTGGATTTCATGAAGTTGAAGCTTCATGATCATTGTTTCCTGTTATGACACCCTTGTTTATTCCGTTAGGATCTAGCCTGTTATTATTAGAATGGTTTTGGAGTGGATCATTATAGATCTTGAGGGGTGCATTTTGAGGGAAAATGCCCCTGCATAAGTATTTGGCATGGGTACTACAGAATTTGCTAAAAACATATCTATAAAGAGTTGCTTTTGATCTTCTAGAAAACGCTGTATGAATTTATTTTATTCACAACAAGTGCTAGTATCGTGGCCTTAAATCTTTGGAAGCCATAATATAAATTGGGATTATAATTTTGAGTCTCGTTGATTTATAATCCGTCAGGGCCCAAAATTTTGATAAGGTCAGCCGCTCGGTTGTTAGAGTTAAAATGTTGAGGTCGTTGCCTTTGGTTTTGACTCGATATCCACCGGGTTTCAATTTGGACTTTGTGTTTGGATTTTTCATTGTCGTTGTTGTTGTTGCCATGGTGGACAATTAAAATCCACCGCATTGATTGTTGGAGTAAAATTTTTATTTCGCGATTATTATTACTTGGTTTACAACGTTACTCCATTGGCCATTGTCCATCTTGTAACTCTTCGTTCTTGTTAAGGATCTTAGGTCCTTGATTAGCGTTCCTTGTATTAGAATAGGCCATGGTGTTTTGATTGGGAGTGGTTAATTTCCCATTTTTCCCATATGTCTTACAACCACTATCTATCACTGCTTGGTTATTTTGGAGAGCACTCTCGAGTACTTCATCATAAGTTCTTAGTGGGAACTTCTAGAATTCTTCCTTTATCTCTCTATTGAGAGAATTAAGGAATAAATCATATAGTTACATTTGATCCATTAGAGAACCGTGCACCACCTTTGAATAAAATGAGCAACAGATTCATTATGTTCTTTTTTAATATGCAAGAACTCCCTGATTCCTGTTCTTAACAATTTTTCATGTCAAAAGATTTGATGAACTCTGACACAAGTTGTTTAAATGAGTGTATCAAGGCTTCAGGTATTCTATAATACCAATCAAGGGAAATACCTTCTAAGGTCTTAGGGAATATTTTAGCGACAACCCCATCCCAAGGGAGTAACTCCCGTATGGTTGTGGGATAGGCCTTAATATGTGTGTTTGGGTTCCCTTCCCCTTTGTATTTGGGTAAATTGGGAAGATGTCTTGGAAGCATAACATTTCGTATGGTGAAGTCTAGGGGCTCTTTTAAATATTCTAAATAATTCCCTACCACATAGGCCTCGACCATCGATGGTGCTTGTTGAGGGGGTTGAGGTGGCATGGGTTGTTGATATGGCATAGCATATGCGTTTGTAGGGACATAAGGGAATCCCTGTGGTTGAACGAACATCCTGGGAGAAGAGAACATGTCTCCTTGTGGTGACTTTGAATAAATGTTTAAGGAGGAGCATTGTTCTGGTATGAGTTGTTTGGTGCCAAGCTAGGAGGTGTCATGTTTTCAACTAGAGTGGTGTTTGAAAATGTGGTCCTAGTTGGTGTTTGCTATGGGTAACTATAAGGATTTTGAGGAGGCATGCCTAATGTTCCTGTTCTTGTAAGGAGGTCGACCTGTTTGGGATGATGCAGAGGGTTGGGGATTCCTACTTGCCCCAAATATGAATTTTGGTTTGCTTGAGCAAGTTCCAACCCTCTAACCTTTTCAACTAAGGCTGAAATGACCTCTATTGGTGAAGACACAACATTTTGCCTTAATGGCATTTGTTGTATACCTTGAGGTTATAAAGGGGTGTGATACCTTGCTATGAATTGATCATTACCCTGCCAAGATTCACCGAGGGTATTTCCCATAGGTGGAGGAATGGGGGTGTTTTCCTGGAATAGGGTATCAGACTATATTTGTAAACTCCCTATAGGTGGATACATATTTTGGAAGTGTTGTTCAATTTTAGAAAAGCATGCTAAGTACTCCTCATCCAAAAAGGGGAGTGGGTCTGACTGTCTACTGATCTGTGGTCTAAACAAGACCCGAGGAGATGAAGTGGATTCTCCAGTAAACATCATATTGTTAGAGCCTGAGGGCTCTGGCTGCTGTGTTTGTGCAAGCTGATCAAACTCCTCAATTTGGAATGAAGAATTTGAGCTAGTTCTTTGAGGGGGAGTTTGAGATGACAAGTAATTACTTGAATAGTTATCAGCCCATGTAGAAAGCGAGGGTGATGGTTGTCTATTTGTTTGACTATAGTTTACTTCGAGACCTGAGAGAGGTCTTCCATATGCATCAGTATCCCAACATATTCGGGGTATATGAATACCCATAGAATAATGGGAAAGAGTGAAGGTGGATGAAAGAAATGAAAAATAAAAGAGAATAACTGTTTGTTCACGTCGGGTTCACCAATTTTGTACGATGGAAAAGTGACATGCGAGCATGGGAATCTACAAGTACCTCTTCCTCATACCCAACCTCCCGAGGTCATGCCGAGACAACTGGTGAATGTTGAATATGAATGGATACAAACAAGCTAATTAGGTAATCTTATATCCTCAATACATAATAATGGAATCTGTGAATCTAAGGCAAAGAAGGCCCTCCTAACTTGAATTGGTGTAATGGTTCATTTGGATATAATGGTTGTTCAAAGGCTCCAATCAATGTCAAGCTCTGCCGAGATCCTATTTCTTAGCTGTTGGATACGTGGGAAGTGACCTGTGGGAGCTTCGTATATATCTCCGATAATGTCATGAAAATGGTGATAGGGGGTTTAGTGGATTCGTAGTGAACTATGGGTGGTTTTCTAGTCTAGCCCAAAAAATATTAGATTGATTAGCTTCTATATTTAATATGGAGAACTGAGTTATGATATCTGGCGGGAGTGGTGAGGATCTAAATACCAGCGTTCGTAAACCGGTGTCAATACTTAATCGATTTATAGGCCCGTTGGGTTGTGGGACTTGCAGATCACAACCGTGAGTTCATGGTTGTTGTGGACCTGTTATGGTCATGTGAAGAATTAATCCCTTCTTCTGACTATCTAGTAATCATATGCCTTTTCAGCCTCTATGTTTAGAACTAGAAGTTGTATGATTTTCTCGGAATACCTTATAGGTGTTTTGGCAACTTGAATGCGTAAGCTAGTATCTATGTCAACGAGGAGGTATCTTGCATCAGGTTGTGGAACTAAAGGATCGTAACCAAATGCTTGCTCTCTTTTGAATCCTTGTACGATCATTCAGATATTTTATCAAGGTAGTCTATAGTTAGGATGATTTGACCAAAATGTGTAAGCTTTGTCGTCTTCGATATTTAATCCTCTCAGTTGTTCACTAATTGCTTGTAGGTTTGTTGTTTCTTGAAAGACCTGTATCCTAAGGTCTTGATCTATATCAGCTAATGTTGTGGGTAGATTTGGCTGAGGCACTATGGGTTCAAATATATATTCTCTAGGCTCTCTAGGTCCTGTGATTGTCATACAAAATGATTCAACTTTTAACTAAAATTAATGCATTGATTACGAAAAATGTATTTACACTATGCAAGCATTCTTCTATTTCTATATTTTCAATGACACATTTTAGTGAAATTAAAGAGTAGCTTATTCTAGTATATTTAGAAAAATGAACAACTAATCTAGCAACAAATTTAAAACAAACAAAGTAGCCTGGTGTGGCTATTTTCCTATGTAGTTGTGATTTTATCCTAAATATCTAAGCAACTAATTATATTAAATTGAAAGGCTCTCGATCCTACCTCATAAGTGAGGAATGAATCACAGTTTCTTAGAAACTATCAATCCCCACAACTTCCCCGATGATATCGAGAGTGAACTTTTGACTAAAATAAAATAATTCACTACTCTATTTGATATGTCAGTAACTAGAAATTTTATAGCTCAAACTTGGCGTTTACAACAATGGTAAATCCAACAGTATGTGATTTCATCCCCTCAAAGATGATCTCCTTGTTCCTTCATGTTCTCGTGAATCCAAAAAAGCATGTATATGATAGTATTAATAGAATATGGTATTTAAACAATGTGATAGCTTTGGATATAGACCGAATACAATGCGAGTAGGAGAGGGATAACACAAGTGAATAGAGCTTGACTATGCAATTCCTAGCGGATTTATTGTGGGAATACAACACAAGTGTGCCGAGAGTTTTAGAATCTATCCTTGTGACAAAACAAAACCTACAACTTTAATGGATTCTAATCTGGAAATGAAGCTATTCTATGCTAAACTGACTTACATGGCACAACAATGAAGCAAGAATGAAACAAGAAGATCAAATGACCTCTAAAAGACCAAAAATGGAGATAAAACATGAAACTGATAGAATTCTAAGCAAGAAATTCAAATACTGAATAAGAGAATTGAGAAGATGAGGGGTCATTTGTTTGAAAACAAGTTGGTTATTTATAACCAATGCATTTACCAGAGGGTAACTCCCAATTGAACTCTTTTACTATAAACAAAGGAAAAACACTATTACTAGGGAACCAAAAACATTAATGCAAGACAAAGTGGTTGAAGAAAGCATGTAAAATTGAAGATTTACGTTTGACACGATCTTCGAGAGATATGGAAAATGCACACAGGGACCGCCAAATCGTGCAGTAGTGGCGCTCACGGACCACCGCCCAAGTAGGGTGGCGGTTTTGTCACTGAAGCCTAAAATGTAAGAAAATAGGGGGAAAAGGGAAAAACAAGGCATGCAGAGACCGATCGGGGCATGCGGGATACAAACGTATACTTGGCGAGCCTTTCTAGATTTCAAACACCTTGCAAGGAGACTCTGTATCATCATTGGGGTATGTGTAACATCGTTTAGCAGTGTAGTACCCTACAATTTCGGCACGTACGAAACACTCCAATTATTCTTAAAACAATTATTTATCCATTATCACCATCCATGATCATGCTTGAAGCTAAATATAAGTCCACACAATTCATCATCATCCATATCTATTTTAATGTCGCATCCACATCCAATGTCATCATATCATTGATTCATTAAATGTAGAGAGAAGAAGATTTTGAGAAGTTTTAAATGTACAGAAACCTGATACAAAGTTTGAATTTTACAATTATAGAGAAGGTGTCTCTATCCTAACAAATTCCAATTTTTCTTAAAAAATTATCCATTATCATCATTCATCATCATCTATATCCATTCTAATGTCATCATATCATTACAAGTAGAGAGAAGAAGATTTTGAGAAGGTTTAAATGTCTCTGTCATTCTTGAATCTAAATATACATTTACATACAATTCTTCATAATCCATATCTATCATCATTACAAGAAGAGATAAGATTATGAGAAGGTTTAAATTTGAAGAAACTTGATACAGAGTTTGAATTTTACAAGTAGAGAGAAGAAGATTTAACTCTATTAGTATTAAGATGTCTCTATCATACCACATTCCATATTTTCTTAAAACAAATAATTAACCATTATCATAACGCCATCACATTCAAATGAAACATAAACACCATATACAATCTAGAAATTCTATATATAATATATAACAAGATATAAAATTCCAGATTATAAAGTATTTCAAATTTTCAAATGCCATCACATTCAAGTTTCAAATTTCAAATCTAGATAATAAAGTATTTCAAATTTTCAAATGCCATGACCATCACACTCAAGTTTCAAATTTTCAAATCTAGATTATAAAGTATTTCAAATTTTCAAATTTAAAGTTTCAATTTTTCAACCCTCAATTTTTTGTACCCCTTTCCCCAATGGCTTCCACTCATGTACTCCTTTCCTCAATGGCTTCCCTCATGTACCCCTTTCTCTAATGGCTTGAATAATCCCAGAACTAATCGGATCTTCCACATTACTATATAGATTATTTACGATTCTTTATTATTCCTTTCTCGCATCTCCATGGGATAAAAATTGGGATTCGCAGATGCCCTAATTCGAATAAAATTTCAGGGTCGAAGCCATTCTATTTAATTATCTGCTTTAGTGCATTGTTTTATTTGTTAACTAAAATAATATTTTCTTTCATCTTCATTGCTGCAGATAAATCATTCTTTGCGGTTTCCAAGTGAACTTGGAACGACTTTGCTTGACTCTTCAAATTTTCATATTTCAACCGCACAATTTTTTTATCTCAATTAAACATATTACTAAAATAAAAAAATTCAAATTAACAAAAAATATTGTTTCAAAGTGATAATACTTATGACCGCTCTATCTCTCTCAGCATTTGCAATTGCCACCAGATCCTTGTCCTTAGACCATTTATTAAAATATGCATGGGATTTAGCACTAATATTTTCCAATTTGTTTAATGATTTATCTAAAATATCATCTTTATAATTGTTGTTATACGTGATAGTCCCACTTCTTACTTGGGTAAGTAAGGAATCCATCTTCGCAGGTTGATTTTGGACTGTAGCGTATAAACTGTCCCTTTGCCAATAATTTTCAAAATGAATTATTATCTCATTGATTAGTACTTTTTCCCTTCTCTCCCATTCTATGAGCTAATTGATATGAGGTACAATAAACTCTTGGACATGGGATTGAAAATCATAACCAATCAAGTTCTCTAAAGGAAATGGTAGCAACTATTCACCATCTGTATCTGAAGAAGATGATGTCACTGGAGAGGTATGGGGGCTTTCGGGTTGATCATCGATTGCTACCTCTTTTTGCCTTTGGGTGGCCTAATCCTATTTGCAATAAAATAAATCAATATTCAAATAAATAAATTGAAAGTGAAATGTAATGAAAGTTGAATAAATTATGTTGAAATAGAAGTATACTTGTTGGCCTTGAATCATCTCACGTGTATTGAAAAATCTTGTTGGGTCATTGCTATCAATGCCCAAGTAATCTTCATATAAATTTATATTATTTAAAATGATACACCCATTGTAATGGGACAGCACCGAGAGAGGGTTGGAATTTGAAATGAGGAGGCAATGTTTAGTGTCCCACTAGGGGCCGGAGGAATTGGCATGCATTTACCAATGTTATTTTTTCTGAACCTCTGGTTGGAATTTTGAATCGTATTGGTGGAGGAGGTGGTGGTGCCACTATTTTTACAAAAGGTGAAGGACTACAATGTACTGAAAAGTGTAAGAAAAATCATATGAAAAACTATTAAACTATGCAAAAACTATGAAAAACTATTCAAAACTTGTACTAAAGCAATAAAATCATACCTTGTTGTTGAGGGGTAACCTATCGCGGTGCTTGAGGTGGCCGTGTTGGAGTAGTAATTGGTTTTGTTTGAGTTGTGTGTGGCTGGGATTGCTGAGTAGGGTGTTGAGAAGAGACAATTGCATGTGACTGAACTGAGTGAGTTGGCAAAGACGGTTGACTTTGAGAAGCATGCGTATTATCCAAAGTCCCTGCAATGTCAGCAATAATCGATTGTATGTCAATTCAATATGGTAAATGGTAAATTGAAAATAGAAAATAGGAATTTGTAAATAGTAAATGTTAGGGTATTACGTCTCTGGTGTTTAACTAATGTAAATGTCTTGGCGGTTCGAGATGAGTGAAATTCCATTTCAGATTGTGAATCGCGCCGATGCCTCAAAGATGTTGTTGGCATCTTCCTCTTGATGCCACTTTTTTCATGGAAGGGCCTCCAAAAATATTCTCTACAAATGGTCAATATTTAATCAAATTCTAGATGAACATAATGTTAGTCTAATGTTGAAATATAAACTTTATACCTATTGTTCTTGAAATGGAATTGAAAATTTCTTCATTGTCTCATCTATGCAAGTAGGAATTGGTTTTTCTTTTAAATTAAAAATAGCCTCGTAATAAAGGCCAAGGAGATAGTTTGTGGAGTGAATGATGGTTATTTTAGAAGTGATGAATTTGTAATGTCAATTTTTATTTTATTGGATAAAAAGGTGCACCAATAATATTTTCACTTATCGATAGTTGCAAGAATGTATGTAATAGCCCAATTTGGTATATCCGTTTGTCGACCCTACAAAACAATTATAGTTTGAAAGAAAGAAATCATAACAGCAAGAAATTGGTCTACAATTCCTTGCATATCCAAACCATGTCTTGATTTATTGACATGAGTTGCAAATGCCAAAAATTCATTGAAATTAATATTGATTTGAATTGTATCAAAATAAAAAACTGAAAATATCAAATGAAAATTGAAAATAGATTACATGTACAATCAACATGGAAATTGAAAGTAGATTCGAGGTACTTCTTATCATTTTTGATGAGGGTTTCTTTCATTGTAACAATGGGGGAATTTTTATATGGAAGGCCTCACAATTGATGGATATCGCTTAGATCAACACCGAATTAAAATATATGACCGTCGTCCACACAAGTAAATGTAAACAGACCATCCTCTGTATTGTATGAGGAGAGAAGGTAATTCATAATGTCATGATCAATTTCAAACTAGGGCATCTTAACAATCCCATAAAAATCACATGCATCCAGCAAATCCTTGTATTCTATATTCATTTGCAAAATTTTCTGAATGTGGGGGCACAACAAGTTCTTATAGAGTATCTTGCCCTTGGATAGGGCTTGTGGGTTGACTGGATTTTCTGATTGATCTTGGTCTTGAGCTTGGGCTGCACTTGTAGTTGCCATTGTACTTGAGCTTGATTGTACCTAAGCTTGATTCCTATAAACATGAAAATTCGGGAGTCGGGAAGTGTAAACGTGAAAATGAGCGGTGGGAGGGTATTTATAGGAAAAAATTAGGGTTTCCAAGCCTTGGATGTGTGACAACAAGACTACTGACACACGTCCAGGTAAAGCTTGTGACATGCAATAACAAGCCTTTTTATCACACAAAAACAAGATTTATCGACATGTGACAACAAGCCTTACTATCACGTGTCAATAAGCTTTGGTGATGCGTGATAGAAAGCCTTCTTTATCACGCGACAGTAATCCTTATTGTCATGCGTCAGTAAATCTTGTCGACATACAACAATAAGCCTTGTTGATGCACATCAACAAATTTTACTGATGCATGTCAATAGGCTTGTTGATGCACATAAATGTTAGAGTAGGTATTTACCTTAGCTCATGTTCACCCAGGTACTTTATTTACCTTTATTGTATTTATCCTCACCCACTTATGTGTGTGGATATTTATTTTATCTTATTTAGATATTAGGAGATATTATCTAGTTGTTAGGTATAGTTCTTTCCTTGATCTATGGTATTGACTAGTTCTTTCCTTGATCTATGGTATTGACTAGATCCTTGATGTCTAGTTCTCTCCTAAATCTATGGTCTTGACTAGTTCTTTGATGACTAGTTATTTCCTTAATTTATGGCTTGATCTACGACCTTGAATGGTTCTTAGATTTTTATTCCTTACCTATTCAAGAAAGGACCATTCTTAATGTATTGCATTGAGTTCCATAATAATATATGATATTGTTTCTCATTTGTTTGCAAAGGTTTTATGTAAAGTTATTTTAGCGAATTAATTTCATCTTATAGATCGTGGTGTTTGATTAGCATATGTGTTCTTGGCTTGGTATGATTTGGTTAACATTCCTTTCATGGTATTAGAGCTACACGGCTTTCCGTCACACCAAAAGCTCAAACTAATGGTGGAGAGGGATCTCATCATGTTCAACAGCTACTACATCAACACCCTCCCACACGATGGAGCCGATATACACCCTCCCACATGATGGAGACTAGTTATTTGATGGAATGCCCTATAATTTTATTTGTGTGGTGAAGGAAAAAACAATTAATTTTGTTTTAGTGGCAACTAAAATAAATAACAGAGTAAAATATCAAAAATCTTGTAACTTTTGATTGGTAACTTGGTTTTGAGTGCCGTTTTTTGCAAAAGTGCTTGTTTTTTCATGCTCTTTCCATTAGAGTTATTTATTTTGAGACTTGCACTATAATTATAAAATGCCAAATATGGAGGAGTGTTGTAATCAATTGTGGATGCAATTTTAGTTGAGCCCGACGTCCTAAATTTTTGGGAGTTGCAGTTTGTACCTATCATGGATTCTAAGAATGATATGCTTTTCTTTGAAGTATGTGGAATTCAAGAGGATACTATAAAATTTGTGGAAGAAAATAGATCGCTTAAGAAGAAAAATTCTCTTCTACAATCACTCATTAACAATAAGGATACAATAATACACTCCCTGCAGAATAAACTTGCTAGCCTACGACATCACAATCAAATTGTGGACAACCATATCCATGCTCCTAGTCCACTTGCAGTTGTTGCTCTTGTACCCACTGACATTGATTTTCCATTCTTTGAGCCTGAACTTGCTTTTGATGCTTCTAAACCTATGAGGCTTGTTACTGCATGCTCTTCCACATTTGTGCCTATTACAGTACCACATGTTATGCATCCTACTTCTACTTAGTTGCATGGATTTTTTGTGAAGCATACCACTACATTCAATTCTTGCATGCTCCATTCTATGGGTCTCACTAGTGGAGTCATTGATAGACATTCATAGGGTATTGTTTCCTCTATTCCACATGTTAAGTGGAATTCTCATCATGACATTGGTTTTCAAGCAGATACTTCATTGGGATCACACATTGATAGAGCTCCTTTTTTTGTTCACTTGATTCTTTTTGAGGATCGTGAGCAATACATGAGTTCTACATCTTCACTTAGGCTTGAGAAACCTGAGATTTCAGTTGTTAGACATGATCAACCTTACACACATTCTGATGTTCTTTTGCATGCACCCATTGTGCATTTTGCACCAAGTCATTTACAGGCATCTTCTTCATCCATCTGTGTTGATTTGGGGTGGATATCTAATCACTTGTGGTGGCGACATAGGAATTCATTGAGAGGACTCTACAGGCATGGCTCCTCCACCATTCGGCCTCTTGCTCCACTTTCTATACCTTCTACATTGTGATGCTTCTTGTTTTGAGCATTTTTATTTAGCAGGTGTAGTGTATCTCTCTTGTTTGTTGAGAGATTTTGTATCTATATTTTTGACACTTTTGGCATGTTGACAGTCTCTCTTATGGGGAGATATTCTGGTGGATCCCAGTGTTAGTTTGTCAATTTTTGAGTAGTTGTTTTGACAACTCATACAGATTTTTAGCACCACTCCACCCATTCAGTAGTGTGGGAGGGTGTGGTGTTGATCCTGCTTCTTCGGGTTTTGTGTCCTTTCCTTGTTACCTTGGATTTTCTTGGATAGTGACACTCTGTATTTTGTGTCCTTGCCTTGTTGCTTTGGTTATTGTTCTTGGATCATGGCATGCCTATTTTTAGCACTTGATCAAATTATGTTTGGTGTTTTTGCACTTTCAACATCACTCCGTTGATAGTCTCTTTGTATGGAGCTATTTTGGTCGAGCCCAATGTCATTTGTTTTTGAGTTTTGTGATTGAGCAGTGGATTCAGACCATAGTGCACACCAAACTTCTTCAAAATTGTATGAGTTTTTTGAGCCGATATTCTTGGGATGCCTTGGAGCGGGGTTTTACTCTCTTTACTTTGTTGTTATTGGTTTTGGGTACCTTGCGGTGTCCCTTTTTTCCAGATTATTGTACATGAGTACCTCATCAGGCCTAGTTGTCGGGACTCATACTATGGACATGCCACTTCTATTTTGGCCCCTAGCTTCACTTGAGGGGGTGTTAGAGTAGGTATTTACCTTAGCTCATGTTCACCCAGGTACTTTATTTACCTTTATTGTATTTATCCTCACCCACTTATGTGTGTGGATATTTCTTTTATATTATTTAGATATTAGGAGATATTATCAAGTTATTAGGTATAGTTCTTTCCTTGATCTATGGTATTGACTAGATCCTTGATGTCTAGTTCTCTCCTAAATCTATGGTCTTGACTAGTTCTTTGATGACTAGTTATTTCCTTAATTTATGGCTTGATCTACGACCTTGAATGGTTCTTAGATTTTTATTCCTTACCTATTCAAGAAAGGACCATTCTCAATGTATTGCATTGAGTTCCATAATAATATATGATATTGTTTCTCATTTGTTTGCAAAGGTTTTATGTAAAGTTATTTTAGCGAATTAATTTCATCTTATAGATCGTGGTGTTTGATTAGCATCATGTTCTTGGCTTGGTACGATCCGTTATCGTTCCTTTCAATCAACATGGCTTGTTGTTGCGTGGCGAGTGAGGCTTGCAGTAACACGAAAATGAGGCTTCTGCTATCACGCATTAACAAAGCTTGTTGAGGCATGCTAGTAAGGCTTGTTTGTCACACGTCGTGAAATCTTTAACACATGATATCAAAGGCCTACTATCATGCGACAACAAGGCCTCTTGTCACATGAAAAAGTCTTGCTTGTCATGCATCAAAAAGCTTTACGATGCATGACAACAAGCCTTGTTGTCATGAGACAAGTATGCGTCGATGTCTGTAGAATTTTTTTCCCTCGGTATAATCACTCTTGCTCAAATAATAGAAGGCAAAAATTTAGTTCTCAAAAATTGGAAAATTTTCAATTTCACGAAAGTGGTTCCAGGTATATTCACCGGGATTTTCCACCTCCATTTTACCAGAGGCTTCTTAAAATGAACCACCCCGAGGACACAAAAATAGTAAGTTTAGAGACAGGACACTTAAATATGAAGTTTAGGGATAAGACACTTAAATCCAAATTTTAGCAGTAAGCTGCTCAAATATGAAGTTTAGAAATATGATGCTCAAATATTTAGTACTATTCCAACCATCTCCAAGGTAGAAAACATACACAATTTTTTTTATCTCTTCTCTCATGGAAAACAGTGTGTATTCTACCCTTGATTAACTTATTTTCAATACACATTTCTATTTTGACATGCACTAAGTTAAAATTTCAATTTAATTTACCATGAGCATTAACTACACTTATTTTCTTTTCCAGTCCGACCTTAATCTAATAAAAAGGCAACACATAAAATGGAACAAGAAATAATCACAATGTTTTCCTTTGTTTTTGCAAGGGAAAAATTCACTTGAAAATAGGACAACCATACCCTAGTGTCAAAAAAATTTCTATTGTATCCCTTTCTAGACACCCCCGATCATTCCATATATTAGTCCTATCCTATCCTTCTAATGGTTTATATGTTTGTTTCATCCTTCCTTGTAGGTGATTTAGGAAGAAAAAGATCATTCAAGTACTTTAGGAGTAGTATCTCTAAAAGTGGATTTTCAAGCAAGCTTAGGAAGGGCTATCATCAACCTTTCTAAGACAAGTGCATAATCTCCAGATTTTTTGAAGGATTGAATTCATCAAGGAGGTTTATTCAGAGCCAAGATCAATATACAAATTTTTAGGAAGGTTATGGAAATTTGGAGGTTTTGGAATCTAGTTCATCAAAAGAAGGTTTTTGAGGCCGAAGGAGCTTGCATTGCGAAAGAGCACATGAAATTCAAGAGGTGATTCGATGAGATTTAGAATGAGTTGTGAGACAAAAAAATATCAATGGAGATAACTTACAATCATCTACATGGTGGTAAAATTGGATTCATCCTAAACCCCATGCATGTTTCTAGATAGCTTATTCTTTCCAAGCACAAAGGGTGATCCCGAGAAAAAGGATGTTTTTGAGGGTGTTTCAAGAATAATAAAGGCATGATATGAATCCCATCCTTCTAAAATTTCCTTTTCCATGTAATTTAATTTAAATAATTGTGAAAACATCATTTGAGCGCTCAAGTTACGTCCGTTTTCAAGTTACCGGCCAAGGTACATGTTCGATACTTAGCCAAATTTCTTGTGTGCCACGTGATAACATGAGGGTGAGGAACATTTTTGTTTCCTTATTGTCCCTTTCCATGGGCACAAGAGGGAAAAAAATCCACCCCTCCCCCTTAATGATTTTGGTCACTCCATGTGACCTCGGTGATCCCATTTAGTTCCTTTGGATAGTTTGACTAGCCCCTCACCTTCACATGCATGAATGAAAATTGTCACTCCAAGGATGAGGTGAATTTTTGTGAAAAAATTGTCCAATTAGAAGGGGAAAATGGGGACAAAAAATGGTCCCCTCTCCTGGATTTCCTCAAGTCCCTAATATGACCAAAACATGACCCGAAAGTGCTCATTTTAGCCCCCTCCTCCATTCCTCTCAACCAAGTAAATGTGTGCCAAGTGTAAAGATAGGGAGAAGGTGCATTTTTTGAACCCATTGTCCCATTCCAAGGGGAAAATGGGGAAAAAAATTTCCCCACCCCCTCATGGTTACCAACGCATATAAATACAACACTTGGTCATTTTTTTTTCTCATTCCCCACATTCCTCCATTTGCACCTTTGAACTTTGGTGATTTTTTTTTCAAAATTACTACTTTGTTATTTTCAATCTCCATCCATTTCCTTCATGTTCCCATGATCCAATAAAGTGAAAAACATGAATTTTTGAAGACTTTGGATAGAAATTCTGTAACCCACAAAGTGAAATTTTTCATATCTTGAAAACTATTGCACAAATAAATGTGGGGTTTTTTGCATTCATTTACATTCCTAGGAGCCTTGAGAATCCAAGTGGAATATTTTACATGCATGGCCCAAATTTTTTACAATGAAAAACCCCGGTTTCTTAGTAGAAAATATTTGAAATTTAATATCTTCTAGTTTGAAGATTAGGTTGAGTTGAAACTTCATAGGTATAATGAAAACAAAAAACCCATATTAGAAAAACTAGTTTTCATGGAATCTAAGGTCTAGAAAGTCAGTTTCTAAAAATAGTAACCATCCTACATGGGTACTTGCTATTTTTAGTAAGTCTTCAAAAAAGTAGTTTTAGAAAAGGAAGTGTGCATAGGGATTATCTAGAAGAACAAAAGTGATCAAGATAAAAAAAGGTAGAAAATTGCCATTTTCTAAAAATAGTAAACCCCCTTTCAGGTACAGGAAAGTTTCTTAGAAGCCATGAAATTCAAATTTGTAGGTGTAAAACTAGTCAATGCTCTTTTCTATGAGTATGTAGAAGTGGGGGACAACAATGTCACCCACATTTACCTTGAAAATCTTAAATTACGGATGTACGACAACCCGAGGAAACCAATTGAAGAGAATGTGTTATTGAGTGGATTATATGCAACTAGTGCTCACCTAGTATCCATGTAGAGTACTTGAGTTGGTATTGGTGTACTCTCACCACTAAAAACCTAAGATAAGAACTATTCGGGTGGATGATGGCTCAACTATGGTAGTGCTTACTCTTAAGGTCATTTCCTATTCCATGCAAATCCCTACTTGGAGAAACATGTCTGTCATCTTGAAAGAAATGGTGGTGAATGAATGGACCAACATAGATTCTTACCTGCAAGGTCTCACATTAGGATCATGGTTGAAGTAAGGAAAAAAACCCTCTATAGTCCCCAAGTCTCTCTCACAAAGTGAATTCTACAAAGGATTTTTAGATGAAATCACCCTTCTTAACTAGGTGATGAGAGAAGAGAAAACAAGAGATTTACAGGATTGGATGAAAATTTTCATATTAACAATCATTGAAGTGAAGTAAAAGATTGATTATTTCTAGATCATAAGTGATAACTTACACCACTAGTTTCTCCATGTACCAAAGTATCAAAGAAATTCTCCATGAATTATTAGGTGGTGTATGATCTTGTGAGCTCGAGGATGTTGAAGGGAATAATGCTTACACACAACATCTCTCCCATAATTCCAACATTTGAGAGATATCCATAGTTGGTGTTGAAGGAAAGCAATCGACACTTCACCTGAGTGAATGATTCCTTCACTATGTTCATCATCAGGACACTGAGGGAAACCTTCACTCAAGGATGTCACCACAAGTGAATTATTTGATCAAGAGATACAACTCATTCTTCATCCAATTTTCCACCTTTTCATATATCTAAGTTTCTAGTTGCGACCATACCCCACTAAGACTACCTTAGTACCTTAGTGACAAGATAACATTGTTTGAGCTATGTAGACAACTTGTGCATGTGCATATAAACAAAAGCTCGAAACTACAAAAAGGCCATCTCTTTCCCCATATAAGTGGGAATATTCACATTTAAAATTACAAATGATGAATCACACTTGGAAATGACCTTTTCACCCTTGAGCTTGCATTCATACACTCCAAGGACTGATTTTGACATCAAAGTTGATTCAGAAAATTTCCATCTCCTAGAGTTACATCATGTCCCATAGGTTGAAGATTATTGGGAAAATTATGTAGATGAATTCAATGTTAGAGAAAGATATTACATGAGGATGACCATCAGAGAAATGAATAAGTATAGGTTCCATTGGTATGAAGAAGGTATTCAGGATGATGGTACAAAGCTATATGATCCAGTACAAAGCGTGAAGGGTTTCCCTTTTCTATCGTGAATTAGAGCATTCATGAGTCATGACCCATAGCCAAGAGGACAAATATTGTGATCAAAATAATGAGAGAATGGTTTTAGAAGAAGGCTATACCATCACATTAGGAAATTTCCCCACAATCTAGAAAAATGTATCACATCACTCATTATCAATGTTTATGGAGGTAACTTCGAGGCTTGGGTCGAGTATGGAGGTAGTTCAAAGTACAAAGATGAAGAGTTGGAAACCTCCTACTATGAGAGATCACACAAGAAAATAAGAACAAAATATCTCATGGTGGAAGAAAAATTTGAGGAATATAATCCAGTTCATATCCCAATTCCCGAACGCCCCAATATGTTTCACCTCTATTGTGACTCCTACTCCCCTTGCACATGATGCACCCCTTACTCTTGAGCAATCCATGATAAATATTCCAGTTATAGATCTCAAGGAAGATGTGATTTTTCCTTGGATGAAGGAAATTATTACAAAGAGGCTTGTACCATCCAACAAGTCATAGTCAATAATCTTTCAATGATAGCATTATTAACCAAAGGAAGAAGAAGAAGAAATTTTCTTAAATGGCCTCTCGGTTTTTAGTGGTGGTACAGGTGATCGGTATATACAAGTGTTCAAACCAAAAGTGATCAAGCCAGTGGAAGAGATGATACTTGATGACTACAAAATGAGCACCATTCCTTTGGGCCCAATCAATCATGAAGGAGATAAACCCATGTTCAAGGATTCTTCCACTTGACTTCTTACGAGAAATCGAGAACACAAAGAGAAGATCAAATAGGCTGGAGGATCAAGTACAAACTCTCTTCGTACATGAAACATCTTGTGGGATTGAATGATTCATTAATACCAATTAAAGAAGCTACTCCAATAAGTAACATTGATCCAGAGTCCATATGAAGAAAGTAGGAGTTCACTATGTAGGGATGAGAAAACAACAATTGGATGGGAATGATCATTGAAAATGGAAAAACATTTCTCCCAAAAGTAATTTCACTATTAAGATATATGTGCACAACTATAGAAAATGCTCATATGATCAGGAAAGATTTAGAAAAGAAAAGGAGCATTGGGACCTGATTCATCCATTAGTGGTGGAAATGGGAGATACTTATTCTCAAGTATCGATAAAGAGGAAAATATTCAATGCTCCATCTAAGGACTTGTCACATGTATGGGAAATAACTCTCGTAATCAGATATGAAATGATAAATCAGGCTATTAGTGAGTTGTACTCAAATGAGGAACATGCCTACAAGATACAAGACATCATCAACACCATAATTAACAAACTTGGAGTGTTTGTTATCTAAGAAAACACTACCACATATGAGTTTCGAGACCATTTGAGGGATATGTCAAGAAAGTGGTTGGGGACCCACTTTACTTCAATGAAGATACCCTGGAGTCTCTATCTGGGATTTGAGACACTATTTCATTCCTCACAAAAAAATTAGTCGTGGTTCGTGAAATTCAAGGATATCAATGATGTCTCAGATGGTTGGACGGAGTCCCTAAGTTATGTATGCATCCCTCATGTGGATATGGATGCATCTTTAGTAGGTCAGTTTATTAAGGAATTCAAAGGAGTTAAAATTTCCCAAGTGGATCTCGACATAGATCATTCGGGTAATGAGGTGGAGTCGGGAGAAGAGGCTTCTTTAGCTTTGCTTTATTTATCACTCTTTTCTTCCCCCATTTTCTCTCTCCTCTATGTTCTATTTCTTTGTTGGGGGTTACACTTTTTCATTATGTCTTATTTTATTTTAAAAGTGACTTTATGTTTATAATGTAATAAGTTACCCTTATTTCATAAAAGAGGACTTAATTATCTCCTAAGAATACAAAAATCACAAGTTGTGTGAGACATATGAAAGGTCATGTGGGGGGTAGGCAAAGAGTCTCCTCTAGTTCTATAAATTGTAATGGCACCCTCATTCCAAGGGGTTTTCAATTTTGTGTGTTCATGAGAGATTATCACTTGTGAAGAAGAAAAAAAGGATATCACTTTCTCTATTTCTCATCTCTATGTTATTCCTACTCTCATTATGTATAATTTTTCTACAACATCAATGAAGAAAGGAGTTTGTTTCCTTTTTGATAAGGAGATTTGTGAGACTTTGTGTTCAAAATATTAACTTGTCTTATTTCCATTTGCAAAATTATATTTCTTCTAATCTATGTGTGTTGGAATTTTTGGTTAATGGTTGTAGGAATCTGATTTTATACATATAATATTAATCCTTCTCCTCTTTTTGTCCCTCCATTTCCTATTCTCCTAGAAAATTACCCTCTTTTAAGTGATTACAAGCTTTCATTGCATGGTCAATGGAGTTCCCATGTTGGATCCTCATCCGTAAGGCCACCACAAAGTTCAATTTCACACACGTATAATAATATGGAGTTGCAAAATTCAAGTAGAGGGACTTAGATTCCCGAGCGTTGGCAAGATTCCCACCAATTTCTCTACCTGAAAATTTTTTTCACCGACTTTTTGGCACCCACCGTAGTGGGTGGACTTTATAGCATCTGTACCCAAAATAAAACACAAGAAAAGACAAAAAAAATTCAAATATCCAAAAATTTAAAATTTGAAGAGTCAAAAGAGCCCTATGTCTAATATCTATGGCTATTTCTGGTAACCCTCCTATCCAAAGGCCTAAATTGTTATTCCATATTCAAGAATACATCACTTCATATTTGAGAGAAGCTATCTAGCATAATAGAGAAAGTTTTACACAATACTTCATAGCCACAAGAGTGTTAGATATTGAGAAGAGCGTATTGCTGAATTAGAGAGAGCAAGAAAAATTTAAGCACCACAAAGAAGATCCGAAATCTCCAAGTTGGTGGATAGAAGGTATACACGGTCACAAAGACAAGGAGGAAATACCAACCTAATTTTTGAAGAACTTCAGCAAAAGGTAGGAACTAATCATAAATTTAAGGCCTCCCCTTTGACCACAAATTACTCTCATCGGTAGTCTAAGTGTTGTTAATCCACTAGAAATTTATTTTCCATACATAAATGAAAAAATTGAAGACTTCACCGACATAGAAACCGAGGAAGAAGCTCTATAAAGAGAAGAAGATAAATCAAGAGATGAAGTCAAAATAAGGGTTAAAATTGAAAAAATAGAAAGAGACCAAGAAAGAGTAGACATAAGATCTACATCCATGGTGGAAGGAAGAGAAATAATTGAATACGTAATAACATACAAAGAAATATCTCAAATGATAGTACCATGGGTCGGGAACACCATCCCGCTTGCACTTCCATAACCTTTCCATGACATGCCATAAGGATCAAGGAAAAGGTTTCCTAAGTTTAGAGGAGATGGTTCCCAGCTCCCGAGAAGAACACGTAACAACCTTCATCACCACCTGTGGTGTGTTGGGACTTGAACATGAAGACGTATCTATTAGATTTTTCATAGAATATTTACGAGACAAAGAGAATAAATGGTTCTATCTTCTACTAGCTAGGTCAATCACTTGTTGGGATAATATATGAGTCTACTTTGAAGATAGATTTAAGTCTATAGAAGACTTAAAATATATCTTGGTTCAATTAGTGCACATGAAGAAAGAGTCAAATGAAGGCATGAGGGATTTTGTAGCAATATACAAGAGAGTGCTTAAGAGGATTCCTATTGATGTCACGCCCTCAGACAATAATTTTAAAAGATTATTTATAAGTTCTCAACTACCCAAAGTTGGATTTATTCTCAAGAGATCTCAGCCTAGAACCTTAAAAAAGCTCGAGTCTATGAAAGATAATCATAGAACAATATTATCTTGTCTAGAAAGGTGAAATATCCCAATGGAAAATAGAAGGGTTAAAGTTTCGACTCTACTCCCACAGATCCAATGATTAAAAAAATGGCCAATGATATGATTGTTATGAAAAAAACTACCCCAGGATCACTATGAGAAATATACCAAAGAATACCAATTCTCCAAATAGGTGAAGGATAACTCCACCACCTTGCATGCTTTCCCTCAAGGCACCACCCGTCGATGACATGCGACGACCTTTGAAAAATAGAGGAAAAAGTAGAGGTGGAAGATGTAGAAAAGGAAGAAGAAAATGATGATGGAAATTTTCTTGAAATTGAAGAGGTTGATGGTGATGCCCAAAATGGCATCATTGAATACGTCTCGAAAAGCGAAGATGAAGAAGCACCAAGCTTCTCATGTGTCATGTTCATTCATTCCTAGTATAAAAAGGAGCTTCATATTCGGTATCTTTAATAAAGTAGAAGGAGGATCCTCCTGTTGAAGTTCCACAAAACAAAATCATTAGTAGGGAATCTCCACTATCACCATCAACGGATTCAACCAAGGAGAAACCAGACCCACTAGCAATCATAAATTCTTTTACCGTGGCAAGTAAGTCCTTTGGTACCTCCCCTAGTTTAAAATATACTTCTAAGGACAATCCTTCACCTAATATTAGTCCCAAAAAATCCTCTAAGGCTCAAACAAAGTATAATACTCCCTTCCCTTCTAAATTGGCTACCTTATCCATGAAAGATACCCAAGCTTCCATGGTAGCACCATTCTCACAATGTAAAACCTCTGTCATCCTTGGAACATCAAGTCCAACCATTATAGATCCATTTGATTATGTTGAACATGTGAATAAGACCAAAGTTCAAATCACATAGATGGAATATTTGAAAACAAACCCGACCAAGTTTAAGAGGTTTGTTGATCTTGTCTGAGTGGTAGACAAAATACGATGCTATGAATCCCAATGCTAAAGGTATACTACCCACACCACCAAAAACTCCCTCATAGAACATTATGGTGCTTAGTGCATTTTAGAACAATAAGGTAGAACCCTTCTACCTATCCCTTTTAGTCAAAGGCTACCAATTTCAAAATTTTATTATAGATTCGGATCCTCGACAATGTTACACCCATCAAAATAACCAATTCCTTAGGAATTACCTTGAATTGTTCAAATGGTTCTTTCTATTCTATGGAATCTAAGGAAGTGCATTGGTGAGTAGAATTAAAGATGCATAAGTGGCCTTCAAAGTATTGCTCACAATTCTGGTGTTGGATATCCCAACATCCTTTGAAATGCTTGTTGGCGCGAAAATTTTTCAGGTGGAAAAATTTGTGAATTCCTTTCCAACTCTCTAGGAATCTAAGTCCCTCTACTTAACTGGTGTAGTTGTCATATATGCATGCATGAAAAAGCATGAATTTCTGTCGTGGCCTTTTAGTCGAGGATCCAACACGGGCACTCCACTGACCCTATGGAAAATGCTTGCAGTTATCTATAAGGGGAGAATTTTCTATGAAGGTGGGAAAGGGAGTGAGAAAAGAGGTATGAGAACTAATGTTATAGGTAGAAAATCAAATTCCTACACATACTAGTTAGAAACTTCAACACATGCATTTATGAGAAGAAACAACCCTGCAAATGGAAACAAGACGAGATAATATTACGAAATCAAAGTTTCTAAAATATCCTCATCAAAGAGGCTACAAAATCCTTCTTCTTGTATTGATGTTTAAACAAAAATTGTACATAATGTGGGAATGGAAGAAAATTGAGAATGGAGGAAAGTAGAAGAAAATGGCTATCTCCTTTGTTTTCTCTAAGTACAATGAAATCATGAGTTTACAAGATCAATTTCTAGCCCTTTACAATGGCATGAAGAAGTCATTAAATATATTGCAAGAAAAAGTTACAACTTCTTCTTTGTTAGCAAGAAATGGTTTACATTTTTCTCAATCATTCACGTCTGTTGATTCTTGATTAGAGAAGAAATGCCAATGGTGGAATAAAAGAGACTTTTCATGATGTGGCCGTTACACTTGATTTGTAACTTTGAATTTGAACCGTTCATCTTGCCTTTGAAACTTTAAACCAGAGTCGTCCATGTGGGAGAAATTTACTAGAGCGGGCATGGAGGATGCCTTTTGCATTTTGTGACTTTATAGAGATTTGGAATTTTTTACATTTTTGGTCCACTCACCTACTTTTGATATGGTCTTGACATGTGGCCTTACTTGAGTGGAGATAGAGTCACGAGTCACTTTTATAATTTTACCTTTTTCAATGCGGGCTCAAAAACACAAATTGCTTTGTCTTGGCCGTCTCTCCTTTGACCTTTGATGCGGGATTAATATTTGAATTTTTACTTGGCATGGGTGGGGCTATGGGTTAATTTTAACTTTAAGCCCCTTTAATGAAAACAAGGCTCAAATTCTCAAATCTTCTTGATGGCCCGCTTCCTCACCTTGACTTTCTATTTGGGCTTAAAATTTGACTTTTTCTCATAGCATGATCTCAATTTTGTGGTTTTATGATTTTCTCCTTTTTACAAAGAGGATAAAAATCTCAAATCTCTCTACCAACCCACTTTGAATTTCCAATGAAGGGTTCAAGCTTTGACTTTTTACTTAGCATGATCGGGGCCGCGGGCCAAATTGACATTTTTTGCTAAAATAAAAAAATGTTAAGTTTGCAAAAAGGATCCGTTCCACCACATCCCTTTAGATATGTCCATGTACACATAGATAATGGGACCAATATTTGATGGGGAAAAGATGCCCATCATTAACGATTGTGGAAAAATGCAGAGAAGAAGAAAACTCCACCTTTTAGTGTGCTAATTTTCAAATTTCTTTCATGAACCAAGGAGTTGAAAACAATACAAGGTTCAACAATCCATGTCCATAGAAAGATTGAAAATTTCAAGTATTGAGGACAATAATTAAATTTTCACGCATCTAAACAGAAAACGAAAAATTTATCAAAACGTGTAGACTGGAGAGTTTAAACAACTTCAAAGCATGAATTTCTCTATCTTTTCAAACTTCCAACTTTACTTGAACACTTATGGAGGGCATGAGCTCAAAATTTTTAAATTTGAATTAAAAAATGAGGGGGATTTTGAGGGTGACAACAATTGGCTCTAGCTTGGGGACATGACATGGACTAAGCATAGTGAAGACATGACATGGGAATCTAGAATCTCAATCTCTAGACCCTATAATTCATTGACTAGTGCCTTATCCATTGGGCCTTGCAGAGTCATGTACAAATTTGAGAAAGAAATATTAGAATAAGGAAACACACAAACACACAACGAGAAGGAAACACATGACACATAATAGAAGGGAAACAAAACCACACAACGGAAAGGGAAACACACCTATGGTATAAGGTGGGGGAACAACCCACTTTCACTGATGATACAATTTCAAGTATTTCCCACTCGAGGAAATTACAGTGGCATTCCATCCAAATATGAGAGAAGAAAAGTGTTCTCACTGCAAGCTTCATGAATCTAGAATGGAATGATCCATAATGAATCAAACTTTCCATGGCTGCCTTTTGGTTCTCTTATCTTTTCCCATAGTAGGATGAAGTCTCCAAATTTGAATTCTCTTTCCTTGGCCTTCTTATAAAAATATTCTTTACTTTAAATTGGTGCTCCTTAATGTGATCCACCACTTGGAATATATTTTCTTTGAGCTTCTCAAGAAAGAGGATCCTCTTGTCAACGTGAATTCTTGTCTTGACCATCTTCTATTTCTGTAGCAGCTTGAGAGATGACGTCTCAATCGTGATAGGAATTTCTTCTTCGACTCCATATAATAGTTGTAATGGTGACATACCTATTTCCTTCTTGGGAGTGATCCTATCTACCCATAATGCATTGTACAACCTTTTGTGCTAATTCCTTTAATTATCATTTACAAGCTTATGGACAATAGTCACAATGTTCTTGTTGCTTGATTCATCTTGTCTATTTCCGTGTGGATAGTAGTTAGAAGAATGAGATAAGGAGATTATGTAGCTATAGAAAAACTTTGTCAACTCTCTTGAAGAGAAATAGGTAGCATTATCTGCTACAATCTTCCTTGGCACTCAAACGGACTATGATATTATCCTTGATGAAGCTACATATTGTTTCATTGTTAGTTTGTTTGGCTAGAATGGCTTCCACCCATTTGGTGAAGTAGTTTGTTGCTGTGAGTACATAGGTGTGCCCCGTAATTGAGTGAGGGTTTATAACACCAATGAAGTCCAGCCCCCACTATTGAAATGGTTCTTCAATAACTACATGCTTGAGTGGTAATGCAATGAGTTGTGGTCTTCTAATGAACTGTTGGCATGCTTTGCATTTAGAGACCCAATCTTGGCTGTCATGCAAAGATGGTGGGCCACTATTACCTTCCTCAGAGGATCTTATGTGTAGTGACCATTGCTGAAAAATTTTCACCACATGCTTGGTCATGGTATTCTTTAAGCAACTTTTCTTGTTGCTCTTTATCTACGCACCTGAGGAAACAACCATCTAGGCCTCTTTTGTAAAGTTCATGATTCCAAATTATAGATTTAGCTACCTTCAACTTGAGTGTTATGCTTTTCTTGTAATCAAGATGGGAAGGGAATTCTCCATAAGTCAGGTAATAGGTGATATCAACATACCACTCATCAGTAGTGTTGACAAAGAGGACATGTGGGTTGTCTTCTGAACAAGTTGAGCAAGTACAATTTTCTTCACCATGTTGAAATTTGAGTGTTTCATCTTTAGCAATCAACTTACAAAAGCCATTTCCCTTACTAGATTGGAGGGTTGAATCTCCAAGTCATATTCTTGAGTCTTTGCAATCCAATTTCCTCTTTTAGCTCTAGGATCCTATTGTGTCAAGATGGAATTGATTGCACTGCCAGGGACCATCACCACCGTATGGAAATTGAGGATGTAAAACACAAGTTTTTAACAACCTTAGCCACTTTGCATAGGCATGCTTCTCCAGTTGGTTATATTTTATCTTATACTATTTCAAAGGACAACTCATGAAAGCAATAGGTACTTCCACTCCTTCATCATTTTTCTGAATGAGAATGAAAGAGAGTGTATGTTCTGATGCATAACAATACATGATGAATTATTTGTTAAAATATGGAGATACAAGAGTCGAGATCCTTGGAAATGGATTTCTCGATCTCTTTGAAATTTTCCTTCCATTCATTGTTCCATTTGAAGTTTTCTTGTGGTTTCATCATGGAAGTGATGTGCTTTGGAAACTCAGCAAACTCAGGTATAATACGGCGAAGAAAGTTCACCTTTCCAAAGAATGAATGAACTCATTTCTTGCTTGTGGGCAGGGATAATACTTGAATGGATCTAATCCTCTCAGGATCAATGTGTGCTCCATGTTTGTTCACAATGTGCCCCAATAACTTGCCTTTTGTGACTCCAAAATGCAATTTTTGGGATTTAGTGATATGCCATGTTTCCTACACCTTTCAAGTACTTGTTCCAAGTGGTAGATATGATCTCCCCTCTTCTTTGAAAATACTGTGAGATCATCAAGATATATGACAATGTAATGCTTTAGATCTTTGAATGCCAAATACATCACCCTTTGGAATGTAGCTCCTGCATTGATTAGGCCAAAAGGCATTCTTCTATAGGTAAAAGTGCCCCTAGGTGTTGTAAAGGATGTCTTGGTACAGTCCTCCTTTGCCACTTTGATTTTATTATATCCTAAGAATCCATCAAGTAATGAAAGCATTTCAGATCTAGTGACTGCTTGTAAGATATGGTCCATGATAGGAAGAGGATAATTTTCCTTTAGTGATGCCTGGTTCAGGTTGTGAAAATCTACACATATCCTTATTTCACCATTCTTCTTTCACACTAGCACAATGTTAGCCACCCACGTTGAATGGTGGATGGGAAAGATGATCCTTGCATTAAGCATATTTGTTACCTCCTCCTTGATGGTATCAACAATCTTTGGGTTGTACGACCTTTGTTTCTACCTAAAGGGCTTAACACCCTGCTTCAAAGGAATTGAGTGATGCATTTCCTTTGGTTGGAAGGATTTGAGTTCATCATAAGAGTAGGCCAAGACATCTGAGTATTTCTTGAGTAATGCAACAAACCTTATTTTTTTCGTAGGCAAGCAACATTTTCCAATATTGACCATCCTTGGCTCCTCAGGGTACCAATGTTTTCTTTATCAAAATCAGCTAGGCACCGAGAAGATTGTTTTTCTTTCTCTTGAATGAATCTATCATGTTTTTCAAAGAGGTCTTCTAAAGAGACTAGGCCTTTGGGAATTTTGTTCCCTTTCAATTTGATTACTCCCTCATCATCAATCCCTTCAATTCTTTCTTTCTCTTCTTTGGGAACTGATTCTCGGTGTGGATTTTCACCTCCTTCAAAGAAGAGACTATTGAAATTATCCATTTTCTCTAAAAAGGCTAGAATTTGGTTATCATCATTGAAGACTTGCCAATGATTTGCATTATCTAGTACACTAGGCCTAAATACCATTTCAATGGTCACTTTTTCTTTACCAAAATAAGGATGAGGTGTCACTAGGGAAGCTAACACTACAAGAGAATCAGCCTTTTCATTTTTTTCCTTGGAATAGCTTCAATGGAAAATGCATCAAAAGATTCAATGCAGTCCCACACTCTATTTTTGTAATGCCGGAGTCTTGGATTCTTCACCTGATATTGTTAGCGGACCTGATTTACTATAACCTTTGCATCACCTTGGCATCTCAGTTTCTTGATTCCCATGTCCTCTACTACACTCATGCCTAAGAGTAGTGCTTCATACTCTGCAATGTTATTTGTGTTATCAAATTGCAGCTTGTAGGGAAATGGGTACAACTCATTGGAAGGAGTGTACAAAACTATACCAGCTCTTAAGGCTGCACTGGAATGACTACCATCAAATTCCATTGTCCAAATTTGATCTTCCTCTTCCACCTTGAGAAGTGGAAAGTTCTCCTCTTTTTTTGATGTGAAGAAGTAGTTTCCTAGACCATAATCTTGAAAGAGAATGTTTGCTTTTGGATCATTAGACTTTTATACTGTGAACTTCATCTTTCTTGCTAGTAGCAACTTTTTCATCTCACCTTTTACTGGGATAGTTGCGAGATGACCAATCCATTTTTATTTCTCTACCCATGTCTCTATAGAAACTCCTACTCAATAGCATACCAAAGGATGCTGAGATGTTTCATACCCGGTATGGTTCGAAGTACCTTCTTGGTTAGAAAATCAGCTAGTGCTACTGTGCATATTTGATTCTTCCTACCAATGACACTTGTCTAGATTCCATTGAGTAGACAATGCCATTTACTTGAGTCAAGGTGATGCATAGAGAATTTGCAACTTTGGATGGCATCACATTTTTGAGGCTTCAATCTATGATACAATTATTTAGCCGGAAGCCTTTAATGAGAAGTGCAAAGTAGAAAGGTTCAACCTGTTGGTTTTGGAGAATTGAGGGATAACATGTTTTAGGAGGGTGGTGTGGATGGTGTGGGCTATAAGCCTTTAGAATTAGGAATTAAAAATACAAGGTTAGCACCACGAACTACATTAATGAACCTATAAAACTAGGAAGGGTGTGTTTGTAGGTATTCTATTTCTGAGAGCTGGATTTTTGCTTTTCTTGCATGCTCTAAAAATTCAAATGGGGTTAAAAGGAAGAGGTTCCAGAGATGGAGGAAGATTTACATGGTAGAGGATTTTCTACTTTGGGTGTTGAATTCTACTTTTCAAGTGTAGAAATTAGCTTGGAAGGGGGTGAGGGTGTAGCTTTTGATTGAACCTTAGATGTTTTTGTAGGAACAACATTTAAAGGAGAATTGTTCTTAGCAACTTTTGAGTGGGAGAAGAATAATATGAATTAATTGGAAGAGTAGAATGCTCCTTGACAACCATTGAGTCTAGTTTTTCTTTGGATGACTCCATAGAAGGTGGTAATGGTGATCCTCTGAACGATGATTTTATTTTGTGTGACCTCTGGAGGAGAATCTTCTTTATTCTTCTTATCCTTTACCACAACCATTGAGGATGAAGCACCTTTCCTAGATTGTGCATGAGTGAAAACAACACATGAGAAACTTGGAGCTTCTTCATCATCCTCATCTTCATCATCAACGTACTTAATTAGGCCATTGTGCATATCAACTTCCTCAACCTCAAGATAGTTTTCATAGTCTTCCATATTTTATTCTTCAGTTTCATCAATTTTTACTTCCTCCTCTAGCTCTTTGGTGTCACAGATGGCATTGACTGGTGGTTCTTCAAGATAAAGCCAATGAGGAGGTGGAACAATCCTTGGCCTATCTAGAGGGTTTGGTCTCTTTAAAGAATTCTGCTTTGTGATATGAGATATCTATTTCTTCAAGTAAACCAATTCATTTGCCATTTTTTGGAACATTAGATCTGTGGTGATCGAGTTTGAATTCGACCTGTTTTTCTTTTCATTGGGGCCTTTAACCTTTCTAGAAAGGATTAGATCATCATCGATTTCTATTGCATAGTCCTGGGCTTGCCTCAATTTTCTTGGTTGGGCTCTTCTAGAGGAAGAAACCTACTTCTAATGGTAAAGAACTGATGAAAAAAATATTCAAATTATTTTCGGAGGCACCACATCTTTAGGGATCCTTCTTATCACTCTATCATATCTTGTTATGAAGTCCCTAATTGACTCAGAGGTTTCTTTCTTCATCTATACCAATTGGACCAAAAGATCCTAATAATCTTCTGTGCTCTTGAACTTATGTTTGAATGCACTTCTTATATCCTCCCAACAGGTGACGAACCTCGAGGGTAACATGTAGAACCATTCGGCAACTTTCTCTTGAAGTGACTCCACAAAGATTTAGACTGACACATCTTCATCCTCAACACCCAACACACCACAAGAAGTGATAAATGCTGCTACATGTCTTTGTTCAGGGAGTTGAGAACCATCCCCTCTGAATTTTGGGAAGTTTTTTCTCGAGCCTCTTAGTAGCTCATGGAGTGGTTGAGAAAGAGCCAGTGGACCGGTGTTTCCTCCCCATGGTACATTAGGCCTACGGGCCTCACGATCATGTTCATGCTCATGATCATGATCCCCCATTCTATTTCTATTTCTATCTTCCAACCTTGTGAAGGTTACGACTTCCACTCTTGTTATTTTATTTTCTTCATCTTGAAGTCTCTTGATTTCTTCGAGTTGAGCTCTTATTTCTTCGTCGGATCTTCCCTCTCTTTCTCTTTCTTATTCTTCGATCTCCATGTCAATGAAGTCTACAAGGTTCTCATTGATGTATGGAAATTCACTGTCTAAAGGATTGACAACACCCGGAGTTCCCAATGTGACTAGTTGCTTGAAAAGGAGGCCTCTAGATTCTGAGTAGCTCTTGTCTCCTTTGAAGTTCATAAAAATGGGATCAATTTTTTTCCTTATCTCTTTTCCGGGTGTATCTTCTATCTGCTAACTTGAAAATCTATGCTCTTCTTTATGGTTCTGGAATTTGTCTTTGCCTCTCCAATTCAGCAATGCGTTCTTCTTCAAGGTCTAGAATTCTCATGGAAATGAAGTAGTGATTAGCACTTTGTATATTATATCAAGATAGCTTCCCTCAAATCTAAAGCAACGTCTTCTTGGATGTGGAAGATCAATTCAGGTCTTTCAACAGGAGGGTTTCCCAGAATAGCCATGATTTTAATCCATGTGGATCATATAGCCATTCAAATTCCAATTTTTTTCTCCTTTTTGAATTTTGAATTTTCTGATTTTTTTTGTATTTTCCTAACCTTCTGGTCATGTTCAAGTGTAGATGCTTCTAAATCTGCCCCTCGGTGGGTGCCAAAAACTGTTGGCAAGGAAATTTTTTGGGTGGAATTTTTTTGAATTCCTTGCTAATGCTTTAGGAATCTAAGTCCCTCTACTTAACTAGTGTAGTTGTCGTATATGCATGTGTGAGAAAGTGTGGATTTCTGTGGTGGCCTTTCACCCGGGACCCAAGAGGGAACTCCACTAACCCTATGGAAAATTATTGCGATTATCTACAAGGGAGATTTTTCTATGAAGCTAGGAAAGAGAGTGAGAAAAGAGGTAGGAGAACTAATGTTGTAGGTAGAAAATCAGATTCCTACACGCACTAGTTAGAAACTTCAACACATGCATTTATGAGAAGAAACAACCCTACAAATGGCAACAAGATGAGATAAGATTGCGAACTCAAAGTTTCTAAAATATCCTCATCAAAGAGGTTACAAAATCCTTCTTCTTGTATTGATGCTTAAACAAAAATTGTACATAATAATGTCCCTAAGATATTGGCTAAGTACAAAAGGGCACATAGGTGCAAGGCCTAGTTGAAGAAAAACACGCAAGGATAAAGCACGCAGGGGGGTTTAGAGAAGGCTTTAAGGAAACCTGTGGCGCACACGAGATAGAACCAAGGGTTCAAGACTTAGCCATTTTGGGAATTTTGTAGAACATGTGAAAAGCATGACCCGACTGTACACATGCGGAGTGGATAAGGTGCCATCCTGGTGAATAGGGTGGCCCAGAAGGAGCATGCCTATGGGTAGAAGCTTCTAGAAGCTCATCATGGTAAAAGGTGGAAAGCTCAGGCCTGGAGGAGCATGCCCACATGGAGGACCACATTCAGACACTTGGCATCGATCTAAGGCCGCTTTGGAGGATGAGTTGGCAGTCTAGAAATCCTATATATACTGTTCACTACAGAAGGAAAAAAACAACCAGATAGTGGGTGGAGCTCTATAGAAATATTGCAAGAACTCTGCTAGTTGGGTAGTGGTGTTTAGGGAAGGATGTATCAAGGGTATGGGTTATAAATTTCTTTTGAGAGCCTAGTCATATGAGTCCAGATATAATGCATGACTACGGTCTACTTCTCTGTAACATTTTGTAATGGCTCCATGAATGTAATGAGGTTACCATTTACAATGAATATGAACATTGATGATTCTAATGCATACATATTTCTCAAATTCTTTTGCATTTATGTTTATAATTAAGTATGAGTGCTTGTACAACTTCTTTCTATTTTGGTATAAGTTATTCAATTTGTTAAGCATTTTCTATCTGAATGACTGCAAGGATCTAGAAGCCATTCTAAGCTCTATGATGCTTGTATGTTTTACTCCTTTCAAAACCCTTGAACATGGATCATAGATGATGTTTCCCACTAAACTCACATAAAAGAGAGACTCGGCTCCCGCATGCCTCGGGTGAGCGCCCAATGCCATTGGGTGATAGGCCGATGCGCATGGGGTTCCTTTCTTTTGTGATAAGGGTAAAAATGACTACATCTTGGTTCCATTGCGGGACCTCTTTTTGAAAGTTGTAGTGGGAAATGACATACATCATGATCTGGGTAATGAGTAATGATAGAATGTTTAACTCTAGAAAGTGTTGAATCATGGTTCAAGAGCATGGAGGATGAATTTTCTCAGAGATTCAACACTAGACCTAAGTTTGATGCACGTAAATGGGTAGAAGAGAACCTCTACCATGATTTATATGAAACATTTTTCTGTTGTTTCCCAGTAGAATTGTATGAATGGCTCTCAACGTATGCATCTAGATCAAGCTGGTATTCTAGATCATGCATGTGGACCCAAGAAGATTACCAGAGGTTGCAGGATGTAGATCTGACATGTGGACTCATGTTGTGGATCATTGGTGGGAAGGTGTGTTGGCTAGCTACACTCTGGAGTATGCTATTTCCACATATTCTTTCCCGGAAGTTGCTGAGTTTGAATTTCTGTGGGAGCCTAGAGGATCATTTCTACGTGTTATCCCTCTGGCAATGAAGATCCTGGTTGTTACTTTGGGTTTAGAGGCATTTCCAATGGCCGGCTAAACCATTCTGAGCATGGGTGAGGGAGCTAGGGTGGAGGAAGATGGCAGATATTATGATGGAGAAGGAAAGGGAGGAGAGACAACTCAAGTATAGTGAAGCACATGAAAGGGAGATTACTAGATGATGTGAGGCTGCAAGTGTGATGGATCTATGGAGACAGATGTTGTGGGAAGGAGTTGAGGTTCACGCGGAGGACGTGGAACTGAGAAGTCTTGTGCTACCCCATCTTGGAAAAGCACGTAAGAGAGACCCCTTCGCTTCTGATGAGAGTTCATCACGTGGAGAAAGAAGAGTCATTGGCACGTATCTAAACCCACCCAATGACCAAACCCTGGCACTTGGTTTTCCAGAACAAGGAAGGAGTATCATTGACCTAGTTGGAATCAGTGGAAGTGATAGATCTGCACCTAGGAGGTACAATTTTTTAGTTCCCACTTCTATGGCTACACATATCCCAGTATTTGGAGGAGTCTTTGGACAAGGAGAAAGTATACAAGCCTTTGGTCTCACATCTGGAAGTGGCGTAGGGTATAATAGTGGTAGTGGGGCATTATCACAGACCATCGATGCATAGTTCAGTGGAACCTTGGGGACACTTGGCACAACTACTACATGACTGGGTTACGGTGGATCTGTGGGTCGGGAGGGGACCTAGTTGACCTAGTGGATTCTAGTGGATACTAGTGGCTCGAGAGCACAAGACCTGGTGGACTGGTGGATCCGGTGGTGGAGGGAACACCGGGAAACCAAGGCTCTGGCTCAGGAGGACAAGGGCCCCAACCACCCCCTCAGGTCTTCTTTGAGATGTCATTACACTTGCCAGATTACAGAGGTATTGAGGATGTTGCAGAGCATGTTCACAAGTGTGAGCTGCTATGGCATGCAAAGGGGATCACAACCTCGGAGCGGAAGGCTAGTCAATTTATAACAACATTGTAGGGGTGCACATATAGCTGGTATAGAAATATGACCCCATCAAATGGTGGTGGATTACACTACTTTAAAGAACACCTTCTTGGTAGAATTCCACATCCCTGAGTTTGAATAGAAGAGCATCAGCACCCTAAAGGAAATTCAATAGGGAATGGTAGAGAGTGTGCGGGAGTATGATGCATGCTTTTAAAACTCTCTTATCTAAGTTATCTTATGATATTCACCCTTCACAACATGCTCAGTGGTTTTTGGAGGATTGATCACCCCTTTTAGAAGGGCCTTATCTCATAAAACATTCACAGACCCGTGAAGGCATTGGAAGCTTGCTCTGTGCACTGCCGAGGCTTGGTAGTGTTGATCCTAGAGTTAGCCCATTCTGGAGGCTCAAATTGTTATTATGGCTAAGCAATGGAGAAATTGTCCACAAACTCATCCCATGAGACTCGTAGTGGTTTATGGTGCATGATTGTGAAGTAGAGGGGCATGTCAAGGGTAGTTTTCCCCGAGAGGGTAGTACGTGCCATGATAATAGACTATGAAATTTTTCATGGGGACCATGATGCAAGTAGATGCCCTTTGTTACAACGCAAATCCAGAAGAATGTGTCTTTCTACTATAAAATTTGCACTTCTACAACCCATGATACTAAGGACTATAGGCTCATTGATCAGATCCATGAGGCCATTGATCATGGGGTGTGCCAAACCAACATTTCCAGTAGTTCTAAGGGTGATGATCACCACTATGAGGAGCGTGCAGATGGTGGCATGCATGGAAGGGGATTTCATGGAGGATTCCATGGTCATGGTAACCACGAGGAGGAAGGAGTGAGTTCCCACGTGTGGAACCTATTTTAATTGTGGGTCTACAAACATTATAAATGGGAGTGCCCAGACCTATTACTGTAGTGCTCATGGTGTGGAAAGAAGCACAAGTATGAGGAATGCCCAGAGTTGTTTGAGCACATGAATCAACAATAACGGAAAGACAAGGGCACAATGGTAAGCATCAAGAAGACAAACACACAATGGATGTCATGGGTGACACGTGATGCAGGCTTTAGAACTGTTTTAGTAACAACAAGAGCAGAGGCTACGTGCACAAAGGAAATACCAAGGCAGAGGACCTTGGTTTCAAGAGAGGAAGTAGTTCATGGGAAGTACCCAGACCCATGCATCAAAAGGAAGTATATCAAGATACCATGGATGTCATTCGAGTTTACAAGGAGAAATCTAGTGCCTAAAGGAGCAGTCTAGGAGGGAGGAACAAAGGAGGAAGGTCGAGGTGCCAAAGGATGACTAGATGATGAGTCAAGGAAGTATGTAAAATGCTAAGGCAAGAGAATGTTATTCCCTTGCTAGGAGCATGGTTGAGGGAGAAGGTACCACGCATGCCAAAGAAGAGCATGAGAGACAGATCCTGCATGCAAACCTTCCCCCTCACAGCCTTGACTATGACAAAGAGATCACATTGGATGCAGTCATAGATGGATGGATCCTTAGTAATATCCTCATTGACACAGTGTGGAGGGTCAATGTTCTCACATTGGATGCTTGGCATCAGATGGGAAGGCCTACATTACAGCCATCTTTGAATGTGTTGTATATGGAAAACAAAATAAAGGTGATGCCCATTGGTGTCTTAAGGGATGCAACTATCACTATCCAGGGAGCTAAGTTTACTTGGGGACTTGAAGTCTTGGCTCACCGAGGTGACAATTTCCCAACACTACTTGGGTGCCCATGGTGTTACAAGAACAATGCTGACCTTCGGTTCAACAAGGGGTACATCAGTTTTGAAAATAAGGAGGAGTGGGTTATTATACCCTTGGCTGATGGGAAGTCAACACCCTATACTAAACCTTTGGGGAAGAAGTCTGGATAGGATATATGTGCACTCAATCAGGGATCTAGAGATAATCCATCCTACCGATGGAGTTATCCAGTTTGAGGATGCTCAGTCAGTAAGTGACACCACCAGCCTAGCATGTGATAATTGGGTGCATGGGACTTATGAATTGATCGATGGAAGTTGAGAGGATCGGTAACAAAAGTAACAAAGGCACATATGTTCCGCACCTAGGAGGAAAAAAATTACCTAAGTATTCAGGAGGGGCCTTCCCTGAGATCTTTTTATACAGGAGATGGAAGCTCAGTGGAAGGAGGAGAAGGAATGGAGGGGGATGTTAAGTTATGTCCTACTCAACATAGTGGCATGGTGGTGGGCTACACATCAGGAGAGCCTTTTGGAATGGCGTGGTGAGAATTTCTCTCTCTGTCAGGTTTTCTAGAAGCAACATGCCCACCACCATCAAGGACTACCATGGTAAGGAACCCACCTCTTTCCACATCCAAGCTTGTGAGAAGGTCTAGAGAGAAGGCACAAAAGCTTTTCCACCATCCCTTTGGGTGCACAAGTTGTATTCTACACTACGGGTTACGTGCATGTATGGTACATACATTCTGAGACACACCACCAAATAGGAAATTGGAAAGAGCTAGCAAGATGACCTCATTCAAATGTTTGAATATCAAGTACCAAGCCATCAGTTGATAAGGCATTACAGTTGTTAAGTGCCTTACCATGGGGGATAGTGCCATGGTAGAAGATAGGTTGTTGGAACTACTAGGTGGACCAGGTTTGGAGGCACTTTGAAGAAGAAGTAGAAGAAGCAGAAGAGATCCAGCTTGAGCATGCGTGCTTGGAAAAGGAGAAAGGGAAATTAGTATATGTTATTGATGGAGAGGAAGTAGAGAGCTTGGATGTTAACCATTCTATGGGGACACGCAGGTAGTGGATAGTGCTTGATGCTCATGCATGCACCTACTACCATGAGCCTTTAAAGACAAAGAAGGTTAACATCGGCTCAGAAGAGGAACCTAAGGAAGCTATCATTGGAGATTACTGGTCGGAGAAGGAAGTCTCTAAGATCATAGATCTTTTACATGAATTTGAGGATTTATTCCCACGTGGGTACCATGAGCTCAAAGGCATCCACCATTCCTTGGGGGAGATGAGGATAAAGTTGAAGGATGGTGCCCGGTCGGAAGAGACCCTACTGGATGAATCCCAATTTGTGTAAAGGTAAAGGAAGAGATAGACAAAATGATAGCTTCTAGAATCATTGAAGTTGTGGAAGAATCGGAATGGATAAGTCTGATGGTGATAAGCATCAAGAAGGATGGGTGGATTAGGATATGTGGATTATAGGGAGCTGAACGTGGTTTGTGTCATCGATCCTTTTCCAACCCCCTTCATTGAAGAAATTTTAGAGGGAGTCATTGGGCAAAAATCTATTCCTTTACGGATGGATTTTGGGGTACCACCAAGTCCGGATTGCAAAGGAAGACCAGGAGAAGACAAATTTTCACCACTGAATGGGGAAGTTTTGCATACATGGTCATGCCCTTTGGGTTGAAGAATGCACTTGCTATTTTTTCACATAGTGGTTCAGGCATTCCAGGACTTCATCCACAAATTCCTTCAGGTTTATCTAGATGATTGGACAGTGTATGGGCTAGTGAAAGACCACTGTGATAATTTGAGGCTGATGTTTGAGAGATGTCGGTAGTTAAGGATATCTCTCAACATTAAAAAGTGTGTCTTTGCTACACCCTTTGGGACTTTATTGGGGCACATCATATGCAAGGAGGGCTTGCTAGTAGATCCTACCAAGGTTGTAGTTATTGTGGGATTGGGGAACCTACTAGCCAAAGCGTAGTGCACAGATTTCTTGGGCATATGGTTATTACAGAAAATTCATCAAGGGGTATGCCAAGATAGCCATGCCTCTAGAAGAATTTCTCAGACATAAAAGTGCCTTCCATTGGGGAGAGGCACAATAGAAAAAGGCATTTGACACATTAAAGGATAGGCTTGTCACCATGCCTATATTACATTTTCCCTCTTGGGATAAGCCCTTCCATGTTCATGTAGATGCCTCAGGAACCACCATTGGAGCAGTGCTTACACAATCAAGTGAAGGAATTGTTGATCACCTCTATGTTTTGCAAGTAGGAAGTTGACACCAACAGAGTAAAATTACACCACGACTGAGCATGAGGCATTGTCAATGATCTACACACTTTTCAAGTTCAGATAGTATCTATTGGCAACACCCTTTGTATTCTACACCGACCACATGGCGTTAAAGTACTTAGTGAACAAGCCCATTCTACAAGGGTGCATATGTCGGTGGGTGCTATTATTTCAAGAGTTTGAGTTTACGGTAGTTGTGAAGCCTAGAAAAAGTAATTGTGGACCTGATCATCTATCAAGGATTGATTCAAGGGAGGACACATAGAGTATTGAAGAGGCTATGCCAGATGTGTAACTATTTAGGTTGTGGCACACACCCTCAGACTTGGAGGAGATTGCGGTATTCCTAAAAGAAGGTGTGGCACCGAAAGGGATGAAGGCATTAGAAAGAAAGCAACTAGCTATACATGCACGCACCCTACATGTTGATCAGTGGGGACTTATACAAGTTAGGGCATGATGAAGTTTTGCAGATGTGTACTAGAGCATGAGCACCTCGCCATCATAGAGGAAGCACACAGAGGAAGTGTGGGTGGACATTATGCAGGTGACACCACCGCATGCGTAAATTTTAATGGCAGGATTATGGTGGGAAACTCTATATAAGGATTGTAAAGACTATTGTAAAGCATGTGACCATTGTCAGCATTGGAAAGCCAGAAAGAGAGATGAAATGCCTTTGTGCCCTATCCCTAGCACTTGAACCTTTTGAGAAATGGGAAATAGACTTTGTAGGCCCTATTGCACCAACAGACGTAGGACTGGATCACGCTATGTAATCACTTGCATGGATTATTTGACAAGGTGGGCAGAGGTAGCTCCAACTAAAGACTACACATAGCCACAATGGAAAGATTTTTGTGGGAGAACATTATCACAAGGTATGGATGCCCTTTAAGTTTAACCAATGATAGGGGTACACATTTCTTAAATGAGACCATGAGGATCCTATTAGCAGAATTCATGGTAGCTCATCACAAGACTACCCCTTATCACCCACAAGAAAATGGAACCATGAAGCATTTAACAAAATACTTGAGTCATACCCTACCAAAATTTGTGATGTCGGAAGACAAGATTGGGATGACAAGGTATCAACCATATTATGGGCTTACATGACAACTTATAAAAGGTTGAACAAAGCCACACCATTTCAATTGGTGTTTGGCATGGAAGCCATTCTACCAGTTGAATTCATGTTACCTTCTCTGAATAGCATAGCGCAGGAGGGTTGGCTGATGAGAAAGCACTTGGAAGAAAGAATTGATGAACTAATGAAGTTGGATGAGAGATGATCACTCACCAGGTGGAGCCAAACAACAAAAAAAAAAAAAAAAAGCATGGCATGATCACCACATCAAAAACAAGAAGTTTGAGGTTGGGCAGATGGTCTTACTATATGATTCTAAGTTTCTGCCATCCTGGGAAGTTGAAGGTCCATTGGTTAGGTCCCTATAAAATCTCATACATCCTTGACTCGGGTGCATGCCAGTTACAAGCGCTGGATGGAACAAAATTTCTGGACACTTCAATGGGAGTAGGTTGAAGCCCTACTATAAATAAGTCTTCTTGGTGTTTGTAAATAAGGTAGTTTTCCAGTTAGTTTAGAATTTCCTTTATGCATTTCTTTTCTTGTGTTTCCCTTTCATGTTGTTGTTTTGTTTTGTGCCTTGGGCACGGTAACCCTTATTACTCTTTGAGGATTTTTGAGTGCACAGAGGACCACACATCATTTTAGTGTGGGGTGGAGTAATGTGAAGGAGAGCATGGGTAAAGTGCCAAGGAAGTTGTGTTGAAAATCCCGGTTGAATGGCCCTATTGAAAGAGGTGCATGGAAAGAAAATATGGAAAAGGATGATTGGTGTCAAGATAAGGCTACTCTCAGATCCCATGTACAAAGGAAGAAAAAGTGCATAAGCAACACGAGGTAGGTGAGAGAAAAAATCAAGATAGAAGAAGTGCCTTTGGGCATGCGGTGATGCACGTGTGCAAAGAGTCTCCTATCTAGATGGATTGGTTGCATGCTAGAAGGTTGGAAGATTACCCACGTGCAGGGTCAGGCACGTGAGTTAAAGCACTAAAGTCAGACTTTGTTTGAAAAATCCATTTAAATGTAAAAAGTATGGTGGTAGGTGAAGTAGCATTTAATGCTTAAAAAGGAAAAACTATAAATAGAGGGTCGAGGAACTTCATTATTCACTTTGCGTATAAGGAGAAAGAAGCACTTTTTGCATTTTTGCAAACTAGGGCTTCCAAAAACTGATCCGTGTGAAGAAAAAAATTTAAAGAGATTGAGCGTGGGTGACTAGTTTGGATCTGTGAACCAGAAAAAGAGGATTTCACGGGCATAAAAGAGTTGTGAGAAGGCATCATCTTGTGAAAGGATTATCCCAACTAGGGTTTGAAGAACTAGGGCATGGGTTTAAGGAATTTTCTTCACAAATTCGAGATCTAAGGTGGGAAAGAGTGGAAGAATAGAGTTACATGAAGTGATTAAAGTAAGAAGAAAACCTAGACAATGGCACCCAAGAAACTAGTTAGCACACCCAAGAAGGGCAAGGGCAAGGGCAAAAACAACAAGAAACCACACACATACAAATGAAGAGTGGTATGCAAAAATGTAGTACCCAGATGGAGTAATGCTAGGGAAGGAGTGGGAGTCCCATCTAAGGAACATGTCTGTAAATGACTATAATCATCATATGAGCATGATCGAGAAGGAGATGGCGCTGGAGCTAGTGCACCCAAAAAATAGAAGGACACTAGAGGGTCTTTCCCATCTATAACGATGATGTGAAGGTCAAGTTGGAAAAGGTAGGGTTATTGCAACTCTTTGAGTTGCCTTACTTTGGGAAGCCTGAGCACCTCTATCAATGGCTGATGTCACGTGTGCATGAGGACTACTTCCATTTCACGGGGTGCAAGATGCACATTACCCCTCAACTCATCTCACATTTCACAGGCCTCATCTGTGAAGGAGATGGTTTGGAAGATGACCTAGGTGATAAAGAGGCAATTAAGGAGACTATCGCTGCCTACGCATACAAAAAGGGTCAAGATATTATGATATCACAGACATCAAGGACCCAGTAATGAAAATGGCCGCATCTGGTGACCAAGTTAAATGGCTAGGAGAGATGGACCTAGGTCAATAAGCCATGGTTACATGTTTGCAAGAAAATCTCAGAGGGCACCATCTACAACTTGTCTATGCATTCATCATGTGGATGAGATTGTAAGCTACACGAAGGAAGGAGATAGATCCTGTTCGGTAATGTCCTACTGATAATTATTTTTTCAGAGATTGGAGTACCTGATGCATCAGAAAAATTCATATGGGAGTACCCAGTTGAGGACCCTTTGCACCCACAAAAAAATATTTGAAAAATACGCATGTGACTCCATGACAACTGTGCACAAGGCACACTTGGAGAAATGGTATACGCACCTAGGAACGCATTCGGGTAGAATGGAGAATTCCCAAACAACTACCAGCGACCACCAAAGGAGAAGCAAAATTTTGTGTACCAACATTTCTACCTGGAGGTTCAAACTGATGGATGAGACATGGAGCCCATGGTGCAAGCTCCCCTTCACCTTCACAACTCAATACTTCCAAGCGGGAGTAAACAGGTTTAAAGAGTCCAAGAAGTTGAAACTGGACCTTGGTAATCTAGGACCGGGAGCACAGGGAAATGTGCAAAGGGTTGGTCTACCCCAAAAGCACGCACATACGTGGAGAGGTACATGTCACATGAAGTAAAAATGACAAAATCCCATGACCTTGCCCATTACAGGAGGATCCATGGTGCACGTGTACCTCCGCATAAGACCCAAATCGAGAGAAGGGCACATATTTGGAAAATGAGGTATCTATGCTGGGGATCCAACTAGTAGGAAGAAACCCATGCCCAAGTAGGTGGAAAAGGAGCCAGAGAGGAAAATACCAAGTGTTGGGGAAACACAGGTAATAGGCTCCCCAGGACAAGTGCTAGGACAAGCATGTATTCACAAGAAGAGGCCCTTAGTCAAGGAAAAGACTCCAGAGCTAGAAAATCCATCAGACAAGGAGTCCTCGGGAGAAGAAGAAATAGAGTCACCTACACTGGAATCCCCAGTTAGGAAGAAGCAGAGGCTAGAAGAGGAGACCACCTCGAAGATACTTGGAAGTTTGGACAAGCACATAGGTGAAGAAGAAGATAGCGAAGAAGATGTTAGTGGGGAAGATGAGCCAAAAAAGGAACAAGGGCCACCTATTTTCAACATACATGATTCGGATGAAGAAGGTGGAGAAGAGGAGCAGGGTTCCTCTTCATGTGGCGTGCAAGGATAGCCGGAAGGGAGAGGCACCCAAGACATGAGAAGTGAGGAAGATGGTGCATAGATGCAGAAGGCCCCAAGCCTTATGGTGGAGCAGATACCCAAGGTGGTAGAGAGAGAGAAGAAACAAAGGCCATTGAGACCTTGGAGGAGGAGAAGTTGAAGCACAAGCGTTGAGCCAATGTTAAATGAAGAGAAGGAGGAGAGTGCAGGAAAAGGACCACGGCAGCACTGGAGGCCCCATTTTAACTTGTAAGTATTCCTAAGGGCACACACATGGGAGGAAGGCATGGGGAGGAGAGGCCAGGATGGGTTACATTGATGACCCCAACAAAGTGTTTCATGCATGGGGTTCCAAAGCATGATTCTAGTAGAAGAGCTCATAGCCATGTCATCTTTTGACAAGGAGGCTACATACCCATGGATGAGGAAGATGCTCTCATGGGAAATTGAGTCCCATCTTGATGAGCTGAAATTTGAGGTAAGCCACGGGGCAATAATAACATTTCTAGGGCCAATAGAAGACAACCCCATGGTGAATGCTCAACAACTCTCGGATGAACAACGTTGATAATGCATGCTGAACAAGGTCTCCATTGAAATCGAGGCTAGACTCTTCAGTGGAATGATAGAATCAAAGATCTAGAGGAGGACCTGAAGAAGAAAGAGGAAGAACTAGCTACAAGGGCCAAGGAGCTTAGTCAAGAGAAACTAATCAGCACCCAGTTGCAGCGTGAGCTAAAAGATGAGAAGGCCAAGGTGGGCATAGTATACAAGAAGGTGGAGGCTATAAATAATGCTATAGTATTGAAGCATCCAGACCTAGCACCCTCCACGCGTAGAAGTATGGATCTACTTTAGGATGCCTAGAGGATTTAACAAGAGTCCTCACCATGGAAAGGCAATCGTTAGCCTTGGAATCTATAGAAGAAGTGGCCATGCACTTGGAGAAGGAAGATAAATTGAAGGTCATGGCATTCGTAGCAGAGTACAACAAGGTTCTTGCTGATATAAAATTCACTTCCCAGACTACTTGAGGCCACATATGACAATTGCATGCGGATAGAGATAGAGACAAAGTGGCAGGCATCTTGGTCACCACTCATGAAGTAGAACTCAAGGAGTTCTAGGAAAATAATAAAGGGAATAGGGTAGAAAGGGACAAAATCCTTGCGAGGTTGAAAGAAAATATGAAGCCATTGAAGCCTTAAGGGGTTCAATTAAAAACTAGTTGAAGGAACTATACCCATAGATTACATGAGAATGGATGTGTTGGATGATGTGGGAAAGAGTTAGAGAAAATTTCCAACACCATAAGCACACGAGGAAATGGGCTACGTTTTGATGAGGTGAGCACCCTGGTTGGTGACCTCTGTCAAAAAGCACAAAATGAAGTCGATGCCTAGAACAAGTTGGAGGCCGACTTGCAAAAGGATTTTCCTAGCCTTTTGCAGTGATTCCATCATTTCCCATTCTTTTTCCATATTCTTTCATCCCCTTATTCTTATCCCATGGTGTAAGTCCACCATATTCTTTCCTTTCTTTGGAGAAGTGTTCCCATGGATGGAGAACAGCATAGTGTGGGGTAATGTTGGGCCCCTAAGATATTGGCTAAGTACAAAAAGGGCACATAAGTGCGCAAGGCCTAGTTGAAGAAAAGTGCAAGGATAAAGCGCGTAGGTAGGGTTTAGAGAAGGCTTTAAGGAAACCCATGGCACGCGTGTGATAGAACCAAGGGTTCGGGACTTAGCCATTTTGGGCGTTTGGTAGAACACATGAAAAGCATGACCCGACTATGCATGCGGAGTGGATAAGGTGCCAGCCTAGTGACAGGTGGCCTAGGAAGGAGCATGCCTATGGTAGAAGCTTCTAGAAGCTCATCATGGTAAAAGGTGGAAATCTCGGGCCTAGAGGAGCATGCCCACATGGAGGACCACATTCAGACACTTGGCATCAGATCTGAGGCCATTGGAGGATGAGTTGGCAGTCCAAAAAGCCTATATATACAAGCACTGCAAAAGGAAAAAAAAACAACTAGATAGTGGGTGGAGCTCTGCAGAAATACTGCAAGAACTCTGCTAGTTGGGTAGTGGTGTTTAGGGAAGGATGTATCAAGGGTATGGGGTTATAAATTTCTTTTGTGAGCCTAGTCATATGAGTCCAGATATAATGCATGACTACGGTCTGCTTCTCTCTGTAACATTTTGTAATGGCTCCATGAATGTAATGAGGTTACCAGTTTATAATGAATATGAACATTGATGATTCTAATGCATACATCTTTCTCATAATTCTTTTGCATTTATGTTTATAATTAAGTATGAGTGCTTGTACAACTTCTTTCTATTTTGGTATAAGTTATTCAATCTGTTAAGCATTTTCTATCTGGAATGACTGCAAGGATCTAGAAGCCGTTTTGAGCTCTATGATGCTTGTATGTTTTACTCCTTTCAAAACCCTTGAACATGGATCATAGATGATGGTTCCTTTCTTTTGTGATAATTTCTATTTGGGCTTAACATTTAACTTTTTCCTCATAGCATGATCGGGGCTTGCGTCACTTTATGATTTTTCACCCTTTTTACAAAGAGGCTAAAAACCTCAAAGTTCTCCACTGACCCACTTTGAATTTCCAATGGCAGGCTCAAGATTTGAATTTTTCCTTAGCATGATCAGGGCCGCGGGGCCAAATTGATATTTTTGCTAAAATAACAAAAACGTTAAGTTCACAAAAAGGACTTGTTCCACCGCATCCAATTAGATATGTCCACGTACACATGGATACTGGGACCAATATTTGATGGGAAAAGACACCCATCATTCATGACTATGGAAAAATATAGAGAAGAAGGAAACTCCACTATTTCGCGCTTGATTTTCAAATTTGTTTCACGAACCAAGGAAATTAAAACAATACAAGGTTCGATGATCCATGTCCATAGAAAGATTGAAAAGTTCAAGAATTGAGGAAAACAATAAATTTTTCACACTTCCAGATAGGAAAACAAAAAAATTATCAAAACGTGACCGGAGAGTTTAAACAACTTCAAAGCATGAATTTATCTATATTTTCGGACTTCCAACTTTACTTGAACACTTCTGGATGGTGTGAGCTCAAAATTTTCAAATTTGACTTAGAAAATGAGGGGGGATTTTTAGGCGACAATAATGCTTTGTTAAGTAGAAATTTTTGTAGGGATCTGGGTGGTGATATTTGTATGCACTATTCTTTTGCAGCCATTCTAGTGAAGGGAGAGATGAAGAAACTATTACCCAAGCCTAAGATGAAGTATAAAGTTCAAAAGTTAGATGACCCAAGAATGATTTTTTTTTTTCCAAGATACAGGATGGGTAATTATTCCCTCGGCTATGAAAGGGAAAAAATATTCCTTTTCTCAAATAAGATGAAGAATATTAGCTATGTACCATGGAATTCAATGGAAGTCACTCAAGTGCAAGGTCTAGATCTGCGTGGTCTTGACTTCTCCCTTAAGTGAATTTTTCCCATTATCATATAAGCTGAAATTTTAAAATACCAATAAAACTATAGAATCTGAAGGCTCTTCTCCTCGAAATGGATGTTGTTGAGTCTATGGGCATCAAGAAGCTCAAGTTTCTCAAAGATGCAAAAGTGATAGTTAAGAAATTAAGAGACCACTACCAAGTTAAAAACTCGATACTTCGACACTACAGAAACAAGGTATTGGATTGCATTGAATCCTTCGATGCTTTCTTGATCTAATCCATTCCTCGAGAACATGATGAAAAGGCGGAGACTCTATTATTTTTTCATCCTCATTAGTAAATCCACATTCGTATTTTGACAAAGATAAGGTGTTAATGGAAATGGTTTTTAGGCCATGTGTACATGACAATGTGAATCATTGACATGTCTTTAATGATCAAATCCTCAACTTCTTGGAGTAGAAGGATAATTTCGAGTAGCCTATTTTATGAAGGAAGTTATAATCCACATAGGGGAGTTAGTAGTAGAAGAAGATAAAGAAGTAATCAAAGGAGTTGATTTAGAGGGAGTGATCAAATCAAAGGGAATAAGATTCCTAAAGGCCTAGTGTCACTTTAAGACTTGTTCAACAAGCATGATCGATTCATTAAGGATATGGAAAATCAATCATTAAGGTGTAAAATTGAGTTTGAGAAAGAATATATTGGCACCCCAAAAAACCCATAATGGTGAACATAGAAAAATGTTTCTCTCTCGAGGAGAAAAGAATATTCATCTCACTATTGAATAAATATTCTGATGTCTGGCATATTCCTATGATGAGCTTAAATATTTTCAACCAAAAGAAATTAACCACTCGATTCCTCTAAATACGGAAGCCAAGAATTTTAGGCAAAATCAACGGCCGTACAATGTGAAGATAGAAGATACCATCAAGGAGGAGGTATTGAAGATGCTCAATGTAAGAATTTTTTTCCCTATCCGCCATTCTATGTGGGTAGAAAACATCATTTTGGTGTGAAAGAAGATTGGGAAATAAGGACCTGTGTGTATTTTTGCAATTTGAACCCAACCTCAATGAAATATAACTATCCACTCCCGATCATGGATCATATATTGCAAGTGGTCATAGGGTCTAAAATGCAATCATTACTTGATGGCTTCTCAAGGTACAATCAAATTGAAATAGTATAAGTGGATAGAACCAAGATGACCTTTACAACACCTTGGGGCATTTTTACATTAAGCAAAATGCCTTTCAATCTCATCAATGTGGGGGAAATTTTTCAAAGAGTGATGGATATAGCATTCAAAGATATTAAGCATTGTATTGTGATCTATTTGGATGAACTCACAGTCTTCTAAAAGAAGTGAGGAGACCATATCCATCATCTAGAATAGGTACTCATAAGATGCAGGAAGCATGTCATATCTCTAAATAGTATGAAGTGCATCTTAGGAGTCACTAAAGGTAATCTCCTTAGGAATATAGTGAACAAGGAAGGGGTGAAGATTGATCTAGAAAGAATAAATGAAACCTAGGAAATTTCATTACCAATGAGAAAAAGGGAGTGCATTCCTTCTTTGGTAAGGTCAATTTACTATGGAACTTTGTTCCAGACTTCACTAAATTGACCAAGTACATAAAATTCATGATGAAGCCGCAAGATAATTTAAAATGGAACAATGAAAGATGGAATTCAAGGTGATAAAAGAAGTGATATAGAGGAACCCACTCTAGTGTGACCAAACTTCAATAAAGATTCATCTTATATTTCTATGCTTCAGAACACATGATATCAACCATTTTGGTGAAAAATAATGAAGAAGGTTTAGAAGCCCCTTTTACCTTCATGAGTTCACCACTGAATAATCATGAATTGATGTATAACCAGCTAGAGAAGCAAAATTATGAATTATTTAAGACGGTGAATAAATTTTGGTTATATATCCTCGACTCACACACCATAGTCATAGTACTAGGATTGGAAATCAAGTCCATTCTCACTTAGCAAGACCTTGTATAAAAAAAGGAAACTATGTGGAAATAATCTAGGAATATGATTTGGAGACCAAGCCTTCTAATATAATAAGGGAAATGGATTGTGTAGACTACTTAGAGGATGATGCATTCATGGTAAAAAATTATACAGGAGAATGTCTGTGTTGTGAATGTTCCAGTAAGGATTTTCTTCAAGTACTTTTCATGAATTGTGAGCATGAAAAATGAATGGTATGGTGATATTTATTACTTCTTGAGATATGATGAGTGCCCTCTTCACCTTGATCATAAATAATGAATAAATCTCAAGTTGAAGGTAAAAAAGTTTGTCGATGGAATCATGCACTCTATAAGAAAGGATTCGATGGTTACTCCCTAAAGTGTATTGACAAATAGCAATGGGAGTAGTTTTGAAAAATTTCCATTATTAAACATGAAGAGGACACTTCCTAGAAATGGTCACAACTCATAAGATCCTCCTTTGTTGGTATTATTGGCCAATCCTATTTACAGATGCCTAGGAATAGGTATTCAAGTGTGAGGCATGTCAACAGGTTTGTCGGGAGGCTACCGACTCAATGTGTTTATTCTCAAGCAAGTGGTGATTAAAGAACCATTCCAATAGTGGGGTCTAGAATTCATTGGATTATTAAATCCTCACTTGAGTATAGGTCACACCAACATAATCATGACGGTGATATTTCACAAAGTGGGTTGAGGCCATCCCAAAAAATCAAGCCAATCTTTGAAACAATGCATAATTTCATCAAGGAGAACATCATGTTTCATTTTAGTATACCTCAGAAGATCATGATAGATAACACCACATATTTCTATTTTAGGTATCTAACCAAGTTATTCTATAGATATGGAATCTCTCTATCACACACATATGACTATTACCCATAATGAAATTGTCAAGTTGAATCAAACAACAAAAACATCGTGACCATAGTTCACAAGTTAGTATATTAGAATAAAAGGGCCGACACAAAAATCTATAAGATGCGTTATATGTCTCCATTTCAACTGCTCTATGATATAGAGTCAAGGAAGGCCATTGGTATGTCTCCATTTCAACTGATTTATGATATAGAGTTAAGGATTCTAGTTTCGGTGGAGATATCATCTCTCAAGTTGCTTCGGTGGTAGATGATGGATAGTATCGTGATGCCATTGATAAAGCATCCTATTTCTTGAAAATCTTGAAGAGGATAGATGTAAGGTGGTGGATAGAATTAAATATCATTAGTTGAAGGTTAAAATACTATTTTATAAGAAGGAAAAGGCTCAAGAATTCAAAGTTGGAGATATTTTTCTACTCTGGGACAAGTAAAGAGAGCCAAAGGGTATCCATGGGAAGTTTGACTCATTGTGGCTCGGGCCATTCTAGATTCGTGAAACTTATGGAGAAAATTATTTCTATCTATCATATCTGGATGGAACACCATTGGAGTTTCCCTACAATGAGAAATATCTAAAATTATACAAGCAATAAAAGTGGGTTGTCCCCGTATCATACCATAGGTGATTTTAGGTATGTGTTTCCCTTTCATGTTGTGTTTGTTTTTTCCTTTACGTGTGTTGTGTGTTTCCTTATGTTGTGTGTGTACTCCTTCTAGGCATATGTTATAAATGACTTTGTAAAGCCCACTAGATAAGGAATTGGTCTGATTTTAAAATTTTAGATTCTATGATTTATCATGTCATTTTTTCTCATGCTCAATCCATAACATATCCCCAAGCTAGAGCCAACTATTATCCTATATTTTTACAAGGGAAAAATTTAGTTAAAAATAGGACAACCATGCCCTAATGTCAAAAATTTCTATTATATCCCTTTCCGACACCCCTATATAATCATATTCTCCATATCAGTCCTATCCAGTCCTTCTAATGGTTCATATGTGTGTCATCCTTCCCTGTAGGTTATTTAGGAATACAAATATCATTCAAGAACTTCAGGGATCAATATCTTTAAAAGTGGATTTTTAAGCAAGACTAGGAAGGGCCATCATCAATATTTTCTAAGACAAGTGCATAATCTCGAAAGCTACTTTGAAGGTCCAAATTCATCAAGGATGTGTATTCAAGAGCCAAGATTATTATCAAAGTGATTTAGGAATATTATGGAAAGATTTAGAGGTTTTGGAGCCGTTCATGAAAAGTTAGTTTTGAGGTTGAAGGAGCTTGCATTGTGAAAGAGTACCTAAAGTTCAAGAGGTGATTAAAAGAGCTCGGAATGAGTTTTGAGACAAAAAAATATATATGGATAGAAATTTAAGTCCTCTAAATGGTGGTAAAATTAGATTCATCCTAAATCCCATGCATTTTTCTAGGAAGCTCATTCTTTCCAAGCACAATGGGTGATCCCGAGAAAAAGGATATTTTTAGGGTTTTAAAGCCTAATAAAGTAATTAGACCCATTCCATCCTTATAAAAATTAATTTTCCATGTAATTTAATATAAATAAGTGTGAAAAACGTCATCTGGGAGATCAAGTTACATCTACTTCAAGTTGCCACCCAAGGTACATGTTCGATACTTAGCCAAAGTTCTTGGGTGCCACTTGGCAGCATGAGGATAAGGTTAGTTTTGCGTCCTCATTGTACCTTTCCATGAGGAAAATATGGATTTTTTTTTCCCATACCCCTTAAGCAAGTTGGTCACTCCATGTGATGTTGGTGATCCCATTTAGCATATTTGACCAGTTTGACTAGTCCCCTCACCTTCACATGCATGAATGAAAACTGTCACTCCATGAATGAGGTGTATTTTTTTGAACCCATTGTCCCATTCGAAGGGGAAAATTGGGAAAAAAAATTCACTTTCACTGTTGGATTCCCTCAAGTCTCTCATAGAACCAAAACATGACCCCAAAGTGCTCATTTTTAGCCCCCTCCTCCATTCCTCTAAGCCAATGAATGAGTGCCAAGTGTCAAGATAGGGGAAAGGTTAATTTTTGTGCACCCAATGTCCCATTCCAAGGGGAAAATGGGGTCAATTTTTTTCCTCATCCCATCATGATTTCCAGCACATATAAATACAACACTTGGTCATTTTTCGTTCATTCCCCCACATTCCTCCGTTTGCACTCGAAACTCTAGAGATTTTTTTATAGAATTCCTCCTTCACTATTTTCAATATCCATCCATTTCCTTCATGTTATCATGATCCAATAAAGTTTAAAACATCAAAAATATCAATTTTTTGTAGATTCTGAATCATATTTCTCATTTGAATAACTCAAAACCCACAAAGTGAAAATTTTCATATCTAGAAAACCATCGCACAAATCAACGTGGAGTTTTTTGTATTCATCTACATTCTCAGGTTCCTTGAGAATCCAAGTGGAATATTTTTCATTCATGGACCAAATTTTTTTGCGGTGAAGAAACCACGGTTTCCCCCTGCATGATAAAATTTTGAAATTTAATATCTTCTATTCGGAGATCATGTTGAACTAAATCTTCGAGGTGTAATAAAAATAAAAAACCCATATAAGAAAAACTATTTTTATGAATTAGAGCTCCAAAAAGATAGTTTTTAAAAAATAGTAAGCCTCTTACACATGAAATTGCTATTTTTAGTAAGTCTTGACAAAGAGAAGTTTTGGAAAAGATAGTGTGCATAGGGATTATCCAAAGGACAAGAGTGATCAAGATAAAAAGGGTGGAAAATTTCCATTTTCTAAAAATAGTAAACCCCCTTTCAGTACAAGAAAGTGTCTCAGAAGCCATGAAATTCAAATTCACAGGTGTCAAACCAATCAATGCTCTTTCATCTGAGTATGTAGAAGTGGGGGACAATGATGTCACCCACATGGACCTCAACAATCTTTAATTATGCATGTTCGATAGCTTGAGGGAACAAATTTAATACAATGTGTTCTTGAGTGGATTATACGTAACATGTGGTCACCCAGAGATATCTATGTAGAGTATTACTTTGGTATTGGCATGCTTTCACCACCATGAACCTGAGATAATAACTATCGAGGTAAATGATGAATTAGGTATAACAGTGCTTAATACTAAGGCCATTTTGTATTCCATGTAAATTCCTATTTGGAGAAACATATATTTCATCTCGAAGGAAATGGTGGTGAATGAATGGACCAACATAAATTCTTACCTGCGGGGTCTCGCATCGAGGATCATGGCTCAAGTCGGGGATACAAACCTCTAAAGTGGTGAAGTATTTCTCACAAAGTATTTTAAGATGTAATCACCCTTCTCAGTTGGGTTATGGGGGAAGAGAACATGATATATTTCTAGGATTGGATGAAACTGTTCATATTGACAATAATTTAAGGAAAGCAAAATATTGATTGGGGCTAGATCATAAGTGATAACTTTCACATGATTGCTCCATGTTCTAGTCTCAAAGAATTTTTCCATGAATTCTTATCTGGTGTATGCTTTCATGAGCTTGAGTTCATTCAACGTACTATAACTTTAACACAACATATCTCCCAAATCTCCAACATTTGAGAGAAATATACGATTGGTGTTGAAGTAAATCAATCGACAGATTCACCTAAGTGAATGATGTCTTCACTATGTTTATCATCAAGACACTAGAGGGACACCTTCACTAAAGGATGTTACGACATCCAAATTATTTTATCAAGAGATATGGATCATTCTTCATCTAATTTTCTATATTTTCATATATATGTGTTTTTGGTTGTGACCACGCTCCACTAAAATTACCTTGGTACCTTAGTGACAAGATAACACTGTTTGAGATATGTAGACAACTTTTGTATATGCAAAATAATCTCATAAAACACAAGAAGAAGGCCATCTCTTTACCCATATCACTTTGGGAGTATTCATGATGCATAAAATAAGTGACCTTCACATGATGCATCATACAATTATAAGTTGATTAAGAAACCTTCCACTCCCGAGTTACATCCCATAGAGCTTGCATCCATACCATACTCCATTGGTAGGCCATCTTTTACCCATATCCTTGGGAGTATTCACTTATAAAGTACCATGATGCATCACAATTATAAGTGACCTTACACACCCTTAGAGCTTGCATCCATACACTCCAGGGGTTAATTTTGACATCCAATTGATTAAGAAACCTTCCATCTCCCAGAGTTACATCCCATAGGTTGAATATTATTGGAATTTTTGTAGATGTCTTGATGTCGAGAAAGATATTACATGAGGATGACCATATGAGGAACTAAGAAGTACAAGTTCCATTGGTATGAATAAGGTATTCAAGATGATGGTACCAAGTTGTATGATCTGAGTACAAAGCGGTGGAGCCTTCCCCTTTTCTGCGAGTGAATTGAAGGATTCATGAGTCGGGAGAAAAAGCCAAGAAGAAAAAGTCAAGTCACTTTTCCCAACCCTTTAATTCCCAGGAACACCAAAGATATCACTTGAGTCTAAACTAGGCACTCACCCGAGGCACGTGAAGGTGCCATACCCCTCTACTATGTGAGATTTGTCAAGAATGTCATCATAAACGGAAGGATAATGTGTACTGGTAGATGCATAACTATCATAACAAAGATTAGGAAAATGAATCCATACATAGACGACCTATGCTATGGCTATGAATATTAGAAAGAACCCATAAGATTCAAAACTATCCCGCAAACATGATAAAGAACATAGACATTGATATCCATCCAAAGAGATGTTCAAAACAACATCATTATATTAATTCATCAACATTACAGTAGTGAAATACATCAAGAAACCCATAAATGGACTAGATAAATCATCAAAGTTTCAACATTATCCTACCATGGATCTATTATAGAAGTTACAGTAGTGATCACACACATCACTCTTAGCTCTCTCTCTTACATTCATTCTTTTCTTTTCACCCTACTCTCATTCTCTCTTCTACATACACCACATCATCTCTCACATTCTCCCGATCTCTCTACTATCGTGCAAATCAATACATATTAAGGGGTTCTTCCAAACCATTTCTCCACCTCCTATCTATCATTCGGTGTGAACCGCATGCCAAATGTCATCATGCATTGCTATACTCAAGTATCCCAACATACAATTTCTAGCTAATCCATAACTAACTCCACTTTACAGCCCTTAATCCTATCATGATAACCATATCCTAGAATATTATTTCCTTGGGTTGTAAGTATTCATGCTTCAACCTTATCCTTAAATAAGCTTGGCCACATCTCCATGTGTCCCTTATCATAACCCCGACCGTGGTCCAAAATATGGCTAAGTCCTAAGCCTATTCTACTTGGGCATGAACCTTTGTACTCTCCCCCTGAAGCTACTTCCATGTGAACCTTTGTGCTTTGCTTTGGTGCACGACAAAACCTTCTATGCCTTAGGTGAAAATCCTTCTTAGGGGATCAACATTACCCCACACTAGTTTGATTTCCTCCCAAAATAATCTTTCACACTTCTTTGAACAAAAATCCAATGACCCAAAACTAGCTAAGGGAAAAATGATGCATGGTTCAACCACTAAGTGACTAACTTGAGGAGTTCAGGGAACTCCACATTTATCTCATCCTTCAACTTCTTTCATGCTTCCAATTCTTCTAAGGCTTTCCTCGACGCATATCCTACCAGGATGGGTACTTGGTCGAGATGTGATTTCTTCATCCTCCCCCTAAGCTCATTTATGACCACCACCACCTCCGCGTAGATACCCTCGAACTCATCCATTCATTCCGTGATAGAGTCCCAAAGTTCACCAATGTGAAATCCCGGTTTTTCATGCTTGGTGTTAATTTTTTTATGTTGTGGCGTAGATAATTAGTTGGGCGCACTCTATCTTATTTGTGTGGAACTTCTCCTACATGGCCTTGAGAATGGCATGTTTATCTACTACTTGTGCATCAACAATGGGCTCACCTTCTGGCAACTATTGAAGCCCCTTTACGTGAAAATATTTTCCTCCTTGATTTGGGTGAGAAAATTCTCCAACTCAGTGATCCGGGCCTCTATAATGATCTTGTTGTTTTCCTTCTCCTTAGAAATCTCCTTAGCCATATGCCCCGCACCACCTTTTGATGTTGGCCAAAATATCCCCACCAAGTATTTCAAATACTCCATTTCATCACCATATTTTCTCCTGGCTTGGTTCACCAATGTCAGAAATTTTTCCAGGACCTTCTTGACCAAGGCGTCAACTCGACCATATGCTTCCTTAGTTCACACTTTCTTTCCCTTTAACCCATGGTGTAACCTATCTCTCATTTTCTTTTTCCTTCTTAGCTACGACCAAAGTTTGAACAATCACCACCACATCCAAATAATGCTTGATAACCTTTGAGGAAATCTTACGCGAATGGGTTACAAGCCTTCTCATAAGTTAGGTAGCTTAGATCCAATGCCTTATAATTTTCCCCTTTATTTATCTTCAAGTGAATGGTCTCGACCACATGATCATTGACCTCAAATTCGGGATCCTTTGTATGATAATGCATATTCCATCTTATCATCTTCTTCATCCTTGTTATGCCCCCATCTTGGTCCAATAGATCCCAAACATGTAGCTTCTCTAGGGAAAGGGTACTCTAGAACCTTGTGTGTAATACCTTCATGGGATTATCCATGAAGTCCATGTGAGGGGACATAGGTTTCCACTTATTTCTCTTTTCCTTGCGCTTTGAGTGTTACTTCCTCGGGGTACTTATTCCTACAGTGCAACCCTTCTCCTCCTTGATAACAAAGTAGTATCCTTTATTTTTCTCTCTTGGGTTGATAGGTTGGATAGGTGAATTCCATCCCAATGGAATTCTCATAGGCCCCTCCATAGTATGTGCTTTCTCCTTTATGCACACATTAATTGTCACCTCCATGTATGCCTCATCCCTTCTCTCCTCCTCCTTAAGTTCTACCTTTAGTTCCTTCCTAAAAGTTGTGTGATCCTACTCTGATCCTATTTTTGTCAACGAGCCGGAGACATCATATGACTTATACTTCTTCTGTTCCATCTCTTCTCCTTCTAATTGTTTACATTCCTTGTGTTGCAACTGTTGTTAAACCTCGGTGTTACTTTTTGTGATGCAACTACACCCTTACTTGCTACTCCAACTCATATAATACTTCATTTTTTGGGAAGTGTCTAGTTTCTCCTCATTTCCTTCTTCCTCCTCTTCTCCCTCTTCTCCCTGTACTACTCTCATAGGCAGGATTGGAGCCTCCCTTTGCCTTGGGAAGGTGGAGTTTATAACCCCAAATTCAACCCCTCCCTATGTCTTAGGGCGTAGCTACAAAAATACACTGATGGATGAAGACTTTGATGGTGACATGTATCTACAAATGCAAATCCAAATAATATAGCTCCAAAATATCTTTATACACTGGCCTCACACCATACTTATAGGTTGCACAAAGGGTGTGGACATCAGCATCCACCTTATCTCGAATTAAAAGTCAGCATCTGCATGTCCTTTAACCAATTAATGAATCACTTCATATATTTAGAAGTGAATGCAAATGGAAGTTTGCACCATGGAACCATTTCTCCTTTGGCCATCATAAACTTCACTAAGATGAAGTTTTTCTTCACCACAAACTTCACCTGGTCCCCAACAACTTGTGGTAACTCATGTGGGATGTGCCACTTGTTCTCAAAAGCCTTGTGTAATATTTCATACCACTTGTTCATCCGGCCTTATAGGTATGCGTGATGGTGCCATTACAAGTGAACTACAAAAATTGCACTATGGGAGATGGGTGTGCTAGTGGGTGAACCTATATATTTCCATCTGGCCCATCAGGGACACCAATTTCCTAGAATATAATCAGAAATAATATAGATCCCCATGTGATCTTGGCCCCAACCTCATTCTACACTCATGCCTCTTCAATGATACTATTTGTAATAAATTACATGAAGTTGTAGTGCACCCACTTGGATACCCTATATGCAATGTACATGAATCTTCTATTTATATCCATCCATCACTTTGATGCACCTAGTTTGAAACTGATGAGTTGGGATGTGACTCTCAATCTTTGGGTCATCAAGGTCTAAAATAACATGAGCACTTCCTCCCTTCTCATAGTTCATTTTATTTTCAAATTCCTTGATTTTCATAGTGGCACATAAGTCAAGTTCCCTATCCACACTAGTGTTTCATAGGACTATTACACTTCTAATCAATTATCTTGTAAGTCTCATTCTTCTTCCTGCAAAGTAAATCCTTATGCACATGTGACATTAATAATCTAAAGAGCGAGGTGGGTTTAATGAAGAAGGGAAGCTCCTAAATCTATTAAACCCCGAGTCTTCTACAACTCATGTTGTCTTGAGACGTCCACCCTAGGGTTTTGAGATCGTCTAACCCTATAACGTCCTTGACTATATATTACCACATTGACTTATCATGTTCATCTATTTTATGGTTGAATTTATTGATCTTGCATGTATATAGCTTCAAAATCCACTTTTCTTGCCTTAATCACTCTCGGCGATCTTGCATTTCCAAGTAAACCTCAACGGGTTCCTCCTTTTCCACCACCATTTTCTTAGTTCATGCTTTCTTTGGTGCCATTTATATTTCTTTACTCCATGCCCTAGGTGTTTTGATTTATTTCCTATCTTCTCGAGCTAGTTGACTTTAATAGCTTCACTTCTATGTAACCCCCTGCTTGCCTTACTTCTTTCTTTTCCCTTGCTACCCCACAGATCTTATTGCATTTTACACAATGCCAATAGCTCGTAGAAATTACCTCGTATATTTATCAAACCTTCGTCACACTTCAATCACTCGGGAGAAATTTTTTTTGAAGGAAAGGTAGTTAGAATGACTACCCTCACCCCCTATTTATAATTTTCCAAGACCTCAATGTCCCTCCGACCCATGCATATTAACATTAATTTTTAATAAATATCTTTTTCCACTATAAATGAACTTCCACGACTCCACCTCTCGTGCTACAATCATAAATTTTTTGTGTGCTACCATTAATTCCATACCATAGACTTACTCCGCGTGCCTTCTTCACGTATTGAAGTACTTAACTTCTACATCATCTAATAAGTAATTTCTCATGCCACCACCTACCTCATGTTATACTGCATGATATTTGTTTCTCTCTGCATGGTATTTAATCCACCCACTCTTCAAAAACACCTCTACTATAGCACAAACCCAAAACACCTTATATACCACACAAATATTTCTTCTACCTTTGCGATCATCATCCCGGAATGGGTTTTCCATCAATCCAACCTCCTTAAAATTTTTCCATTCATTTCCAAATTTATATGCCAATCCACCCCACACTAAATGTATGTGTGGTCCTCTATGCAATGGAATCACTTAAAATGTAATTAGATATTGGCACACTAACATGCACATAATAAAGAATGAAATAGACAAAAAAGAAATGATGGAGGGAAACAAAAATATAGGAAAATGAATTAAAGGAAACCCTAACCTAATTGGAAATACTACCCTATTTATAAACACCAAGAATGCTTATTTATAGTAGGGATTCAACCTACTCGCGTTAATTAAACTAGAAAACTATGTGTCATCCAAAGTTTCTAGATGGAAAACACCTAATTCAAGTATGTAGGTCATGATATACGGTCCCAACCAATGCACTTGGAACTTCCTAGGGTGGTGCAAGAAATTGGAATCATACAAAAGAACCATCTTTCCCACCTCCAACCTATTTTTTTTAATGTGTCGATCATGCCGGGCCTTACTGTCTTAATTTTTCTTTCTTCGGATCCATCAGTTATGGTGAAATTATCATCCAACTATATTAGTTTGTTTAAGCACTTTTCAAGTGATTTATCATCATCCAATCTTCTTGCATGCATAATACGTAGGGATGATAACATAAATTTAAATGGTAAAACAATTTCGTGCTAACACCAATTGAAAGGGCATGGATTTGTTCAACATCTTGTAGGTTGTTCTATAAAAGCAAAGTATGATAGAAAATTTATCATCCCAATCCTTCCAACATCATATATATTTGTCAATGTGTGGTTCAAAAACTTGTTAAAGCCCTCAATAGTTCCATTAGCTTATGGGTGATAGGGTGTAGTCTTATGATGGGCTACCATAAACTCTACCAATAATATCCTAACAATATCATTCAAGAAATGAGTACCCCTATCACTTGTTAGACTCAACATGAATCCATACCTACTTATTATATTCTCCCAAAGGAACCTTGTTATAGTAGCTGCTATTCAATCCTTTGTTGTTGCTTGCCTCTACCCACCTAGTAAAATAATGTGTACAAGTAATGATGTAGCATGACCCTGTCCTACGTGATAGTGGGGAAAGATGTCCTAAAAGTTAATTTCCCATTTTTAATCTTTTTGTTCCATGCTTACTATAGACCTTACTGACATTTCATCTTTGTGCCTAGGCTTCCCAAGGTGGTGGAAATGATCACAACCCCTGGCATATTCTTTGTAATCCTTGTATAATGTCTCCCACCACAAACCAACCATAAAAATATTGCACATGGTGTCTCATCTGCATAATTTCCAATAGTAATTCCTCCATAATACCCATGCACTCATGCTCTAGTACACACCAACACAAAAGCTCATCTCAGCTAAGTTTGTATAGATATCCACCAATCAACATATAAGGCATGACGTGAATGGAAAATTTCTTCCTCTCTATACTCATCATTCCTTCAGATGCCACACCTATTCATAAAAAGATATCAATATCTTCTAAATTAGAGGGAGTGTATTGTAATCTGAAAAAATGTACATTCAACATTGTGTCTTCAATTTTTGCAAATCCTCACTTGAATTAATTCTTGAAAGATGGCTAGGTCCTGAATTACACTTTCATGCTTTCACTATGACTGAAAAGTCAAATTCCTAAAATAGCAAGTCCGAATGACATATGCGCCCCTGTAAAACATGTTTTTTTACCAAATACTTAAGTTTCATGTGATCCATGTAAAAGATAAATGGCGTTGCCAATAGTTTTTTCTAAACTTATGCAACACATAAATCATATAAAACATTTCATGCTCCGTTGTGGTGTAATTCTGCTTAGCTGGAGTTAACTTTCTGCTTGCAAAACATAAAGGGTGATCAACAATCGCTTCTCTAGGGATGTGCTAGAACTAATCTAATTGCCATACCTAACACATCCATATGCACATGAAAGGGCTTGTCCCGAGAGGGAAAGTGAAAAATGGGCACAATAGTAAGTTTCTCCTTCAATGTATCAAAATCCATCTCTGCACCTCACCCTAATAGAATTTACTCTTATGTTTCAACAACTCCTCTAATGGAATGGAGATCCTGACATAACCTTTGATGAATTTTCTATAGTAACCTATATGCCCTAAGAATACATGCACCACACTTTGATTGGTAGGATCCTCCAATCCCAAGATAACAACTTTGGTAGGATCTACCAATAAGCCTTCCTTGTAAATAATATGACATAAAAATGAACCAAGAAAGGAGTAGAAAAAATAGATTTTTAATATTCGAGAGAAATACTTAATTGACGCATCTCTCTCAAACATCAACCACAAGTTTTCATAGTGGTCCTTGACTAATCCATACACTATCTAATCATCTAGGTAAACTTGTAGAAATTTATGAATAAAGTCTTGAAATGCCTGTACCATAATGCATGAAAATACAAAAAGCACATTCTTAAGTCAAAAAGGCATAACCATATAAGCAAAACTTCCCAGTTACGTGGTGAAAGTAGTATTCTCCTAGTCCTTCAAAATTCTTACCTGGTGATATCATGAGAATCCATCTGTAAAAGAATAGATCTCCCGTGCCTCACCTTCTAAGATCTCCTCAGTGAAAGGCATTGGAAAAGGATCTATGAAAAATGCAACATTAAAATCTCTATAGTCTACACATATCATTATCCTCACATCTTTCTTGATATTAATCACCATTGGGCTAACCCATTTAGACTCTTCAATAGCTTCAATGATCCTAGATTCCAGCATCTTATCAATCTCCTCTTACTTACTCGACGTACACCTTCCTTTAAATTAATCCACATTTCTCCCAATGAGTGATGTACTCCTTTCAGTTCATGGTATTTGTGTGGGAACAAATCCTAGAAGTTGCGTAGTAGTTCAATTATCTTTGAGACCTCCTAGTCTATCCAATAATCACCAATGATAGCCTCTTTTGGTTCCACCTCTATACCAATGTTGAACTTTTTCATTTTCAAGGGCTCATGGTAAGAATGCACTTGCTCATCCACACTATCCAAAACATCACATGTACCTTCTGTATGATCAACATCTAGGTTCTCTATTTCTTCATCTTCTATTAGGTACACCATCTTTCCCTTTTCTTTCTCTAGGTAGGTACACCCAAATTGTACTTCATCTACTTCTTACTCCACAAAGCGTGCCCCCAATTCAAATCATCCTAGTAAATAAATAATGAGGTCCTCACCTTGGAACTATCTCTAGGAGTAAGGCAATTGACTCCTTGAAATGAATCATTCATTGATGTTTTAGGATTTAGGTATAATTTTTTTGAATAATAACTACTTTCGGTGTTGAGAGGACAAGAGTATGATATGCGGGAGAGGGAACACATAAGATTCATGCACAAGAGTAAAGAAAAATCAAAGGCACAAAAGGATAGGAAAGGACACGTACACAAAAGAAAAGGGTAGATTTGGGACTTAGCCATTTTCACATGTACGAGATATTTTTAGAGATAGCATGCAGAGCACACAAACCATATAAAGACTTACATGACACACATGGGCTATTATTGGAAGAGTGGATAATAAGTGCCTTGCATGGGTTTGGGATAATAATATAATTTCTACGTCCAGTTAACTAGAAGAGATCTATTGTTAGCACAGTTGTATGTGTGGCTATTATTGTAAAGGTGAACGACTATTTTTATCATGTGACCTATTTTGGGAATTATGCAAGCGGTGAAGGGAAAGTCCCCACCCTTATAAATATGTAGTGATATGTATAGTATAGGAGGACTATGTGATAACTGGATATAAATTAATGTAAGGTTATGCTTCGGATCTAATGCATACATGAGCTTATGGTATTACTTATTGTAATAAGATTCTATGTATTTATTGGGTTCAATATGATGGAGTGTATTGGTTAAACCAAGGTATTAATCATGAGTATAACTGGTTCTTACATGGTTGAATTCATTATGGTTATTATTTAAATCTATTACTCTTTAGATATAGATATGGACATTATTTGTAGAATGTTATATTAATTATGGATCTGAATGCATTAAGTCTTCATCATGCTAACATCCTACAACAACAAACATAAAGAGGGGCTTGATACCTTTGCACGCTTTGGGTGAGTGCTCCATATAGGATGAGTGACGTGCCAACATGCCTAGGTTATTACTTGGTAAATTCTAGGCTACATCAATCATCTCTTGCCAATTCCTTATCTAATGATGTAACTCGAATAAAGATACCAGGTGCATGCATAACCCTGTAAGGTGGAATAAAACTTATGCACTCATAGTGAGGGAGGTAATGGTTCTAGGCCTATCATCCAGGCATCTCTCACATTCATGGATGTGGAATGAGGCGGATTCCTTCCCATCATAGTCATGTATCTTAGAGGGTGCATTTCTCTGGAGAAACCTAACAAATAATGTGATTCTTACTTCATACCACTCTAGAATATTTCCTTGATGCATCACCCACCAACGTGTTGCTATCCCATGCAAGGTCTAAGCAAGCGTATTCCTCTACTCTACTTCACATGTCTACCAGAATTCCATAGCACACAAGAAGACATTAGGTTACCTTCTCCTATGTAACTTGGTAACTGTCTTCCTCCAAACTTCCTAAGCTGAATGTGCCTTAAAAACATGAGTTACAAAGGCTCTTAATTCTCTTCGAACCAAATCATAAGTTCCTTGTACCCAATTAACACATGCAATGCTAGTTGTGTCTCTCATGGACTGAGCATCATACCATTGAATGAATACTTATCTTGATGGATCAATAACCTTTCGATCTATGATGGTGTGCACATAAATCCTATTGATGTATTCTTCCCCCAAAGATTCGACATAAGGTGTAGACCTCCCATATGTGAGTGGAATAATCACATACTCCTTGTTCTCAAAGATGATATACCCCTTCTTGAAGATTAAATCTACATTATTCATATAACACCAAGGGCACCCAAATAATGCGAGTAATCTATTTGCCTTAGAAAACGACAAGAATTTAAAGTCCCTAGTGAACTTAGCTCCTTGAATGGTTATGGAAGCATCCTTCAAGACTTCGATGGGTGTATATTTAGTTCTATTTACCATATAAAACACATTTGAATATGGCTGCAATGGTGGTCCCCCCATCTTATTCCACCCATCCAAGGTAAGAACATTTACCTCCGCACCTATGTCAATGAGTATGTTTCTCAAGATCCATGTATAAAATACTGCATTCAACGTGATCTCCTTGTCATAATACACACTATGAAAAATTAGCATGTAAGATCTACCTCTTGTGCTCACATCCAATGTGTGTTAATTTTCCTCTCAACCATTATCCTAGTAAATGAATGATATTTTCTTAGCACAACTTCTTACATACCTCCTTGACATCATCCACATCCTTCTGAGGGATCTCAATGTCCTTTACTGTTTAAACTTCCACAATTTCTCCTTAAAACACTAGATCTCTCCTTGCAAATTCCAAACCACCTCCATAGTCTCCTAGTAAACCTCCTTTTGATAAGTTAGATCAGGGTACTTTCCATGCAATACCTCTTCTCTTATAATGAGAGGTCTTTTCTTTGGTATTTATCTACCACGTGTAACTTCAGCGCATGTAGTCACTAATATAGGCTCTAACTCTAGATTAGATGCTACCATGGGCATGAACAGGGGTTCAACATGCTTCACACTAACCATGCCCATGCCCTTGTCCTAATTCTTGTGATTCTGAATCATGTGATCATACAAATCAGGGCACTCCTCATACTTATGTTTCTTTCCACACCACAAGCATTGTAATAAATCTAGGCACTCGTGCTTATAGTGATCCATAGATCCATAATTGATTTAATTTCCATGGGAAAATCACTCCTTCACTACGACCACCATGGTCTCTAAATATTCTGTGGAAGATTCTTCCTCTACCTCCACCATGTTCATGGAATTCATGTTGGTGCCCTCCATTCCTAGAGCCACTCATAATGCTGGTTCGGTGTACACTAATGTTATTTACATCATGGATTTAGTCTATCAAATGGCAGTCCTTAGTGTCATGAGTAGTATATGTATAAATATTAAAATAGAAAGACACATTCTTACGGAGGACATGTTGTGACAAGGGGAATCTACTTGGATCATGATCCCCATGATAGATTTCACTGCTTCATCTCTTTGTCATGGTGTGCTGCCCGACTTTCGAGGGCAACTATCCTTGGCGTTTCCCTCTACTCGGGTTCATTTTAAGAAGCCTCTGGTAAAATGGAGGTGGAAAATCCCCGATGAATATACCTAGAACCACTTTTGCATAAAGGAGAATTTTCCAATTTTTGAGAACTAAATTTTCACCTACTATTATTTGAGTGAGAGTGATTGTACCAAGGGAAAATTTTTTGAATACGTTGACACGTAGTTGTCACATGACATCAAGGCTTGTTGTCATGTGTCAACAAAGCTTGTTGATGCATGATAGAAAGCCTTGTTGTCACATGTTAGTAATATTTGCTGACACGTGACAACAAGCATTACTATCATGCATCAAAAAGCATTGTTGACGTCGTGCAAGAAAGCCTTGATATCATGTGACAACAAGCCTTGCTGACATGCATCAACAAGCCTATTGAGGTGCATCAACAAAACTTGTTGACACACATTAGCAAGGCTTGTTGTCACACATCAACAAGCTTTTATGATGTGCACTAGTAAGGTTTACTATCATGCAACAACAAGGCTTGATGTCACGCGTCACCAAAGCCTTTTGACACGCGACAAAAAGGCTTGCTGTTGTCGTGTGACAACAAGGCTTGCTATCATGCATCACTAAGATTTTCTAATGCACATCAACATTCTTGTTGTCACACGTCAAAGGCTTGGAAACCCTATTTTTTCCTATAAATACCCTCCCACCACTCATTTTCACGTTTACACTTCCCGACTCCCAAATTTTCACGTTTACGGAATCAAGCTCATGTATAATTAAGCTCAAGTACAATGGAAACTACAAGTTCAACCCAAACTCAAGACCAAGATCAATTGGAAAATCTAGTCAACCTACAAGTCGTATCTAAGGGCGGGATACTCTACAAGAAATTTTTTTGCCCCACATTCGAAACTTTTGCAAATGAATACAGAATACAAGGATTTGTTGGATGCATGTGATTTTGATGGGCTGGTTAAGATGTGCAAGTTTGAAATTGATCATGACATTATGAATTACTTTCTCTCCTCGTACAATACATAGGACAATTTATTTACTTACTATGGATGATAGTCATATGTTTCAATTTGGTATCAATCTAGCTGATATCCATCGATTGATAGGCCTTCCATATAAAAATTCCCCCATTGTTACAATGAAAGTAACCCTCATTGAAAATGATAATAAGTACCTCAAATCTACTTTTGGTTTCCATGTTGATTGTACATGTAATCTGTTTTAAATTTTCATTTGATATTTTTTCTTTTTTATTTTGATACAATTCAAATCGATATTAATTCCAATGAATTTTTGGCATTTTCAGCTCATGTCAATAAATCAAGATGTGGTGTGGATACACAAGGAATTGCACACCACTTTCTTGTTGCTATGATTTCTTTCTTTCAAGATAGAATTGTTTTGGAAGGTCAGAAAATAGATATGACAAACTAGGCTATTCCATACATTCTTGCAACTACTATTAGAAAGATAGAATTTGATTGAAGCACATTTTTATCCAATAAAATTAAAACCGACACTCTGAAATGCATTGCTTTCGGAAAAATAGTCATTCAATCCAAAAACTATCTCCTTGGAATTTATTAGGAGGTTGTGTTTAATTTAAAAGACAAAACAATTCCTACTTACATGGACAAGAAAATGAATAATTTGTCAATTCCATTTCAAAAACAATAGGTATAAAGTTTATATTTTGACATTAGACTAACACTATGTTTATCTAGAATATGATTAAATATTGGTACATTTCATGCAGAGAATATTTTTGGAGGCCCTTCCGTGAAAAAAGTGGCATCAAGAGGAAGAGGCCAAAAAAAAGCGTTGAGGTGTTAATAGATTTATAATTTGAAATGGAAGTTCACTCATCTCTAAACTACCAAGCATTTACATTAGTTAAACACCAGAGACATAATACCCTAACATTTACCATTTACCATATTGAATTGGCATATAATTGATTATTGTTTACATTGTAGGGACTTTGGATAATACACGTGCTTCTCTAAGTCAACCATATTTGCTAACTCACTCAATTCGGTCGCATGCAATTGTCTCTTCTCAACACCCCCTTAAATCCCGGCCAAACACAACTCAAACACAACCAATTACTACTCCAACATGACCACCTCAAGCACCACATCAGGTTACCCTCAACAATAAAGGTATGATTTTATTGCTTTAATACAAGTTTTGAATAGTTTTTCATATGATTTTTCTTGCACTTTTTAGTACATTGTAGTCCTCCGCCTTCTATACAAACAGTGGCACCACCACCTCCTCCACCAATACGATTCAAAATGCCAACCATAGGTTTAGGAAAAATAACATTGGTAAACACATGCCAATTCCTCTGCCCCTAGTGGGACACTAAACATTGCCTCTTCATTTAATTCCAACCCTCTCTCTCGGTGGCTTGCCCAAAGGCACAACGGGCGTATCAATTTTAAATAATATAAATTTAGATGAAGATTACTTGGGCATTGATAGCAATGACCCAACATTATTTTTTAATACACATGAGATGATTCAAGGCCGGTAGGTATAATTCTATTTCAATGTAATTTATTCAAATTTCATTACATTTCACTTTTGATTTATTTATTTGAATATTGATTTATTTTATTGTAAATAGGATCAGGCCACCCAAAGGAAAAAGAGGTAGCAGTTGATGATCAACCCAAAATCCCCCATACCTCTCTAGTGACATCATCTTCTTTAGATACAAATGGTGAATAATTGCTACCATTTCCTTTAGAGAACTTGATTGGTTATGATTTTCAATCCCATGTCCAAGAGTTTATTGTACCTCATATCAATCAACTCATAGAATGAGAGAGAAGGGAAAAATTACTAATCAATGAGATAATAAGTTTTGAAAATTATTGGAAAATGGAAAGTTTATATGTTGCAGTCCAGAATCAACCTACGAAGATGGATTCCTTACTTACCCAAGTAAGAAGTGGGACTGTCATGTATAACAACAATTATAAAGATGATATTTTAGATAAAGCATTAAAAAAATTGGAAAATATTAGTGTTGAAGCCCAGACATATTTTAACAAATGGTCTAAGGAAAAGGATCTACCTGGAAATTGTAATGCCAAGAGAGATAGAGCGGTCGTAAGTATTATCACTTTGAAACAATATTTTTTGTTAATTTGAAATTTTCTTATTTTAGTAATATGTTTAATTGAGATAAAAAATTTGTGCAGTTGAAATATGAAAATTTGAAGATTCAAGCAAAGGTGTTCCAAGTTCACTTAGAAAATGTGAAGAACAATTTATCTGCAGCAATGAAGATGAAAGAAAATATTGTTTTAGTTAATAAAAAACAATACAAAGAAAGAATATAATTAAAGAGAATGGCTTCGACCCTGAAATTTTATTCAAAACTAAGGCAGCTACAGATCCCAGTTTTTTATCCCATGGAGATGTGACAAAGGAAGAACAAAGAATCGTAAAGAATCTAGATAGTGCTGCAGAAGATCTGATTAGTTCTGGGATTATTCAAGCCATTGGGGAAAGGGGTACATGAGGGGAAGCCATTGAGGAAAGGAGTACAGGAGTGGAAGCCATTGGGGAAAGGGGTATAAAAATTGAGGGTTGAAAAATTTCATGATTGAGGGTTGAAAAATTGAAACTTTAAATTTGAAAATTTGAAATACTTTATAATCTAGATTTGAAAATTTGAAACTTGAGTGTGATGGTCATGGAATTTGAAAATTTGAAATAATTTATTATCTGGATTTGAAATTTGAAACTTGAATGTGATGGCATTTGAAAATTTGAAATACTTTATAATATGGAATTTTATATCTTATTATATATTATATATAGAATTTCTAGATTGTATATGATGTTTATGTTTCATTTGAATGTGATGGCATTATGATAATGGTTAATTATTTTTTAAAGAAAATATGGAATGTGGTATGACAGAGACATATTAATACTAATAGATTTAAATCTTCTTCTCTCTACTTGTAAAATTCAAACTCTATATCAGGTTTCTTCAAATTAAAACCTTCTCAAAATATTCTCTCTACTTACATAATGATGATTGCATTAGATGTGGATGATGAAATTAGAATAGAATCATATATATGAATTATGATGAATTGTATGTGGACGTAGATTTATCTTCAAGCATGACAGAGACATTTAAACCTTCTCAAAATATTCTTCTCTCTACTTGTAATGATATGATGACATTAGAATGGATATAGATGATGATGAATGATGATAATGGATAATTGTTTTAAGAAAAATTGGAATGTGTTAGGACATACATCTTCTCTATACTTGTAAAATTCAAACTCTATATCAGGTTTTTGCACATTTAAAACTTCTCAAAATCTTCTTCTCTCTACTTTTAATGAATCAATGATATGATGACATTGGATGTGGATGATGACATTAAAATAGATATGGATGATGATGAATTATGTGGACTTAGATTTAGCTTCAAGCATGATCATGGATGATGATAATGGATAAATAATTGTTTTAAGAATAATTGGAGTGTGTCAGGAGTCTAGGACAGAGACATCTTCTCTCTACTTGTAAAATTCGAACTTTGTATCAGGTTTCTACACATTTAAACCTTCTCAAAATATTCTTCTCTCTACTTGTAATGAACTCTGTATCAGGATTCAGGTTTCTACACATTTAAACCTTCTCAAAATCTTCTTCTCTCTACTTGTAATGAATCAATGATATGATGACATTAGATGTGGATGATGACATTAAAATAGATATGGATTATGATGAATTGTGTGGACATAGATTTAGCTTCAAGCATGATCATGGATGATGATAATGGATAATTGTTTTAAGAAAATTTGGAATGTCTTAGGATAGAGACATCTTAATACAAGTAAAATATTCTTCTCTCTACTTGTAAAATTATAACTTTGTATCAGGTTTCTTCACATTTAAACCTTCTCAAAATCTTCTTCTCTTTACTTGTAATCAATTAATGATATGATGACATTATATGTGAATGATGAAATTAAAATAGATATGGATGATGATGAATTTTATGTGGACGTAGATTTATCTTCAAGCATGATCGAGGATGATGAATAGTATAATGGATAATTGTTTTAAGAAAATTTGGAATGTGTTATGATAGAAACATCTTAATATGGAAAAATATTCCTCTCTCTACTTGTAAAGTTTAAATGTGTGATTTTATCCCACAAAGTTTAAAAACTTTATCAAATCATTTTCCAAACACAAAAATAAATTAAAGATAATTGTAAAAATGCAAGAAATGTCATATAATAGGGTTCAAGTTACCTCTTGTCTTTTAGATTTCTGTGACAAAGCATATGGAAGGAAAATGAGAAATCATCCTTCGTAGTGTGCTAGAAGATCTTCAATTCAAGAAAACTCAACATGAAAAATGGATTAGTATATAAATGGGTGAGTTTCCTGACATTGTCAATCCCGAGAAGTGAGATCTTCCTTGGATGGATGTCAACCCATGTTTTCAAGAAAAAAATATGAAATAATGATTGATCGGATTAAGGAAGAAACAAAAAGATTAAAGAAAATGTAAATGATAACCTTGTACATGTCTGGACAATAGAAGTCTGGAAGTCTGGAAGAGTATAACAATGGAAGAATATGCATATTTGAACTCTGAAGGCCTTCCAAATTAGTATTCGACAAATCCAAAATTGTAATTATATAAAACAATTTTTTTAATAATAACATCTTTAATGATAACAAGATCTGAAAGAAAATATGATAAAAGCCTCCTCATTCAATATTTTCATCTATAGAGTTAATATGAAATTGAATAAATAACCACAGTTAAAATGTAAGGTGATAAACAATAAAAGTAAGGTGAAGGAGATACCTATTTAAAGTTGAAACAATCCATTATCAATAGCTTATTCAAAGTTGATGTTATCTTCTGTAGAGTGTAACGACGCACCAATTCCAATCTCATCATTGGGAAAAATTGTACTTGTATCTGTATTATTTACACCTCTTCTTTCAGAAAGGGAATTCCAATGCAAAATTGTTTTGTCGAAAGGAAAGGTTTCCATGGAGTAACGAGAAAACATAACACCTCATGCAACTTTCCATATTTTTATCCAACATGTTTCTCAGTTTGATTTTATAAATGATAAAGCACTGAAAACCCTTTTGTCCTCCATAGACCCCAAAATCATTATTTGGCATAACTCATATAATCTGAAATATTCACTGATGTCTTCTTGTAAGACAATACTTTGATAGATTCCTCGCCAAAGCCTTGTAATAACACCACTCTCAGAAGGTTCGTCTAAATTTTTATATTGGTTCCTCATTGTTGTAATTTTTTTGATTGAGACTTAAATAAACAAACATTTAGTAAACCTTTGATTTCCATACCCTTGACCTCTGAAGTCTTTGTGAAATGTTCCATTATTGTACCCATGTATTTATGGAAATGATTTCTTACAAATTCTACACGAGTACCTTCAGTATTCCAAAAATTAGGATTCATCATACCCATTGCTTCAAGAATTTTATCTTTGGAGAAATGTTCTCTAATTTATGATGATAAGGATTCTAAAATTTTTCTAATCTTTATTCTTATTTCAACTATAACAGACTCAAAGAGATTACATGTCACATGAACATCTTCTCTTTCCGATCCTATAATATCTTGACATTTTTGTAAAATGTGTAGTGGTATGTCCCTCCCATTAACATTGATGCAAAGGTGATTGTGGATATTAAATCTCAAATATTTAGTGGGATTTTAAATATATAATAAAGATTTCCAATTATTGAAAATAGGTGTATCAAAAATATCTTGGGAATAGTACAAGACATCAAGATTTTGACATACCATTTTTCTCATCCATATAAAATCCAAAATATAGATTAATCTCCCCTATGCATGCTTCATCAATGTATTGATCTCCTACAACATTGGAAGAAACCAAACAATGTAAGAAATGTATCCAAATCAATTAAACGAACAACATGTCCCTCACCCTGTCAACTTCATGATGATATTTGTGCATGAAACCAACCAATGAAGGATACTCCTCACAAAATCTGCATGCATGTTCATACAAAGAAATCCATCTCATCTCAACATTCTTTAGAAGTTTTTTTCCATCTGTAATTCTAATTACGAATTTATGGAATTCAAGAAAAAAATTTGGGTTGATTTCCATATAGGCATGAAGTTTTCTTATAATGTCTTCTACTTTAGCAACATTTTCGTAGTTACCATTTTATACGCTAAATTCATTATGTGATCCATACGATCGATTACTAGCATATAAGGGGTCACTTTGTTGTTTGCAATCTACAAAAACCCTATTTGGTAACCCTACATGACTGATGCACCATCTTCTCCAAAACATACCAACTTTGTAGCAATTTCATAATAATTCATGCAAGCAATATCTTTCAAATGAGAAACAACTATTTCATGGTGGTTTTCAGATTATTACGATTTTCAACCATTTTCATAACACCCAATAGATGAGGTGTCCTTATATTATTTTCTAATGTATAAATGTGGATATATACCCATGCAATGTTTTCTACTCTTGTCACTTCATTAATTGAAAAGAGATAAACTTTGATTTTTTACATTCTCTTTCAAACCTTCCTTCTCTATCATCAAAAGTCATTTTTCCATTTTCCATGCACTAATTTCAGACCAATGATATTGAGGAATGTTGTGCATTTGATTATATTGATACAAAACTTTGAAATCGAGGAAATCCGAAATTGTTCTTATTTTATTCAAGATGTGAAATAAAGTAGAGAACTGTATGAGTTTTGCATGCATATTTGTTTGATTCATCTTACCAATTTGCGATGTGATCGTTCCTCCCTTTTCCACGAGATGTCTACATTTTTTCTACTCTGCTTCATACTCTGCTGCGTATTTAACATGCATGCATTCTTTTTAGTTTTTCACCTGTGTGTTTTGATTTTCTCACCATCCTCCCCCATTACAGTCAAATATTATTTTCCACAGTGTTTTTCTATAGTGTCCAACTTCATTTTCATTTTTTGTTGCTTTCCCAATTTCCACATACATATTGTACATGTACATTCAGATGGGATATCTTCTAAATTATATGGTTGTACAGGTTTGATAAATGGAAATTTGGCATCCCAATCAAACTTGTATGTCCTCCCAATTGTCCACATATTCTTGTTTGTTTTCAATGTTTTAATTTTTTGAGTAGAATTTTGAGCATTATCAAAATCACCTAGTTTCCTCTTTTATGAACTAGAATTTGAATTTGATTTTTTTGTTCCATTTTGCTTGAGTATTTGTATGTGCGATATCTTGATGCACTCCTAGTTACACCCCAATAGGAATAATATCTTCAGGATCTGGCATCTCAACAGGTATATCTTCAAGATATGACATGGTATCATCATAGGTGTCATTTGGTTGATCTTTGCTAGAATACATGTCCACCTCAATATTACCTTCCACATAGTATGTACTCTAATTCATTCCAGTGGAAGCTATATGGGTGTTGGTGGTTGTGGTATCTATAGTAGAAAAGTTTCCAAAATACTTGAACAAGGAATTATGAGATTTCTTAGTTACTTTTTGGGTCTTCTCATTTTGAGCACTAGCACCTTCCATTATTATGAACTGAGTCATGTGTTAGCAAACACGCTAAGTTGCAGAGACAAATAAAATTGAGTTGTGCATCAACAAATACACTAATTCATGTGTTAGAGAAAGCTAAGTCACGCATCAACAAACCCACTAAGTCACGCGTCAAAGAAAACTAATTCATGTGTCAACAAATACAATAAGTTGCGAGACAAAGAAAACTAAATCATGTGTTAGCAAATACAATAAGTCACGCGTTAGAGAAATTTTTGTCGTGTCTAAAAAAAATACAGTTGTGTGTCAAGAAGATCAGTGCTAGGCATACAAAAACAAATCACTACCACGTGTCAACAATATCTCTTTGTCACCCATACACACAAAATATTTGTGGAACGTCATCAAATGTAATAAGTTGGGTGTCAAAAATATCCTTGTCGTGTGTCGAGAAAAAAATGTTGTTCATCAACAATACTATAGTCATGCCTTAACAAGATTAGTGTTAGGCGTCAACAAGAAAACCCATGTCGTACATATGAACAAGATCTCTTTGTCACCCGTCTATAGATAATATTTATAGTTGTGCGTCAAAAAATAGCACCTATCACCCGACTGTAAACTACTAATAGTAATCAAATATGTACTATGCTCTAGTGCTTAGAGTATGCAAGTTCACAATATTGGTAAGGTGCAATGGTGGTAGTATACTACCCGACGAATCACCTAGGTTTTTATAGTAGATGTTTTCACATGTAGGAGAATCGACCCCTAAAAAAATATATTATAAATTTTAGGTGAACAAGACAACGGCTCGATCCAAAAAATTCACCTTTTTGAATTTTTATAAAATTAAATTTTTTCCATATTATGAATATTCTCCACTAAAATTATCCCTACTTCTACTTCACAGTTTGTACACCAAAGTCCACTGCGAGTCTCATGTGCTGAATTCATATTGTTTTTATTAGTTACTTTATCATGGAAATAATCATGTGCCTCTAAAAGGGACTTACCCTAATATCAACGCTTCGACGGCCTCAAAGCACAAGCAACCTCCAGGATTTGCATGGATCTGTGAAAGTATTATGTGAAATCACTCACCGAAGGTTGTTATCAATCCACCCATGAACCACTCAACATGCTTGAGATGGATCGATATCGTAAGAAAACTTCAACAAGAGAGTATTAAAGTGCACATTATACTCCCGCAAACTCTACACCATACATCGTTGAATCTCCTTAAGCATGCTGATTATTTTTTTCTCAAAATCAAGTATATAAAATTCTACCAAGAAGGCATCATGCAAAATAATATAATCCACTACCGTCTGATGGGGGTCATACTTCCATAAATAATTATGCATGCACCCCTACAACATAGTTGCAAATTGGCTTGCCTTCTGCTCCGGGGTAGTGATCCCCTTAGTGCACCATAGCAATTCACACTTGTGTAGTTACTTTGTGAAATCCTCAACACCTTTATAAACATGAATGTAAAGAGACTTATCATAAAATACATGCTGATGGTGTTATGGCCCTTGTTCACTAGATCCAAAAAATTTATTTCCTCCAGTGTTGCCTCCACCACTAGATCCACTAACTCCACTAACTCCTTACACTCTACATCTTCGTGATCCACCCCGTAGATGGCACAGGCCTAAAGAAGTACTAATCTATGTTCCAACCACCTTTGTATTAAACTAATCCCTAATAGTCTATGAAGTTAAATTGCCTCCAAATGTGATACCAATGTTCTGCAATCCAATACCTTGCCTCGATGATGTGCCTAATAGGATACCACAAAACATAAGAAAGGTCTACGTGGCCATAGATGACTGTAATGTGAAATGATATCTACCCGATGCTTTTACTTAGAAACACCAACCAAAATAGAAATACTTGTTTCAAAAACTGGAAAACTAAGTGCCAAGGCTTGGTCTTGAGGTGGGTTCAAATGCACTCCTACGGTTCTTCTCCTTTCTCCATTCAACAATATCTCATCGGAAGCCGAGGGGTTTTCCTCCCTATTTTTCAAGATGGGGTAACACATACTACTTAGGTTCCACTTCTTCATGTGAACCTCAAATCCTTTCCATAACATTTTCCTCCATACATCCATCACTCTAACAATCTCATGTTGTCTCACTAGTTCCATCTCTCAAGATTAATTATACATGAAATGTCTCTCCTCTCTTTCCACTTTTGTCATAGGATTTTCCATTTCTCACCATCCCTACTTCGCACCCCCCATGCTTGGTGGGAATTTATCTAGCCATAATAAATTCTTCCAAACTCGGAGTGATGACCATGATCTTAATGAATAATGGTACAACACACAAGAAATATCCCCTTGGTTCTCGTAAGAAATCAAACTCAAGTAACCTCTTGGCAAGAATAAGTAGAAATCACGTATTCCAATGTATATCTAGTCAACACACCACTCCACAAATGATCAACAATGCAAGTACATATCAGATAAACATCATGAATCTGTCGATAATCTTCTTAGGTCCAAACATGAGATCGATAATACCAACTCTTCCTTGAAGCATAAAGCGACAACCATTCATATAGCTCTCCTGGAAAATAGCAAAAGAATGTCTCATAGATCTCATGATACAAATTTTCCTCTACCCATTTACATGCATCAAACTCAAGTCCATTATTGAATCACTGTGCAAACTCATCCTCCATGTTCTTAAGCTAAGTTTCTACACTTTCCAAGGTTAAGCATTCTGCCATTACACACCATTCTTACAAAAATTCGAAGAGGTCCTAGAACTGGAACCAAGATGAAGCTACTTTTCCCAACCCTTTAATTCTGAGGCACTCGACATATCACCCGATTTAAACTAGGCACTCACCCAGGGCACATGAATGCATCGTGACCCTCTGCTATGTGATATTTTTAAATAATGTCATCATAAACGGTAGGATAATGCTTAATGGAAAATGCATACATCTTATAAAAAAGATAAAGAAATTGAATCCATACACAAATGACCTATGCTATGGCTATGAATATAAAAAAGAACCCATAAGATTCATAACTATCCCAAAAACATGATAAAGAACATAGATGTTGAGATCCATCCACACAGATATTCAGAACAACATCATTATATTAATTCATCAACATTACAGTAGCCAAATACATCAAGAAACCCATAAATGGACCAGATACATCATAAAAGTTTTAACATTATCCTACCATCACTCCATTATAGAAGTTATAGTAGTGATCAAACACATCACTTTTATCTCTCTCTCTCTCTCTCTTCTTACATTCTCTCTTTTGTTTTCACCTTACTCTCATTCTATTTTCTACACACACCACCTTATCTCTCACATTGTTCTCCTCTCTCTGCTGCCAAGAAAATCAATACATATTAAGGGATTCTTCCAATTCCTCTCTCGGCCACATATCCATCATTTAGGTGTGAACCACATGCCAAATTTCATCATGCCTTACCACACTCAAGTATCCCCAACATGTAATCGCTAGCTAATCCCTAACTAACTCCACTTTACAGCCCTTAATCTTGTCATGATAACCATATCCTATAATATTATTTCCTTGGGCTGCAAGTAGTCATACTTTAACCTTATCCTTAAATAAGCCTAGATGTATCTCCATGTGTCCCCTATCACAACCCCAACCATGTTCTAAAATATGGCTAAATCCAGAGCTTGTTCTTCCTAGGCACGAACCTATGCACTCTCCCTAAAGCTATTTCTGCACGAGCCTTTGCACCTTGCTTTGGCGCATGAAAAAACCTTCCATGCCTTAGGTGAAAATCCTTCTTAGGTCTCAACACAAATATTGTGATCAAAAGAGAGAGAGAATGGTTTTAGAAGAAGAAGGATGCCACCATCACATAGAGAATATTCTAGAAAATTCTTAAACAAGCATCACATCACTCATCATCAAAGGTTGTAGATGTAACTTCAGACTCGGGTCACTTTGAAGGTATTTTTAAGCAAAAATATGGATTTATAAACCTCCTACTACAAGAGATCACACAAGAAAATTAGAACATAAGATCCTGTGGTGGAAGAACAATTTGAGGAAAATGATCCAGGTTTATATCCCAGCTCTGAATTGCCCCAAGATGTTCCAACTCCTACTGTCACTCTTGCTCCCCTTCCATATGAAGAACCCCTTCCTCTTGAGAAAGACATGATAAACATGCTAGAATTCTGAGCTCTGAGGTAGATGAGATGTTTCCTTAGATCAAGGAAATGATTACAAAATAGGCTCGTACCATCCAACAAGTAACAATCCTAATATTTCAATGATAGTGTCATTGGCCAAAGAGAAGAAGAAGAAATTTTCTCAAGTGGCCTCTTGCTTTTTCAGTAGTGCTACAGGTGATCAGTATGTACAAGTGGTCATACCGAAAGTGATCAAGCCAATGGAAGAGATGACACTGGATGATTACAAAATGAGCAGCATTCCCTTAGGACCAACCACTCATGAAGGAGATGAACACATGTTCAAGGACTCTTCCACTCACCTTCTTGTGAGAAATAAAAAATACACATATAAGATCAATCAGTTGGAGAATAAAGTAGAAACAATTTGTTTATACGTGCATATCTTAATGGACTCGAATGCTTCATTTATACCAATTAAATAATATACCCTAATAAGTCACATCGATTAGGGGTCCATCCAAAGAATGCATGAGTTCACTTTGTCTTATAGGGCGAGAAAATAAAAATGGAAGAGCACGATCATTGAAAAAGAAAAAAACATTGCTCCTAGAAGTAATCTAACTATTTAGATATATGTACAAAACTATAAAAAAGGCTCGATGATCATGGAAGAATTAGAAAAATACAAAGAACATTGGGATTTGATTCATCCATTAGTGGTAGAAATTGGAGTTACTCATTCTCTTGTATTGATAAGAAGGAAAATATTCAATGCTCTATTGAAGGACTTTTCACGTATATGGGCAAGAAATATCACGATCAGATATGAAATGATAAATAGGGCTATTAGTGAGTTGGCCTCAAATGAGGAATGAGCCTATAAGATACAAGACAACATCAATAATATAAAATTTAGAAACTTGGAGTTTCTATTATCAAAGAAAACACTATTGTAGATGAGTTGTTGGGACCGTTTGAGGAGTATGTCAAGAAAGAGGTTGGGGATATGTTGGTCATTCAAACATGCACCCACTTTTTGGATATGAAAGGATTGAGGTGTTTGAGAAAACAATGGAACCATCCCCAAGTTGTGGGACCTTGTGTGCTTGGGACATATATCTCGGAGAAGGCCGATTCCTCTATCTATTTCTCTACTGCTCTTTGCTACTCCTAGTGTTGAAATTGGAAACTAAGCTAATAAATGATAAAAGACCAGCGATAGAAGGATAAAATGAAAGGAAACTACACTAAAAGGTGATAGAACTAGTAAATAGAGATGAACAATATCTGTTTAGAGTGAAAATAAGAGGAAATTCATAAAATAAGGCTAGACAAATGTATCACGACTTAATAAATATTCACCGATTAGTTTCATGGGACACAACCAAATAAGGAGCTGCAAGGGATGTGAAATGACACAACTAACACAAAATTCAAAAGAAAAGGCAAGAAGAAGTAATGAAAACACGTTGGAATAGAGAATAGTCACAAAATGATGCTTATTACTTCCAGAAATGTACTGAGCTATTTACTGATGGAAAAAGAGGCCGGTATCCACATGCAAGCACCGGATCTAGAGGTCTGCAACTCAAAATAAAAAAGTATGAAGTCCTTGGAAAAAATATTAAGGATCCGAGTTTCCAACATTAATAATCAGCCTAGCCCTTACATTTATAGATGAATTTGTAGAACGAGAAGAGATGGAGGGAAAACCAAAATTTGAAATACAAATACCAACAAGAAGCATTAAATGCCTATAAATCCACCTAGAGATATGTGAAATACACTTCCCCAAGACTATTTGGCATGTTGAAGAAGGAAGGAGGGAGAATCGATTAAATTGGGTGGTTGGAGAAATCGGATATTCTAATTAATGCTTAGAAAGACATTTTCCCCTTTCACACCTACCGAGATCCACAAAGAATTTGAATTTGGATATTTAACACTTTTGTAGCTAATGTCACTACTCTCTGAAAAGTCTAGGTGGATTCTGATCGGATATCCGTAGTAGAAGATACATCTATCGAAAAATTGTCAAAGTTGACAAAGACACATGCAAGACATGTGGTGCACACGGAATTACCGAAAGAATTGCTAACTATGGAAAATGTTTGTCATATCTGCCATGTGTCACTCACTGATTTGTTATAATGATTCGGTGCCATGTTATCATGCTTTGATTGGTTATGTGTGGCACACTCAAGCATGCCAGAAGATGACTGGGCATAGAAGGGTGCAAATGAGGTCACGAGGGAAGGGCATGTGGAATAAAATAGAGGAAGGCGAGAGAGAAACATGTGGGCAATGCGCGCGAGGAAATGAGGAAAATTGGTGAGCAGAGAGAGTGCATGGTCAAGGCACGTCTATTAAAAAGTAATGGGCATAACATGTGAGAGGGCCAGGGACTTAGCTGATTGAAGCAAGTGTGAGGTGCACACATAGGAAGAAACTTCTTGGGAAGGAAGTGAATGCACAGAAGGTGGGCATAAGGGAGGAGTTGAACAAAGAGGAAAAGAAAAGTGGAAGGAGAGAATAGAAAGCATGCAAGGGTGCATGAGGAAAAGAAGGAGTGCCAAGGGAAAACTACAACCAAGGAATTGTGTCAACTTAACCCGATCGCTCGTGACCTTCAATGAGGATCTGAGAGCCAGAATATGTATACAAGTTTCCCAAGTAACTAGGAGAGTTATTTGGATAATAATTCTGTAAATTTTGGGGCCATATTACTGCTATATGAAGGAGACCAGTATCCTAGAGCATCCATTGGGCGTGGAGTCTACTATGTAATCATGAAACTTCCCCTGTAATCACTTGAAGATCACGTCTTGACTCTTATTCTGAATCTTTTAACCGCTGAAAGAAGACTTATACCCTGGAAGCAATAAAAGAGTGTGCATAAGAAGCACATGAGAAAAAATAACTATGTACAAATAGATAATGTGCGTGTAACACATTTGGAGGAATTGAAACTACTATACTATATTACAAGATGATGCAACAAACTTAATGGAAGGGTTTAAGATAGATCCCATTTATTGGGATTTACAACACGCCTCCATCAAGATGAGTTAACTCAAAAGAGTTAGCCTCCTTGCATGAACTAATGATGTATGGGCCACTCCATAGTGCATCAAAATTTGAATGGTGCCTTGGTTTATCTCTTTCGGCATTCCATTTTAAAACCAAGTCCCCAACTTTGAAATCTTGGGGCCTAGCCTTTTTGTCAAACCATCTCTTTGTTGCTTGCTAATGTTGTTCTAGTTTGATCATGACAGAGTTCCTTAGTTCTTCAAGATTTACCAGCTCTGTCATTCTAATTTCTCTCAGGTATATGCCTTTGAATTCCAGTTATTGGGCAAATGCCAATGAGTTCGGTTCCAACATGAAAGGAAGGGTGACCTCTTTATCATAGACAAGCTTGTAAGGTGAAGTTCCTATTGTCTTTTTGACTGTTATTCTATCTTCCCGAGCATGCGTGAGACATTTGTATGCCACTATCTTTGGCTGATGTTCATTGTGTGCTTCATGATTTTGATCAAGTTCTTGTTTGTTGACTCTTCCAAACCGTTTCCTTGAGGGTAATAGTTGGAAGATGTCTTCGTATATTCTCGGGTTTAGTGGCCAATCAATGATTTTAGTACCTATGAAGGCTTTGAATTATCGAGATAATGGTTTGAGGATGCCAAACCTTGTGACCATACCTTTGAGAATGTTAAGGATGACTCGACTCAATTGATTCCTTGAGAGTGACAACTTGTGTCCATCTCGGTGAAGTAATCATAGTTGTCAACACCCACTTGTGTCTAGCACTTGAAGGCAGATTGATCATTCCTATAAAGTCAAGACCCCATTGTGCAAAAAGACTAATCTACTTGGATTGGTCGAAGGGGAAGCACTGCCAATTTTTATTTCTGTAAGAAAAACACACTCTCTACATTTTGTGACCCACTTGTGTGTATCTGTAAATAGGGTAGGCTAGAAGATACTTGTCATTATGATTTTCATTGTTGTAGTTTTGGTAGAAAAGTTTCCACCAGAGAATCCATCATGAAATTATGCTAACACATTTTTAATTTGTGTGTTTTTGATACATCTTAACAAGAAACCATCAATATTTTTCTTGAAGAAATCCATCAACCAAAACATAAGGGATAGATTGTAACCTTAGATGTCTTCTCTTTGCCTTGTTCAAACTAGGAGGGTATGCACCATCAAAAAGAATGTGATCATGTCCTTCATCTAGTCATGTGCACTAAGATCTATATTCGCTCAAGCTCTGCATGTGGAATACCTTCATCTAGAAATAATGAAGTCTCAAATTCATTCTGCACATCCTCAGTAATCTTACTACAAAGGGCACTACCTCTTACCGGTTTTTGGCTTTGATAGTCACATCATACTCCATGATTTTGTTCACCCATTATGCTCTCTTTTCACTGATCTCTACTCCCATGATGAAGTCTTTAATAGAAGAGTGGGAGACTAACACCTTGATATGATTTTTGGCAAGCATAATTTTGAATTTCTTGAGTGTGTGCATAATGGTAAAGACCTGCTTCTTTATGTAACTATTTCTTAATTTGTAATCCTTCAGCATCTGGATGAAGAAATCCACTAGTTGTTCAAGATCTTGTTAATTTTCTTGTATTAGGACAACAACAACACTCACATTAGCACCATAAGCATAAAGGTTGAAATCCTTGGAATAATCTGGGTTCATGAGTGTTAGCAAAAAAGTAAATTACCACTTGTTTTTTGAATCTTTCTCTTCCTTATGTTGTCCATCTGAAGGCTATTTCCTTCTTGAGCATCAAGGTGATGGGTTGAACCATTCTGTAAAGTTAGGGATAAATTACTAACAAAGTTTATCTTACTAAGGAAATACTTGTAAGGCCTTTTTGTGTCGATAAGGAAAAAAGCTAGGATGGCTGAAACATGCTCAAGATCAATTGTGATACGATCCTTTGAGATCACATGGCCCAAGATCTTTCCCTCCACCACCAAAAAAATTTTACTCCTTGGGGTTAAGAGACACCCCATAATTTCTACATCTCTCAAATACTTTTTCTAGGTGTGCTATATGATCCGCACTCTTCTTTGAGAAGACTGTTATGTCATCAAGGTAAACCAAGATTAACTCATTAATGTATCCTTTAAAGGAAATATCCATGGTGTGCTAAAATGTAGTGCTGCATTTTATAGACCAAAGGGCATCTTCTGATATGCATATGTTCCCCACTTGGTTGTAAACACTATTTTGAATTGATCCTCTTCCTTGACCGGATCTGATTGAAACCTAAATACCCATCTAACATTGAGAATCTTTGCACGCTAACCATAGTCTATAGAATCTACTCCATTGAAGGAAAAGGATAATGATCCTTTAGAGATTCCTTATTCAAATATCTAAAATCAACACAAATTCTAATTTCACAGTTATTTTTGTGTACTGGAACTAAATTCGTGACCCAGGTAGAGTATTTGATGGGAAAAATAATCTTCACCTTAATGAGTTTAGATAACTCCTTTCTCATGAGGGGATCTATCTTTGGATTAACGACGGGTCGTTGCTTATCTCGATGGGCTTGATACCAGGATCAAGATCAATGGAGTGTTGAGCAACACTTGGGTCAAAACATTTGAGGTCTTCATACTCCCATGAGAATATATCACTGTATTTTTGACATAGAGAGATGAAGGCCTTCCTTTATTTATGTGTACAAGCCTTGCTGAGAAGCAACTCCTTTCCATGCGTAATAGTGAATGGGGAACAATCTTCTTGCACAGTGTGCATATAATTTTCTTCACCCTTGAACTCATCATCAGGGATAAAAATTTTCTCTAAGGTGACCATCTCTCTAGGCAACTTGTTTATTTTTAGCTGTATTACTTGGTCACCATAGCTATCATGCAAGTCAACTTGCATGCTTGATGAGAAATCAACTTCATTTTGGATGAATTGGACTATCTACGTGTCACTGTCAAACACTTACAAGCTGGTATTGTTGTTAGGAATGGATGGCCTGATCATAATCTTAATGTGCTAAGTGTTTATTTTAAAAAAGTCCTCAACAGAGAGAACGCAAACCAAGAGCGGCCATTTGGTTAGCCCCCTTATTCATTTTGCACGGTACTACCTACAGATTTAGAGCATCAAAGATCTCAAGGAGGTCCCAAAATATGTGTTTATAAGCTTTGAATAACTTATTCTTTGTCTGATATTTGTTGGTAACCTAGTGGATGACCAATTCTGTGTCCCTGAATATCTACATCACCTTAATTCCTTTCTTTTCAGCAATGAGCAAGCCATCCACTAGTTGTTCATACTCTGCCACATTGTTGAAGCATGTAAACTCCAACCTATGCATGAAGAATAATTTCTCATCCTTAGGTGAAATGAGAACCAATCCTACTCCCACACCATTTATACTCTTGGATCCATCAAAGTATAAATTACACTGAGACAGTTTCACTTTGTCTTCCTTAAGCACTCGTGGCAACATAGCTTCTTCTTCAAGAATGCAGTAAGTACCAAGCCTAGTTTCATAAGCTTCTAATTAATTAACATATGGATCAAATTGATGGTGCCTCTCCACCCATTCATCAAGAACTAGGTGAGGAATAGAGGGTGGAAGAGGCTTCTCTTCAGGAACTGAAACTTGTTCTTAGATTAAATAGTTGGTTTGGAGGGGTGATAAGACATATGACTCTACATGATAGGAACATATAGGCTCAACTTGTATGGTAAACCGGGTAACATACCTTGTCTTGAGTAACATATGAGACCAATCAAGAGACAAGTAACCACCCAATTTAACAAAAAAGTCTCTCGATAGATAGAGGGAAAACAAAGGAGGTAGGTCAATGATTGACACATATTGAGTAATTGTTAAACTTAGGGTAAACTCAAGATCCTTAATGACTCCTAAAGTATTGACAATTGAGACATCAAGTTTCATGAATCCTTTAGAAAAGGGGCTATACCTAATACCTAGGACATCAACTATCTTTTTGGGCATAATAGTGACTCTATCATATAATTATGGAAAAGATGTTTTCCTATTATCAAAGACATGTAGAATGGTAGGGTTTTAACAAAATTACTTACTTGTTTCTCCTCTTCTTAGAAAATGTTGATAGAAGTGGATGAATTCTATATGGCTTGATCAACACACGAGAGAGTTATGCGAGCTTCATGAAATAGGTCACATTGAGATGGAATAGTCAGGGCATCCCACATTATGAAATTTATATTCATCTTTTTCATCTGATCAACAATGCTGAATGGAAGGCCCATTGTTTTTTGCATTTGGGGAACAACATCCCTTCTTGACTATTCAGGCATGGAAGTAAGAGTTTTAATTGAAGCAGGAGCTTAACCTACCAAAGGAGGGGAATGCACTATTTTAGGATCCTTGCATGGATCCTCTTGTGTAGGTATTTGATCATTCTTACTATTAAATTCCTTGGCTTCTTCTTTCTACTTTTGAGGGTCACACTGCATTGATGGGAGTGTGACCTATGCTCCTAACTATAACATTCTCTTCTTATATCTTGTGTTTCCCATAACTTGGATGCGTGGTCTATTTGTATCATATGCTACTTGGTTGATTGCATAGAATTTCTCAGTGCCAAAGAACATCAAATTTTCCTCTAGAGGAGATTTTGATCTTCCTTGGTTTTCTACTTCAGAGGCACTTGTTGAAGGCTCATGGTGAAGCATTCTAGATCATGTAGGCTTGGGTGCATGAGGAATTCACACAGTGAAATTGAATATAAGGCATGTTGTAAGGGAAACACCATTTTGAATCTTACGCCAAATTAGTCTGAATTAGAATGAGCACTTGACTCGTAATAGTGCACGGAAGAGGGGGCACGAGAGAAATAACTTGCAAGGAAGATGCACGTTAGTATTTCATATATCATTTTGTTGGTTGGGCACGTATTTTTGGTTTCCATATTGATTCCACCAAGAATTATTGTTCTAGCTATGCACTGATTAGAATTGATTCTATAGTCATGCGCATGTTGTTTTTATAATGATAAGACTTTATTTGATAAATTTCTAATCGAGCATTTAATTATTCATCCTTCTTTTGTTGTCTTTGGAGAGTAGGATGCGAGATGAAACTTGTTGCACACCTTGCTCTAGAATAGGAATAAGAGCACAAAAATTTAGGGAACTTATGAAATTTTTGGAAACAAGGGCATATGAAGTCTAGGAGCTATCTTTCCTACCTAAATGAGTCTATTTTCTACCCTTAATGTAATAATATAAGTAACTGATAAGGTCCTACCTCCCATAGATTGAATCATGACTAAGATATCACTTTATTCAACACCTTTAGATAATACAGAAAAGTGTGTTGGGATGTAGGTCTTACCACAAGAGGGATTCTATCCCAAGTCTTCTGAAATATGATGTTGAAATTAGTCATCTTCTCGTTGGGCACCCTTTTTGTTGTTGTTAGTTGCTCCACTAGAGATAGGTGATCTGAATTATCTTCAAAGTAATTGCAAAGAGTTGTTCCCAACTCATCCTAGGTGGTAATAGATCCAAGTCTTAAGCCTCGATACCATTGAAGCGATTTACCTTTGAAAGAGGTTGTAAGTAACCTTACTGCTACATCATCATGTGTGATCAAATAGAGTGAACACATGTTTTCTACATCTGGATATGCTCCTAAGGGGTGACTTGATTCTCACCAGTAAAGTATGGGATACTTTTGAGTGTGCCATTTGGCATGTCATTTTGTATGGTTAGCACCAAGGGACTTCCTCTTGTGAAGTTAGCAAATTTATTAAGTGGAGGAGGTGGCTGAGGTGCCATTGCAGAGCACACAAGTTGTCTTCTTTAAGGAGGATTTTAATGGGCATGGAACACGGGAGATGAAGATACACACACGAATTTCTAGAATAGATTCTTCTTAGGGATATCTGGAGGTATTCAAAATAATCTTCAATCACATTACACTTCTTGTATGTACTCTTCTAATGAAAGGCACTCAAGACTGCTAAAATAGAGATTTGGAAATGTTGGGAGTTGCCAGATGTGTTGAAATGAGCCTTCCAAGGCTGAAAAACTAATTCCACACACTATAACTTAGAAAATTTTAAATTCAAGCTTTCATTGCTTGTCCCACTGAGTGTGCTAGAAACTATTGGTCATTTAAACATGTACCCATGTGTTAGATCCGTAAGGATCAACGTGTTTAAGACAATAATGGAATAGTCCCCAAGTTGTGGGACCTTACGCACTTGGGATGGATATCTGGAGAAGGTTGGTTCCTCTATCTATTTCTACTGCTATTGTTACTCCTAGCGCTGAAAGGGGAAAATAAGATAATAAATTCCAAAGGACTAGTGATAGAAGGATAACATGAAATGAAACTACACTAAAAGGTGACAACACCCAAAAAGAGGGATGAAAACTATCACATTACGAGTGAAAATGAGAGGAAATGTGTAAAATAAGGCTAGGCATATGTAGCATGACTTAAAATGTATTCACCAGATTAGTTTCATGGGACACAACCAAATAAGGAGCTATAAGGGACATGAAATGGCACAACCAACACACAACGTAAAAGAAAAGGCAAGAAGAAGGAATGCAAACACATTAGGACAAAGAATAGTCACAAAATGATGCTTCTATTACTTCCAAAAATGCACAAAGCTGGTACAATGGTGAAAGAGACTAGTATCCACAAGCAAGAACTAGAATTAGAGGTCTACAACTTAGAATATAGAAAGTATGAAGTCCTTAGCAAAAATCATAAGGATCCAAAGTGTATAACATTAATAATGAGCCCAAATATTACATTTATAGATGAAACGTAGAAGGAGAAGAGAAGGAGGGAAAACCTGAATTTAAAATACAACCACCAATAAGAAGCATTTAATGCTTATAAATCCACCTAGAGATATGTGAAATACACTTCCCCAAGCCTGCTTTGCATGTTGTATAAGGAAGGAGGGAAAATCCAACTTAATTGGGTGGTTGGAGTAATCAAATATACTCATTAATTCTTAGATAGATATTTTCCCATTTCTCACCTACCAAATCCACCAAGAATTTGAATTTGGATATTTAACACTATAGTTGATGTCACAGATCTCTCGAAAAGTCTAGGTGCATACCGATTAGAGCTCTGTAGTAGAATATACACTGTCGAAGTTTGTTAGAGTTTTTGGAATACACAATACATGTGGCACGCGTGGATTGTCTAAAATAATGACCAAATATGAAAATATTTCTCATTTTTAGCTCGTGTCATTCACTGATTTTTGTAATGATTTGGCACCCTATTTGCATGCTTTGATTGGTTACGTGTGGCTCACTCAAGCATGTCAGAAGAATATAGAGGAAGGCATAGAGAAACGTTCCCGTGATGCGTGTAAGGAAATGAGGTAAACTGGTGACTAGAGAGCACATGGTCAAGGCACATCCATTACAAAGTAATGGGCATAGTGCACGAGAGAGCCGGTGACTTGGCTGATTGAAGGAAGTGTGAGGCACATACGTAGGGAATAAACTACTTGGGAATGAAGAAAATTTATTGAAGGTGGGTGCAAGGGAGGAGTTGAACAAAGAAGAAAAGGAAAGTGGAAGGAAAGAATAGAAATCCTAGAAGGGCACGTGAGGAAAAGAAGGGGCACCAAGGGAAAATTGTAACCAAGGAATTGTGCCAACTAAACTGAGCAAGTGTAACCTTCAATGAGGAGATGAGAGCTAGAATATATATACAAGTTACCCAAATAAATAGGAGAGTTATTTGGATAATAGGATTAACTTGCCTATAAATAACATACCCTGCAAAGATCTATCCGAGATCCGAGCCACTATTTCATTACTTGCAAAAAATCATAAGTCATGGTTCACAAAATGTAAGAATATGAATGATGTCTCAAATGGTTGGAAGGAGTCCCTAATTTATGTATGCATCCCTCATGTGGATAAGGTTGCATCCGAATCATCTTGGTTGAGTAATCGGTTCAAAGGAGTTGAAATTTCCCAAGTGGAGCTCGACAAAGATCGGTTAGGAAACAAAGTGGAATCGGAGGAAGCAATATCTTCATTAGCTTAGTTATCTTTCTCTTCTTTAATATCTTCTCTTCCCCCATTTTTGTCTCCTCTATGTTCTTTTTTTTTTTTATTGGGGGTGAAACTCTTTCATTATATATTATCTCATTTGAAAAGTGACTTTATGTTTATAATGTAATAAGTCACCCTTATTTTATAAAAGGGGACTTAATTCTCCCCTAAGAATAGGAAAAGTCACAATTTGTTTGAGACATATGAAAGGTCATATGGGGGGTAGGCAAAGAGTCTCCTCTAGTTCTATAAATTTTCACGACACCCTCTAGTTCTATAAATATGGTATGAGTGATGGGCGAGAGAAATGAGTAACTCGAGGAGAGAGAAAAAGTTTTGAACAATGATGGGCGGGAAACAAACAAGAGAAAAATTCTTCCCGGGAGAAGACAGATACATAGGACCAGTCTTTGAGGAAAAAAAGTAAGTACGATATCATTCCCCGTGTTTGCGAACCATGTGGGAGATGGGTCCCCTAAATCATATGCTAAAATCTTGAGCTCTGGAAAGGAAAAAAGTTTAGGAATCATTCCTCAACTTAAATAGAGTGAAGCAAGTAACTATTTAGAAATTCTTGATATCATTATTGATCAGACTCTGAGTAATATGGAGAATGCTTTGATAGGAAAAATGGTGGGTGGAAGACCCAACATAGAGTCTATTAGATCTTGGTCTGTCCTGAAATGGAAACTAAAAGGGCATATGGAAGTAACAACTTTACCAAATGGCTTCTTTCTATTCAGTTTTAACAATCTAGAAGACCCTCAAAGAATCCTAAATGATGGTCCCTAGTTTCTAGGGAAACTTGGGCTATTCTTGAGGAAATGGACTCCTATGTTCAACCCTGATAAAGAAAATATAAATCGAGTTCCTGGCCCTGGCCGAGGCTCCTAGGTCTTCCTTTGGAACTATGGGACGAGAATGATATTAAGGGTGTTGCAAATACTCTTGGTACCTTTGTTCTTGTGGATAATATAACCCTTACTAAATCATGGGTGGTGTGTGTCATATTTTTCATTTATACTTTGATGGGCTCGTCTTTACCAAATTCCATATCTCTCTATTCTAGACTGGGTAGTTGGGAACAAAGAATTGAGTTTGAAAACTGCCCTCAAAATTGTGAGAAATTCCAAGGTTGGGGGCATGTAAAGCAACAATGCAAAATGACAGTCTCATAGGTTTTCTAGGAGAAGCTAGTCAAGGAATAGGTGAAAGGTAAGGAAGCTTCTCATGTGGTAAATAATAAGGCAAAAATATTAATCCAAATAAACGTATAATTATTATGGAAGATAATGAAGAGAGATCAAATATGAATCATGTGCAGACTCCTAAGTTAAAGGACATCGTGATTTATTGAATTTAGGAATAATAAGAATCAACAAAAATCCTTATCTCGAGCCTTATTTCCGGGCGAGCTCCATGTTCAGGATGAGAAAATGTTATCTTAAAAAAATATGGATAAACTGATTAGGGAAGCTGCTAAGGATCACTTCCCACCCAATAAATGTGGTGAAATGAGTCTTGATGAAACATTAGGTCATTTTACTAATCCTTTTGACAAAATTATGGATTGTGTGGAGAATGATATAATGACTAAAAATGAAGAACAAATGGAAGCAGACAATGTTCTAAGGATTATTAAGGAAGATGTTACTTCTCAACAAGAATTGTTCCCTGAAAGGAAAAAATTAGAGGAAGTGGATCCCAAATAGAATGAAACTGATATTTCCTTGAAAACTCCGACCAACAAAGGGGAGTCTTCTAAGCCTAAAAAAATAGGCTCAGGGAAACCTTCTAAGTAGGTAGAAAGGAAAAAATAGACTCAAAAGGATATTGATGATGGAGCTCAATCTAAAATCGGTCTTCAGAGATTTAGAGGAACCAAGAATTAAGGGTTTAAATGAATATTATCTCATGGAATGTTATGGGTTTGAATAAACTTGATGAATTGATTTTAATAAAATAAATAGACTCGACACAAAAACTGATATTATGGCATTTTAGGAAACAAAGATGGAGGAAGGGACTTTCTTGGAAGCTAAATGTAAGCACTGCAAGAAATTTACTAGATATGTTGTTAGTTCAAATGGATCTGCTAGAGGAATGGTAATCATCTAGAATGACAAAAAACTAAACGATACAAATCTTCTTAAAATAAATAATCACATGGTTATGTTATTTCAAGATAAGAAGTCTAAGGAACTATGGGTGTTATCTAATATATATGCCCCTACTAACAAAGGAGAAAGGAAAAAACTTTGGGCTGAAGTTTTTAACTTTTAAGGCATTATAAAAGGGATTGAGTGGGTGATTTTGGGTGACTTCAACACCCCTTTGAGTCCAGGGAAAAGAAGGGGGTAACATTGATCTAACTGAGAGTATGGAAGATCTCCAAGATTTTATCTCACACAATAATCTCATGGATATTGAATTGAGAGGTAGCAGATTTACTTGGTCTAATAGGAGAAAAGGAGTTCAGCTGATTCAAGTCAAACTTGATAGAGCTTTAACTTCATGGGGATGGTTGAATAAATAAGCTAGCCTCTTTTCTCTTCCTTGCATTGGCTCTGATCATAATCCGATTCTTTTTCAGATCAAAGATAAAGAGAGGAGGAGAACTCCTTTTAGATTTGAGAATATGTGGTTACAAAATGAGGAAATTTTTGACTTAATAAAGGGATGGTGGAATTTGAAAATTAAAGGAACAACCATGTTTATAATTGCTAAAAAAATTTCTCATGTTAAGAACAAACTTAAAGGTTGGAATAAAAAAGTTTTGGTAATATTTTTGAGAAAAAGAAGTCTTTGGCTAATGATATCTCATACCTTCAGGATAAATTTATAACTCTTGATGATGATAACATTTAATATGGTCGAAAAAGAAAAAGGAATTATTATTTGAATATCATAACATTATTCAGAAGGAGGAAACTTTATGGAAATAGAAATCCAGGGTTCAATGGATCAAAGAAGGTGATAAGAAAAATAAATTCTTTCATATTTCAACTTTGAAAAGGAGAAGCACCAATCAATTTTTGTGTATTTAAGGGGAAGAAGGTGTGATGTTCAAAGACACTAAGGATATTCAATAGGCTACTATTTCCTTTTATAGAAAACTTCTTTCTTCAATAAGTTCATCTAATAGTAGTAAGGAAGAGTCCTTTCTAGATTGTATCCCCAAATGATTAATGAGTTTGACAACAATATGCTTAATAAAATTCATTCAATGGAAGAAATTGAATTTATCTTTGAAGTATTTTAGTCTTGACAAAGCTTCGGGACTAGATGGTTTTCCAGCTTTCTTCTTTCAAAATTTTTAGGAGATTGTCAAGGAGGATACATGCAAATCCATTCAATATTTCTTCAAGAAAAAAATATGCTTCAAGAATTAAACAACACATTTCTTGATTTAATCTATAAGAATCATAATCCTAAAGATTTAAGGAATTTTAGACCTATCGAGTCTATGTAACTTTAACACCCCGAACTGTTGTTACTTCCTCCTGAGCATACAAGTGTTGATATGTGATTTCTTGTAAAAGGATGTGCTCCTCGATTAAGAAATCATGCTTGATATGTACTGTATTTTCTTTGCAGATCTTTGGTAGTCGGAATTTGATTAGACTCTTTTATTTATTTCATTTTACATATGAGTTTAACCTGATCTCGGAATGAATTATAGAGTTAGCCACCTATAAGATCTAGCCTTGGATCAGTGGAATTGATCCAAGTATTGCTTTAAGTTTGTTCGTGATGAATTAAAATTACAGACCTTGAACAGGTTGCAAGGTCTAGAAGCATTGAATAAGCTAGTCTGGAGTATGACTCAGGTTGATCATGTGAAATGAATTGGTTCCCGATATCGAAGTATATCTGGAAGGTCTCGATCATGGACCAGGTAATAATTGATTACATACAATTACTGACTAAGGCAGAATGAGGAGCTAACCTGTTCAAGAATGTATGATGTAGGTCTTTTTTTGAGTGTACGGGATGTAGACCTAACTGGAATTATTATTGATTAGTAATCTAAGACTAAACCTAACCTAGGGGTTAGATTAGTGTTAATCTAACCTAGACCTAGGCTATGTGCTAATGTCCTAAGTTAGTATCTATGTTCTTTGAAGTTAGAATGAGAATTATCCTAAATTCTAACCTAAGTTACTAACCTAACTAATGAGCAAGAATGTAAAGGGACCTATGGAGGGGTGCGAACCATGGGCGGCTTTTTCTATGTTATTTAATGCAAAGGATAAGTGTGAAGGATAGGTTTTGGCGGAGGTTTTAGAAACGGCTAATTGTGCCGACGTGGCAGGTCGCCAAAACTGAAAATGGACTGGAAATTTTATTTGACGGTGTGTGAATTTTGGCGATCGGTGGAAGTGGAGTTTGAGCGGGAAAGTTGGTGTAAATGCATTCAATGTGCTCGGTAGTCGAGCTCGGAACTCGCGTGAAGGCATGCAAACTGGGAAGTTGTTGGTTTGTTTGGCTTATCACGAATTTCGGTTTTCCTTCTGCCTGTTCACTGGTTCTTCGCACCAGTCTTCTTGGAGTTGCATGGCGAGTATGAGGGTATCTAGCTCTTTTCTCTGGCAAGGGGAATATATATGTCATGGAGATAGCAAAATTTTGTTGGTCGCTCTAACTTGGAAAAGGAAAAGGAAGTCCGAGCTCTTCCAGTGGTCTGCTTCGGAATTTTGAGTAAAAATCCAGGCATGTTAGGCCCTAACCTTTAAAAATCTTGTTGTCTTTCAAGTGATTTCATTAGAACAACTCTGTTCAAATGATTTATGGAATAGATGATTTTCTATGGTTGTCTTGTGTGATTTGGTACTGTATCTTTATGCTGTTCGTTTTTCAAATTTAACCCTTAATGGGTGTGTGTTGTACTTCGAACGGTTCACTGTTTTATTGTGCTTTACATTCCGGCGTAAGTTGTGAAACATGTGCTTGAAGGGTATCTTCCTGCTCCGTGAGAACTCGTGCATGCTTCTCTTGCTGGGTTCAGGATTCAGTAGAAACTTGTTGGTAGAAACTGCTGATAGAAGTTTGTTTATAGAAACTTGTTGATTGTAACTTGTTGATGAGGCTTGTTGTTGATTCTTGTCGAAGAGGTCTTGTTGGACTTCTTTGCACGTTTGTGGTGGTTATCATTGGTGAAGGATACAAAACCTAGTAGGGCTTCGCTTTGGTATTTTAAGTTATTTTGAACGAATAACTTATTGTGTTTCTGTATTTCGTTGCGACCCTTTTTGGAAATTGTGTATTCCTTGCTTTGTGGTTCTGGGTTTCAACCCGTTAGCAGTATGCAATATGTATATATTCATATTTTTGTTGTAATCAGAATGACTCTGTGGAGTCGATTGAATGATTTATTTATACTTGGACCTCTGCTCAAGTTAAATATAACTGAATATTGGTGATTGATGAGCCAGTGACTTGAGGGAATAACATGTACTAAGACCTCTGTTATTTGTAGGAATACCTTCGTGTTGCAAGGATTTTGTGGTACAGATTCTTTGGGTGTATTTTACGTTTACATTCTGTGCAATCTTGTGCGAAGAATTGGCAAAGGTTCAGTCGGGTTTCTTGTTTTGAAATCAGTAATTAAAATTGCTTTTGCCTGATTTTAATATGTACACCATTGATTTGCCCAGATGGAATCATTTGCAATAATTTGTCTTGCCACTGTTGTTCGGGTTCAGTTGAATTCGTGGAAGTTAACCTGTATTTTCTTTTGCCTCAGTTAAAACTTGACTTGGTATACTGTTGTTTTGACATTGTGGGATTCCCTGAGTAATGATTTATATCAAGTAACGCGGCTCTGTATAAATGAATCGTGAATGCTATATGTCTGAGTCCGATTGCGTACAGATGTAAATACAGGACAATATGTTTCCTTTCTGATTTTCCTAGTTGGATGAGGCTGTGTATGTTACGGTATTTGTAAGATAATCTCTACATGGTCTTATGGAAACATCAAATTGCTTAATGCGATGAAGTTGTTGATTGGCCACGATATAATAAAAGTTCTTGATTTCAACCTTGGGTCGAAAAAGCCTTGCTGTGTATAAAAGGGACTAGCATTGGGCTATAGGTTTATGTGTGGGATTGTTAGCGTGTTAGTCTTTGTTGCATAGCTATCCTGTCTTAAGCTAGACTGAACTTAAGCCGTCGACTGCACCTCGACAGGCAATGTGGTGATTATCATGTTGTTTAACGCTTCTTGTAGAGTCTATTTGGTTGATAGACTTCACTATTGACATGATTGCCACTGTACAGGAGTTTTTGCTGTGTTCGATTTTTATTAAGACAGTGATTCTTCTTGTGGTTTGTCGGACTTGTTCGTATACATACTGAATGATTGCTTTCCATATGTGGAGACGGTACAGTAGTGAACTTGTGTGAAGGGAAAGGAGAATGATTTGTTTCTTTCTCTTTAATTATATCAATGCATGCCGATATCTGTTTAACAGTTGGAATTGTTTTTGTATCTTATTGATTTGCTATGATATTCCTTATTCTGATGAAAGTAACGATTTGTTCAATGTTGCTGATCTTGGATTCAAGATAATTGTTTGGATACTTTCATTCTTTGATTCTTAATATTTGATGAAATATTTGAGAAGTGTTTAGGACTATTCTGTAACGATGATAGAGTTACACGTTTGTAGTCATTTTTGTATTACAAAGGCATAGTCTGATTATGTTTACTTGTTTGGATAATTGATCTCATTTAAACAGGGTGTTTAATGAAAACAATTGACGGATTGCAATTGTTTTAAAAGTTAGTGCTTATCATGCTCAGTTCATCGAACTGACTCATGTTGACTATTTTTACAGATGGTTGCCGTAAGTGGTAAAAGCAATGCAGATCTGACAGGATGATCAGATTGTTTTATTTGATTTATAATGAATTACAGCTTGATTATCTAAATGTACAAAAAGTGGAAAGATGTTTCTTTTCCGTTAAGCATTGTATCAAGTATCTTTGCTTGCATAAAATGTAATTGTATAGTTAAGAAAGGAATTGAAATAAGTATTTGATACTTATGTGTTGTATTCTTATTCGATAGTTGACCTTCTTTGGTTTATATACCAGAGTGGCAATGTTATCTTTGTGTAATTTGGATGCTTTTGTGATTGTCAATAAAAGCTTAAAGAAAATGTGATTGAATTCTTATGAGTGTTTAGTAGTTCTCATTTGTTCTATCGAAAGCTAAATTAAAGTTTAAATCATTGTCTTTTTAAAAGATAGGGTTAAAATGAACCTAAGCAGAACACTAATCAAGCTGAGGTAAATTACTAATCCCTAGTCCTGAGTATGACAGGACAACATTAAATTGGATTCTTAACCATTTATATCTTTATACTATTAAGTATGATATAAATTCAGTTAAGAGAACTGAAATAAATCTAATAGGGTTCAGATGGCAATCTCATATGTAGGTTATGAGATATTGTCCAATTCTGTTGTTTTAGAATCATGTGTATTCTAATAACTCCTTGATGAGACCTTAGCCTTAATATCTCCACCATGCAATGGGTTTTATTGAGGAAGGTCATCTTAAGACGAAGAATCCAGGGATCGGGAAAGACTAACCCTAGGGGAAAAGTCTTTAAGTAATTTAAAACTCAAAGTGCGTAACGCATATTATAAAGTAGATCTTTTCGAGGCGGATTAAAGGTTGACGACACAAGTCAACTGCAGGGTTGTACCTCCGAGAAGATTAGGATCTTCTCGAAGTTACAACAATGCAGGGGACTTATGACGACACCCTTTGCATTGATCGCTAAGATCTACACCTTGTTCGAACGAGTTACTCAGGGACCGATTAGGAATGTGATCAGGTTATAAGGCTGCCTAGGAGGTCCGGGGTATCTTGACACACTGGTCTAACTGCAGGGTTAAACCAGTATGTCATCGTATCCCTAATACTCGTGGGCATCCCTATAACATTATCACCTTGTTAATCTGTCTCTCAGTGATTAAGTTGTGAAAGGAAGGACCGATGTGACGGTAGTCGGTATAAGACATTCTATATAACATAAGAATGGGGTGAAGGGCATATTCAGTTGAGCGAGTATGCCATTAAGGAATACGAGACATAAACAGTATGTTTCAAATATTTGGCCAAAGTATCGCAAGTTGCTGATTGTGTTGTCCTAATTCACCTAGTCTAAGGGATGAGATGCCGATGAATAATGGTAACAATTATTCGATTAGGTTCCTTGACATGAGCATTACGAATCCTAGAGTAGGGAAGAGAACCGCATGAGAGTAAAGTGTTAAATAAAAACACCAACTCTTATTACTCATGAATAGATCGATAGATTACCGAGTCATGGAATGAATAGATCGGAGGTACTCCCAGTCATTACAGCTGCATATGGTTGTCTGTTATAAGAATGGTTATTTGATTTGTGAGTTCTAAATTATGTATTTAGAACCAGAATGTAATTATCAAAAAAAAAAAAAAATTCACTTGTTCTAAGTTATAAAATGAGGATGTTACATCTTGGTATCAGAGCTGAAGGTTGCAGCTCTTGGACCTATTGTGTCCATAATCTGATAAAAACCTGAATTTTCTTGTAACAAAAATGGTTAGAACAAGGGGGGACGTTGCGAATAATGCTCCACCTGAAGGAGGAGCGGCAACAACCCAGAAACTTGATGAGATCCTTGCTGCCCTGTTGGACACAAGAGATCGCTTAGCTGTACTTGAACAACAGGTGACGGGAAATGAGGAGGATGAAGAAGCTGATAATAATAATCAGCAACCTCCTGAGGACAACCCCGACATGGGTGTTGATGTTAATCTTTGGGAATGCACTGTCCAACCGAGAAAACAAAAAGGCCAGTTAGCGTGAGAACTCACTAATGATATAAAAGGATAAGTCCACCTAAATACGATGGCACCACATTAGGAGATGGAGCGAGAACGGCTCAGTGAAATGGAGAAGTACTTTGCAATAAGGAACTTCTTAGAGAAACCAAAAAGCTATTTGGGGAGCCTATCGGCTTTCCCACGAAGCATCTTCATGGTGGGATAGCCGTAAAGCTGAACTAAACATTGATGAGACCAATATTACTTGGGATCAATTTAAAGGCTATTTTAGGCAACGTTGGCTGCCACAACTTTTCTATGATCGAAAATGACGAGAATTTCATAACTTAGCTCAAGAGAAGCTAACGCATGGCCGAATCTTTGGGAGCGGTTTACAAAACTCCTCAAGTATGTACCACGATATCAAGTGACGAGAAGTTCGAATACGGAAATTCATCATGGGATTGAATCCCATGATAGGGGAGAGGTCGATGTTCACGGTCCAACCACTATGGAAGGAGTTGGTGAAAAGGCCATAAGGCAAGAACAGAAATTAAAGGCTATTTACGCTCATAAGGAGGAAGTGCGGAAGAAGGCTGCAAACCCTTCTTGACCTCTCTTGCACCTAGAAAAGGACCATGGAAAAAGTTTGGAAACAAGAGTAAGTTTCGGGAGATAGCAATAAGAAAGCAAAGCGATAAATAAGCTGCTTTGAAATGCAAAGGATAATTTTGTTAAAAATTATAATAATGGCGAAAGCCCTATGGAGGACAACGTGACAATTACAAAACCGGAGGCAACTTTGAGCCTAAAAGGGACTGTGTAGGAGGCTGCTACAATTGTGGCAAAGATCACTACGTAAATCGGTGCCCTTTAAAGAAGGATGATCGTAATCAGCGACATAAGATACATCTTTGCGATGGCGGACAAGCAAGCTGAAAAGCAAGTGACACCTATAGAAGTTCCGGTAAGTTATTCGGCATACTGTCACTATTCTTTTTGATACGAGAGCTCTTGAATGTTTTATATCTAATAAACTTGCTTCTAAACTTAAAAGAAAAGGCTGGAAAAATGGATAAATCTTGGACTGTACAGTATGGTAATAATTCTGTTCATACAGTGAGTATGTGTCTTTTTGGGGCAGTCCTTGACTTACCTAACTTTTCCACGGAAGTTGATCTCTATGTCGCACCTTTAGGATCGTATGACATTGTCATCGGTGTCAATTGGTTAGCTGACCATAAAGCAAAGGTAGACTGCTATGAAAAGAACATAAAATTTTAGATGATCAAATTTGGAATCAGAGAGATTCAAGGTGTGAAACGAGAAATTTCAGTTAGAAAACTGTCAGCTATGCAGCTTAAAAAGGCTAAAAATAAAGGATGTACCCTTTATGCCGTGAAGATATCTGAATCTTCAGAAGAAGATGACGATCTCATGAAACGATTCCCTCTGTTACAAGGTTTCAGGGATGTTTTTCCTGAGGAATTACCAGGGTTACCACCCAAGAGAGAATTTGACTTCACCATTGAAATCAAGCCAGGAACAGAACCTATTTCCAAAGCGCCTTATCGGATGACTATTACAGAGTTAGTCGAGCTTAAGGCACAGTTGCAAGAGCTCTTGTCTAAAGGTTTGATCAGACCAAGTGTTTCACCTTGGGGAGCGCCTGTAATATTTGTGAAAAAGAAGGATGGAACACTAAAGGTCATGTGTATTGATTATCGGATGTTGAGCAAAGCAACGATCGAAGAACCGATATCCACTTCCTAGGATCGATGATCTGTTTGATCGAGATCGTGGAGCAGCGGTTTATTGTAAGATAGAACTTGATCTGGTTACCATCGATAAGGATTAGAGAGGAAGATATTCATAAAATGACTTTCCGAACAAGGTACGGACATTATGAATTCACGGTTCTACCCTTTGGATTAACTAATGCACCCACAGCCTTTATGAATTTAATGAACAATATCTTTCAAGAATACCTAGAAAATTTTGTACTTGTATTCTTGGATGATATTCTCATTTATTCTAAAAGCGTTGAGGAGCACAATGAGCATTTGAAGATAGTTTTGGGAATTTTGAGAAAGAGGAAGTTGTATGGTAAGTTATCCAAATGTTCTTTCTTTGATTCAGAAGTTCACTATTTGGGTCATGTCATAAGTAATGAAGGAATTGCTGTAGATCCTTCAAAAATAGTGGCAATAAGCGAGTGGCTGCACTAAAGAATGTGCATGAAGTAAGAAGCTTCATGGGTCTTGCTGGTTACTATAGAAAATTTGTAAAGGATTTTTCTAAAGTAGCTGCACCAATAACTTCATTGCAGAAGAAGGATAAGAAATTCATATGGAATGATAAGTGCGAAGCGGCTTTCAAAAGTTTGAAAGACCAGTTGACTTCTGCACCTATACTAGCTGTGTACCAGGACCCTAATGGGAGTTTTACTGTTGTAACGGATGCTTATGGGGAAGGCCTTGGGGGTGTTTTGCTACAAAATGATCAGGTCATAGCATATGAAAGTAGAAAACTTAAGTTACATGAGCTGAATTATGCCCCTCATGATTTGGAACTTGCTGCCATTGTGCATGCACTTCAAGTCTGGAGACACTATTTACTTGGGAAACCTTTTGAGTTGAAAACTGATCACTTAGGACTGAAATATATTTTTACTCAGCCCAATGCAATGCCGACAGAGAAGGTGGTTAGAATTTTTATCACAATATGACTTTGATATTAGCTATATCAAAGGGAAGGAGAATAGAGTAGCTGATGCTCTAAGTCGTAGGAGGCACATTTCTGCTCTTATAACATTAAGAACTCAGTTTAAAGACGAGGTAAAAAGTGCCTCAGAATTAGATGCATACTTTCAGCAAGTAAAAGTAGCGCTTGCTGCAGAACCTAAGGATATAAGGTATAAAGGTTTTCATTTTGATAATGAAGGAATCTTGCGTTATGAAAATAGGGTATATGTACCTATGCTGAACGATTTGAGAAATAAATTGTTAGTTGAATTTCATAATTCACCTTTCTCTGGACACCCAGGTATCACAAAAATGCTTGCTGATTTAAAACAACAATACTTCTGGAAAGGTATGAAAAAGGATGTAATTAATTTTGTGACTCATTGTCTGGAATGTCAGCGGGTAAAGGCGGAACATATGCACCTGTTTGAGGATGCTATATCCTCATAGCATACCGCAGTACAAATGGCAAGTAATAACCATGGATTTTGTACAAGGACTACCAATGTCCAGGAATAAACATGATGTTATCCTGGTAGTTGTAGATAAACTGACCAAGGTAGCTCATTTTATCGCTAGAAATCTAAAGGATGATTCACCAGTGCTGGCCAAAAGATTCGTACACAAAATTTTCAGATTACATGGTGTACCAGAATTGATTATATCTGATAGGGATCCTAGAATGACGTCAAGGTTTTGGCAAACGCTTAACGCAGCTCTTGGAACGAAACTAAACTTTAGTTCTGTATATCATCCGGAAACGGATGGACAAACTGAGAGGGTAAACCAAGTGTTGGAGGACATGTTGCGAATGTATTGCATGGATCAGCAGTATAAATGGGAAGAGTATCTTCCATTAGTTGAGTTCGCATACAACAATACTTATCACTCATCTCTTAAAATGGCACCATTTGAAGCACTTTATGGAAGAAAGTGCAGAACCCCTGTTAGTTGGGACAGTGTTGAGGATAGAGTGGTAGTTGGACCCGAGAGATTCTCACTTTGAAATGGAACAAAAGTTAAGCTGATTTGTGAACGACTAAAGGAAGCAAATGGATAGACAGAAGAGCTATGTTGACCTTAAGCGGGTTGATAGAAGGTTTGAGCTAGGTGATAAGGTTTTTCTTCGTGTTAAACCCAGAAAGAGTTCTATAACTTTTGGCAAGGCTGCCAAGTTGTCACCCGATTTGTGGGACCTTTCAAATTGTTGAAATAATCAATCCTGTAGCTTATCGTTTAGCATTGCCACTGCTCTATCTCGCATGCAATGATGTTTTCCATGTTTCTTTGCTTAAGAAATACGTTTGAGATCTGTCACATGTTTTAAATTGGAATTCCTTGCAGGTCCAAGACCCGGAATAATCGTGGTTAAACCCACACGAGTGCTTTGAAACTCACCAATTGCATTTAAGAAATCATGAAATACAAGCAATGTAAGGTCCAAAGGGGGACCGGTTTAACCAAGAAAGTGCAACTTGGGAAAATCGGAAGAGATGAAAATTGCTTTTCCTTCTCTTTTTCAACGAATGAAATCACATTGACAAAACATACTTTTATGAACTTATTGTTTTTAAGTATTTATGAAAGCCTGATGAAGGCAGACATTATTCAGGTTGAATAAAATGTGTTGTGACATTGATTTCTGGAACTATTCAAATATGAAATAGTCACATTATTTGTGTACTGATAAATTGATTGACCTGAAGGTTAATTTAATATGTAATTCATCGGGACGATGAATCTTTTTAGGAGGGAAGCATGTAACACCCCGAACTGTTGTTACTTCCTCCTGAGCATACAAGTGTTGATATGTGATTTCTTGTAAAAGGATGTGCTCCTCGATTAAGAAATCATGCTTGATATGTACTGTATTTTCTTTGCAGATCTTTGACTGAGTCAGAATATGATTAGACTCTTTTATTTATTTCATTTTACATCTGAGTTTAATCTGATCTCGGAATGAATTATAGAGTTAGCCACCTATAAGATCTAGCCTTGGATCAGTGGAATTGATCCAAGTATTGCTTTAAGTTTGTTTGTGATGAATTAAAATTACAGACCTTGAACAGGTTGCAAGGTCTAGAAGCATTGAATAAGCTAGTCTGGAGTATGACTCAGGTTGATCATGTGAAATGAATTGGTTCCCGATATCGAAGTATATCTGGAAGGTCTCGATCGTGGACCAGGTAATAATTCAGTTACATACGATTCTGCAGCCTAAGGCAGAACAGGAGCTAACCCTGTTCAAGAATGTATGATGTAGGTCTTTTTCTGAGTGTACGGGATGTAGACCTAACTGGAATTATTATTGATTAGTAATCTAAGACTAAACCTAACCTAGGGGTTAGATTAGTGTTAATCTAACCTAGACCTAGGCTATGTGCTAATGTCCTAAGTTAGTATCTATGTTCTTTGAAGTTAGAATGAGAATTATCCTAAATTCTAACCTAAGTTACTAACCTAACTAATGAGCAAGAATGTAAAGGGACCTATGGAGGGGTGCGAACCATGGGCGGATTTTTCTATGTTATTTAATGCAAAGGATAAGTGTGAAGGACAGGTTTTGGCGGAGGTTTTAGAAATGGCTAATTGTGCCGACGTGGCAGGTCGCCAAAACTGAAAATGGACTGGAAATTTTATTTGACTGTCGCCAATTTTGGTGGTCGGTGGCAGTGGAGTTTGAGCGGGAAAGTTGGTGTAAATGCATTCAATGTGCTCGGTAGTCGAGCTCGGAACTCGCGTGAAGGCATGCAAACTGGGAAGTTGTTGGTTTGTTTGGCTTATCACGAATTTCGGTTTTCCTTACCTTTGCTCGTTCACCGGTTCTTCACACCGATCTTCTTGGAGTTGCATGGCGAGTATGAGGGTATCTAGCTCTTTTCTCTGGCAAGGGGAATATATATGTCATGGAGATAGCAAAATTTTGTTGGTCGCTCTAACTTGGAAAAGGAAAAGGAAGTCCGAGCTCTTCCAGTGGTCTGCTTCAGAATTTTGAGTAAAAATCCAGGCATGTTAGGCCCTAACCTTTAAAAATCTTGCTGTCTTTCAAGTGATTTCATTAGAACAACTCTGTTCAAATGATTTATGGAATAGATGATTTTCTATGGTTGTCTTGTGTGATTTGGTACTGTATCTTTATGCTGTTCGTTTTTCAAATTTAACCCTTAATGGGTGTGTGTTGTACTTCGAACGGTTCACTGTTTTATTGTGCTTTACATTCCGGCGTAAGTTGTGAAACATGTGCTTGAAGGGTATCTTCCTGCTCCGTGAGAACCCGTGCATGCTTCTCTTGCTGGGTTCAGGATACAGTAGAAACTTGTTGGTAGAAACTTGCTGATAGAAGTTTGTTTATAGAAACTTGTTGATTGTAACTTGTTGATGAGGCTTGTTGTTGATTCTTGTCGAAGAGGTACTGTTGGACTTCTTTGCAAGTTTGTGGTGGTTATCATTGGTGAAGGATACAGAACCTAGTAGGGCTTCGCTTTGGTATTTAAGTTATTTTGAACGAATAACTTATTGTGTTTCTGTATTTCGTTGCGACCCTTTTTGAAATTGTGTATTCCTTGCTTTGTGGTTCTGGGTTTCAACCCGTTAGCAGTATGCAATATGTGTATATTCATATTATTGTTGTAATCAGAATGACTCTGTGGAGTCGATTGAATGATTTATTTACATTTGGACCTCTGTTCAAGTTAAATATAATTGAATATTGGTGATTCGATGAGCCAGTGACTTGAGGGAATAACATGTACTAAGACCTCTGTTATTTATAGGAATACCTTCGTGTTGCATGGATTTTGTGGTACAGATTCTTTGGGTGTATTTTTTTACGTTTACATTACATGAAATCTTGTGTGAAGAATTGCAAAGGTTGATGGGTTTCTTGTTTTGAAATCGAATTAAAATTGCTTTTGCCCGATTTATATGTACACCATTGATTTGCCTAGATGGAATCATTTGCAATGATTTGTCTTGCCACCGTTGTTTGGGTTTAGTTGAATTCGTGAAGTTAACTTTGTATTTTCTTTTGCCTCGCTTAAAACTTGACTTGGTATCTTTGTTGTTTTGACATTGTGGGATTCCCCGAGTAATGATTTATATCAAGTAACGCGGATCTGTATAAATGAATTGTGAATGCTATATGTCCGAGTCCGATTGCGTACAGATATAAATACAGGACAATATGTTTCCTTTCTGATTTTCCTAGTTGGATGAGGCTGTGTATGTTACGGTATTTGTAAGATAATCTCTGCATGGTCTTATGGAAACATCAAATTGCTTAATGCGATGAAGTTGTTGATTGTACGATATAATAAAAGTTCTTGATTTCGACCTTGGGTCGAAAAAGCCTTCTTGTGTATAAAAGGGACTAGCATTGGGCTATAGGTTTATGTGTGGGATTGTTAGCGTGTTAGTCTTTGTTGCATAGCTATCCTGTCTTAAGCTAGGCCGAACTTAAGCCGTCGATGCACCTCGGCAGACGAATGTGGTGATTATCATGTTGTTTAACGCTTCTTGTAGAGTCTATTTGGTTGATAGACTTCACTATTGACGTGATTGCCACCGCATGGGAGTTTTTACTTTGTGTTCGATTTTTATTAAGACAGTGATTCTTCTTGTGGTTTGTTGAACTTGTTCGTATACATCTTGAATGATTGCTTTCCATATGTGGAGGCAGTACAAAGTAGTGAACTTGTGTGAAGGGAAAGAAGAATGATTTGTTTCTTTCTCTTTAATTATATCAATGCATGCCGATATCTCATGTTTAACATTGGAATTGTTTTTGTCTTATTGATTTGCTATGATATTCCTTATTCGATGAAAGTAACGATCTGTCCAATGTTGCTGATCTTGGATTCAAGATAATTGTTTGGATACTTTCGTTCTTTGATTCTTAATATTTGATGAAATATTTGAGAAGTGTTTAGGACTATTCTGTAACGATGATAGAGTTACACATTTGTAGTCATTTTTGTATTACAAAGGCATAGTCTGATTATGTTTACTTGTTTGGATAATTGATCTCATTTAAACAGGGTGTTTAATGAAAACAATTGACGGATTGCAATTGTTTTAAAAGTTAGTGCTTATCATGCTCAGTTCATCGAACTGACTCATGTTGACTATTTTTGCAGATGGTTGCCATAAGTGGTAAAAGCAATGCAGATCTGACAGGATGATCAGATTGTTTTATTTGATTTATAATGAATTACAGCTTGATTATCTAAATGTACAAAAAGTGGAAAGATGTTTCTTTTCCGTTAAGCATTGTATCAAGTATGTTGCTTGCATAAAATGTAATTGTATAGTTCTGAAAGGAATTGAAATAAGTATTTGATACTTATGTGTTGTATTCTTATTCTGATAGTTGACCTTCTTCGGTTTATATACCAGAGTGGCAATGTTATCTTTGTGTAATTTGGATGCTTTTGTGATTGTCAATAAAAGCTTTAAGAAAATGTGATAGAATTCTTATGAGTGTTTAGTAGTTCTCATTTGTTCTATCGAAAGCTAAATTAAAGTTTAAATCATTGTCTTTTTAAAAGATAGGGTTAAAATGAACCTAAGCAGAACACTAATCAAGCTGAGGTAAATTACTAATCCCTAGTCCTGAGTATGACAGGACAACATTAAATTGGATTCTTAACCATTTATATCTTTATACTATTAAGTATGATATAAATTCGATTAAGGAACTGAAATAAATCTAATAGGTTCGGATGGCAATCTCATATGACAGATCTCGGAGGGAAGAAAATGGATGATAGGAAATGGGAAAATGATTAATTTTTAGGATGATAAATGGTTAGGGGACCTTCCTCTTGAGTGCATATATGCCAATATCTATAATGACGTGCTAGTAAAATATGGGAATAAGGTCGAGATTATTTCAACTTTGATGAACCCCCAGGTCAATGAAAAATGATTGAATTAGAAGTATTTAACAACAACGAGATCATATCCATTAACAAAAATTTAGAGGGGTTATTGTTAATAAAGAAAGTTCAGAGGACGACAACATTTACTAGTCAAGGGAGGACAATGGAATCTTCTCGGTTTGAAGTGCCTACAATACCTTCTTTTTAGTGAACAGTGGTAATGATAGCTTCAATTAGAAAAGTGTGTGGGTCAAATAAGTTATTGCTAAGATTAATTTATTTTGGTGGTTGGTTATCCATGATAAAATCCTTATTATCAGTAACTTTAATAAGATAAATTTTCACATGGTTTGCTGTTAGTTATTCTTTTTGTGTCTTTTGGTTCTATTTCCCTTCTGATGGCTTTTAGTATGTTCCTGTTTCTTTGAGAGGGTTCCAATGGCTATCCCCTTGACCCTTCAATGATATTATGTAAATATTTGTTTGGGGTAGGGTTCCCTCAACCCCTTTTCACCTTTAATAAAAAAACAAAGGTGTGTTTTGTGTGAAAAGGAGTCTGAAGACTCTTTACATCTTTTCCTCAACTATCCCTTTTTGGTTTCTATTAGAAATACCCTTCTTAATCTATTTGCTATCAAGTGGGTTTTCCTAGATTCCATTAAATAGTTGTGGTCTCAATGGTTTAGCCCTTTCAAGAGCCAAGGATTAAAATATCTATGGACCTTCTCTATTATGCATCTAGCTTGGGAAATTTGGAAAGAGAGAAACATAAGGATTTTTAAAGGAAAGAAGGATATGGCCAAGAATGTTAGTATTCGGTGTTTTCATGCTATTAATGCAAATTTCTCAAACTTGGCCCCACTCAAGAAAACTATTCTTCTGAATGAGAGTATTTTTTCATGAATTGGGGTATAGGTTCTACTCAAACTAGTAACCTGTTCTAAATCCTAGACTCCAAGGTTGGGTGAAACCTAGAAAGGAGTGTATTAAGCTTAATTTTGATGGGGCCTCCAAAGGAAATCCTAGAAGAGCTGGTTGTGGGGGTGTTTTTGATTCTGAAGGAAGATTTATTCTTGGGTATCACTGTAATCTTGGCACACAAACAAATCACATTGATGAAGTAACAATGGCTGTGTTTTGGGGGTTTCTATAGCACATCAATATAGATTTATTAGATTGGAAGTGGAAGGAGATTCATTGAACATTATCAACAACATTAATGGTAGAGGTTCCACTTCTACTTCTATCCAAAAATCTATAAAGAGTATAAAGGAAATATCTAATTTATTTGAAACTATAAATTTTAAGCATATCTATAGAGAGGCTAATTACTGGCTAATTATTTTGCTAACATGGGGGTAAATGGTCATGAGTTGACACTAATCAATGAACTAGAAGTTCTTGACACCAAGGTGCGAGAACACCTCCACAATGATCAATATGGACACATCACCAAATAATGTCAGATCAAGGTGTGTTAAGATCATAATGTGCATAAGTCATATGTATAGTGTGAATTTATTATGGGATGATGAGAAGATTTGGGATCATATTCACTCATGTTATTTTAAATCCATTTCCATCTCCCGTGCTTGGAACAACATTATTATTGGGATTTCTTGCAGTTTTCTATTTAATCTGAAGCTTGGGTTTTTGTGAACTAGTTTTTGTACTTCAAAATGGGGGAGATCTTGTTAGGACTAAGTCGTTTGACCTAGAGTGGGTGAAGCCAGAAGTGATGGAGGTTTTCGAGGGAAAGGGTTTCTCTTCCTTCATAAAATTTTTCAAGGCCACTATGAAAATCTTAGTAAAGATTTTTCCAGAGCATGGAAAACTACTAAAAAAGGGGTAGTCATGGAAATGAAAGGTATTCATATTGAGGTCACTATGGATTCTGTTGCTAAGGTGATGGGAGTGCTTTGCTGCAGCAGTAGGAAGCCACAAATGAACTAAATTTTTTTCTTAGAGGTAATGAAAAATTCTCCCCACTTTGTTTGTTTTCTCTATTCCTCTCTACCTAGGCCTTATGACGAGGTGGCTTTTACCCTAATTCAATTTCTCACTTTATAGGGACGTCATAAGTGTATTTATTCCTATCATTTGACCATGCTTAATAATTTTCATCATGGTAATAGATTTAGCTTCTTGTACTTTCTATTCTACTCTCTGAGTGCTTCCATAACCCAATTTAAAAAAACTAGAGTCATTGTTCCTCTCTATCAGGGATTCATCCTCACCCTTGTTAAAATATCCACTCTTGATATAGAAAAATCTGGTTCCCTTAAGAAATCTCTTGAGGTTTATGCCGAGGAAGAAGACTCGGACTCACATGAGGAGGAATCTAGTTATGCCTTAGATTCACATGAAGGTGATTCATCGGAGGAGGAAAAGGATGTCATTGAAATAGATGCTACTCATAATATTAGAGAGATTAAATCTAAGCAAGCTTCTAGTCCTTCTGTCAAATACAAAGGGGAATTAAGTAAGTAGGAGAATTAGGCTTCTATTAATGTTTAATTGGAACATCAGTTTGAGGCTATGGGTCATGTGGGTCCTATAAAAGGTGATAGCCATTTGGCTAAGACAACATTGGATATAGAAGAGTTGAAGGGTGATATGAGGCTGACCAAGAGCTCTGTGCAATTTCTATTTAATGATTGGCACAAAATGAAGGTGCAGTCGAAGAAGTGGAAAAAAGTGGTAATGGTGGAGAGATTAAAATTATGAAAGCCAATTGTAGTTACCTCACTAATGAGGTTGATCATATAAGAGTTATTTTACATAGCTACATGGAATGGAGTGTGGTAATAGTGAAATCTACTCTGCAACATCTCCATGTCCTTGGTCAGCTGGAAAATGCTTACATGCTTGTGGATGATCATGGAAATTCTAAGAAAAGAAAAGTGGATGCTGAAGGGTGTGATTTGGCGTCCTTGGGTGTCAACATTGAATCTCTGGCTAAGGAGTGGGAGAAAGTGCTTGATGGGCTTGAAAAAGCCAAAAAGTGATCTTTGTTGGATTGGCCATTATTACTCTATTTTACTTTTACTTTGTTGTTAGTTTGGTTGTGGTGCTATTGTTGTTGTTATTTTGCTTTGCTTTTATCGGTCTTATGGCTCGTGGTGGAGCCCAAACATTATTATCATTATATATGTTATCTTTTTTATTATTATGTAATGTTTCATCTTCTCTTTTGGATCTTTGACTTTTAAGGGGTAGGGTACCCTCAAACCTGTTTTACCTTTAATTAAAAAAACTTGTAATGACACCCTCATTCCAAGGGGTTTTCAATGTTTTATGTTCATGAGATATTATCACTTGTGAAGAAGAAAAAAGATAGCATTTCCTCTATTTCTCATCTCTATGTTCTTCCTACTCTCATTATGTACAATTTTTCTACAACATCAATGAAGAAAGAATGAGTTTGTTGCCTTTTTTGATAAGGATATTTGTGAGACTTTATGTTCAAAATCTTAACTTGTCTTGTTGCCATTTGTAAAATTATGTTTCTTCTAATCTATGTGTGTTAGAATTTTTTTGGTTAATGGTTGTAGGAATATGATTTTCTACCTACAATATTAATCCTTCTCTTTTTCTCACTCCCTTTCCCACTCTTCCAAAAACTCACCTCTTGCAAGAAATTGCAATATTTTTCCAGCGGGTCGATGAATCACCCCTGTTGGATCCATGATCGTAATGCCACCACAAAGTTCAATTTCACATGTGCATAATAATATAGAGATGCACCATTCAAGTAGAGGGACTTAGATTCCCAGTGTTGGAAAGAAACCCACCAATTTGTCTACATGAAAATTATTCTCACCAACACACAAGTACAATGACGCTCCATAAAAGACAACATCCAAGGAACACACACATACATTACTTATATTATGCACACAAGATCACCCCTAGGATCCTTATTCTCTTATATATTCCATGATGCACATTTCATAATCTACATTCGGTATGGTATCAAACATATTTCTTATTTGGAACACTATCAATTACAAATCCCTTTGTCTCTCCCCAAGGTATGCTCTTCTTATCTATTTTATGCTACCAAATATTCATTTACCATCATACAATGGGGGAAATTTTTTTATGGAATAACACACTTTCTACTTACATCAACACCTCTAGGTATGTCATTATATGCATGATTCCTAAGCAAGAATACTAGACATTAACAACACTTATTTTACTCTTTCATTGCTTTTATCTTTCCCACACTCTTATTATTTCTTTTCTGGAATGATCACTTTACTTTTGGACACTAGATGACATATGGCCTAGCTTGATAATCTGTCATTTATATATTACGAGCATCCTAGACACTATCACCTATTAGGGATAGGAGCGCCTAGGCATTATTATCCTCTTAGGAAATTTTTTTCCCTTTCCCTCCTTTTATTGATTTTAAATTTCCAAATCATTTGGTATCTTTTCTAGAGTCTCTTTTATCACTTTAGATCAATGTTTTAGTTGTTAATGATGAAATTAAAATAAGGGAATCATATATACACATGAGTTTCCATTTTTAAATGGGGATAATTTGGGGGATAATACATACTATCTACTATTTGGGAAAAGAGAAACATTCAAAGACTACATTTGGGCTACATCATTCACTGCATAGGAAGGGGAATTTATAAATCACATCTCATATAGTCATCTTTGCAAAAATTAGTTGTATCTCGTTATCTTGGTATGACTGGTACAAGAGAAACATAATTTCAAGGGACATAATTCCAATCACATATACACAAGAACTATATAGAGTATAAAATGTAGTTTAGCGCTAAGTGATAATCACATTATGGTGACCACTAAGGGTAGTCTAACTCAAGAATATGTAGTATTTATTTTATCTAATGTTTACTTGATCTTTGTGTATGTAGCTAGGGTTTGTTTTAGGTACAAATGTAACATGAGAACCCTATGGAGAAGTGAATGTAAAAAATAGTGAAAGAAAAAGTTAAGTTCAAACCACAGAAAATACCAAAAGCGAGTTTTTGCAAGGACACTAACACCTAGATCAAACACTAGTTACTAGGAAGTCTTGTCCTACTATGGGATCTCATGTTCAAATAAGTCTTATATCTCATTTCTTAGATAGATCTTGGATAATCCAAATCCATCATGTTCCAGTCGAATTCCATCAAAGAATTAACCGAGATCTCCTAATATAAGCTAAGTCACTCTTATATACCATGTTGCATACTCATACTTTGTATGCTAGATCATGTTTTTTATTGTTATATTCATTTGATCTTAATCCTTTGAAAAATGCTTAAATTTCTTTAAATCAATTGACAATATTTTAGGGATTCACCAAACAAAATAAAATTACTAAGGTGCACATCCTTCTAGATAAATAAAAGAAACATGCCTTGGGCTTACAAGTGCACATTGTTGAAAAGGTTGGTATAGAAAAATTGTTGTTATAAATTAAGGATTTGGAAGAAGAAATAAGTGCTAAGAAGGATAAAATCAAGCGCTTCCTCCTAATTTAACTTATTAAGAAAATATTAAAGGAGGAGAACACACTTGATATTGTGAATGTTGAGGTAGGGAAGGCACTAAAAATGATGCAATAATGGTCCTAAGATCCCGAAAAAAGACTATTAAGGCCTTAAGATACTTGGGTGCATGGCTATAAAATCTAGGCCTAATCCTAAAAAATATGCTCACCAAGTGGAAAGGGCATAAGGATTAGTTGTGTCGGGAGGAGCCAATGTTTTTCTAGAAATTTATAAAGGATTACCCAAGGGAAGGTAAGTGATCTAGTATGGGGTAATGTTGAGCCACAATTTTGTTGAAGTAACATAAGTGTTAACTAAGTATTCCTTCTTTGGTGTATAATGAGCTTATATAATATTGTAAGCACCTTTTGGTCTATATAATTTTTGGAATTACATGTGTCTTCACCATCACTAAGGTACCCGAGACCATGAACACGAAAATTACAAGTTTGGTGTGGGAGTATTTTACAACGAATCCTATATTATCATGAGCAAGGGGGCATGGGAACATTGTTAGAGTTTGCACACAATATTTTATGAGAAGTACCAATTAAGGGGGAAAAGGGAAGAGTTTAATGCCTATAATTGACTTATTACATGCAAATAAAGAATGTTTGGCATGTAATAGTAGTGCATTTTAAGTTTACTAATGGAGTAGAGTCTCAAAGAACCTAAGGCCTCATATAGAGCCTAAGGATAAAGAATTATGCCATATGGTACACATGCCACCTAATAAAATATTAGTTAACTCTTTGTAATCTAGGATTCAGCTCTAATGTAAATTCTTGTTAAAGTGATGAATGGAAAGACCCCATCAGTATATATATCCCTTGAGGGATTAACATATGGGTTATAAATTTAGATATTTTTAGAATTATTAATTTCATTATGTATTACTATTCAAAGGGGATATTTATTGTTTATATTTGATTATAATAGCAAACATTGTGACACTATGATTAAATGAATATGATAATCTTATGGTTATGATGTGTTTACTTGGTTGAATGAGTATGCTAGTGATGATTATGTATGTATTCATGTAATTGAATGCGTGATACTCAATTAGAATCCTGAGTAAGTGTAAGACCTTATAAATAAACACTATTAATCATCCAAAGCCAATGTGAAATGTTCTTCTCCTACGCCTTGGGTGAGTGCACTAGGTTAGACCTTGTGTGATATATCCATAAATTTGCGGTGCACAATGCAAGTGTAGGATTGTGCATACGAAGTAAGGTTATAGGGTAGAAACATAGGCACACAAAATTTCCTAAAAAATATATTTTTTAGGATTAAGCCACTTTTAACTAATTTTTGAAGGATTATTTAATTGGGGGAAGGGGTATAAACACTATTAATCATCCAAAGCCAATGTGAAATATTCTTCTCCTACGCCTTGGGTGAGTGCACTAGGTTAGACCTTGTGTGATATATCCATAAATTTGCAGTGCACAATGCAAGTGTAGGATTGTGCGTACAAAAGTAAGGTTATAGGGTAGAAACATAGGCACACAAAATTTCCTAAAAATATATTTTTAGGATTAAGCCACTTTCAACTAATTTTTGAAGGATTATTTAATTGGGGGAAGGGGTATAATAGTTAGGAGGGTCCAATAGTTGTGATGGTAGTTCAGATCCTAAACCCTATTTAATGTTTATTTCATGCTTGTAAACTTTATCAAGAATGTTTTCTTTTAATATTATATGACCTATCATTATTAGGGGAAGTATATAACAAATGAGGATCATTTATTTAAAATGTTGCAGCTTTAACAAAATTATAGATTTTTTTTTACAAAAAGTGTGCATTAATCAAAATACATGTAACTTGTACACAAGATTAGATGTTCATCAATATATTACATATTCAAACAACCTCCACATTTTCACCTAGCTTGTATACTTTTAAGTTTTAAAAATAATGTACATGTGCATTTATGCACATGTACTATATATGTAAAATTTAAAAAGAGAATATTTTATCCAAATTTAAAATACAAAAATTGTTATATTAAATGAATTTACTCTAATTTTTAGTTACACTCCTACAAAATGAAAGGTTTGAAACTTTTTAGCATCACCATAACTAAGATAAAACATAATAAATGAAAAAATTAAACTATAAAATGGCTAAATAAACACTTTAATTCATGTCAATAGATGTGATACGACGAGAATGAAAGTCCAAATCAATCAAAATTATATATAACACAACATCATAGGTTAAACATACTTTAAATTTTAGAAAACATTAATAGGTTGTGGAGTTAAGGTTTTGTAAAATGAGATTCATAATTTTCCATTATAGGTATACCCCTATTCGGTTTAACATAATGTTTTCCATTATAGGAAGAACCTTTTTAAATTATTAGCATTAGGAAGAGTAACGATGGAGGCCAATAATAGCTAAAGGGAGGCTGCTTACTGATAAGAATCGGACAGATGAAAAGTTGCGAACTAAAAAGGTGGACACGCTGGGATCCACACCTTTGGCCTAGAACAAGATTCTCCAAAACCCTAACAGTAAAGTGGGTCCATAGTCAACTGTAAGAGGATAGTTCACATGGGAAAAGGACAATGAAGGTGCTACCTATCTAATGGTCCCAGATGGATGCGTGAATAGGGCTTTGGACAAAGTGAATCTCTCCCTTGTTGGTAAGTTTCTAGGCTCCAGACCTAATATTGATTTTATTAGAAAATGGGCTATTAGAAAGTGGAAACCTAAGGGGATCTGAGTATTACCATCATGCCACGGGGTTTTTTTCTGGAAAAATTTAATCAATGAGACTGATTTGGAATCGGTGCTTCTGGGAGGACCATGGTGGCTGGGTAATATGGGCCTCTTTTTGAAAAAATGGTATCCAGGGTTTGACCCGAACATTGAAAATATAAACACCATTCCAATCTGGTGTAGACTCCCTGGGCTACCATTACAATTTTGGGATGATGAAATCTTGCTAAACATTGCTAAATCCATAGGTGCTCTGATCGGGCTAGATGGACCCATGAGAAATAGATCCAAACTTGCTTTTTCTCGATTCTACATCTCTTCTGAAATGGAGCAGGAGTTACTAGAGCACATCATCTTAAAATCTAAGTATGGAATGTGGACCCAAAAAATTGAATTTGAAACCTTCCATTTAAGATGTAAGCAATGTCATCGTATAGGACATTTCACCAAAAAATGTCCTAATAAGGAGATCTCCACAGAGGAGGATAAACACAAAAAGAAAGAACAACATGAGGGTGTTTTAGAAATGACAAAGGAAAGCAGGGTTCTAGATAGTGAAAGCCGGAGAGAAGAAAAATCCCCTAACTAGCTTGAGTTGAACTACAATAAAAAGGAAAAAAAAAGGGGGTTCAGAACTTCAATAAGGAAACACCTAGTCTGGCGTCCTAAAACCCCAGCGACAAGCTTTGCATGGAGCACCAATCAGAAACAAAGAAGACTTAGAAATGCAAAATCCAGTAAAGGTGACTCTGGAGGTGGACGAACAAGAAGGAACTGTAAAGGTGAATATCATTCCTAAGGATCTAGCTCAGATCCCAAATGACACTAAGGAAGTCTGAGATAGATAATTCTCTAGACTTCATTGAGGAAGTGTTGGAGAAGAACAACATGAGTTCAGAAGAAGCATTACACACTCCAAGGGGCGAAAGTAAAATATCAACCACAAGGAAACTCTTATTTCAGCAACAGATCTGTAGATCTACCTCCTTGCTTTAGCAACAAATCAGTAGATATGCACTTGATTGATAGTAAACAGAAAGAGAAAGAGGAGGGAGAAGTAACACCATTTAAAGAAGATGAGGAACTAACTTCTAGATTCAGAGAGGTCATTTCAAAAAAAAAAAAAGAAATGAAAGGATTTGAAATGATCCCAGAATCACTATACAGTGAAAAGAAAAAGAAACTTGACAATTGGGAAACTTCAACATCCAGAACTACTAGATCTTCTGCTAGAAGACTAGTAGATTTTGGAAGTAGCTCTAAAAGAGGAAGGCCCTCAAAGAAGACTCTTAGATCCAAGAGAACAGAGAGAGACATTGCAGATGGAACTCAACGTCAATTGAGCCATCAGGCAATACCAGCTCCCATTCCTATTTAATGAAGATTATCTCTTGGAACATCCGAGGTCTAAATGGAAACTCCAAATAGAGAATCATTAAGGAGTTACGGGATTCTAGTAGTCCTAGTATTTTGATTTTGTAGGAAACTAAGATGAAAGCTAAGATCCTTGAAATTAGTAAAAAAATTTCTGGGAAAACTCTGACATGGCTGCGGTGGACTCTCAGGGAGCCTCTGGAGGTCTGGCTACTCTTTGGGATAAAAGACACTGTACTGGTATGATTCTTAATGCTAGCACTAATCATCTTGCTATTAAATTTCATGCTATTGAGAACAATAGTGAATGGATCCTTTCTAATATCTATGCCCCTAATACGGTTAGTGGGAGATGTAAACTTTGGACTGATCTTAAGATCTTTAGAACCCAACATACTACAGCCAACTGGCTTATTATGGGTGACTTTAATTCTCCTCTAAACCCAGGTGAAAAATATGGAGGAATCTCCAGCTTTTCCATAGGTATGGAGGAATTTGTAGATTTTGTTGCTGATCTTAATCTCTTGGATGTGGATCTCCATGGGAATAAATACACCTGGAACAACAGAAGGTTGGGAAAATATCTTATCCAAGTTAGACTAGATAGAGCCCTGATTTCTACTAGTTGGATTCTCAGTCAGGACTTCCACCTCTCTTCACTTCCCAGAATTGGATCGGACCACAATCCGATTGCCTTAAATCTTCTCAATTGGACTAAGCCCATCAGAAGCTCATTCAAATTTGAAAAGATGTGGATGGAGCATGATGACATTTATGAAAAAATTAAAGAATGGTGGGTTTGGAATGGTGAAGGCACTGCTCAATATAGATTGATTCAGAAGCTCAAAAATGTTAAAAAACAAGTTAAAATTTGGAATAAAAGAGTTTTTGGTAATGTGTTTGAAAAAAAAGAAGTTAAAACAAAAGCTCCAAGATCTAGAAATCAAAATGAATACAATGGGGAGATCTTTTGAAGACCAAACTGAGGAAAAGAACATTCTTGCGAGCTAGCATATACGTAGTAGAGAAGAATCCTTATGGAGACTAAAATCTAGGGCTATCTGGCTAAAAGAAGGAGATAGAAATACAAAGTTTTTCATATGACCACTTTGAAGCACAGAGCTTGTAATAGGATTATGGAAGTGGCTAAAAGTAATGGCACTATTATAAAATATCCCAACAACATCAAAGAGGAAGCTCTCAATTTCTATAAAAAACTTCTTAATGAGAGGAGTATCATTATTGATGAGGCAATTTCTTTCATGTTGAGGCTATTCCCCAAGAAAAAATTGAGGAGCAGAGATTTAAAGATATCACTAAAGCTGTCACACTTGAAGAACTACAAAAAGCTATGTTTACTTTAGAAGGCGACAAGGCTCAGGGCCGGATGGATTTTCTATTAACTTTTTTCAGAAATTTTGGGAAATATGCTCAGATGATCTTCTCAGAGCGGTGAATGAATTCTATAGAATTGGCGACCTTTTGAAAGAGCTGAATAACACCCACATTGTGCTTGCTCCAAAAAAATGGATGCTAAGGACTTCAAAGACTTCAGACCCATCAGCCTTGTGAATGTTATCTATAGAATTTTTACCAAAATCATTGCTACCAGAGCTTAATTTATTATGAATGATTTAATCTCAAGGCAGCAGAGTGGATTCATTAAAGGAAGGATTATCCAAGATGGAGTGATTATGGTACATGAGACCATACACTCTATGGAAAATAATAAAAAAAAATGAATATGGTCCTTAAGCTTGATATGAATAAAGCCTTTGACAAGGTCTCTTGGGTTTTTTAGACAAAGTTCTAATTAAATTTGGCTTCCCTGCTAAATTCAAAAAAATTATTAAGGCTTGCATCACTACGGTCAGATTCTCAGTAGTGGTTAACGGTGAGCCGGTGGGATTTTCACAAGTAGCAGAGGGCTAAGACAAGGGGACCCCATATCCCCCCTGCTCTTCATTCTTATGGCAGACAGTCTTAGTAGATCAATTGGTCAAGAAATTATTGATGGTCTTCTGAAAGGTTCAAAGCCCACTTCCATCAGCCACACAACTTCTCATCAGCAATTTGCGGATGATACAATTCTTCTCTTAATGGCATCCATCCTTGAAGCTAAGGCTACCAAGGCTATTCTCAACTCTATGAAGCTGCTTCTGGCAAGAGATCAATTATGATAAAAGCTCCATTTTCTTCTTCAATACTCCTGAGGAAAGACAACTTAAAATTGCAAAAATTATGGGATGTAAAATAAGTGCACTTCTAGCCACTTACTTAGGACTCCCTCTGGGCACTAAAAAAGTTTCTACCAAGGTGTGGAATGATCTGTTGGAGAGATTTAAAAAAAATGGCTGGATGGAAAGGAGCCATTCTTTCTAGTGTTGGTAAATGCCTACTCATAAAAAGCACTCTTCAAAACCTGCCTATCTATATCATGTCTCTATATAAGATCCCTGTTGCCTTCAGAGAAAAAATTGAGAGGATTCAAAAAAACTTCTTATGGCAGGGCATGGAGGAGAAGTTTAAATATCACTTAGTTGCTTGGGATAAGGTTTGTACTCCAAAATCTATAGGAGGCACTGGGCATAAAAGACATCAAGAAAATGAATGAGGCTCTTATTGTGAAAATGGGTTGGAGAATGCTATCTGAGAAATAACCTGGATAGAATTAATTAAGGCTAAATACCTTAATCAACAAGTTGTCTTTTCTTTTCTTCAAGATGAGCATCTTCCTTATGGTTCCATTTTTGGAATAACTTAGTGAAGAGCAGAAATTTCATAAAACAAGGAAGTAAGTGGAAAGTGGGAGATGGTTGTGATATAAAATTATGGGATGATAACTGGTTTAATGGCAGCCTTATGGACAGATTTGGAGTAGTCAAAGACAGTCTTGAAAGCAAGTATGGCACTAGAATCAAGGATTATATTGTAAGAAAGGGAAACAAGAAGAAATGGAAAAAACTTACTGTGGATAGAGATGATCTGACCCAAACTATTTCCTCCCTGCAAGATCAGTTGGACCTTATCCCCTTAAGTCAACTCAAAGTTAAGGATGAGTTGGTCTGGAGTAGTTCTATTGATGGGAACTACTCTGTTAAAACTGGCTATAATACTTTCTTTGACAATAGTCAAACTGAGTTTAAATGGAGTAGAATTTGGATGAATGAGCTAACACCTAAAATTAACTTTTTCTTTTGGCTTGCTCTCGGGGCAAAATTCTTACCACTGACAACCTGATAAGAAAAGGTTTTATAATGCCTAATAGGTGTCATCTGTGTAAAAAGACTCTGAGGATATCAGTCATTTGCTTATCCATTGTGAATATGCTACCAAAATGTGGAGTTTTTCCCTTTCTAATTTTAAAGCTTCCTGGGTGGTTCCGAGGGATTTCAGTCAGCTCTGGACCCAATGGAGCCCACCCTACAAACATTGTGTTGTGAGAAGGCTCTGGAATTTGGTAATGCCTCATATTATTTGGAGGATATGGAAAGATAGAAATGATATCATCTTTAGAAATAGTAAACAGAATTATAAGCTCAGTATTGGGAAAATTTCTAATGCTATTAAAGAGAATATTGCTAGATTTAAACCCCCCAAGAACAAGAGTTATCCAGAAAATGAAGAGCATATCTTGTCCCAATGGTAGATTGGAGCTGACAATATCTAAAATAATTTAGGTAATAATATTGATAGATCTTTGATACACTGGCATCCTCCTGATCTTAACTGGTATAAGTTGAACTTTGATGGGGCCTCTAAGGGTAACCCTAGGGAATTGCAGTGGGGGAGGAGTGATCAGGGATCATAAAGGTAGTTTGGTTGCTGCTTATGCCGGTAAAATGGGAATACAAACTAATCATTTTGCTGAAGCATTATCTACTTTATGGGGCCTTAGAATTTCTCAGACTCATAATATCCAAAATCTCATTCTGGAAGGAGACTCACTTAATATCATCAATCATCTTAATCAGTGTTCGCCTCCAAGTTGGAACATCAAAGACTTCATCTTGGAGTCCATAAGTATTTTCCAAACCTTCAATAATATTCAGATCAAGCATACTTACCAGGAGGGTAACAAGGTGGCAGATGCATTGGCTAACTATGGCATAAATGTTAATCACATTATTTGGGATAATAGTGATCACATTCCTGAGCAGATTCAAAACAACATACAAGCGGATACTTATGGGCATACAAATTTGGAATAAGATTAATGAGCATTTGGAGTGGGTCTTTATGAATAAGACTTTCACATGCGTGGATAAGTTTAAAATAACACTTAAACAGATATTGATGGGAAATCAAGGATATATAAAGTATAATGATGATTTAAAGTGGATTTATCTAAAGATTAAAGCCACACATGCGGGAAATATTATGCCTATAACAGCTATTAAACAGTTTTTTATGGATTTTCAAGTCTATGGTAAGGCTGATGATGATCTAGAGTGGATTTCTAAGGGGACTGATGCTCGCGCATGTGGGATCTCATAGGTACAGAGCAACAATTACGCAGGCATTCGTGGGAAGTGTTATGATAACAACACTACACTATTCATCATTCCCATAGCGTGAGAAAAAATAGAGAAAGGCGGGTTGGAAACTGTGGCTATTGTCGAATTACTCATAGGGATTTTGAAGTTTACACTTTCAATCACTTAAGCCCGGTGAAAATGGGAGGAGCCCCTTGTCAGATCGAGCCCAGCGCGGACCCAGAGTGGAAGAATAATGAAGAGCTTTGGAATCTTCTCAACCAGGGAGGCATTACTAATTTCATTGAGAAGATATAGGGTCATGACCAAAGCATTTCCATGTAATTTGTGAAGGATTGGAAAGACCACAAAGTTGAATATGGAGGACAGAAAATTTTGATCAATGAAGAGTTAATCGCCGAAGCTACTGGCCTTGGAATGGATGGGTACCATTTTTCAATAAAAGGATTGACAGTGCCGGTGAGGAGAGGAAATTTGTGGAGGGAAATGAGAAACTAGTTTTTGTCATGGTGGGTTTACAAGTCATCTCTATCCCTCCACCTTTTGATGAGGTCACCCGTATGATGGTGAGATACATCTCTTTAGAGGGAGATTTGTCACAGTGCCCTTAAAACATCTTGTGTTCCTCAATCACTTCCGCAGAAATTACATGGTATGTTTCCCTCATTATTTACTTAATTCTCTTGAGTGCTCCATTTTGGAGTTCCAAAAGCATGCTCGTGTGGTCCCTTTGCATCAAGGTCTCATTTTCTTGTTGCATAAACTTGTGTCTTCTTAAGCTTCCCGGCATTCCAACCTCCCCCATCTCTGTTCCTTCTTTTCCCACCACCGCTGCCGATACCACTCCTTCTATCCCCATCACCATGCTTCTACCCCTTTGACTTCCTTCTCGGCTCCCCTATCATCCCCCCACCTCTGCTCCCACCCCTTTCACCTCCACCTCGAACAGGCCTATAACTAGATCTTCTAAAAGGCTGAACCTGGATACCCCTATTTCGGGGAACGTGCCTCAGGACTTGGAGGTTGCTCATAATCTCCTCCACATTAGCAACATGGGTTCTCAGGAGACACATGCACGAGAGCTCCACTAAAAGGCTGGAAGCTTTAGAAACTGACATGTTGCTGCTGAAAGAAGAAGTAAAAAACTTGTCTAAGCAAAAAGGTAAGAGAATGAAGGAGGAGGAGGCTGATATTGACAACAAACAGGTTGAAGATATCTACAAAAAAATTTACTCCTTGACAACCGACTTGGAAAAACCAAGACTCACCATGATCATAATATGGCTATATTTAGTGCAATTGAGGAGTTTATTGAGCAGCATGTCCGTTGCGTCTCTAATCTCAGTGGCATACCAGCAACTCTTTGGGGCATGGAAAAAGAAAGCAAACAAACCATTCAACAGCTGGATATTACTGACCCTACTCACATGATGGCATTGGCTATGTTCACCTCTGGTAGACTATCAAATCTAGAATTGCCAAAGCCACCAAGAAGTAATTGTGGATCTGTTGTGCTGACTTTTGTCATTTTTTTGCTATTTTTTTACTTTTTGGCTTCTCTTATGCGGTGTTCGACTTTGTTTTGGGGTAATCATTTTTTTTTATGTTTATCTAGATCTTGATTTTTTATAATGTTTTCTCTTCTTCTAGGCCCCTTTTTGTACACAAGGTATAGTCCCTTTCAAAAACTATTTACCAATAATAAAAAAACATAATGATGTTTTGGGATGATAAAAATATGTTTTTAAACATTGGTCTTTATAGGTTACTACTAAAATAGTATTTTTATGTCTTATCTCTTAGATCTTGATCCTTCTTCACCACTTTGTTATTATTTCTAACACAAATTATTGATATGTTTAAATATTCATTGAGATTACAATCCATTTCTTGTTTCGAATGTTGGTGGTTGTTAGAATTCCTATTTTAATGTTAAAATAACACGATTTCTATACTCTATCTAACTATGAATTCACATATGATAATCTATGAAATATATCTAGATAATGTTAGTATAGTATAAAAATAAAAACTTCAATTCAAACATTTTATTCAAATCTTGTAACACTATCCTAGGGCAAGTTGTTTACAACTTACGAATTTTTGACACAAAGTTATATTTTTAGTTATCATAAACATCTTTGAAGTGTGCACATTCTACCATCCAAGATAACAAAATACATTAATGGAGTGTGACTTCTTGGATCTTGTAAAATGTTTGGCATCTATATTTTATGCATAGGTCTATGCATCAAAAGGATGTAGGTGTATTAAATTCAAATGAAAATAGCTTAAATGTACCTATATATTCCAACGTGATAAAGTAAATTATCCCACACCTTACAATTTATACCCTAGTTTCTAGAATTTCAAAAAATAATGTTCAATTTTGCGAGCTTGGACTCTATGAAATACTCAAACTTTGGAAATCCATAGTATTGTTTAAAGCTTAAGAACTTATAGACACAAAATTACCTCTGTAGTTATTTTAATTTATAAGTATTGGATTTTTTATATTTTAAAATTTTTCTATAAAATGATCACATCTTAGTTAGCAGAATGTGTATCCTTGAAAACATTAGAGATAGTTTCTAACACAAATAAGCAATTTTTGATTAGTTAGAATAGTTGCGAGTTGTGTTTTTCATTATATTTTCTTTAAGTGTAAACTATTTTCCATGGAATTTTAAACTCAAATTAAATATAGATATGTTTTATTTCAATACTAAAAATTGAAATCAACATGCTTAATGTTTTGAAGTTATTAATTGTTTGCACTAGAATCTATAATCTGAAAATTTAAAAGTGGAAAGAATAAAAAAATCAAATAATTTTTTGGATTGAAGTTTTGTGTTTACATTATGCCAACCCATTGAATTGTATTTTTGCATCCATAATAAATGAAAATAAGAGGACATAGTTTGTTATGAGCAATCCTTGTACAACATCAAAGAATATAGGTGTGAATGTTATCAATGTTGATGATAAATAATCTTTTGAAGCCAATGAACCAAATAACCACCCAAATGTGCAAGTGCTAGGAAATGTTACTTCCACTAAAAATGTTTCATCACTATGGGGTAGAAAAATGATGATATGGAAAATTATATGTGATATGAACAGGGATAATGGGTACCCCATCAAATTTATAGAAGATAAGTGGGTCATTCATTCCAAAACTTTACCTAGTTATTTTTTTTAAAATGACGAAATATAAGAGGGGGAACCCAATATTTTACTATAAGAATAGAAAATATTTATCATGTAATGGGCCATGGGTTGTACATCACACATTTAAAATCACGTGTTGCTTAAATTTGTGAAATCAGGTCCAAAACTTTCAATGACGGGGTTTCTAGAAAGTCATGTTGGAAAGGATTTAGAAATGGACATATTGATTTGTTAATCAAAGTAGCAAAGGGAATGAAATAGACAAGGTTTTAATTCTTAGACCCAATATATTTTATGTTTTTATGACAACTTGATAAATATGTGTGTAAAAAGATAAAATGGGTCTCAAAATATATGGATTTTTGATGAGACTTGATTGCAAGATGGAAGGAATTATTGCATGTTATTCATTTCTAAAAAAGGTCAACCAAGTGTGTTGAAAATAATGTCTAAGAGTAATGAATTGATCATAATATTATCATGTGGCAATTGTAGGTGGGAAGAGTATCTTAGGATTTTAACTCTTTAATGTTAAAATAAAAATTCAAAATTTTATATTAGGGAATAAACCAGGGGCATGTATAGCTACCCAACCCACACAATTATGACTAAGTATTTATTTTTGAATTAGATGTATCATTATATAGATTTTTATAGGGAGGAGTTTCACCTACAAATAGAAATTCTCATATTTGATGGACATGGAATTCATACCAAACTAGCAACAATTGAAGAGGTAAGGGCTTTATGGATTAACCTACTAACATTTTCATCGCATTTCAACCACAAATTGTAACCATTAGATATTAGTGTGTTTAGTCTATTTAATACCTAATTCAAGAGTGAGATAAAATCATGCATGAATATGCATCATAATCTAGATATCAGAAAACAAGACTTGGCTGATTTAGGAATCATGACATTCAAGAGGGCACTAACTCATGAGAATATTAAAATAGGATTTAGAAAGACATGTATATGGCCCTTAAACCTTGAAGCAGTGGTAAATGAAATATTTATAACTCAATTCCATGCTGAAGAAGATGAAGCTAGTGTTTATGAAAATATTTTAAGGTTAGCAAGGTATAATGAGGAAGATATTGAAGTTACTCTCATATTCATGGAACAATAATCATAACAATTGCATGAGATAATTATTGTTGAAGATGAATGGCGAAAAAATGTAGAAGATTTTTGCAAAGAAGAACTACAAGAAGTCCAAAAACTAATTAGATTTAGTAATGAAATAGAATCCAAGAGACTCATGTTATCCAAAATCAGAAATCACCAAAATACATTTAAAACTAAATTGACTAATCCTTATAGTGAAAGGGGTGTAACTTTAAATTTTAGTCACCAAGGTTTAAGTCTTTCTAATCAAGTAATTCTATCAAATTTGTTAAGGAGGTAATAATGAAACTTATCTTGAGTGTTAACTTCAATGTAGGATATGCCTCAATGTCAATGTTATCACGTCCTCCTCTCCTAACTAAGATAACTTATTACTATGTAGAATCTAGAGAAATGATAAAGAAGATGGAATAATCGATTTTGGTGAAAATGAAGAAACAATACGAGATACTGACCCAAAATACAACTTACACCCAAATATAAACAAATAAGTAGGCATACAAATTATCATAATTTCTTAAATTACCTATTCAAAGGGTTGGTAAGAAATTAAAAAAATGCAATTAGGTTTTAAAATAATCTTGAATACTCACATCATATGAGTATAGGTAAATGTTTTAAGAACAATAGTCCTATGCAAAAGATATTAAAGAAAATAAGGCAAGGAATAAGGAACATGTTAAATAGAGAATAGTTTCCAAGTTATTTGAGAGCGAAAAATGGAACATATGAAGATTGAGAATGATAATAAAAGGTAGATGAAGGAGTAAAAAGGGGAGAAAAATAAGCATGAAAGAATGGAAAGAGAATTATAGAATTCCTAAAAGGAACTAGAGGTATAGATGCTTAAATAGACTTGAATGAACCCTCTACTTGAACAACATCACATTTTAATATACATTATTAACACATTTCGATTACTTCATCTATAATAATCCTCGAAATAAAAATTAGTTATTAAGGAGAAACTTATATAGGAATAAATGAAAATAATATTTTTTTAAAATATTGTGAATGAAGTCCATTGTCAATTATTTTTCCTTGTAAATAATAGATGTGTGTGTGTGTGTGTGTGTTTTGTTTTGTAGAGTTTTTAATCAAACATAATATGTCGGAGTTATGAAGATATAGCTTTTTCAATTGATGGAACAAGACAAACATGTAATGCATTGCACTTGAGTTAAAATTTGTGTAGTTCATAGATCAAACCCATCAAATATATATATATATATATATATATATATATATATATATATATATATATATATATATATATATATATATATATATATATATATATATATATATATATATTGTGTGTGTGTGTGTGAGTGATAAATTTAATATGTAAGAAATAATTTATAAAAATAAGAATAATTTTATGTGTAGGTGATAATTTCTATTTGTAATGTGATATTTTTGCAATAAAACAATAATTATAACAAGAAAAACCATTTAACACATAAAAGCGTAACCGATGAAATGAGAAACCTAATAAACACCAAAATTTGGACTTGGAAAAATAACACGTACCAATATTTTGAATAGGAAACACTAATAAGAACCAACAATTAAAACAAGAAATGGATCATAAGATAAGTAAAGATTTATAATTTCTCACATTATTCATTTTTATTCACCTTTTAATGCTTGACATTACTATAATATATCATAAAAATATGAATATGAAATTTAAAAACTGAAAAGTTTTTCCAAAACAAACATTCCATTATAAATTTATTGGGTTAGGGATTGAATTTCATTAGTTTTGACTTGTTACAAAACAAAATGATATATCATGCCTTACTTTAGTGAAACAAGGCAATGAAATTCATAATAGGGCATGAGATACAACATTGCATCCATAATGAAATAAATTTACAAAGGTGCAAGTGTAACGAGTACAAACAATTAAAAACATGTAGAAATATATCAAAAATCCTAACTAATATCCACATTTAAAATAGAAAACCCTTATACACACCAACATTTAATACAAGAAATGGATCATAAACTCGAGAGAATATTTAAAAATAATCACCTAAGATATTTTTTATTTTCCGTTTATAGTATGAAACGTGAGAATGTATCAAAAACTACAAATATGAACTATAAATCCTGAAAAATATCAAAAAAAAATATTTCACAAAAAATGTGAAGGATTAGGGATGTAATTTAATTATTTATTATGTTACTAAACATAGTGGGATATTATGTATTGTTGTGGTCAAATAGGGTAGCGAATTCATATGAGTGCGGTGAGATATGACAATACATCCAAAGTCCAAGTGGTTTACAAAGTCCTAGTGTAATAAGTACCAACATTTTAAAAAAGCACATACATTCCAAATAGGCAACCCTTACAAACGTCAACATTGAAAACAAAAAATGGATCATAATCTTAGTGAAGGTTTAAAATTCATCTCCTTATACATTTTTGCTTGACCTCTTAATGTTTGATATTGCAAGAATGTATCAAAAACTAAAATTATGAAATAAAACAAAAATAATGCCAAAAAAATTAAAAACAAGGGTTGGGAAATAAAATTTCATTAATTTTTAGGTGTTAAAAACATAGTAATATATTATGCCTTACTAAGGTGAAATGCATACCATGACAAAGAGAGATGACATAGTGTTAATGAACCATCATCTAAGTACTTTTTGATATTGAGTGTTTTATAGAGCTCTAGCTCCAAGCCTTTTGTAGAGTCCAAGCTTACTTGAAATGAATATGGTGTCTAGAATACTAGAAAATGGGGAGAATTTGTAATGAATGGGCTCATCTATTATCCCCATTGGAAATTTTAGGTGTAATTAAGGTAGTATGTGTGAACATTAATATACCTGCTAGTTTTCTATACACAAACCAATGCATGGCATTAGGTTCTAAACATTTTAATTAATGGATTTTTTCTATATTACATTGATTAATAATTTTTAGTCAATTTAAAAAAATGAGTTAAAATGGATATTCATTAGAATAATTTGAATTAATATAATAATTCAATTAAATATTAAAAACTACCTTCTTAGAATGTTTAAAAGTTAAGTTACATGACCTATTTTTGTTTTATTAATTTTATATATTTTGAAGGGTCGTAAATGCAAGAGCGTAATGAGGAATTCAAATATCTATATGTGTTTAGAAAACTTGGATAGGTTTTGGAGAACACACAAGAATTGTAAAATTCGATCAAGTACAAAGGTGCAACACAAAGTTACGTAGAAGTATTGCATAATGATAAGATTGTGAGTGGACCAAATGGTACATGATGGAAGTAGGATGAGAGGCATGCAAATGTGATAAAATATTTTGAATAAATTAGGGTGCATAATTTTTACAGGTGTAAATAAATATCACAAAATATTGTGTAATAGATAAAATCAAGAGCACTCAAATCTTCCCATAAATCAACACAAAAACTTGATTGCACAAGAGAATGTAGATAGAGGAAGAAAATAACAAAGTAGTAGGAAACACCATAAACCCTACTCAAAAAAGGTTTTGGATCTTCTCAAATACCATATCATGGTTGTTGGATTCCAATAGTGCATGGGAATTTAAACTCAAGTTTGAGTGAGATGAGGAGAGGATTTTAGAAGGAAATTAACAATCGAATGGGCGGGAACAAATGTCTATAAAATATACTCTGTGTCTCATTTAGGAATTTTTGATGTGATTTTGGATGATATAGAACCATTTTTTAATCTATAAAATAATATAATATATCCTTCATGAGTCTTGGAATGTCAACCCTTGTAGTTTTCTAAGTTTTCTACAAGATTTGTAATGACCCCAATAGAGGGAACTGCAGGGGAAAATTTTAGTGGTGAATATTCGTAATATGATGAATATTCCATTTTTGAAAATTTTGAAAAGGCAATTTTTTTGGCACGGGTCAGTGACCTGTTCACCTAAAAATTACACTTTAATTTTTTTTAGGGGTCGGCTTTGCCTACCCTTGAAAAATATCCCCTATATAAACCTAGATTATTCACCAGGTAGAACACTTCTACTTCACATTTTTCAACAATATGATATATCCCATATTATAGACGTGCGACAAGGGGGTAAGTTATTGACGCGCGACAAGGAGGGTTTGCAGACAAGGAGATACTACAGATATTGACGCATAGTAGACGCATGAAAAAGAGTTTGTTGATGAGTGACATGGAGATTTTTTCGATGCACAAAGAGGGCGAGAGGTCAGTAGACGCGTGACGGAGATATTTCTTCGTCGTACGCAAAAAAAATCACAATGACATGCGTCACTAGGCCTCGGTGACACGCGTCACTAAGGCTTCATCAGACCTTGACGAGATAGTTGACGCGTGACAAGGAGGTACAATAGATATTGACGCATAGAAGACACACGACAAAGAGTTTGTTGATGCGCGACACGAAGATTTTTTGATGAGAAAGCAGAGGGCGGAGGTTGCAGACGTGTGACAGGAGGTTTTGCTATCGCGTGTCAAAAAAATGCAATGACGTGCGTCACTAGACCTCAGTGACACGCGTCAACAACCTTGTTGACGCATGTCAAAGAGGTCTAGTGACGCGTGTCATTGCATTTTTTCGACGCGATAAGTAAAATCTCCCGTCGCGTGTCTACGTGACCTTATCGTAGCACTCGACAATCGGTGAAATTTTTCCATACAACCCCAAAATTCACCTTCCCGCGAAATTGGTTCCGGGATATTTGCGAGTATTCTCCACCTCCGATTTCCAAGAGGTCTCTTAAAATGAACCCCGGGAACTAATTGTAGATGTCATGAAAGGCCTTTGATATAGTAAAAATATGATGTAATTATAGGCATTTCTATTGTGTTATAATCTATGAATGACATTAGATCATCTCTTAATCCTCTATGTTGTCATCAATTTGTATCGATCTAGGATACATACCTTAGAGAATATATTTGAGATTAAGAGTACTTGTAGAATGCCGACTATGAGACAACTAGTCAAAAATAAAATACACAAACACAACTATCATGGGAACACTAGAACAAGTAATTATGGAATTAATGGGTGTAAGTACTAGGCTTAAGGTCATTGAATAAGAATGATGAAGAGGATTTTTAGAGCCAGATACTTAAAGTGATCATGGCATAGCTGCAAGAGGAACGTGAAATGAATGTGTCATTGGAGATGAAGAGAAAGGAAAATAGGAATCCATTGGTATGAGAGAAGTGTGATTATCAAAAATTATTTTAAGAATGTTCTATGGACCAAAAGTGGATGTCTCATCATTCTCTAGAAGGTTGGATCCGAGAAGAATTCATATATTGTCTCACAACTATGGAAGAATACTTTGAGTTTGAGGAGACCGTAAACTCGTAGCGCGTCAAAGTGACACAAAAAAGTTGAAGGAAAATTTGGTGCTATAGTAGAAGGATGTCCAAAATGAGTGAAGAAGGAGAGGAAATGAAAAAGAGTGAGTTGGGGTTGCATAGTCAAACATATGGATAGAAATTGATTTTCTTATGACTAATAGATGTGTTTGTTTGATAAGTCACAAAGTTTGAGGAAAAAAATAAATGTTAGTTAAGGATTACATGGAGGATTTTAAATGTGTCATGATATGGTATTAACATGTTGAAGTTAACTTTGTACAACATCAAGTGGTATATAAATGGCTTGAGGTTTTGTATTAAGTAAGATATAAGCCTTATGCACATACGGACAATGGAGGAAGCTTATTGAATAACCTTAAAGGTAGAAGAAAAGTTTACACACAAGATCCAAAGTAGATCCAGAAGATGAAGTTGTAATGTGTGCAGTAGAGGTGGAAGCGGTTTAGGATATATTAAGCTAGAAGAAGATGTGTGCAACCATCTGTAGAAGTTTACCTAAGTTAGTGAATGAGATGATGAATCACCATAATATTCATGGGGGCATGGAATATTTTATCGAGGAATAAGAGGAGGATTCTCTAAAACATGTTTCAAGTTTGGAATCATTTGACATCACACATTCAAATTCCCAAGTATGCAAAGTGACATTATAATTAGATGAATGCAGTATACACATATGTAACATATAGTGATGTAGAGTCAATAGGATATGTGGATAATTATGAAGGCCCGCAGTACTTGAGAAAATGTTGGTTCCCAAATCTAACACCATGGATAAGGAAATGATGTAAAGATGGAAAGAAGAAAATATATACCCCTTGATATGTAGTTTTATATTAAGGAATGGATCTATCTATCTATCTTGACCATGCCTTATGGGAATGATAGGGAGGAACATGACTAAGGATGTGGTTGTATTCCTGCTACTTTATGGTTTTTCTTGAAATAAGGTGAGATAACCCAAGGGGTGGATTGAAATATAGAGGAAATGTTATATTTCAACCCTTTGACTTTTGAACCTCAATATGAGATCAAATGCAATGATCATTCAAAATAATGGTCACACAATAATTGCAAACATTTGATACATTAGAAACGATCCATTGAAGCTAGATAAAATGTGATCACAAACATCATATTTGAAGAAATTGTTAAAAATTTGAGATATGAATATGTTAGGATGTTAAAATTCACAAACCATTAAATACACTTGAAATATATAGGATAGGTGTGATTTGTAGAAAAACACATGTAAAATAGGAAAAGGTGATGTGATTTATAGGGGTAAGATAAAATTGTACTTGGTTAAATGAAGTGGGGGTGGTGGATCTAATGGGAGAAGTAATAATGCTCACCATTTCATCTTGTTTCTTCCAAAATTTAGGAGGACATAGATCAAGAAAGCACAACCTTCAAAGGGGAATTTGTATTCATTGATACCAAATTCATGTAGACACTACCATATAATCTCTAAAATATTAATAAAAATTTTGGTCATAAAACCTCAAAAACATCTATTGCATCAATTCCATAACACTCGAAATACAATCAAGGGTTCTAAGCAATCACCTCTAAAGTAATATTTCAAAAATGATTTTAGAACCAAACAAATATTACAAAGTAACACTACAACACAACATTTACTCAGAGACCAATCTTATGCAATAACTAGAAATAAATCCTTCATATTTCATTGATTCAACAAACATAAGATTACATTAAAAGTTATATTCCTCAATTGTACTCTCATTTACATATTATAATTCCCATTGAATTGTGGAAAAGTATTTTTATACTTCAATTAGACAAGGGAGACATAAAAATTATCTAAATAATATCTAATGACTATACAATGTAATCACCTTAGAAAAACCCAAAAATTAGAACCCCTAAAATGAATACATGCCTTCATTCTTATACCAAAATTTCCTATAGGGCCATAGGTAATATGCCTAGATACCCCCCCAATGATCCTTGAGAACAATAAAATTGTGGGGAATTTGATCCTTGATCTATCAAGTAGAAGGATAAGTTGTTCCAACCAAAATTATCCCATTTTTATATGCTTAGATGAAATGCTTTTGAACCATGATTAAATTCCATGGAGGAGTGGAGAATATTCCTTTTGTAAACAAACTCCTTTTTTTTCATTTTCTACTCTATCACCATCATGTGTGTGCCTCCGGGAAGAAGAGTTTTTAATCATTGCAATCATATGATTTGATTCTTCCATTTTTGAAATAATAATGAATGGAAAGAAATAAATAATTGGGAGGGGAAAATGAATAAATAACATGCCTACGGAGGTCAAGATAATTTTTTTCACTCTTTACTTTATCCTCTAATTTATTCTTGTATGTTTCAAAGAATTTGAACATCTTAAAAATGGGGTCCTCTTCTATCCCTATATGTTAAAGTAAGACCAATTATTTCTTAGATACAACACTATAAAATTTAGTGGAAATAAATTTCTTTTTCTTGACCCTTTTAGAAAATTTATTAATGTATTTCTCTAAATGAATGAATTCCTGGATGAAAGAATAGTTGAAATAATTTGGAGATTCCAACTCACTTGTAATATGTTATTGAACAATATCAATCATATTTTCTATGTCTACAGATCCTGGAGTGTAAGTATCCTTGAGGGAAGAATCCTCTCAATTTTTGAATCAATATCATCAGGTATTCCGCTGCCTTTTCCCTCATATTTTGGAGCTTTCTTATGTAGACCCCTAGAGTGTCCATTATCAATATAGTAGCCCCCTTATACTCATATTGATTTCCTTTAAAATCTATGAGAATTATTCCTTCCCTCTCCACCACTTCATCATATAAAGTATTGATAGTTTCTAGCTTGGGCAATAATCCATCCCAATACTCAAATTTTAGTTGAAACCTATCAATCATTACTTCTCTTACTTCATGTGTTTTTTCACTTGATTATAGCATTCAATTATTTATTTGATGAATTTTTCCTTTTCTTATTAACTTATTTTCCCACTCCTTGGCTTGTTCCCTCTGCATTTCAAATCATCATCATTATTCAATAATTTTTGGGTGGTATTTGTAATAAATTCTTGGCTCTTTGAGGAAGGTTATATCCACTTTTGTACTTAAGTTGACAAGATCTTAAATTTTTCTTTAAGTTAATTTTTGGTCTCTTTATCCTTATCCATATTTTGGAAGATACCTCCCACTTCCATAGTAACTTCATGTTTGATATCCTCTGTGGTCAATTTCCCAAATGGACTTTGGTGATCTGGTAATCATATGGGAAAACCTTATACCTTAAAACATAAATTTTGGGGTGGCTACCTTCATGAACCTTTATCCTTGAGAAACCACCATTGTTATTAACAAAACTCTTTCTTTCTTTTGTTCCTTGGATGGCCTTAATGAAATGATACTTTCAATATCAGATTCATCTACTACACTCTAACCCATTTTTGTTTGTGAGGGTTGTTTCCAACCAAATTCATCTTGATTATTACCTCCTTTATGTTCATGTAGCCGAGGACCAAAAACACTATCATTTTTCCTTTTGGTTCAAGGATATCTAGACTTGAGTCCTTAGTTTGTGTCTCCTACTGATAAGAAGACTTGACAAGTTGTTCTTTAATTTTTCCTCTTTTATCCCTAATTAATTTACCTCTTCCTTTATCATAGTTGAAGAGGGTTGAGTTCTAGTATCAATATTTGTTGTGTCATCGACCTATTCTTCTCTAGGTGTAGAAGGCTTATTTGTTAGCTCAACTTATTGTTGCTCTTGTTATTGGGTTTCATTTTGTGAAACTTCACGAGTTTCAATTGTTTCCAACATTAATTGAGTAGGTTATATAATAGTATATTGTTCATTATTTACATATGTGAAATTTTAAACCCGAGTTTTCTCAACGTATTTTGCATTAACCTATTCCCCCACCACTTTCCCCACCTCACCACCAAAAATTATTATATGGTAGGTATTTATTGTGTTGTTTATTCTCCCTCTCCTTCCTCAACTGAAGTTACTTTTTGGTTTTCATGGAGAGGTCAGCTCTAACATCATGGTCCATCCATCTAGCAATTTAGTGAAAGTTTTCTTTATGGATGGGTCGACACTTCAGATTGCCTCTTCTTCTTGGGCCTCTTGTATCTGAATTTTCGCAATAGGTATAATGATAGGGACCTCTTGTATAGGTTCACTAGAAAATGAATTATGTTGCAAAGGGAGTGGGGTAGTAATAAATACCTCTGGAGTTCAAGAGGAAAGAGTATATACTTTCATTATTGGATTTTACCCTTGTAGTGTGTTGGTGAGAAACTTTGTTGGTATGGAAAATTAGGTGTCTCTACCAATGTTCGAAGTATATGCCCCAATGAATTGAATAGTTAAGCTCCCGTTATTGAATGAAAACTAATATAATCCTATCTATTACTGTGGGTTGGTGAAAAGGTTGGGGATCACACAGGACACTCTAATGAACCAAGTGAAAAGTACTTGTACATGGTACAAGGGAGGAAATTACAACAATTTAGGGTGAAGGAGAGAAGTTAGGAAAATAAGGTTATTATTGTGAGTAGGCCAATTGTAGAGTTCACACCCAATAACTAGAGTAGTTCATCATTCAATATAGAAGAAAGCAATGATGTAAGTGAATAGCAAGACTAACCACATTGAGACACATAATTCTTCATATGCATTAATCAAGGACTCCAAGTTCCTTATTGGTTGTTCAAGATCACTAAGATTCACAAAGTTGTAAAAAGAGAGAAGGGAGGAAACCTAAGAAAGGGAAATAAAATAAAAGTTTATTTCATTTCTTGTGTAGTGATAAGTACAAAGATTTAATATATCTACCACAATTCATAATTTCTACCAAAAACACTAACTTTCAAGATCTTTTCAAATGGAGAATCCATCCAAATTTTTAACGATGTGAATTGACCTCTCATCTTCCCTCACATGACTCTTCATGTTCATATTCCACTCATGAATTTTCTTTTCAATTAGAAAATACAAATTAAGTATTTATGTTATTATTTTGAAAAAATACTTTTAAAATTTTAAAAATATGTCACTTAAGTGAATAGGAAAAAATATAATAAGTATGCCCAATGAAGAATTAGAAAGGATAGATAAGGAAGAGGGAGAAAGAGGAAAGGAGGGAGGAAATGAAGGAAACCCACTCCTTATGATGATCTAATTGAATGCCTTGATGTAGTAATTAAATTTGAGTGGAGAACTCTGATACTCTATACTGAAATAAGTCTCCTCCTAAATGGTGAAAACTTGCAATCTTGAGATCATTTACATCATGAAAAAACTCTTTTTGAATGATAAACAACTGCAGCCCCTCAGGAAGATCAAGTGAAGAAGTGAGAAACACTTGATCACTAGACTACTGTAGATAATGAAGGATGCCACCAAAATACTTAATGAAACCTTGAGCAGCTACCACTTCTTTGTAACCGATCATGTATATGAATGAAGACTTGGGAAAAGTTTATCACACCATGCAACCATGATGTTTCCCACTAGGAATCCTCAATATCTCATTGTGGAATCATGTCTCTATTACCATGGGGAAACTCTTACATTTGGGAAGACATGATTAGATACTTGGATGGTTTACAATGAATTCCTCCATATTGATGGATATTTATAATCTTGAGGGATTCAACCTGAATTTCTCACCTAGCCCACCAACTCTAACTATTTTATCTCACTTTGAAAAACTTACTTGCTCACTCATCTCACTCACCCTGGGGAGGGGGATGCCTTAAAACTAATTCAATATTTGTAATGATGATCTCTAAAGCACTCAAACCTTTTTAAATATCCTTATGGATTGCACCATGCTTCTTGTTTGCAACCGATATACCCTATAATGTCCTTTTGTTCTCGTGTATACCACTATGACCAAAGTGATGCCTTGGGATCCCTGTGGAGGATGAATTACCTTGTTTGAACCTATGCCACTATCCCACACCCAGGAAGATATTGGAAATAAGAGAGATGATTAAATATAGAAGCAACTAAAACTTCCAATACTTAGAATGATGATTTTCTATTTTTAGAAAATTCCATTTTCACTTACTTTACTTTTGATCACCTTTCTTTGTTCCTTTCTATGTTCTCTGTACACACTTCCTTTGAAGAATCTTCCCATTGTGAGAATTTACTATTTATAGTAATTTCTCATGTAGATACTTACTAGTTTTGGAAAGTAGCTTTCCCAAAATCATATTTTTATGGAACTAAATTTTTGATATTTTGTTTTCACTTTATGTCACATATAAATTTTTAGCTCACCTCGATCTTTGAAACAACTGGAAATAAAATTTCAAAAATTAAGGGCATGAAATTGGGATTTCTCCCCATAGAAAATTTGGGTTGTGCATGCAAGTGCTATCACTTGGGTTATGAGGGATCCTGGAAATGATGAAGAATGTAAAAAACCCCATATCAATTTGTGCACTAGTTTACAAGATATGAAGATTTTTCATTCGTGGGCTGCAAAAGTCAATCTGGAAAAAATGACCTAATATTATTAAAAATTTGCACCTTTTATGAAATTGTCTCATTTTTCATGATCATGGGAACACGTAGGAATGAATTAAAGTGGAAAATTTGAGATGGAGGAATCTAGAATTTTTTTCCGAGTTAAGGTAGAAACAAAGCAATGTGGGGGAGAATGAAAAAATGGCTAAGTGTCGCTTTTATAAGCGTGAGGAGGAGAGAGGGAAGGGGGAGAATTTTTACCCTTGTACCCTTAGAAAGGGACACCAAAATTGTGCCTTAGCCCCATGATGATAAGTGGCGGGCATGCACACTTGGAGAGGGGGCTTAAAAATTGGCAAAAATTGCTTATCGAAACCTCCTAGGGTCATGTAGTGTCTCTATGAGGTCTAAGGTGGGGGTGAAATTTCATCTCCTCCATGTCACCTTGAAATGAATAAAGGAACACCAAAATTGTGCATTAGAACCATGGTGATAAGTGGAACTAGAAAATTCTTCTAATTTCGAGAGCATTTTTTAGAGAGAGCTTGAAAATGAAGTTGTCAGAGCTCCCGGAGGTATTTTTGGGAACTTCGTTATATTATTGTGATTGAAAACATCATTTGCAGAATAATGATATGGGTCTCAAGGTCTTGTTATGCCTATAAAACCTTCAAAAATGAACTTATTCCTTGAAATCACTAAGTGTGCCCACCAAAAATGAGTTCCCCTAAGAAGCACCAAGGGCTTGTGGAACATATGAATGTTCCATCTTGTATAGGATCCTATTATATTTCTAATGAGTTTTTTTCCTCCTAACTCCTTATAGAGCTTGCACAATCATCATCAGACGAAGATGAGGTACCTTTTGACCACCTTCACTTCACGGCGGTTGAGACTAGGTCATATGAAAAGCCATGTCGAAGTAAGGGGAGGGAATATTTTATCGGCCCAATTTTCCCCTTGGAAAGGGATTGAGGGAAACAAAAGTGAATATTATCCAGGTGATGAAAAATTTTAAGCATGCATGAGTTATAGAAAGGCCTAGAAATTTGGCAAAGGTCGAGGAGGCCTCCGGGTCATATGGTGGGTCTATGAGGCTTAAGGTGGGGGTGAATTTTTCTACCCCCTTTTACCCTTGGAAAGGGATGGGGGACACCAAAAGTAGAGCTAAGGGTAGAGCTTGTACTTTGGAGAGGAGCTTAAAAGTGACATTTCCAGAGCTCCCGAATGATTTTAGGACCATTTTTATATGATTTTGACTAGAAACACCATTTTGAGAAGGATGGGATGGGTATAAAGTTATGATTAATATTGAAAAGTTCTCAAAAATGGAATTTTTATAGGGACCACCAGTTGTGCCTTTTAAGAATGAATAGTTCAAAGAAATGCATATTTAAACTAATTATGGAGATCTCATAATCATCTCCCAAAGCTCAGGTGCTTTTTTATAGTGCAAGATCTTTTGACCTCAAAAACTTGCTCTTGCTGAACTTTCTCCTAAACCTCTGGATATTTAAAAAATATTCATAAATCACTTACACAATGATAATTTATAATGAATAAACATCCTTTATTAGTTTAGGACTCCCAATCTACTCTGGGGAATACACGCCAGCCTTAAAAACAACAGAAAGTACCCTTCCTAAGCCTACCAAAAGATAAAACTTGAAAGAGGATCCCTCAAAAGGAACTTGTGATCTTGTTTTCATTTATTAAACACATAGGAAAGGGTGGTATCACAAAAATATATACTTAATGGATGGGGAAATTCTTAGCACATGGGATGGACTACCCTGGGTAGTGGTCGGGGGTTTTACACACAAAAATTTAACACTGGGATCCATTTTTATGCTCAAAAACATGAAATTTTCATGTTGCACATTTGTATGACAATAGTTAGATCTAGATTAGGGACATGTTGTGGATAAAGCATAGTGAGGACATAATATGCATGAATCCCAGAATTCCAATTCATTTCATGGACCAAAGTTTTATCCATTAGGCTTCATAGAGTCATTAGAAAGATATACTACACAACCTAATTTAGTAAACACACACATGCAACAAGGACCAAACACACGAGGTAAGAAAGGAACACACACAAAAGGGAAACATGAGAGAAAAACACAAAAAATGGAAACAATCTAAATCACCTATATACATGTGGGGGATAACCCGCTTTCATTGAAGAAAAAATATATGTATCGAGGGATTACCCATAAATGGGTATCATTGGATGCCTTTATTCCACAAATCCATTAACAAGTTCACTAAAGTATGAACCTATCCTTAGCTTCTTGAGAAATATAGCATGATTTTTAGTATATTTGATGGTTAATTTATTCATTACCTCACCTCTACTACTTTGACACATTCCTCTTGGATTCTCCTTGTTTCTCGTGTTCTTCTCATTTACTTGATCCTTTGCCATTTTCATGAGGATGGTTCTTGATTAATCTTGACTTAACATTTACATGAATTTTTTTTTTATTTATTCTGCATCTACTTCATGACCACCACTTTCATGGGTTGATTCTTGGTAGATGTCTCAAGAGCTCGGCATTATTATCCACTTTTTACTTTTATTTATTTTTCAATTGTTCCAAAAATTCATCTTTCTCATGCTCTTGGTATTTTGTCATATGTTTCCTTATACAATGTGTCATGTATGTTGCATCTTTCTCTTGGAAAAAGAATGAAATTAAGATTGGGAACATAACATGGACATTGTTATCTTATTTTCCTTGTCAATTTTGAGCTTTATCTTCCATCTTCATGTTGAGAGCATTTATATTTTGAGTAGAGTAACCTTTGAAAGGTTGAAGTATGTTGAGAATGCCTCCATTTTGAACAAAACTAGCCATAGGTTAAGGTAATAGTCTGTTTCTCCATTTTTCGTTGAGACATTATCCATCCTCATGAAAAGCACATGAGCACAACATTGGAGCCAAAATATTTTCATTATTATTTTCACATTCTTGATCTCCAAGCACCAAGAAATCCATTTTGGTAATGAAATCATAATCTCTTTAAGTAAATTCAATTTGAGAGGTGAAGGCATGCTTCCATTCTTTCATTTCTTGTCATCTTATTCTAATGAGAAAGAGAAGCTTTTAAGTTCACTAACACACTCATCAAATTGAAAATCATACCGATCTTTGGGAGCATGATCGAAAACATTAAAATTACCCATGAAAAAGGTGTTGAGCATCATTCCTTCTTCTTGATCTGTATTGTTCATCACTCAAGGATTACTTTGTTGCAAGATAAGTCTCTCATCACCACTATCAACATCTATTGGAACTAATTTGTTTATAATATCATCCCATGAGAATTAAACCTTTTCAAACTTTTATTTCATCAACTCATTGTTATGATCTTTTATCATTTCTCTAATGTCTAGATATTCCTCCACGAACAAGGGAAGATCAAGATCATCTTCTAAGGTCATGAAAAAGTTTCCATATTTGTAATTTTTGCATGGGATGTCTGTTATTGGATCATTTGTCCTTTGAACAATATAATTCATTTTTGGATGGGAAGTATCTTCTTCATTTTACCATTGACAAGGATAGTGTTCTTTAACCAATCTAGCTACATATATCCTCTAACATATCGATAGAAGCTTTGAACCAACAACATGCCATATGTGGCGATCATTAGCTATAAGGATTCTCATTTTGATTTTATTGTTAGGAAAATCTACCAGTGCTACCTCGGCATCCTTTATTTGGAAATCAAGAGGCACTTGTTTCCTTTCTTATTAAGAGCCATGGACAAGAGGTAGGCGAAACGGAGAGACCGAGAGTTGTAGCAAGTTTGAAAGGCATGGCTATTGGGCCCCTAAAATAACTAAGTACCTAAGGCGTGAAGCCTTATGGTGCACTCAAACAGGAGGCATGAAGGAATGCACAAAATAAATTATCGGAGAGGCATGAAGGCTCGCACCTAGGAAGGATGGATTTGAGACTTAGTGAGTTTTGGAAAACAAGAAAAGATATGCATAGGGAGAAAATGGAAAAGTGACCAGATACAAATGTGGATAAGACATGGAGACTTGTGGCTCAAGGAAAGGATATTCTAGGGCATCAATACAATTATCATGAATGGATAAGGAGTCGAGGTTGTTAAGGATTAGCTGACACATTCATGCTAAAATAAATCGATTGAGGGAAATTCATGAAAACATCTGCATATTCTTGGGTAGTGGTAGAGAAATCATAAACCGATTCCTTCAGGATTTTTAGGTAATAATGATGAGCAGTTAAGAGGAAGGATGATGATTATTCTAGAATAATGGATGGTTTTCACAGAGGAAAAGGAGAGATAAGTAAGGATGGATGTAGAAGTAAAGATATGATAGGGGATGAGAGATATATCGATATTGGGTAATGTGTAATGGTGAGCTCTGGGATTTCAAGAAAGCTCTACTAGTGTGAAAATTTCCATGAATGTGACTCTTTTGATGTAATCTTGGCTACCATATTTTGGCTAATAAATATAATGAAGTGATTCTGAAACACTCAAGTGACAATTCTTTATTTGTGTGTTTTCCTTATGTTCATATGTGTGTTATGAGTTTTCTTGATGTTATTTCATGGTTGATTCTAATTTAATTGATTTGATTATTTTTTTCTATATTCAGTGCATTGGGCTAGGATTTAATGCTTACATCTTAAATTCCATAAATGTATGCACTTATTTTTTGGTTATATTACATCCTTGTGTTAAGAAATAACATTCTCATGAAGCTCACATAAAGGAGGGGCTCGGTTCTTGCGCATGCCTAGGGTGAGATTCCAAGCTAAACTGGATGATATGCCGATGCATTTGGGAATGGTTGTTGAGGCAAAAAGTGATTAGAGACTACATTTTGGTTCCATTATCGGGACCTCTTTTTGAAGTTGTTGTGAGAATGGTATGTGATGAAAGAGTGCTTGACGTGGATAGCATCGAAGCATGCTTTAAAAGCATGAAGGATGATTTTTCTCAAATATTTAATAATGGACTTGAGTTTGATGCATGTACATGGGTAGAAGACCACTTATATCATGAGCTGTATGAGACCTTCTTTTGTTGCTTTCCAGTGGAGTTTTATGAATGGCTTCAGCATACACATGTAGGTAAAGTTGGTACTATAGACCTCATGCATGGACCCAAGATGAGTATCAGAAGCTACATGATGCCAATCTGACCTGACCCGTGCTCTTGATCACTGGTGGAAAAGAGTGCTAGCTAGTTATACCCTAAAATACGCCATTTCTAGTTATTCTTGTCTAGAGGTTGTTGAGTTTGAGTTCTTAAGGGATCCTAGAGGATTATTTTTACATGGTATCCCCTTAGCCATTGGGATCCTAGTCATTACTTTAAGTTTTGAGGATTCTCCCATTACTGGCCAAACTTCCTCTAAGCATTGGGTGAGGAACCTAGAGTGGAGAAAGATGGCAGACCTTGCGGCTGAAATAGAGAGGGAAGAGAGATAGATGAAGTACTTCATGAAAGGGAGTTAGGTAGACAACACAAAGTTTCAGGAGTGATGGAACTATGGAGGTAGACATTGTAGGAAGGAATTGAGGTTCACATAGAGGACGTGGAACCTGAACAATTTGTACTACCCCATCTTGGAAAGCATGAGAGAGAAACCCCTTCAAATTTTAATGAGAGAACATCACTTGGATAAAAAGAGTCATCGACGTGCATCTCGAGTCTACTTGGTGACCAACCTTTGGCACCTAGTTTTCCAAATCGATAGATAAGTATTACTAACCTAGTTGGTATTGGTCGAGGTATTTGATCAACACCTAGGATGTATAACTTATCATTTGGCACATCTATGATTGCACAATCATTTCTTGTGTTTGGAGGTATATTGTTTGGAATGAAATTTGAGAGAAAGTACAAGTACACTAAGTTTGGTTATCACATTTGGAAGTGGCGCGGGGCACACATCTAGTGGCAGTGCAATATCACAAATTTTTGGTACATAGTTTAGTGTGATAGTGGGGACACAAGGTGTGACCAATTTATGACCCTTTCCAACTATGAGAGGTGGATTTGATGGGTCAGTGGAGTAGGAACTAGTATATCCGGTGGGTTAGGAGGAACATGAAATGGTGGATCTAGTGGATCTGGTGGTGGAGGAAACATTGGAGGGAATAAAAGTTATGGATTAGGTGGGAAAGGGCCTCAATTGCCCGAGTAAGTATTTTTGAAATATCTTTACATCTAATAGATTAAAAAGGTGTTGAGGATGTTGTAGAACATGTACATAAATGTGATTTTTACGGTGTGCGAAGGGGATCACTACCCCTAAATGGAAGGAAAGTCACTTTGCAACAACATTGTAAGGGAACACACATAGTTGAGTACTTGGAATTATGAACCCCATGAGACAATAGTAGATTATATCACGTTGTGTAATTCCTTATTAACTAAATTCCATATTCCTGAGTTTTAATAGAAGAGAATTAACACACTGAAGGAGATTCAACAAGGTATGACAGAGAGAGTGTTTAGAAGTATGATGCATATTTTAAAACTCTCTTATCAAAACTATCATATGATATTCATCCTTCTTAGTATGATCAGTGGTTTGTTAGAGGACTAATAACACCCTTCAAGAGAGCACTTTCACATAATAATTTTGAAGACCCATGCAAGGCCTTGGAGGCTTCCCTACACGCTGAGGTTGTGGAAATCATGGATACCGGTATTAGTCCTTTTCTTGAATCTCAGATTGCTTCCATGGAAAAGAAACTAGATAATATGTCTGCGAACTTGACACATGAGACTCACAGTGGCCTATGGTACATGGATTATGGGGTAGAGGGGTTATATAAAGGACAATTGTCCTCGAGAGATCGGTAAGTGTGGTAACAATATAATGTTATAGTTTCCATGGAGATCATGATGCATGTAGGTGTCCATCTTTTCTACAATGCACAATCTGTAAGAATGTGTCTTAATATTGCAATATTTGTACCTCTACTACTCATGACACAAAGGATTGTAGATTGATTAACCGGATACAAGATGCCATTGATATTGGTATGTGACATACCAGTGTTGAAAAGAATTCCAAGGATGATGGTCATCACTATGAAGAGCAATGGTGGAGCTCATAGAAGAGGATTTCACAAAGAATTTAGAGGCCATGGAAATCATGGAGGTAGAAGAAGTTAATTCCTTGTTGAACTGTTATAATTGTGGGTCTATAGAACATTATAAGCATGAATTCCCTAAATTACTACAATGATCTTAATGTGGAAAGAAGTAAAAGTATGAGGAGTGTCCAGTTATTTGAGCACATGAGCTAGTAACAATGGAAGGATAAAGGCCAAAAATGGTAAGCGTGAAGAAGGTTGACTCATAATGGATGCCAAGGGTGGTGCATGAGTCAGAGTTAGAACCTGTACTTGGTGACAATGCAAGATGAGGCTATACATGCCAGTGAAATACCAAATTAGATACCATTGGTCAAAAGAGAAGAGATGGTGCACAGAAGCATCCAAATATTTCTCATCGAGAAAGAGGTTTACCATGAGATTATGGATGTGATTTGAATCCTACTAGGAGATATATAGTGCCTAAAGGAGTAGTTGCAATAGTTAGAGAAAATAAAATGAATTGAGGCTCTATAGAAGGATCTAGATGAAGTCAATGAAGTATGTAAAATACTCGAGGTAAGAGAATATCATCCCTTTACTATTGGAATGACTACAAGAGAAATTACCACACATAAGAAGAGAGTGCGATCGATAGGTATTACATGCTAACCTTCCCCCTCATACCATTGATTATGATAAGGATATTACCTTGAATTTAGTAGTGAAAAATGGATCCTAAGCAATATTATGATAGAAATGGGTGCATAGGTTAATGTTCTCACCCTAGACACATGAAATAAAATGGGAAGGCCCCTATTAGAGCCATCCTCAAATGTGTTATATATGTCTAACAAGATAAAGGCAATGCCCATTAGTGTCTTGAAGGATACTGCTATAACTATCAAAGGGGTGAGATTCACTAGAGACTTTTATGTCTTGGCACTAGGCGAGGCATAAAACTTTCCAACATTAATTGGGCACCCCGTGCTATAATAATAATGCAGACCTAAGGTTCAATAATGGATATATAATTTTTGAGAACAAGGAAGAATGAGTTTTTATCCTATTGATGATTGGAAGTCAACACCCTATACTAAGTCCTTTAGAGAAGAAGGCCTTGGTAATATCTATGTGTGTACTATCGGGGACTCGATGTAATACACCTTATGAAAGGATTATTTAGTGGGAATATTCTCAATCTATGAGTGATACCACTAGTGTAGCACGTGAAAATTGGGCACACGAGACATATGAGTTAATTAGGAGACAATTGCGAGGCTCAGTTACAAGGGTGACGAAGGTGAGCCCAATTAGGTGTTTGATAAGAAAGCAATTTTTGAGCTACTGATAGGGAAGGCCACCTTGATTTTTTCTTACGATCTATGGAATTCTAGTGGAGATGTGAAATCAAAAGGTAAAGCATGGTTATCTACATGTTTCATAGGACTCAAATGATAATGGTGGGAAATGCACCAAGAAAATATTCTATAATGGCATAAGGTGAGGAAAAACTCTCTATTAGATTCTTCAGAGCAACGTGCCTACTAAAATATATGGATATGATGGAGGGAAACCCACCTTATAACATGTTCAAGAATGTGAGAGAATGTGGATGGGAGGTGCGGAAGCTTTACCCCCTTCCCTCTGGGTGCACAAGTTTTATTCCAAACTACAGGGTTGTGCGTGTGCATGGTACATTCATTGAAATTACACTTTCATAAATGGAACTAGTAGGAGTTAATAGATGACTTGATTCAAACCTTTGAATATCAAATTACTAAGCCATTGGTGAATTAGGCATTGTAGGTTATTAAGATCCTAACTATGGGAGACAATTCCATGTCTTAGGATAGAATTTTAGAATTATTGGGAGAACCTAATTTGGAGGAACCAGAGGAACTACACTTGATCATACCTACATGGAGAAAGAGAAGGGAAATTTTGTCTATGTGATAGACGATGAGTAATTGGACAATGTGGGTGTTAACCATATGATGGGTACGTGAAAGATAATGAATAGTGGTGATGAGTAAGCTCGTACCTACCATGAACCTCTAAAAATAAATAAGGTTAACATCCAATCGAGATACAAAACCTAAGGAGGCTACTATCAAGGATGAAAATTCAGAAAAGTAGGTTTCAAAGATTGTTGATCTATTACACAATTTCAAGATTTATTTCAACACGGGTACCATGACCTTAAGGGAGTTCACCACTCTTTAGGGGAGATGTAGAGGAGGAAGTGTGCCCTATTAGGAAGAGACCTTATAAAATGAATCAAAATTTATGTGTCTGGGTAAAGGAAGAGATAGACAAGATGATCACTTTAGGTATCATTGAAGTTGTTGAGGAATCAGAATGGATAATCCCAATGGTCATTAGCATTAAAAATGATGGGAGGATAAGGATCTGTGTTGATTACATGGATTTGAATGTGGTATGTGTCATTTATCCCTTTCACCAAGGAGATCCTAGAAGGAGTAGTCGGGCGTAAGATCTATTCATTCACAGATGTCTTCTCAGGATATCATCAAGTTAGAATTGTAAAGGAGGACCAAGAAAAGACAAATTTCACCATAGAATGGGGAATATTTTCCTACACGGTCATGCCTTTTGGACTGAAGAATGCACTTGATGTGTTTTCACGCATTGTGGTGCAGACATTTCAAGACTTCATCCATAAGTTTCTTCAAGTCTACCTTGATGACTGGATAATGTACAGACTAGTGAAGGACCATTGCGACAATCTGCGGTTGATTTTCAAGAGATGCCAATAGTTGCGCATATCCCTCAATATCAAGAAATGTCTCTTCACTACTCTATTTGGAACATTGTTGGGGCATATCATATATAAGGAAGGCTTGTTGGTGGATCTTGCCAAAGTTTCATTATTGTAGGATTGGAAGAACCCATGATCCAGAGCATAGCCAATGGATTCATTGGGCATATGGGGTACTAAAAAATTTATTAGGGGGTATGCCAAAATTTTTACACCATTTGGAGGGATTGCTAAAGCAAGGATGTACATTCTATTAGGGAGAGGCACAACAAACAGAGTTTGACACATTGAATAATAGGATTATCACTGAACCCATATTACACTTTCCTTCCCAGGATAAGCCTTTCTATGTGCATGCATGTTGATTCCAAGGATGGCAATTGAATCGAGTGCTAGCACAACTTTGGTGAGGGACTATTGATCACCCTCTTTGTTTTAAAAGTAGGAAGTTGACACTAGTAGAGAAGAACTATACTACTACCGAGGCACGAGGCATTATCAATGATATACGTGCTACACAAATTCATGCATATATGTTGGAAACATCCTTTATATTCTAAAAAGACCACATGGTGTTGAATTACTCAGTAAATAAGCCTATTTTACAAGGGCACATATGTAGACGGGCTTACTATTTCAATAATTTGAGTTTACAGTTGTTATAAAACTAGGTAAGAGTAACTTGGGACCTAACCATTTATCAAGAATTGACTCAAAGTGGAGGATTCAAAGAGCATTCAAGATACAATTTCAGATGCAAAATTGTTTAGGTTGAGACGTGTGCCCTCTAAATTAAAGGATATTGTTATATTTCTCAAAATAGGTATGATGCCAAAGGAAATGAAGACTTTAGAAACAAAATAGTTGGCTATACACATCATGCCCTACATATTAATTGGTGGAGATTTATAAAAATTAGGTTGTGATGAGATTATGTGTTGGTGTGTGTTAGAACATGAGAGCATTGTAATCATGGAGGAAGCACAATGGTATTACAAGAGGGAACTCTGTAGTGAATGCCACCACGTAGAAGATTCTACTAGTGGGGCTTTAGTGGGAAAGAATCTACTAGGATTGCATTGAGTTTTGCAAGGCCTATGACCATTTCTAGTGCCTTAGCAAACCAAGAAGAAGAGATGAAATGCCCTTGAGACCGATAACTAGCACAAAACCATTTGAGAAGTGGGTGATTGATTTGGTAAGACCAATTTCACCGCAGCATGAAGGACCGTTCACGGTATATCATTACTTTTATTTATTACTTAACAAGGTGGGTGGAGAAAATGTCTAAGAAGGATTGCACAACAACCGAACAACAAGATTCTTGTGGGAAAACATAATCAACAGGTATGGGTGTCCCTTAAGCTTGACTAGTGATAGAGGCACACACTTTTTGAATGAGATGGTCAGGATTTTGTTAGCGATTTAATGGTGGCCCATCACAAGACCACCCCTTATCACCCTCAAACTAATGGAACCATTGAGGTATTTAACAAGATATTGAGTCACATCACCGACAAAAATTTGTGATGTGGGAGACAAGATTGGGATGAAAATGTCTTAGCCATATAATGGGCATATAGGATAACCTACAAGAGATTTAACAAGGCCATGCCATTTCAAATGGTGTTTGGTGTTGGGAACCTAATGTAGCTACCAAATCTTAAAGGTGTGTAGGTGCACACACGTGGAGGAGAGCACAAGTGAAGGCATGTAAGGAAAAATTCAAAATAGGTTCTTAGAGAACTAAGTACGCATGCTGCGAAGCACAATTTGGGACTTAGCCATTTTCGGTATTTTCGACAAAACACATGAAGAATGTGTCCATTTGGATAAGGTTCTATCCCGGAAACATGGTTTCCTTGAAGGATTATACCTTACAATAAGAATATCCAAAAATCTAATCATGACATGGAGAGGCATGTGCATGGGGTGACCCACACCTTGACACTTGGGGCTAGATCTGAGGTTACAGAGGAGTTTGTTAGAGCTCAGATGCCTATTTATACATGTGCCCTTGGTAAAGAAATAGAGACACAAGTGAGGTAGCGGAGCTCTGTAGAATTACTTGTGAGAACTATGGGATAAAATGGGTAGATGATTATAGGAAGAATGTAATGAGGGAATGGGGAATGAAAATTTTGTTTTGTGAGTATACATGTATGGATCTAGATATGGTGCATGACTACGGTCTCCCTTCTATGATGTTTTATAAGTAATGCTATGAATGAATATGATAAGGTTACCATGAAAATTGTATTAATATCCTTTCTCTGTATTACCTGCATATTTCTATTGTGCTTTTGTTCTTGTATAATCATGAACCTTACTTGAATGTTAAGTCTATTTATGGATTTACAACTTCCTAGTTCTATTAATTCTGTTAAGTGCTTTTATTTTTATATGACTGAAGGGGTATAGAAGCCATTCTGAGCTCTATAGATTTTTCATGTCCTTTAAATCACTAATTCAAGACCATGAATGATGCCTTCCACTAAAATCACATAAAAGAGAGACTTGGCTCCCTCTTGCACGCCTCGAGTGAGCACCCAAAGGCCTCGCTCTTGGGTGATAGGTTGGCACACATGAGGTTCCCTTGTTCTTGCTGGGTGCAAAAATGACTACATCTTAGTTCCATTTCCGGGACCCCTTTTTGAAGTTGTAGTGGAACATGGCATACATCATGATCTGTGCAAAGAGTGATGACAGAGAGAATAACCCTGGAAGGTGTTGAAGGTTGGTTTAAAAGCATGGAGGATTAATTCACTTAGAGATTCAATACTAGACCTGGGTTTGACATGCAAAGATGGGTGGAAGAAACTCTTTTCCATGAGTTGTACGAAACCTTGTTCTTTTGTTTCCCAATAAAGTTATTTGAAGGGCTCTCAACTTATACATATAGATCAGGGTGGTATTATAAGTCACACCCTTGGACCCAAGAAATGTATCAAAACTTGCAAGATGCTGATCTAACGTGGACCCGTGCTATAGATCATTAGTGGAAGGGAGTATTGGCTAGCTACACTCTGGAATACACAATTTCCACGTATTCATGTCCAGAAGTTGCTTGAGTTTGATTTTTGCGGGAGCCTAGAGGATCATTTCTACATGCTATCCCCCTGGCAATCAAAATCTTGATGGTAACCATGGGTTTAGAGGCATTCCCAATGGCCAGCTAAACCACTTTGAGCACTTGGCGAGGAAGCCAAGTTGGGGAAAGATGGCTGATATAACGACTGAAAAGGAAAGGGAGGAGAGACGGCTCAAGCATAATGAAGCAAGTGAAAGGGAGATCGATAGAAAACACAAGATTACAAGTGGGTTATGGATCTTGACATGGTGGAAATGAGTTGAGGTTCACATGGAGGATGTAGAACCCAAACAGTCTGTGATACCCCATCTTGGTAAGCGTAGGAGAGAAAACCTTACGGCTTCTGATGAGAGTCCGTCGCGTAGAGAAAGAAGAGTTGTTGGCACACATCTGACCCCACCTAGCGACTGAACCTTAGCACTTGGTTTGTTTGAACAAGGGAAAAGTATAGTTGATCCATTTGATATCAATAAGCAACCGATCGGCACCCAGAAGATACAACTTCTCATTTGGGACTTTTATGGCTTCACACACTATTCTATTATTTGGTGGAATGTTTGGACAAGGCACATATACAGCTGGTTTTGGAAGCACATTAGGAAGTGGTGGAGGAAATATGGTCGGGAGTGGCACTAGTTCACAAACTATCAGTGTGTAATTCGGTGGAACAATAGGAGTGTTTGGCATGACAGACACGAGGCCCCCCGTGTACCTAACACAAGAGGATCCGGAGGTGGAAGTGGTGGAGTTGGTGGCTCAATATCTAGTGGGTCCAATAGGAGGAAACATCAAAGGAACCCAAGGGACTAGATCGAGAAGGACAAGGGCCTCACCACCTCCTCAAGTATTTTTGAGATGTCTCTACACTTACCAAATTACAAAGTGGGATAGAAGATTCTCAAAGCATGTGCATAAGTGAAAGTTACTATGGTGCACAAAGGGGATCACAACCCAAGATCGAAAGGCTAGTCAATTTGTGACAACCTTACAAGGATGCGCACATAGTTGGTATAGAAAGTATGACCCTCATCAGACTGTTATGGATTATACCGCGCTGAGAAATGTGTTCTTGGAGGAATTCCACATACCTGAGTTTGAACAAAATAGCATTAGCTCTCTTAAAGAAATCCACTGGGAATGGCAGAGAGTGTGCGGGAATATGATGCACATTTTAAAACTCTATTGTCTAAACTATCTTATGATATCCACCCTTCACAACATGCTCAGTGGTTTGTCGGAGGGTTGATCACACCCTTTAGGAGGGCTTTGTCTCATAAAACATTCACGGACCCGCGTGAAGCATTGGAAGCTGCTTTGCACACTGAGGTAGTTGGTAGTGTTGACACTGGTGTTAGCCCATTTCTGGAGGCTCAGATCGCTGCCATGGCTAAGAAATTAGAGAAATTATCTACCAACATAGTTCTAGAGACTCGCGGTGGGATGTGGTGCACATATTGTAACGTAGAAGGGCACACAAAGGATAATGGTGGGATATGTACTTGGAAGGTGGTATGTGTTGTAGTGGTAAATTGTGAAATATGTCATGGGGACCATGATGTAAGTAGGTGCCCCCTTTTACAATAGCGATCCATAAAAACATATCTTTTTATTGCAAGATATGTACCTCAACCACACATGACACCAAGGATTGTAGATTGATTGACCAGATTCATGAGGTAATTGATCTTGGTGTGTGCCAGACTGGCATTGCTAGCAGTTCCAAAGGAGATGAACATCGGTATGAAGAGCATGGAGATGGAGGTGTGTGTGGAAGAGGGTTTCGCAGAGGATTTCATGGTCATGGTAATTGCGGGGAAGAAGTGAGTTCCCATGTGGAACATGCTTTAATTGTGGAGCCATAAACCATTATAAGCGTGAATGTCTAGATCTTCTACAATGCTCCTGTGGAAAAAAACATAAGTACAAAGAGTGCCCAGAGTTATACGAACATATGAGTCAGCAATACTGGAAGGATAAGGGCACTGCCATGGTGAGTATTAAGAAGGCTGATGCATAATGGCTCCCGTGAGTAATACGTGAATCAGAACTAGAGCTTGTTATGGTAACAATAAGGGTGGAGTCTATACTCATAAGGAAGCACCTAGGCAGAGACCTCTAGTTTCAAGGGAAGAAGTAGTACATGGGAAGTATCCAAACTTGGCTCACCAGAAAGAAGTCTACCAAGAAACCATGGACATAATTTGAAGCTTACAAGGGGAGATCCAATGCTTAAAAGAGCAAACTAGAAAAGATGAGAAAAGAAGACCAGTAGAAGCACCAAAGGATGACTTGGATGAGGTTAAGGAGGTGTGTAAATTTCGAGGCAAGAGAATGTTATTCCCCTGCTAGGAGCATGGTTGAGAGAAAAGGTGCCACACATTGGGGAAGAACATGAAAGGCAGATCCTGCATGCAAACCTCCCACCTCATAGCCTTGATTATGACAAAGAGATCACCTTAAACATAGTAGTGGATGGATGGTTTCTTAGCAACATCCTCATTGACATAGGTGTGGAGGTTAATGTTCTCACTTTGGATGCCTGACATCAAATGGGAAGACTTGCATTACAACCATCTTCAAATGTGATGTATATGACAAATAAGACAAAGGCAATGCCCATAGGTGTCTTGAAGGATGCGACCATTACCATTTAGGGGACTAAGTTCATTGGGGATTTTGAAGTCTTGGCGCTTACCGAGGTAGATAATTTCCCACCTTTACTTGGGTGACCGTGGTGCTATAAGAATAATGTAGATCTTCAGTTTAAGAAGGGGTACATAAGTTTTGAGAACAAGGAGGAGAGGGTGATTATACCACTTGCTATTGGATAGTCCACACCTATACTAAACCCCTTGGAGAGAGGAGGTCCTGGATAGAATATATGTGCACTCCATAAGAGATTCGAGACCATCCATCCTATAGAAGGAATCATCCAGTTTGATGATGCTCAATTTGTTAGTGATACTACTAGTATGGCATGCGATAATTGGGCACATGGGACTTATGAATTGATTGGGTGACATCTGAAAGGATTGGTGACTAGGGTAACCATGACGCGTACAGTTCGGTGCCTAGGAGGAAAGGAAATAACCAAGTATTCTAGGGATGCATACCCCGAGGTATTTTTGAGAGAAATGGAAGCTCAATAGAGGGAGGATGAGTGATGAGGTATGATAGGTTATGTTTTGATAGGCACAATAGCAAGGTGGTGGGCCGTACATAGAAAACTTGTTCGAGTTGCATGAAGTTAGAATTGCGCTCACTGTCTGATTCTCGAAGAACAATATACCCACCGCTATCAAGGATTACAATGGTAATGAACCTACCTCTTCCCACATCTAGGCATGTGAGAGGGTTTGGGGAGAAGGTGTGGAAGCTTTACCACCCTCTATTTGGGTGCACAAGCTGTATTTGACACTACAAGGTTACGCACGCGCTTGGTATAGCTATTCTGAAATTCACCACCAGACAGAAATTGGCAGGATTTAGTGGCTGACTGGTTCACACATTCGAGTACCGAAGTACCATGCAACTAGTTGATGAGGTGTTGCAGACTATCAAGCACCTCACTCTGGGGGATTATGATATGGTGGAAGATAGATTAGTAAACTTACTTAGTGGACCTAGCTTAGAAGTGCGGTTCGAAGAGGAGGAACTAGAAGACATACAATTCGAGCACGTGTGTGCTGAAAAGGAGAAAGGAAAGATGGTATACGTTGTTGATGGAGAGGAGATGGAGAGCTTGAATGTCAACCATTCAGTTGGGATGCGTGAGGTAATTAACAGTGCGGATGCATGTGTACGCGCGTATCATGAACCACTAAAAACCAAGAAAGTTAACATTAGCTTGGAGAAGGAGCACAAGGAAGCCATCATTGGAGACTACTGGTTGGACAAGGAAGTATCAAAGATAATCAATCTCTTGCACGAATTCGAGGATTTATTCCCGCGCGGATACCGTGAGTTGAAAGGTGTCCACCATTCATTGGGGGAAATGAGGATAAAGTTGAAAGATGGTGCGCACCCGGTCGGAAAAGAGGCCTTATAGTATGAATCCTAACATGCGCGTAAGGGTTAAAGAAGAGCTAGAAAAATGATAGCATCAAGTATCATTGAGGCTATGGAGGAATTAGAATGGATAAGTCTAATGGTGATTAGCATAAAGAAGGATGGGTGGATTAGGATATGCATGGATTACAGGGAATTGAACGTTGTTTGTATCATAGATACTTTTCCTACCCCCTTCACTGAAGTGATTTTGGAAGGAGTTGTTGGGCACGAGATCTATTCCTTCACAGATGGATTCTTGGGATATCACCAAGTAAGGATTGCCAAGGAAAACTAGGGAAAGACAAATTTCGCCACCAAGTGGGGAAACTTTGCATACACGGTCATGCTCTTGGATTAAGGAATGCACCTGCTGTATTTTCACGCATAGTGGTACAAGCATTTAAGGACTTCATCCACAAGTTCCTTCAAGTATATTTGGATGATTGGATAGTGTATGGATTGGTAAGGGACCATTGTGATAACTTGAGATTGATGTTTGAAAGATGTTGGCAGTTGAGGATTTCCCTCAACATCAAGAAATGTGTCTTTGCAACTCCTTTTGGAATGTTGTTGGGGCATATCATATGCAAAGAGGGCTTACTGGTGGATCCCGTGAAAGTTGCAATTATTGTGGGATTAGGGGAGCCCACCAGCCAAAGTGCCATGCATGGATTTCTTGGACACACTAGGTACTATAGAAATTTCATTAAGGGATACACCAAGATTTCCGTGCCTTTGGAAATATTGCTCAGACATAAGAGTGCCTTTCAGTGGGGAGAGGCGCAGCAGAGGGCATTTGAAACTCTAAAAGAAAGGCTTATCACCACACCTATTCTACGATTCCCATAATGGGATAAACCTTTCCATGTCCACATGGATGCCTCTAGTATGGCAATGGGAGCCATTCTTTCTCAACCAAGAGAGGGGATTGTTGATCATTCCATGTGTTTTGCAATTAAAAAGTTGACACCAAAAACAAAATTATACAACAACCGAGTGCGAGGCATTGTCAATGATCTACGTGCTCCAAAAATTTAGACAATATTTGTTAGCGACTCCCTTCATACTCTACACTGACCATATGGCCTTGAAGTATCTAGTAAACAAAGTAGTGTTGCAAGGGCACATATGCCATTGGGTACTTTTATTTTAGGAATTTGAATTCAAAGTGGTGGTAAAACCAGGAAAGAACAATTTTGGGCTAGATCATTTATCAAGGATTGATTCAAGAGAGAATGTGTAAAGTATCGAAAACCATGCCGACGCATAACTATTCGAGTTGTAATGCGCACCCTTGAAGTTAGAAGACATTGCTATTTTTATCAAGGAAGATATGGTGCACGAAGGGATGAATGCACTTTGAAAGGAGATGGTTAGCCATATGCACCACACCCTTCATGTTGATCAATGAGGAGTTTTATAAGATGGGATGCGATGAGGTTTTGCACCGATGTGTATTAGAACATGAACATGTGGCCATAATAGAAGAAGCCCATGGCGGGATTGCTGGAGGACACTATGCGGGGAATGTAACCATGCACAAGATCCTAGTCACCAGACTATGGTGGGAGATGATTCACTAGGATTGCATTGAGTTTTGCAAGGCCTATGACCACTTTGCCGCCAGTGCCTTAGAAAAATTGGAAGAAGGGATGAGATGCCCTTGCACCTGTTGCTAGCATGGAACCTTTTGAGAAATGGGCAATAGATTTTGTCAGACCAATCTCATTGGTTGCGCGAAGGACTAATTCGCAGATATCATTTCTGTCATGCATTATCTGACAAGGTGGGTAGAGGCTACACCCACTAAGTATTGCACCGCAGCCACGACTACTAGATTTTTGTGGGAAAACATTATCAGCAAGTATGGGTGCCCATTAAGTTTAACAAGTGATAGGGGCACTCACTTCTTAAATGAAACCATCAGGATTCTATTGGTAGAATTCATGGTAGCCCATCACAAGACTACCCCTTATCACCCTCAAGCAAATGGGACTACAGAGGCATTCAATAAAATCCTTAGTCACACATTGACTAAGATATGTGATGTGGGTAGGAAGGATTGGGATGAAAAGGTGTCAGTAGTTCTTTGGGCATACAAAACAATGTATAAAAGATTGAACAAGGCCACACCATTTCAATTGGTGTTTGGCACAAGTAGTTTTTGGTAGAATTCATGCTACCATCTCTGCATATAGCGCACGCAGAGGGTTGGATGACGAGCAAGCACTGGAAGAAAGAATAGATGAATTGATAAAGTTGGATGAAAGGTGCTCACTAGCAAGATGGAGCCAAACAACTAAGAAGGCATGGCATGACCACCATATTAAGAACAAATAGTTTGAGGTTGGCTAGATGGTATTGCTATATGATTCAAAATTTCTATGCCATCCTGGAAAGTTGAAGGTGCATTGGTTGGGTCCTTATGTAATTTCATACATCCTTGATTTGGGCGCATGCCAGTTACAAGCACTAGATGGAACAAAATTACCTGACACTTCAATGGGAGTAGGCTGAAGCCCTACTATAAATAATGCTTCTTGGTGTTTGTAAATAAGGTAGTTTTTCCAGTTAGTTTAGAATTTCCTTTTATGCTTTTCCTTTCTTGTATTTCCCTTTCACGTTGTTGTTTTGTTTTGCACCTTGGCCACTGGTAACCTTATTACCTTTTTAATTATGAATGCGCAGAGGACCATGCATCATTTTAGTGTGGGGTGATATGATGAAGAGAAAATTGGAGTTATTCTACTAGGAGGATTTGGGTCAGTGGCAAAATAAGGTTACATTGGAAATCCACGTACAAAGGAGAAAAAGTGCAAAAACATGAGGTAGGTGAAAGCAAGAATCATGAGGATGGAAGAGGTTCCTTTAGTGCTGGTAACATGCATGCAAGAGTCTCTTATCAAGATGGATTGTTTGTGTGCCAGAAGGTTGGAAACGTTTTCACGCAAGGATTGAGCATGGGTGGAAAATTTTTCACGCAAGGATTGGGCATGGGTGGAAAAATTTTCACGCAAGGATTGAGCACGGGTGGAAATTTTTTTGCGCAAGGATTGGGCATGTAAGGAGAAGTGCTGAAGTTGGGTGTTGTTTGAGAACACCACATTAAACATTATTGTACAGTGGTAGGTAGCCTAGCCTTAAATGCGTAAAAGAAGGAAAAGCTATAAATAAAAGAATGAGAAGTTCATTATTTTACTTTGTGAACACAAGAAGAGAGATTTTCTTTCAAGAGCTAGGGTTTCGAGAACTAACTCGTGTGAAGGAAAATCCCAAAAAATTAAGTGCAATCGGTCCGTTAGATCTACAAACCAGAGTAGAAGTGATTCACGGGTGTGAGGAACATTGTGAAGAAGTGTCGTGATTGAAGGAGAAAAATCAGAGATTAGGGTTTGTGTTCTAGGGCACGGGGCACATGAGGAAAATGTTCAAACAACTCGCAAGATAACCTAGGAATGAAAGCAAAGGGTGCAATGACAGCCACAAAACCAATAGGTAAACCTGTAGAACAATCCAAGAAGGGAAAGGGTAAAGGAAAAGGAAAGAAGAAACAAGAAGAAATACCTGTGGATACAAATGAGGAATGGTACTCAGAAATGCAATACCTAGATGGGGTTTTGCTAGGGCAAGAGTGGGAGTCCCACATAAGATAGATGACTGTGATCGACTACAATCACCGGTCAAGCACAATCGCGAAGGAAATGGTACTGGAGCTGGTGTGCCCCACAAATAAATGAACACCTGATGGGTTGCCAATCTACAATGATGTGGTCAAGGTGAAAATGGAGAAGGTAGGGCTTCTCCAAATTTTTGAGTTACCATATTTCAGGAATCCCGAGCACTTGTACCAATGGTTAATGACATGCATACACGAAGACTTCTTCTGCTGCATAGGTGCAAAATGCACATAACTCCCCAACTAATTTCACACTTCACAGGCCTAAACTATAAAGGGGATGCACTCATAGATGACCTCCTGGATGAGGAGGCAATCAAAGAAACCATAACATCCTAGGAATTGAAGAAGGGATCAAGGTACTATGACATCTTGGATATCAGTGATCCGATGATGAAGATGGCTGCACACCTTGTCTCCAAGCTAAATGGACAAGAGAGGTGGACCTAGGTGAGAAATCCCTAGCTGAATGTCTGCAAGAAGGTCATGGAAGGCACCGTATACAACATATCCCAATACATAGTAGATGAAATCATAAGCAACGTGGAGAAGGGAGGAAAGATCATATTTGGAAACATTCTGATTGACAATTTTTCTCATAAATCGGGTGCCGGATGCATCCAACAAGTTCGTGTGGGAGTACCCTACTGAAGATCCCTCACCTGTGGAGATATTTCAGAAATACACATGTGAATCAATGATAGGGGTACACAAGGTGCACTTAGACAAATGGTATAAGCACCTTAGGAACACATTCGGGGCTGAATGGTGGATTCTTGAACAACTCCTGTGGTGACCGAAGGAGAAGCGAGTTTGTGGTCTACCAAAGACTTACGCATTGGTAGGTTCATTTTGGTGGATGGAAGTTGGAGTCCATTGTACAAACTCCCATTCTCATTTATTGCCCAATTTTTCCAAGCGGGAGTAAATAGATACAAGGAGTCGAAGAAATTAGACCTTGACTTTACCACCCTTGATAGAGAGCATAGGGAAATGAGGAAGAAGCTGGTCTACCTAGATAAGTGTGCATACGTTAAAAGGTACATGTTTTGGATGTGCATATTATAAGGCCCTTGACCTTACCTATTTTTGGGAGCAATTCTGTAAGTATTTACCTACGTATAAGGAAAAAGTTTGAAAAGGGTGCGTACGTGGAGAATGAGATATCCATCCCAAATGACCCTATTGGAAGAAAGAATCCCACGCTAAAGTGTAAGGAGAGGGAAGAGAAAGAGGAACAGAGGGTGGTGGAGAAGCAGGATGTAGGTACCATGGGGACAAGTACCTACGTCTGGAAGAAGAAGAGAATGGTGGTCAGGGAGAAGACCCCAAAACCTGCGAAGCCACCATCCCCTGAGGAGCCCTCAGATGAAGAGAAGACCACATCCCGACCCCAAGAATTTTTAGCAGAGGAAGAAGAAAAGGGGATGGAAGAACAAGAGTCTGAAGATACAGATGACCCGAACACCTATATAGGTGAAAAGGATGATGATGAAGAGGAAGAGTTGGAGGTGGATCAGGAGCCGATTGATGTCCACGATTCGGGGAAGAGGGAGTAGAAGATACAAATGATGCTTTCATATTTGTAAGGAGGAAGGGTGCCCAAGGGGAGGAAGGCATGGGAGTGAAGAAAGGAGTGAGGGGGCAAGTACCAAGGAGCTAGATATGCCCAAGCTCACTCAGGAGGAGGTGAATGAGAAAGTGACAAGGGAGGTGGAGAAGATAATTAATACCTTGGTTAAAGAGGAATTGAGCGCAGTGTGGAGCTCATGCTTGGTGAGTTCAAGGAAGAGCAAAGGGAGAAGAGTGTGGGTAGCACAAAAGGCCCAACTCTTTTAGTAACTATTCCCAAGGGCATGTACATGGGAAGTAAACATGTGGAAGGGGGAAGAATAACGATGGGATATGTTGATGACCCCAACAAAGTTTTGCATGTGCATTTCCAGAGTACCGTGCCCACCAAGGAGCTCACTGCCATGGAGTCCTTTGATCCTGAGGGTGGATACCTATGCACAAGGAAGATGCTATCATGGGCATTCGACTCCCACCTCGATAAGCCCGAGTTTGAGGTTAACCAAGGAGCGGTACTAGCACTGTTTGAGGGAAAGGGGACAACCCCATTATAAACATGCAACAACTATCAGATGAGAAAATGTGCAATGTGCTCAACAAATTCTCCATGGAAATTGAGGCTAGACTCTTCTCAGAAATGATAGGGTTAAAGTCTTGGAGGACCTGTTGGAGAAGAGGAAGGAAGAAATAGTTAAGCTAACAAAGGAACTCAGCCTTGAAAAGGCGATCGGCGCTCAAACTACAATGAGAATTATAAGAGGAGAAATCTTAAGTGCGCAAAGTTTCCAAGAAGGTGAAGTTCATCTCCCAGGCCATCATCATGAAGCACCCAAACCTCAACCCTCCCGTACAAAAAATATGGTTCCTCCCTGGAGTGTCTTGAGGACTTGATTTGGATCCTCACTATAGAAAGGAAACCTTTGGCCTTGGAGTCGGTAGAGGATGTAGCTGCACGCTTAGAGAAAAGGACAAGCTGAAAGTCATTGTGCTCATAGATAAATACAATAAGGTGCTTTCTAATGTAAAAATAGCTGTAAAAACCACTGGGGTCACATACGACCATTGCACGGACCAGGACAAGGTGACAAGCATGTTGCTTGCTAGTGATGAGGCCGAGCTGAAGGACTTCAAGGAGAAGAATAAAGGCAATAGAGCCGAGTGAGAAAAGATCCTAGCTGAAGTGGAAAGGAAGTCTGAAGCTATTGAGATCCTACGAGTCTCAATCAAAACCCGGCTAAAAGAGCTCTACAAGGTCATTACGAGGAAGATGGATGCCTTGGAAGATCACACAAAGGAACTGGAGATGGTGGTAGAGACCATAAATACAAAAGGGGAAGGGTTAACCTTTGATGAGGTGAGGACATTGGTTAGTGACCTCTACACAAGAGCGTAGAATGAAGTCAGCGCATGGAATACGCTGGAGGCCGACCTGTGGAAAAATTTCCCCTTCTTCTTCTTTAGGAAGTTTTCCTTCTATTCTTTCTCTTCCCCATTCTTTATTCTTTCCCTCCATTCTTTTCCAAGGTAAGGCCTTGCAAATTTTTTTGTACTGCATTCTTTGAAAAGGTTCCCAAGGGCAGAGAACAAGTGAAGTGTGGGGTAATGTTGGGACCCTAATTTAGCTACCAAATCTTAAAGGTGCATAGGAATGCACGGTCGGAGGGAGTGCACAAGTGAAGGCATGCAAGGTAGAATTAAAAAGGGTTCTTGGAGAACCAAGGATGTGTACCCGTGAAGCACAATTCGGGACTTAGCTGTTTTTGGCCTTTTGGATAGAACACATGAAGAACATGTTCCATTTGGATAAGGTTCCAGCCTGGCAATAGGGTGTCCTAGAAGGAATATACCTTGCAATAAGAAGATCCAAAAAGCTAATCATGACATGGAGAGGCATGCGCCTGGGGTGACCCACACCTTGACACTTGGGGCTAGATTTGAGGTTGCAGAGGAGTTTGTTAGAGCTCAGATGCCTATTTATACGCGCACCCTTGGAAAATAAAGAGAGACACAAGTGAGGTAGCGGAGCTCTGTAGAATTACTATGAGAACTATGGGATAAAATGGGTAGATGATTATAGGAAGAATGTAATGAGGGAATGGGGAATGAAAATTTTGTTTTGTGAGCATACATGTATGGATCTAGATATGGTGCATGACTACGGTCTCCCTTCTGTGATGTTTTATAAGTAATGCTATGAATGAATATGATAAGGTTACCATGACAATTGTATTAAGATCCTTTCTCTGTATTACCTGCATATTTCTATTGTGCTTTTGTTCTTGTATAATCATGAACCTTACTTGAATGTTAAGTCTATTTGTGGATTTACAACTTCCTAGTTCTATTAATTCTATTAAGTGCTTTTACTTTTGATATGAATGAAGGGGTATAGAAGTTGTTCTGAGCTCTATAGCTTTTTCATGTCCTTTAAATCACTAATTCAAGACCATGAATGATGCCTTCCACTAAACTCACATAAAAGAGAGACTCGGCTCCCTCTCGCGCACCTCGGGGGAGCGCCCAACACCTGCTAGGTGATAAGCCGATGCGCATGAGGTTCCCTTGTTCTTGGTGGGTGAAAAATGAATACATTTGGCATGGAAGCTATTTTACCAGTAGAATTTATGCTACCTTCTCTATGAATAGCACACACAGGAGGATTGGATTATAAGAAAGCACTACAAGAGCTCATGGAGAACTTAATGCGCTTAGATGAAAGGTGATCACTTACTAGATGGAGTTAGAATACCGAGAAGGCATGAAAAAAATCATGATATGATCATCATATACAAAAACAATTCAAGGTTGGGCAGATGGTATTACTTTATGAATCTAAATTTCTATGCCACCCTGGGAAACTGAAAGTCCATTAGTTAGGACCATAACTCATCTAGTACATCCTTGATTCTAGCTTGCGTTAGTTATAAGTGCTTGATGGGATGAGGTTATTGGGTTACTTCAATGGGATTAGGTTGAATCCCTACTATAAATAAGGCTTCTATGTAGTAAAAAATAAGGTAGTATTACCAATTAGATTAGATTTCCTTCTAGTAATTTTTTCTTTTGGTTGTTTCCCTTGTCATCATTTTCGGTTTGGTTTTGTGCATTAGTGCACTAGTAGATAATTACATTGTAAGAGGTTCTATGCATAGGGGACTACGTATACATTTTTGTGAGATGAAGTAGCAAATATATTGAACACAATTGACAACAAAACTCTTCGATAGTGGACTATTGGGAAAAATTAACACAAAGATAGAAGAACGAGAAACATGATGGCTAAGGTGCATAAATTCATGTGGTTAGAAGGTGGGTTTAGATAAGGTTGAAGAACACAATAAGGGAATGATCGTGGATTATAACATAAGGTAGGAAACACCATGGGGAACTACTTAGTAGACAATGTAAAGGTTTTGTACTTCGGCATAATGACGTGCACAAAGGAGGTTTGTCGTAGTTTAGTGGTATTGGAGTGCCAAAAGGTTATAGTTGTAAAGTGTGAGGGGAATTCATGGAAGTTGATTTAAGTGAAATAAAGTGATTAATAAAAAAGTGATATTAGGACATGTGGTTGGACTAACTCTAAGGCATCGAAAAAGTATACATAAGAGGTAAGAATAATCATTTCAAATAATTTGATTTAAGAGATTTTTTTCTCCCAAGCTCAAAGTGTGACGAGGGCTTTATGAAGAAGAATGATACGGCACTATCACAAACCAGTGGAATCGTGCAAGATTTAGTGTAATCTTGCGGTGTAGCAAGAAGATGAGAAAAGAAAACAGAGGAAGGAGGTTGCGTAAAAGAGAAGTGGGGAAGCTATTAAGTTAGGGAATACAAAAGAGGGGATCAATGCACCTAGGGCATGAGGGAAATAAGGAGGAAGATGACATCGAAGAAGGTTCAAACAAAGAGATCAATGGTGGAAAAGGAGCATCCCATGGAAATTTACTCAAAAATGTAGTACCCTCTTGGAGTTATCAATGCAAAAAAGTGGAGCTCAAATCTATACAAATGCAAGATCAAGGAATAAAAAAATAGAACATCCGATAATGAAAAGATGATGCGGGAAGATCTAGTATCGACACTCCAACAATGGATGAGCTTGGAAACCCTAAGGTTGATGACTCGAGTGTAATAGTAAATACAAAATATTGGATTTTTACATCTATGGGAGTTGTCTTTCTTTGTTAAACCCACTCCGTTGTTTAGGTGGTTAATGGCATGGGTGCATGAAGACTTATTCTACTTCAAGGAGATGAATGAGAATCACGAGACCATTTAATTTGGATAGTTATAGGCCTATAGAACACTAGAGAGGATATGACACTTTATTTATGTGCCACTACCAAGATTGAGGAGTTGGTGAAGAAATTGAACTACAAGAAGGGAGGTTGGGCACAAAGATCTTCCAGACCCATTGTTAAGAGTATTCTCCTTGCTCATTAGCTACAATTTGGGTGCATCAGAAAAGGTGGATGAACATTAATCGAAGGTTCTTTGTATGTGGCCTATAGGGTTTCAAAGAGGGCACACTACATTTTTTCTAAATTTTTGCAAATAGCATTATCGAAGAGGTTTGGGTGCAAAATGAGGAAGGAATAAATATCACATGGGGCTCCATCATGTTATTGATTGTGTTCTCGGAGATTGGTGTCCTAGATGGACCAGATGGGAACATTTGGGTTCACCCACCTACACAAATGTCCCCCGTAATCTAATTCATGAAGTTTACCTACGATGGGACCATATCAAATGCTTACAAGTCTCGGATGAACATATGATTCAAGAAATTTTGTAGAGCTTTTGAGAATGAGTGGTGTATTCCCCATGAGTTACCATTGGTTGTGGGGAACTAGATAAAATTTTCATGTTAAACAACATTTTTGTATAAAAAGTTTATGATGGCCAAGGGAGAGATGGGGCCATGGTGCAAGCTCCCCTTTACTTTCATGGCCAAATATATGAAGTACACCATCAATGGATCAAGGACATGTAGAATTTTATTTTTGATGTAGACAAGGTGGATGTTGATGTCCACATGTTGCATGTTACATACAAGTATGGCACTTAACCTACCTATATCAAATTTTTTCAGCAATACCTTTTGGACTTGTAACCCCAGTGTCAACATTACCATCAATGGATACATCCATTGGGTGTTTTTATAGCTACACCCCAAAACACAAGGGGAATTAAGGTGGAGGTTACATACTCCCCCTTTCCAAAGCCATAAGGAATGCCAATTCCACCCATGAAAGTAGTACATGAATAAGAAGAAGAAGAAGAACAATAAGAGTAGGATGAAGGGAAGTTAGATACTTCAAGGAAGAGGAAGTACTACACATGATGGAATGGAAACAAGGGAACTAGTACTTTAGTACATGGTGGAGAAAATGCTTCATTTCAAGGGCACGAGGGAGAGAAGGAAGGGAAGGAAGATAAGAAAGAGAAATAAGATCTTGAAGAAAAGAGACATAAGACACATGACGCATCAAACCTCAAAATAGGCTCAGAGGAAGGAGAGGAAGAAGACCCCACCAATTGCAAGGTAGAATTAGATGTAGAGTTGGAGGGGAATGAAGCTGATGTGGAGGCCACGAGATGTAGGAAAGGTGTGAGAAGAAGGGTAGGGATATTCTACAGGGGTGGAGAAGAGTCTAGCATGTGAGGCCTCTACACCTCGAATACCAACCTAAGGGGATATTAAGGGGAATCCTTTACCATAAAGGATAATAAGGGATTCACCCCGAGGTGAATAAACAAAGGAAAAAACACAAAGGTACATGAAAGACATGGAAACCCATGTCCCCATATATGGACTTTGTGGATGACCAAAAGGTCCTACGTGTGAGATTCCAAGACACCCTCCCACCAAATAAACTTTATGGATGGGATTTGTGGAGATCAAGAAGGAGGTGTGCATAGAACTAGAAAGATGCTTAGCTAGAGCATGCAATGCCACTACGAAGAGCTTGAGTTTGAGGTCAATGATCATGTGATTGAGACCATTCATTTTAAGAAGAAGGAAGGAGAATTATACAAAGTGGTGGATCCTAACTTCTTAACATACAAGTAGGAATGTAATGCATTACAAAATATTCTCTTAGAGGTGATCCTACATAGTTTGGATGGAGGGCCATTGCTCGGACCCTTATAATAGAGAAGAAAAGAAAGGAGAAATAAATAGATGAATTTCACTAAGGGTTAAGGGGAGAACATGTGTGAATAAAGGAGGCATATGATCAATTTGGTGCTCTCACAAAGAGAATCCCGAGACAATCTCCGACATTAGTGAGCCAGAGATAGGACCGATTACGGGGATGAAATGGAGTACCTCAAGGACCTCATGGGGATGTTACTCATTAACATTAAGGATGGAATGGGCCCCATAGATGCAAATCTTGCAAAGAAAAAAGAAGATAAAAAGGTCATCATTGAAGCCTAGATCACTGAGTTGGAAGAATTGGTCTCCCAACTCATGGAGGAAAATATCTTGGTAGATAGGGGATTCAATAGTTATAAGATGTGAGTCAATCACTTATGTGTGGTTAATAGAGGAATATGCATCCCTCAAAGTTTTGTAAGATACCATCCCCACCAACAAGGTGGAGCATGCACAATTGGTCATTAACACCACGACCTAGAAGGATAAAATAAAGACAAAGTGTGAGAAGCTATACTTCATAATCAAGTGAACTCTAAAACTCCATCATTGAGTAGATAGATGAGTTTGAGGGTGTTGTGCATATTTGGGGTGGCTATCAATATGTTGAAGGTGAGAGTGGAAGAAATTACCCTAGACCGGTGTGTCAAGTATCATAGGTGAAGTGCCAGGGATGTCCTTATCAAAATTGAAGGATGAGATAGATGCAAAATTCCTAGAATTCATCTAATTGGTCATGTAGCATTCCCCCATTCCTCAATTATTTATTCAGATTCTCTCCCAACCACTATTCTTTATTCTTTGGAGTAGTATTCTGGTCGACAATATTTTTGTTCAGGAAGTACAAAGGATTTTAGGGTGAAAACTAGTTTAGTTTGGGGTGATGTTGGGCCCCTAAAGTAACTAAGTACCTAAGGTGTGAAGCCTTGTGGCACATGGAAGAAGGGCTCGAAGGCACGTGAAGAAGTAATTCTTGGTGAGGCATGAAGGATTTCACCCAGGAAGGATGGATTCGGGACTTAGTGAGTTTTGGAAAACAGGAAAAGACACACATAGGGAGAAAACAAAAAGTGACTAGATACATATGTGGATAAGCTATGGAGACTTGTGGCTCAAGGAAAGGATATTCCAGGGCATCAATATGGTTATCATGAATAGATAAGGAGTCGAGGTTGTTAATGATTAGCTGACACATGCATCTTAATGGAACTCGATTGATGGAAACACATAGCGACATCCGGCATATTATTGGGTAGTGGTAGAGCAATCATAAAAACCGATTCCTTCGAGGCTTTCACGAGTAATAGTGATGAGCGATTAAGAGGGAAGGATGATGATTATTCTAGAATTATGGATGGTTTTTGAAAAGGAAAAAGAGATATAAATAAGGATGGATTTAGAAGTAAAGAGAGGAAAGGGAGTGAGAGATATATCGATATTGGGTAATGTGTAATGGAGAGCTCTAGGATGTAAAGAAAGATCTGTTAGTGTGAAAATTTCCATGAATGGGAATATTTTGATGTAATCTTGGCTACCATATTTTGGCTAATAAATATAATGAATTGATTCTGAAACACTCGTGTGATGGGTCTTGATATGTGCATTTTCCTTATGTTCATATGCGTATTCTGAAGTTTTCTTGATGTTATTTCATGGTTGATTCTACTTTCATTGAGTTGATCATGTTGTTCTATGCTTGGGTGCATTAGGATAGGAGTTAATGCTTACATCTTAAATTCCATGAATGGATGCACTTATTTTTGGTTATATTACATCCTTGTGTTAAGAAAAAAGTTCTCATGAAGCTCGAATAAAGGAGGGGCTCGGTGCTGCGCAGGCCTCGGTGTTCTTCTAGTCTAATCTAGATGATATGCCAACGCATTTGGGATTTTTGTTGAGGAAAGCAATTATTAGATACTACATTTCATTTTCCAAGGCACTAGAGTCAATTATGGAATTTTCCAGCTTGTATTTGTTAACCAATAAGGCTATGTAGAAAGGTTCTACCTTCTTAGAGGTGGAGTATGTGGAAGAAAGATAAATCATAGATGGAGTGGATTGAGATGAATTTGGTAGTTGTTTTGTGGTGGAATATTTATAAGAAAGGATAGTCTCTTTGATATTCTAAATGAGTCTCTCAAGTTTCTTGGGATGAGTTCTCAAGTATTCAAATTCAGATATTTGGAATTTTGTTCTTTTACAATGGTCAATGAAATAAAAGGACAAAGAGGCGGTGGGAACATCATGGATTATGGAAGCGTTGACATGGATTTTTGTAGGATTATTAGAAACCTATTTTTAAGAGAAGATGAAGGAGACTTGAAGATGATGAAAGATTAATGGTTAGAGTGGTCTCATGATTCTTCTCAACTGACCTTTTTGAACAATAATTTGGTGATCCTCCTTTTTTGTGGTTTTTCTCGGTGTATCCATTTAAGGATTAAATTTATTAGATTAGAAAGTAGAAGAAGATCCTTTTTCTCCTTTTGGGCTTAGGTGAACACGAAATTTGAGTAACTACCACTAGATTCCTCATCATATAGTATGCATTCACAAAACCTGACCCAAGCACATTCGACTTCTCCTTCATCCTCATATTCAAAAATTTATTCTTCTTTGTCTTCGTAGTTCTCACATATCACATTGAATAGTGAAGCCTCTAAGAAAATCCTTTGGGGTGATCATGTAATCTAGTTTCTGTTTTGATTTGGAAGATATGTTCATTGAGAAATATCCTTTTTCAACAATATTAACTCATTTTCTAACTTATTCAATATTGGATGAATTATCTCATCTTTAGAACTTTGGATTTTATATTTCATCGAAGGATTCTTGATCTTACCTGAAAATATGAGGTCATATTCCACCTCAACGAAATTTCTTGAGCATTTTCTAAATCTTGTGGTTGAACTCTCCATAAAAATTAACTTACTTCAAGAAATTGAGTATTCATAAAGAACATATTTAGGTTACCTGGAGTGGAAAGAATGGTGGTGGGATTTTGTTTTACCAACCTATTGAATTTGTCCATGAAGTCTCTCATGGACTCTTGCAACTATTTATTCACCTGAGTGAGGTGAGTAAGGAGGGCATGAGAATATTTGGTGGTATTGAACCTTTCTTTGAAATTTTTATGACATCACCCAAATTTGAGATTATGCATGATGGGAAGTTGTAGAAACAATATGCCGCCACATCTTGTAATGTTTCCATGAAAAACTACACCGCAAAGTCTTCGTGTTGCATTCCAAGGATGCTGCAGGGTGTGATAAAGGATGAGATGTGATCATCAGGAAGTTGTTTTCCATCTCCAAATAGCTTCAAAAACAATTCTTGACCCTTGTAAGTAGTGAAGTCAAATCCAACGCACTAGTGTTTTTCCCCATAGTAAATGTGGTTTTTCTTCAATATCTCCCTCCTTTATTTCTTCTTCTAGTTCTTCCTCTCTTTCTTCTTCTTCTCTTAGAACTTCAAAACTCAAAGGTGGGAAAAATATAGGAGGAATTTTAGGAGTGTTGGTAGGATTTTGAATGGGATTACCATGGGTACCACTTAATTACTCGGATGGGGATGAAGCTTGAGAGAAGAGTATGGGTTATCTCTTACTCACTCTTGATTTTCTAAATATTAAAAATAAGGATAAGTGATTCCTCTCAACCTATTCAATCTTGTATATCTTTTTTTAGCTAGGTTTTCTCAAGAGGATTGGAAAAAGGATTTTTATAATTTTTAGGGACCTTGAAAACTGAGATCCATTTTTAACTCCCATTATTCCCGTTGTTTAAGTGATATGTTGATTTCAAAAATAAACAACTCATACAACTAAACAATATATGAAGTCGGTTCAAATCCCTATCAAATTCTTTCCTTTCCTTTATCTCTAGAATGGCTTGTATTATCCGAGAAAGGATTAGTTTGAACTAAATTGGAAAGAGTTTCAATTTTCATACATGTAGTATTCTACAAATGAAAATATATCAACATAATCTAATCATGCATCAAAATATAGACTCATACATTTTTTTATTAAAGGAAAATAGTTTTGAAGGGACTATACCCTATTACAACAAAGGCTCAACAACCAAATCAACAAGAAAAGCATCAAAATAGGATTTGAATCCAGATATTATGATAAGTCCAACAGTAGTAAAAAAATAAGCTACTAATAAAAAAATAGGGACATAACTACTACTAAACAACAAAAAATAATAAACTATCAGAAATAAAACAACTTGAACTCCTCCAGTTTTCCTAGAAGGTATTATTTCTTCGAGGCCCTTTCAATCCTTGATTTGATCATCTATAGGGAGGTAAAAAGTGCCAGAGTGGTGACATGTGTTGGGTCATTAATGTTTAGCTGTGATATGACCTGATTTCTCTCCTTTTTAGTGCCCCAAATATCCTCAGGGACTCCACTCAGCAATGTGATGCTTTTGACATGTTGTTCAAGAAAATCACTAATTACTTTGAAGATGGCCATGGTGTGGTCATGTATATCCTTATTTATCGCCATTATATTATCTAGAGAGTTTAATTTTCTATATATCTCTTCAGTCTAATCAGTGCCAAAACCTGTATCATCATTTATATTTCTTTTTCCCTTTTACTTTTTTAGCTGTTATATCTCTTTCTTAATATTTTCAACCTTATTTTCTAGTGTTTCCATTCTAAGGAGAATATTATCCCTCTCTTGTTGGGAAGCTTCATCCTGCCCTACATTACTTGATATGCAAGAGATTTTGAACCATTTCCATATCCTTGTTACTCTAGAGGACATGACTAGAGGTAGGTGGGGTCACTTTGTGGGGTGCAGGGTTCTTATCCTTAACATTCCTGATAATGGAAGAGTTGTTTGGGTTGGGAGTGGGTGTGCTATGGGAGGGAGTGGGCTGAACGTTGGGGAAATAGGAATGGTGGGGAAATTGATGAGGCAATGCTTGTGAAGGAGAAAGATGAGCCCCTAGTGAAGGGGATGGCCCTAGAATGTTTTTAAAAATCAAGAATGGATCGTTCCAAATAATTCAAGATGTAATGCAAGAAACAAAAAACAATATTTATCCTAAAGTGATTAAGGAAAACTAAATGTTTGGTGGGAACAATAATATAGTGACCTTCAAGGGATATAAACCACACCATCATTTTAGTGATTTCATTAAAAGGTTTCGGAATGGAGCTTATCTCGAATCCCGACCATAAAAAATATGATCTCCTCACCGCATCAAAAACTTCTTTACTTCAACATTTTTGTCAATCCTTTTGCTGAAGAACTGAATTCCATCCAAGGCCAGCCTGTGACCTCTACAATTAGATCCTCATTCATCAACACCCTTTTCCCTCCATATTCAACCTTCATGTCCTTCCAATATGTGGAAAAATGAACTGAAATGTGTTGATCATGACCTTAGATTTTCTCAATAAAGTTGGAGACCCCCATTTGGAGAAAATTCCATAGTTCAGTGTTATCCTTCCATGCAAGATTGCGATTGGGTTCTAAGCTTGTCATTAAGCTCCCCATATTTCTCCCTCTACTATTTCCATGAATAATCTGTTTCAAACCACCTGTGAAAAGGTAGTTTTGTCTTTCTTATACTAGTTTTTGAGAATCCAACTAGAAATTTGATAAGCATGCAATATTTTATGTTGGTAATTGGAATAACCCCTCTCGCATGTGCCATCTTTCTTATCCATCAACTCCCACACATTCTCATGAGAGATTCTATCTAAGATGTGAATGCTCATAATTATCCTTGGTAATACCATTTTGTACTTCCATAGGGGTTTTTTTTTCACTATCCCAAGTGGTGAAATTATTATTGGTACCATAGTTGGCTAAGGCATCCGCCACCTTATTTCCCTGTTTATAAGTATGACCAATTTTAATATTTTTAAAGGAATGGAAAATATTAATAGATAACTGAATGAAATATTTAATAGTCCAACTTGGATGGTGTATCTAATTAAGATGATTTATAATATTCAAAGAGTCACCTTCAACAATGATGTTTTGAATGTTGTAATCCCTAGAAATTCTTAGACCCCATAAGGCTGATAGAGCTTCTACATAGTGATTGGTCTGATTGCCCATTCTACCAACATAAGAAACAACTAAACAACCTTTATGATCCCGAATTATTCCTCCACCATAGCTGCCCCTGAGGTTTCCCTTAGAGGCTCCGTCAAAATTAAGTTTATACCAAGAGTTTGGAGGAGGGATCCAATGAATTAGAGATCTATCAATATTTGGAGTTCTTCATTTCTGAACATTTTCAATATCCATCTTCCAATTTGAAAGAATAAATTCTTCATCTTCAGGATATTTCTTATTCTTGGGAGGTTTAAATCTTTCAATATTGTCTTTAATTGCATTACCAATCTTAGTAAATATTTTCTTGCAAGGTTGTCATTATTTCTGAAAATTATGTCATTTCTATCTTTCCAAACTCTCCATATAATATGGGGCATCACCAGTTTCCAAATTCTCCAAACAATACAATGTTTAAAAGGAGGATCCCACTAAATCCAATAATGAAGAAATTCCTTTGGCAATCTAGAAAACATTGAATTTTGAAAATAGAATCATACATTATTATTATAATGATGTCAATAAACATGTATACATGTATGAACTAACAAAGTTCAGAATATTTCTATCTTTCCAAACTATCCATATAATATGGGGCATTACTAGTTTCCAAAGTCTCCAAACAATACAATGTTTAAAAGGAGGATCCCACTGAATCCAATAATGAAGAAATTCCTTTAGCACTGTCTAGCAAACATTGAATTTTGAAAATAGACTCATACATTATTATTATAATGATGTCAATAAGCATGTATACATGCATGAACTAACAAAGTACGAATATCATTCATGAATGACGACTTCAACCATCATATAAAAATACATAAAACTTACAACACGTAAGACTAATTACATAATACATTTCATAATAACCATAAAAACAATATTCAGCCATGCATCCACATACAAAATCATCCATTATTATAATAATGATGTAGATAAGCATGTATACATGCATGAACTAATCAAGTTTAGATTCTCAGTCAAGGTAGAAGCCTTCAATTGACATACAAAAAATGCATAAAACTTACAACAAGTAAGGCTGATTACATAATGCATATCTTATTAACCATATATATAAAAATGAACAACATACCAACTGTTAAACCAAATGCCATCACAATAATTTAATATCCAAAACAAGTCAACATTTGAACTGTTTTGACATAATGCTAGCATATCAATCGTTATTCCAAAATGGAGCAAAATACAACTTTTTATAAGATTCTAACATTAATATGTTACATGCCCATAAGAGAAAGCATAATAATTTCTTAGAAAAAATCCATAACCAATAATCTCATAACCCTTTAATGAAAAAGCATAAAAACAGTGTGACAAATTCCCTTGAATAATAATATCATAAACCATCATGAGAAAGCATACCGACTATATGAAAAAATTCCTTCAATAATAATCTCATAAACCATCATGAGAAAGATTACAAAATGTAAGAAAAAAATCCTTCAATAATAATCTAATATATCATAATGATAAATCATATGAACAAGTATGAAAAAATTATGCCAATAATAATCTCATGAACCATAATGAGAAAGCATACAAACAATATTCCAAAATAATTCCAATAGTAATCTAATGCTTACATTTATATCAACTTCACATTCCCAAAATGGAACAACATGCCATTTTCTTGAAAAACTTCCAATATAGTAACCTTATATGAAAAAAGGAGAATGCATACGTACCAAATTGATAGAATGAAAACATGTACATCAACTTAACATGCCCAAAATGGAACAACATGCCAACTACTTGAAAAATTCCAATGTAGTAATCTTATATGAAAAAATAAGAATGCATACATACCAAATTGACAAAATGCCAACATGTACATCAACTTCACAAGCTCAAAATAGAATAACATGCCAACTACTTGAAAAAATGCCAACATAGTAATGTTATATGCAAAAAGAAGAATGCATACATACTAAATTGATAGAATGCTAACATGTACATCAAATTAACATGCCCAATACAGAACAACATGCCAATTACTTGACAAAATTCCAACATAGTAATCTTATATACAAACAAGAGAATGAATACATACCAAATTAGCATAATGTTAACATATACATAAACTTCACAACATAAAAAATGAGCAACATGCCAAATGGATCAGCAACTTAACATATTTTCCAAAATACGCAACATAATATTTATACCAAAATAATACATGCTAACCGTATGACCAAATTTCATAGTATGAACTTCATATATAATCAAAATAATCCATGCCAACAATATGAAAATAATTCATTAAAAACATATTTCATATCTATGCCGAAAAAAAGAATGCACACAAATGTTTGAAAAAATTTCACAACACATATCTCATATGCATATTCCAAATAAGAGTTTTCACGCCAACTGTATGACCAAATTTCACAACACCTAGCTCTTATATTTATTCCAATAAGATATTACATGCCAAACATTTGACCAAAATGTATCAACACATATTCATATTAAATATTCCAAACAAGGGATTACACACAAAACATTTGAGAAAATGTCGCAACATGTATCTCTTATAAAAATTTCAAGTATGAGGTTGCATGCAAACTATTTGAAAAAATGTCACAAAATTAATTTCCAAATATGTGCAAAAAAATAGATTACACATAAACTGTTTGACCAAATGTCACAACATTAAAATTCCAAATACGTGCCAATAATAGATTGAACATAAACTATTTGACCAAATGTCACAACATTAAATTTTCAAATATGTGCCCATAATATATTGCACACAAACTGTTTGACCAAATGTCACAACATTAAACTTCCAAATATGTGCCAATAATAGATTACACACAAAATGTTTGACCAAATGTCACAACATTAAAATTCCAAATATGTGACAATAATAGATTGCACACAAAACTGTTTGACCAAATGTCAAAACCCATATTCATATAAATATGCCAAATAAGAGGTTGCATACAAATTGTTTGACAAAATGTCTCAACACATACTCATATTAAATATGCCAAATAAGATTTCACACTCCAACTATTTGACTAAATATCACAATACATATCTCATATGTATATTCCAAATAATATATTGCAATCAAATTATTTGACAAAATGTTATAATACTTATCTCTTATATACATTCCAATTATGAGATTGTACTCAAACTATTTGAAAAAATGTCACAACATGTATCTCATATATATATATATATATATAAAGATATTGCACTAAAAATATTTGAAAAAATGTCATAACACACCAAAACTAGAGCCTAAACACAAAAACTTACAACCAAAAATCAGCAGAACCGTATCCCAAACACCTCAAACATATAACTAAGATCCAACAAATAACTCAGCCCATGTATGACAAAACATTAGAATATACATACTTATGTATACCTAAATAATGCAAACTAAAAACGTCATATGTCATCTCCTATATACCCAAGAGACAAGAATCAATAATTCCAAGTATCCAATAAGGAACTAAAATGAAATCTCATACACCTATACTAGAAAAACCAGAAATCTAAATACCCAAGATGAGAAAACCAAATTTATCAATACCCATAGAGGATAAATCTGAAATATTAATACATAGAATGAGAAAACTAGATTTCTCAGTACCCATAATGAGAAAAATAGATTTCTCAATACCTATAGAGGAAAAATCAGAAATCTTAATACCTAGAATGAGAAAACTAGATTTATTAATACCTAGAAAAGGGTAGAATCAGAATATGCATTCGTTTATAAAATATTTCATAAGATAAAAATTAGAAACCATTGCTTGAGAAATTCAAATTGAATGAAGCCCAAAAAACTTTGCACTTTTCCTCCTTCATTCTCTAATATTTTCTCCAACTTCCTAGATCCACTTAGTTCGAAATGCAACTCCAAAACCTTTGTTATTTTCTAGAAAAAATCTCCACTAAAATGGTTGCACCGAGAAAAGGTGGAATCCCATAATGGAGGCCCAAAATCAACAAAGAAGTCCGTAAATAATATCCACAAAATCCTCCCAAAATTTTGATAGAGTTTACCCTCCAATTCCTCCTCTCCTTCTTGCCATGTGAAATGGCTAAAATAAAAACCTAATTACCATTTATTCCATGGATTTAAAAATCCAATAAAATATTATTAAGAATCCAAAATACCACCTCTTAGCTTAAGTCTAAGTTATAAATAAAAAATATATGCCTCATTCCATAAGGAATGATTTAAGACCAAAAATTAATGCCAAGATACTAACAAGCCTAATGCCACCAAACAAATGCCAAGTCATAATACCAAGTAAGCACCCAAGAAATTTATTTCCAATTCAACATAATTCACAAATGCTCAAATTCTAACACAAAGAATATTACACCAACCACACTACAATATCACCCAAAAATTTCAAAAACATCGTCATCAAATATCAAAGGGTGAGTGCTAACTTACAGAAGAGTGGGAACTTGTGCGTATACATGCATGTGTATGTGCAAAAGTACATTAGTGTATATACACAAGTATATATGATCACATACCTATGATCATACCCATATAGGTATATGGACGAATGTCCATTCCTTTGTGCATTACACTCATACGTTGATAAGTGACTAACGAAAGCACAAATTGCAACAAAAAAATAAACAAAAATAGATTCATTTTGATACAAAGTCCCAAAATATGATATGTTACATCATCCAAGTATATATATATATATATATATATATATATTGTATTTTCTAGAGATCTATTTGGGTGCATGATGGCATATCTCTCCCCCAATTGACTCACCAAAAATTTTGGTGACAAAAAAATTTGGTATGGAAAATTAGGTGTCTCCACTAATGTTCATAGGGCTATTCCCTCTGCATTGAATGATGCAACTCCCATTATTGAATGGAAAATAATATATTCCTATCTATTTTGTGGGTTGGAAAAAAATATTGGAGATAACCCAAGGACACTCCAATGAACTGTGGGGAAATTTCTTGTACAAGTTACAAGGAGGAAATTACAAAGATGTATAGTGAAGGAGAGAAGTTATGAAATGAAGATTATCAATGTAAGTAGGCCATTCTGATTTCACACCCAATAACTAGAGTATTTCATCATTCAATATATAAGAAAGAAACAATGTAAAAGAATAGTGAGACTAACCATATTGAGACACACCATTATTCATATGCATTAATCAAGGAATCTAAGTTCCTTCTTGGTTGTTCAATATCACTAAGTTTTAAAAAGTTGTAAAAAGAGATGGAAGGAAACATGAGAAAGGGAAATGGAAGAATAACTTTCATTTCTTGTGTAGTGACAAGTAAAAAGATACAATCAATCTACCATAATTCACAATTGTTACCAAAAATACTAACTTTCAAGATCCTTTCAAATGGAGTAGCCATTCAAATTTATAACAATGTGAATTAACCTCTCATCTTCCCTTACATGACTCTTCATGTTCATAGTCCACTTGTGAATTTTCATTTTCCATTAGAAAAGACAAATTAGGTATTTATCTTATTATTTTGAGAAAAAACATTTACAATTTTGGAAATATGTCACTTAAGTGAATATGAAAAATACAATAATTACACCCAATGAAGAATTAGAAAGGAGAGAGAAGTAAGAGGGAGAAAGACGGAAGGAGGGAGGAGATGAAGGAAATCCACTTCTTGTGATGATCCAATTAAATGCCTTGATGTGGTTGTAAAATCTAAATGGAGAACTCGACACTCCATACTGAAATAATTCTACTCCTAAATGGTGAAAACTTTCAATCTCAAGCTCTTTTAATTAATGAGAAATGTCTTTTTAATGATCAATAATCAGTAGCTGATCGGGCACATCGAGTGAATAAGTGAGAATAACTTGACCACTAGATTACTGTAGACAATGAAGGATGTCCCTATAATACTTAATCAAACCTTAAGTAGTTACCACTCCTTTTAACCGATCATGTATATAAACAAAGACTTGGGAGATATTTCTCACACTATGCAACCATGATTTTACCCATTGGAGTATCCTCAAGAGCTCATTTTAGAATCAATTCTCTATCACCACGAGGTAAATATGAACTTTGGGAAGACATGCTTGAACACTTGGATGTTTGTAATGAATTACTCACTCTTGATGGATCTTTCATACCTTGATATATTCAACCCAACTTGCTCGCTTTAGCCTATTGAATCCAACTAGTTTTTCTCACTTTGAATAGCTTACTGAGCTCACTCATCTCACTCACTTAGCGAGGGTAAATGCCTTTGACTGATTAAATATTTATAATGGTGATCTCTCAAGCTCTTGAACCATTTTGAATATCCTCATGAACTAACTACATGATTTTTCTCATTTGTAATTGTTACACCCTACAATGCTCTTCTTTTCTCATGTACACCATTATGACTAAAGTGATTCCTTGGGATCCCTATGGAGGATGAATTACCTCATTTGAACCTATGCCACTATCACACACCCATGATAAGATGTTGAAAAGTAGAGAGATGACCGGAGATAGGACCAACTATAACTTTCAGCACTAAGAATGAGGATTTTCTATTATTTTAAATGTCAATTGTTCACTTTCTTCACTTTTATCCACCCTTCTTTTTCCTCTGGATGTTCTGTGTACACACCGGCTTTGAAGAATTTGCTTACTTTGAGAATTTATTATTTATAGTAAGTGGTCATGTAGAGACTTGAAATTTTTGGAAAGTGTCTTTCTTGACATCATATTTCAATGGAACCAAATTTTTTGATATGGATTTTTTCTCTTTATGTCACATACAAATTTTTAGCTCAACCCAATCTCCTGGAATAACAAGAAATACAATTTTAAAATTTCAGAGCATGAAATCAAGGTTTTCTCTTTGTAAAAATTTGGGCCATGCATGCAAGTTATATCACTTGGGTTATGAGGGCACCTTGCAATTATGAATAACACAAAAAACCCCATATCAATCATGTACCAGCTTAGGAAGATATGAAGATTTTTAATTCACGGGATATGAAGTCAATCTAAAAAAATGACTGGAATTCTTAAAAATTAGCACTTTCTTATGAAATTTTATCCTTTTCATGATCATGGGAACATGTAGGAATTAATTATAAAGAAAAATGGAGATGGAGGAATCTAGAAATGTTTTTCTAGAGTTTCGGGTAGAAACGAAACAATGTAGGGGGAGAATAAAAACATGGAAAAGTATTGACTTTTATAAGCATAAGGAGAAGAGAGGGAAGGGGGAACATTTTTTTATCTCCCTTTTCCCCTTGCAAAGGGATGAACAGACACCAAAATTTCACCTTTGGCCCATGGTGACAATTTGTGAGCATGCACAACTTGGAGATGGGGCTTAAAAATTGGCAAAAGTGCTTATTGGAGCCTCACAAGGTCATGTGGTGTGTCCATGAGGTCTAAGGTGGGGGATGCAATTTATTTTCCCCCATGTCCCCTTGGAAAGGGAAAAAGGGACACCAAAAGGGCATATTATTATTATGGTGACAAGTGGCACTAGGAAATTGTTCTAACTACGAGAGCATTCTTGAGAGGTAGCTTGAAAACGAAGTATCCGGAGCTACGAAGGTCTTTTTGGGAACTTCATTATATGATTTTGACTGATAATAAAACATTTGGAGAAGAATGAGATGGGTCTCAAGGTCTGGTTATTCCTGAAACCCCTTTAAAAATGAACTTCTTCCTTGGAATCACAGAGTGTGCCTACCAAAAATGAGCTCCCTAAGAAGCACCAAGGGTTTGTGAAAACATTGAATGTTCCATATTTTATGTCATCCTATTATATTTCCAATGAGTTTTTTTCCTCTTAACTCCTTATGAGACTCCACAATCATATTACAATGATCAAGTACCAGCTTTGTCTTCCTTCACTTCATGGGGGTTGAGACAGGGTCATATGAAAAACCATGTCGAAGAAAATGGGGAGGGTGAATTTTCTTGTCCCCATGGAAAGGATGGAGGGAAACAAAAATTGTTCCTTTTCCTTTTGATAACAAGTGTCAAGCATGCATGAGTGTGAGCAAGGCCTAGAAATTTGGCCAAAGGTGCTTATCAGAGGCCTTCGGGGTCATATGGTGGGTACATGAGGCTTAAGGTGGGGGTTGTTGGACCCCTGTAATCTTAACCAAGTATGAAAAAGGCGTGCAAGGAAAAAGTGTGTGAGAGAAATGTTTAAGGAAGCACATAGCACGTGCGATGCGTGAAAGGAGGTTCGGGACTTAGTAAATTTGAGTGCCTAGGGAAGAACACGTGAAAAGCGTGATTGGTTGCACGTGGATAAGATGCTAGCCTAGTGATAGGATGGCCCAGAAAGAGCATGCCTTGGATGGAATCTTCTAGAAGAACATCATGAGATAAAGTGGAAAGCTCAAGCCTGGAGAAGCATGCTCACATGGACCACATTTGACACTTGGCACCAGATCTGAGGACGCTGGAAGGTGAGTTGGCAGTGTAGGAGAATTATAAATACAAGTGCTGCAGAGTAAAAGATATACAAGTACGAGGTATAGTAGGTTAGAGAGTGAGTAGAGCTCTTTAGAATTACTGTGAGTGGATATTTGTGTTTAGGAAGGAATGTACTAAGCATGGAGTTGTAATTTTTATTTTTCTGTTAGCTTATTTACATACGTCCAGTGATATGCATGACTACGGTCTGCTCTCTGTGACACTCTGTAATGAATCAATGAATATAATGAGGTTACCTGTTATAAATAGACATGGATATCAATGGTTTTAATGCATATTTCTCTCATATGAGTTCTCTTTCCTTTCATGCTATGTATGAATGCTTGTATAATTCTTTCTGTCATAATGCATGTTCTAGATTCTGTTAAAGTACTCAATCTAAGGTGACTGCAAGGATCTAGAGGCCGTTCTAAGCCCTATGGTCCTTGTATGTTTCAACCTCCCTCATAAAAACTCTTACACTAATCATAAATGATGCTTCCCACTAAACTCACATAAAAGAGAGACTCGGTACCCACACGTGCCTCGGGTGAGTGCTCAACTTCTGTTGGGTGATAGGCCGGCGTGCATGGGGTTCCTTCCTTTTGTGATGGGAGTAAAAATGACTACATCTTGGTTCCATTACCGGACCTATTTTTGAAGTTGTAGTGGGATATAACATACATCATGATCTTGTGTAGTGAGGAATGACAGAGTAGTTAACATTGGAAAATTTTGAATCGTGGTTCAAGAGCATGGAGGATGAATTTTCTTAGAGATTTAGCACTGGACTTGAGTTTAATGCACGTAGATGGGTAGAAGAGAACCTCTACCATGATCTGTATGAGACCTTCTTCTACTACTTCCCAGTAGAACTATATGAATGGCTTTCAGCCTATACATCTAGATCAAGTTGGCATTATGGATCACATGTATGGACTAAAGAAGACTACCAAAGGTTGCAAGATGTAGATCTGATGTGGACCCATCTTTGTAGATCATTGGTGGAGAGGAGTATTGACTAGTTACACTCTAGAGTATGCCATTTCCACGTATTCTTGTCTAGAGGTTACTGAGTTTGAATTTCTGTGAGAACCTAGAGGAACGTTTCTACGTGTTATTCCTCTAGCTATGAAGATATTGATGGTTACCATGAGTTTAGAGGATTTCCCAATGGCCAAATAAACCATTTTGAGTGTTGGGTAAGGGGATTGGGTGGAGGAAGATGGAAGATATCATGACAGAGAAGGAGAGGGAAGAGAGACGGCTCAAGTATAGTGAAGCGCGTGAAAGGGAGATTGCTAGACAATGCGAGGCTACTAGTGTGATGGATCTATGGAGATAGATGTTGTGGGAAGGAGTTGAGGTTCACATGGAGGACATGGAACCTGAGCAGTTTGTGCTACCCCATCTTGGCAAGTGCATGAGGGAGACTCCTTGATTTTGGTGAGAGTTTGTCACACGGAGAAAGGAGAGTCATTGGTGCATATCTGAACCCACCCAGTGACCAAGCCCTGGCTCTTCATTTCTTCAAACCAAGAAGAAGTGTTATTGACCCAGTTGATATTAGTGGAAGAGATAAATCCGTGCCTAGGAGATACAATTTTATAGTCCCTTCTTCTATGGCTACACACATTCTAGTATTTGGAGGAGTCTTTGGACAAGGAGCAAGTGTACAAGCTTTTGGTCTCACATCAGGGAGTGGCACAGAACACAGTAGTGGGAGCAGAGTGCTATCACAAACCATAAGCGCATAGTTCAATGGGACCATTGGGGCACTTGCACACAGCTCTCCTACAGCCCTATTGGACCTAGTGGTTCTGGTGGTTCTAGTGGCTTTGGAGGCACAGGACCCAGTGGACCTAGTGGATCAGGTGGTGGAGGAAATACCAAAGGGAACAAGGGATCTAGCTCGGGAGGACGGGGACCCCACCACCCCCTCAAGTATTCTTTGAAATGTATCTACATTTACCAGATTACATGGGCATTGAAGATGCTGTAGAACATGTTCACAATTGTGAACTGCTATAGCACGTGAAGGGTATCACAACCCCAGAATGGAAAGCTAGTCAGTTTGCAACCACATTGCAAGGGTACGTGCATGTCTAGTATAGAAAATATGACCCTCATCAAATAGTGGTGGACTATACTACCTTAAAGAATGCATTCTTGGTAGAGTTCCACATTCCTAAGTTCGAGTAGAAGAGCATCAACGCTTTGAAGGAGATTCAGCAAGGAATGGTAGAGAGTGTGTGGGAGTATGATGCACGCTTTAAAACTCTCTTGTCTAAATTATCATATGATATCCATCCTTCTTAGCATGTGTTGGTCGTCAGATAGGACTTTACGAAGAGCAACAATCAGGGGACAAGAAGTCCCTCCTCTTTAATGGGAGAGGTTCCCTTATTCGAAAACAAACCTATTTACAAATGTACAAAACATGATTTTTGGTTAAACTTGGATATTACGAAAGTGTTTTCTATGAAGATCATCAATTACAAAAGGACTGAGGAAAAAGAGTATGGGAAAGAGCAGAAAGGCAACATGCAAAATTATAGATATCAGAGTAATTCTTTATGTATGCGAAGTCACAGTAAATTGAAACAAGATCATTTGTATTGGATAAATAAGATGGAATTCAGAGACACAAAGTTCTATAAATAACATCTGCTAGAACACAAAGTTTCTTAACATAACACAGATTCATTAATCAAGGACACAAAGTTCCTTCTTGGTTATACAAGATCACCAGGCTTGCAAAGTTGAAGAGTATGCAATCGGTGAGACTAACAAACTTGAGACAAATGATCTTCACAAAGAAAATAAATGAAAGCTTAGGAATAACGGAGATCAGATAGACAAAGAATGGAAAGTCCTTCTGTATTGATTTCTTTATGATATATTTACACTTTTCAGAAAATAAGCCAAGTTCTTCCTCCTTTCAAAATGGCGTGGAAAGGCCATTATATAGCTTACAAGTCAGTTACTCTTTGTAACTAATTCTTTTAACTAAAGATTAGTTAAGGATTGCCAATCGCAATACCTCAACTTATTACAATGAATCCGAGAAAAAGAAATAGAAAAGAAGACAAGAATAAGGAGAAGAAGATAGGCGAGAGGCTCCCTTCCTAGGGTTTTTAAGCCAGGACTTCGCCACGCGTGCCTTGTATTTGTCACTGTCTTGATTGAACAGGGCCTGTGCTTGATCCCGGGAAATGACTATAGCATTATCCATCTCTGGAATCCTCAGAGCAGTACTAATGGTGGCAGCATCTAGTTTGGCGATGGCCCTTCCTAGGGTTTTTAAGCCAGGACTTCACCACGCGTGCCTTGTATTTGTTGTTGTCTTGATTGAACAGGGCCTGTGCTTGATCCCGGGAAACGACTATAGCATTATCCATCTCTGGAATCCTCAGAGCAGTGCTAATGGTGGCAGCATCCAGTTTGGCGATGAGTTCCCCGTGTATATTGGTCAATTCACTCGAAGCGGGGTCGAAGTGAGCTCCACATGAAAGCACGGTATCAGCACACTGTACCGAGATTGGGAAACCTCCGGCGAAAGCCAAACCGCTATCATGAATCATTTGTGCCATTGGTGTAGGGTTTGTGTCTGCCATCCTCACCCAAAAATTGCCGAAGTCGAGATGACGAGCTTCGCTATCCCCAATATTGTGAACGGCAGACTCAAGTGGTGAAATTTGTTCTGTCCACAAACTTGATCTTCATATTGATAGTAGCTAGGAGAACAGAGCCACAAACCAGACTCGGAAAGGAATTACAGAGGAGGGATACACGCACAAGTTTTCAAATTGCAAGGGTTCGAGCAAAAGATAGCATGGAAGTAGTGTGAAAAATGCAAAGGGGAAATGCTCGTTATATAGTCGCTTTTAGGAGAGAGAAAGGTCATAAATGCGCATTTAATACATACCCACAAATTTGAATAAGCATGATATTCGGGTAGAGCGGGAAAAATAAGCACGAATGACTCTTGGTTCACTTGGGACATGTGAGACGTGAATGCGTGAAACACGCGGCTCGGCCGATTCGGGTGAAACAGGGAGAAGATGCACAAATGTCTTTTGGGACACGTGGGACATGAGTGCGCGAAGTGCGCGATTCGGGTGAATCAGCCGAAAAGGTTCCAATGGGTCCAAAAAGGTTTGGGACATTTGAGATGAAAATGCACGAAGTCGTGGTTCGGTGTTTTCTACTAAAAATGGAACAACTCGCACAATAAATTTTGGGACACTTGGGACGAAAAGTTCCGAGCGGGCTGAAATCGGGACAAATTCGGGAAATCGTCCGATCGGGAACAAAACGCACTTTTGAACTTGGGACAGTTGGGAGAAAAAGTTCTAACAGGCCCGAAAATCACTTAGAATGACCCAAAACGCATTTTCTCAATTTCACGACTTAGGTACTTTAGAGAAAACACTTAAAACTCAAAATTTTTGAAAATGACTTCTTAAGAATGGGGAATTTTGAGTGGACAACAGCTGGCTCCTTCTGGGGATGACTTGGCATAAATTCAAGGGATGAGACAAGGCAAGAACTTAGACAAACTCAGGAGAAGCAGATCAGTACCTTATCCATTGGGCCATGGAGTCAAAAAGTAGACCAATACAGAGGACAACACACCAAAACAAAAAAGGAAAGAAAAACAAAAACACTGTACAGAATATACAAAGGACTCCCTAATCACCTAGGACTTGAACAACTTGAGATACTACCCACTATAAGGAAGTGGGAGAGAAGAACCATCCATGTAATCAAGATAAAAGGAATTCTCACCAGCAAAGTGTCTGATCTTGAAAGGTCCGAGCCACAGGGAATCAAACTTGCCATGGCTGCCACGAGGTTCATGCCTTTTATCCCATAGCAACACAGTGTCTCCAACTTGGAAATCTCTGAACCTGGCTTTCTTGTCAAACAGGACCTTTACCTTCTGCTGGTGAACAGATATCCGATCAGCAACCTCCAATCTGTCCTCATTCAGTTTGTGAAGGTACATAATTCTCTTATCCAGAGCATCACTGAAACTAGTATCCTCAATGGCCTTCATTAGATACAAGGCTGGCAGTTCCACTGTTACTGGCAATTGAGCTTCTTGTCCATATACCACTTGAAAAGGAGACATTCCAATAGCTCTCTTTGGTGTAATCCTGTCTACCCAAAGAGCATCATAGAGCTTCTTGTGCCAGTTTCGTTGAGACTCATTGACTAATTTCCTTATAATAGTCACCAGATTTTTGTTTGTGGATTCTGCTTGCCCATTTCCCTGAGGGTAGTAATCTGAAGAATGAGCCAGGGAGATGCCATATCCGTAGCAGAAGTCCATTATCTCAGCTGAAGAGAAATTCGAGGCATTATCTGTTACAATCTTATTAGGTACACCATACCTTACCAAGATGTTCTCTTTAATGAAGCTGCACACCACTTCAGAAGTAGTACTCTTAACTAGAATAGCTTCCACCCATTTGGTGAAGTAGTCAGTGGCAGTTAGTACATGAGTGTGACCAGCACTAGAAGTAAGATTAAGTGTACCAATGATGTCCAAACCCCACTGTTGAAATGGCTCCTCAATCACAACTGGCTTAAGAGGCAAAGAAGCCAATTTAGGTCTTCCCACAAAGGTCTGACAAGCCTCACATTTATCCACCCACTTGGATGCATCTCTGAACAAGGAAGGCCAGTAGTATCCTCCACGGAGTATCTTATGAGCTGTAACCATTGATGAATAGTGCCCTCCACATGCCTGATCGTGAAAAGATGAGAGCAACTTTCTCTGTTGTTCCTTGTCCACACACTTCAAAAATCTCCCATCTAAGCCACGCTTGAACAAAGCATTTTCCCATAATACATATTGCACTGACCTCAATTTAATAGTCCTCTTTTCTTTGGCAGTTAAATGAGAGGGGCATTCCCCATAGGTGAGAAAATGGGCGATGTCAGCATACCATTCGTCAACTGAACTAAGGAATAGAACAGTAGGAAGGTCAACTTTGTTCTCCAATAATTCATGCTTAGCTCCTTCAGCAATGAGCTCACAAAGACCTTTTCCACGAACCAGCTTGGTCGGCTTGATGTCAATGTCATACTCTTGGACCTTAGCAACCCAGTTCCCTCTCTTGGATCCAAATTCTTGTTGTGTGAGAATTGACTTAACAGTTGTATCTGGAACCAACACCATGGAGTGAGAGTTGAGGATATAAAAACGAAACTGCTTAACAGCTTTGACCACTGCAAAAGCATGCTTCTCCATCATGGTGTATTTTAACTCATGATCCTTCAGAATATAGCTCATGAACGCAATTGGGAGTTCATGCTCATTAGAGTCTTCTTGAGTTAAGACAGCAGCCAAGGTATTATCTGTAGCATAGCAATAGATGATGAAATCTTTGCTGAAATCAGGACAGGCCAAAACTGGAGTTTTAGCGATAGCTCTCTTGATACCTTCAAAGGATTCCTTTCCTTCAGAAGACCAACCAAATGTTTGCTTCCCTTTCATCATCTGAGAAATATTCAAAGTTAACTCTGTAAAATCAGGGATGAATCTTCTCAAAAAATTGATCTTACCAAGAAGGAGTGCACGCCCTTTTTACTGGTTGGGAGAGGAATTTGCTGGATAGCTTGTACTCGTTCAGGATCAATCTTAATACCATCCTTGGAGACAATGTGCCCTAATAGTTTTCCCTCTGTGACACAGAAAACAGATTTTTTAGGATTCAAAGAAATTCCATGCTCTCTGCATCTTAGCAGAACTGTCTCTAGGTGATCAAAATGATCCGCTCTTGTCTTGGAAAATACTGTCAGGTCATCAAGATATATGACAATACACTTCCCTTTCAAACTTCCAAAATCCAGATCCATAGCTCTCTGGAAAGTGGCACCAGCATTAATAAGCCCAAAAGGCATTCTCTTGTAGGCAAAGGTACCCCAAGGAGTAGTGAAAGTTGTTTTGTGTTGATCTACAGTATCAACCTCTACCTGATTATAGCCTGAGAATCCATCAAGCATGGATAACATTTCAGATCCTGTTACTGCTTGCAATACTTGATCCATCATAGGCAAAGGATAATTATCTTTCGAGAGAAGCTTTGATTGATTCTGAAATCAACACGATGTGAATCTCACCATTTTTCTTCCTAACAGGCACAATATTTGCAATCCATGTTGAATGGTGAATGGGAAAAATGATTTTAGCCTTCAACAACTTCTGTATTTCCTGAAAGATGGTGTCAGCTATTTTGGGGTTGTATTGCCTCTGTTTCTACTTGAAAGGCTTAATTCCAGGCTTAAGAGGAATAGAGTGCTGCATATCTTTTGGTTTGAAAGCTTTCAAATCTTCATAAGAGTAAGCGAGAACATCCTTATACCTCTTTAAAAGAACAATTGCTTTCTTCCTCTCATCTGCTGTGCAACATTTTCCAATGTTCACGAGCTTGGGGTCAGTAGAACTCCCAATATCAATCTTATCATACTCAGCTGATTGCTGAGGTCCAGTAGAAGCTTTAGATTTCACATACCTGTCATGTTTATCAAATAATTCCTCCAAACTCACCAAACCTTTAGGAATCTTGTTTCCTTTGAGATTGATGCATCCATCTTGATCTGTTTCTTCCCCTTGGGCGACTGCTTGGTCAAAGGACACACTTTCACGAGGCAGGTTGTCACTTCCCTCAAAATACAGTTGTTCAAAATTACCCTTGAGTTCCAGGAAGGAAAGCAAATGTTGATCATCATTGAAAACTTGCCAATTATTGGTATTGTCAGGTACACTAGGTTGATGGATCATTTCAATAGTGAACTTATCCTGAGAGAAATCAGGATGAGGAATCAGTAGTGACCCTGAGACTGCTAGTGAATCAGCCCTGCTGTTCTTCTCTCTAGGTATGGCCTCAATGGAGAAAGCATCAAGGAATTCAATGGAATCCCAAACCTGATTCCGGTAATGTTTCAGCCTCCCATTTTTTACTTGAAAAGGCTTCTGACTTGCTTTACAATCAATTCTGCATCACCACGAGCCAGAAGATTCTTCACACCTTGTTCTTTGGCTACTTGCAGTCCAAGAATGAGAGCCTCATACTCTGCTGTATTATTAGTATTTTCGAACTGCAACTTAAATGAAAAAGGATGTAGGCATCCTTCAGGTGACACTAGCAAGACACCAGCTCCAGAACCAGCTGAGGAACAACTTCCATCAAACTCTAAAATCCAAATACCATTAGGATCTTTAGGTGACATTCTGGGAAGTTGGATTTCATCAGGGGACATAATCATGTAATTGCCATGACCCATATCCTCATAGAGTATTTGTGCTTTAGGATCATCCGTTTTTTGCACAATATACTCAGATTGCTTCTCAGGCATCAACTTCTTCATTTGTCCATTAACAGGTATGAGTGCATGTGACCAGTCCATTTGGATCTCCCCACCCACATCTTTGCAGAAGTTCCTACTTAGCAACATCCCATATGAAGGAGGGATATCTGCTACTAAGATGGTAGCCAACACTTTCTTTTCAGGCAAGGCAGCAAAAGCCACTTGTGCATCTTTAATTCTTCCGACCAGGGGCACTTCTTTACTCTCCATGGAGTAACAAGATCCATAAGTGCGTGTGAGGGTCAGGCCTAAAGCATGAGCTACTTTAGCAGGCATTACGTTATCTGAGGCTCCTGAGTCAATGACACAATTACTGAGCCTATGACCAGCTATAAGAAGTGTTACATAAAATGGTTTAATTTTGTCACCAGGCGAGGTGACAACAGCTACCAGACTAGGCTGTGGTGTAGAAGGAGGAGTAGGTAAAAGGCCTTTAGAGGTGGTTTTGGAATGGGAATTAACAAATTGAATCATCTTGGCAAAAGCTTTGGGATGAGTTTGATAATATTCGGCCTCTGAGATTTGAACCTTAGTCTTTTTCAGATGATCAATAATATCAAAAGACCCAGAAGTAGACGGGCCATCATCATTTGAAATTCTAGGCTTATCAACTTTAGGAGAAAAAGAAGGAACTTTGCTAGTAGGATTGACAGGACTCACCTTTGGTGCAGATGAAGTGGGGATAGGAGATCCTCTTTTTGCAATTACAGGGATAGTTGCCGACTGCTCCTTAGATTTCTTTATGGGCTGCGTCACCTTCTCCCTCTGATTTGTCTGCTCTCGAGTCATGACAGCAAATGATTCACTATTCATGTCTGCTACCACTTCATCATAATCATCTCCATCATCAATGCCCTCAGTGGTGAAGAAATTAACCCGAGATCCCTCAAGTTCCTCTACCTCATCATCAAATTCCTCCACAAACTCCTCGCAAGCTTCATTATCCTCATCATCATCTGGCTCTTCAACTTCACAGGTTACATTCACAGGAACCTTAACAGGAGGTCCTTCAAGTGCCAGTCTTGTTTGAGAAGAAGGCAAATGATTTCTGGGCTGAAATTTCTTCTTGGAACATCTGCATAAGGGGCATGCTGAGCCAATTGTTTCTTTATAGCAATGAGATCATTCGCAAGCTTTTGGACTAACGGATCAGTATTAGGTCCAGGAGTGGAGGAGGAGGAAGCAACAGACTTAGATTTGGAAGGATCTCTCCTCAACTTCCCTGACATGATCAGATCATCCTCGACACTAACAGCAAGAGTTTGATCCTCCACCAATGTTGCGAGATTAGCCCTTCTCAGCGCATAACTGACTTCAGACGATTGGGCATTTAAGAAGAAACATTTTCGGATTTGATCAACAGGTCGAGTATTTACAGGAATTTTGTTGATCAGTCTGTTGAATCGGGCCACAAATTCTCTCATGGGTTCTGATGAATCTTTCTTTATCTGAGAGATTTGGGCTAGCAAGGCATGTACATCTTCTGCCGGCTTGAAACGGTTTTCGAACTGAGTTCTCATTGTGTCCCAGTTGGTGATAGCGCCAGCCGGAAGGTGGTAGAACCAATCAGCAGCATTATCTTGTAACGTCTCAACGAACAGTCTCATGGAGACGTCTTCATGCTCAACTCCCAGGACTCCACATGCAACAATGAAGGCCGCGATGTGTTCATCCGGATGCACTTTTCCATCGCCTTTGAACTTAGGAAAGTTCTTCCGGTTACCTCTGGGTAACTCATGCAAAGGCTGAGGAAGAGCAAGGGGCCCGACACGATGACCCCAGGGCAATGGTGCCGCCATTCTTGGAAAAACGGCTTGGAGAGGAACTGCAACACCAGCAAGAATCAAAGCTCACAGATTAGGGCTAGCTGGCTCTGAAGAAAAACCACCTGTGGGAATTCTATCTTGAGCAGGTGGAGTGCTTGTCGAACGAGTTCTTCTATTTCTTGTTGAAGGAAAAGGAAAACCCTGCTGCTCCAAAATCTGGAACTGAGAATCTTCAATACCAAGGGTCCTTCTCCCTCGAGTAAAACGCGGAGTCGCCAGATCAAAAGATGATCGAAAAATTACAGAACTGGAATATGATTTTCCCCAGCGGAGTCGCCAAAAACTGTTGGTCGTCAGATAGGACTTTACGAAGAGCAACAGTCAGGGGACAAGAAGTCCCTCCTCTTTAATGGGAGAGGTTCCCTTATTCAGAAATGAACCTATTTACAAATGTACAAAACATGATTTGTTGGTTAAACTTGGATATTACGAAAGTGTTTTCTATGAAGATCATCAATTACAAAAGGACTGAGGAAATGAGAGTATGGGAAAGAGCGAGAAAGGCAACATGCGAAATTATAGATATCGAGTAATTCTTTATGTATGCGAAAGTCACAAGAAAATTGAAACAAGATCATTTGTATTGGATAAATAAGATGGAATTCGAGAGACACAAAGTTCGTAAATAACATCTGCTTTAGAACACAAAGTTTCTTAACATAACACAGATTCATTAATCAAGGACACAAATTTCCTTCTTGGTTATACAAGATCACCAGGCTTGTAAAGTTGAAGAGTATGCAATCGGTGAGACTAACAAACTTGAGACAAATGATCTTCACAAAGAAAATAAATGAAAGCTTAGGAATAATAGAGATCAGATAGACAAAGAATGGAAAGTCCTTCTGTATTGATTTCTTTATGATATATTTACACTTTTCGGAAAATAAGCCAAGTTCTTCCTCCTTTCAAAATGGCGTGGAAAGGCCATTATATAGCTTACAAGTCAGTTACTCTTTGTAACTACTTCTTTTAACTAAAGATTAGTTAAGGATTGCCAATCGCAATACCTCAACTTATTACAATGAATCCGAGAAAAAGAAATAGAAAAGAAGAGAAGAATAAGGAGAAGAAGACATGCGAGAGGCTCCCTTCATAGGGTTTTTAAGCCGAGACTTCGCCACGCGTGCCTTGTATTTGTCAACGCTTGTCTTGATTGAACAGGGGCGTGCTTGATCCCGGAAACGACTATAGCATTATCCATCTCTGGAATCCTCGAGTAGTACTAATGGTGGCAGCATCCATTTGGCGATGAGTTCCCGTGTATATTGGTCAATTCACTCGAAGTGGGGTCGAAGTGAGCTTCGCATGAAATCACGGTTTCGCACAGACATGTACTGAGATTGGGAAACCTCCGCGAAAGCCAAACCGCTATCATGAATCATTTGTGCCATTGGTGTAGGGTTTGCGTCTGCCATCCTCGCCCAAAAATCACCGAAGTCGAGATGACGAGCTTCGCTATCCCCAATATTGTGAACGGCAGACTCAAGTGGTGAAATTTGTTCCTGTCCCTGAAACTTGATCTTCATATTGATAGTAGCTAGGAGGACAGAGCCGCAAACCAGACTCGGAAAGGAATTACAGAGGGAGGGGATACACGCGCAGGTTTTCAAATTGCAAGGGTTCGAGCAAAAGATAGCATGGAAGTAGTGTGAAAAATGCAAAGGGGAAATGCTCGTTATATAGCCATTTAGGAGAGAGAAAGGTCATAAATGTGCATTTAATACATACCCACCAATTTGAATAAGCATGATATTCGGGTAGAGCGGGAAAAATAAGCATGAATGACTCTTGGTTCACTTGGGACATGTGAGATGCGAATGCGCGAAACACGCGGCTCGGCCGATTCGGGTGAAACAGGGAGAAGACGCACAAATTTCTTTTGGGACACGCGGAACATGAGTGCACGAAGTGCGCGATTCGGGCGAATCAGCCGAAAAGGTTCCAATGGGTCCAAAAATTTTGGGACATTTGAGACGAAAATGTGCGAAGTACGCGGTTTGGGTGTTTCGGTCGAAAATGGAACAACTCGCACAATAAATTTTGGGACACTTGGGACGAAAAGTTTCGACGGGCCTGAAATCGGGACAACTTCAGGGAAATCGGCCGATCGGGGAACAGAATGCACTTTTGAACTTGGGACAATTGGGATAAAAGTTCCGATAGGCCTGAAAATCACTCAAAATGACCCAAAAATGCAGATTTTCTCAATTTCACGACTTAGGTACTTTAGAGAAAACACTTAAAACTCAAATTTTTTTGAAAATGACTTCTTAAGAACGGGGGAATTTTGAGTGGACAACAACATGCAAAGTGGTTTGTTAGAGGATTGATTAGCCATTTTAGAAGGGCCTTGTCTCATAAAAATTTTACAGACCCACGTGAAGCATTGGAAGCTACCTTGCGCACCAAGGTGTTGGTAGTATTGATATTGGCGTTAGCCCATTCTTAGAGGCTCGATTATTGCTATGGAAAAACAGTTGGAAAAATTATCTGTGAACACAGCCCATGAGACTCGTAGTGGTTTGTGGTGCATAGATTGTGAAATAGAGGGACACGTTAAGGATAATTTCCCCCTGGAGGATGGTACATGCTTTGATAGTGGATTGTGAAATTTGTCATGGGGACCATGATGCAAGTAGATGTCCCTTGTTGTAATGCGCAATCAGGAATAATGTATCTTGTTATTGTAAAATTTACACCTCTACAACCCATGATACTAAGGATTGTAGGCTCATTGATAAGATCCATGAGGCCATTGATCATGGGGAAAAAGTAGTTCCAAAAATAATGATTGCCGTTATGAGGATCACGCAAAAGAAGGCATGCGTGGAAGAGGTTTTGAGGAGGATTTTTGGTTGAGGTAACCGCGAGAGGAGGGATTGAGTTCCCGTTTGGAACTGTTTCAATTGTGGATCTACGAAAATTACAAACATGAGTGCTGGATTTGTTGCAGTGCTCATGGTGTGGAAAGAAGCATAAGTATGAGGAGTGCCTAGAATTATTTGAGCACATGAATCGAAGCATCAAAAGGACAAGGGTGTTGTAATGGTCAGCATTAAGAAGGTAGACATATAGTGGATGCCCCAAGTAACACGGATGAAGGTTTGGAGCATGCATTAATAATAACAAGGGCATAAGCCACGCGTGCAAGAGAGGTACCAAGACAGAAAACCCTAGTTTTAAGAGAGGAGGTCATTCATGGAAAATATCCAAACCCTACACATCAAAAGGAGATATATCAGGACACCATGGATGTTATTCAAAGCTTACAAGGGGAGATCCAGTGTCTAAAGGAGCAATCCAGGAGGGAGGAATAAGGAAGGAGAGTCGAGGTGCAAAAGGATGACCTAGATGAGGTCAAGGAGGTGTGTAAAATGCTAAGGCAGGAGAATATCATTCCCTTGCTAGGATCCTAGTTGAGAGAGAAGGTACCATGCGCCGAGAGAAGAGTGCGAGACAGGTCTTGCACATGAACCTTCCCCCTCACAACCTCGACTATGACAAGGAGATTATGTTGAATGTAGTTGTAGATGGATGGCTCCTTAGCAATATCCTCATTGACACAGGCAGTGCAGAGGTTAATGTTCTAACTTTAGATGCATGGCATCAGATGGGAAGACCTACATTACAACCATCTTTGAATGTGTTGTATATGGAAAACAAGAATAAGGCAATGCCCATCGGTGTCTTGAAGGATGCGTTTATTACTATCTAGGGAGATAAGTTTACTGGGGACTTTGAAGTCTTGGCACTTGCCAAGGAGGACAATTTCCTAGCACTACTTGGGTGTCCTTGGTGTTACAAAATAATGCGACCTTTGGTTTAACAAAGGGTACATCAGCTTCGAGAAAAAGGAGGAATGGGTCATTATACCCTTGGTTGATGGGAATTCGACACCCTATATTGAAGCATTGGGAGAAGAAGTTCTAGATAAGATTTATGTGCACCCAATTAGAGACCCTGAGATGATACACCCTACTAATGGGGTTATCCAATTTGAAGATGCTCAGTCAGTGAGTGATACAACCAGTTTGGCATTGGAGAATTGGGCACATGGAACTTACGAATTAATGAGACATCAATTGAGAGGGCTCGGTGACCAAGGTAACAAAGGCGTGCATGGTTGGGAACCTTGGAGGAAAAGAACTGCCCAAGTATTCAGGAGGAGCCTTCCCTGAGATCTTTCTGCCGGAGGTAGAAGCTCCATGGAGGGATGGGAAAGAATGGAGGGAGATGTTAAGTTATGCCTTTCTCAACACAATAGATTGGTGGTGGAGCACACATTAGGAGAGCCTTTTAGAATGACGCGAGGTAAGAATTTCTCTCTCTATTAGATTCTCTAGGAGCAATGTACCCACCATCATCAAGGAGTACCATGGGAAGGAGCCTACCTCTTTCCATATCTAGGAGTGTGAATGGGTCTAGAGAGAAGGTGTAGAAGATTTTCCACCATCCCTCTAGGTGCACAAGTTGTATTCTACACTGCAGGGTTGCGTGCATGCATGGTACATTCATTTGGAGACATGCCATTAGACAAGGAATTGGCAAGAGCTTGCGGCTAACCTTATTCAAACCTTTGAATATAGGAGAACCAAACCATTGGTTGATAAGGCCTTGCAGGGTATTAAGATTCTTACCATGGGGGATAGTGCTAGGATGGAAGATAGGTTGTTGGAATTACTAGGTGAACCAGGATTGGAGGCATGCTTTGAAGAAGAAGAGGAAGCAGAAGAGTTACAGCTTGAGCGCACGTGTTTAGAAAAAGAGAAGGGAAATTTGGTGTATGTGATTGATGGAGAGGAATAAGGAAGCTTGGATTTTAGCCATTACGTGGGGATGCGCAAGGTAGTGGACATTACAGATGCTTATGCATGTGCCTACCATGATCCTTTAAATAAAAATAAATTTAACATCGGTTCAGAAGAAGAGGCTAAGGAAGCTATTATTGGGGATTACTGGACAGAGAAGGAAGTATCAAAGATCATTGATCTACTGCGTGAATTTGAGGATTTATTTCGGTGGGTATCATGAGATCAAATGAATTCACCATTCCTTGGGGAGATGAAGATAAAACTGAAGGATGGTGCACACTCGGTTAGGAAAAGGCCCTACTGGATGAATCCCAACTTGCGCGTAAAGGTCAAGGAGGAAATAGAAAAAATGATAGCTTCTGGGATCATTGAGCGGTGGAAGAATAAAAGTGGATAAGTCTGATGGTAATCAACATCAAGAAGGATGGGTAGATTAGGATCTGTGTGGATTATAGGGAATTGAATGTAGTTTGTGTCATTGATCCATTTTGACCCCCTTCACTGAAGAAATTTTGGAAGGAGTCACTGGGCACAAAATCTATTCCTTTACGGATGGATTTTTAGGGTACCACCAAGTCCGGATTGCAAAGGAAGACCAGGAGAAGATGACTTTCACCACCGAGTGGGGAATTTTTGCATATATAGTCATGCCCTTTGGGTTGAAGAATGCGCCAACTATCTTTTCATGCATAGTGGTGCAAGTATTCCAGGATTTCATCCATAAATTTCTTTAGGTCTATTTGGATAACTGGACAATAAATGGTTTGGTTAAAGACCATTGTGACAATTTGAGCTTAATGTTTGAGAGGTGTAGGCAGTTGAGGATATCCCTCAACATTAAGAAGTGTGTGTTTGCTACACCCTTTGGGACTTTATTGGGAATATCATATGTAAGGAGGGCTTGTTGGTAGATCCCACTAAGGTTACAATTATTGTGGGGTTAAGGGAGCCTACTAGCCAGAGCACAGTGTGCGGATTCCTTGGGCATGTGGGCTATTACAAAAATTCATTAAGGGATATGCCAAGATCACCGTGCCATTAGAGGAGCTGCTTAGACATAAAAGTGCCTTCCATTGGGGAGAGGCGCAACAAAGGGCATTTGATACATTAAAAGATAGGCTTATTACCATGCCTATTTTACAATTTCCCTCTTGGGACAAGCCCTTTCATGTTCATGTAGATGCCTCAGGGACCGCCATTGGAGAAGTGCTTACACAGCCAAGTGAAGGGATTGTTGATCATCCTCTCTATTTTACAAGTAGGAAGCTGACACCAGTAGAGCAGAATTATACCACAACCAAGCATGAGGTATTGTCAATGATCTACGTGCTCTTCAAGTTTAGATAGTATCTATTGGCAACACCCTTTGTGTTCTACACCGACCACATGACATTGAAGTATTTAGTGAACAAGCTTGTTCTACAAGGATGCATATGTCAATGGGTGTTGTTGTTTCAAGATTTTGAATTCACCATTATAGTGAAACCTGGAAAAAGAAACTGTGGGCCTAATCATCTGTCAAGAATTGATTTAGGGGAGGATGCGCAAAGTATTGAGGAAGAAATGCCAGACATGTAACTATTTAGGTTACAGTGCGCACCCTCGGATTTGGAAGAGATTGTAATATTTTTAAAGGAAGGTGTGGTGCCGAGATGGAATGAAGACATTGGAAAAGAAGTAGTTGGCCATACACACCACGCCCTACATGTTAATCAGTGGAGACTTATACAAATTGGGACGTGATGAAGTTTTGTACAGATGTGTCTTAGAGCATGAGCACTGGACATCATGGAGGAAGCACACGAGAGGAAGTGTGGGTGGGCATTATACGGTGATGTCACCATGCACAAGATATTCATGGAAAGTTTCTTTGTGGGAAACCTTGTACAAATATTGTAGAGACTATTGTAAATCCTGTGACCATTTTCAGTGCATTGGAAAACTAGGGAGGAGAGATGAGATGCCTTTGCACCCTATTCCTAGCACGAGCCTTTTGAAAAGTGGGTGATAGACTTTGTAGGACCTATTACACTGGAAGCACGTAGGAATGGGTCACGTTATATCATCACTTGCACAGATTATCTCACAAGGTGGGAAAAGGCTGCTGAACTAAAGATTGCATGGTAGCAACAACAACAAGGTTCTTATGGGAGAATGTTATCACGAGGTATGGATTCCCTTTAAGTTTGACCAATGATAGGGGTATGCATTTCTTGAATGAGACCATGAGGATCCTGTTATCTGAATTCATGGTGGCTCATCAGAAAAAATATGCCCTATTACCCACAAGTAAATGGAACCATAGAAGCATTCAACAAGATACTAAGTCATACCTTGACCAAAATTTGTGATGTCGAAGACTTGATTGGGATGAAAAAGTATTGACAGTATTATGGGCTTACAAGACAACGTATAAAAGACTAAATAAAGCCACACCTTTTCAATTGGTGTTTGGCATGGAAGTTGTTTTTCCAGTTAAATTTATGTTGCCTTCTCTGTGAATAGCGCGCATGAGGGTTAATCGATGAACAAGCATTGGAAGAAAGAATTGATGAGTTAATGAAACTGGATGAGAGATGATCACTCACCCGATGGAGCCAAATAGTGGAAAAGGAAAAGCAAAAGGCTTGGCATGATTTCCATATTAGAAACAAGAAGTTTGAGGTTGGGCAGATGGTGTTATTATATGATTCTAAGTTTCGTACCATCCTAGGAAGTTGAAAGTCCATTGGTTGGGTCCTTACAAAATCTCATACATCCTTGATTTGAGCACGTGCCAGTTACAAGTGCTAGATGGGATGAAGTTTCCTGGACACTTCAATGGGAGTAGGTTGAAGCCCTACTATAAATAAGTCTTCTTGGTGTGTGTAAATAAGGTAGTTTTGCCAGTTAGTTCAGGAGTTTCCTTTATGCATTTTTCCTTTCTTGTGTTTCCCTTTCACACTTTGTTGTTTTGTTTTGCACCATGAGTGCTAATAACCTTATTGCTATTTTGGAGAATATGTTAGTGTGCGAGTACCACGCATCTCTTTAAGTGTGGGGTGGATAAAAGTGAAGAAGCATGTGATTAAAGTACCAATGAAGTTGTGTTGAAAAGCCTTGTTGAGTAGCCAGGTTGAAAGAGGTATATAAAGAGGAAGATGGAAGAATGGTTGGTGCTAGGATAAAGCTACTTGTAGATCCCATAGAGGAGAAATCACATTTAAAGCAACATGAGGTAGGTGAGAGCAAGGATTAGGACAGAAGAAGTGCCTTCGGTGTGGGTTACACACATGCAAGAGTCTCCTATCAGGTTGGATTGGTTACATGCCAGAAGGTTGGAGGAGTTTTTGCATAGGTTGGGTGTGTAAGTGAAGGTGCTGAAGACAAGCTTTGTTTGAAAAATCCACATTAAATGAACAAAGTATGGTGGTAGGTGAAGTAGCATTTAATGTTTAGAAAAGAGAAAAACTATAAGTAAAGGGTCGAGGCACTCTCATTTTTACTTTGCGAAATAGAAGAGTTTGAGATATAAGTGAGTTCCATAAACTAGGGTTTTCAGATTCGATTGAGTGAAGGAAGATCTATGAGATTGAAGCAACTAGTTTGAGTTTACGAACCAGAAGGGGTTACATGGGCATGGAAAGAGTGAAGAGGCGTTGTCTCGTGAAGATTTTCATCCTAGTTAGGGTTCAACAAACTAGGGCATGGGTTCAGAAGGATTGTATCACGGATTTAAGATTGGAGGATTGGAAGAAGTAAGACAGAGTAACAAGGAGAGAATAGGAGTGATAAAAATACCTTAACCATGGCACCCAAGAAAGGAAAGGGCAAAGCCAAGGCTAAACAACCAGAACCTGAGGTAGACACAAATGAAGAATGGTATGCAGAGATGTAATACCCAGATGGGGTGATGATGGGGAAGGAATGGGAATCCCACTTAAGAAGTGTACCTATTAGTGACTATAATCACTACATGAACACAATAGAAAAAGAAATGGCATTGGAATTAGTACGCCCCACCAACAAATGAACACCTAAGGGTTTGCCTATATATGATGATAATGTTAAGGTTAAAATGGAGAAGGCAAGGCTGTTGTAACTCTATGAGTTGCCTTATTTTGGAAATCCAAAGTGCCTATACCAATGGTTGATGTCATGGGTACATGAAGATTATTTCCACTTTCTGGGTGCAAGATGCACATCACTCCCCAGCTGATCTCACAATTTACAGGCCTCATATTTGAGGGAGATAACTTAGAAGATGACCTTGGTGACAAGGAGGCCATTCAAGAGACCATCACTGAGTATGCTTACAAGAAGGGGTCATGGTACTACGACATTTCAGACATCAAGGACCCCGTAATGAAAATGGCCGCGCATTTGGTGACTAAGTGAATGGCTAGGAGAGGTGGACGCAGGTCAACAAACCTTGGCTACATGTCTACAAGAAGATTGCAGAGGGAACTATATACAACCTATCCACGTACATCATGGAGGAAATTGTCAATTGTGCAAAGGAAGGGGATAGGATCCTCTTCAGCAACGTCTTTCTCACCATTATATTCACAGAGATTGGGGTACCTGATGCACCAGAAATTTTTTTATGGGAGTACCCCACCGAGGATCCTTCGCCCATGAAGAGGTTCAAAAAATATTCCTGTGATACAATGAAAGCACCCCACAAGGTGAGGTTGGAGAAATGGTACATGTGCACGAGAAACACGTTCGGGCGAGTGGAGAATTGCTTGAACAATTGTCAACGGCCACCGAGGGGGAAGCTGAATTTTTAATTTATCAACACTACTACCCGGGCATATTTAAGATGATAGATGAATCATGGAGCATATTCACATTCACTGCTCGGTACTTGAGCGAGGGTGAATAGGTTTAAAGAGTCAAAGAAGCTAAGGCTAGAGTGGGTAGTCTAGACTGAGAACATAGGGAGATGAGGAAGAATCTTAATTACCCGGTAGCAAGCACACATACATGGAAAAGTACATGTCACACGAGATTCAAATGACAAGGCCGATGATGCTACCCATTGCTGGAGGATCTGTGACATGCGTGAACTTGCACATAAGGCTGAAGTTTGAGAAGGGTGCGTATCTAGAGAATGAAGTCTCCATACTTGAATACCCCTTGGGGAAGAAGAAGCCAACGTCTAAGAAAAGAGGGAGAGGAGAAGAAGAAGCACTAATTTTGTAGACTACTCAAATAGTGAGCATGCCATCCATGAGCACTAAACCCAACACTTACATATGGAGAAAGAAGTCTCCGGTGAAGGAGAAGATGCCAGAGGTAGAGGTGCCTAGGCAAACTGTCTCCAAGGAAGAATCACCTGAGGAAGAAGATAAGGCTGAATCCCCTGATCAGGAACCACCTCTCAAGAAAAAGTAGAGGGTAGATAAGGAAGCTAACTCAGAGGTGACCGATAGCTTAGAAAAATACTTGGGAGAAAGAGAAGATGAGAGTGAGGGAGATGACGACAAGGAAGAAGAGGCAGGGAAAGACCAAGAGCCACATGTCTTTAGTGTCTATGACTCAGAAGAGGAGAGTGGAGATGAGAAGTAGGAGTTCGTATTCGTGTGGCACAAGGGTGCACAGGATGAGGAAAATGGTGAACACATGGAGGATGGGGAGGTTGTCAAGAAAAAGGAGGGACCCATAAGTTTTGCAAAGGATTAGATCACTGAGGTAGTAGAAAGAGGATCACAAAGAATGCTTGAAGTCTTAGTAGACCAAGAGTTTGAGTGTAGCACGGACATAGTGCTAAAGGAGGGGAAGGAGGAGAACATTGAAAAGAGCATGAGAGCTTGAGAGGTCCCGCTTATGACATGTAGAGTAAGCTTCCCCAAAGGTGCATGATCGGGCGAAGAACTCTAGATGCAGAACAGAGATAGGTAATGGGCTATGTTGATGACACAAGGAAGGTGTTACATGTGCAATTCCATAAAGACTGCACTGCCACGGAAAGGCTCATAGCCATGGGGTATTTTGAGAAGGACGGCGCATACCCCAGAACCAAGAAGATGCTCTCTTAGGCATTTGAGTCCCACGTTGATGAGCCAGACTTCGAAGTCTACCAAGGAGCGCTCATCACATTGCCAGAATCTAAGGGGTTCAATCCCTTAGTGAATGCTCGGAGCTCTCAGATGAGAAATTCTGCAATGCATTGAACAAGGTCACGGTCGAGACCGAGGCTATATTATTCACACGTAATGACAGGATCAGAGTGTTGGAGGTGAAGTTAGGAGAGAAGGAAGAAGAACTAGCGAGAAGGTCAAGAGATTGAAACATGAAGAACTGATTAGTGCACAATTAAGGTGCGAGTTGAAGGAAGAGAAGGTAAAGGTGTAGGAAGTTTACAAGAAAATAGAGTCTATCAAAGGTGTCATCCTCTTGAAGCACCCAGACTTAGTGCCACCCGCACAAAATTACTCATCCCTCTGGAGTGTATAGAAGATCTAATGCACGTCCTCACTATGGAGAGACAACCCTTGGCCCTGGAATCTATAGAAGAAGTGGCCATGTGCTTGAAAGAGGAGGATAGGTTGAAGGTGGTAGTGCTCGTTTCCGAGTACAACCAAGTACTCATGGAGGTTAAGATCACTGCCTAATCTACAGAGGCCACATATGATACATGCACGGATAGAGATAAGGTGGCGAGCTCCTTGGTTGCCACACTTGAAGTAGAACTAAAATAATTCCAAGAAAATAACAAGGGGAATAGGGTGGAGAGGGACAAGGTTCTAGCCGAAGTAGAGAAGAAATCAAAGGCAATTGAGGCTTTAAGGAGCTCAATTAAGGCCCGACTAAAGGAACTATACCCCCTAGATCACTAGAAGGATGGATAAAATCGAGGACATGGGCAAAGAGATGGAGTAGATTGTGGACATTTTGGGCACCCAGGAGTTGGCCTGAGTTTTGATGAAGTGAGCACCCTGGTGGGCGACCTCTGCCAGAAGGCACAGGGCGAGGTCGAAGTATGGAATAAGCTAGAGGAAAACCTTTGGAAATATTTCCTAGCTTGTTAAATTGATGTCCCCCATTCTTCATTCTTTCCCCAATTCTTTCATTCCTTATTCTTTGTAAAGTGTAAGACTATTCATTGATTCCCTTGATGACATGCATCTTGGTTAAGTAAAGTGTTTTCGAGGATGGAGAACAGGCATAGTGTGGGGTGATGTTGGACCCCTGTAATCTTAACCAAGTATGAAGGTGCATAGGCGCATAGGGTCCCAGTTATGAAAAAGTTGTGCAAGGAAAAAGTGTGCGAGAGAAAGGTTTAAGGAAGCACATAGCATACGCCACGCATGAAAGGAGGTTCGGGAATTAGTAAATTTGAGCACCTAGGGAAGAACACATGAAAAGTGCGATCAGTTGCACATGTATAAGATGTCGGCCTGACAATAGGATGGTCCAGAAAGAGCATGCCTTGGATGGAATCTTCTAGAATAACATCATGAGATAAAGTGGAAAGCTCAAGCCTAGAGAAGCATGCTTGCATGGACCACATTCGAAACTTGGCACCATATTTGAGGACGCTGGAAGGTGAGTTGGTAGTGTAGGAGAATTATAAATACAAGTGCCTACGGAGTAAAGAAATACAAGTACGAGGTATAGCAGGTTAGAGAGTGAGTGAAGATATGCATAATTACTTGTGAGTGGATATTTGTGTTCAGGAAGGAATGTACTACGCATGGATTTGTAATTTTATTTTTTTGTTAGCTTAGTTACATACGTCCAGTGATATGCATGACTCTGGTCTACTCCTTGTGACACTCTATAATGAATCAATGAATACAATGAGGTTACCTGTTATAAATAGACATGGATATCAATGGTTTTAATGCATATTTCTCTCATATGAGTTCTCTTTCCTTTCATGTTATGTATGAATTCTTGTCAAATTCTTTCTCATAATGCATGTTCTAGATTCTGTTAGAGTACTCGAGTTTAAGGTGATTGCTAGGATCTATACGCCGTTATAAGCCCTATGGTCCTTTTATGTTTCATCCTACCTCATAAAAATCTGACACTAATCATAAATGATGCTTTCCACTAAACTCACATAAAAGAGAGACTTAGTACCCGCGTGTGCCTCGAGTGAGTGCTCAACTTCTGTTGGGTGATAGGATGACACGTATGGGGTTCCTTCCTTTTGTGATGGGAGTAAAAATGACTATAGGGGTCACATTTTTATGGCCACCTTGTCCCATTTTAAAGGGAAAAGGGGACATAAAAAGTGTTTATTAGCCTCTGGTGACACTTTTTACTAAAAATTTGCCAAAGAACGAAGCTTGTAGCTTGGAGAGGAGCTTGAAAATGACATTGCGGAGCTCCTAGATGAATTTTTAGGAACATATTTACATTATTTTGACTCGAAACATAAATTTTATAAGGATGGGATTGGTCTAAAGGTTTTATTGATATTTAAACATTCTAAAAAATGTCCTTTTATATTGGGACCACCAACAGGTTGTGCCTACGAAGAATGATTTGTGAAAAGAAATGCATGGACTGTGTTGTGGAAAATATGATGTTACCACCATGTAGGTAATTGAATCAGATTTAAATTTAAATTTTGTTTGACCTCTAACTCATTCGGCTCCTAGAATAATCTCCCAAAGATCAAGTGCTTTTTGCGGTGCTGAAGCTCCTTTGACCTCAAAACCTGCTTTTGTTGAACTTGCTCCTAAAGCTCTGAATATTTCCAAAATATTCCTAAATCATGTGAAAAATGATCTTGGCTCATGAATAAAATTCATTGATGAATTTAGGACTCCCAATTGAATTTTGGGAATATGCACTAGCTTTAGAAAGGCATGAAATAGCCCTTCCTAAGCCTATCAAAAGATGAAGCTTGAAAGACGTTGCCTCAAAAATAACATATGAGTTTGTTTTAATTTATTCATCACATGGGAAATGATAGGAACACATACATGGATACTAAATTAATGGGGATATGCCTGACACATGGGATGGAATGACCTGGGGAAGTGCTCAGGGGGTTTTACACAAATTGTTTTTGACACTGGGGTCCGTTGTTATGCTCAAAAATATGAAATTTTCATGTTACAAATTTGCATGACAACACAAAGTGTTGCACTTTTATTGGTTTATAGTGTTGGTGTTGCCACCTTTGTCCTCTTTGTCCTTATAAAATGAAATTTCACATAATCCTCCTCTTCTTCGATGGTTTTGAAGGTTGGGTCATTATTTGGTTGACTAAATTCAATGCTTCCTCTCATTCTGTTTCCTTTATTTAAGGATCCTTCAAGTGACAAATAGTATTATAATTTGAGTAATAAATTTTACCATATGTTCCTTTATACTCTAAGTAGGATGGAGGAATACTTGGAGAGGTGTGGCTGTAATCATTGTGACTTCCTATAAGGTTTTATCTAATATCTTTTTTTCCATGTGTGTCAATTTTGACATTAGAGTACCTATTTTCTTGTTATTGCACTTAACTCTTTAAATGCCTCTAAATTTTTCCCTTGGTGGATAATTGTGGGGAATTTACTTTTAAGGGGCCTTGACTTGAAACTTCCTTCCTATATGGGATAATCAAATCCTTTATAATTCCACTCTCCCTATACTCCCTTAAGACTATTATATTTTGCAGGGTTAAACCAATCCCCTTATTTCTCAACCATACCAATGTCCTTTTGATAATATGGGAATTCCTACCATGGAGGTAATTGTTATCTATCCTTGCCCATTGTACACTTGGGATCGTATAGAATGCTATGTTTGTCTCAAAAAAATATCTATTTACTAAAATCTTATCATCTAGTAGCCCCTAAGGAATAACAAAAAGTTTATAATATATCACTTGGGTGAGGGTAATTCAAGAGTAATATCACAATCTGACCTTCTCCTCATCCATGCAATCCATCAATTAGACTCATAATGAGGCTCATTCTCATATGAAATTTGCAAGGATCCTTGAAGAATCCATACAATCTCATAGTTAGGAATAGGGAGAGCTTTTGTAATGTAACTCTGCCTAATTTTTCTTCTAGAAGTATTGTTTTAACCAATGTATGGAAAGTATACCTTTCAATGGTGATTGAGAACTTGATTTTGTCTTTTTCTTTCTTACAATCAACTTATGCATTGTGACTAGATTCCTTTACACAATTAAAAGTACTAATGTATCATCTAAGTACCTTGACATAATATAGACAATATCATGGAGTCCACTTACTCTGATATATGTGAAGGTTTGGAATTGGATGAAGTAAAATCCAAACACATATATTACCTTCTTGGATTGTATAGATATTCTATTATTCTCCCACTCATGCTAAAATAGGTAGATGAGGGGAGTAAAAAAGGTGTCATGTACCGCCCTGAAGGATTTGATATAGTTGGTTAAGTTTAGATAGGGGTACACATCATGGAATTTGTAATTTCAAAATTTGATTTCCACTGTCAAACCTAGGGAATGTTCTTATGGAAATATTATTGTAGACACTAAATCACGCACTAGGTATATTTCTAGATCCTAATCACATACCATGATTTATATGATTCCTAAGCAAGAAAACTAGTAATTGACATATGTTTTTAGCCTCTTTGATTTCTTTATTTCTTTCTTTGTTTTCTGCACACCCCACTACCCATTATGAATTTCACTTCTTTATCTTTCTTAGCTCGGACACCAACGCCCATCCAGGGACGCTAGCGCCTAGGTGCCCTCGTCCCCTCTAGGTGCCCCGACCTCTTTATATATTACTCACCTCTTTTTGGCCTCTATTATATTTTGGGAATCTTGTTTTCTTATAGGTCATCAAGTTATTTTTCAATTACAAAATTCAAACAAGGGAATCATATAAGTACAAAGCTATGTGACCATAATAAAGGACCAAGCTCTAAGCATATTTTACTATCACCTAAGGCTGCATCTAAATGAATTTCAAGAGAATCAAATCATCCATATAGCTATCATTAAAGGGAAAAGGGAATGCATTTTAATGCATACACGATGGTAATTTCATTTTGACATCCACACATCTATCTACATTTCTACATATAGATATTGCTTTCCATCAAGTACATCTTATACAAGAGCTTCCTAGGTCACAATTCTATATAAACGTACACAAAACTACATAGGAGTCTCGAGATGTAGTGCAACACTCGGTCATAAGTTCACTCTATCGAGTGACCATCGGGGTCATTCTAACTCCCCATTTTCATATTTTTCTTTATAGGATTTGATGTGTTTTGAGGTTTTATAGGCGGTCATGTTTTTACAGGTTACATGAAAACTCTATAATCATATAATTACATACGGAGACAAACAAAAAAGGTTAATAATATTAGTGTGACACAATAAAAAATAGTTTCTGATTTTCTACGTAGACATAGGTGCATAGAAGCGGTTTAAAAGTGCTTAGAACCCTTGACCTAGCCTAAGTGCACTTTGGTAAAACTTATTCGATAACTATACAATTTGTTATGTATGGTTGCGAAAGATTCCTCCTCATGTTCATAAGCTTTCTAGCCCGAAACACTTCAAGATTTATTTTGAAATCATCTAAGTCATCTATCCTCTCTCTTGCACCTAGGGTTTTATGTTTCTTTAGCTTATTTCTTATGTCATAGTTGTACTTCATTACTTATTTATAACATGTGATTCTTAAATATCTAGGGTTTAACATAATATCCAATATTTGTTATATCATTTGGTGAACCTCGATGCTCAACTCCAACCTTATTTCTAGGGTTTTATTTTTATGCATGTTACTCGTAGTTGTTATTTTGGGTATTTTGAGAATATAGATCCCCTAAATCTACCCATAGGGTTTCTAAAGCAATGGTTGAATCTGATAACCCCTTTGTTAACTCTAAAAATGTTCCTCTTGAAAATATTAAAACATTTGATAGTGAGAAATCATATGATGAGGAAACCAACATTGATAAAGAGAAATTAACCAAGCTTACCATTTTTGTCAATCTTTGCGTGACAATATTGTCCATTTTCCATATATTCTCCATGTTTTGATTGCTACTAAAAACTCTTGAGATGGTTATTCTACACATATTATCAGTTCTTCCTCACTGCAATGGCATCCACTCACTCCCTTCATATTATAACTTTTATCCTCACTACTACAGCTCCCATCATTCAACCTAATACTTCTAATGAACAACCTAGATATTATTCAAACAACCTTTATTTAACTTATTTATATCGGGATTTGAAAATTCAAAATTTTCAACTTCAAATAAGCGACTTCTCATGCATCCACAACTCTTAATCCCACTTTATTCCTTCACAATCCTTTCACACCCACCATTTTAGTCTATCCAATTCCTCTAAATTTATTCACCCCTATGTTTCCCACCTTAAAAGGCCATGACGGCCCCTAAGAGCATCTCTGAGAATTTTATGTGGCATTTCTAGATTATTCGGATGATCATACTTTATTAGAAAATATATTTCCTAGAAGTCTCTAAGATTATGTAAAGCATTGGTTCTATGATCTACCTATCCATTTGGTAACATCATTTATGTATTTGGACGATGATTTTCTCACTCGTTTTCAATCAATATAGACTCCAAAATATCTTATGCTTAACTCGTAAAAATTAAAAAAGGATCTAATGAGAATCTAGCGGACTATAGTTTATGATACAAGAAAAAATTAGCTAAGATGTCTAATGTAATCGTAGAATTTGAACTTCAATATCTATTTGTCCAAAGTATTTTACCTCCTCTGCAAGAGATTGTCATCTTTGAGACATCCCCTTAATTTGATCAAATTTAATAGATATGTAAAACTACGTAAAAGAAAACTATTATCCATGGGAAATATTAAATAACATGATCAAGTTTCATCATATTCTACTCAATTTCAAAGTAAATCTACTTTCAAACCAATTAAAAAACCTATTAAATTTAAAGCTACTATAAACATTGTCTCTACTCCCAAAAAATGTTAATGATAACCTCCAAAGCGTATATTCACAAAATTTCCTTGTGCTCCACATATTTTATTGCCACAACTTGTTGTGAGAAATATTATTATGATTCCACCCGTATTTAATCTATAAACATCTCGACCTAAAGGATGCAACTATAATGAAAATTTTAGATGTGACTATCATTAATGCATTGGGCATTCTATAGATCAATGTTTTAAGCTTCAACATCTTATTCAAGATCTCATTGATAATAATGCCATTAAGATTCTTGAGCCTACGACATCTAAAATAGTCAATGAAAATCACAAGCTCAAGATATTCAACAATCATCTTCCTAAACATGATAATTAATTGGTTGAATCTTTCGTCAATCTTAAATATCGGTAGTGATACTTGAATTTATCTAGGGCTCTTGATTTTCTAGTTTCTCACACTAATGCATGTCCATTGTTCATTACATTCTCTAATCATGACTATCACACCGCATTCTCTTCGACATATTAGATATCAATGCTTCTATCATGATTCATGTTATCAATAATAAAATTATTGATCCATATATTCATATGTGTGTATACTCTATTACACTTCTTATTGATATCGACTATCTCTGCTATCACATATTTCATATACAAGCCTAAATCTTATGGTTATGTCAAGCTTCCAGATCCACAGATTGGTCCTCTTACCATTCTTGTACCATTTCTTGTGGCACCTTCAATAAAAGGGTGTGACATGTTGTTAAATATTCCCAGCTCCATGATAATCAAGCTATAATTTATATGAATCACTTGTGTCTAAAATTCATTCACAATATACAAGTCATTACTATCAGCGGTGTTCTCGCCATGCATACCATGGATACACCCTCCTCTTGAGGTTTATGTTGCACTCGCTTTAGAGCATCTAGGTTCTTAGAACCTCTCAAATCTAAAGCATAATCTTCTCTAAGCTCTCCTATTCACACATGAACTACTTAGTCTCATCAATCCACTAGTTCATCCGACCAGTCTAGGTCACCCACTTGGATGGTGACTAACTAAAATGTGGAATTTTACTATTATTTTAAGTTAATCTAAACTAGTAATCGTTATCCAAATCCACCCCCAGGGTTGATTTGATAACATACATCAGAATTCTCGAGTCCCAGAAAATGGATGGATACAGGGCAAAAATCATGTTTCTAGGGTCCCCTCAGAAATTTTTCTAACTCTCCTGTCTAGGTTGAAAAGAGCAAGCTCTGAGAAAATGTGAAAAAGTTGCAGAAAATAAGCTTGGGCCAGAAAAAATTGTGAAAATCGGCTAAGTCCTTGTCCTAGGAACAGTTGGGACATTCGGATCACTAAGCGCGCGTTCAAATGAAACGCCTCTAGCGCCCGCCGCAAGCACTCGGGGACAAGTGGAACAAACGTACACGAAGGGCGCGAACTGGCCGGTTCGGCCGCAAAGGAAAATTTTAGCACAGGGACAATCGGGTCGTTGGGACGTGAGGGACGTGGAAAGCCGGTACAGCTGAAGGAGAAGAAAAATGACTAACTACTCAGGACATTTGGGCCTTGAGGACGCGAACCGCCTGGATCGGCCGAAATGGAGAACTTTCGTACTAAGCAGTTGGGACATCTGGGCCGCGAGACGCGAAGGATACGAAAAGGCGAAGCGGCCGAGGGACGAGGAATCCATTTCGTGGTTCAAAGAATTTGTCCCACACAAAGACTGGGAAATTTGGGACAAATGGACGCGAAGGATGTGAACCGGCCGGTTCGGCCGAAACAGGAAACTTCAGCACAAGGACAAGTGGGACAAATGGACGCGCGGGACGCGGATAGCTGAAGGAGCCGAAAGCCAATCAGATCACGCCACATGTCACCGGTAGAAAAGGGACGAGGAAGCCCATTTCGGGTGGATCAAAGGATTCTGTCCCGTGAAGCACTGGGACATCGGGACAAAAATACGCGATGGACGCGAAGAGCCAAGCAGACTTCGCGACCAACCAAATCATCATGACACGTGTCACAAGGAGAAAGGTCCAAAGGTCAAAGGGTGATTTTTGAAGGAAAAGCCCGAGCCAATAAAAAGAGGACACGTGTCCAATGAAGTAGAGAAGGAGAGAGAATCACGTGACCAATCAATGCATGCCACGTGTCATCCAGGTGGCAGAGCGCGGGAAGAAATTTAAAAATCTGTTTTCACCTGTTTTGTGCCCTAAATCTTCAGATCGACATATCTTTCGATCCAGAGCTCAGATTTGCACGTTCTTTATATCAACGGAAAGCTTATGAAATTATCTACATGATTCTAGGGTTAATCTTGAGTTTTGGTGCAGTCTAGAGAGAGAAAATCAAGAAACAGCTCTAACATGTGTTCATGGCCAGAAGTGACATTCCAAATGACTGATTTAATGCAGAATGGGTCGCATTCTCCTGTAATCCGGTCAAAATGATAGGGTATGGGTTTGTAAGGTCCCCCATGCCATTTTAATGCATCTATAGTCAAGGAGGGATGGGCTCCCATGTTTTGTACGTTTTCTGTCCCCTGGGCTCGACCCATGCAATGTAAAAGCCAGATTTGGCTCATTTCTAAGGGGGGAACATTTTCTTTGGATAGCAAGCTTCTTCTTTCACCTGTAACAAGTGATTTTTTTTTACAAGTATCGACCTCTTCTAAAATTGTAATAGTGTTTTCTACCTTTTGATGTTGTAATACAAGGATTTTGACAAAGGAAATGACAATACAAGCTCGTGATCAGCCATTCCTTTGCTTGTGTTTGCTTGTTTCATTTCAAACCTTTGATTACATCTTATCAGCTTGTGCATGATGTTTTATGTTGCATTTTTATGATCTCGTGTCTATCTCGTAACAAGAAGTGTTCACCACTCCTCCTTTGGTGTATCACCTGTTAGTTTAGTTTCATTTTTGCACTTTCTATCTCTCGTCTCCTTGGATTTTAGAGTAGGATTAGGTTTCAAACCTCTCGTAGTTTTGCAAAATATAGATCTAAATCGAGGAGTTTGAGGAACCACCTCTAACTGAGATTCCTCTCTCGCCACAAGTCCCCACACTTGGAGAGAGGTTTCCATGTTGTGCAATCACACTGGATGCTAGAGTGATCAACCTAGAAGCCTGATCTGCATCCAGGGGTGCTGTGAGTCTGCAACAACAGTTTTGGCATGCCCGGTGGGACACTAGAGGTCTCATTTTTATCAGCATCAGGTTGATGTGCATCTGCTGCAATTTCTTGCTTAAAAGAGCTATTATTTGCATATCTGGCGACTCCAAGGGGAAGAATCAACTGGTTCCAAGCTCAGGCCTTAAAACTCATGAGAAGAATCACCACAAGGTCAAGAGTTGGAGAAGAAGAAGTGTTGTTTGAATACCTGCAACTATCTCCAAGAAGAAGGCAAAGAGGAAGAAGGATTCAAAGGTCTCCATCTCCACCAAACAGAACTCTCTCAACTCCTCCACCTAGTAGACCTTTCATTCAGTCAACAAGGGTTTTAAGACCAATCAGAATGGCTCAGAACAATCCCTACGTCAACTTCACAGGCAGCAGCCCACTCGCTCTCAATGCACAACATCCAGCTTCCTATCAGCAGCCTTGAAGAACATTCCCTACTTCACCGGAGAAAATCAGACTACTCCAGGTGATCATGTTAAAGATATTGCTAACCTTTGTGCAATCCATGAAATCAATGAAATGCAAGTGGCTGTCAAGTTACTGGCATCTTCCTTCAAGGGTAAAGCATTACAATGGTTTAGGAGCCTTGGAGCTGGTTCTATCACAAACTGAATCAGCTGTATTGCACTTCACGAGCAATTTGGAGAGAAGGGAGACAACTTGTCTCTTTTGGAGCAGCTGACAACTATCAAGAGAGCCCCCAACGAGCAGCTGACTGACTTCAACTTCAGATTTCAAAGGTCTTGGGATAGGATTCCAGTGGCAGTCAGGCCAACAACAGAAGGTGCTTTTCTATATTACCTTAAAGCTTTGAATTCTGATATTTCTATGTTAATTCAATCTATGGGAGGCACAACCTTACCTGCTGCTTATAGCATTGCCATTAGAGCCGAAAACTATCTTATTCAAGCTGGTAAACTGGCTCCTAGGCCTCCCATGCCCTTGTATCCAAACTTAGAAAATCCAAGCACTAGTCAAGCACCCACTTTGGCTCCTGTTCCCACCCCTAGAAATCAAAGTTCAAGTGAAACTTCTACTTCATCCTCTAGTGCTTCAAATGAACTCCAAGAGGTCATGAAATAGTTGCAAAATTTGGGAAATGAGCTGGTTACTATCAAAAGACAGCAAGCTCAAAGTGCTAGACCGTATCAGCCTCAAGCGCAATACCAGGCTAGGCCCCCATACCAACAAAATAGGTCACCAAATCAGGCTGCAAATCAAAATCAAAGCCAAGTAAGGCCTCCTGCCAATAGACCATTCCAGCCCTATAATCCAAATGCCATATCTGCCTCTAAGGCATTAGTGCCAACCAAAACAACATTGCTCAGGAATATGATTGGTGCTTTCCATGCAACGAGCCTCATAACCAATCCATGTGTTTCAATGGTGCTCTCAATCAAGCACTAATGGTGACAACTACTGGTGTGGAGGGCGAGGGCAGTCAAGGAAACAACCAACAACAAGAAACATTCCAACAACAATCAGCCCCAAATGACACCACATTGGTGAATTGGCAAGCAAAAGATTTCTGTGGCATGAATCAAGCAGTTTCTCAAGGTGTTGCAGCCAACACAAGGTCAAAGAGGAGAAATTTGGGTGAAGAACAGCCATTAGCCCCAGCCAATCCACAACCTTCCACGGCTCCACAAATGATTGGCAAGCAAAGTCTAGTTTCAAATGCACAAGGGCAGCCAAGAACAACCCCTAGGCCAACTCAAATGCCACCGTTTGCCGCCACGTGCAAGGGGTGAATGCAAACCAAGGGACAACAAAGGATACTTCATCCCCATTCAAGATTATCAATCAGATGAAGAAGACTAACGTCAATATATCAATGTGGGAATCCCTATCCATCCCAGGCCAGAGAGATCTGCTGCAAGCTGCCATGAAGGACTGGCCAATTTCAAATCAGCGGGTTCAGATGCAAGACAAGGTACTCACAAATGCTGCCCAGCCTGAAGGAAATCATGGAAGACAACAAGGTAAAATGTTGAAGCCCCCTCCTTTCTATGTTTCATTAATCATTGGGGATAAACTAGTACACAATTGCATGATTGATTCTGGGCAAGTAGCTCAGTGATGCCCAAGCAAATAGCTGATCAGCTGGGTCTCCAATATGAAGTAATATCTAAAGGGGTAGTGCAATTGGATGGGACAGCAGTAGAAACCATGGGAGTAATTAAAGGTTTGAATCTTACCTTGCATACATGCCCCAACGTTACCATTTTACAAGATGTGTCAGTGATAGATTTGCCACCACTCTTTGCCCTATGTTTATCAAGGGATTTCACAGCCAAAATTGGAGGCTACTTATCTGCTGATTGGTCACACATGTTGTTCAGAACAAGATATGGTACTAAGGTCACAATCAGATCCGAACCAATTGCAAACTTTCATATTGAGCCTCATACTCCAAGCCAAATCAATGCCAACTGTTCAGCATTTGATCAAGAAGATTATCCAAACACAGATGAAGCCGACACCAAAGTTGGAAGCATTCCAGATTTGACTCTTGATGAATGGGCAAGCAAGGTACATGCTTTTGATCCCTACCAAGAAGTAGAAGAATCTGAACTAGGAGTCTATTGTATACATGAAGAAACCACCCTATTCCTAGCATCACCAAACCAAACCATAAGGATGACAATGAGGTATGGAAATTATTTTTCGATGGATCAAGGAGTAGGCAAGGTGCAGGAGGAGGAGCTATGCTTGTTTCACCTCAAGGCATCAAATATTATTCAGCTTTTCGTTTCCAGTTTTCTTGTTCAAACAACACAACTGAATATGAGGCCTTGATTCATGGACTTCATTGGGCTAGAAAAAGGGCATAAATAACTTGCAGGTGTTCGGGGATAGTGAGCTGATCGTCAATCAAGTCAAGGGACAACATGCTACAAAGAATGACCTGCTGAAGAACTACAAGAATAGGGTATGGGACCTCATTGAGGATTTCGAAGCTTTCAACATCGTGTCCATACCTAGGAAGAAAAATGAAGCCGCGGATAGGCTCGCAGCAGTTGGAGCAACGTTTGATGTGGTTGACAACATCAAAAGGGAAAAAACACAGCCACATATCCATGTGATTGTGAGGCCAACAGTTCCAGATAATAATATAAGCTGGCAGGTGTTTGAGAACGATCAACAGATCATCAATTTTTTACAAGAAGAGGCTGAATTCTCAGCTAGGAATCAGTGATGACTAGAGCAGCAGATGGGGATCAAGTAGTGCAAATAAGCGACAAACAAGCTTCCCAAGGGTTTAGTAACGTTGGAGTCTATCTTCAACCCTAACGACTAGTTCCGTAAGGAAAAGGCTAACATACAGGTCAAGAGAGAAGATTCAGAGCCAATTCCGGTTGGGGAAGGCAAAACACTTCAAATTGGTAAAGTGGCCACTGAGCAGGAGAAATCAGATTTCATACAAATTTTGCCAAGAATTTCCATATGTCTTCGCTTGGAGCTATGAAGACTTGAGAGGATTCAATCCGAATTTGGCACAACATACCATAGAATTGGATCCAAATGCTAAGCCCATCAGGTAGAAGCAGAGACCTGTTAACCCTCACATTGAGCCTCTAATGAAGAAAGAGCTAAATAAGCTAATAGAGGCAAGCATTATATTCCCGATCAAGCACTCAAGCTGGGTTGCTAACTTGGTTCCTAGGAAGAAGAGCGGAGAAATCAGGTTGTGTGTGGACTTCCGAGACCTCAATAGGGCATCTCTCAAAGATCATTACCCGCTTCCTTCAATGGAACAAATATTGCAAGTAGTATCCGGTTCAGAGAGATTCTCTCTCCTAGATGGCTACTCAGGGTATAATCAGGTGATGGTGAAAGAAGAGGACCAGTTCAAGACGGCTTTCACCACCAAATGGGGGACCTATGCCTACAAGAAGATGCCATTTGGGCTATCAAATGCCGGGCCACTTTCAAAGGGCAAATGGATATGGCATTCAAGGGCTTGATCAACAAAATAGTTTTGATATATCTTGATGACATCACCGTATTCTCCAAAAATGCAAAGATGGATCACCTTTTCATCCTCGTGGCAGTATTTCAGAGGTGTAGAAAATTTGGGGTATCATTGAATCCCAAAAAATGCATATTCCTGGCTCACGAGGGGAAACTTCTAGGCCATATTGTCTCGAAAGAGGGACTGGCAATTGATCCAGAGAGGGTTGAAGCCATAAGAGCACTACCATTGCCAAGTCACAAGAAGGCTCTTCAAAGTTTCTTGGGAAGGATAAACTTTGTTCGAAGGTTTGTCCCAGATTTTGCAGCCCTTGTCAAGCCCATCACCAAAATGTTAAAGAAGAGCATGGCTTTTAAGTGGACAGCAGAAGGCAAGGAGAGTTTTGAGGCAATCAAAGAAGCTATCTCTCAAGCACCAACTCTCATCAACCCAGACTTCTCCAAGGATTTCATCCTCTATGCATTTGGAGGTGATGACACTATTTCTGCCATTCTAGTACAGCAGAACAAAGATAATGATGAGCAGCCGATTGCCTTTTTCAGCCAGAGCCTAGATGACTGTGAGGTGAGGTACTCTTTTATTGAAAAGCATGTACTTGCAGTAATCAGAAGCTTGAAGAAATTCAAGCATTTAGTCTCAAACAACAAGGTCCAGTTGCTGGTCTCACATGTTGGAGTTAAGGACTTCCTCCTCAACAAGGATTTGAATGAGAAAAGGGCAGGTTGGATCACCCATGTCATGGAATATGACATTGATATCAAGATCACCAAGCTAGTAAGAGGGAAAGGACTGTGTGAGCAGCTGGTTTTGGGGAAGCAAAAGGAAGTATGCAACGAAGAAGAAACTGTTTTGACAGTCCAGGACAGCCATGAGCCAAGTGGCAATCATGAAGAAGACAATGCTTCCCCCACTCCTTGCTGGACCCAAGATATTATGCACTTCCTAGGCACAGGCCTATGCCCTCCAGAGATGAACAAGACCCAAAGGAGACACTTCAGGTTGCAGGCTGTTCCATATGCCATTGTTGATGGAGTTTTGTTCAAGAAAGATGTGAATGGAGTGCTGCTGAGATGCATTAGCACAAATCAGATTCAAAGGGTATTAGAAGAGTTCCATGATGGACCAGCTGGTGGCCATTTTGCACCAAGAGTGACAGCTCTAAAAATCATGAAGGCTGGTTATTATTGGCCTAAAATCTTCAGTGATTGCTATGCATGGATCAAGAGGTGTAAGAATTGTGCATTCTTCACAGGAAAAGAGAGACTTGCTGCCCTTCCATTGCATCCAATCTCAGTTGACCAGCCATTCATGCAATGGGGTTTGGACTTCATTGGAGTCATTAATCCCAATTCAAGCCAAGGGCACAAATGGATTTTGACAGCCACAGACTACTTCACCAAATGGACAGAAGTAGTAGCACTCAAAGAGGCGAATGAGTCTAACATCTTAGACTTTTATGAGGGAATAACAACTAGATTTGGTGTACCTACCACAATAATCTCCGATAATGCATCGGCATTCATTGCATCTAGGGTGACTGAGTGGGCTGTCAAGAACGGTATTTACCTAAGCACTTCATCGAACTATTACCCTCAGGGTAATGGCCAAGCCGAGTCTACAAACAAGAACTTTTTGAGGATCATTAGGAGGACTCTTGATGAGAATCAGAGGTCTTGGCATACCAAACTGAAATCAGCCTTATGGGCTGATAGGATCACTCCCAAAAGATCCACAGGTAATTCTCCATTCAGGCTTGTCTATGGAAGAGAGGCAATCTTGCCCATGTCACTTGAGTTGCCAACATTGGAACTCATGAAGCAGCTGGAGTTGCTTGAATTTGAGCCCATGGAGGTGAGGTATGCAGAGTTGATGGAGCTGCAAGAGATCAGAAATCAGGCATCCCAAGCAATGGAAAAGGATCAAGCTTTGATCAAGAAGACCTTTGATAGAAGGCCAAAGATAGATCTTTTCAAGTTGGAGATCTAGTGTTGAAATGGGATGTGGACAGAGCAAAACCGGAAGGCATTCAAAATTTGATGCCATTTGGAGTGGCCCATACATGGTCACAAAGTGCAAGAACAACAATGCTTTCCAATTGCCTCATTGGATGGTGAAGAACTGCAGATTCCAGTCAATGGAATCTATCTCAAGCGTTGCTTCTAGAGGGAAGTTCACTACCTCTGTAAATATTAGATTAGATTTTCTTTCCTCCAAGTGCTTGTGCACATTGTTTTGCTGTAGGTTAGTTTTGTTTTCCCTAAGTGCTTTGGCACAACTTGCTGTTCATGGAGATGTTTTGCAGTCCTTGCTTTTATCAGGAGACATTCCATCTTCCTCCTTGCACATTCTGAGTCAGTTGAGGTTCTAAACAGAATATTTGATGACTCCATGCCCAATGGACTGCTTCAGGCAACTGGTATCTTCTACCTAGCAGTAGGTATCCCCGCTGAGTCACCAAATTGTTATCCAAATCCACCCCCAGGGTTGATTTGATAACATACATCAGAATTCTCGAGTCCCAGGAAAATGGATGGATTCAGGGCAAAAATCATGTTTCTAGGGTCCCCTAAAATTTTTCTAACTCTCCTGTCCAGGTTGAAAAGAGCAAGCTCTGAGAAAATGCGAAAAAGTTACAGAAAATAAGCTTGGGCCAGAAAAAATTGTGAAAATCGGCTAAGTCCTTGTCCTAGGAACAGTTGGGACATTCGGATCACCAAGGAGTGGTTCGGCCGAAATGCCTCCAGTGGCCCACGAAGCACTGGGACAAGTGGAACAAATGTACGCGAAGGGCGCGAACCGGCCGGTTCGGCCGCAAAGGAAAATTTTAGCACAGGGACAATCGGGCCGTCGGGACGCGAGGGACGCGGAAAGCCGGTTCAGCCGAAGGAGAAGAAAATGACTAACTGCTCGGGACATTTGGGCCTTGAGGACGTGAACCACCTGGATCGGCTGAAATGGAGAACTTTCGTACTAAGCAATTGGGACATCTGGGCCGCGAGGACGTGAAGGACGCGAAAAGGTGAAGCGGCCGAGGGCGAGGAAGCCATTTTGGTGGTTCGAAGAATTTTTCCTGATAAGACTTTGGGACATTTGGGACAAATGGAAGGACGTGAAGGACACGAACCGCTACTGGGTTCGGCCGAAACGGGAACTTCAAAGACAAGGACATTTGGGGACAAAGGGACGCGTGGGACGCAGATAGCCGAAGGAGCCGAAAGCCAATCAGATCATGCCACATGTCACCGGAGAAAGGGACAAGGAAGCCCATTTCGGTGGATTGGAGGATTTTTGTCCCAAAGCACCGGGACATCCGGAAAAAAGACGTGGTGGATGCGAAAGAGCCAGCAGACCCGCGGACCAACCAGATCATGACACGTGTCACAAGGAGAAAGGTCCAAAGGTCAAAGGGTGATTTTTGAAGGAAAAGCCCAAGCCAATAAAAAGAGGACATGTGTCCAATGAAGCAGAGAAGGAGAGAGAATCACGTGACCAATCAATGCATGCCACGTGTCATCCAGGTGGCAGAGCGCGGGAAGAAATTTAAAAATCTGTTTTCACCTGTTTTGTGCCCTAAATCTTCAGATCGACATATCTTTTGATCCAGAGCTCGGATTTGCACATTCTTTATATCAACGGAAATATTATGAAATTATCTACATGATTCTGGGGTTAATCTCAGTTTTGGTGTAGTCTAGAGGGAGAAAATCAAGAAACAGCTCTGACGCGTGTTCATGGCTAGAAGTGACATTCCAGCGAACTAGATTTAATGCAGAATGGGTCGCATTCTCCTGTAATCCGGTCAAAATGACAGGGTATGGGTTTGTAAGGTCCCCCATGCCATTTTAATGCATCTACAATCAAGGAGGGATGGGCTCCCATGTTTTGTACGTTTTCTGTCCCCTGGGCTCGACCCATGCAATGTAAAAGCCAGATTTGGCTCATTTCTAAAGGGGGAACATTTCCTTTGATAGCAAGCTTCTTCTTTCACCTGTAACAAGTGATTTTTTTGCAAGTATCGACCTCTTCTAAAATTGTAAAGGTTTTCTACCTTTTATGTTGTAATACAAGGATTTTGACAAAAAATGACAATACAGCTCTGTGATCAGTTTTCAAATCCTCTGTTTGTGTTGCTTATTTCATTTCGCCTTTGATTACATCTTATCAGCTTGTGCATGATGTTTTATGTTGCATTTTATGATCTATGTGTCTATCTCAGTAGAACAAGAAGTGTTCACCACTCCTCCTTTGGTGTATCACCTGTTAGTTTAGTTTCATTTTTGCACTTTCTATCTCTCGTCTCCTTGGATTTTAGAGTAGGATTAGGTTTCAAACCTATACTTACAAACCCCTATACAAAGTATCAAATACCTAAGAAAGAAATATGAAAATGAAGGGGTCGAATGACCTTAGCTACCACAATGGTGGAATTAAAACTAAGTACTACACTACATTCCAGACCTAATGTAGTTCTATGTGTTTGTGTGTGCCTAAGGTTCCCGAGCATTGATGAGGCATAATTAGGAGGCAATAAATAGATGTAAACATGAAAATGGTGGATGGAATAGAATGAATACAACCCTTTCCCCTATACTTATGTGATGTAGATATAAATGATGCCCAAATGTAGAAATTTTCCTTAGTATATAGCTCTCTTGATAGTAGATAGTCCTCCCATAAGATAATAGGTATGTTATTCTTATATAGGGATCTCTTGCTAAAATTTTGACACTAATGACCCGACATTCCGACTAGTACCTAATGGAATGATATAACAAACAATAAATAATGACCTAAAAAATCTAAATTAGATTCAAGTGTTGTCGGGACCAAGGCACCCATGGGTTCCTCAAGATTACCCTAGGCACCCTAGTCAAAGACTAGAGATGGCAAATGACCAAATAACGAAACCGGAGACTCCTTGAGAGACATCTAAAATTTTCCAAATAACTAACAATCATGTGCAAGACAAATTAAGAAGATTACCACTAACCGACAACAGGAGTAGGGAATGGGCCATTAGTGAATAATTTTCTTATGCAAGATCCATATATAAAATAACATACGCATGATTTTGTGACTACATTTTCCCCCACTTTATGTTGGTGAAAGAAATATTGGTAACATAAATTAGATAGAGATGTGTACACGATAGAAATCAAAAGAAGCCCATTCTGTAGTAGAATGTGCATATTTGGTAGTAAAAAGTGTGTCAAACCATGGATCAATGATTTGATCCATACAATGTAGCAAAAAGAGTAATGTTGCGGTGAAGTGTACTAAATGAGAGTGATGCTTGATGATTGTATGATGGAAATGATATGTGGTAGGGAATGATCGGTTCTGATCGATTGTGCGTATATGAATAATAATTCGAGAGGATTTAGGTTTCCTTCAACCGATTAAGAGTGTATGGAGAAAAGTGTGTTATTATCCAATCTCTAACTCCATCCTCAATATATAGCTACTGCGAGATAGACTCGGATCAAAGATTGTGGTTTCGGATCCAAATAAACTTGATCAAACATTTAACCCATATAGGAGTCATATAGGAGAGGAAATATTTCCCCCACTTTATGGGTGTCATTTGTAATGTAATGGCTTGCGAAGTTAGGTCATCTTGAAGTGAACACAAAATGTAAGATGGCTTGCAACTCGAGTCATCTGGAAGAAAAAATGTATTAATAACTTCCCAAGTTAGGTCATCTGGAAGAAAAAAATGTATGAATAGCTTCCCAAGTTAGGTCATCTGAGAAAGCAATGAATGTAATCTCCTAAGTTAGGTCATCTAGGAGGCCACACGTAACTCCCAAGTTAGGTCATCTGGGAGGGAAATTATGTTGAATTTTTATTGATTGATATAATTGATTATTACGTTTGAATGCGTCGATTGATTGATTGATTTATTTTGATTGGTTACTTGTGGAGAGATTTTATGCTAGTTACCTCCAAGTTAGGTCATTAGGGGAATTGATAGAAACTGTGAATTATCACATAAAAATATTTTTAACCACTTGTTTCCCCATGGTTAGGTAATTAGGGGGAAGTGATGTAATGCCGCATAGAAAACAATGTTTATTTTTGCCCCCAGACTAGGTCATTAGGAGGAATTAATAGTGAAATGTTGTGTAGTGAACTAGTAAATGTTTTATAATTATTGCATTGGTAGTGTTTTAAATATGTGGTGATATAAGGGGAATTATAGGATGACCCCAATGATATGACCTCCTTTTGGTGAAAATGGGAGTGATGAGAAAAATGAATGCTAAGCTAAAAGTAAGCACAAAATAGATAGAAAGTGATAGAAATTGCCAAAAATGTATATGAAGTGGATGTAAGGAAAATTAAAAAAGAGATAATGTGTGTGTAATGTGTACGTTATGGTGGTAGGAAGAATTCTAAATAGAATCTCACAAACATGGTGTAAATTGGAGTAGAAACACTCAAAATATGACAAAAACAGTGTGGTGCATATTAGTTGTGTGAATAACCACAAAATAATGACTATAGTAAAGTAGGTGAAAAATTAACTATAAGAAGTGAAGTGAAAAAGTATTTAGCCACTTCATTTTTTTGCCCAATTGTGAGATTAAACATGAGGTGAGCAAAAATACCACAAGTGAGAGCAATGCCTCTTATTCAGATTCAAAGGGTGGTGACCACCATAGCATCACACACAACTACATAATAGGTAAGTGCATTAGTTTTTAAAAATGTATGGTGTAATAGTCATATTTATTGAATTTTTGCAAATTTCAAAATTTTAATTTGCTCGGCGTTTCAGAGACCTAGACAATAGAGGTTAGGGTGCTAGTGACCCTTGGGATAGGAGTGGCTAGAATCGGGTGTTGATGTCCTATTTTTGTTTTCCTCCATCCTACATCTGGGTTCCTGGTCCATAATTTGTGTATTTAGCACACAATGATGAAAAATTATATTTGTAATGTAAATGAATGTAATGCATGTGTGTTTTTGTACATGTAAGGTGTTCTAACACTATGTTTGTTGTTCTTTTATGTTATGTAGAGGGATATTCATTTGAGGGAGTTCCATAGAGGCCGTAATTTAAGTACGTTACTTGGGATATGTTTTTATATGAGGATTGGGATGTGATGGATCTTGTGACTGTGACACATAGCATGGATGGACGATGTGTCCCATAATATGCCTAAGTTGACTATGTTATGTGAGATATGGTGTGCGAGATACTTGCATTTTTGGTTTCTTATGAGAGAGATGACTGTGACTTTATAGGATGTGTATCGTATATTGTGGTTTCTAGTTGTTGGAGAGAGAGTACAAGTGATGCCATTGGAGGATATGGAGAGTCGGATATACGTGGTGAGATGGTATTTTGTTGGGACTCGAGTACCTTCTAAGGCCCATATTAATTTGGATGCTATTTTGAGGTTTGGTGTTCCATGCTTGCAGAAGTTTATAGCAGTTGTTATTGCTTCATCTATAGCAGTGGAGGGAGGTGGTGTAGGAATCTTGTATAAGATGCATGATATATGCTAAAATATAGAGGATGAGAGAATTAGGTATACATGGGTGCGGTGTGTGTTGGCCCACCTATACAGAGATCTATACTAATTTACTCATGATGAGCATGGAGGTGGGATATGAGATACATAATTATTACATGTGTGGGAATATGAGCATATAATAGTGTTGATGACATTGGAGGACCATGAGTAGAGTGGGATATACCCAAGATATCTATAAGGAGATGGGTCAATATTCATGGGAGTAGGATGGATAGAGATACCTATAGGGCAATGATAAATAAGATGGTGCCCGGGGTAGTTATATGGAGGCCATATTGTGATTATGGTGGATGGCTCAAGGATGCTATAGAGTTACAATGTATTCGAGAGGACTATGTGGTTAGAGGATTAATTCCCACATGTGGCCAAGCTTTTCAAGTAGTGAGGGTATTTCGTTAGTTTGGTATAGCTCAGGATGTTCCCATAGAGTCATATATATGGTTGAGAGCTATTAGGGCACCAAGGAGGGGCTGGGACTAGACTGGGTCCCACAATAGAGAAGCTAGCTCCTCCTGGTCCAGATGAGGTAGATGCAACAATAGAGGTGAAAGGTGTAGATCATGCAGGTTACATAGAGGAGAACCGTGCATGGTGGGCGACACATCAATGGTTATTTTTATTCCCATTATTTTCGGTCTAATGGAGTTCTTGCATGTAGGAGGAGGATAAGGGGAAGCAAATGCCCCTGAAAATTTGGCACAAATTGTTTGCCATCTAGAAGTTGTTTGATATGATCAGATGTAGTATTAAGAGTACTATATAGATCCTTCAACTTAGTGATGACAACCTCATCATAGATAGGGTTAACTCTAAAATTAGAAATGAGGGGAAAATAATATGAACTATCCTTATCCATTAGGGTTTTATTGGATCATAGGGAAATATATTCAAAAGTTTGGGTTCACCAAAATGATTAAATAAAATGTGGAATTTTACTATTATTTGAAATAACTGATATGAAGTGCAATGTAAATGCTAAATAATTTTATTTGACATTGAAATGAAATGAAATAATTAAAATAAGAGGGACAAGATACTAACATGAAAATGAATTACCTCGCGGTGATTTCGGACTAAGTAGGATGATGTACATAAGAAGCAAAGTATGATGAGGCCATATAGAAAATTGTAGCGAGAAGATTTACCCAGTCGCCCACCCGGAAGAGGAATGGGGTACTGTGGGCACTTTTGTCTATAGTATGGGTACTCTGGTTTAGAGAAAAGATTAGGGCATGAATCTAGAAGTGTCACTAGGTGTTTGTGATGTCTTTATTATTTTCATGTTATTGTCATAGTATATTCGCTTATGTCACCAAATACCTAATATGAAGATCTACTTGTAAAACCCCATAAAAACATCAAATCCATAAAAATAAAAAAATTCAAATGAAAGGGTCGGAATGACCTTGGCTTCAACAATGGTGGACTTAAAACTAACCATTACACTAAATTTTAAACCCAATGTATTTTTGTGTACTTGTGTGTGCAATTTTTTCCTAGGGTGCCCTAGCGTTGATGACGTAGAAGTAGGGGAATAACTAGATGTAAAAATGTAAATGGTGGATGGAATAGAATGAATATAACCATTTCATCCTATGCTTGTGATTTACATATGTGAATGATTCCCAAACATGCTCCTTTGCATTAATAGATAATGATTAACTAAAATTAACTATGTAGTAAGTGGATAGTTAATCTAAGTTATGAACATCTATAAATAAAGTAAACAATTGCAATAAAGAATGATGTAAATGTGCTAAACAATTATGTAAAGGAAAATGCTAAACCCTAATATGCAAGAGAGAAGAGGAAAGAACTCAACTAAATAAGAGATTCTCGTAAGATTGTGTCACGTAGTGAGTGGAAAATCTAAAAGTAGGAATGAATGTGAAAAAGTTCGAAAAGGATGGATCTAGAGGATATTGATGGATTAGATCACCTAGAGAGGGACTAGCATGCCTATGGGCACTCTGGTATGTAATTTGGGTGCCCTAGTCTATGTAAAATCTCTAAAATTTATTTTTATTGGTTTATAATATATTCTAAAACCCCTATTTTCTGTCGCATCAACTTCGTTGTCTCATGCCGAGATGTCACCAATAATCCAAGATAAAAGAAAGACATATGCTCGTAGGACTATGTCATAGAGGTGAATGGAAAATCTATAAGTAGGAATGACTATGTATAAGTCCCAAAAAGTATGGATTTAGAGGATCTAGATGGACTGGATTGTTTGGAGAGGGATTGGGGTGCATACGGGTGCTCTAGTTTGCAATCCAGGGAGCTGCAGTGCATGGAAAAGATCTAAAAATTATCTTCATTAGTTCGATAGATGGTATGAAACCCTTACTTTCTATCACATAGGATTTTTGTCCCATCCCATATGTCCAAGATGAAAGAAAGACTTGCAAGACCCAAAACAATAATCAAACCCTAAAAAGTAAAAATGCATATGAAGGGGTTAGACTGACCTCAACTACCATAATGGTGGACTTACTAAATAAGTGCTCCACTACATCTCAAACCCAATATAGTACTATGTGTAAGAGTGTGTGAGAATGCCCTAGGTTTCTCTTGTTCCATTCACACTTTGTGAAGTAGAAAGCAATAACTACATGTAGAAAATATAATATAATGTGTGCATAAAATAGAATAGAATCCCTCCCCCTAACCGTGATGAAAATTTCCTATCCTTGTGACTTGATGATGGAGCTATGTTTATTTAAGTGATCTCATAACTTTATATGATAGTAGTAAATAATGCTAGGTCCCTCATTATGGGCTCATAACTTTATATTTCTAGGGTTCTCTTGATCTAATTTCGTAATTAACCCTAAAAAGGCTGACCATAAGAAAGATAAAGATCTCAAATGGATAGAAAGATCCCAAAAAGTGTAGGAAAGGTTTAAAAGGGACCAGGGAACCCATGGGTGCCCCAGTCGAGGCTGAAATAACACAGGATGAAAAAAATTTGAATGGGCATATGGGTGTAAGAGGTTGGAAATGATGAAATAAAGTAAAAAAAGATGGCTAAAAGATGAGGTTTAATTAGTAATTTCTTCACTCAAGAACCTTATAAATAGTAGTATGAGACTAGGATGAATAATTTCTAAAGTGCATGATTTTTTTAGTACATTTTTCCCCCACTTTATGTTGGTGAGAAGAAATCTCGGTAACATAAAGTAGATAGAGATGCGTACCTAATGTCGATGTAGATTGATGAATAAGGTATTCCAAAGGAATAGAAAAATCATGGAATGAAAAAAATATGGAGGAGTGTGGAAACTAAAGATGAAAAATGTGCATAGAAAATTTGATGAGAGAGTGAACCTAGGTCGGAACGCGTGTGTAGATGTTACGGTTTGTGATGTACTTGTTATGTTAAAAACATATCACCCTAGGATTTTCACATTACCAAACCCTTCTTTTGAATAACATGGGATTTTATTTAGGTGTGGGACCCTTGCAATTGAGAAAAATCTCAAGAGAACATTGGTTTGTGACCTATTCTAATGTTAACCTAATCCTAAACTATCAATTCCAAGGGACCGAGAGAGAAATACATAAAATTTAAATCCTAAACTAAGGCGGTGATAACACCGAACAAGACTAGAGACATTATTACTGAGTGAAAATGGGGAAATGGGGAAGAAGATGGGAGACAAAGTTCCATAGTCCCAAAACACATTCAAACATCCAATTTAGTGGATCACAACAAATTTAAATCCTATAAATGAACATAGTATGCACAATATACCTACAAAAATAATAGAAGGCAAGAAATTCAATATAAATCAATGTAGGTCAAGAACAACCAAAAATAACTAATTTTATTTCTTAAAATGATGCACAATCTGTTAAAATATAGGAACAAGGAAAGAATCCTTCACAAAATGCATAAATGTGAGGCATATAGCTCATAAAAGTGTTGGAACAATTTTTGCAGAGTTCCTTTAAATTTTGGAATATCTCCCATTTCAAATGAAGGGGAAATTACATATATACAAAGAAAAGGAGCTACCAACCTACATATTTCATTAATTACTTCTACAGAGGTATGATAAACCATACTAGTTTTATTTCCAATGGTACTTTTCTTACACGGTGAACATGGGTGCCATACCTCATTAATCTGGTTGTTGAGATACCTCGTGCGATATAACTAATGTTGATCCGTATCAGAAAATCCTTGTTAACGGTTGATAGTAAACACTAGCTGATGCTCAAAAAGAATGGGGAGAGTCACCACTAATGAGAGAATGATTTTTGCATGACAAGAAGAAATGTTTTCACGTGAAAATGAGGGAAGGTTGACACGCGTCAAGATGGAATGATGTCATACGACATGAAGAAAGTGGTGACGCATGTCAAGAAGTGGCAATTGATGCACATCAAGAGATTTGTTGTCATGTGTCAAAAATCTGGTTGACACATGATAGGAAAATGTTGTTGCGTAACGAGAAGGGAGCAGCGATGGGGAAGGTAGAACAATGTGTGAAAAGGAGGGGAGTTAATGTGTGATATAAAAGTACATTGTCACACGACAAAAGGAAATTGGTGACGCATGTAAAGAAGAAATGAATGACACATATCGGATAGGAAGCAGTTAATGTGTGTCAATAAGGGTGTTGACACATGTCAAGGAGGACATTTTCATGCATCTAGAAAGTGGTCGCAACACATGTTAATGAAAGGAGAATGACGTGTGCTTGAATTACGTTAAGAAGATATGGCTCTAAACCCTCGCCATGACTCGTCAACTCTCCGTGAAATTCCCTACAAAATGATCCTATTAACTATCAATGCCTAGACTTGTAGGTTGATCCATTTTACAAATGGGGGAAATTATGGATAACAATTTGGCGACTTGTAGGGTGATCTTCCTACTAGATCTAAAATACTAGTAATTTTGCATCTATTGGGAATGGAGTCATTTTGATTGCTGAAACTTGTCGATGTTTGAAACCTCTTGATTTTTTGGAACACTACTGGGACATTAATTCATCACCAAGCCCTTTCTAAAACTAGAAAGTGCAACAACAACAAAGCACAACTATGTACAAATAAAAAAATCATACATATCCCAAATGGAACATGTAGAGAGTGTAAAAGCACTTATCTGAAAGAAAACCTAACTACAACAGAACAATGTTCTACAAAAACCTAGAGGAATTAAGAACCTAAAATAGTATGTATAGAAATGATATTCATTCTTAACAACAATGATTTAAGTAGATCCCATTGACAGGAATATGCAATTCTTCTTCATCCAACTTTGAAAATTGGAAAGCATTGTTTTCTTTGCACCCTGAGATCAAGTAAGGTCCATTCCATATTGCATAAAACTTGGAGTGCCTTCCTAGTTTGGATCTTTTTGCATCCCATTTCAAAACTAAGTCTCCTTCTTGGAATGTTCTATTTTTGGATTTTTTGTCAAAGATCATCTTGATTTGAGCTTGGTCCTTCTCTATTGTTTTCATGGATTGGTTCCTTAGATCTTCTAGCTCCATGAGTTCTTCATACTTGAAACTTAAAATAAATCAAGCTTCTTAATAAGCTCCAAGGATAGTAATTCAAGGGATATTGGAAGGTTTTTATTCCCTTCCATAAACCAATTTTAAAGGGGCATAACCCGCTGACTTCTTGGGATTGATTCTATCATCCTATAAGGATAATTTCAATTTGGTATGCCAAGTCCTCTAATTCTCATCTAGGGTTCTTCTTATAATCCAGAGAAGATTTTTTTCAGTGGAATCTACTTTCTTGTTACCCTAGGGTAGTAATTAGAAGAATTGCTCAAATAGATGTCATTTCTAACAACCTAATTGGATATCTTTGCTCGATGAAAGATAAAGCATTATCTGATATTATAGTTGAAGGAACACCAAACCTTGTTGCAATACCTTCATAGAAATCCAAAATGCTAGCTTCATTTGCTTCCTTAAGTGAAACTTCTTTTGTCCACTTAGTGAAGTAGTCTGTGGCTATAAGAATCCATTTGTGACCTAGGCTAGAGCTTGGATTGATCACCCCAATAAAATCTATCCCTCATTGCATGAAAGGTTTTTAACTGAGATAGGATGGAGTGGGAGGGCTGTTAGCTTCTCTTTACCTATGAAGAAGGCACACTTCTTGAATTTCTTGATCCTTGAGTAACAATAATTAAAAATATTAGGCTAGTAATAACCAACACTTATGATTCTAATAGATGTTTCTCTTGGGGAAAAATGACCACCTGCCTCTTCATAATGAAACGCCTATAATACCCTCTCTATCTGATCTATCTTGATGCACCTTAAGAGAACACCATTCACATCCCTTTTGAACAAAATATTATCTATAAGAATGTATGGGATGTAATGAAGTCTAAAATACCTCATTTTGGACTTACTCAATCCCTGAGGACTTTGACCTTTTTGAAGAAAATATACAATATCCCGAGTCCAAAAAGGAATGGGTATGCTACCTACAGTTTGTTCTTGATTATCTTACAACACCATAACAACATCTGCCTCCTCTCTTGATTCAACATGTTGGTTAGAAGCTAGCTTCTCACACAACCCTTTCCCTTAACTAATTTGGTCATATTTATATCAATATCATACTCCATGACATTTTTATTCAACAAACTTTCTTTTCATTAAGGTCCGTATTCAAAACAAAATATTTTACACCAGCATGTGAAACTAATAGATGAATTTTGTTGTTTGACACTAGATGCCTAAATTTATTTAAACTTCTAATCATAGCAAGGACATGCTTCTCAATGAATGAATATCTCACCTCATAATCCTGAAGGCTTTGGCTAAAGAATGTGATAGGATACTCCAGTCCTTCTTGATTTGGTTGTACTAGTATGGAAGATATTGCATACATTCTTCCAAAAGTATATAAAATGAAGTCCTTTGAGAAATATGGATTTATGAGGGTTGGAGCCTGTGTAATGGCCTACTTTATGGCTTCAAAGCTTTCTTTTCCTTCAGAAATCCATTTGAAAACCATGGTATTCTTCAACATCAATGTTAGTGGCTTGAAAAGATGGGAAAAGTTAGGAACAAACCTCCTAACAAAATTAATTTTCCCCAAAAATCTTTGGAGAGCCTTCTTGTGACTTGGCAATGACAATGCTCAAATAGCTTCTACCCTTTTTGGATCAATTTCCAACCCTTCCTTAGACATGATGTGGCCTAAGATCCTGCCTTCATGGGTTAGGAATATGCACTTATTTAGATTTAAAGACACTTTGAACATTCTGCATCTTTAGAACACTTGCCTAAGGTGAAAAAGGTGATCTGATGCATCTTTGGAGAACACTTGTAATGTCATCTCTTGGGCCTCAAAATATTGGCTAAGTACAAAAAGGTGCATGCGTGCACAAGATAATATGAAGAAGGGCATGTGGGGTAAAGGTGCACATAAAAGGGGTTTCAGAAGGGTTTAGTAGAACCCATGACATGCTCAAGGAAAAGAAAAGGGTTTCCATACTTAGCCATATTTGGCATTCTAGGGATCACATGAGAAAATCATTACCCGAATAAGCATGTGGAGTGGATAAGGTGTCAGCCTGATAACTTGGTGGTCAAGAAAGGAATATTCTATGTGATGGAAGGATCCAGAAAGACATCATTGCAGAGAGTGGAGAGCCTGAATGGGAATAAACATGCTCCATTAGAGGACCACCTTGACACTTGGTGACCGATCTGCTACTTCAGAAAGGCATGGCGGTGGGAAATAAAACTATATCTAAAGACATTATCAAGGAAGAGGGGGGAATAAATATAATGAAAGGAGAAGCTCTTCAAGAAGAATAATTAGGTTACAAAAAGTTGGGGTTTTGATTTAGAGGAATTTGTATGAGTGATAGCTTGTCTAGAGGGATGGGGTTGTGATAAATTCTTTGTAATATGGGAAGCATAGTTAGGACTTCTGATGCATGAATCTTATCTGCATTGATATATTGGCCTGTCATGGCCTTGGTGAATGTAATATGGTTGTTGAACTATGATCAATATGAAATATATGGTTATGTTCTAAATATGTATTGTTCATGGGTGTAAAACCCAGTGCATTTCCTTTATGGTATGGATCAGATCCATTATGTTAGGAATATATATGTTGTAGTGTAAACATAGTATATTATATGAGTCATTATATTATCTAGGATAATATAATATGAGTTGTAGTAGATAATTACATTATGATAAATGTAATTATGAGTGAGTGATTAAATATTGTTATGAGTTGTTGAGTAAAAACTCATTAACAATATTAGTATTGTGAGAAAATAAAATCTCATGTAAAATAACATGGAGTTGTATGTGGAGATATTTATGGAGATTATTTCTCCTTAAATATAGGAATAACCTCTCCTATTTAAAAGGATGTAATACTTCCTATGTAATAGAAAGAATGAAGTGTAATATTTTGTATTTACTTTATGTAATTATGATATTAAATTTTCATTTGGTACGAGCATATTTGGATGCGGAAATTTCAGTTGTCTTGATCAAATCCGTCTCAAAGAATAGATTTTATTTTTCATTTTCAGATTTGGGGTTTTCTATAATTTTGTATGCTGAACCAAGTGTTTATCAAAAAGCTACAAAAGAAATTTTAGAAGAACCCACTGTTATCCAAAATTCACCCCTCAGGGTAATTTTGATAACATGCAACAGATTATTCAGTCAGCGGTAGATTGATTCAAGGAAAAAATCATGTTTCTGGGGTCCCCTCGGCTTCTTTCTAACTCTCCTATCCAAGAAGAAAAGAGAAAGTTCTAAAAAGGGTGAAAAAGTTGCAAAAAAAAAGCTTGGGGCAGAAAAAATCATGAAAATCGGCTAAGTCCTAGTCCAGGCGGTCCTTGGGACAGTTGGGACGTCGGGGCGTGAACCGGCCGAAAAGCCTCCAGGTGGTCCATGCAGCAATTGGGACATCTAGGCCATAGGTACGCGCGGGACGTGAAAAGCCGATTCGGCTGAAAAAGGGAAAAAATTTCCTAAGTCTTTGTTTCACACAGTTGGGACAGTTGGGACAAAAGTACGCGAAAGACGTGGATCGGCCGGTTTGGCGCAAGTCAGTCCATTTCGGGCGGTTCAGAGAAATTTGTCCTAGGCAGTCTAGGATAGTTGGGAAAAAAATGTGTGGAGGATGCGAACCGGCCGGTTCGACCAAAAGCAGAGGACTTTCATCTAGGACATCCGGGCGGGAAATGCAGCGGGATGCGAAGAGCCAAAGGAGCCGAGAGCCAATGGAAATGTGCTACATATCTTCACCGCAAAGAGGGACAAGGAAGCCTGAATCGGGCGGTTCGGAGGAATTTTTCCCAGGTAGTTTGGGACATCCAGGCCAAAGGGACGCGTGGGACATGAAAACCTGGAAAAGCCACCAACGAATCAGAATGTGATGCGTGTCACAAGGGGAGGCGCAATAAAAATTTCGACTAAGTGTTTTTGGGCCCAAAAGTTCAAAGGGCGAGGTTTGAAGGGTCGGTCCGAGCCAATAGACACAGGACACGTGTCCTAAGGCGGGGGAAGTGTGGAGCTCGGGAGGACTTAAAAAATTTAGCAAAAGTTTTGGCCAAAAAACTAAAAGGTAAAGGTTCTCCCTACGCCCCTGTCAACGAACCAATGCATGCCACGTGTCCCAAATTGGCGGGGCACGGGGAAAATGAGAATTTTTCCAAAGTATGAAAAAGGTCAAAATTTCAAAGGAAAGCCCGCAGAAAGGTGGAGGAGAGAGAATTTCTCATCCAATCAGTGCCCGACATGTGTCATCCAAGTGGCAGAGCGCGGGAAAATTTCAAATATCCGTTTTGTCCTTTTTTTTTCCCTAAATCTTCGGATCACCATATCTTTTGATCCAGAGCTCAGATTTTCACGTTCTTTATATCAACGGAAAGCTGGTGAAATGCTCTACATGATTCTAGGGTCAATCTTGAATTTTGGTTTAGTGTGGAGAGAGAAAATTGAGAAACACCTTTGGCATGTAATAATAGACAGAAGCGACGTTTCAACAACTAGCTTTAATGCAAAGAGCAGGTTTGCCGTTTACGCTAGACAGATCTACCATTTTACCAGATTCGCCACTTCTACCATAATGAGATGAGTTAAATGCAACCTAGAAGTGGTCGGGGTAGATCTGGATTTCCTCTCTCTTCCCTCTCTCATTCTTCCTATATATTGTAAGGAGGGGCTTCTTTCTAAAGGTCAAACTTTCCTGTTTTGCCCCTCCCTTCTTCTCTTTATCAGGTTAATTTGTGGAGTTGGAACCTCCCATTTGAAACTGTAATGAAATCATGCCTCTTGGCATTTTGTAGTGTATTGTATCGGCCTTTGGAGCAAGTAATACATGACTGTGGATGATTCTCAACCCTCTCTATGTTCATTTGCATCCTCCTGATCTTTCACTACAAATTTTTGTTATCTGTGCATGATCTTGCGTCACATTTGAATGGTCTATGTTTATTGGCAAGATAGGTGTTCTTCATTCCTTGGTGCATCACCTCTATTAGCTTAGGTTTATTTTTATGCATCTTCTTACTCTGTCTACTTGGCAAGATTAGATTAGGTTTTGAGTAAACTCTCTACATTTTTCATGTTCATCTGAACAGAGGAATAGGAACTAGCCTTCTCTGGAGAATCCTTTCTCATTTTTACAAGTCCCACACTTGGAGAAAGGATTCCATGTTGTGTAATCACACTGGATGCTAGAGTGATCAACCTAGAAATCTGATCAGTGTCCAGGGGTGCTGTGATTTTACACTAACAATTTTGGCACGCCCGGTGGGACACTAGAGGTCTCATTTTTATTGCAGCGAAGTTGATGTGCATCTGCTGCAATTTTCTTGCTTGAAAAAGAGCTATTATTTGCATATCTGGCGACTCCAAGGGGAAGAATCAACTGGTTTCAGCAGTGCAGGCCTGAAAACTCATGAGAAGAGTCACCACAAGGTCAAGAGTTGGAGAAGAAGAAGTGTTGTTTGAATACCTGCAATTATCTCCAAGAAGAAGGCAAAGAGGAAGAAGGATTCAAAGGTCTCCATCTCCACCAAATAGAACTCTCTCAACTCCTCCACCTGGTAGGCCTTTCATTCAGTCAACAAGGGTTTTAAGACCAATTAGAATGGCACAAAACAACCCCTATGTCAACTTCACAGTAACAGCCCACTTGCCCTCAATGCACAACATCCAATTCCTATTGCAGCCTTGAAGAACATTCCATACTTCACTGGAGAAAATTAGACTACTCCAGGTGATCATGTTAAAGATATTGCTAACCTTTGTGCAATCCATGAAATCAATGAGATGCAAGTGGCTGTCAAGTTGTTGGCATCTTCATTCAAGGGTAAAGCATTGCAATGGTTTAGGAGCCTTGGAGCTGGTTCTATCACAAATTGGAATCAGTCATGTGTATAGCACTTCATGAGCAATTTGGAGAGAAGGGAGACAACTTATCTCTTTTGGAGCAGATTGATAACCATCAAGAGAGCTCCCAATGAGCAAATGACCGATTTCAACTTCATATTTCAAAAGACTTGGGAGAGAATTCCAGGTGGCGATCGGGCCAACAACAACGAAGGTGCTTTTCTCTACTATCTCAAATCTCTAAATTTTTATATCTCTATGTTGATTCAGTCCATGGGAGGCATAACTATCCCTATCGCTTATAACATTGCCATTAGGGCTGAAATTTTTGATCCAAGCCGGAAAACTTTCCCCTAGACCTCCCATGCCACTATTTCCAAGTTTAGAGAGTCCAAACACCAATCAAGCACCTAATTTGGCTCCTTCTCCCACTCCTAGAAATTAGAGTTCAAATGAAGCTTCCACTTCATCTCCAAGTGCCCCAAATGAGCTTCAAGAAGTCATGAAGCAATTGCAAAACCTAGGCAATGAGCTGGTTACTCTCAAGAGGCAACAAGCCCAAGGTTTTAGACCTTCTTATCAGCCCCAAACTCATCCTAACAGGCAGCCATACCAACCACAAAGGCCACCTAATCCAGTTGCAAATATGAATCAAACAAGGCCTCCTGCCAATAGACCATTTCAGCCCTATAATCCAAATGCCATATCTGCCTCTAAGGCATTGGTGCCAACACAAAACAACATTGCCCAGGAGTATGATTGGTGTTTTCCATGCAATGAGCCTCATAATCAATCCATGTGCTTCAATGGTGCTTTGACTCAAGCATTAATGGTGACAACTACTGGTGTGGAGGGTGAGAGCAGTCAAGAAAACAACCAACAACAAGAAACATTCCAACAACAATCAGCCCCAAATGACACCACATTGGTAAATTGGCAAGCAGAGGATTTTTGTGGCATGAACCAGGCAGTTTCTCAAGGTGTTGCAGCCAACACAAGGTCAAAAAGGAGGAATTTGGGTGAAGAACAGCCATTAGCCCCAACCAATCCACAACCTTCCATGGCTCCACAAATGATTGGCAAGCAAAATCCAATTTCAAATGCACAAGGGCAGCCAAGAACAGCTCCTAGACCAACTCAAATACCAGTTATTGCTGCCCACGTGCAAGGAGTGAATGTACAAGCAAAGGGACAGCAAAAGGATACTTCATCCCCATTCAACATCATTGATCAGATGAAGAAGACAAATGTTAATATATCAATGTGGGAATCCCTATCTATCCCAGGCCAAAGAGATCTGCTACAAGCTGCCATGAAGGACTGGTCAACTTCAAATCAATAGGTCCAAAGGCAAGAGAAGGTACTTACAAATGTTGCACAGCCTGAGGGAAATCATGGAGGACAGCAAGGTAAAATGTTGAAACCCCCTCCTTTCTATGTTTCATTGATCATTGGAAATCAGCTAGTGCACAATTGCATGATAGACTCCGGGGCAAGTAGCTCGGTAATGCCTAAACAAATAGCTGATCAGCTAGGGCTCTAGTATGAAACAATATCCAAAGGGGTAGTGCAGCTAGATGGGACAGTAGTAACAACAGTTGGGGTGATTAGAAACTTGAGTCTTACCTTGCATGCCTGTCCAAATGTTGTTGTTTTACAAGATGTATCAGTCATAGACCTTCCACCACTCTTTGCCCTATGCTTGTCAAGGGACTTCACAGCCAAGATTGGGGGATATTTTTACTGTTGATTGGTCACACATGCTTTTTAGAATGAGGTATGGAACTAAGGCTACAATCAGGTCTGAATCTATTGTGCAAACTTCCACATTGAGCCTTACACTCCAAGTTAGATCAACGCCAATTGTTCAAATTTGATAAAGAAGACCACCCAAGCACCGATGAGGCGACACCAAGGTTGGAAGCATCCCGAATATAACTCTTGATGAATGGGCAAACAAGATACATGCATTTGATCCTTATCAAGAAGTGGAAGAGTCTGAGCTAGGGTCTATTGTATACACGAAGAAAAACAACCTATTCCTAGCATCACCAAGCCAAAACACAAGGATGAAAATGAGGTGTGGCAACTATTTTTTGACGGATCAAGGAGTAGACAAGGTGTAGGAGGTGGAGCCATGCTTGTTTCACCTCAAGGAGTAAAGTACTATTCAGCTTTTAGATTTTAGTTTGCATGCTCCAATAACACTACTGAATATGAAGCCTTGGTGCAAGGGATGCATTGGGCAATCAAGAAGAAAATAAAGAACTTGCAAGTCTTTGGGGACAGTGAATTGATTGTAAATCAGGTCAAGGGACAACATGCTGCCAAGAATGATCTACTCAAGTGCTACAAGAATAGGGTGTGGGACCTCATGGAATATTTTGAGGGTTTTGGCATCAAATCCATTCCTAGGAAAGATAATCAAGCTGCTGACAGGCTTGCAGCAGTAGGGGCAGCCGTTGACATTGTGGAAAGCATTCAACAAGACAAGGTACAACCAAACATCCATGTGATTGTGAGGCCTTCAGTTCCGGATAACAATGTCAGTTGGAAAGTGTTTGAAAATGACCAGCAAATCATCCATTTCTTGCAAGAAGAAGCTGAGTTCTCAGCTAAGAATCAAGAAAAATGGAACAACAAAGATGGTAACCAAGTGGTACAAATGAGAACTAACAAGTTGCCCAAGGGACTTATCGCTTTGGAGTCTATTTTTAACCGCAATGATCGTTTAGAAAGGAGAAAGTAAACATTCAGGTCAAGAGAGAGGATTCAGTATCCATCTTGGTAGAAGAGAACAAACCATTGCAAATTGGAAGGATGACAACTAAATAAGAAAGGTATGAGTTCATACAGCTGTGTCAAGAGTTCCCTGACGTGTTTGCTTGGAGCTATGAAGACTTGAAAGGTTTCAATCCCAACTTAGCTCAACATACCATCGAATTGGATCCAAATACTAAGCCTGTCAGGCAGAAACAAAGACCAGTCAATCCACACATGGAGCCTCTCATGAGGAAAGAATTGGACAAGCTGATTGAGTCAAGAATCATATTCCCAATCAAGCATTCTAGTTGGGTTGCCAACTTAGTTCTAGTCAGAAAGAAGAGTGGAGAGATCAGATTGTGTGTTGACTTCAGAGACTTGAATAGAGCCTCTCTCAAGGACCATTACCCACTCCCTTCCATGGAGCAAATATTGCAGGTTGTAGCTGGTTCAGAAAGGTTCTCATTGCTAGATGGATATTCAGGCTATAATCAGATAATGGTGAAGGAAGATGACCAGTTCAAGATGGCTTTCACCACCAAATGGGGCACATATGCCTACAAGAAGATGCCATTTGGCCTATCAAATGCTGGAGCCACTTTCCAAAGGGAAATGGATATGGCATTCAAAGGGTTGATCAATAAAATAGTTCTGATATATCTTGATGACATCACTATATTCTCCAAAAATGTAGTGGATCACCTCTTTCATCTGAGGCAGGTATTTCAGAGGTGTAGAAGATTTGGGGTATCATTGAATCCCAAAAAATGCATATTCCTGGCTCATGAGGGGAAACTTCTAGGCCATATTGTTTCAAAAGAGGGATTGACGATTGACCCAGAAAGAGTTGAAGCAATTCAAGCGTTGCCATTGCCAAGTCACAAGAAGGCTCTTCAAAGCTTCTTGGGAAGGATCAATTTTGTCTACAGGTTTGTTCCAAACTTTGTAGCTCTCGTAAAGCCAATAACGCTGATGTTAAAAAAGAGCATGGAATTTAAGTGGACATCTGAAGGCAAGGCAAGTTTTGAGGCAATAAAAGAGGCCATATCTCAAGCCCCCACTCTCGTCAATCCAGACTTCTCCAAGGGTTTCATGCTATACGCCTTTGGTGGTGGAGACACAATTTCTGCAATCCTGGCACAACAAAACAAAGAAGGATTAGAACAACCAGTTGCTTTCTTCAGTCAAGGCTTGGAGGAATACGAAACTAGGTACTCTTTCATTGAAAAGCATGTACTTGTAGTGATCAGGAGTTTAAAGAAATTCAAGCACCTAGTCTCAAACAACAAGATCCAATTATTGGTCTCTCATGCGGAGTCAAGGACTTCCTTCTAAACAAGGATCTGAATGAGAAACGTGCAAGATGGATAACCCATGTCATGGAATATGACATCGAGATTAAGGTCACCAAACTAGTACGTGGGAAGGGACTATGTGAGTAACTATCCTTGAGTCAGCAAGTTGAAGCAGGTAATGGAAAAGAGGTGTATTGGTACTACATGATGGTCAAAAACAAGAAAATGATGATGTGCCCACTCCTATTGGACTCGGCATATGATACGCTTCCTACAGAGACAGGGCCTATTCCCTCCGAGAAATGAGCAAAGCAAAGAGGAGGTACTTTAGATTACAAGCCATTCATATGTGCTTGTTGATGGTGTTTTGTTTAAGAAAGACATCAATGGAGTTCTCTTGAGGTGCATTGGGATAGGTCAAATTGAAAGGGTGTTACGAGATTTTCACGATGGAGATTCCGAGGGACATTTTTCCCCATGAGTAACAGACTCTCAAGATAATGAAGGCGGTATTATTGGCCCATAGTGTTCGATGGATTTATACATGGATAAGAAAGTGCAAGAAATGTGCACTCTTCACGGGAAAAGAAAGACTAGCGGCGCTTCCCTTGCACCCAATTTTGGTTGACCAACCATTTATACAATGGGGATTGGACTTCTTGAGTCATCAACCCAAACTCAAGCCAAGGCCACAAGTGGATTCTCATGGCGATGGACTATTTCACCAAATGGACAGAAGCAGTAGCACTCAAAGAGGCAACTGAGTCTAGCATCTTAGACTTTTATGAGGGGATAACAACCAGATTTGGTATACCTGCTACAATAATCTCTGATAATGCATTGGCATTCATAGGTTCCAAGATTACAGAATGGGCTGTCAAGAATGGAATCTATTTGAGCACCTCTTCAAATTATTACCCGCAGGGTAATGGACAGGTAGAGTCCACGAACAAAATTTTCTAAGAATCATCAGGAGAACTCTAGATGAAAATCAAAGAACATGGCATACCAAGCTAAAATCAGCATTATGGGCTGACAGAATAACACCAAAGAGGTCTACAGGTAATTCCCCTTACAAGTTGGTCTATGGAAAAGAGGCAGTATTGCCTATATCATTAGAACTACCTGCATTGGAGTTCATGAAGCAGTTGGAGTTGGCTGAGTTCGAACCAATGGAGGCCAGTACGTAGAGTTGATGGAGCTGCAAGAGATCGAAATCGGACATCCCAAGCAATGGAAAAGGATCAAGCTTTGATCAAGAAGACCTTTGATAGGAAGGCCAAGGATAGATCCTTACGAGTTGGAGATCTAGTGTTGAAATGGAATGTGGATAGATCAAAGCCGGGAAGGCATTCAAAATTTGATGCCATTTGGAGTGGCCCATACATGGTCACGGGATGTAAGAATAGTAATGCCTTCTAATTGTCTACATTGGATGGAGAAGAACTCCCGATTCCGGTTAACGGAATCTATCTTAAACATTGCTACTGAAAATAAAAGGTTTACCCTTGTAAATATTAGCCTAGATTTCAATTCCTCTAAGTGTGTATGCACATTGTCTTATTGTAGTTAGGTTTCTATTTCCCTAAGTGCTTTGGCACAGGTTTTGTTGCTCCTAGGTTGGATTTCTATAGTTCAGCATGCTCTCGGAGAAGGAGTTGTGGTATCAGGCTCGGGATCAGATATCAGGTTGGTTTCAGGTTATTGCTTATGACTCCATGCCCAATGGATTGCTTCAGGCCACTGATCTTCTACCTAGCAGGCAGGTGACCCCGCTGAGTCACCAAATTGTTATCCAAAATTCACCCCCCAGGGTAATTTTGATAACATGCATCAGATTATTCAGTCCCAGGTAGGTAGATTGATTCAAGGCAAAAAATCATGTTTCTGGGGTCCCCTCGGCTTCTTTCTAACTCTCTTGTCCAAGAAGAAAAGAGCAAGTTCTAAAAAAGGGTGAAAAAGTTGCAAAAACCAAGCTTGGGGCAGAAAAAAATCATGAAAATCGGCTAAGTCCTAGTCTAGGCGGTCCTTGGGACAGTTGGGACGTCGGGGCGCGAACCGGTGAAAAGCCTCCAGGCGGTCCACGCAGCAATTGGGACATCTGGGCATAGGTACGCGTGGGACACAAAAAGCTGATTCGGCCGAAAAAGGGAAAAAATTGCCTAAGTCTTTGTTTCACACAGTTGGGACAGTTGGGACAAGAGTATGCGAAAGATGCGGATTGGCCGGTTTGGCGCAAGTCAGTCCATTTCGGGAAGTTCGGAGAAATTTGTCCTAGATAGTCCGGAAAGTTGGGACAAAAATGCGCGGAGGACGCGAACCGGCCGGTTCGGCCGAAACAGAGGACTTTCATCTGGGACATCCGGGCCAAAAGTACGTGCGGGACGCGAAGAGCCGAAGGAGCCGAGAGCCAATGGAAATGTGCCACGTGTCTTCACCGCAAAGAGGGACAAGGAAGCTGAATCGGGCGGTTTGGAGGAATTTGTCCCAGGCAGTTTGGGACATCTGGGCCAAAGGGACGCGTGGGACACGAAAACTTGGAAAAGTTGCCAACGAATCGAGAATGTGATGCGTGTCACAAGGGGAGTGCAATAAAATTTTTGACTAAGTGTTTTTGGGCCCAAAAGTTCAAAGGGCGAGGCTGAAGGGTCGGCTGAGCGAATAGACACATGACACATGTCCTAAGGTGGGGAAGTGCGGAGCTCGGGAGGACTTAGAAAATTTAGCAAAATTTTTGGCCAAAAAACTAAAAGGTAAAGGTTCTCCCCGCGCCCCTGTCAACGAACCAATGCATGCCACGTGTCCCAAAGTGGCGGGGCACGGGGGGAAAATGAGAATTTTTCCAAAGTATGAAAAAGGCCAAAATTTCAAAGGAAATCCCATGGAAAGCTGGAGAAGAGATAATTGCTCATCCAATCATCGCCCAACATGTGTCGTCCAAGTGGCAGAGCGCGGGAAAATTTCAAATATCCGTTTTGGCCTTTTTTTGCCCTAAATCTTCAGATCGCCATATCTTTCGATCCAGAGCTCGATTTTCACGTTCTTTATATCAACGAGAAAGATGGTGAAATTATCTACACGATTCCGGGGTCAATCTTGCATTTTTGTTTAGTGTGGAGAGAGAAAAATTGAGAAATTCCTCTGGCACATAATAATAGACAGAAGCAATGTTTCAACAACCAACTTTAATGCAACAGACAGTTCACCGTTTCTGCTAGATAGTCCACCATTTTGCCAGGATTCACCACTTCTACCATAATGAGATGAGTTAAATGTAACCTAGAAGTGGTTGGGGTAGATCTGGATTTCCTCTCTCTTCCCTCTCTCATTCTTCCTATATATTGTAAGGAGGGGCTTCTTTCTAAAGGTCAAACTTTCCTATTTTGCCCCTCCCTTCTTCTCTTTATCAGGCAAATTTGTGGAGTTTGAATCTCCCATTTGAAACTGTAATGCAATCGTGCCTCTTGGCATTTTGTATTGTATTGTATTGGCATTTGGAGCAAGTAATGAATGATTGTGGATGATTCTCAACCCTCTCTGTGTTCATTTGCATCCTCCTGATCTTTCACTGCAAATTTTTGTTATCTGTGCATGATCTTGCGTCACATTTGAATGGTCTGTGTTTATTGGCAAGATAGCTGTTCTTCATTCCTTGGTGCATCACCTCAGTTAGCTGAGGTTTATTTTTATGCATCTTCTTACTCTATCTCCTTGGCAAGATTAGATTAGGTTTTGGGTAAACTCTCTGCATTTTTCGTGTGCATCTGAATAGAGGAATAGGAACCAGCCTTCTCTAGAGAATCCTTTCTCATTTTTACAAGTCCCACACTTGGAGAAAGGATTCCATGTTGTGCAATCACACTGGATGCTAGAGTGATAAACCTAGAAATTTGATCGGCGTCGAGGGTCTTTGTGATTTTGCACTAAGACCCACTTTGTATTTTTGTATAAATAAGTAACTATGCAGCTATCAAATTCACTACATCGATTCTTCTACTGAATGTTTTCTCCAATTTTCAATAATTTTGGATTGTTAATACAAATTCTTGGCTTGCTTGGAGGTTCAACGGTGTTCTATATAAATTTTTAAATTACCTGATTCAATTATGTATTTTATTATTAGTATTTTACAAATTAATGGAGAAATTAAATATGATTGAAAAGTTTGAAGGGAAAGATTTCCATACATGGCAACTATAGATGCAATTGCATTTAATATAAAAGGACTTATGGGATGTAGTTAAATCTAATGCAATTCCACCAACGAATGTGACTAATATAGCTAAAAGGAATACAAAAGATCAGAGAGCTTTGGGTACTATTGGTCTGGGCTTATCAAAAGCCTATATGCATCATGTGGATTTCACAAAATCTGCAAAAGAAATTTGGGAGTCTCTTAAAAAATTATTTGGTACTCTAATAATGAAGAACTTTCTTGTCCTAGTGATGAGGAATTCTTATGGTAAATAGTTCACTTACTAGAGGTTGAAGGCAACGGAGGATGGAGGGTGATCAACGCCTCTCGTCAATCACCAATGAAGGGGTGCATATAACACTGGTGGCACATTTTAATAATATTTTTAGTTGTTTTCTTTGAGTGACGTGTGTAGAAATAAAACATGTTATACATTCCTTGTCAAATATTGAAAAGAGGAGGATGTGCATTTTGGATGCTGAGAACATTTGTTTACAGGAGGAAATCTTCTACGTATGATCCTCTGAATGTCATACTTCATTGGAATACAATCAAACATTGAATAGATTCACATGGAGAGGTGATCATGATCAGATGATGAACCAGAGAGGTAATCATGTGTAGAAAAATATAAATATCAAGATCTAGTAGTAACTATGGAACTCTCTCATACTCATGTTTTCAGGTGCTCTTGCCCCATGTTCACACTAAGGGGGTGAATGTTAGGAATATCTATGTTGTAGTGTGAACATAGTATATTATGTGAGTGATTATATTATCTAGGATAATATAATATGAGTTGTAATAGCTAATTACATTATGGTAAATGTAATTATGAGTGGGTGATTAAATATTGTTATGAGTTGTTGAGTAAACATCTCATTAACAATATTAGTTTTGTGAGAAAACAAAATCTCACGTAAAATAACATGGAGTTGTTTTAGGAGTTATGTGTGTAGATATTTATGGATATTATCTCTCCTTAAATATAGGAAAAACCTCTCCTATTTAAATGGATGTAATACTTCCTATGTAATAGAAAGAATGAAGTGTAAGATTTTGAATTTACTTTATGTGATTATGATATTAAATTTTCATGTTATTCCTATGATGTTTCTTTAGTTATCAAGATAGGTATAATGATATAATAACTCATATTAAGCTCTCAGAATGAATACATGGTTCTTTTATCCTTTACATCTAAGTCTCTATCCATAGAAATGTATTCTCACAAAACTCACATAATGGATGGGCTCAGGCACCCGCACATGCCTCAAGTGAGTTCCCAGCAACCCGCTAGGTGATAGGATGGAACGCATGGGATTAGAACGTTTTTCTAAAGGCATAAAAATAACTACATCTTGGTTCCATTACCCATTGTTGGGACCTCTTTTAAAAGTTGTGAGAAATGGATACATCTTGGTTCCATTGATGACAAAGCACTTGACCTTGGAAAGTGTTGAAGTATGGTTCAAGAGTACGGAGGACGATTTTTCTCAAAGATTCAACATTGGACCTGAGTTTGATACACACAGATGGGTAGAAGAACACCTGTACCATGAGCTATATGAAACCTTCTTTTGCTACTTTCCAGTGGAATTGTATGAATGGATTTCAACATATGCATCTAGATCAAGCTGGTACTATAGATCATGCATGTGGACCCAAGATGATTACCAAAGGTTGTAGGATGTGGATCTGACTTGGATGTGTGTTGTCGATCACTAGTGGAAAGGAATGCTGACTAGTTATACTCTAGAATACACCATTTATACGTATTATTGTAAAAATATTGTTGAGTTTGAGTTCTAGAGGGAGCCTAAAGGATCATTTTTACGTGTTATCCCATTAGCTATGAATATCTTGATCATTACATTAAGTTTGGAGGCATTCCCTATGTCTGACTAAGCTTCTTTGAGTGTTGGGAAAGGAAGTTAGGGTGGAGGAAGATGCCGAATATTGTGTCTAAAAAGGAAAGGGAGGAAAGATGACTCAAGTAGAGTGAGGCATGTGACGGGGATTTGGATAGACAACACGATTTTGTGGGAGTGATGGATTTATGCAAAAAAACATTGCGATAAGGAGTTGAGGTTCACACGAGAGGCGTGGAACCCGAGAAGTCTATGCTAACCCATCTTAGAAAGTGTGGAAAAGAATCCCCTTCATCTTTTGATGAGATTTTTGTGTGGATAAAGGAGAGTCATTAGATCGCATATGAACCCACCTAGTGACCAAAACTTGATGCTTATTTTTCTAAATCAAGAGATAAGTATTATTAATCTAGTTCATACCAGAGTGAGTAACCAATTTACGCCTAGGAGATATAATTTCTCATTTGGGACATCTATGGCTGCACAAACCATTCCCATATTTAGAGGAATTTTTGGACAAGGTGAAAATACACAAAGTTTGGGTATCACATCTGGGAGTGGAATGGGACACACAACCGATAGCGGGGTATTATCAAAAACCATCGGTGCATAATTCAATGGGATATTGGGAACACTATGCATGACCAATTAATTCCATTTTCCGACTATAGGATGTGGATTTGGTGGTGTAGGGGCCGGAGGACCTGGTGGACCTAGCAGATCTAGAGGATCTGGTGGGTTAGGAGGGACAAGACTTGGTGGGTTTAGTGGATTTGGTGGCAAAGGAAACCAAGGTTCTAGGTCAAGTATATAAGGCCCTCACCACCCTCGCAAGTATTTTTTGATACATATTTTCACCTAGCGGAATATAGAGGTATTGGGATCTATAGAGCATGTGTAAAAGTTTGAATTGCTATGGTGCACAAAGGAGATCACTACCTGGAGTGAAAGGCAAGTCAATTTGTAACAATGTTGTAGGGGCACACGTATAGTTGGTAAAAAAGTTATGACCCCCACTAGATGGTTATGGATTACACTGCATTGAAAAACACCTTCCTAGAAGAGTTCCATATCCCTGAGTTTGAGAAAAAGAGCATTAACGCTCTGAAGGAGATCTAACAAGGAATGACAAAGAGTGTGTGGGAGTATGACACACGATTCAAAACTCTCTTGTCAAAAGTATCCTATGACATACACCCCTCTCAACATGCTCAATGGTTTTTAGAGGATTAATAACACTTTTAGAAGGTAAATGCCACACAAGACTTTCATGGACTGTGCAGGCCTTGGAATCTTCCCCGTGTGGTGAGGCTATTAGGAGTGTTGATACCAATGTGAGACCTTTCCTAGAGGCTCAAATTGTTGCAATGGCCAAGAAGTTGGAGAAGTTGTCTACAAACTTAGTGCTTGAGGCTTGTAGTGGTTATTGGTGCACATATTGTGAAGTGGAGGGGCATTCAAAGGATATTTTCCCTCGAGATATCAATACGCGCCATGGTAATAGATTGAAATTTTCCACGGGGATCATGATGTAAGTAGGTGTCCTCTACTACAACACATGATCTGCAAGAATGTTTATTTCTAGTGTAATATTTGTACCTCTACGAACCATGAAACTAAGGATTATAGGATGATTGACCAAATTCATGACACCATTGATCTTGGTATGCACCGGACTAGCCTTACGGGTTGTTCCAAGGATGATGATTGTCATTATGAAGGGCACACTTGATGGAGGGTGTGTAGAAGAGTTTTTCATGGAGGATTTTGTGGTCAAAGTAACCAAAGTAGAGGAATAAGTGAGTTCCCACATGGAACCTATAATAATCATGGCTCAACAATTGGCATTATAATTGTGAGTTTCCGATCTCTTGCAATGTTCATGGTGTAGAAAGAAGAATAAGTACAAGGAGTGTCCTGAGCTGTTTGAACACATGATCCAAAAATATCAAAATGATAAAGGCATTGTGATGGTAAGCATAACAAAATCTAACTCTCAATGGATGCCAAGGATGGTGCATGAACCAAAACTAGAACTTGTCCTAGTTACAACATGAGTAGAGGATACACATGACAGGGAGATGCCAAGAAAGAAACTAGTTTTTACGGAAGAAGTGTTACATGGGAAGTATCCAAACTCTGATCATTAGAAGGAGGTGTATCAAGAGACTATGTATGTAATTCAGAGTTTACAAGAGGAGATCTAGTGCCTAAAGGAGTAGTCAAGGAAGTTAGAGCAAAGGAAGAATGTTTAAGCTCAGTAGAAGCACCCGGATTAGGTCGGGAAAGTGTGCAAAATATTAAGGAGGATAATATCATTCCATTTCTATGATAATGGTTACGAGAGAAGGTAACACATGCCGAGAGAGAACATGAGAGGCAAGTGCTACATGCTAACCTTCCTCCCCATAGCCTTGAATATGAAAAAGAAATAACCTTGAATGTTGTTGTAGATGGATGGCTTCTGAGCAATATTTTGATCAACACGGTGTGGAAGTCAATGTACTCACCTTGGATACATGGCATAAAATAGGAAGGCCCACACTACAACCATCCTCGAATGTGTTGTATATGGAAAAAAAGACAAAAGCAATGCCCATTGGTGTCTTGAAGGATGTAGTTATCACTATTTAAGGGGTCAAGTTCACTAGGGACTTTGAAGTCTTGGCACTAGCCAAGGTGGATAACTTTCCAACATTACTTGGGTGCCCCTGGTGTTACAAAAACAACACTGACCTACAGTTTAACAAAGGGTATATTAGTTTCGAGAATAAGGAAGAATGGGTCATCATCCCTTTAATAGATGGGAAATCAACACCCTATATTAATCCTTTGGGAGAATAATTCCTTGATAGACTCTATGTGTGCTCCATCAAAGACCCTGAGATAATTCATCCTACAGAAGGATTTATCCAATTTGAAGATGCTCAATCGATGAGTGATACAACTAGCATAGCATGTGAAAATTAGGTGCATAGGACTTATGAGTTGATTGGGAGACAATTGAGAGGATCTATAACAAGGGTAATAAAGACGTGCTCAGTCAAGTTCTTGGGAGGAAGAAGTTTCCAACTTACTCTAGAGGAGCCAACCCTAGGTGATTTCTTACGAGAAATGGAGGCTAGGTGGAAAAATGAGAATGACAAAAGAGGAATGCTAAGCTATAACTTACTCAGGAATGCAACACATTGGTGGGCTACACATCATGAGAATCTCATAGAATGGCACAAGGTGAGAGTCACATTATTTGTTAGGTTCTCCGAAAGCAATGTGCCCACCTTGTCCTTCAAGACTACCATGGAAAGGAACCCACCTCATTTCATATCCAAGCATGTGAGGGAGCCTAGATGGGAGGCACAAAAGTATTTCCACCTTCATTATGGGTGCATAAGTTATATTCCACTTTACAAGGTTGTACATGCACTAGTATATTCACTCGAGACACGCCGTCGGATAGGGAATTGGCGGGGAGTTAATGGCTGATCTCATTCAAGCTTTTGAGTACCAAAGTACCAAGCCATCAGTAGATAAGGTGTTGCAAGTTATCAAGTTCCTTATAATGGTAGATAGTTCCATGGTAGAAGATAGGCTACTAGAGTTTCTGGGTGAACTTAGTTTGGAGATGTTTTTCGATGAAGAGGAATTAGAAGAGATACAGACTTGAGCGCATGTACATTGAAAAGGAAAAAGGAAAAATGGTCTATGTAATAGATGGTGAAGAAATGGAAAATCATGATGTTAACCATTTTGAGGGTATGTGTGAATTCATAGGCACCGATGAGAGAGTGCTCACCTACCATGAGCCCTTGAAAATGAAGAAGGTTAACATTGGGTCAGAGGAAGAACCTAAGGAAGCTATCATTGGGGATTATTGGTCAAAGAAATAAGTTTCAAAGATCATTGATCTATTACACAAATTTCAAGACTTATTCCCATATGGGTACCATGATCTCAAAGGTGTTCACCATTCCTTGGGGAGATGAGGATAAAGTTGAAGGAAGGTGTGCACCCGATTCAGAAGAGACCCTATCATATGAATCCAAAATTGTGTGTATGAGACAAGGAAGAGATAGAAAAGATGATCACTTCAGGAATCATTGAAGCTATGGAGGAATTAGAGTGGATAATCCCAATGGTCATCAGTATCAAGAAGGATGGAAGGATAAGGATATGCGTGTACTACGGGGACTTGAATGCGGTGTGTGTCATTGACCATTTTACAACTCCATTCACTGAATAAATTCTAGGAGTAGCCGGGTGTGAGGTCTATTCCTTCACGGATGGGTTCTTAGGGTATCACCAAGTCAGGATTGCAAAGGAAGACTAGAGAAAGACACCATTTTCCACAAATTGGGGAAGCTTTTCCTACATGGTCATGCATTTTGGATTGAAGAATGTGTTTTTCGTGTTATCACACATTGTGGTACAAGAATTTCAAGACTTCATCCACAAATTTATTCAAGTCTACATAGATGAATGGACATTGTATGGGCTAGTAAGAGACCATTGTGATAATTTGAGGCTGATGTTCAAAAATTTCGGCGATTGAGGATATCCACAGAACATTAAGAAGTGTGTCTTTTCTACTTAATTTGGAACCCTTCTAGGACATTTTATATGTAAGGAAGTCTTGTTAATGGATCCCACCAAAGTTGTTATTATTGTGGGATTGGGAGAGCCTACTAGTCAGAGCACAGTTCATGGATTTCTTGGGAATATGTGGTACTACAGGAAATTTATCAAGGGATTATGCCAAGATCATCACGCCCTTGGAAATATTACTTAAACACAAAAGTGCCTTCCACAGGGGAGATGCGTAACAAGAAGCATTTGACACATTGAAGGACAGGCTTGTCACTGCGCCCATACTACATTTCCCTTCCTAGGATAAGCCTTTCCATGTTCATGTTGATGCCTTAGGGACAACCATTGGAGTAGTACTAACACAACTTGGTGAGGGGATTGTTTATCACCCCCTTTATTTTACAAGTCAGAAGTTGACACCAGAAGAACATAATTACACAACTAATGAGCATGAGGCACTGTCAATGATCTATGTGTTGCATAAGTTTAGGAAGTATCTACTAGTAACACCTTTTATATTCTACACAGATCACATGACACTAAAGTATTTGGTAAATAATCCCATTTTTCAAGGGTGCATATGTCGTTGGGTCTGTTGTTTCAAGAATTTGAGTTTTCAGTTATGGTAAAACTGGGAAAAAGTAATTTAGGACCTGACCACTTATCAAGGATTGACTCGGGAGAGGATGCATAGAGCATTGAGGATACCAAGAAAGATGCACAACTATTTAGGTTGCGGTGCGTGCCCTATGACTTGGAGGATATTGCGGTATTTTAAAAAATGGGTGTGGTTTTGGAAGGGATGAAGTCTTTAGAGAAGAAATAATTGGCTATACACGTTTTACCCTACATGTTGATTAGTGGATATTTGTAAAAGTTAAGCTATGATGAGGTTACGTCAGGCCGATGTGTATTAGAACATGAACACATGGTGATTATGGATGAAGAACATGGTGGGATTGTAGGAGGAAACTATGCAGGAAATGCAACCACGTGAAAGATTCTGCTAATAGGGATTTGGTGAGAAAGTATTTACCAGGATTGTATTGAGTTTTATAAGGAATGTGACCACTACCAGTGCTTTGTAAAACATGTAAGGAGGGATGAAATTCCCTTGCGATTAATAGCTTGATGCTAAACCATTTGAAAAATGGGAAATTGACACTATAGGAAAAATTTCACTAACACGCAAAGGACTGGATTGTGTTACATCATCACTTGCACTAATTATTTGACAAGATGGGCATAGGAAATTCCTACAAATGATTGTACTCAAGTGGAATCTACTTGATTCTTATGGGAAAAGATACTCAAAGCAGTATGGATGTCCTTTGAGATTGAATTATTATAGGGGAAATCATTTTTGAAAGAAATGATCGGGATCTTACTAGCGAGTTTATGGTGGCCCATCACAAGACTACCCCTTATCACCCTTAAGAGAATGGAACAACCGAGGTGCTTAACAAGATATTAAGTCACACATTGACCAAAATTTCTGATGTTGGAAGACAAGAATGGGATGACAAGGTATCGTAGTTCTATGGGAATACATGAAAAACTATAAGAGGTTGAATAAGGCCATGTTGTTTCAATAGGTGTTTGGCATGGAGGATATTTTTCCAGATTGAATTCTTGTTACCATTGTTGTGTATAATGTGTGCACGAGGTGTTGGTACTCAATTTAATCTCACCATGTTTGTTTAAAACGTCTCAGTCTGCATGGTTTGAAGTTTTCTTTGTCTCCTTGTATTAATGTGTGAAATCTCTTTCCTTCATTTAGTTGCCATAGTCAGTCCTTTCCTTTGGTCAAGGATCACATTGAGTCCAGATATTGTTTTCCATTTCTCTTTCCATGAGAAAGAATTTGTAATTTGGGCATGAATTTAGGGTTTCCCCTTCCTTCTATTTTTCCATAGTCATGTTTTCCCTGTCAATTTTTGTCCCAAATTAGTGGAAACATGGTCCTTTCTGATTGGATGTGGCCCAACCGGGTCTTTTTGGTGAAACTTGTCACTTTTTCACATTTGTAAAAAATACCAAATTGGCCCCATGGCCCCAATAGTATCTAATTGGTTATTCAAAAAACATGAAGTGGCAGGGAAAAATTCTTACTTTGACCCTGAAGATGGACACGTGGCCGTTTTCAAGTTAAAAGTGAGGAAGCAAGTTGTCGGGATATTTTGTAGATTTTTTACTTTTTGTGTGAAGGAGAAAAGTCATGAAATGATTCGCAACTCTACTGGGGGCCACATCAAAAGTTAGAAGTGGAGAGGCGAGATCATTAGAACATTTTGAAGATTTTTGCCTTTTTGTGAAAAAGGAGAAAAGTTATAAATTGATCCACAACCCCACAGGGGATAGAGTGATGTCACATGTTTGAGTCAGCATTTGAAAATTCAAAGTGGGGAAGTGGGTTGGCGGAGCACTTTGGAGTTTTTAAGCTCTATTTTCAAATGAAGTAAAGGTATAAAAGTGAGCTACGACTCTATTGGGGCTCACATCGGAGAGGTGTGTCACCAAAGAATTTTGAAGTTTTTGGCCCGCTTCAACTCAAATATTTTCCACGTGGAGGGCCTACACTCATTTGAGGATTCACCTCTCGGTTTGACCTTTGGAGTTGCGCCAAGGAGACATGTGGAGGTTTCGCCGCCCGCCCATACTTATCCTTTTCTTTAAGTAATCGTATAGCTTTGTCAGACCATGGACACGTGGAGGGCATGCACTCATTTGAAGATCTGTTTTGGGTCCTACCCTTGCGGTTATGCCAAGGAGACACGTGGAGGCTTTCGCTGGCTCCTCTCTATACTTAAACTTCTCAAAAAACTTTCTAAGGCTTGGGACATGTGGAGGGCTGCACTTGTTTGGGGACCTACCCTAAACTTTACTTTTGAAAGAGCACCGAAGGGACACATGGAAATTTTTCTAGATATTACCATACCTAGACTTTTCAATGGTTGAAGAAAATTTCTCAGACCCTAGGCACGTGGCACCTTCCGCCTGCCCTTAAAACTCTTTTAAACAACTTTTCTAGGCTGAGACACATGGTGAGCTCCGCACTTTTTAGGGTCTCAAAATTTGGACACCATATCGAAGTGCACTAAAGAGACACATAGAGGATTTTTATAGCTCCTCTTTATACCGAGAATTTTTCAAAGGCTAGGGTAAATTTCTTGGGCCAAGGGCACATGGAGATCCTACACTCGTTTGAGGTTTCACCTCTAAACTTCATCTTTGAAGTTGCACTGAAAAAAACATGGAAGCTTCCATCGGGCCTTCCCATACTTTGAATTTTCAGAAACCAATGCAATTCTCCAATGTTCTAAACATGTGGAGGGCCCGCGCTCATTGGGGAACCCACCTTTGGACTTCACCTTTGCAGTTGCACCAAGGAAACACGTGGAGGTTTCATTGGCTCCTCTTTCCACAAGGCCAAATTAGACTTGTAGCGTAGGGATGTGGTATAATCCATGCGGGGAAACTCATTTTGAGAGGCACGAATGTAGGTATCCATGCTAGGAAATCATTTCTCGGGGTGTATTCTCAAGGGTGAAAATGATTGCTTGTCGATCCAAATGCCATATGGAGCCACCTACAAATTATTAGAAAGGGGATTTCTCGCATGACAGAATAAATGAATGATTAGAAGGACTACTAAAAAGTTATGGCATTACATCTCAATCATGGTTGAGGGTTTGATAAATGTGATCAGTTCATGATTTATCCACCTGGCATATTTTGGGTGTAAATTTGTTAAACATCACTTTCTGAGACAAATTTGTAAAAAGCAAAGGATTCCTCGAATATTCTTCTTTTTGGGGAAAATTTGGGATGAGTGAGTGAGTGAATTGTATAAATTCAATGAGGATACTCTTGCAAATGGTTGGGGGTTAATTTTTACGAGAAAATTTGAGAAATCCCATCTTCCTAAGAGACCATATGAGAAACATGTTAATCTCTTGTGTTTTAGATTTGATCACGTCAAGATGGTTGCAAGTGTACAACCATTGACAAGCTCTGAGATTGTTCAAGAAACTTTCCCTACTTGATAAATCTAATAGATCTTGAATTAATTTGTGTTGATCTTGGGAAAAATTGTGTCTTCTTTTATTTCAGAATGTCTTTCAAATAGTTTTCTTGTTCCTATTACAATATTATATTAAAATATCTCTAAATCACACAATATCTCATCCATGTGTTAGTATTTTGGCATTTGCAATTTCATTATGAGAATATCTTTCATGTGGTAATGAAATAAACAATTTAAAATCATTTTACTTCCACTATGTTGATAAAGATTGTTTGTAAGCCTATGAATGTATCTTAGGCGTGATGAACCAGGGGTTGTTAATTTTTAATTGAGTCTTTAGCTCGAGCCTTCATGTTGAATTCTTAAAGATTGTGTGAAACTATGCAGATCTAGGCCTCCATTGATGCACACCTTCTAGTTAAAGGAATATTTTGGCTATTCTAAAGCATTATGTCTATTAGTTTTCCAATTGTTGTAAAGGTTCTCAAAGATCTGATCAAATCAAATTCATCTTACTTAAATCCCCACAAAAATTTTAAATAACCATGAATCCTACTTGAATTACCCCTATTTTTTCTATGTATCCACAAATGAACAAATTCTACTACCAAAATATACAGAAGTAAGAAGGTTTTAAGTGTCTTTAGTAACCCGAACCTTGTTCAAAAAATATCTCCATTCTTTAGAAGTGAAAACTCGTGAGAGTTAAATTGTGGTGTATTGATCATATTTTCTCAAGGTTCCCTAAAAATTGTGCAAAGAAGGATCTCTTCATGTCCTTAACCAACAGAGGTTGCACAATAGGTCCTCTCACCTGGTTGAAATACACGACCTAAAGTAATGTGGATAGATCAAATCCTTAATGAAGGTGCTATCCATTTCTCTAATGCCTAAGCGATAAAGAGTCACCGAATCCCCTTCCCGACTACGAAGGAATTATACCATGACTTGTCTGTCTCTAAGTATCTTGTTAAATATATGATGCTACTCGGATTCCAAGGGAGAATCAATTTGGGCACCAACACAAGGATTATCTAATGAGAAAACACTCAAGGAAATTATTAATAAGTTAATGCAGTTGTAAGAAAGGTGATCACTTGCTAGATGGAGTCAGAAGATTGAAAAGGCTAGAAAAAAGGCATGACATGATTTTCATATCAAGAATAAGAAGTTTGAGGTTGGGAAGATGGTTCTGTTGTATGATTCCCAGTTTATGCACCATCCAAGGAAGTTAAAATTCCATTGTTTGGTCACTTACATCATCTCGTACATCCTAGATTTAGGCACCTATCGATTCTGAAGTGTTAGATGGGACAAGGTTACTGCCCATTCAATGGTAGTAGGTTGAATCCCTATTATAAATAAGTCTTCCTTGTGTTTATAAATAAGGCGATATTTGCGGTAGCTTAGGATTTCCCTTTATGTATTTCGTTTCCTTGTGTTTCCCTTTAACATTGATTGTTCCTTTCTTTTTGTTCTGTTTTGTGCCTTGTGTGTTGGTAACCACTTATTGCTTTAAAAAGGTTGTGTATGTGTAGAGGACCATGCATCTGATTTATTGTGGGGTGGAGTAATGGGGAGTAATGCAAAGTGAAGGATTAACTAGCGGTGTGAGTTATGTTAAATGGCCCAATTGAAGGATAAAAATGTGTAAAGAAGGAATGCGCATGGAAACAACGGACAATAAATTTTTGTGTTAAGACAACTTAACAAAGACCATGTATAAAGGATAAAAAGTGTAGGAAAACATGAGGTAGGTAAGGGAAAACATTAGGTCAAGGACATAAGAAGTGCCTTCGGCGTTGTAGATGCGTACGTAAGAGTATTTGGTTGGTAAGGATTTTTACGCGCCAGAAGGTTGTAGAAGGTTTTGCGTAGGATTGGGTGCATGGGTAAGGGTGCTTAAGGTCAGATTTAGTAGAAAAACCACATTTAATGCTAAGTACATTGGTAGGTGGTGTAGCATTTATTTCTAGAAAGGGGAAAAATCTATAAGTATGAAGTCGGGCACATTATTATTTACCTTGCTATTATGAGATTGAAGAGATCTTGTGAACTAGGGCATCTGCGAAAAGAGAGTTGTGCAAAGAGAGAATTATAGAGATTTAAGTACATGACTAGGGTTGATCTATAAACTAGAGTGGAAGGAGTACATGGGAATAGGAAAGAGGGTATGAGAGGAGTATGTCATCTTGTGGAAGATTTTTTTGCAAGTTAGGGTTCGTAGCTAGGGCACCAAGTAGAAGGATTCTTCCACATAGTTGAACTCTTGGGTTGAGAAGAGAAAGGAAAAGGAGAAATAAGAGTTTAGGTTATAACCTGATAAGTAAAAATGACATCAAAGAAGGTGATCATTTCACCGAAGAATAAGGGAAAGGGAAACAAACTACCACAACAAGTTTTAATGATGAGTGGTATGCGGATATGTAGCACCTAGATAGAGTGTTTCTAGGAAAGAACGGGTATCACACATCAAGAATATTTCCATGAGAGACTAAAATCATTGCACAATTAGCACAAAGAAGGAGATGGTGTTAGAAATGGTTCATCTAACTAATACGAGGTCACCAAAAGGAATTTCGATCCATAGTGATGAGGTGAAGGTGAAGTTGGGTAAGGCCGGGTTACTGTAAATCTATGAGTTACCCTATTTTGGCAAGCCCGAGTGGTTATACTAGTGGTTGATGTCGCACATACATGAAGACCACTTATATTTTGTAGGCCAAAAAATGTGCATAACCCCTCACTCATATCAAAATTTACTAGCTTGGTTTGCAAAGGGGACTCCATAGATGATGACTTGGAGGATAAGGAGGCCATTAAGGTGACTGTGGAAGCCTATGAATACAAGAAGGGTTCATGCTACTTGATATATCAGATATACCCGAACCTATAATGAGGATGGCCATGCGCTTAATTACTAGTATGAACGGTTAAGAAAGGTGGACACAAGTAAACAAGGCATGGTTGAATGTATGCCAGAAAATTTCAAAAGGAACCATCTACAACTTTTCCACCTTTATTGCAGATGAAATCATTAGCAACATGAAGGAGGGGGACAAGATAATGTTTGAAAATATTCTCCTCACCATCATCTTCTTAGATATTGGAGTGCTCGATGGGCCAGAGAAGTTCATATGGGAGTATCCAGATGAAGATCCCTCACCTATGAAAATATTTGAGAAGTATACTTACAATACCATGATGGCCACCCACAAGGCATGCCTGGAGAAATGGTACAAGAAAATGCACAATGCATTCGGGAAGAGTGGAGGATACCTAATCAACTACCCACACTTGTAGATGGAGAGGCTGAGTTTGTTGTATATAAGCATTTCTGCATTGAAAATTCACTCTAACAAATGGGAATAAGAGTCCATGGTGTAAATTTCCATTCTCTTTCACCACGTAGTATTTCTAGGTAGGGGTCAACCATTTCAAGGAGGCCAAAAGGATAAGGTTTGACCTAAGCGAAGTAGACCAAGACCACCACAATTTGCGTAGAAAGCTCTTATACCCAAAGAAGTGTGCATATGTGGAGAATTATGTCTCCCACGAAGTGTAGATGATGAAGCCATTGACATTTCCAATTTTCGAAGGACTGTAACGAGAGTATACTTGTGCATCAGGCCAAATTTTGAGAAGGGAGCCTACCTAGAGAATGATGTCTCCATTCTAGAAGACCCCACAAGGAGGAAGAAGGCTACGTTGAAGAAGAGGGAGAGAGAAGAAGTGTAGGAGAAGAAGGCACCAAGTGTACAAACAACAAAATATGTGGCACGCGAAAACAATCGCTAGGACAAGAAATTACATGAACAGAAAATAAGTCCCCAGTTAGGGAGAAGACCCCAAAAGAAGAGGCTCCATAGCAAGAAGAGCCTCCCACACAAGATGAATTGCCAAGAAAGGAGTCACTGCTAAAGAAAAAGAGAACAAATAATATCCTATACTAGAACCACCATTTAGGAAGAAGTAGAAGGTGGTAGAGAAGGAACACTCAGAGGAGATGGAGGGCTTGGAGGCCTACAGGGGTGAGAAGGATGAAGATGAGGATGAAGAAGTTTAGAATCATCCTGTGTATGATATACATGATTCCGAAGAAGAAGGAAATGAAGAGAGGGATGGCGAAGAGAAAGTAAATGCTCAAGGAAGAGGGGTGAGAGAAGAGGTGAAAATGAAAGATCATAGGACCCCAAGCCTCACAAAGGAACAAGTAGAAGATTATACAAGACAGAGAAGTGGCAATAATTATCAAAAAAATAGTGGAACAAGAGATAGAAGCACAACACGTATGAAGTGCTTAAGGAGATAAAAAAGGAGATCATTGGAAAAGAGTATGGTAGCATGGGCAGAGACCTCGGCCTAGCAGTAAGCTTTCCAAAGGGTGCACACACAGGAGGAAAGGGTGTGCTTGTAATAAAATGATAGGGAATGGGCTATATCGATGATCCCAATAAGGTGTTACACATGTGTTTCCAAAGCACCATGCCAACAAAAAAATCCTATAAATTTTTGCGTTTGATGAAGAACGTGCTTACCCATAGAATGTGTAGATGATATCTTGAGCATTTGAGTCCCAAGTTGATGAACCTGAGTTCAAAGTGAGAAAAGAGGCACTAATGAAGATTCCAGAGGTAAAAGGAATAAACCCCTGGTGAATTCTCAACAGTTGTTAGATGAGAAAGTCTGTAATGCACTCAACAAGGTTTTAGTTGAGGTTGAGGCCAGAATTTTTGGGAGGAATGACAGGGTGAGATTCCTAGAAGGGGAATTGGAGAAGAAGGAGGAGGAACTCCTAAAAATAACAAGGACTCAAGCAAGAAGAGTTAATCTATGCATAGTTAAGGCGTGAACTGAAAGAGGAAAAGGTAAGGGTGCGTAAATTATATAAGAAAATTGAGATGATTACGGATGCTATTGTCTTAAAGCATCCCAACCTAGTGCCACCTAAACAAAAGTATGAATCAACCTTGTAGTTCCTAGAGGATTTGAATTACATCCTCATAATGGAAAGGAAACCACTCACCCGAAGTCTCGTAGAAGAGAGGAACTGACATTCTAAGAAAGATAAGAAAAGATGAAGGTTGTAGAGATCATTTCTTGGAATACCAAACTCCTTTTCGATGTAAAAGCCACCATTTCTGAAGTTATTTATGATAATTGTGCTGATAGAGATAGGGTACCAATTATAGTTGTAATACATGAGACAGAGGTCAAGGAGTTTCAGGAGAAGAATAAGGGGAATAGACTAGAGTGGGATAAGATCCTGGATGAGGTGAAGAAGAAATCGAAGCTATTGAAACCTTGTAGGATTCAATCAAAAACAGTTGAAGGAATTATACCCCTAGATCACCCACAGAATGGACGTACTCGATGATTTTGAAAAACAACTAGAAGGGATTGTTGATACGATGAATGCCAAAGGGGATGAGCTAATTTTTGAGGATGTGAGTTCCCTATTAGGTGACCTCTTTCAGTAGGTGTAGAGCGAGGTAGATTTTTGGGAGAAGCTTGAGGCATATATAAGAAAGGATTGCCCAATCCTCCTTCAACAATAAACAAATTATTTTTTGTTCCCCCATTCTTTAATTTGTTCATTCCTCATTATTCATTCCTTCATTCTTTATTCCAACCTTTTAGAGTCCCACCATTCTTTATTCTTTGAAGAAAAGGTGTTCCCGAGGATGGAGAACAAGCTTAGTGTGGGGTGATGTTGGGCCTCATAATATTGGCTAAGTACAAAAATGCACATGCGCACATGAGACCAATATGAAGAAGGGCACACGGGGTAAAAGCACGTAGGAAAGGGGTTTTAGAAGGGTTTAGTAGAACCCATGGCATGCACACAAGGAAAAGAAAATGGTTTCAAGACTTAGCCATATTCGGTGTTCTAGGAGCACACGAGAAAAGCATGACCCGACTAAGCATGTGAAGTGGATAAGGTGCCACTGAAAACTTGGTGGTCAAGAAAGGAATATTCCATGTGATGGAAGGATATAGAAAGACATCATTACAGAGAGTGGAGATCCTGGATGGGAATAAGCATGCTCCATTAGAGGACCACCTTGACACTTGGTGACTAATCTACTACTTGAAAGGCATGGTGGTGGGCAATACAACTATATATAGAGATACCATCAAGGAAGAGATGGGGAATAGATAGAATGAAAGTAAAATCTCTCAAGGAAGAATAATAAGGTTCCAAAGAGTTGGGGTTCTCATTTAGAGGACTATAGGAGTGATAGCTTTCCTAGAGGGATGGGGCTATGATAAATTATTTGTAATATGGGAAGCATAGTTAGGACTTTTGATGCATGAATCTTATCTGCATTGATATATTGGCCTGTCATGGCCTTGGTGAATGTAATATGGTTGTTGAACTATGATCAATATGAAATATATGGTTCTGTTCTAAATATGTATTGTTCATGGGTGTAAAACCTAGTGCATTTCCTTTATGGTATGGATCAGATCTGTTATTCATATGATGTTTCTCCTGTTATCAAGATAGGTATAATGATATAATAACTCATCTTAAGCTCTTAGAATGAATGCATGGTTATTTTACCCTTTGCATCTAAGTTTCTATCCATAGTAATGTATTCTCACAAGACTCACATAAAGGAGGGGCTCAGTGCCTACATGTGCCTCGGGTGAGCACCCAACGCCCACTAGGTGATAGGATAACGTGCATGGTAATAGACTGTTGTTTTAAGGGCATAAAAATGACTACATTTTCTAGGTAAAAATAGCTATCTTGAACTCCATATCCATAGCCCTTTAGAAGGTGGATCCGACATTTGATAGTACAAATGGAATCTTCTTATAAGCATATGTGCCCCACTTCATAGTGAAGGATGTCTTGAATTGGTATTCATCTTTCACCATGATTTGATTGTAGCCCGGTAGTAGCTGTCTAAAAGTGAAAAACTTTCTCGATACGATTAGTACTTGTAATATTTTCTCCATGGAAAGAAGTGGATAGTGGTTTTGGAGAGAGGCCATATTTAAGTCTCGAAAATCCATACATAACCTGATTTCCCCATTTTTCTTCCTAATCGGCACCATATTTGCTACCCATGAAGAGTTCATGATTCGGTAGATAATGCTTGCCTCTCGTGAGTTTGTTTAGTTTCTTCTTCATGAGAGGCTCAATGTGAGGGTTTACCGGTCTTTGATTTTATCTAATAGGCTTGGATTACAAATCTAAGTCAATGGTATGTTGTGCCAATTTTAGATTAAATCGCTTAGATCCCAGTCGCTCCAAGAAAATATGTGTGGGAAATCTTGACAAAGTTGTATGAATTCATATTTTTCTTTATTCATGCTCACCTTTCCAACTTGGAGAATTTTACCCTCTTCCAACAAAATGGATTCTCGAATCTTCCTTTTTACCTAAATGTTGGTCTTCTCTCTCAAAATTGATCATTGGGATTGACTATTGACTATAGAGTCACTAAACCCTTTACAAATTTGTTTCTCTACAACTATACCACTTGATTGTTATATTGTTGCTCCAATTTCTCCTAATTTTTAACCAATAACTCATCCTCCTCACACAAGAATTTAATGATCTATTGATCATTCTCAAATACCTGCCAGCTTGTGTTACTGTTTGGTAAAGCTGGCCTCACAATTACATGAATATGTGGCTGCACTTTATCTATTTTAATATTGTACACCACATCAAATTTTGATCCAATTTCCACAATCTGTCTCAAGCCTCATTCCTTTTCCTTGGTATGGCTTGAATATTAAACACTTAAAAATCATCAACTTGATCCCATACTCGATGCTTGCGGATTTGAGAAGATCATTCTTAGCAACATGTTTTCCCCTAACCTGGTTGATAATTAACTCAATATCACCAAACACTTACAAGTTTTGTATACCCCTCTTTCTTGCTCAATTCAGTCCATGTATCAAATATTCATACTCGGTTGTATTATTTGAACAAGTAAACTGAAATTGGAAAGTTGAGTAGTACTTCATACCTTGTGGTGAAAAAATTAGTTCTCCTCCTCCAGCTTCTTTTCCTACTCCTTGAGACATCAATGAATAACTACAAAACTTCATTATCACCCTTATCATCCAGTTTGGTGAGGCTAGGAAGAGGTGTGTTTTCCTCTTACAAAAATAAACTCCCAACTCATCCTCATCTATTTCCTTGTATGGATCATATCCATGTATTTTTTTCCTATTCATCAAGAGTCAAATATAGGATGCCTCCAAGTTTGGTATTTTCTTCTTGAGTGTTTGGGAAATCCTCTTGATCAAAGGTTGATAAATTTACATTGATTGGGATTGGTACATGAGGTTCAATATGAAAATTTGTAATAGGTTCAGATTGGATTATAGCCTTATCTCCATACCTTGTTCGAAGAGTATATGTGACCAATCAGCTAATAATTAGCCTCCAATTTTGGTGGTGAAGTCTCTTGACAAGCACAATGCAAAGAGTGGTGGCAAGTCAATCACTGATATATCTTGTTGAACTATGACATTAGGACATGCATGTAATGTAAGGTTTAAACCTTTTATGATCCCAATAGTTCCCACTTTGTTGTCTCATCTAAATTTAAAACTCCTTTGGAAACTAGGTCATATTTTAGGCCCAATTGATCTGCAATTTGTTTTGGCATTACCAAACTACTAGCCCCTGAGTCAATCATGCAATTTTGTACAAGGTTGTTCCCAATAATCAAAGATATATAGAATGGAGGAGGCTTCATGTTTTTACCTTGATGACCTCCATGAACTCCTTCTTTTGGAGATGCATTAGTGAGCACCTTCTCTTGATTCTTGGACAACTCATTTGATGCTAACCAATTTTCCATGGTTGCTTATAAAAATCCTATTGGCCTAGAATTTTAAATGATTCCCACATAGAAATGCTTACATTGGTCTTCTTCATTTGATCAATAATGTTAAAAGGATATGGATTATCCTTCATCTTCCCCTTACTCAGCATGAATTTCTCCTGCACATGGGCTATTGCAACTGGTACTTGAGTTGGCTTAGAGGGTAGTTTGGGCTGATTTTGAACGTTTGGGGCTGAAATTGGATTGCTAATACCCAGAAGTGTGATAGAAGGCCGAGTAGTAATTAGATTATATGACTACCCTTCCTCCATATTCCTCTTTTTAGACCTCATGTGGGCTGCAACACTTTGACAAGGGGATTGATTTATTCCACAAAAATCCACAACTTGCCAATTCAAAAGTGTTGTCTCGCTTGGAGGTGCTTCCTGATTAGCTACCTGATGTTGAATTTTTCTTGGTTTGGTTCTTGAGGAACACCCGTTATAGTCACCATCAATGCTTGATTTAAAGCACCATTGAAGCATGTTTCCTAATTTTGTAGTTGGCTGCATGGGAAACACCATTCATATTGTTGTGCTATGTTTTTTTCAGTTAGAACCAAGGCCCTAGATTTCTAAAATACATTAGGGTTATATGCTTGGAATGGATTAGTAGCTTGGGGTTGTCCTTGGTTCTGGTTAACAACTTGAACAAGTGGCCTATTTAGCTAATATGGAGGTTTATTGGGTTGGAAATGAGGCTAATAAGGTCTAGAATTTTGAGATTGTTGCCTCTTAAGAGTTACCAACTCATTTCCTAAGTTTTGCAATTGTTTCATAACCTCCTAGAGTTCATTTGAAGGGCTAAAATAAGAAGTGGATGCTTCATTTGAACTTTGATTTCTTGGAGTAGGGATGGGGGCTATTATAGGTGTTTGATTAGGATTAGGATTCCCAAATATGGATATAGATTCATACGTGGCCTAGGTGTAAGTTTATCGAGTTGAATTAGGCAATTATCATCTCTAATAGCTATGGCATACACATCACAGTAAGTTATTCCTTCCATAGATTATATCATAACAAATATATCATAGTTTAGAGCTTTAAGAAAATAGAGAAATGTAACTTTGGTTGTTGGTCCATTGCAATTTGGATTCCCTCCCATGTTCTTTGGAATATAGAATTGAAGTCTATCATTTGCTTAGTTGGTGCCCATTTGATTGTATTCATTTTCTCCAAAAGGGATAAGTTTTCAACCCTTTCCCCAAACTATCCATAGAGAGATGTGCATAATTGATCACAATTTTGAATTGATCCTGCTCTCAATTATTTGAATCACTACAACTCTTTTCCATTGAAAGAGGAAATCAACAACTTGACCACAACATCCATCTCAACAATCTCATGTATGGAACAAACATTTGCAATGTCTTGAATGTGGTTGATGGGAGTTGTGTGATTTTATCTAGTGAAGTATGGGATATTATTTAATGTTGTTATTAGGATCGGGTTTTGTGCATTAAGGGAAAGTGTACTACTACCCGTGAAATTTGCATAGGGGTTTGGAGGTGGCTGATTTGGTGGTTGTTGACGAGCCATCCTGAGTATCCTGAGAGCCCTAGTTAATTGAAGAAAGTGTCTACCAGGTGGAGGTGTGGATAATGTTCTATTTGGTGGAGATGGAGACCTTTGTACTCTTCTTCCTCTCTTTTCTCTTCCTAGAGATAACTACAAGTATTCAAAGATACCTTCTTCTCTTTCTCTAGAACGGGTTTGCACTCTTCTCATGAACTTGATAAAATTGGGATTCTTAAACCACTTTGGATTTGAATGATGGAGTCACCAGTGTGTTGATATAAATCCTATAAAGGTTGGAAATTCACCAAGAAACACACCCATTTTTGATTTAAAAAATGAAAATATTGACTTTTGTCCCACTGGGTGTGCCAAAACTATTATGTCAAAAAAGTAGCACCCTAGGACTTACACATTACCAAACCATGCTTTTGACTAACATGAGATTGTATCAAGGGGTGGGACCCTTGAGATTGAGACACACCTCTAGAGAACATCGGTTCCTTAATTATTCTAATGCTAACCTAATCCTAAAATATCAATTCCAAGGGACTAGAGAGAGAGAAATACATAAAATGTAAATCCTAAACTAAGAGAGGCGATAACACCAAAAAAATACTAGAGAAATTCCTAGTGAGTGAAAATGGGGGCAAAATGGGGAAGAAGAGGGAAAACAAAGTGACACAGTCACAAAACACATTCAAACGTCTAATTTCATGGAGCACAACAAATTTAAATCCTGTAAATGAATGTAGTATGCACAATATACCTACAAAAAGAATAGAAGGCAAGAAATGCAATATAAATCAATTTAGGGAAAGAATAGCCACAAAACACTAATTTTATTGCTTAAAATGATGCACAATCTATTATAATATAGGAACAAGGCAAGAATCCTTCAAAAATGCATAAATTTGAGGCCTACAACTCAAAAAAGTGTTGGAACAATTTTTGCGAGTTCTTTACATTTTGAAATCTCTCCCTTTCAAATGAAGGGCAAATTACATATTTATATATAGAAAAGGAGATACCAACCAACATATTTCATTAATTTCTTGTATGGAGGTATGAGAAACCATACCGGTTCACTTTCCAATGGTACTTTTGTGCACGGTAAACATGGATGCCATACCTCATTAATTTGGTTGGTGAGACACCTTGTATAATGTCATTAATATCGGTGCAGTATCGAAACTCATTATTGATGGTCAATTATAACCACTAGATGATGCCCGAGAAGAATGGGGAGAATCACCACCAACGAGGGAATGATTGTCACATGATAAGAATAAATTTTTCACATGACAACGAGGTAAGGTCAATGCACGTCAAGATGGAATGTTGTCGCGTGACAGGAAGAAAGTGGTGATGAGTGTCGAAGTGGTAATTGAAGTGCATTAAGAGATTGGTTGTCGTGTGTCGTGGAAAGGTGGTTGGCACATGAGAGGAAAAATGTTGTCACACAATTAGAAGGAAATAATGATGGGGAAGGTAGAATGACACATGAGAAGGAGGGGAGTTGTCACACAATAGCAAAGTATGTTGTCATACGATAAGAGGAAAGTGGTGATGCATGTCAGGAAGAAACTTCTGACATGTGTTAGGTAGGAATTAGTTGACGTGCATCAATAAGGGAATTGACACACGACAAGGAGGATGTTTTTGCATGATAAGAAAGTGGAGGAAACACATGACAATGGAAGGAAATTGTGCGTAGTTGACGCACGTCAAGAATATATGGCTCCAAAACCTCTTCATTTCTCACCAAATTGCCATGGAATTCCTTGTAAATTGATCCAATTAACTATCAATTCCTAGACTTTGTTGACACCCTCAAAATTATCTCCATTTTCCAAGTCTAAAATGTTAAATTTTGAGTTGGTTCCTTTAAGTATGCTTGAAAGAGGTATTTTTGAATCTGGGACTTACCAGAGAGATTTTGGACTTTTAAAAACTTATCCATTAGATGGGAAATTTCTCCCCCTTTCTAGAAAGGTTAAGAAATCCCCTAACTCCTTGTATTTTGTGAGATATGGGCTCGGACCTAAGTTGGTAAATTTTCCTAGCGGGTTGGTGGACCTACGGAGTTACTTGTGTTTTTTTGCTTTTTTTCCAAAGGGATAAGTTAGCATCATGGAAAGATGGAGAGATAAGCTCAGTTCCCCCCCCTTAATAAAACCAATGACCGCCACATGTCCCAGGCAAATGCGACCCACGGAAGGAATTTTTTTGTTTTGAACCCTTTGTCAAAAAGGGTTAAAGGTTCAAGTTTCACCACCCTCCCTTTGGGCCCGCATCCAAGCAAAAGTAGCGACATGTCATCGGGGCAGCAAACCCATGGACCCATAGAGGAAAATGAGATTTTGTGCCAAAGTTCAAAATGTTGTGAATTAAACCCCGTCCCATTATCCGATTGGAAGATGACACATGTCCTGGTCAAATCGGGAGGATGGACCCATGGGGAAATTTGAGATTTTGCATTTTTCTCCCAAAAGGCTCAGATGGTGTTTTAGACTGCATCCCCTCATCCAACCAGAGGCTTCCATGTGTCATGGGCTGTGCGGGAGTGGAGCAAATTTGAGAAATCATGCCTTTTCTCCCAAATGTTGGGAAACATATTTTTTCCACCTAGCTCATCATTTCTATGATTCTAACATGTGTAGGGTCCCGATTTCGAGGTAAAAAGGAGGGAAAATGGTTTATTTACATCTACATCTGGTCTTTTATCACCATTTTTTGGCTCGAGCTCTGCAATGGATGAATGTGCATTTTTTTTGTCCTTCCTTCTCTGTTCATGGTCATTTTTTGTGGAAATGCAGTTTGGGTCTGTTTTGGAACAAGATCGACGATTTTCACAGGGAATATGATTGATTTTCGAAGAGACAGAGTTTCTCGTGTTTTTACAAATGGAAAAGGAGAAATGTGCCAACTTGGGCACTCAAACATTTTGGAGGTAGTTACAAAGGTGAAATGATGAGGGAAAATGGATGAGGAAACCGCCATTCATCTCTTCCCAAAACAAATCACGTTTGAAATGATGAATTTCAACCATTTAGGGCATCTGCATTTTCCATGAGTGCATTTTTGTTTCCTGTCTTTTTCCAAATGAATCTCCAACAAACTTGATCCCATCGGGATATTCTTTCCTTGGAGGAAAAGCAAAGGTAAAATAGGTTTGTTATAAAAGCATGCTTTGCCATTGTATACATGGTTCTTAGCATTTTTTTGAAAGATTGTAAAAAAAAATTGAAACTACTCAATAAAGAAGTATTTTCTTATCTTCCTCTGCTATTTTCTTTCACTTTTGGCTCCTAGTTAGTGTTTTTTCATCTCTACATGCAAAGAAACTTTGTGCTCTTGTGTATATGATCTCTGAACTTTATGTCTGAATATTGATACGTATTATGAAGGTGAATAATCCCTTTCTGCATTTTTCTATTTCAATACAAGTAAGGTTATACTCTGAAATCTATATATCCAAAAAAGTTATTTTTTTCTTCCCTCCTTTCATTCTTCTCCATTCTTCTTGAAGTCCTTTGTATTGATGATATTTTAGTATGAAATCTCTTGAAGTATCAGAATCCACATGATGAAAGTTGTGTATATGTATATAAGTATTTACTTGCTTTCAATAAGGTAACCTCTCCTATTAAAGAGGAGGGACTTATTGTCCCCACCGTGGTTTCACCCAAAGTGAAAATCTGAAACGTAAATAGTTTTTGGCAACTCCATTAGGGAATCCATTGTGAAGGATTTCCATTTTTGAAGAATTACTTCTTGATCATCTTTGATCTAGTGACTCCAAGATATACTAGGGGTAGAAGAACCCTTGGGGAAGAGGATCCTCATTTCTAGCTATTGGACAACCAAGGTTTCTCTCTTCCTTCATCAACAAGAAAAAGAAGAGGAGAAATATCTGCAAGCACTCCTCTTGATAGAGATAAAACTTTTGGGAGTGATAGTCCTCAAAATTAGATCAGTCCCAATATACATGCTCTGATCCTTGCTGGTGTTACAGTCCCTCTCCAAAAAATATTTCCAAGAATGGTAGCTCCTCTACCTTGGGGCCAAAGGGTTGGGCCTCTTTCTCTTCCCACCATTGCATGAATTTCCTAGAGGCAATAGAAAGAATTTTCCCAAATTCAGAGGTGATGGGAAAGTTCATCCAGATGAACATATATCAGCCTTCATTATTGCTTGTGGTGTTCTTGGCATGGAACATGAGGATGTATCTGATTAGAATTTTTGTGGAGACATTGCAAGATAATGCTACTGATTGGTTTTATCACCTACCTACTAGATCTATCACCAATTGGAACACCATGACAACCAGATTTGAGTAGTGCTTTAAACCAGCTGAAGATGTGCATGCCCTCTTGGCTCAGATTTCCCAAATCAAGAAAGAAGCTCATGAGCCTATGAGGGAGTTTATATCTAAATTCAATAGGCTGATCAACAAGATCCCACTAGCTACACATCCTGTAGATCAGATTTAGAAGTGCTTCTTCCTTAATGCTCAATTTCCTAAAGTGAGCTATGCACTTAGGAGAGCTAATCTTGCCACCTTGGATGTTGATCATAGGTTAGTTGTTAGTGTGGAAGATGATCTGATTATGTTTGGAAAGCTGAGGAGAGATTCATCTAAATCCAAGGCATCCTCTTCTTCCACATCTTCTCCTGAGTTAATGCAGATCAGTTAGTCTAGAAGCTTGCTAATGATTTGATTGCTCTCAAGAAACAACTAGCTCAACATGCTCCTTATCAGGATGTGCCTAGAAGGAATTTCCAGCCTAGAAATCAGTTGACCTCTCCTCAAACTAGATTAGCAATTGAAGGTCCACCAATCAAGGCTCCAATCAATGCCACATGTGAAGTGTTGGAGCCTAATGATGAAGAGGAGAATGAAATCTGCGAAGATCCTGAAGAGGAAGTTGATGAAGAATTGGAAGAGCTGAGTGGATCCCATGTCCATTTTCTCACTACTGAAGGTATAGATGAAGAAGATGATTATGAGGAAATAATTGCAGAGATGAGAAATGAATCTTATGATGTCATGACTCATGAGAAACAAATAAGAAAGAGAAGGTAGTGCAGCCTACTAAAAGATCTAAGGATCCTCCTACAACCATTCCAGTGATTGTAAGGAGGGGAGCTCCTATTCCAACTTCTTCCATGTAAAAGGTAACCTCTGTTGTTCCTTCTTCTTCTTCTATCCTACTCCTAAAACTTCTTGTCATCCTAGTGATAGAGTTGATAGATCAAAAGTCCCATCTACTTGTTAATAATGTTGCATCTACCTCTAGCTCATTTGATATTATTGACCATCTCAAGAAAACTAAGATTCAGATCTCATAGGATGAATTCTACCAAACTCATCCCAAGGCATTTGCTAAGATGGTAGACTTTGTGAATTATAAATCTAAACCTTCACCCCATGGTTCTAAGGGCCTCTTGCCAACTCCTTCTCCTTCATCTCAACCCAACCTTGTAGCAGCAGTTACTTCATCTGAGGAGAAGATCAAACCATTTTATGTTACCCTCTTCATAGCTGGTCATAAACTCAACAATTTTTCATTGATTCCAGTGCTTCAGATAATGTGATGCCCGCCAAGGTAGCTCATGCCCTAGGCCTGACCCTAACCCGCACTTTTGGCTCATGCTATTCAATGGAAAGTAGAGAAGTACCGTTGGTTGGTAGAATCAAGGATGCACAAGTTGCATTTGCTGTTATGCCAGAGAAAAGAGTTTTAGCAACCATCTTGGTAGTTGATATACCTCCTCCTTATGGCATGATATTGAGTAGAAAATTTTACAAGGATGTTGGAGGAGAGATCATGATGGACTAGTCACATGCCCTCATTCTAGTGAATGGGAAGATGAAGAAGCTATTTCCTGAAAAGCAAATTGAATATATTGTGTAAAAGACGAACAATCCAAAAGCACAAATACTTTATGAAGATAGAGGTCATGAAAATTACATGGTCATGTCACAAGATGAGGTAAATCATCCCAAGGAAGTAATTCTTGATCCCAATGGCATTTGGATTTTAGAGTTTGATGGGAGCTGCTCCTCAACTAGTTCTAGAGCTGGTGTAGTGCTCATTTATCCTAAAGGGAAGCTTCATCCTTCCTCTTTCAAGCTCCAATTCAAAACAAAAACAACATAACAGAGTATGAAGCTCTCTTTCTCAGTCTTAACTTGGCAAAGGAAATGGGAATTAAGAATCTCCTTGCTCATGGTGATGCAGAGTTGATTGTAAAGTAGGTTAGAGATATTTTCCAAGTAAAAAATAGAAGGCTAAAACATTACAGAAATCTGATTTGGGATTCAATTGAGTTCCTTGATGCCTTCTCCATTGAATCCATGCCAAGAGAAAGAAACACGAGGGCTAATTAATTGGCTTTCTCGGGTCTCTGTTAATTCCTCATCCGGATTTCTCCCAAGAGAAGTTCACCATTGAGATGATTCATAGGCCTAGTGTGCCACCAAACAATGCAAATAATTGGCAAGTCTTCAATGATGATCAACATCTGCTGTCCTTCCTAGAGCTTAGAGATAATTTTGATCAGTTGTACTTTGAAGGGAGTGAAAATCTACCTAGGGAGTGTGTGCCTCCAAATGAAGAAGGTAGCCAAGAAGAAGAAATAGATCATGACGACTATTTAAAGCTGAAAGGTAATAAGATACCTAAGGGGTTAGTGAGTTTGGAGGAGCTATTTGATAAGCATGATGGGTATGTTAAGCCCAAAACTTCCAAAGGATCCCGATAGTCAGCTGAGTATGAGAAGATAAACATTGGAAGTTCTCATGAACCCAAGCTAGTGAACATTGGGAAGTGTTGCACACAAGAAGAGAAGAAGAAGGCTACAAATTTGTTGAAGAGGTATGTTGATGTTCTTTCTTACTCATATGATGATCTTAAGGCTTTCCAACCAAAATAAATGTAGCATTTCATTCCTCTCAAACCTGGGATCAAGCCCTTCAGAAGAAGCAGAGGCAATATAATCCTAAGATTGCTGATACAATATTCCAAGAAATTCAGAAATTATTGAAAGCAAAGATCATTTTCCTATTCACCATTCAACGTGGATTGCTAATATTGTGCCGGTTAGAAAGAAGAATGGTGAGATCCAGATTTGTGTTGATTTTAGAAACTTGAATCAAGCATCTTTGAAGGAAAATTATCCTCTTCCCACCATGGATCAAGTGCTACAAGTTATCACTGGCTCAGAAATGTTATCCATGTTGGATGGTTTCTCAAGGTATAATCAAGTGGAAGTAGATGTTGCTGATCAACATAAGACACCTTCACTACTCCTTGGGGAACCTTCACTTATAAGAGAATGCCATTTGGCCTCATCAATGCTGGTGCTACTTTTTAGAGGGCTATGGACCTAGCCTTTGGCAGCCTCAAGGGAAAGTGCATAGTTGTTTACCTTGATGATCTGACTATGTTTTCAAAATCGAACTGATCATTTCAAACACCTTGAAATAGTCCTCCAAAGGTGTAGAGAGCATGGCATCTCCTTGAATCCAAAGAAATCAGTATTTTGTGTCACTAAAGGAAAATTTTTGGGACACATTGTCTCTAAGGATGGGATCAAGATTGATCTAGAGAGAGTCCAGGCAATTCAGCAGATCCCTCTTCCAACCAGCAAGAAAGGTGTGCACTCTTTCTTTGGAAAAATAAATTTCTTGAGGAGATTCATACCTAATTTTGTAGAGCTTACTTTGAGAATTTCTCACATGATGAAGGGGAAGCAGACATTTGGCTGGTCCTTTAAAGGAAAAGTTGCATTTGAAGGCATCAAGAGAGCTATAACAAAGACTCCAATCTTGGCATGCCCAAATTTTGGTAAGGACTTTATTATTTATTTCTATGCCACCAAATACACTCTTGCTACTATGTTAACCCAAGAAAATAATGAAGGTCATGAGCTCCCCATAGCATTCATGAGTTATATTTTGAAATCCCATGAGCTGAAGTACACCATGATGGAGAAACATGCTTTTGTAGTGGTTAAGGTGGTGAAACAATTTCATTTTTATATCCTCAACTCCCATGCTATTGTTCTTGTGCCTGATACAACTGTTAAATCCATTCTAACACAACAAGAATTTGGAACCAAGAGGGTAATTGGGTAGCCAAATTTCAGGAGTATGACCTTGACATCAAACCCACAAAATTGGTTAGAGGAAAGGGCTTATGTGAGCTCATTGCCGAAGGAGCTGATGCTAAATTGCTAGAGGAAGAAGTTGATATGCCTGTTGTTCTTTTCCTCAGTTTGCTATGAATGGTATGCTGACATTGCATACTTTCTCACTTATGGGGAATTCCCATCCCATTTGACTGCCAAGGAGAAAAGAACCATCAAATTGAGATATGCTCAATATGTATTATGGGAAAATGCATTGTTCAAATGTGGCATTGATGGAAGGTTTTTGAAATGCATTGACAAGGAGCAAAAAAAGAGATTATTCTCAGCTTTCCATGATCAGCCTGTGGGGGTCATTTCTCTTCTACTGTAACAGCCCACAAGATTCTTCGTGCTGGGTATTATTGGCCCACATTATTTAGAGATGCATCCGAGTGGGTAAGTAAATGTGAAGCATGCCAAACCTTTATTGGCAAACCCGAATTGGCTGCTCTACCTCTCAAACTAGTAGTGATTGAAGATCCTTTTCAACAATGGGGTTTAGAATTTATTGGCACACTCAATCCATCCTCAAGTGCTAGACACACTCATGTTTTGACTACCACTGACTATTTCACCAAGTGGGTGGAAGCCATTCCAGTCAAAAGTACTACTTCGGAGGTTGTTTGCAATTTCATCAAGGAGAATATCTTAATAAGGTTTGGAATACCAAACAAGATTGTCACTGACAATGCTTCAAACTTCTCCTCTGCTGAAATGACTGATTTTTGCTATGGCTATGGCATTTCCCTTGCACACTCTTCATATTATTATCCCCAAGGGAATGGGAAAGCTGAATCAATGAACAAGAACTTAGTCATAATTGTCTAGAAGCTTGTAAATGACTCTCAGAGGAATTGGCATAAGAAATTGTATGATGCTTTATGGGTTGATAGAATTACACCTAAGAGAGCCATTGGAATGTCTCCTTTTCAAGTGGTATATGGAGTTGATGCTCAACTGCCAGTAATGTTGGAACTATCGCTAGCCTTGCACTTGATGAAGGCCATTGAAGATGCCAATTTTTCCAGCTCATTGAAAAAGGATTATGTACCTTCAGAGGCTGAATGAAGATAGATTGCAGGTGGTTGATAGGATATCAGCTCACCAACTCAAGGTAAAATCTCTATTTGACAAGAAGGATAAGTCTAGAAATTTTCAAGTGGGAGATGTTGTTCTTCTTTGGGACAAAAGGCATGAACCAAGGGGCAGCCATGGTAAGTTTGATTCTCTTTGGTTGGGCCCATTCAAAATCAGACATCTTTCTGTGAGAATTCTTTCTACTTGGATTACATGGATGGTTCTTCTCTCCCACTTCCTTATAGTGGGAAACACTTGAAATTATTCAAATCCTAGTGACTTGGGAGTCATTTGTATATTTTGTACAGCTTTCCCTTTGGTTTGTTTTCCTTTGGTTTTTGTCTTGTTTCTTTTCCCGCTTGGTGTGTGCTCCCCTTCTATTTTGAGCTTGTTTTTGACTCCGTTGCCCAATGGATAAAGCATTGGTCTTATTTTCCCAAAGTTTTCTAAGGTTCTTGATCTTGCCTTATGTTTTTCATGCCAAGCCAAGTCATCCCCAGATGGAGCCAGTGTTGTCACCCTCAAATTTCCCTCCATTTTCCAAGTCTAAAAATGTTAAATTTTGAGTTGGTGCCTTTAAGTAGGCATGAAAGAGGTATTTTGAATCTAGGACTTACCAGAGATTTTAGAATTTTAAAAACTTATCCATCGGATGGGAAATTTCTCCCCCTTTCCGAAAGGTCAAGAAATCCTCTTGAACTCCTTGTATTTTGTGAGATATGGCTCAGCGGACCTAAGTTGGTAAATTTTCCTTCTGGGGTTAGTGGACATATGGAGTTACTTGTGTTTTTTGCACTTTTTCACCAAAGGGATAAGTTAACATCAGTGACCCGTGAGCCCACATGGAAATATGGAGAGATAAGCTCCACCTACCCCCTTAACGAACCAAAGACCACCACGTGTCCTCGGGGCAATGGACCATGCGAAGAGTTTTTTGTTTTGAACCCTTTGTCAAAAAGGGTTAAAGGTTCAAGTTTTTCCGCCCTCCCTTTGGGCCCACATCCAAGCAGAAGCAGCCACGTGTCATCGGGGTAGTGGACCCATGGACCCATGGAGGAAAATGAGATTTTGTGCCAAAGTTCAAAATGTTGTGAATTGAACCCCGCCCCCTTATTTGATCAGAAGATGACACATGTCCTGGTCAAATCGGGAGGGTGGACCCATGGGGAAATTTGAGATTTTGTGTTTTTCTCCCAAAAGGCTCAGATAGTGTTTTAGACCACATCCCCTCATCCAACCAGAGGCTTCCACGTGTCGGTGGAGGACTGGTGGATAAATGAGAAATCACACCTTTTCTCCCAAATGTTGGGAAACATATTTTTCCACCTGGCTCATTGTTTCTCTAATTATGACATGTGTAGGGTCTCGATTTCAAGGTAAAAAGGAGGGAAAATGGTTTATTTACATCTACATCTGGTCTTTTATCACCATTTTTGGCTCGAGCTCTGCAATGGATGAATGTGCATCATTTTTTGTCCTTCCTTCTCTTTTTCGTGGTCATTTTTGTGGAAATGCAGTTTGGGTCTATCTTGGAACAAGATCGACCTTTTTTCCAAGGGAATATGATTGATTTTTGAAGAGATAGAGTTTCTCATGTTTTTGTGAATGGAAAAGGAGAAATGTGCCGGATGGGCACTTGAATTTTTTAGAGGTAGTTACAAAGGTGAAATGATGAGGGAAAATGGATGAGGAAACTACCATTCATCTCTACCCAAAACAAATCACGTTTGAAATGATGAATTTCAACCATTTAGGGCATCTACATTTTCCATGAGTACATTCTTGTTTCTTGTCTTTTTCCAAATGAATCTCTAACAAAATTGATCCCATTGGGATGTTCTTTCCTTGGAGGAAAAGCAAAGGTAAAATAAGTTTGTCATAAAAGCATGCTTTACCATTATATACGAGTTCTTGGCATTTTTTTGAAAGATTGTAAAAAAACTGAAACTGCTCAATACAGAAGTCTTTTTCTTATCTTCCTCTACTATTTTCTTTCACTTCTGGCTCCTAGTTAGTGTTTTGTTCATCTCTGCATGCAAATAAATTTTTTCTCTTGTGTATATGATCTCTGGAACTTTGTGTTTGAAGATTGATACGTATTGTGAAGGTGAATAATCCCTTTCTACAATTTTCTATTTCAATACAATTAAGGTTATACTATAAAATCTATATATCCAAAAAGTATTGTTGTTATTCCCCCTCCCTTTAGTTCTTCTCCATTCTTCTGAGTAAATTTTTATTGATGACATTTTAGTATGAATTCTCTTGAAGTATCGGAATCCACATGATGAAAGTTTTGTATATGTATATAGGTCTTTACTTCTTTCAATAAGGGAGCCTCTCCCATTAAAGAGGAGGGAATTGTTATCCCCTCGACTGTGGTTTCACCCAAACTACAAATCTAAAACACAATAAACCTGTAGGTTGATCCATTTTGCAAAGGGGGAAAATATGGATACGATACACTGTATAGTTAGTAAAGCGTGTGTTGTCGTGATGTGTTGTTATCAACATTGTTTTTGTTGTTGCCCCCATTTTACTGCTTGTTTCTTATACAACTGGAACTACAAGGAGAAAATTATCAAGTATTCAAATATGTATGTATGTAAGTGTAAATATGCAATGTAAAAGATGCATGTATAGGAAATTATGTAAATTTAAAATACACAAATGTAAATGTAACATGTGCTCTTGATCCATGTCGAGAAAGAGAGTGTAGAAGGATATCTTGTCTTGTGATTCTTTTGTGTGATCTTTCCCCATAGGCTGAAGAAGTATAGGAAGGAAATTCTCTATGTCCTCCAACCTTTAACTGCTTCCATGAATAGTGTGTGAAGATATCTCTGTACATCTTGGTTTTTTGGGTGATCCGACACCACTGGCCAAAGTAGTGTAGAGAGGCACACCCACTATAACCGCCAAGAATGTAACTGCTTCCTAGAATGCTAAGGACACCATGTCTTGTAAAATCCGCTATGTATGGGGTTCCTAGACTGGTCTGAACCCACTTGATTTATATATCTTAACTAAATCAGTGTAAAATATTTTTGTTAGTATGTAAAATCCCTCAAATGATACCCCCCTCTTTTGGGGAGCATGTGACATTCTGATAGGAGAAATGCGACCTTGAAAGAGAACCAAATGCATGTATGTTGTAACCATGGAAAGTGCTTCATAAAAACCAAGGCAAATACAAACAAGAAGGCTATCTAAAGACAAGTGTGAAAACACATGCATGCATATGAAAAACATGTGTAAGCTATGCAAACAGTGAAGTAATGTAAACACATAAGAAGACAAAGTAATTCAAAAAAGTGGGATGCAAACATGGACATCACTCACGATGTTGCAAGACACATAAGGAAATCATGGCCAAAAATAACAAACAAGTGTGTTCACCAAACAAAGGGAAAGGCCCACATATAATAGAAAACAATAGCGATCAATGTAACAAATACGTATGGAAGCCAGGTATCCTTGCATAACAAATGTTGTAAATGAAGCACCCGTTAGTATGTTAGAAATATAACTAATATGTCAAAAGTTTGAATAACCAAGTAATGTAAAGTGCTAAGTACAAAGTGAAACAATATAACCCATGAGAAATGAATGTGGATGCCCCAGGGGACCGGTGTAGGAAGGGTAGAAGTTGAAAATCCATGTTGTGTGTAAAATATGTGTATATGTGATCAAAACTAAACAAAGATGTGAATGTACATGTGTGGATGGTATAGATAATGACATATAAGAAATCAATCTAACATATGTAGTAAAGTGATCATCTAAAAAAGTAGTAAACAAGAGTAAATGCCCCTAAGACAATGCAATATGTTGTGGATGGATGGAATGGAATGCAATATGGAATGATAGGAGCCACGTTCCCCCTGAGTCAATGGAAATGAATGCAATGAGGTTCATTTTTTCCCCCTCAACAGTCAAGAATTAATCAGTAAATGAGAGTGTGTTATTGGGAAATGTCCAAAGTGTGTGTTGTGTCTAACGCGATGTGATGAATGTGTATGTGTGGTGATGAGATGTGACCTAGAATTTATGTGTGTGTGAACCATATATCCGAAGTTTATATCATAACTAGATGAACATATAAGTGATGATTTATCCTAAGTGTATATCATTATAAGATGAATTGATGATGTTACTGATCCCAAGCACTAAGAGGGGGTGAATTAGTGCATATTAAAAATTTTACACTCTTGATTCAATTTTATATTCTTTACCAATCTATATGTATGAGTAACATACAATCAATCAAGTATTCATCAAACACATAAAAATTAACACAGATATTTACCGTGGGAAACCCTTTCAGGAGAAAAACCCACCAAAACCATTTCTTATATTACACAAAGCAAGGACTCATAAGAATATAACACATCTTACAAGATTTTTTTAGTGAGACACCAATCCCACAAGGAGCACCAAACCCTACACCTATGCTGATATTACATGTAACAAAGGACTCAAGTGAATATTATGCATCACAAGATATTTCTTTCTATAGGAACCCACCTACAAGAAAGCTACAACTCCCTAAATGTGATAAAATACAAATTATACTTCTTTATATATAAATTTTGATCATGTAGTTACATAAATTACTAATACCATGGATTATGATCACTTTCCGGCTCAATCGTGTTCCGCCTTTGTCACTGTTCTACTCATTCAAAATTTCACCTTTTTCTCTGCTTAAATGATCATGTTCTTCATCATTTGCTCAATCTTTCCCTTCTCTTTTATTCACCGTTGTATCATTTCTTAGATTGATTACACCATATTTTATTCTTCTCACCTCTCTCACTCTCTTAGCTCTAATGCCTTAGTTTTCTCTCATGAGAAACCCCCATCGAATCACTTCCAGTTTTTCTTTTATTTCACCTTTTTCTCAAAAAGATTTCTTCAAGATTTACATCATGTACTCTTCCTGATCTATCGCCTATGAATCTAAATCATTAAATTTTCCCAAATTTAGTCTATATTTTATTCTTTTCTTGTTTGGCTTTATTCCTCCTTCCATGCATTTGACAAACCAATTTATTAGCCGAATTCCAAAATTAGAAAACTTGCATTGTTTAGAATTTGCATTGTGAAATTAAAATGGTGACCCATATTTTTGCATTATTTTAATTCACCTTGAAATCGGAAGCTCAATCGAGCTTATAATTAGATTGCCTCATGGTCAATAATCATTAAATGTTTGTAGCTTGATCAAATAATTTCATTGGTCTATGCGAAGTTCCAGTTGTAGTTGCAATTATAATTCTCTTTCAATCAAATCTCCTTTGAAATCTGAATGCAAATTTTCACTCTTTAAATTTGAACTCCAAGTAATTGTCCTTAATCCACACTAGTTCACTTATAACGTTATGCGACTTACTTTGGCATATTTTGATCTTTTCCTTTATATCGCGGCTTCTCTTTTTTTCCTTCATATTTTCCCTTCTTTATGCAGATTTTAGTTATCCACGACATTTTTATGCATTGTGCAGATTTTTAACTTCTTGTGGCTTCCTCATTGTTTTCTACCTTCTACGAATTTTCTCCTTTTCTATTTCTTCGTGTCTTTTCTTTTGTTTGTGAAAATCTTCTTTACTTAGTGGATTTTCTGCTTATCAATGATTTTGCATATTTTTCTTTATACATGATATTCACTAAATCTTCGTACTCATGTGGCTTTAACTTCTAACCTTATTCACTCTACAACACTCACCTACCTTCCGTACCTTCTTCTATAGATTTCCTTTAGTTCATTATTCCTTCCTTGAGCTTCTTTACTCCGTGAATCTCTTATGTAATTGGCAGAAAATGCATTATATCTGTGGCTTGCAAAAATGATCTCTAAGTCCTTTAGGACTTATATTTGATCATCTCAAATCCTTTGTGAGCTGACACTACCAATCAACCTTCATCTTCTTTACATGCTCACTTTACCAATTGACTCATTTTTCCATCAATACAACTTGATATCAACTCATCAATCTCAACATCAATGACAACACATATAACAATCACAAATATTCAACTGATGAGTGATGATTTATCTCTAATCGTATATCACTACAAGATGAGGAGTGGTGATGTAACCTAAGGTGTATACCACTACAAAATCATATAATAGGTGAATATTTAGCCTAAAGTGTATGCCACTAAACTAGAAATGTCACATGATTAAAAGGTCAAATGATAAGCATGTGATGAATGCAAAGTCCATTTGATTTGTAAAATCATGACAATCAAGTATGGACCAAGGAACTAAAGTACATCATAGGGTAGTGAGTGCAATGCGTAGAAGACAATGTAGTATATGTAATGATAAAATATGACCATGTGATGAATAGAATATGTAGATACATGTTGTGTAAAATGTAAATGGAATAGGTGTGTGAAATGTGTAAAGTACGGGGTGAATACGTGATATGTAGAATGTGAATGCCAAAAGTATATAATGTGTAAACTTGCATGTATGTATATGGAATAGTAATTTAGAATGTAATATGATGCTATGTTAGATGCATAGACAATGATTTAGATATAATGGTGACTAGTATGATGTGAGTTGTGTAAAGCAAAAATTTAAAAATTTTGTAGAATAAACGTAAAGTGTATGGTGTATAATGTGTGATGTGTGATGAAACATATTGTGTAATGCATACGGTGTAGTGTTTAGGGGTCTTGTGTAGTAATCCCTCAACAATCAAGTGTGAACCAAAGCACAAGAGTGTGTCATCGGGTAATGACAACGCTATGACATATGTATGACTATGCAAGATGAGATGAGGCTAAGATGAAGTATGTGTAAGTGCTAAGAGTATGATGTAGTACTATGTAAATATGCTAGAATGTGGGGGAGTGTAAATACTATGCCCCCAAATATGTAAGTGATGGAAGTCTAGTCAAAATACACTAAGTGGATCCATATAAGGAGTAGTTTCCTTAACAAAAGTGATGGGATGCTGAGGTGGTAATGTCATAGAAAACTTGAGTGGAGGGGTATTTTCTTTAACAAAATGATTAGAAAATGGAAGTGGAGTAGGATGGTGAGAAATATTGAATGGTGGAAACTTTGGTGGTATTGATGATGCTACCGAAGGAGAAGTGTGATTGATTTTGAGAGGCGGTTGTGCACCTTGACTTGGTAATGTTGTAGATGTGTTGGGAGGAAGAAGTGTTATATTGGTTGTTATAGGTGGTTGCTTAGGTAGTGCTTGTATTTTTAAAGGAGGCACATGAGAAACAATGGTGTGATGTGCATTAAGTGGAGAAGAAGCAATATCATAAATAGGAGAACCATGTGATGGAACTATGGTATTTGTCTGACTAGGAGAAGAATCATTATGCACATGTGAGTGATTGTCAATATCAAACATGTAATGAATAATATAATCATCTAGAACTTTCTTAGAAAGATTAGAAGGAGGCTCACTAGTAGCCGCATAACATGGTATAACAGTTGTAGATGGGCATGCAACAGAATGTTGTGCATTAAATGAGATAAAACCCTGACACTCAAGATGTTTGATTATTTGTGGTAAAGTGTCACAATTGTTTTCATTATGTCCATTGATTCGATGATAATTGCAATATGGACAACCTTGATATTTTACTAATTGATAAGGAGAATAGTAATGAGTAGGTGGTAGAGTGATCAATTGATGAATAAGGAGCTGAATAAGAATGTCATGTGGTGTAGCATTATGCTCAAATATGAGAGGCTTAAGAAATGACATGTAGTGGACATATATTGTATATAAGATGTAGGGAACACAAATATGTGATTGAGAAAAATCTTAATGCTCTTGAATTTGAGATTTGAGAGATGTGATCATGGATTGAATAGTTGTAAACCTATCTTGAAACAAAGAATGTAAAGCTTGAATCAAGGATAATAGGGGTTGATTAGATGGAGGATAATTAGGGTCGGTAAATAGACAAGAGAGCATAGGACTTAGTTCATGTGGTGGCATATTTTCATCAAAATACTTGGTGTCTAAGGATTTTTGCAAAACAACCTTACAATTAGGATATCTCTTAAGTAAATATTAAAAAGAAACTTGACCCACGATAGAGGTAAAATGAGGATCCCGAGCGTGATGATGTTGGGTTCACCAAAATGATTAACTAAAATTAACTATGTAGTAAGTGGATAGTTAATATAAGCTATGAAAAGCTATAAATAAAGTAAACAAATGCAATATAGAAGGATGTAAATGAGATAAAAAAGTATGTAAAGGAAAATTCTAAATTGATCTTCACTAGTTTAGGAGATATTCTGAAACCCTCATTGTTTTTCATATCAACTTTGTTATCCTATGCCAGATGTTGCCAATAATCCAAGATGGAAGAAAGATAAATTCTTGAAAGAATATGTCATAGAGGCGACTGGAAAATCTAGAAGTAGGAATGAATATGTAGAATTCCTAAAAAGGATTGATCTAGAGGATGTATCCGAACTAGAGCGTCCGAGAGGGACTCGGTGCCTTTGGGTGCTCCGGTTGAAAATTTGGGCTCCCGATCTATGTAAAAACTCTAAAACTAATCATCACTTTGGTTTGAAAGATGGTCTAAAACCTTATCTTTCTATCATATTAGCTTCGTTGTCCCATGTCGATGTCGCCAATAATCTAAGATGAAAGAAATACCTAAAATACCCCAAAACAAACATCTAACCCTAAAAACAAAAAAATGCATATAAAAGGGTCATATTAACCTTAGCTACCACAATGATGGACTTACTAACGAGAACTCCACTACATATAAAACCTCATATAGTTCTATGTGAAAGTGTGTGTGAACATGCCCTAGGTTTCTCTTGTGCCGCCGCACTTTGTGAATTAGCGAGAAATAAATACTTGAAGAAAATGTAACGTAATGTGTGCATGAAATAGAATAGAATCCCTCCCCCTAAGAAGTGTGATGTAGATGTCATATCCTTGTTCCTTGATGATGGATCTATGTGGATGCAAGTGATATCCAATGCAATAGATGGATGTAACTATAGATGAGTGATAGTAGTAAATGATGCTTGGTATTTCATTATGGTCTCATAACTTTATATTTATAGGGTTCTCTAGATCTAATTACATAATTAACCCTGGAAAGGATGACCACAAGAAAGATAAATATCTCAAACAGCTAGAATGATACCAAAAAGTGGTGGGAAAGTGAAAAAAGGGACCGAGGCACCCTTGGTGGGACCAGTAGTACCCACAGATGCCCCATACTAATCTGGGTGCCCCAAGACTAATCTGTGTTCCCTAGTTGAGGCTAAAATAATGTGGGATGATAGAATATGATTGGGCATATGGGTGAAAGAGGTTTGAAATGATGAAATAAAGTAAAAAAATATGGCCAAAAGATGAGGGTTAATTAGTACTTCATTCACTCAATAACCTTCTAAATAGTAGTGTGAGACTAGGATAAATTATTTCTAAAGTGCATTATTTTGTGACTACAAATAACTAGCTCTTGATAGTAGATAATACACCCATAAGATAGTAGGTATGTATTAATTTTATATGGATCTCTTGCTCAAATTTTGACACTAATGACCCAACATGCTGACTAGTATCTAGGGAATGAGACTATAAACCATAAAGACTGACCTCAAAATCTAAATTAGACTCAAGTGCTTCCGGAATAGGTTGCCTAAAAATAAGGACCGGACACACATTGGCTCCCAAGACTACCCTAAGCACCCTAGTTAAAGCCTAGAGAAGATAAATGAAAAAATAAAAACACCCGAGATTTCCCGAGAGATGACTGAAACTTTGTAAATAACTAACGAATATGCAAGACAAATGATGACGAGGACCAACTAACAATAGGAATAGGGAATGGGCCATTAGAGAATACTCTTCCTAGAAGGGATCCATATATAAAATAACATACTTGGAAGTATAAATGTAATAGTAAGTGCATGATTTTGTGACTACATACGACTCCTTCACATAGGTATACATCACCTCCTCGGTCTCCTTCACATAGGTGTTCATCACCTGTGTGGTCTCCTTCACACAGTGCACATCACCTCCATGGTATCCTTTACATAGGTGATCATCACCTCCTAGGTCTCATGCACATAGGTCTCATTCTTCGATATGTCATATGTCTCCTACATAACCGATCTCAAAGCATGGTAACACGCCTTTATCTTTGTAAACATCGGGTGGAGTCCCCTTACCCTTCATTTTTTGGATATTATATTCATCGTCATACAATTAGGTGGAATCATTTTAATCTCCCTACCTTCTAGCATTATCGAGTGTCTCACATTCCTACTTTCCCACTCTACGCTTTGTATCTATTCTTTTGCACACATATTACACATCTCAATACACTTGTATTGTCATTACCCGATGACACACTCTTGTGCTATGGTTCACACTTGACCGTTAAGGGCTCACTATATTCATTAACCTCACATCATGGACATGAAACATTTCACAATATGCGCATTTATGACACATTTCTCTTGCATCACATTCTCACACATTACACTACCCTATGATGCACTCTAGTTCCATGGTTCATACTTGATTGCTAAGGGTCTATATCTAAAATGAAACTCACCATAATCACTCATTATATATGCTCTATGCTTCATTAATCTTATTTATCTATCATACAATTCAAAAAATTTCCCAATATCACACTCTTGTTCTATGGTTAGTTCTTGGCTCGAGGGGGAATTTATAAATGAACATCATCTTATAAATATTCATCCACATACACTCATGGGGCATGCTTCTCCTATCACGTTCACTTTACATTCCATTCCATTCACACTTACATCATACTACATATCTTGGTTGCACATACTCTTTCTTACTTAAAGTAGCTACATGTACAAAAAAAAATTCATGTTGGAATGATACTTTATAAGTTATTATCCTTTATATATACACATGCACGTTTAATTGTTCTCTAGTTGTGCATGTAAAACTTCTACGAGATCTTTACATACAACACAAATGCTTAGCATCTGTACCTCTTACTAGTCCCACTAAGGATCCTAGGGGCATATACTTTCATGCATACTATAGGTGTTATTATTTTGTTTTATAATACTTCCTATTCTTACTAGTACACTAATTTATATTAGACCATACACACTTTGACATACTCTTTATCTTTCTAACATGTTAATGGGTACTTCATGTGCAAAATTTACTTTGTAGGAACTATTTTCCACCATGGTTGTTTGTCTACTAATTTTCTTGATATTGTTTCTCATTTATTGCCATTGTATGCAATTATTTGTGGGCTTTTCCCTATGTCTTACTTGTCTATTACTTGTATGCTTTTGGCCACTTTAGCTTTGATTGTCTAGCAATATTGTGAGTGATGTCCCATGTTTGAAACCTAATTTTTTTGGTCTACTTTATCTACACTATTTCTTGTCTACATTTTATTCTTGATTAATAGCTTACACATTGTTTTCTATATGCATATTTATCTTGTTTACACCCAAACATGTTTCCAAATACTTTTTTTATATGCGCCTTGGTTTCTACCAAGAATATTCCACCCCCTACATGGTTACAATTTCATATCAGCAACCATTCCTCTCCTTTGGGACACATCCTCCTAGTGCCATCACATGCACCCCAAACAAGGGGGCATACATTGGGTTAATCCGTCACCCCATTCAATAGTACATAGTCACAATTCAGACCTATACAATACAAGAATATCCCATAAATATCCCGATTCTAACTTGGGTCATTAGCGAAACTCAAATGATAGCTCCTAGATATAGACATGAGCACACGGGTGATATTAACCCTTCATGGGCACCTATGACTAGGGGAAGTTACGCTTATTTTCTCGTATCAACACAATTTTTATCATTTCAAGGAGTAATTTTATCAAGTATAGGCACAATCCTCTAATAATCAGAATGCATTTTATCTTCATTTTCTACTTGGATCAAACTTGATCAAACTGGAACAAATCAGATCACACCATTTTCAAAGGTGCATAATTTCCAAGTAGTTAGGGATGTAGAATAACACTAGAATTTTCTCCCAACACTTCTTTTTCTCGTGGTGTGATATTTTCTAAAAAACTTGCACTTGGCATGAGATCACCAAAAACTCATTTTTTATAGCATTTTAAGGATCCTTTCTATGCTTTTCACTGCAAATCACGATCAGGTGCACATGTTCCTTTTACTACTTTTTTTTGTGCATTTTTACATACTTGGATCAAAATTTTCACATATACATGACTTTGACTACTCTTTTTCTCTTCTTTTTGTAGGTTCATCCTTATGAGAGGCATCCGTCACATCATTAAACACATCAAGAAAAAAACAATAACATGTACAACATGACATAACACATACACTATCATCCCTAGGGTCACTTCCTCTTATTTAGCTCCAATGCTTCATTTTATTACTCCATGCTTTTCCTTGTCTCCTTGGCATGATTTCACCATCGATCTACATAGTTATTAGGTGTGAATGTCCTATCTACTTTATGTTATTGAGTATTGACTCAACAACATAAAGTAGGTGAAAATGTAGACACTAAATCATGCACTTGTGTACATTTATAGGTCTTAATCACATACCATAATTCATATGATTCCTAAGCGAGAAAACTAGTAATTGACACATGTTTTTGGCCTCTTTTCTTTATTTATTTCTTTCTCTGTGGTCTTGTACACCCCACTTCCCGATCTAACTTTCACTACTTTATCTATCTTGAATTTTGACACTAGTGCCCAACCAGATACCAATTCCTAGCGCCCTCATCCCCTCTAGGTGCCCCAGATATCTTTGTATTGTACTTGCCTCTTTTGGGCATTTTTAATCTTTTGGGAATATTACTTTCTTATGGGCCACCTTATAGTTTTCAATTACAAAATTCAAATGATGGAATCATATAAATATAAAGTTATGTGACCATAATAAAGGACCAAGCTCTAAACATCTATTTCTATCACCTAAGGTTGCAACCATAGGCATTTCAAGAGAATCAAATAATCCATCTAGCTATCATACAATGGTGACACAAATTTGGTACTTTATTGATTTGTTTCGCTCTACTTACATATTTTTCTGAAATTTGCATCTTTTTGTTTAAGTCATAGGGATCTAGGTTATTATATCTTGTTATGTTTTTGTTTGTTTACTGGAGGAAGGTACCACCTAGAAAAGTAAAATAAATGATCACCAAATCATACCAAGCCAAAAAATAGATGCTAATAAAAAACCACGATCAATGAGATGAAAGCAATTCACCGAATAACTTTACATTAAAACTTTGTAAACAAATGAGAAAAAGTATCATATATTATTATGGAATTCAAGTGAAATAAAATGAGAATGGGTCTTGCTTATATAAGTAAGGAATAAAAATCTAAGAACCACCAAGGTTATAGATCAAGCCATAAATCAAGGAAAGAACTAGTCAAGTCCATAGATTTAGGAGAGAACTAGACACCAAGGATCTAGTCAAAACCATAGATCAAGGAAAGAACTATTTAATACCATAGATCAAGCAAAGAACTATACCTAAAAACTAGATAATATCCCCCTAATATCTAAATAAATAAAAAGAAATAGCCACACACATAATTGGGTGAGGATAAATACAATAAAGATAAATAAAGTACCTAGGTGAACATGAGATAAGGTAAATACCTACTCTAACACCCCCCCTCAAGTGAATCTAGGGGCCAAAATAGAAGTAGCATGTCCACAAGATGAGTCCCAAAAACTAGGCCTCGATGAGGTACTCATGTATAATAACCGGGAAAAAAGGGACAACGCAAGGTACCCAAAACCAAGAACAAAAAAGTAAAGAGAGTAAGAAACCAATACAAGGCATCCCAAGAAGCTCGACTCAAAAACATTATACAATGCTTTGAAGAATTTTGGTGTGCACTATGGTCTCGAATCCACTAATCGATCATAGAAATAAAAACAAGCTGAAACTAGGCTTCACCATAGTATATCCATATAAGGAGACTCACAATGGAGTGATGTCGAAAGTGCTAAAAAATATCAAACATAATTTGATAAACTACTACAAATAGGTGTGACATGAGCCAAGAACAACCAAGGAAAAAATGTAAGGACAGGGGAGATCCAATTAAATAAGATTGCCATGATCCAAGAAAAGCAAAGGTAAAAAGACAAGGCCACAAACCCAAAGAAGCAATATTAACACCACACCCTCCCATACTGCTGAATGGGTAGAGTGACACCACAAATCTGTATGATTTGCCCAAAATCAACTACTCGAACACTAACAAAATAATATTGGGATTCACTAGAATATCTCCCCCACAAGAGAGACTATCAATATGCCAAAAATGTTAAAAATACAGATATAAAATCTCTCAACCAACAAGAGAGATACACTACACTGCTAAGAAAATGCATAAAACAAAGATCATTACAATGTAGGAGGTATAGATAGTAGAACAAGAGGATGAATGGTAGAGGAGCCATACACTCAGAGAGTCCTCTCAATGAATTCCTATGTTACTACCATGAGTTATCATATATCCACCCCAAATAAACATGTATGGATAAAGAAGATGCATGCATATGACTTGGTGCAAAATGCGTAAATGGGTTCATACAAAATAACATCGAATGTGTGTTGGGTCGATCATGTATAATAGCTAAAATCTCAAGTTTCTCAAGATTTAGTGAAGGTGCGAAACCATGTGGAGCTCATGATCCTCGATAAGAGTCGAGTGAACAAAAATAGGAGCTCTAAAATGTGTGATCCTAATGAAGTAACTACTCAAATACCAATGCCATGGTGATAATTCCACTTAACATGTAGAATAAGAGAAACAAAACCTTGTGAATGTCTGCCAATTTCTCCATTAATGAAACCCATAAAACAAAGCATGTGAGAACCAAATACTATGGTATGCTTCTCGAAATAGCCATGCATATGAGCAGAAGTAGGATATACATCATGTGTTACTACAATAGGCACATATGTGGAAGAGCATGCAGTAACAAGCCTCATAGGCTTAGGAGCATCAGGAGCAAGAATAGGCTCAAAAATGACAGATCAAGGTTAGTGGGTGCCGGAGAAATAACTACAAGTAGACTAGGATCATGGATATGATTGTCCACAATATGATGGCGATGCTACAGACTAGCAAGTTTTTTTTACAGGAGTGTATTATTGTATCCTTATCATGAATGAGTGCTTGTAGAAGAGAATTTCACTTCTTGAGTGATCTATTTTCTTCCACAAATTTTACAATATCCTCCTAAAGTTCACACACTTTGGAGAAAAGCATATCATTCTCATAATCCATGATAGATACAAGAATGCAACTCCCAAAATTTTAGGACATCGGGCTCAACCAAAATTGCATCCACAAGTGATTACAACACCCCTCCATATTTGGCACTTTATAATGAGTGTGTGTTACAATATGACACTTTTAAAATTATAGTGTGATTCTCAAAATAAATATTTCCAATGGAAAGAGCACAAAAAAACAAGCACTTTTGCAAAAAATGGCACTCAAAACTGAGTTTCTCGATCAAAAGATACAAGGTTTACAAGTTTATGCTCTACTATTTATTTTAGTTGCCACTAAAACAAAATAAAATGCTCTTTCCTTCACCACACAAATAAAATGAAAGGGGGCTGGAGTTAAGCCCTCATATGACCATACCATATGACCAAGGGCTAAGGATTTTAATGAGTGTATCTTTCCAAAAATGACCTATTTCATGTCAATCGAGAATGTTGTAACACAATGTGAAAAAACCCTATACGGATATCAAAAAATGTAACAAACCCGTAAATTTATTTTAAGGTTTTGCTCGATTGAAGTGAATTCGAGATGAACTAGTCTAAGTCTCTCGGAACAATAAAAAAGCTAAAAAAATGAATTCCTCTAGAAATGGTTGAGTTTATAGTCAATCTTAGGGTTTTTCCACCTTTTGAATCCAATGAAAGGCTTTGTTTTGCATAAAAATGCACAAAAAAAAATGTATAAATCCCAAATATATGAATATACAAAAAACCTTATTTACAAAATAAAATTTAATGACGGATGTCACTAGAAATATCCTACTCGATACCATAAAGGAATGATAACCGATCATACCAAACCGAGAACACAGATGTTAATCAAATGCGAAGATTAGTAAGATGAAAGTAATTCACCAAAATAACTTTACATAAAACCTTTGCAAACAAATGAGGTCAAATATCATATATTATTATGGAACTCAATAAAATACAATGAGAATGGGACTTTCTTATAGAGGAAAGGAATAACAATCTAAGAACCGGTCAAGGTCATAGATCAATCCATAAATCAAGGAAAGAACTAGTCATCAACGAAATAGTCAAGTCCATAGATTTAGGAGAAAACTAAACATCAAGGATCTATTCAATACCATAGGTCAAGGAAATAACTAGTCAATACCATAGATCAAGGAAAGAACTATACCTAACAACTATATAATATTCCCCTAATATTTAAATAAATAAAAAGAAATATCCACACACATAAGTGGGTGAGGATAAATACAATAAAGGTAAATAAAGTACCTAGGTGAACATGAGCTAAGGTAAATACCTATTCTAACAACAAGAAAGTAGCACCCATGCACTAATTTCCTTCTCAGGGAACTCTTGTCCTATTTGTTTGGTGTTATGCTTTATTAGTTTTCTTTGGATTTGGGTATTTTATTATTTCATTTTCATGATCTAGATCACTTTTTGGTGTCAATATGTGCTGACATTTAAATAAAGAAATCATATATACACAATGTATAAACTCTTTTAAGGGGAAATTGGGATATGATTTCTATATCTACCACATACACAAGAGAAACACAAGGGAATGCATTTTGGGATGCAATTATAAATTCCATATCACACATTATTGCATTGGTAAAATTCATTTGAAGCCTATTATTTTTTATGTGAATGACACTAGGGAATCCTAGCTTAAGGTACACAATTTTAATCACACACCACACAAAAAATATAGTATAAAATACAATACAGTGATTAGTAACAAGATCAAATTAAGGTGATTTTTGGGGTCATCTAACTCTCTCATATTCATTTTTTATTCAATCTAATGTGCACTTGAGTCTTGTGCTGGTAGTTGGTGTTTATTTTGCATTTACATGTGTGACAGAGTATAAGTGCAGCAAACCAAAAATAACCTATAAAAATATAAAGGTGATAAGAAGTGACATACAAAGAATCAGATCCTAAGTTTTCTTACAAATACTAATTCCCAAAACAAACACTAGCACTTGTGTCCTTCCTAGAACTCCTATCCCTCGATCATCACATGCTAATTTCAAAATCTAATCTCACATAGAATATAATATACATGTTCGGATCATTCACCAACCTAGAATCACTCCATACCTATGATGGAAATCCAAGTTATTCTATAGATTGTATATATCAGTCTTTTTTTGTAATTATATTAGCTATATCTTGTAAGTTATTGTTATTTTATCTAATTATAATTTTCCTTATCTTAGATTTAATTTTATTAAATCATTTGTTAAAATTGTTTATTGATCGAACCCTAACTTACTCTAGGCTTGTTTATTTTTGTATATTCCTCATGGCCTATCAAAATATGTTGTGAAATATTCAATCCAACTCTAGTTCTCCTATGTATGATTCCATTCTTATAATTAGTACTCAACCTTGTTTTACCAATGCTAAGGATGAAATTTTTTTCTATCGCAAGTCGCATATCATCCCTACTTACAATCCCTTCATACCTCTTGTGTTTACCATGATTCACAACTCCAGCCGTGATACCGTAGAGGTTGTCGGTGTTCATGATTATGATAATAAGTCTATTATACTAATGATACTTGTGTTAATAACCTATTTAATTTTAATGATGAATAAAGCCTTGATAATGATGATTCTCTTTCTCTTGAGTCTCTTGATGTTATCAATTCTACTATATGGGCCTAACCCTTATTCTTATTTTTCTCCTCCCTTTAATATGTAAAAATTATTGGGACTAATCATGTTGCGGTTGATTTACTTATTTCAAATCCTTCCCCTACACCTTTTACTTGGCCATTAACCATTAGGCCTAAAGATAACCATCTTTCTTGTTCTCTTGCATGCATTACTCCTTTTATTGCTTTTGTTGCTATTTTTTATGTTCTCATTACTTCTTCTAATATGTTACAATATGATTTTAGTCATGAAGCATGTATTCATACTCTTTATGTTTCTAAAGATTATGCACTCACTAATGATGCCAAATAATATATGCATTTTTATTATTCTCCTCTGATTGAGATTTTTGATAAATGTGTGTAAAATTCCCTTCCTATTAAAACCCCTTCCATCCCTAATACTAGTTACCCTCTTGTTAATCCTAAAGTTTACTTCAACCTAACAAAGTGTCCCTATGGGTACTTACAATGGAAAAATACAACCTGTTAATGAGCCCATCAATTTGTATTTCATTCCTCCCCAAGAGGTTCTTTCTCTTATGCATATTGTTGGTGATTTGAAAAATAATCTCCATAATCTTACTATTGAAATAAGGGACTGCTATGATAGTCATGATGATAATTCCCTTCATGGAAATCCCATTTCTAATAAGATTCACAATTCAGCCTTTCCTAAGGGTTTTAATATTCCCACTTTTCAACTTTTTGATGGGATAGGATCCTGATTTACATCTTAAGGAATTTACATTAGTTATGGATTCATTTTATAATGATAGATTATTACTCACCTCTTTTTTAATCACCTTAATGATATTTATTCTCATTTGTTTTATCATTTTCCTAGTGGATCTATTAGTACTTATATTAATATGGAAGAAGTGTTTACTAGACAATTTACTTCTAATAATGGTCCTATAGGAGCTCAAATATTCACCCGTGCCTGAATCATAGACAATTTGATATTTGAATCAACATGGGACTATCTCCAAGTTGTGGGACCATGTAAACCGAGATAGACCTCCGTGAGAAGGATGACTTCCTCTACTTACTCTTAATGTGAAATTATTCCTATGAATTGAAATATAAATATCTAGCTCTATTCTAACCTTCTAAGAGACTATGGTGAGAAGGAGATGCATAAAATATAAACCTAAACTAGAGAAGGTGATAACACAAAAAGAAATGGGATGAATATTCGAAAGAGAGAAAATGGAAGAGCACAACGATGAGGAGATCCAAAATGAAATCCATAGATCAAAATCATGTCCCGCGTTCCACGATCACAATGCATAATAAAAATAAATATATAAAATAATGAATAAAACACACTTGTAAATGAATGAGAGGCAAGAGAGTGCAATAAAAAAATAGCTAAGGTTGAAGCAAGGGACAAAACAAATGATTGTATTACTGAAAGATCATGCATATATCAAAGATGACACATGAGGAAGTTGTAAAAACTTTATACGAGACATATTCAAAGGTGTGTGACTCTTAGAACACTTATGTAGCATAGAATGATGCCCTTGCATTCCCAAAGTATCCAACAATAAAACTGGGCATCAATTTACAATATATAGAAATTTGAAAAAAGAAAAAGAAGAAAAGAAGAGAGGAAAATTTGAATTCCCTATTACAAAAATTGACCACTTCCATTAAATTCTCTAAAAATATCTGATTATTTCTTCAAAATCTGCCACCCCATGCTAATTTTATTGTTGAAGAAGGAATGACACCCATACTTTATTTAATTTTGGTGGTTGAGTCATCTCGAAACATCCCTTTGCGTGTTTGGATAAATTTTTCTTCGCCATCACCTTCCAACATTTAATCCATGAAATCGATTCCCTTGAAATATGATTCCCTTCACATGAGAAAGGATAATATTCCTTTAAATAATATAATATTTGCAATGATCAAGTTAGATTAGTGTTCATTTATAAATCCACGAGAAAAATATTGTTCTCCTTTTATGCCGCGACATTGGATTTTTCATTCCATGACTTTTCTCGACTTTCTTGCTTAATCCACGGAATTTATGTGGTTTGACCTCATGTTGAATTCCATGGAATAGCTATTGTTCACCCCATGGATTTTGTACTTTATTTTTTCCATGGTTTTATACATCCACGTATTTTCAATTTTTTCCCTCACTCCACGGCATATAATCCTTATTCATGGCATTACCTTTCAATCTGCGGTATCCCTAAACACTACCGCATCCAATTAATCTAAGTCCATGGCAAACCAAGTTTCTTTATTTTGTAAGGGGTGAAAAAATAGACAACATTTTTGGTGACTAATAGGGTCCATCTACCTATTAAATGAGATGATCGGTACCCTTAGAATCCATTGGGCATGGAGTTAGCCTGAAAATCCTTGAATCTGATTTAGTTTCTCTGTATTTGATTTTTTGAGATAAGAAAACAAATACTTCTTTATATTTTAAACCTCCCTCCTCTGCATCTTGAGAACATGATGAAACTGTGCAAGGACATATCTAAGCGAAAGATAGTGCAAAGCATTGCGAGAAAGAAACCTATAATAAAGCAACAATGTAATGTCTTTGAAAGAACTTAGAGGAATTGAAATTCTAATCTAATATATAGAAGATGCATGAAAAATATTTAATGATAAGCCTTGAGATGAATTTGATTGACTCGGGATTTGAAACAGTTCCCATCAAAATCGACAACTCAAATGAGTTAGTCACTCTATAAGCAAGTGATGATATATGGTCTACTCCAAATAGCATCAAATTTGGAGTGTCTCCTAGGTTTAGCTCGATCCGTATCCCATTTCAAATCAAGATCCACAAATTTGAAAGTATGATCTCAATATTTTCTATCAAATTTAGATGCACCAATTCTCGCTGCTTCTAATTTCCCTTTGATCCGTGTCTTCAAATTCAATCGCTAAGCTAATTCCAATGAAGGAATCTCTAGTGACAATGGAAATATTGCCTAATTACCATCCACCAATTCTGTAGGAGAAGTTCCAATTACTTTTTTGTTGTTATCTTCTCCGCCTAAAGATTATTTTTACCTTTTTTGTGCCACTCCTTTTGATTGATGTCCATTGTCCTTTTCATGATTTTGATCAAGTTATTGTTAGTTGAATCTGCCAATCCATTACCTTGGGGGTAATAATCGGAGGAAGTCCTAAGATAAATCCTAAGTTGTAGAGCCCAACTAGAAATATTAGATCCTAAAAAATCTTTAGCATTATTAGAAATGATAGTCTGAGGGATGTCAAACCTTGTAACAATTTCTTCAAGAAATTCTAGGATGACTGATTTAGTAGCTTCCTTCAATGGTGTGGCTTCACCCATCCGATGAAATAGTATGTCACTGTGAGGACCTATTTGTGACCAGCGCTAGATGGTAGGTTGATCATACCAATGAAGTCAAGACCTCATTGTGTAAATGGTTGATCTTCTTGGATTGGATGAAGTGGCAGGGATGCCAATATTTTCTTTCCAGTGAAGAGTGCACATTATTTGAACTTCATTCCACCTATGAGCATCTAGAAAAAATGCAAGATAGAAATAACCTTCTTTTATAATCTTCATGGTTGTAGCTTTAGTAGAGAAAGGTCTTCCTGAGAATCCATCATAGAATTCAGCTATAATCCTATTACATTGACCACCTTCAATTCACCTGAGAAACACTCCATAAATATTTATTTTTAAAAATATGCCACCAAGTGCATAAGGAATGGATTGTAATCTCGGATGTCTTCTCTTTGCTTTATTAGAACCAAGGGGATATGCATCAGGTAGATACAAACTTAGTCATATCAGCCATCAAAGTACGCTCATTAAACACATTTATTTCATCGTTTTTCCAATCAACCTCATGCAAAAGCTCATCATTTGAAGGCACTTAATTCATGAGGGTGGTTTCTTGAGGTTATGCAACATCTAGATCCAACCGCTCACAAATCTCTCTTCCTCTTACCAACTTTGTGGCCTTAATGTTCACATCATATTCCATTATCTTAGTTACCCATCTAACTCATTTCTCATTGATCTCTTCTCCCATAATGAAGTCTCTAATGTTGGAATGTGATACCAAAACCTTTACGCAGCTAGCAATAATCATGATTTTTAATTTCTTCAAAGCTCTCATGATGGTAAATACATGTTTTTCAATGTGATTATACTTGATCTCATAATTATTCAGTGTTTCACTAAAAGGATGCGAGGATACTCTATTTATTGATCATTTAGTTGTTTCCAAACTGAGGATATACTAGATTCTACCCCATGAGCATAAAGAATGAAATATTTTGTATAATCTGGGTTAATCAACATTGGGACCTAGGCAATCTCTTGTTATATCTTTTCAAATATGCCCTTTCCTTCCGCGGTCCACTTCAATGTTGCATATTTATTAAGCATGATAGTAATAGGTATTATCAAACCCATGAAGTTAGGGATGAAATTCCTAAAAAAAATTATCTTTCCAAGGAATGAATGCAGAGCCTTCTTGTGAGCTAGAAAGGAAAGAGCCACGATAGCTGAAATTCTCTCTATATTAATAAAAATTTTACATGCCTTTTAGACTTTTACTTTGATACAATATGCCCTAAGAGCTTGCCTATAGGGACTTCAAAGTTACATTTCTTAGGATTAAGGGATACACCAAACTCCCTGCATCTTTCAAAACTTTCTCCGGTGCTTCATGTGATCTCGCGCTCGCTTGGAGAAAATTGTGATATCATCCAGGTAAACCAAGATGAACTGATTGATGAATCCATTGAAAGAAATATTCATTGCTATTTGGAAGGTAACACCTGCATTTTATAAGAAAAAAAGGCATTATTTGATGATAAAACTTTCCCTATTTGGTGGTGAACGTGGTTTTATATTGACCCCCTTCCTTTACTTTAATTTGGTTAAAACCGGAATAACCATCAAGCATGGAGAACCTCTCTGCTCCTGCCTTTGTTTATAAATTTAGTTCCATGGAGGGAAAGGGGTAGTGATCCTTCATATAATCCTTATTTAAATCCCTAAAATCCATGCAAAGTCATATTTCACCATTTTTCTTCTTGACCGAAACTAGATTTTCCATAAAATTGATTATCCAATTTGGTGTCCCTCGTGCGCGTTTTGCTCTCTCGGGTAACACAGGGCACATTTATATCACCACCATCCCCTTGGGATATTATTCGATTTGTGATTTAAACACCTATCCTAAGTTTAATTCACCCCATTATGTTTTACTCGTGAGTAATTAAATATTAACTATTTAATTACACCTTTTCACATGTATCCTAACCACTTATCTACCCCATATCTATCCTATCCATATATCCCCCCTATTTCTCCTCCTCCCAAAGTGGGATATTTCCCATATTTGAGGTGGAGGGATCACTCTTATCTTCCCAGAAATCACTCATTTTGGCCGTCTCGGGAGTCTGTTCCATGATCGGTGCCAACCGGTACTCGGTCGACGCCGATTTTTCGGAGTGGCGCCGATTATAAATAGAAGCCCAGAACTCAATTCTAGGGGAACACAAAGAGGGGACAGATCGTGACACAGAGACCACAGATTGTAAGAGAGAGAACGAGAGATCTTTTAGCATCAAGTGTGAACATTATCTATCGAATGAGAGTGAATCTTGTCCAAATCAATCCCTGAGAGGAGCACCGTTACTCTGCTCTTATCACATCAACATCGCACGTCTCCATTGATTTTCTGGTGACTCTGTTCCTGCACCCAGCACGGGTGGAGTCTTGCTAGTATCTCTCCGGCTTCTGCAGATCCAGCAGACGTTGACGATCTGGCCTTCGCTTTCCGATTTCCAAATCTTCTTGCACTTTGTCTCGGATCGACGCCGATCTATATCAGTCGACGCCGATCTACATCAGTCGACGCCGATCTTAACCAGTCGACGCCGATTCTACATAATCGATGCCGATCATCCTGCAGACAGGTAAAAAGACACAGGTAACACAAATCCAGCTTTGTTTTCACAGTTCCCTATTTTCTGTTGCTTTTTATTTGCTGTTTTAGATTCTGTTTATTACTTTGATCAGAAAATCTAGTCTTGTATGTACATCTTTTATCATGTATACTTCTTTACTTAATTGAAAACGTGGACTGACATCCGCCGAGGGAGCTTACACTTCCCGGACCCGCTTCTCGGGCAGTCCACCTAAATATCTTTTAACGTGGTCTTTTTCTGTCAAGCCTCGGTGTCATGCAGGTTACTTGGATCTACTGTGCAGAATTACCCGTGTGCGCCCGTCTTATCTACATCGGCTTCCTCATCCATCTACATCTTCGGATCTTGTCCATCAGGTATCGATTTCATTGGATTTTTTCAGGGTTTTTGTGTTTAGTTTGGTGCATTAACTTGGACAGGTAACAAGCGTGAAATTCTTGATCAACATTCTGGCACGCCCGGTGGGACCCAACCAAAGTCCCTTATTGGTAAGTTCATCTCTTTTCTAGTTTTGAGCTTTGTTCTTTTTCTTCACTGATTTTTATCAGTTCTGCTTGAGCATTTCCTTTCATCGTTTCAGTCTTGTTTCTTTCATTTCTGAATTTGCAAAGTTAGGTCCTTTCTTTTCTTACAAATTTCAATTCCAATTTCTATTTATAAAATTAGTAAATATTTCATTTTGATTTCAAGATTGCATGTTTGATCCATCTCTTTATGCGAAATTGTTATTTCCTTGAAATTTTTCTAGTTCCTTAAAATAGAAATTTTCGTTTCACCATTATCTGGATATATCTTTCTGGATTTTGTTTTAACCTTTTCTTGCGGAGCACTTTGCTTGTTCGTGGGATTGTTCGAGGGGAGAGCTCAACAACACACTTTTTGAAGTCCACACACCTTGGAGAGCTAAATCTACAGGTATTTCTCTTTTACGGTGTTTTCTCCTTTTTAGGAACTAAAAAAAAAATACAAAAAAAAAAAAATTAAATCTTTGTTTGTTGTCTATCACATCCGAACATTTCAATTGTTGGTACTTAAAAAGAATTTAATCGCATTTGGGAAAGAATCTGTTTGACTTGTCTTCATCGAAATCAAACACTTCGTTTTTAAGTGCTTAAAAAAAAAAAAAAAAAAGAACTCTTTCTTTGTCATTTCTGCTGTATGTTTTTCATCTAGTTTTAATTAGGCTGGAAAATTGATCAAAATCGGTAGTGACACTATTTGATTTTTATTTTTCACCCTTGCACACAAAGCCAAAATCACTAGGTATAAAGCATTTAAACAAAAATTCTTTCCCTGGCCTCGCCTACTTGGAAGTGACATCCAAGAGGAAGAGCCTACGCGGTACTCGGGCCGCGCTATAAATTCACGGAAGTTCTGGTATATATTGGCAAAGCACCCGACTCCCTTATCGCAGCGGTGTGTGAAGTGCGGGGGTAGGCCCCTATATCAAGCCACGTACCGGTCTTTTACTGAAGTGCCTTCGGGACTCCTCACCAAAACACCCCCCAAACCATCCTTAGTTTGGCTATCTGAGTAGTTCCTGTTCTAAAAGGCCCTCCCTAATATTTTCTTTCTTAAAAGCATAAAAACTTAAAAGAGATAATCACCTACGCTGCTTGAATTGTCTGTGCATTAGTTAGGTCAATCTTCTTTTCTGCTTGTTTATGACGGTCATCACTCGGTTACAATCTAGAAGAATGGCTCAATTAGCCCCTTCTTCCTCCGAGATCACCACTAGTGTGGATGTTTCGGCACCCCCCAGGTCTTCCTCGGGACCGCTGTTAGTTGGTTCCCCATCCTGGTCATATAATCCTTTCTATCAGGCCAAAGCAACCCCATCACGTCCAGCTTCCCCTAGTCCTTCAGAAATATCATCTACTTCTGACTCAGAGTATGTTCCTCGTGGGGATCCTGAATTTCAGGCGCTCCTTGATCGCAATCCGGTAGCCCTCATGGACTACCTAGTACACAAGTCTATTCAAATATCTGATCAGGGACCACCAATCCAGCAAGTGTACGATTATCCTCGTGAACCATCCCAGGCTTTTGTAGAACAGTTAGCATCATCTTTCTCACCTCGAGCCACGGAGAAGGGTGGCGCACCTGTGCCTCCTTTTTCTCTTCCACCGACCATATCGACTAGTTCTCAAATAGTCTTACCTATTCCTAACACCGCAGTTACCTCGAATATTCCACAACCTACTTCTGAGAGGTCCTCTTCTCTGGCTATAATGAGTGCGTCTGTGCACCCGCATATTGCTGTTAATTCATCTATGTCGTCCATCATGTCCCAGGGTCAGTACCCCTTTATGAGTCAACCCCCTTCGACTAGTCAGTTGGTTCCTGCTTCTCGTCCTCCAGTGGGTCTTTCTTCCAATGTTCCAGCAACAGTGACCTTCGCCCATCCTCTAGCATCGGTGCCCTTAATAACTAATCCGGTAGTAGAAACCCTCTTTCAGGTCTTGTTCCCCAATATGTCCAATCAAATCGGCACCCATGTTACTCAATCTGTTCCGATTCAGTCAACAAGCATAGGAGTCCACCAATCACAGGCTCCGTCCATCATCCAACCTTCATTTTCTCAACCACTTACTATCTCATAGCCTGCCTATACACAGGCTCCTTCACAACAAATACCCCACCAGGCATCACCCAGAACGCCTGGTTACTCCTCTTATCATCCTATCAATCAACAGATGAATCCCCCATTGACACCTCAACAACATCCACCATTTGCTTCTTATGTAGGACATGCCAGTGTGCCTCCTCCTCAATCTGACGTGGTTCAAATTCTTTTCAAGAAAATCACAGACTTGGAAGCCTCCACCAAAGGGGCTCGTCCTTCATACTCTTTTGAAGAAGTATGTAATGAACCCATTCACCCCTCAGTGGCTTTTAAACCTTATCCTCCCCAATGGGAACTTCCTAAATTTTCAAAATTTCATAGTCGGGAGGACCCTCAACAGCATTTGCGAGCATTCAAACATGCTTGCTACCTCATAGTCCAGGATCAGGAGCTTATGCTCCGTACTTTTCCTATGTCTTTAGCAGGTCCTGCTTTAGACTGGTACAATAACATTCCTCAACATTCCTTGTTTTCTTTCTCTCAATTGGCCCAGATGTTTGTTGAAAACTTTTCAATAAATATCGCGCATAAGATCTCGATTACAGATCTTTATAACATTCGTCAATTTGATGATGAGTCTATTGCAGACTTTGTCACTCGTTGGAGAGGGATAATAAACCAATTGTCTTTCTCCCTTCCTCAATCCCAACAGATCGAGTTGTTTACTCGATCTTGTGCTAATCATATTTCTTCCACTTTAAGGATCTAGACCTTTCATACATTTGAAGAAGCCTTTACGATGGCACGCAAACTTGAGTCTCGCGCCATTGAACAAGGGAAGTTAAAACTTCGCTCTAAATCTAAACCAGATTTTTCTCGGTTTACCAAATCAAATCCTTCCACTTCTAAAGACAAGAATCAGGGATCCACCAATGCTATCGTATTAAAAACATCACGAGCCGATACCACTTCTAATCAAACACCACGAAGAGACTCCTCATCTTCTCGAAAAGGGACCTCATCATCTCGATCTTTCACTTCATTGGGGGAATCATATGCTTCTATCCTAGAAAAAATGTTGGAAGTCCACATGATCGAACTTCCCCCCATTAGGAATATTGATGAAAGCCAAGAACATCCATTCTGGTATAGGGAAAATGACTTTTGTCATTATCATAGAACCAAAGGTCATGACATCGAACGATGTCAGACCTTCAAAAATCTTGTCCAGAAATTCATTGATAAAGGCGAGCTCATTCTGGATAACCCAAATGCTCCCCCAAATCAAGCACTGGATGTCTTTAAACAACCTTTTCCCAATCATTCCCCGAACCATGATGCTTCAGAGTCTCAAAAACCAAACACTCATACTATCAGCTTCATCTCTACTGAAGAACCTTCTTCTAAAACTAAGCCATCTGTAAACACATCGACCGAATCAGAGCCTCCTTCCACTTCGTTAATCGTTGGGATTCCACCATCTTCAGATAGCCCATCTTTGAATATTCCAACATTGTTAGATACGGATTCACCTCCCTCTGCTTCTTTGTCTGATCTTCCATCCATACCCGAGACAGTGTCATCCTCATCTGTCTCATCGTCAGACATTCTTTCAATGCTCGAGGTAATTACATCCCTTCGAGTTTCCACCACGGATACATCTACTTCTGTTTCTCCCATTTTTGCTGCGACTATGCCCTTGGTGAACGTACCTATAGTTGTGCCGACTTCGACGGAAGCATCTTCGATTTTGACTCTTCCTGTTTCCTTTCCTACAGTAGTTTCACCCATAATTATTGTACCAAAAGTAGTTCCCTCGCAAGGAACTGCTTCTTCATCACTCACTTCTTCCATCACAAATGCTACTTTGCCTATTAAGGGAAATCTAAAGAAGTAGCACCAACACCTATATGCTCGGTTCCTGAACTTAGACCGAGACAACCGAAATCTAACGTTGCGTCATCAGTACCTCCCCATTTGCTTCCCCAAAAAGGTTACAATCACCTTATGCGGTTGAAATTGTCACCATCCCTGAAAAAGGAAAGCCCATATTTCAAACCATCAAGACTCTTGGTGCTTTCCCACAAAAATCTCTCTCTGCGCCTCATAAAAGATTGGATTTGTCCACTGAGAAGGCGTCTTCTTCTACAAACTTATCAAAACCATCATCTTCTTCTACAACACATTCTTCACTAGCACCTCGAAAAGTGGACTTACCTACTAAAAAGATGTCACCTCTTTTATCAGAATCATCATCTTCGTTACCAAAAGCCAGGGCACCCTATGTTCCTCCGATTACACCTACTTTGGAAGCTTCTCCCTCATCTAAATCGACATCATCTAAATCATCATTAGTTTCGACCAAGCAGCCTCCCTTATCTCTGAAGACCACAACACTTGTCACATCTCCATCATCTTCAAAATCTATTTTAGGGGCTCCTCCTCCACGAAATCAATCATGTCTCACTTACTTCCATCTCAAGTGCCCAAGGCTGCTCCTCCAGATGTCCAAAAAAATAAGATGATCCCTAAAAATACTGTCAAACCTAACATGCAGGTTCTTTTACCTCGTAGTCTGTTAAAGTAAAAGAGGTGCCTTCATCATCTCTGTCCTCATCTTTGTCTACCGGGTTCTATACTGAAATCCTTCGCCAACTTATCCAATCTTCATCCATATCTCTTCCTCCGATTAAACCCTATAACCCTAAAGGAGTTAAACCTACTTGGTTTAACTCTGATTTGATTTGTGCTTACCACCGTACCCCGGGTCATGATACTGAGGGATGTAAAGCTCTTCGATCTGTTGTCAACAACCTTTTGGAAGAAAGTGATCTTTTGCTGGAGGAGGAGAAACAAGTATCTCCTGTCATCTTAGCTCCATCTGAGCCCCAACGATCTACTCAGACCTCTACTTCTAGTGATTCCACTCCAAATGATCTTCCACCTTCTCAAATCGACACAATTCATATCGCCACTAGAACCCAACAGTATGATAATCCATCCTCATCTACAACATCTCGACCACGGGTTGTCATTTCTGCAGCCCCCGAAGGAGTTCCTCCTTCCTCATTAGCCCCGAGACCTCGGGTCTCTATTCGTGCTGCACCTCGGGCTCAAATTCCCGTGTCAGTTGAGGAGAGTGTTATGAAACAACTCACCCAGGCTCCGGTCAAAATGTCTCTTTTTGACCTCATTCAATCCTCTCCGCAACATCGCCAGGCTCTGATTGATAATCTGCGTCACATCGCAGTGAATTCAGATGAGCCCCAGCCTTTCGAGATGGTTGTTGGATTGAATAGACCATCAACCACCATTTCTTTTGAAGATTCAGAAATTCCTTCCCTTTCTTAGGATTTGGAGGCTCCCCTCTTTATCACAGTCCAAATCGACAACACTACATTAAAACGCATTATGATCGACAGTGGTGCTGCACTCAACGTCATCTCCTCGCACACATTCGAGCAACTTAAGTTACCAAAGAACGTAGTGTCACCCCCGCCTTTCGCTCTTCGATCATTTAACGATCAGCTAGCAGTTACTTTAGGAACTGTGGTCCTACCCATTCGAGTAGGTAAGAAGTTGCTTCACGAACTCTTTTACATTGTTGAAGGGAAATTCCACTATAATATGATCCTCGGACGCTCCTAGATTCGTGCAATGCATTGTGTCCCATCCACCCTCCATCGATGCTTAAAATATCAATATGAGGGAAAAATCTATACTCATCCAGGAGATCCTTTTCCTTCCGCACAATGCGACATGACCACAGGGTCTGCCCCTCTAAAGGAAAATGCTTGTTCTCCTGACGGGGCCTCATCTTCTTCCATACCTGCAACCAAACTACCGGATGTACAAAATTTAGAAGAGACATTGCAGCGTTTCTCACTAGGAGAGCTTCCTCTCCTTTCTTTTGACAACCATCTCAAACCTAGTGAGTATGGTAGACTAGACAAACAACCTGAATATCAGCCAGGTCTTGGTCGCATCGTCACCATTGGTCTACCCAATCAACAGACTAATTTCATTTACGGTGGTCTTGATACACCTCACTATCACCCGGATTCTCCTCCTAGGACCAAACCTTATTTAACAGGGTTCGATTGTCTACAGAATCCCACGTTTGCAAAAACTTATTTATATCGATGCGCGTGGAAGGGCTTTGGCTTAGGTAAATATGAACAAGGTGTGCATGACCTCGCATCCATTCCAACTCTCAAGCCACATCAAAAATTTGGTTTAGGATTTAAACCTCTTTCAAAAGCCACCATCACTGTTCTCGATGAGCCTCTTCCTATTGAGGAACCATCTTCTCCCACTAAGTCAGAAGCATCACTCGATGTGGACGACGCCATTTCCATCCCGTCTAACTTTTTTTTTAATCAATACCATTTCCTTAGGGCCACTAGACTATAAGACTAATGACAGGTCCACTTCCATACCATTAATCTTCCCTGAAATAGTTGGAGACGACTCTCCTACTATCAACACTATCCACTGTGCGGATGATGATTCTGTCCTCACCTATCTGGGGGCAGAGGATTCCTATCTTCCTAAAACCATTCCTTCTGACACGTCTACGCTTCTCAACGAAGCCACTGTCGACCTTAATATAGGGACTTCTAAAGACCCTCGCATCATTAAGGTCGGCCAATCCCTTAATCCACAGGAGTTAGGAGACTTTACCACTTTTCTTTCCAACCATCATCAAGCCTTTGCTTGGTCATATGAGGATATGCCAGGACTCGATCCCGATATCGTGGTCCACAATATCATTACTCTTCCCGACATCAAACTAGTTAAACAAAAATTGCGTAAAATGCACCCTAGAGTAGCCCTTCTTGTTAAAGAAGAATTGCAGCACTTGCTCTCGGCTAACTTCATCCAACCCATCAATTATCCACAATGGGTTTCCAATGTAGTACCAGTAACTAAAGCTACTGGGAAAATTTGAATTTGTACCGACTTCCGGGATCTTAATCTTGCTTGTCCAAAAGATGATTTTCCTCTACCTAATATCGACCAACTCGTGGATTTAACTGTGGGTCATGAGATGCTTTCTCTTATGGATGGTTTCTCTGGGTATAATCAAATTCTCATCACACCAGAAGACCAACATAAGACTTCTTTCATAACTCCTTGGGGGACCTTTTGTTATCGTGTCATGCCTTTCGGTCTTAAGCGCACAGGAGCAACCTATCAGCGAGCAATGACCTACATCTTCCATGATCTCTTACACAAAACTATGGAAGATTACGTCGACGATCTCCTCGGTAAATCCAAATGTCGTCAGGATCATCTTTTCATTCTTGCACCTCTCTTTGAGAGGCTTATCCACTTTTGTCTTCATCTAAATCCATCTAAGTGCGTGTTTGGCGTTCTCACTGGTAAACTTTTAGGTTTTATCATTTCCATTAGGGGTATTGAAGTAGACCCCACAAAAATAAAAGCTATCCTTGAGATGCCTCCCCCTTCTAACTTAAAACAACTCCATGAGTCTCCAGGGCGTCTTGATCGATCGTCATTTTATCTCACAATTGTCGGACCGTTGTCAACCTTTTCATCATCTCCTCCGTAAGAATGTTCATTTTGAATGGGATGAACATTGCCAAAAGGCCTTCGATGATCTCAAAGCTTATCTTCTTTCTCCACCTGTGCTTACACCTCCACGCGAGGGGGAGCCTTTCTATCTTTATATCTCTGTGACTGACCATGCTCTGGGAGCCATGATCTCGCATCGGGATGCTTGCGGTAAAGAACAAGTTGTCTATTACATCAGTCGCACCCTCCATGAGTATGAAACACGTTATTCCAAAGCTGAAAGGCTGTGTTGTGCTCTCTTCTTCGCAACTTCTAAGCTTCGTCATTACCTCCTTAATCACAAAACTTACATTGTCACAAGTGTCAATCCACTCAAGACAATTCATGCGAAGCCTTATCACAATGATCGTATCACTCGTTGGCTCATGCTTATGACAGAATTTGATCTCGAGTTTATCCCACAAAATTCTATCAAGGGTCAGGTCATTGCAGATCAATTAGCTGATGCTCCTCTTCCGGACACTCAAGTCCCCCTTGCTCAATTCCCCGATGAATATATCCAACAAATTGATTTTGGTCTGTCTCCATTTAAAGTAAAGCTCTTCTTTGATGGATCCAAATGCCAGCAAGGGGGAGGTGTAGGTTTCGTGATGATTCCTCCTTGGGGTACGCCTATCCCAGTCGCACACAAATTGAACTTTGAGTGCACCAATAATATGGCTGAATATGAAGCTCTTGTCTTGGGTCTTCAAAATGCCATTAATCTCGGTGCTCGTCATATTGACATCTTTGGTGATTCTGAACTCATCGTTAATCAAGTCACGGGTGTCTATCAATGCAGGAATGATATCCTTCAAAAATATCGTGATATCGTTCTCGTTCAACTCCAATCTTTCGATAAATTCACTATCCAAGCTATTCCTCACACTGCGAATCGATTCACAGATACAATGGCTTCGTTAGCCTCACTTATCCCACCTTTTACCAAGGACTCGCGACTTTATGTGGTTGTGCAACGATTAGATCAACCATCTCATCTTAGGCAATTAACTTCAATCCATGCTGTCACAACCCATACTCAGGATGAGTGGTATCAATAGATCATTGATTATCTATCTCATTCGGTGCTTCCTCCAGATCTGACTTCCAATGGTAGAAGATCTTTTATCCTACGTGCTAATCGCTATACTATTCTAGGCGGGATCCTCTACAAACGCGGCTTTGATGGTATTTTGCTTCGGTGCCTCAAAACCCTTGAATCATCTAAAGCTATCCAGGAGGTCCATGACGGTATCTGTGGTGGACATTTTAGTGGCTTGGCCGTAGCTAAACGCATCTTACGTTTGGGATATTATTGGCCTTCTCTTAATCGAGATTGTTGTGAATACACTAAGAAATGTGTCAAGTGTCAACAACATTCCAATCTCACACACATCCCTAGTCAAGCTTTACAACCTACAGCGGATTTGTGGCCTTTTTCGCAATGGGGTCTTGATCTCATTGGTCTCATCAATCCCCGTTCTTCACAGCGTCATCATTCTATCATTACTGCCACTGAATACTTTACTAAGTGGGTGGAAGCTATCCCTCTTTCTTCAACAAAAGCTAAACCCATAGTTGATTTTGTCTATCAACACATCATTTGTCGCTTTGGTGTTCCACACAAACTCATCACAGATAACGGTAAGTCTTTCAAGAACGTTGATTTGCAGAACCTCTGCAACACTTTCAATATCAAACTCATCTTTTCTTCTCCATACTATCCTCAAGCTAATGGTCAGGCCGAAGCTTCCAATAAAACTTTGCGTAATATCCTCGCAAAGGTAACTAGTCGAGCTGGTAGGGATTGGCATTTACATATCCCTTTTGCTCTCTGGGCTTATCGGACTAGCATTCATACTCCTACTGGTGCTACTCCCTTCTCTCTCATCTATGGGTCTGAGGCTGTTCTTCCTTTGGAAGTCCAAATCCCATCTCTCCGTGTTTCTCTTAGAGAATTTGTCTCTGATGAGGACTATCGTCAAAATCGTCTAGCACAACTTGAATTATTAGATGAGCGGCATCTCAACGCTCTTGAACATCATCAAGTCTATCTTGAGCATGTCAAACGTGCTTATAACAAGCACTTGCAGCACCGTGACTTCAAAATTGGTGATCTTGTTCTTAAAGAAAATCAAAATGTCACTACACTCGAAAGGAGTCAGCGTGGTAAGTTTGCTCCCAACTGGATGGGTCCGTACGTTATCACTCATAAATATGGGTTGGGGCTTATCGTCTATCTTCCATGGATGGTATACCTGAAGTGGAACCTCTTAATGCCTTGCATCTACGGCCCTTCTACTGTTAAAATCTATCTTACACAAATCTAGTCGCAAGACAGATCTTTCATCCGTCTAACAACCAGTCATATACTTTCATGGTGATTCAAAATTATGTGGTTCTCCGCCTATTGTCTTTTTTACCTTAAATATGAGTATCGCGGCTCTACTCATAGCATTTTTCTTCTGGATATGTTTCTCCTCATGGTAGGAACACCTTAATCACCGTTTCATTTGTCCCAAGTGCTTATCTTAATCGGATCTACTCGGGGCATGAGTGCGTGCTCTTTATACGTTTTCTTCCCCTCTATCTGATCTATCTAGGTCTAAACTCAGCTTCTTCCAAAAGTTTTCAAAAAAAAAAAAAAAAAAGGATAGACTGATCCCTTGAAGGACAGCTACCCATACAATCAAATGAATCAAAAGATATAGACCATGCCCTCGAAGGATGGCTATCATTAAAATTCAAAATACAGACCGCTCCCTTAAGGATGACGGTTTTTTCTCAAAGGAATACTCAAGGCTTCTTGCATTGATCAGCCTTTCAGTCAGTTTATACATTTTTAGCATCACTGAAAGACTTCCCATATTGATCAGTCTTTCCATATCTAGCAAACTTCCCGCATTGATCAGTTTGCTTTTCTGCCAGAAATCATGAAGCTGAGATATAAGACCTTTTGTCGATCATATGGAGAATCCTATTTTCCCAGTATGAACATGTATTCTGTCCCTTGTAAATTTCGACAAGATACTTACTTACTGCTCCTCCCGTTTCCCTCCTAAATCTGGTTTGCGGCTAGTTAGTGTCAGGCTTATTTTAACCTCATATAGGGCCTTGCATGCATGATCTTTTGGTTTCCTATCCAGATTCTATTTATGGTCGGTTGGGAGTCCAGCTTATCATTTTTTTTCTTATCTGGGTGTATTTCCTTTATTTCTAGTCAAGGTCGTTTTCATTACATCCTTGGCTCTCGCAAAGAGTATTCCCCATTATTATTTGTTATTCATCCAGTTAAATTGACATTTCACATGTTAATTTAATCAAAATTTATCATCTATCTAATTTCATCTTATCTATCAAAGCATGTATTGTCAACACATGTGGATCTGTCTATCTATTTTCATCAAAATTAAATTAACATCTCAAACATACCGAATCTATCAATCCCATCTATCCATCTATCCATCAAACCATCTAAAAACTTGTACATCCAAGTTACACTACATCTATCTATATCCATTTTTCATCAAAATTAAATCCATACATCAATCACATCTATCCATCTATCCATCAAAACATCTAAAAATATGTACACCCAAGTTACACTACATCTATCTATATCCATTTTTCATCAAAATTAAATCCATACATCAATCACATCTATCCATCTATCCATCAAAATATCTAAAAATATGTACGTCCAAGTTACACTACACCTATCTATATCTATTTTTCATCAAAATTAAATCCACATATCAATCACATCAAATTACATCACGTCTATCTATCCTCTATGTCTATGTTCATCCAATCACATCTATTTATCATCTCTCAGCATATGTCGATATCCATCACAATTACGCTACATCTATCCATGTATATCAAAATTAAAAACAGGAGAACAATCATATGACAAAGGAAATAATGAATCTATATATATACATGAGTGTCTGTACAACAAAAAATGGGTGGCTCTCAATCAAGCCATCTATACAATGCCTTCCAATCGAGGCTACATCACTACACTGATACAAAATACATCAATCCCTATATCGTAAAATCTGATGCGTGGAGGACACTATCTCCTCCACCCTCCTCTGGACCAGGCTGTCTCTCCTGGCCACCACCTATCGAGCTAGATGCACCTGCTGCTGGAGGCCTCTGCCCACCTCGGTCTCTCCCGGTGCTCCCTCCCTCTGATGCCCCACTCGCTGTGGCCATCGCTGATCTCCTCCTCACCCCGTACTGAGGCACATCTGGGGCATGCTTTGCGCTAGGGCATCCTCGTAGTATCTCACCTCAGGAGAGACTGATATGTGCTCAAGCTCACGGTACCAGGTGCTCGTAGTGGTGCTGTTGGTGCTGTTGGTGCTGCTGGTGGTGCCCCTCCTATGGTCATGCCCTGTGTCCCAGACTCTGACATGGTACCTGTCTCCCCATATTTGGCCCTGAGGGCCTCCCTATGTCGATGGTAGCGATCCCTCTGCTGGATCATTGTATCTCACTCCTGGCGAGCGGTATCTCTCTCCAAAATCAGGGCATCCCTCTCCTCTGTCAGAGCTCTGATCTCCTCGAGAGCCACCTGGTGTGTCTGCGTCAGGGTGGCATGCTCTCCCTCCAATCTCTCCAGCACTGTAGCCATATCCTCCTCGTCGGCATCTATAGATGCCGGAAGGTGTCGTGGTAGCTCTGTCACATACCATGCAGCATAACCATCACCTACTCCGGCATCATCATCACTGTCTGTGGAGGGTGGGGCCTCTCTCAATGGATCTGCTAGGGATCAAAATCGGCAGATCAGTCTCTCTGCTTGTCTCGCCTATAAGGCCTGTAAGTAGTCGGCACTATCTGTACTAGGCCGAACTATCTCAATACCCGCATAAATGGGACGCGCTCCCACATATCAGGCCTGCGGCCCCTAACCACCCTGCTCCGTCTCAATCCCACCAGGTGAGCATCCTGACCGGCCCATGTCGGAAATACCTGATATGGTCTCCAGATGACCTGCTCTGGTGTCAGCGTCCTGAAACGCTCGGTATACCAATCTGCAGATCTACCTGTATCTCCCGAGGCCATATCGGCCCACCATCGCGAAATCCGTAATCAATAGCTCCCACTGCTGCTGGCATCCAAGGAAGCCCGGATGGCCTGATCACTGCTATATGCTCATATGCCCAGCAATGGAGCACAAAACTACATCGATACCTATCCTCCGGCCAGTGGTATACATCCATAACTCATGATATATCTGAGCTATCAAAGCATCAACAAAAGAAAACACTGTCTAAAGCTGCGGGATGTCATGACAATCTAATAATAATAGTGGGAATCTCCCGCCTCCTGAATCTGGTAGAGCAAAATAGGATATCGCCATCTGAATCAAAACTATCCGTCTGCTCCTGGGACTATCCTGTCTATACTGCGAGGCTATCCGCACTGCCCCGGACACTATCTCTGAATCATCTGCCCTATCTCCATACAATCGAACTAGGGCCCTCTGCTGCTGCTCTCGTGGTGTAATCTCTATCGGGTCCCCAGTGATCGGCAGTCTCAAAATCCTGTATATATCCTCATGGGTGATGGTCATCTCACCCGTCCTGAACCAAAAAGTGCAAGTCTGGCTATCCCATCGTCGCACTAGTGCTCGCATCAACTCTACATCTCGCGGCACTTGTCTGTAGTACCTAAAGCCCCCGAGCCCAGATAACTCTAAATGCCGCCAATCTGCGTCAGTGACGTCAGGGAGAATGGTCTCCAGTAGCTCGGGAATCGCATCCCTCATATGTAGTACCTCTCGTGCCTGCATCCACGACATCAAGAGCAATATTAGCCTCATATTTACCCAAATCCGAACATCCAAAACAAATTTTTGATTTAAGTCTATCTAATCGGCGTCGATTAAATACAATCGGCGTCGTTTATATATAGTCGACGCCGATTAATATTAATCGGTGCCGCCTACATAAAATCGGCGTCGATTCTACCAATCGGCGCCGATTGTATGTGGCGGATGTTAAACACACCCTGGCCTCCCACCAAGCACAATAGAAAAAAAAAAAAAAAAAAAAAAAAAATAAATACGGCGGGTTCAAGAAGAACCACTTACCCCAGGTCGTGTCCTCCTCCACTTCTGACCGCTTCCAGAGGCTTCCATGGTGCTCAAATCCAATTTTTGACTCTCTCTGAATCAATCGTCACGGTGTAAATAAATCGTTCACGTTTTCCGTTCACATATTTATATGTGCTGTGAACGGTCGGCACCGATTTTTTTGGTCGGCGCCATTTATTTAGGTCGACGCCGATTATTGTGATCACCGCCGATTTTCCATCTCTTTGCCATAGTGTTGATGCTTGGCTTATTTATCTGGTCATTATTGTGCGCTGAATGTTGCCTTTTGGCACATATTTTCGATATCACCATCCATTTCGAGTTTGTTCCCTTTGCGTGGGGCACTCGTACTTTTTGGCAACTTAGAGTTAAACGGGTCTGTAGGCACTAACGTCGTCTACTTTGCAGACCATCTAGTTGTCCCTACCAATGTGTCTCTCTTTAGATGCTGACTATTTTGCAGCCCTCCTTACACTCATGGGTCTGTAGGTACTAACGTCGTCTCATGAGGAGACCGTCTAGTCTGCCCTACCAATATGAGTTCCTTAGGTGGCTATCTCTTTATTCATGTTTGTGCATCATCAATGATCAGATCTACTCCAGACATCCAGCTGGGGCATCCCATGTTTTCATCTACCTTTTTCAAACTTGGGATCGTTTGTTCTATCACCCATCCCATCCCTAGTTTGAGGGGGATCGCATCATCACTTTTTCTTCCTTTCTTCCACCTCCTTGTTTTTGTCTCACAACCTTGCTTATCGCAAGTTACTTGACAAAAAGGGGCAAAATGTAGACACCTAAAATTGATTATCCAATTTGGTGTCCCTCGTGCGCGTTTTCTCTCTCAGGTAACCTGGGGCACGTTTATATCACCACTATCCCCTTGGGATATTATTCGATTTGTGATTTAAACACCTATCCTAAGTTTAATTCACCCCATTATGTTTTACCCGTGAGTAATTAAATATTAACTATTTAATTACACCTTTTCACATGTATCCTAACCACTTATCTACCCCATATCTATCCTATCCATATATCCCCCTATTTCTCCTCCTCCCAAAGTGGGATATTTCCCGTATTTGAGGTGGAGGGATCACTCTTATCTTCCCAGAAATCACTCATTTTGGCCATCTCGGGAGTCTGTTCCGTGATCGGCGCCGACCGGTACTCGGTCGACGCTGATTTTTCGAGCGGCGCCGATTATAAATAGAAGCCCAGAACTCAGTTCGGGGAACACAGAGAGAGAGATAGATCGTGACACAGAGACACAGATTGTAAGAGAGAGAACGAGAGATCTTTTAGCATCAAGTGTGAACATTATCTATCGAATGAGAGCGGATCTTGTCCAAATCAATCCCTGAGAGGAGCACCGTTACTCTGCTCTTATCACATCAACATCGCACGTCTCCATTGATTTTCTGGTGACTCTGTTCCTGCATCCAGCACAGGTGGAGCCTTGCCAGTATCTCTCCGGCTTCTGCAGATCCAGCAGACGTTGACGATCTTGGCCTTCGCTTTCCGATTTCCAAATCTTCTCGCACTTTGTCTCGGATCGACGCCGATCTATATCAGTCGACGCCGATCTACATCAGTCGATGCCGATCTTAACCAGTCGACGCCGATTCTACATAATCGACGCCGATCATCCTGCAGACAGGTAAAAAGACACAGGTAACACAAATCCAGCTTTTGTTTTCACAGTTCCCTATTTTCTGTTGCTTTCTACTTGCTTTGTTTAGATTCTGTTTATTACTTTGATCAGAAAATCTAGTCTTGTACGTACATCTTTTATCATGTATACTTCTTTACTTAATTGAAAACGTGGACTGACATCCGCCGAGGGAGCTTACCGCTTCCCGGACCCGCTTCTCGGGCAGTCCACCTAAATATCTTTTAATGTGGTCTTTTACGTCAAGCCTCGGTGTCTCGCGAGTTACTTGGATCTCTTGTGCGGGAATTGCCGTGTGCGCCCGTCTTATCTACATCGGCTTCCTCATCCATCTACATCTTCGGATCTTGTCCATCGGTATCGATTTCATTGGAGTTTTTAGGGTTTTGTGCTAAAAATCATCCGTATTTATGATGATGTTATTTTCCATTCCTTTGAATTCATCATCTGGACTAAAAATCTACTCTAGAGTGACCATTCCCTTGGGAAACGTTTTTGTTTTAATTGAATAATTTGGTCCCCATAGATCTCTTGCAAATTAGCTTGCATATTTGAAGAGAATTTTGCCTCATTTTGAATGAAATACATAATTTTTTCATCATTTCCAAATACCTTCCAATAGGCCTAATTGTCTAGAATAGATGGCCTAACCACCATTTTGATATGTTGAGCATTCCCTTTTATTAGATCCTCAACGGATGAGAATTCGGATCTAAGGGATTCCATTTGGTCTACGTATTTATTTAGCTTCCTGGGCATAACCTTTAGGTTAATGGCATCAAATATCTCTAACAAATTCTAGACTCTATGTTTGTAAGCTTTCAATAGCTTTTTCTTTGTCACACAATTTCTACAAACTTGGTGAATGACCAATCCAGTGTCTTTAAGGATTTGCAACTCCTTGATTTTTATCTTCTCTGCAATCAATAGGCCATGCACTAATGCTTCATACTCTACTACATTATTAGAGCATGTAAATTGTAATCTGTGAGCAAAGAAGAACTTTTCATTTTCTGGAGAGATGAGCAAAAAACCCTCCCCATATCCATTTTTACTTCTAGAACCATCAAAGAACATCCTCCATTGTCCAAAAGCATCTTATTTTTACTGTTTCAATGTCGCATGTATCAAATATTTTTCCAAGAGGATGTAATAAGTTCTTAGACCTGTCTCACTAGTTTTGAGTTCTTCATCATAAGGATCAAACTTATGATTTCTCTCATCCCATTCATCTAGCAATAAATCGGGCATAGAAAGAGGAATGACCTATTCATCTAGAATTGAAATTTTATCATGTTCATCTTGTGTAAGGAAAATTGATTAGATAGGAGTGGGTTCAAATGGTTCAATATGGTAGGAAAAGATGGGCTCGGCTTGTATTGTAAACCTAGTGACATATCTATTTTTAGAAGTATATGAGTCAAATTTGATGATAAATAGCGGCCTACCTTATCGGTGAAATATCTAGACAAACAAATGGAAAACATGGGGGAAGGTCAATGAATAAAATATCATGGGTTATGGTGAGGCTTAAGAAGGCATAAAGTGTCAACTCAAGGTCTTTTATTACACCTAGGACATTTACAATTGACCCATCAAGCTATAAAACACCCTAGACATAGGACTATATTTGAGACCTAGAATATCAACAATTTTCTTATTCATTATAGAGGTACTAGCCATTGAATCAATGATACATTTATGAACTAGGTATTTTCCAACAATAATTCACATGTAGAAGGGTGTGGTTTTGATATTATTAATTACTTGACCATCATTTTCTTGACATACATTGACTTCGGCATGATCCTTTTGCATTTTAGGATCCATAGGAGGAAATTGATTAAGCGATTCATACAAGAGATTACACTTTGTGATGGAATAGCAAGTGCATCCCATATAGAAATGTTGACATTGGTGTTCTTTAATTTCTCAACAATGTTGAATGGAAGACCCGTGGATTTCTACATCTGCAACATTCCTAAACTCCTTCCATTGTCTTCATTTCTCTATTGTAGTGGTGTTTGATTTGGTAGATTTGGTTGAGTAAAGAACCTCCTTATTCATGGATTTTCCGGGAGATTAAGCGACTTTATTTTTTCACCGTGGATTATTTTCCATTGGCCACAAATTTGATTTGATCCATGAAAGGTGAGGATTGTAACTCCAACATCCTTTCCTTATGTTGCGTATTATCAACCATGTTGATTGATGGTTTGTTAGAATTTATTTCCATTTGGTTAACTTCAAAAAAATCCTTAGCTCCAAATTACATGAGGTTGGTATCATTTTTTCATCTTGATTTACTTCCATAGTTTGATTTGGTGCTTCCAACAATGGTTCACATTTATTGGAGGATCCTTGGACCATGTATGCTTGAAGGTGCATTTCCTTTCACAACCAAGTTGATTATGTAGAATATTACATGGAAAGCACCATTCTATTTCTTGTGCCATATTATTTTACATAGGAACTAAATCGACTTGAGCCGGGAGGAGGAAGTGTTTGTGGTGGAGGGATCGTTTCCGGTGGAATAGGGTCACTTTGACCTTACCATTTGTTATTCTATTGGTATGGTGCATACATTTAATTAGACTACTGATTTTTATATGGTTCATACCCCTTGTATGAAGATTGTTCTTGAATTTGATAATTCTTCTAGGATTGGGCTTGTTGTTTTTCTAGGGATATAACTTTGTTTGTAAAATTTATAATCAAAAATTAATTTCTTGGTCCTCTTTTTGTTGGGCAAGAGTTTGTGAGGTGGAAGAAATAGGTTGTGGATTTGGCTTAGGGATATGAGCAATCGAGGGTTAAGAAAATTTAGGTAGTTCTGGATACAATGGCATGGGTGGTCTAGGAGCTAATTTCCCATCTTGAATTAAGCTATTTTCAAAACTAATTGTGATTCCATAAGTAGTGGTAGAGTTGTCCCTCCCATAGATTATATCATAATAAATATATCGAGTTCGAGTTTTCAAAAATAAAGAAATTCACCTTTTGATGCAAGTATCACATGGACTTGAATTATCATTGGGTGCTCTTTTGATTATACTTAATTTATCTAAAAGAGATAGATTGTCTACTCTTTCACCAAATTGGTCACAAAGGGTTGTGCACAGTTGATCCCAATTTTAAATTGTTCCCACCCTAAGGCTTCTGAACCATTACGTAGAGATTTTCCTCTAAGTGATGAAGCCAAAAATTTAATTCTACATCCATATCAACAATCTCATGGATAAAACATACATTTTCAATGTCCTGAATGTGGTCAAATGGGGTGTTGTGATTTTCTCTAGTAAAATATGGGATATTTTTTAAGGAAGATACTGGGATAAGATTATGAGTATTCAAGGCAAGAAGGTTACTACCTATGAAGTTTACAAATGGATTTTGTTATGGAGGTTTCTATTGATGAGCCATTATGATAGGTCTGAGAACTCTTGTTGACTGCAAGAAGGGCCTACCAAGTGGAGGTGTTGAAAGAGTTTGATTTGGAGGAGATGGAGATATTTGAATCTTTCTTCCTCTTTTTCCTCTACCTAGGGATAAATTCAATTACTTAAACATTCCTTCTTCTCTTTTTCTCGACTGTGTTTGGATCCTTCCCATAAATCAGGGACACTAAAAGCACTAATACTGTTGAAACTAGTTGATATATTGAATGGAATCACCAAATGTATTATTCTTTGAGCCTCCAAAGGCTATATTTTCACCAAGATACACATTGAAAATTGATAAAAATAGAAATATTAATTTTTGGTATCCCACTGGCATGTCAAAACTATTTGAGATCAAATATGCACCCATTCCCAAATCATACAAAATTTATGATTTAAGTCAACATGGTATTACCTCCAAGTTGTGGGACTGCGAATTGAGACAGAGCTCGAAAAGTCATCTTCCTCTACTTACTCCTAATGCTAATCTATTCCTAGGAATTGAAATGAAACTATCTATCTCTATTCTAACCTTCTAAGGTAGTAGGGTGAGAAGGATATGCATAAAACATAAACCTAAACTAGAGAAGGTGATAACACCAAAAAAAAGGGGATGAATACTTAGGAAAGAGAGAAAATTAAAAAGCACAACGATGAGGAAAGCCAAAATGAATTCCATAGATCAAAATCACGTCTCGAGTTCCACCTTAATGATGCACAATAGACATAGATCTCTAAAACAATGTATAAAAACTCCAACGAATGAATGAGATGAAAGAGAGTGCAGAAAAACATAGCTAAGGCTGAAGCAAACCACAAAACCAAAGATTTATTGGTGAAGGATCATGCATATATCATCACGATATAGGAGGAAGATGAAAAAAATTTATAGAGACATAGCTAAAGGCATGCAAATCTTAGAATACTTGTGCGGTATAAAATGATGCCCTTGCATTCCAAAAGCATCCAACATTAAAACTCGGCTTTAATTTACAATATATAGAAATTTTAAGAAGAGAAAGAAGGAAAGAAGAGAGGGAAATTCAAATTCCCTATTACACCAACTAACCACTTTCATTCAATTCTCTGAAAAGATCTGATTATTACTACAAAATATGCCACCCCATGCCACTTTTCTTGTTGAAGAAGGAATGACACCCATAATTTATTTAATTCTTATTGTTGATTTTTCTGAAACAACCCTTTTGCATGTCGGATATTTTTTTCTTCACTTCCACCACCTACCAACATTTAATCCATGAAATATGATTCCCTTCGCATGGAGAAGGATAATATTCCTTCAAATAATATTAGATTTGCAATGATCAAGTCATATTCACATTCATTTAGAAATTTGTAGAAAACTATTATTCTCCTTTTATGCCACAACATTTTATTTTTCATTCCATGGCTTTTCTATCTTTCCAACTTACTCCATGGTATTTATGTGGTGCGACCTCATGTTGACTTCCATGGACTATTTATTATTTACCACTGTGACTTTTTAATTTACTTTGTTATGTGGTTTTAGACCTCTGTGGATTTTCAATTCTTTTCCCTCACTCCATGATGTTTACTCCTTAGTCTCAACATTACCTTTAAATCCATGGCATCCCCAAAAACTACCACAACTAATTAATCAGTCTGCACCAAAAAAATTTCTATATTTTGCAAGGGGTGCAAAAATAGATAACATGTCCTAAAGTTACAATTGAGTGTTTACCTTTTTTGCATCAAGGAAATAATAAACTAATTCAAGATTATATATTTAATGTTTTAAGTATTGTATGAATCATTTACTTTTTCATCTTATTGATCTAAAAATGCAATATATCTATTTTCATGGCTTGATTCATCCTTTCAAAGAAAAGTTACTATATGATACATGTGAATATTTTACTCTTTGTTTCTTAAAATTTATAGCATTAGAAAAAGAATTGTTTAGTGATCATATTGTTGTACATGATTCTATTTCTTCTACTCCTACCCCACCTAGCACTTTTTCCATTCCTACCCCACATAACACTTCTTCTTCTCTTCCACCCATTACACCACCTTCACGATCACCATATCCTCCTAAATATACTCATGCACATTCTCCACCCTTGCATAGGCCTCCACCTCATTTCACTCCACCTCCTAAGCATGAAACATTATAATTTTCACATTCTTCTAGGCCACATGATGTTTTACACACCTTGCTTGATGAGAAGTTGATTCATTTACCTTCTAATGAGCATCATCCTCCTCATTGGTTATGCAACAATCATAACCAATCATTATGTAATTTTTATAGGATCAATGGTCATCATGACAAATATTATTACGATATTCCTGATTTTATTCAATTTCTTGATGATTAAGGTGTAATTTACTACCACACACACCATGCTGAAAGATCTCATTGGCCCATGTCATGACACTGGGACACCGGTTACTATGACTTTGACTTCCTCTCATCCTCTTCTCGATCATCTTGTCTCCCTCTACGAATATGCATAAGCCATATGCCCCACTTGTTTAACCCCCATTTGGTATTGAATGAACATCACTTGTCATTATTATATTCACATCATTCTAGTGTTATTGCGAATCACTTAGGGTGTATATTATGGAACCTATACTCATGATATCACATCCATCGATTCACTTGTGCATATTCAGTGCCTTCTCTCTTGTTAGAGGACATATGTTCATTTCATACTATACACTTTCATGTTTATCATATACTAGTATGATTATTAGCACATGATCAAGTATTTATTGCTTATTTCTATCAAAGTTCAATTCCATATTTAACATACATGCCTATCTATATTTTCCTAATATAGTATCATATTTCTAACATCATTTTCACATCTACGTTATCATTCTCACAACATAAAACTATATCACATAAGTAAAAAAACTTGATATAACTCAAATACCACGTCATTGATGACATGGTATTTGAGTTATATCAATTTTATTTACTTATTTGATATAGTTTTATGTTGTTAGAATAATAACGTAGATGTGAAAATTATGTTAGAAATATGATACTAGATTAGGAAAATATAGATAGGCATGTATGTTGAGTTGATTATTAGCACATGATAAACTATTTATTTCAAATCCATATTCAACATACATGTCAACTACATCAAATATATATATATATATATATATATATATATATATATATATATAACCAAAATTTTGTACAAGAAAATAATCTAGGTTCTAAACCCTCTATATACATCATATTTCCTCCTCACTACAAGAGGCTATAGCTATTGTAGAACTAGATGCACCACCACTCGATCTGTGATGTTAAGCTCACAAGAACTGCTCCTCCAATCTCACTTTTAAGTCCGCTACCTTATCCATGTCCTCCACATATTGGTCCTAGAGCTCCGTATATCTCTTGAACATACTCCAGTATGAGGCCACTATATGTACCCAAAAATACATGGTACACATGAAAGAACATGATAAGTAACCAATGATGAGGAAAACCTTTTCAAGGGAAATATTGAAATTCATATCCTACTCCCTTTCCTTTCTATGCTTTTCATGACTCAGCTTGTCTTCTTTTCAGATTTAAGTAATTATTTTTTATCTGCATTCCACTCTCTACCCCTTTTGATCATCTTTGTCTACGATAGTTGTATAACCGTTGTGACAGCTTATGTAACCACCATTTTTGATAGAGTGGTGGTTATGAAACTTTCAATATGTTAGAAAAGGAAGGCATGTCACCTTAAAATTGAAAGTTAAAACATGTGTTTGGATTTTGTGAGTGATTTTATCACTCATGTTTTTACCATTTTGTCTATTTTTAGGATCCTTGGATTCGTATTGGAATTATCTTCCTTGTTTACTATGTTTAGAAAGTTAGCTTCCCTCATTTGGATAATCTTTCACTTGTTGATTGACACTTTTGTTGGACTTCTTATTTCCCAATATTTTATAAAATCCAAGTTTTTACCTGTATAATGGGGTGATATTCTACATTTTTGTGAAGTGTTATACTACTAAAATATAGAGTGAGCACAAAAACTAGTTATTTTCTCAATTCTTTCATGCTATATTCTATTAACCATTTCTAGCAACCAATCCATCCATAGTCAATTTTTTGTTTTTATCCATTACTAGCTAATATGTGCACATACCATGATCAATTGGACATCAACTCTAGAATATGACACATATCTCGAGGAGACAAGAAATGCAAATTCACATCTCGCAGATATCACAAAATAATAGTAACTAGGTTAGAGCTGTAATTAAATTCTTTAAAAGATTTTCATAGTTATTTATTTATTGTAATTAGAAAGAAATCATTTGTTTATATTAATAGAAGTGGAAGATCCCATCACTTCCCAGGTTCATTTCTTGTTTTATATTGTTATTAAAGCATTGTTTGCATAAATATTCTATTGATATCCTCTTCCCTTATTATCCTTGTGGATTTACATGGGAAAAAGGTTGGAGGAAGATATAGTGCCAACAATCTTTTTTTATTTCTTCATTTTTATTATCCTATGTGTTTCAAATTCACTCTATTGGGGAAAATTTTACGACAAAGAAGAAATTGCTTTCGAGAAGCTTTTTTCCTTTCTGGAGAACTGAGGTAGAATTCTTATTAGAAGAAATTCACTTTGCCTAGATTAATAACTTTTGAGTACATTCTATGTTTAGAATAACTTTTGTTATACAACCCTCCAATAGAGGAATAACTACATCCGGCTATTTTCTGTTTTAGTTTATTTCTTTAGAAGTAATTGCTTTTATTTTAATTATTTCCCTATGTTTGTGTCTGTAGCATTGTTTATTTATTTTATTTAAATTTGGAAAAATACAAAAAGATTTCAAAGACTTAGCTTGTTTTATTTATTTTATTTTATTTAATCTTGGAAAATACAAAAAAAGACATTAGGAATTTAGATTGTTTAATTGTTTTATTTTATTTTGAAAAGCCTCATCAAAAACAAAAAAATAATTAGTGTAGTTAATGCATTTTACTTTATTTAAGTATTAGTGAATGTAGTTTAATTAAATTAAAAGGTAATTTGATTGTATTTTGTTTAATTTAAACTCATTTACATTGTTTATTTAAAGTTAGGAACTTAAAATAGCTTAAAGGTTAAAAATAACGCAACACCCCATTCCTTAGTGGCTTAGGCTACCCGTACTTAGTCCTTAGCCCACATTTTTACCAATTATCTGATTTATTTCACCTTGCTCACAAGTTGGTGTCCCATATGACGATTTAGAATGCACATGAACCTCATAAAAGTATTTTCAAACCAATCATCCACCCACGAGGAATTGACCGATACCAAAGAGACATAGAACTGGGTCTGTGGGATTTAGTTTTCATATCAACCCCTTTTCCAATACAAATTGTTAGCCAATTCAGCATTCTCAATGTATAACTAACCATAGCCAAACAACACTAGGCTAATCTATTAAATATTGTTAGGTGACAAAACCCTAGTTTTGCTTTAAAACATCCACTCTCATTCTTGCATGACCCTCTCTAAAGAGGTATATATGGAGGCAAAAGGAAATTACCTCGATTTCAAAAACTCGGGATGAGGTATCTTTGATCTTATTGACATTAACGAGAAATGTGGACAACTATTATTCTCAATGCAGCAGTGTAATCCCCTTAGAGATTAAATGAGCATTCGTTTCCCTTGATGAGTAAGTTAATAACTTAAAAATATAAATTTTTGTTTCATTTGATCCCATGCCCTTAAATTATCACCAATCCCACATACCCTTTCTATACCATACATACCCATCTTATTTCCACTTCATTTCTCTCATTTCGGCTATCTCAACATGACCTTAAGAATTCTAGTTCACTCGGGTAGTTTTTCGGTGTCACATGTAGTTTTTCGGTGTATAAATTTATCCCTCTCCATTGAACTCGATGTGAAGGAATAGTTTCTTCTCATTTCCATTTTATGTTTCTTTCTTTCATCCATATTAACCTTGTAATTGATAAATCCCCATCATCACCTCACCTACCACCTCATTTTGCCACCTCATCATGACCTAGCCCTAATCCTAAACTAACCTAATTAAGACCTAAAACTTGGTCTACACCTACACCCATGACTAATGACCCCTTTCTACACCCAAAACCGACCTTCTAGTCACTTGACCAAGCCCATGACTAATCTCTCGGGAGAAAAGCAGGGAAGGTGGGCTATTTTACTAAAAATAGCCTACTTTTTCCTTACCGATGCCGGTTCCTACTCGACCACCGTCGGTTACGTAACCGCCATCGGTTCCCTGTAAATGGCCTCCCCAAACCAAAAACAAAGGATCGGAATTTCATTTTGGATCAGGGTCGAAGGATTTTTGAATCAACAGAGATCATTTGGGAGTGATCAAGAGAGTCCAGATCTTCACTTGACCGAGCAGAGACGAGTGGAAAAACCAGAAGAGTTTGCAGCAAAGGAGATCAACTTGCATCTTCGTCAAAAACCAGTAAGTCACATCTTGCATGTCCTCTGTTATAACATTTCTTATGCTTTTTGAATCACAGTCCTCATAAATCCATTCCTGAATCCACTACCCAGCGTGCCATTGCATCTAACTATCATTCTTTTACCTCTCATCACCTCATTTCCTAATATCACCCATAAAACCAGCCTTACAAACAACATAGTTACCCTACAGCACAACCACCCCACAAAACAACCAACCTACAGATCCTAAACCCTACCGACATCGGTTACCAGTAACCGGTATCGGTTATCCTGACTACAACCAGAAATCAGCCTTTCCCTACCCGTTTCAACAAAATAATTTAATTGATATTTTACAGTCTTTTGTGTTGATTCATATTAGCAGGGGAACTGACCACCTTCGAAAGGAAGTTTTATATTTCCTGGGCCCAAGGCAGTTCCCTCATTTATTGTCTAATCAAAATCGTGTGGTCTTGTGTTCTTATTTGCAGGTAGTCCTTCCAAGACAAAAAGGAGTTCTTCGCAGTCAACCTGATCTTTCTCTACGGTACGCGCACACCATCTCGACGTTCAACAGGTATTCCTCCTAGCCCTAACCTTATCTGTTTCTAAAAGGAATGAAACATTTCGAGTGAAACATTTTGCTTACCACTTAGGTGGGACCCATTTTGGGTTTCTTTCTTTCTTGCTTGCTTTCATATAGGGAGTATACTTGCTTGTTTTCTTCTTCTAAAAGATATTCACAAGGTTTTATATTATTTTGATAAAAGAACTTGCTTTGCTTTTACATCTCGCATTAGTGAAAGTCATCTCTTTTGCTTCATCGAATATCATTTTCGATTTGGGTTTAAAACACGTGCATTGCATTCTTGCTTGTTGTTTTCAATTCTAGTGAACATAGATTAAGTAACAGGTCGTACACGTGGGGGTGATATCCACGGTATTGACAAGAAATTAATCTTACTTTCACTGCACAACACATACCGAATCACTTCACAATTAACACAACAGCTCAAACACCCCCTTTTCCATGGTATTCCTCCTTTGATTGAGGTAACCTTATAAGCCAAAACAACTTGACATTTCCCCTAAGTCTTTTGTTTAGGATTGACATCGTTCCGCGTCTAAAGGCATAAGCCCACAATAATTAAAATTAACCCTAGGGTTAGTCTCTGGATTTGCGTGTGCATCTTGCTTGTTTTTAGTTCTGTTTTCTTTTTCATACCCTGTCTTCTGTGATCAATAATTGGACAAGTATACTAAACGTTGTTAAAAATCAAATTAGCAGCCTTTTATATCTTGTTGGCCCAGACTTCTTACACCGACATCGGTTACCTGACCGGCGTCGGCTATAGTATAACCGACATCGGTTACTAGACCGATATCGGTTACTGTCTTTCCCAACTCCTGACAAACCAGCAACCTACCAATTTCACCAGTCTGAGTTTGTTTCTATTCCTGACAGATTGAAACCCTACTGTGAACTCCTGTCCATGGTTGTTATCACTCGAAAGCAAGCCGCCGCCATGGTTTCACATGCTTGCTCTGTTTCTTTGCCTGAATCACCCCCTTCACATTATGTGGGGAATCCTACGGATACCAGCGAGGTTCCTAAAATTCCTGTGGGAGATAAGGACTTTGCCAAGTTTACGGATGCTAATTCTAGCGTTGTCAATACTATTTGTCTCATACCCACGACCGTATGCGCTTTGATGGTCAGCTCCTTGTTGGTATGCCTATTAGTATAGCTGCTCATTTAGCTCCCACTCCGCCTGATAACACCACCTTGCTTCCTGCATCTCTAGCCCCGTCTCCCAATCCGACGGCTTCAGAGGTTCATACGACTCAGATTGGCTTTCCGTTGGTTAATCTTGGACCCCACATATCATTACCACCGACTGCCCCTACCTCATCTCTCTTGCAGACTGCTCCGTTCATGACTTGCTCTCTGCCACCTATCCACACTAGCTTTCCTTCTCAAGCTCCGCCTACCTTTTCTTTCCCATACACGTATCCAGTGACCTCAACATCTTATATGGGACATCCCTATTCGGTCGCCTCAACATATTCATCCTCCATACCTTATCAACACTTAACCCCACCATTGTCCAGTGGAGGCCCTTGGCCCAATTTGCCTCCGTTTACCACAATCGCACCATCATCTCATCCACCACGGTTTCATTAAACAAATGATGGACAAAATGCAAAACACAGAGCTTGTTTTGAGGAAGTCGTAGCGCCTTGACATACGAGCAAGTTTGTCGGGAGCCTATTCACCCATCTGTCCCCCTTCATTCGTATCCTCCTCAATGGGAATTACCAAAATTTACCCGTTTTAACAATAAAGAGGACCCTCAACAACACTTGCGATCATTTAGACATGCTTGTTATTTGATTGCTCATGATGATGCCTTGTTACTCCGCACCTTTCCTATGTCCTTATCAGGACCCGCCTTGGAGTGGTACAGTGCTTTAACCCAGCACTCAATCTTCTCTTTTAACCAACTAGCCCAATCTTTCTTGGATCATTTCTCCATTAACATTGCCAAGAAAGTATCTATCAACGACCTTTATGCCATCAAACAATTCGAAGGCGAATCTATCGCGATTTCGTTGGACGATGGCGGGGCCTTATCAACCAACTTACATATGCCTTGCCTCAGGTTGAACTTATCAAACTTTTTACGCGGGCATGTGCTAAGCACATTTCTCCTACTCTTCAAATTCAAACTTTCCGCACATTTGATGAGGCCTTTACCATGGCTCGGAAACTAGAAATTCGAGCCTTAGAGGAAGAGAAATTGCGGTTGCGTAACAAAAACCCCAATTTCTGAACTTGATTCCACCAACAAACCTAACACCACCAATCCTCACCCATCGACCAACTTGAAATCAAAGGGGCCGTGCACGCGGTGATGGTCAAATCCCGACCACCATCCGTCTAATACCCCGCCAAAAACCACTTATAAGTATAAAGCAGAACCCATCAACTACACTCCCTTGGGAGAAACATATGGTGTGATATTGGAAAAATTGCTCAAAGCAGGAGCCATTACCTTACCTCCTGTTAAACCTCATTCGAGGTTTGATTCCACTCGCGCCATACCTTCTGGTACAAAAAAATGACTTACGTAACTTCCACCGCGTGAAGGGACATAGTCATGAAAACTGCAAAATGTTGAAAAACATAGTGCGGGAAATGGTTGATGCGGGGATATAGCCCTCGATAATCCTAACCCCTAACTTGCAAAATTTGAAAATATTCAACAAACCATTCCCAATCATTCTTCTAACGATAATCTAAATCAAGATATCTTAGCCGGAGAGTGTTCATGAGATCCATGCGGTCTTCGACTCCCGGCCAAAAGCCTCTATCGAGAAAATTTTGAATCAAGCCTCTCCACTAACACGGGAGTCAGAACCTCCTTCACCACCATCAAGCAAAGCGAAATCATTCCTTTACCCATAAAAGAGTTAAGCGCCCCAGACTTCTCTTCTCATCATAGTCTTCTTACACCACATCCTTGCAGGCTGCGAGAGCGGATGTTATCTAATTTATCTATTTCCCAAATGTCTCCTTCTACCATTCTTGCTGTACAAGAGGAAGGCTCGCCACTTCTTTTCTCATCCTTAGACGAGCAACCTCTTGAACCGACATCACCACATTCTTTAAACATGACAGATCCCCTCAAACATGCCCTCCTACCTATTAGTCCTTCATCACCTAAATCTTTTCAACAACCAGTCGACCTCTTAACATCTATTGATACAGTGCCTCATCTACCCCCTATATCACACCCACAGTGGACTGGAATCACAACCCGTCTTTCTTCCGTACAAAAGTTCATATTCACACGTGAGGACTGTCATTCCACAGAAGATAGACAGGTCCTATGGGAACGTTTGAGTACGCCGTATTCTACTCAAATGCAAATGACCAATCCTGAGGCCTCCACCATATACCCGAAGTGTTTACAGAAGCTTAAAATACCCATGTTCTCACCTTCACCCCCCTCACCTCTACCAAATGCCCCGTCCACTTCTATTAACTTAACCAAATCTTCCCCTACACTTGGGACCTCACCAATGCCCAGTCTAACGCACCCGCCTAAGCGACTCGATTTATCCAAAAATAAAGCCGCCCCGCCACCTAGGAGACAAACTCAATCCGTACCTCTATCACAATCAAAACCATCATCGTCACACCTACCTTCCATATTGGGACCTCATCCCTCCACCTTGCATCAATATATCATACCTCCTGCGTTTTCTTTAAAGCAACCTACGCCTTCTACACCCGTACAACAATCCCAGGGTATAGCAACACCGTCACCCCATATCCTGTTCACCTATCAACCCTAAACAAATTCCATCATCAAAAGATTTGTTTTCGGTCACTCCTATTTCCCCGTGGTTGTTTTCTGATACCACATCATCTGTGACCTCATCATCCAATATAGCTTCTGCGCCAAAGAAACCACGTTTAGTGAAAACCACGTGTCAACACCCCTCGGCTAAACCACCACCCGTACGAACCAACCACGCCCAAACATTACCAAAACCCGCACAACCAATACCCTCATCCTCCTCCGATTTTGACCCACTCAAAGGATCTTACGCCAAAATCCTTGCTATGTTGGTGGAGAATGCGACCATTTCCCTACCCCCACTTAGACCTTATGACCCGTCTAAACCTCGACCTATAGGTTATGATGAGTCTAAAATCTGCGCTTACCACACTTTGCACACCGGACATGATGTGGAGGGATGCAAAGCGTTGAAAGCCATCCTTCGTCAGTCACCTCACCTCTCTCGAGATAGAAAAGCTAAGAAAGACAACTTACGAAGAGAGAGACCTTTAGCTTGATTCCCTCTCTATATATCTGTCCCCGCCTCACCAAGATCTATCATCATTACAGCCCCACCTCTCGAAGACCATGACCTATCCCTACCATCTTCCTCCTCTCGTATTCATGAAATCAATATGATTAGTGTTCTTTACTCGAGGCGCGAAAAAACAATGGGAAAGCAAAAGAAAACACACTGCGGCATCTCTTTCTCCATCAACCATCCCGATTGCCACCACCACCTAAGTGGTTATTCGCGGACCCACTTATCCCCGTCTCTAATGGCATTGCCCATCGAGCCTATGATCAAACGACTTCACCATCACCCGTAAAAATGACACTTTGTATGATCTCATTCGGACTTGAATCTCATCGACAAGCTCTCGTTGAGATCCTTGAGGATAGAGGTTTTACCTAATGAAACCTTGCTGTTACCTCTATTCTAACACCCATCATGTTGCTTCTCTCACTAAACAACCTATCTCCTCAACCACTTCGGGCTCTGTACAACAACAAGCTGCTTCTGTCGGTTTCTCAGAAGATGAAATTATCGACTTTGGTACGAAGATCGACCTGCTCTTTTTTATCTCAGCGTACGTTCGGGATATCCGGGTACGTCGTGTTATGATTGACGGGGCGCCAGCCTAAACATCATCTCTTCAAAGCCTTCCAACAAATGAATATCCCCTCTAGCTACATGTGTGCCATCCCATCATGTTGCGGTCATTCATAATGATTATTACCTCTACCTTAGGCACCGTGATCCTCAACATTCGGGTAGGACCACGTACTTTACCCGAACTCTTCTATGTCCTTGAAGGAGAGTTCCAATATAACATATTGCTAGGTCGCCCTTGGATCCGGGCTATGGGATGCGTTCCCTCAACATTACATAGATGCATAAAATTTGAGTACGAGGGGAAGTCCTACACAGTAAAAGCTGATCCTCCCCCTTTAAAACCTGCATATATTTATACCGCCCTAACGATGTGCTTATACCAATCAAGACACCCATACATTCAACCCACCATCCTCTTGAATGTACCTCAACCATCCACCTCAACCGCACCTTTCGCCTTGGTGATGAAACCACCATCGCAAAAACCACTTCCCTTCCCATAACTAACATCCCAACCGCAGACCCCTTAGTAGATGTTTTTCAACGCCTTACGCTGGGGGAGTATCGCCTATATAACGTTAGTTCTTTCCATACCCCACAGGAATACGGACAGGTACATGCACATCCTACCTATGACCGTCGTGTGGGGGAAGTAATCTCTTACGGACCACCCCATTGCCACACCAACCTAACGTATGGGGGTGTTGACGCATCCTCCATTACCCCTGAACCCCCTCTTGGTGTGGTTCCCTTCCAATCCGATTTTCAATACTTGACAAATCGTCGTTTCGCCCTCACCTTCTTGACTCGCTGTGCTTGGAAAGGCTTTGGTTTTGGTCTTTATGAACAAGGCCGACATACACTCATTCCCGTGACTACACACAAACACAATGATCGCAGTGGTCTCGGTTTTCCTGAAACACCTACACAGGAGGAACCTCGTGTCAGTTGTCTTCTAGAAGACAACGACGTCACCCCTACTGAACCATCATCACCCATTTTGCCTTCGTCACCCACAGAGTCAATAGATCCCGAATCTATCCCTCCTAACTTTTTTTTTCATAAATGCTATCTTCCTAGGTCCTCTCAATTATCAACGCGATAATGAGGACCCCTCTTCTATCCCCCTTCTGTATCCAGACATGATCGAAGAGGATTCACCTTCGATTAATGTTGTTGAGTGCCAGGATGACGACTCCATCCTCACTTACCTTGGGGCGGATGACTCCTATATTCAACGCACCTTACCATCTGAAACTCAAACCATGTTGAATGAATCGACTATAGAAATCAACATCCACACGGAGGAGGATCCTCACATTGTGAAGATCGGACAATCCCTTAACACATCAGAACAAGCCGCCTTTACTACCTTTCTCCGTACCCATAACCAAGCTTTCGCTTGGTCCTACGTGGACATGCCAGGAATTGATCCTACCATTGCCGTCCATAACATCACTCTAAACCCTGATTCCAAACCAATTAAACAGAAATTGAGAAAAATGCATCCACGCATTGCTCTCTTGGTCAAAGAGGAGCTTCAACGACTCCTTTCTGTTTCTTTCATTCTGCCTATTGACTATCCTCAATGGATTTCTAACATCGTACCTGTCACTAAAGCGACGGGGGGACTTCGGATATGCACGGATTTCAGGATCTTAACCTCGCTTGCCCTAAGGATGACTTCCCCCTGCCTAGCATTGACCAACTTGTAGATCTCACTGCAGGCCATGAGATGCTCTCTCTCATGGATGGTTTCTCGGGATATAACCAAATTTTGGTTGCCCCCGCCGATCAACATAAAACTACCTTCATAACTCCTTGGGAACCTTACATTGCCCGTGTAATGCCATTTGGCCTTAAGAATCTTTGGTGCGACCTATCGGTGGGCTATGACCTACATTTTCATGACATTATGCACACTATCCTTGAAGATTACGTCGACGATCTTCTTGGCAAGTCTAAACATCATCGTAGTGAACATCTCGATGTTTTAACCATTATTTTTGATCGCTTTGTTACAATGATATTACTGTCCGCCTTGACCAAAGAAATGTGTCTTTGGTGTCCTTTCGGGGAAACTTCTTGGCTTTATCGTCTCTTTGCGTGGCATCGAGGTCGACCCATCTAAAGTCAAAGCTATCCTAGAAATGCCCCCACCTACCAATCTCAAACAATTGCGTAGTTTACAAGGTAAGCTCCAATCTATCCGACGTTTCATCTCCCAACTCTCGGATCGATGTCAACCTTTTCATCACCTTCTTAAAAAGGACATTGATTTTCAATGGAGCGAAAAGTGCCACCTAGCCTTTGAAGCTCTCAAAACTTATCTCTTGCAGCCACCCGTGCTTATCCCACCTCAGGACGACCGCCCTTTCTACCTTTACCTTTCCTTTCCCAGACCCACTTTTTGTAGGGGCCATGCTTGCACATCGTGACTCCGAGAATCGAGAACAAGCCGTTTATTATATAAGTCGTACTTTGGTGGACTATGAGACTAGGTATACACATGTAGAAAAGTTATGCCTAGCCCTATCATTCGTGGCTACCAAACTCCGACACTACCTTCTGAATCACAAAACTTTCGTCATCACCAACACGGACCCCATCCATTACATGTATGCCAAACCTCATCTAAACCAACGCATCGCCAGATGGCTCATGCTCCTCGCCGACCTCGACCTTGAGTTTGTCCACCAGAAATCAATCAAAGGACAAACTCTTGCAGACCAACTTGCGGAGGCCCCTTTACCTGGGGAACAATTTACCAATTTTACATTCCCAGACGAACTCATCGCTACTCTTTCCCTCAAGGAGGAGTCGTATCCAATGACCCTCTTCTTCGATGGATCCAAATGCCACCGTGGTGGAGGAGCCGGCGTTGTTCTCATTCCTCTCGACGCTGAGCCCATGCCTCTTTCATTCCGACTCGATTTCCCTTGCACTAATAATACAGCGGAATACGAGGCCCTTGTTCTGGGTCTCCAAGTTGCGTTACACTTAGGTATCAAATCTATCAATATTTTTGGCGACTCTCAATTGGTAGTCAATCAAGTTATGGGCATCTACCAATGTAAAAATGAGGAACTTCAAAAGTACAAACACTACGTGGATTCACTTCTAGCCTTATTTACTCACTATTCTATCCAAACCATTCCCCGCTCCACTAACAAATTTGCGGATACTATGGCTTGCTTAGCCTCGCAAATTCGAGCTTCATCAGCCCGACTCTGAATTATTCGTCTTGGTCCAACAACTTTTTGCCCCATCTACTCAACCCGGTAGTTTGTATGATAAATCACGTGTAATGCTAACTCGCGGGGATACAGTACCACCAATTTCACGACTACCTTACACCTCTGTTCTCCCTTGACCTTACTAGTCTTGGCAAACGCGCTTTTCTTAAAAACGTTTCTCGTTATGTAGTTATGGGGGGACTCCTTTATAAACGTGGCTTTGATGGCATCCTCCTTCGATGTCTCACCGGCGCGGAGGTCACCCATACCATCCAACAGGTCCATGACGGTATCTGTGGCGGACACTTTAGTGGCCTTGCCGTGGCCAAACGAATCCTTCGCCTTGGTTATTATTGGCCTACTCTCAATAACGATTGCTACGAATATGTTAAGCGTTGTGTTATGTGTCAACAACACGCCAACCTTCAACATACTCCTAGCCACCCCCTACAGGTCACCTGAGATCTTTGGCCTTTCTCACAATGGGGTTTAGACCTTATTGGTGAGATTCACCCGTCCTCTTCGCAACGTCACCGATGGATTATCACAGCAACCGAATATTACACAAAATGGGTGGAGGCTATTCCACTCATTTCAACCAAAAAAGAAAAAATTGTAGAGTTCATTAACCACCACATTATCTGTCGTTTTGGTGTTCCTCATCGCCTGATAACAGATAATGGAAAATCTTTCAAAAATAAGTTATTGCAAGACCTTTGTGACAACTTTGGTATTAAACTTAGCTTCTCATCACCCTACTATCCACAAGCAAATGGTCAGGCTGAATCTTCTAATAAAACCCTAACCAAAATCCTCATGAAAGTTGTCAATGAATCCGGAAGAAATTGGCACGATCACATCCCCTTTGCCCTTTGGGCTTATCGTACTAGCATTCGTACCTCTACTAATGCTACACCTTTTTCTTTGGTATATGGTACCGAGGCTGTCTTGCCTCTCGAAATACAAATACCCTCCCTCGAATATCTCTTGGGATATTCTCACCAGCGATGATTTCCGCGAGCGGTTAGCCCAATTGGAGCTTCTTGGCGACGTCGTCTTACAGCTCTCGATCACCTTCAAATCTACCAAAAACGTATCAAGCGTGCTTATGATAAGCGACTTCATGAGCGTACCTTTAAGGTTGGTGATCTTGTCCTCAAAGAGAATCAACATGTAACCAAACTAGAAAAGAGCAAACGTGGAAAATTTGCTCCTAATTGGATCGGGCCTTATATAATCACTCACACTTATGGATCAGGCACTTATCGTTTAGCTTAAGCAATGGTAAACTGAGCACTGAACCCCTTAATGCCTTGCATCTTCGATCATTCTCTTGTTGAATTTGGTGTTATATCACTTCTTATCTACCTCTTTGCTCGTCCCTTGAGCTCATTTACAGCTACATACACTTTGTTTCCTACATCTCCAAATAAAATCAAGCTCACTTCTCACCTCCCCTCAATGATGCCTTCCCCTTTTTAGTCTAGTCCATGACTTTAAAGTCTTAAAATAACACCTTCTTATGGGATTTTCTTGAGTCAAACTTCCTACCAAACTAGATGCTTCACGCCAAAAGAACATCTAGCTATCTAAATTATATATAGACTGCTCCCTTGAAGGACAGCTATATGCCAAATTATTGCTGCTATTATATATAGACTGCTCCCCCGAAGGACAGCTATGCACTAAAATCATATCTGCTACTATAAATAGACTGCTCCCTCGAAGGACAGCTATACACAGTCAGCCTTTATCAGAAGCTTCTCGCATGGATCAGCTTTGTGAAGACCTCAAGAATAGCACAATCAATATCCCTTGTAGACTTCCCGCATCGATCAGTCTATATTCAGTAAAATAAAAGCCTCATTCAAAAGAACTTTTTGGGTCATGGACTTGTCTATTTAGGGTAGGTTCTCTTTCGTCAGAACACTCACTTTGTAATAAGTTCTCCGTACCTCAACTATACCATTCACCTCACCTCACCATTTGTTTCAACTCAAGGGACGTGACGTACACCTGATATGTTGTGATCATACAACTCTTTTCACCTATTGACTTCTCGTCTATGCACCGGTACCTAGGGCTTCAAGTTCGTTCTATGTTGTGTGGTTTGTTTTGCTCTGTTCACCTGCGGAGCACTCTTTCCTCTTTGCCTTGCATCTAGGATTGTGTGTTGATCTTAATCAGGACATGATTCCCTACCACTTGGGTAGGCTAACTTTCGCTTCCCTTATACCTTTTACAACATCACCAATTCATTACCAACACCATCAACCTTACCTTACCAATATTACTATCAATACTTTTACCAACCAACCAATCGCCTAACCATACCTAAATTGCCTGAATTCACCTCTCCACTGATCCTAAGAACTACATCGATCGATCGAGGCCCCTCCTTGCTTTGTGCGATGGGCTATGTAGGCGCACTTCGGAGACATGGGGTCTCCCAGGTTAGCTCGACCATCCCCTACCATAACCTATCATGTGTAGTAAATATAAACATTTTTTGTGTATTTCTATTTCATCACATTCCTCTTTATCCTTTTTTCAAAACACCGAAAATCAAAACACAAACATTCTTATTATTATCGTAACTCAAATCAACATACATATTCAGCTTTATTTAGATGTTAAACACATACATCTTCTCTATCATCGACACGCAGGTCGGCATCCTTATTTATTCTTATACCTTGCTAACATTTACTTAGACCCTCACGCCTCATCCCGAACTAGGGGATGATCGTGATCGACGACGCCGCTCACCAGGCCTCTCTGTCCTCAACGGTACCACGGCTATTGGTACCGCCCACTGATCTGCTAATCTCTCCTGTAACATATGAATACGCTCCCTCGCATGGAGGAATCCAGCCTCTAATCCCTGTGCTCGTGACTCCGCAACCACTAACAATCCTCTTGTCTCATTCACCTGCGTTTGGAGCTGCTGCACTAAACTCTGCAGACGATCTCTCTCTGCTGTAATCCTAGCTATGTCAGGACGATCACGTACACCTCGCAGTTCTGCTACCCACCATAACCTATAGGCCTCTGTCGTTCCTGCATCCATTACACTGCGATCGGCTGCTATCTCCTCTGGCCCTTCTGGAGGTGTTGGCTGGGGAGGTGAGAATGCTGCCTCGGCGTCGATCCTCATATATGGTCTATAAGCCTGCGGTATGTCTTGCACCAATCCAAATTGTCACCGCACGCGATCTAGAGGAATCCTCTCATACTCACCTGGCCTGTGCCCTGCGATCCACCTCAATCGCTCTACACCCCTCAACTCCTCAGCTATATTCTCTGTTACCATATAGTTCCCGTAAGGCCTCCAACAGATATCCGCAATCGTCGCCCTCTCCCATACCTGCCTATAATACTCAATGTCACCCGTCACAGCCTGGGATCTTGCCTCTTGTTCTGTCTGGACCCATCGTCTGAACCCCAACCTCTGTACTCCGGTCTCTCCTGACTGGATGGGTCGGCCTATTGGTCGCACACACACAATGTGCTCATAGGCCCAACAGTGTAATAAGTATGAACCATCCAATGTAGTCTGTGATTTCACCTCTGAAGCCCATAAACCCTGTATAGCTCACCAAATATGCGTGCCCATGCAAAAAGTCACGTTCCTTTCTATCATCTCCCAAATAACACACATCAATGCCTTTGGAAATCTTCCCCCTTCCGCCCTCGGTAATGCATAATACCCTACCGCTATCATTAATATCACTGCTAACCTTGTCTCCTCAGGGTGTGCTGCATACATTATGCCATACGTAAATGTCAAACCTCGCTGTGTCAAATCTCGTGCGTATGGACCAAATACTGCTGTTATCGCTGCCCGCCCCGCGCTAGGCATTGCCTGATATACTGGTGTTCCTATAATCGGGAGTCTCAAAATACGGAACACATCTTCCAATGTCACTGTCATCTCCCCTGTTGGCAGATAGAAGGTATTTGTCTCAGGATTCCATCTCTCAATCAACGCCTGTAACATAGCATGGTTACGTGCGATTCGTGAATAATAGCGGATTCCACTTAACCCCAAACGATTTATCAATGTCCATTCAGCTGGCGTTACATCCGCTCGGATTAAGTGACAACGACCCATTGGTACACTATCATTCATCCTCACCACTGCCTCTGCTGCGTACATCGAAATAACAAACAACCATTCATTCCTCAAATCACCAGGGTTTTCTCAAATTCTAGAAATTCCTACGGCCAGGTATCGTTTACTGACGGGTACCGGTTGAGTAACGATACCGGTTATCCCTAACCGCTATCGGTCACTGTATTAATTACATACACCTTGCCTAAACAACCACCTACGACAATAAATTGCTCGTTTATTCCTTTCTGTCCATACAAACATACCTGAAACCCCTGATTACCTACCCCGTAACACTCACCTCATCTATAACCCTTGCTATCATGTTTTCTTTCTCATATCTACCCACTTAATCTCCCTCTTATTCACAAAACATGCAGAAATCAAATCACAACCAAAACGTTTACCTCTTGGGTTGCAGCAGCTTGCGGTGGCACTTGTCTTCCCTCTCGTCCCTGCCTACTGGATGCTTCTCCTCGTTCTGTCATGATCACCACTCTTTTCAAATTCACCTTTCTACCATCTGAATCTCAGATCGCATTCACTTTCCCTGTCCCTTTTCTTATCACCTAAATCTCTCATGCAATACCCTGTCTCTTTTCTCCTTATCACTCAAATCTCTCATTCAAATACTTGTCCCAGTCGTCAAAAAGCGTCGCGTTCGCGTATTTAACTTCTTGCATGGCTCTCAAAATTAGAACTTAAGTTGCCACCCTAGCTTTTCTATTTTTAGAAAAGCTCATCCCTAAATAACCGGTATCGGTTATATGACCGATATCGGTCTATCAGCTACCGACATCGGTTCCCTAACCGATATCGGTTACACACCTGCCTTTTTGAAACATGGTTCTTTTCTTCATTTTTTACCTAATTTTTGTCGCGCCCGCCTCTTTTCCTGCATCTCATCACCATTATCCATATTTGTCCATCCACCACACATATCATTACAATTTCATTAACATCATCTATTTTACAAAAACAAACAAGCCATCAACTAAGGATACCAAAACAAAACAAAACAAAACAAAAAACTATCTATCTATACATCATTTGGATCCAACTCATCAGATACATATATAACAATGTCCCAAAACCAGCACCAAAACATGCAACATTTCATCATATAACATGTCATCCATATATACGTGCAAAAGACATCAACATCATCCATATATCAACATGTCAATTAAACTCATCATACATTCTATATCACAAACCATTGACGAAATACTTAAAAACATTTTAAACACTACATGTGGATCAAAACATCATCTCTATATATATATACAAGTTTCAAATATACAATGTGCCCTGCATCGGGGCCTCTGTGATCTCATCATCCAACAAAGCCGGCACGCAGGCCGCAATAACTATCAAGCATCTCGACTCGGCTCGCAGGCCGGTCCCTCATATCAAAAATATACTCGGCTCGCAGGCCGGTATCAACTGTACAACCCGTACTCGGCTCGCAGGCCGGTCTATAATGAATCAATAAATGAATAAATGTAGGCACGCAGGCCTCTATCAACACAACCGGTTCGCAGACCGGTGCCCATGTCCAATATACAAATGTGCAGGGACCCCTCAGCTCTCTCCACCTCCCTCTGCCTGTCTGCCTGCTGGTCCCTGTCCTGCCTCCCGCCTCCTACCTGTAACAGACACACCGGCTGTGGCTGCACCTCCCTGCGATCTCTGACTATGCGAGGTCTCTGCTCGGTGTGCCGCATATGGCTGATACTCAGCTCCGGTACTATCAAGAACATCCTGATAGTACCGGGCCTCCGCTCTCGCCTCCATATATCTGTCCCGTGCCACCGTAGGTACTGGGGCTGGTCCCGGACTCCTACTGCCCGTACCCCACATGCTGCACAGGGCATGGCTGTGTGCCATGCTTGGTGGTGGTGGTGGTATCATGCACATGCTGGGGGCTGTGGTGTGCTGCTTGCTGGTGGTGGTATACATGCACATGCTGCAGGGGTGTGTGGTGTGCATGCTATGGTGGTGGTGGTGCACATGCTGTGCACATGCTGCTGCGCTGGGCTAGCTGCCCCTGTAGGACACCTATGTACGTGCTGTGCGTGACCATTTGCCCTGTAATAATAACTGCACTTTGGCCCCAGCTGATCTCGCTCTGCTTATCACTCTGACCAGTCATGGTGTGCATGCGCGGTCTTATCTAGTGCTCTCGACCACCCACCAAACCATGTATGCTCCGTCTGACAGCGGCATCATCTACACCATCATCTGCCGGCCTCTCAGCAGCCCAATCTGGATCCACGGGCTGTGGTGCAGGCAGTGGGGCCTCTACATCATCCCTCCTGTACTGAGGGAAGGGAGGTGGCTCGTCCTGTCGCAGCCCCATCTGCCTGCGTACCCTCTCTAGGGGTATCCTCTCGTACTCTCCCGGCCTCCGTCCTGCTTTATCCGAGAAAGTGTCTTGGATCCGGTAAGCTGTACTCGGCCTCCTGCGTGGGGTGATGACCTCTGTAAGGTCTCCATCGATATCTACCCTTTGTCGGGCCCTCTAACAAATGTCATAATAGGTGACATCCCACCTGCAAGCCTGCTCGTGGCTGCCCCACGACCCCCAACCACCTCTGAAAGCCGTATCTGTATATGACCTGTGGCCCTGGCTGCTGAGGTAACCCTACTGGTCTGATGCATATGATGTGCTCATATGCCCAACAGTGAAGTAAAAATGTAGAGCAAATCCCAAATCGCCTCATCCGTGATAGCCCCATAGCTCCTGTATAAGCTGCACCGGGTATCTTTGGTGCCCAAGCGTAACAGGTGTGCTCCTCCACCATCTCAAGCAGCACCCCCATCAATGCACGTGGAAAGCGGCCTCCCTCTGAGTCCGGGAGGGCGAAGCAGGTGATCCCGATCATCATCAGCACGGCAAGCCGTGTCTCATGTCGGTGCGCACGGTACATATCACCATACCCGATACTCGCGCTGTGATAGGTAAGTAGCGCGGCTGCATCTCCAAAAACCTGTAGGATGCTGTCCATGGCCGTCTCAGAATCTACCTGGAAGACTGCCTCTCCCTCGATCGGCAGTCGAAGGATGCGATACACATCCTCCAATGTGATAGTCATCTCCCGGTCGGAGATGGAACACATTGGTTGGGATCCCATCTCTCGATGAGGGCAACCATCAAGCTATGATCTCTATCGATCGCTCTATATCGTTTGGACTCCTGCGAGTCCCACCTCGCTCATGCGCATGATGCCCATGCGCTGCGGACACATGTGGTCGCATCCGCACCCGACAGCGGGGGCATCTGTCCCGCATCGTCAGCTGGCTGGCGCGTGCTGCAAAACCACCCACACATTAGCTCTACTCTTTACAACAATAACACCACCCTCTACACCCCTTTTCTTCTCCACCTAGCCACACCACGACTCTCTACAACACCCCCTTTACCCCTATTCTCTCTCTGCTATTCGCCTCCCTCTTCTACCCAAAACAACCCCCACCCCAAACACCCCATCCCACCCAAACAACACCTAACCCACAAAACCAAAATTCAACACAAAACAATAAAAAAAAAAAAAAAAAAAAAAAACCTAACAACCACTACGGACCGGTACCGGTCCCCAATAACCGACCGCGGCCCTCTTCCCACCGACGCCGGTCAACTACCGACCGACACCGGCCAAACACAAAGAACCCCCTCCCTGGATTTTTCGGCCGATGCGGTCGAGTCATTGCAGCCATCGACATCGATCGTTTATAATTTCCGGGCCGAACCCCATGCGGCCCCCACCTCCATTTTTTCATCTTTTTACCTACATACCCACCCAAACACCCTAAAAATCTACCCACCCAGCCGCCTTGGCTTATTTCACCTATCTACCCTCTCCCTTTTTCGAATTATTTCCATTTTTCTAATTATTTCCTAAAACATGTAAATTCCTACCCAAACCCCCAATCTAGCTTAATAACATCAACTAAACACAATGAGGGGTTTCGAACCTACCCGTACGATGACACGTCGTCGTGGTGGGATGGGTGGTGGTAGTCCAGCTCCTCCTGCTCCTCTGGCTGTGCCATGGCTCCAAATGTCCTCTTACGGGTCCTCGGCCAATCACTCTTGCCTCCTCCTCACTCGGGCCCGCTACTGACTCACTCCTCCTCGGTCAAATAGTGCCACCTCACGCACCAAATGCACCAATCACTATTCCACCTCGAGACACCCCAAAATCGGTTTTCAAATTAGAAATGTGATGATGACCGGTATATTTTTTCTTTTTATAGGTTTTTAACATAGAACGAAACTGGTCACATCGTGCCCTAAGGAACCGGCATCGGTTACCTAGCAGTACCGTCATAGATAACCGATATCGGTTTTTCTTTATTCACCCAACTTTTTGCCCTTATTCTACTACTTTCTCTTTCCCACCACATTGCCTTTCTCCCAATATCGCCTATATATCCACCTTTTGCTCTGAACACCATTTGTTCACTTCATCGGCCCAGACCTCAGGGCCTCGACCAACCTCCGGCCCGACCCCCCCAAGGACCCAGGCCTCGACCTGACCTAACCATTTGGCCCGACCCAAGGCCTCGACCTACTATCCGGCCCGCCCAGGCCTCGACCCACCATTTGGCCCGGCCCAGAGGCCTCACCCTACCCATCCATTGGCCCGACCCGAGGCCTCGCCCTACCATTTGGCCCGACCAGGCCTCGCCCCTACCCATTTGGCCCGACCCAGGCCTCGCCCTACCATCCAGGCCCGACCCAGGCCTCCCCACCCAGGACCTCCCCCCTAACCCATTTGGCCCGACCCAAGGCCTCGCCCCCGACCCATCCGGCCCGACCCAAGGCCTCACCCTAACCATTTGGCCCCCGACCCAGGCCCTTCCCATTTGGCCCCCGACCCATTTGGCCCGCCCAAGGCCATCCCCAACCATCCGGCCCGACCCAGGCCTCACCCCTACCCATTTGGCCCGACCCAGGCCACCCATACCCATCCCAGGCCAGGCCTTGGCCATTTGGCTGACCAAGGCCGTACCACTTCCATACCTTACCCTTCATCACCCACATATACACTCTCTTATCCACCCATCCTGTAGTTTTTGTCCATCGAGCTCACTGTTCGTGTTTTAGCATAATTAGGGTCCTTGACTTGATCGTCGACCAACTTTGCCTAGACCTGAGCCGTGACGTTTATCTCAACCAAACCAACCATTTGAGTGCTTGCCGAACATGCCTAAGCGTTCTGTACCTTACATTATATACCACAGGAGCTACTTCCTATGCCTTGGATACCGGATTATATCACCCTTGTTTGGATAAACTATCGACCTTTGCTATACATTCTTTGGTTTGCTCGTCAAATCATGTACCCTAGTCGCACTATTGCATTTCAACATCGTCTGCTGCCTTGGACCTACCCCACCACCTTACCATCCTCTCTACTGACATGTACCCTTTATCAACCCTATCCACTGATTTCCCGTTCACTCAATCGTGATAGATTTGAGGGGATTACCTATATCCTTATACGGGAGAAACCACTTCATATTATTGTCATGTGACTTTCTGAAACAAGCTACCACGACAATAAGGGGCTAATGTAGACACCAAATTCATGTCTTACGACCCCTTGTGACCCGCATCCCATTTCATGACCTAACCTCATTACCTAAACCTTACACAATTATTTATTAATTACCTTGTAATTGATAAATCCCCATCACCTCACCTACCACCTCATTTTGCCACCTCATCATGACCTAGCCCTAATCCTAAACTAACCTAATTAAGACCTAAAACTTGGTCTACACCTACACCCATGACTAATGACCCCTTTCTAGCACCCAAAACCGACCTTCTAGTCACTTGACCAAGCCCATGACTAATCTCTCGGGAGAAAAGCGGGGAAGGTGGGCTATTTTACTAAAAATAGCCTACTTTTTCCTTACCGATGCCGGTTCCTACTCGACCGCCGTCGGTTACGTAACCGCCATCGGTTCCCTGTAAATGGCCTCCCCAAACCAAAAACAAAGGATCGGAATTTCATTTTGGATCAGGGTCGAAGGATTTTTGAATCAACAGAGATCATTTGGGAGTGATCAAGAGTCAGATCTTCACTTGGCCAGAGCGAGGCAGTGGAAAAACCAGAAGAGTTTGCAGCAAAGGAGATCAACTTGCATCTTCGTCAAAAACCAGTAAGTCACATCTTGCATGTCCTCTGTTATAACATTTCTTATGCTTTTTGAATCACAGTCCTCATAAATCCATTCCTGAATCCACTACCCAGTGTGCCATTGCATCTAACTATCATTCTTTTACCTCTCATCACCTCATTTCCTAATATCACCCATAAAACCAGCCTTACAAACAACATAGTTACCCTACAGCACAACCACCCCACAAAACAACCAACCTACAGATCCTAAACCCTACCGACATCGGTTACACAGTGGCGGTATCGGTTATCGACTGACTGACTGAAAATCAGCCTTTCCCTACCCGTTTCAACAAAATAATTTAATTGATATTTTACAGTCTTTTGTGTTGATTCATATTAGCGAGAAGCCACCTTGAAAGGAAGTTTTATATTTCTGGCCCAGGCGAGTTCCCTCATTATTGTCTAATCAAAATCGTGGTCTTGTGTTCTTATTTGCGGGTAGTCCTTCCAGAGACAAAAGGAGTTCTTCGCGATCAACTTTGATCTTTCTCTGCATGATCGCGCACACCATCTCGGCGTTCAACAGGTATTCCTCCTTTATCCTCCCTAGTTTTCCTCCTAAATAAATGACCTACTAACCTTATCTGTTTCTAAAAGGAATGATAATTATGCTATAGCTTACCATATGATTCCTCCTCCCCTCCCTTTCATCGGTAGTTTCCATTGTTGAATCCTATGAAATGGGAACTTACGTTGAATATTTGAAAGAACATCTTGACTTTACAATACGCAGTGTTATGCTTCCATGACCATTGTCGATCTTCATAATTTCAAAAGAGAGGGAGACCCTAATGCTCATATCAAGGCCTGCACCACTTCAATTAGAGAATTACTCCCATGGGATTCGTTTATGGTTAAGATATTTCTAAATACCCTTGAATGGATTACTTTGGATTGGTGTTATTGAATCCCCGAGGCTTCAATATACTCATTTAAATAACTCATGTATAAGTTAATCAAATCCTTTGACATGAACAAGTTGTTACAAATGATGATCATGGAATTTTTACACATTAAATAGGACAAAAAGGAATTTATTTTTCACTTCATTCAGAGGTGGAATCAAGTCCTTTATTATTCCATAAGAACACCCAATATGGATCAAACAGAAAAATGTGACCTCTTTCTCCACTCAATTTACTAAGAAACTAAGGAGCAAGTGTAACAATTCCCACTTCGTAGCTATGAGAAAGTATTAGAGGCGTGCTTCACATTGATCAAGTTACTTCTTGATATTGGTTGAAATAAATATAGACCTAATGGGAGTTTAGTAACCTCTAACCATGTTGGGTTTCAGAATGGAACATGGGTTGAAACCATAGTCAGGGGAAAACAAGTCCCTCCTCTTTAATGGGAGAGGTTCCCTTATTGAAAGCTGGAAAAACAAATGTACAAATCTACAACTATCAATGTTTGGATCCTGGTATCTAGGTTTGTTTTCATACTCAAAAGATTATCAATCAGAAAGAATGGAAGAATAAAGAGATGGGAGAAGGAAGAAAAAATAGTGCTTTTGGGAAATATAGATAGAAAAGTATCTCCCTACTCACATTGAACCAAGAAAATATAGAAAATGATCAATTACTTCACCACCAATGAAAATATGCAGAAACAAAGTTCTAAAGATTACACAAACTAGAACACAATGTTTTTCTTCGAATGCAAAGACAAATGATCCATTGAATCGAGCAAGGAGAGAGAAAGATATAACAGAGGAAAATGAGAAAGAAAGCTTTTGTATTGAATTACTTCAGAATTTACAACCTTCCTAGAAAACCAAAATCCTCTTTTTCGTGGCCAAAACCATGTTCTTATAACAATGTGGGTACATCCATACTTTGTCCCCAAGAAAAGATTATCCAAAAGGAATAATGTTTGTTGCAGATCTACTTTTTGAAAGTGACATGAAACAAACACACACATGAAAACTAGAGGTTCAAAAAGGTGAATATTTCATCAGTTTGAGCATGATTACTTTAGCAGGGGGCATCTCATGATTTTCTTATTCATGTGGTCCTACCATTTCCACCTTTTAACCACTTTCATAGTACTCAAGTGCTTACTGGTAAATTTCCTCCTTTTTATTGCGTATGCCTAATAAACTCCATTTTCTAAAAATCAAATTTTATATTCCTTTAAAATTATCGATTTGGCTCCATAATAAACCAAAAATGCATCTCATGGAGAAACAACAAGAATACAGAGAAAAATAATGAAGAATGATCCATTTTTGTGTTTTGTAGAGCTCTGGTTTGTTAATGGCGTCAAAAACTAGATGAGTGCATTTGGCTATCTTTTCCCCCTTTTACCTTCAAATTTAGACCCTACACATGGCAAGATCCAAGTAACAACGACCCTAGGGGAGAAATCTACATTTCCTAACATTTGGGAGAAAAAGCATGATTTCTCATTTTGCTCCACCCTTCGCAGCTCCGCCAAAGGCTAGACACATGGTGCCATCTGAGTGGCTAAGGAAATGCGGTTCAAATTTTCCATTTAAACTCTTTTTAACAAAAATCTCAAATTCTCAAAAAGCTCCGTCATCCCACTTTGAATTTTCAACGTGAATGTGTGGCATACCTTGAATAGAAAAGGGGTCGCATCTCAATTTGAAACATTTTAACCATTTGGTGAAAAATGCTCAAATTCTCAATTTCCTCCGTAGGTCTGCTATTTTAATTTCATTTTCCAACATGTGGCATCACCGACTAGTTACGTTGGTGTGTTTCACTTTTATACTTTATGTATTTTGAAAAGGGGAAAAATTCCAATTTTTCCCCCAAAATTCCATGCCCCCGCCATTGAATTTTCAACGTAGACCATGTGTCTTTTTCTAATTTGATGTGAGCCTCAACTTAGAAATTATCGCTTCATGAGTGGGGCCATTGGCCATTTTTATAACTTTTCACCCTTTGTGGAAACAAGGCTAAAATTCCTAAATTCCTCTACCGGTCCGTTAAAGTGCATATGGACTGAAAAATGGCCATGTGTCCCTATTTCATTCTTCAACACATGACATCACCTGATTGGTTGCGAGGATGTGCTTCACTTTTTATCTGTTTTGAAAGGGGAAAAAGATCCAACTTTTCCCCTGAAAGTCCATGCCTCCGCCATTGACTTTTCAATGTAGGCCATGTGTCCCTTTCGATCCACTGCTAGGATGTGGGTCATTTTAGAAATTTTCAGCCTTTTGCTGTAATGACTTAGAGAATAAAATGGATCCATTTCCACCGAACTTCTGCTAAAAATGCTCCAACAATCGGGGACCCATGGGGATGCGGGAAAATCTAACATTTTTTTCAAAAATCACCAAAAGTGATAAGTTAAAAAAGGAACCCGTCCGCCACATCTAATGAGAAACAAACATGTAGCTTCACCTTTTCAAGAAATAATTTGATGGGGAAAAGAATGTAGGAAGTTGCAGGAAATGGGAAAATGCCATTTTCACTCCCAATGAAGAATTCATTTCTTTGCAAAAGGTTAAAAATGAAATATGCAAGGTCCCACACATTCTAAATGCATAAAGGAAGAACTAAAATCATTTCCCATCCATTAAAAATAGGTAAAATGTTTTAACAATAGTGGACTGAGGAAATTTTGATTTAAAATGTCATGGGAAATGAAAACGAGCATATGAGGAGTTTAAAACATGAATTTCTTCTATGGAAGGGCTCTAATTTTCATGAAATTAGATTCAAAAGGGTGGGGAAAATTGAGAGGACAACAGCTAGCTCCTTCAGGGATGATTTGGCAGAGGAAAGAGGCAAAATCAAGAACCTTAGAGAATTATGGGTAATCAGATCGAACCAATGCCTTATCCAATGGGAAACGGAGTAAAAAAGAAGCAACACCAACATAGAAGAGAACACAGAAAGGAAACCAACTGAAACAAAAACAAGGAAAGCAAAATGCTATAAAAATTATACAAAGGGACCTTTAAAACTCCTAGGTTTTGAACAACTTCAAAAATTTCCCACTATAAGGAAGTGGGAGAGGAGAACCATCCATGTAATCTAGGTAAAAAGAGTTCTCACTTGCAAAATTTCTAATTTTAAAAGGGCCAAGCCAAAGTGAATCAAATTTACCATGGCTACCTCGAGGTTCTTGCCTTTTTTCCCAAAGAATAACATTTTCTCCCACTTGAAAAGTTTTGGGTTTAGCCTTTTTGTCAAATAGAGCTTTTACCTTGAGTTGATGAGCTGATATTTTGTCAACCACTTGTAATATGTCCTCATTCAACTTCTGGAGGTACATAATTCTTTTGTCCAATGAATTGGTAAAGTTTTCATCCTCAATGGCCTTCATCAAATGTAAGGTTGGCAGTTCCAATATCACTGGAAGCTGAGATTCAACTCCATATACCACTTAAAAAGGAGATATTCCAATAGCTCTCTTAGGTGTAATCCTATTTGCCCATAAAGCATCATATAGTTTCTTATGCTAATTCCTATGAGAGTCATTAAAAAGCTTTTGAACAATGGTGACCAAGTTCTTATTAGTTGATTCTTTTTCCTATTCCCTTAGGGATAGTAATCTAAAGAGTAGGCAAGGGAAATGCCATAGCCATAGCAAAAATTCATCATCTCAAAAGAAGAAAAATGGGAAGCATTGTCGGTGATAATCTTGTTTGGTATCCCAAACATTATTAAGATGTGCTCCTTGATGAAGTTACATACTACTTCAGAAGTAGTACTTTTAATTGGAATGGCTTCCACCCACTTGGTGAAATAATCAGTGGCAGTCAAAACATGAGTATGCCCTACACTTGAAGGTGGATTGAGTGTCCCAATGAAGTCCAAACCCCATTGTTGAAAAGGTTCCTCAATCACCACTGGTTTGAGAGGTAAAGCAGCCAATTTCGGTCTTCCAACAAAGGTTTGACATGCTTCACACTTGCCTACCCACTTTGATGCATATTTGAACAAGGTAGGCCAATAATATCTAGCACGAAGGATTTTTTGGGCCATGACAACAAGAGAAATGACCTCCACAGGCCTGGTCATGAAAGGATGAGAACAATTTCTTTTTCTACTCTTTGTCAACACATTTCAAAAACCTTCCATCTATGCCTCATTTGAACAATGCATTTTCCCACAACACATATTGTGCAGACCTTAATTTGATGGCTCTCTTCTCCTTGCACTCAAATGGGATGGAAATTATCCATAAGTAAGAAATTGTGTAATGCCAACATACCATTTGTTAGTTGAGCTGAGGAAAGGAACAACAGGATATCAACTTCCTCCTTGGACAATTTGGCATCATCTCCTTCAGCATTGAGTTCACATAAGCCCTTTCCTCAAACTAGCTTGGTGGGTTTAATGTCAAGATCATAATCCTGAACTTTGGCTACCTAATTGCCTCTCTTGGTTCTAAATTCTTGTTGCGTAAGAATGAATTTAATAGTTATATCAGGAACAAGCATAATAGAATGAGAGTTGAGGATGTAAAAATGAAATTGCTTCACAACTTTGACCACTATAAAAGCATGTTTCTCCATCACGGTGTAGTTCAGCTCATTGGATTTTACAATATAACTCATGAATGCTATGGGGATTTCATGACCTTCAACATTCTCCTGGGTTAACACAATAGCTAGAGTACTTTCAGTAGCATAACAATAGATAATGAAGTCCTTGTTATAATCAGGGCATGCCAAGATTGCATTTTCTACTATAACTCTCTTGATGTCTTCAAATGCAACCTTTCCTTCGGACCAACTAAAATTATACTTCCCTTTCATCATATGGGCGATGTTCAAAGTAAGTTAAGAAAAATAATGTATGAATCGTCTTAAGAAGTTGTTCTTTCCAAAGAACGAGTACACACCCTTCTTGCTTGTGGGGAGATGGATCTATTGAATCATCTAGACTCTTTCTAGATAAATATTGATTCCCTTCTTTTAATAATTTTCCCTAAGTGACGCAAAGAAAATTTTCTTGGGATTCAGGAGATTCCATGCTTTCTACACTTTTGGAGGATAGTTTCAAGGTGTTGGAAATGATCAGCTCTAGTTTTTGAAAACACAGTCAGATCATCAAGGTATACAACTATGCATTTTCCCTTAAGACTACCAAAGGCTAGGTCCATTTCCATCTAAAAGGTGGCACCAACATTGATGAGGCCAAAAGGCATTCTCCTGTAAGAAAAGGTTCCCCAAGGAGTGGTAAAGGTAGTCTTATGCTGATCTGTAGCACTCACTTCTACTTTATTATATCCTGAGAACCCATCGAGCATGGACGACATTTCTAAACCTGTAACAACCTACAACACTTGATCCATTATAGGGAGAGGGTAATTATCCTTCAAAGAGGCTTGATTCAAATTCCTAAAATAAAAAAAAATCCAAATCTCACCATTCTTCTTCCTGATAGGCACAATATTAGCAATCCACGTTGAATGGTGAATGGGGAAAATGATCTTAGCCTTCAATAACTTTTGGATCTCTTGAAAGATTGTATAAGAAATTTTAGGGTTATACTACCTTTGCTTTTTCCAGAAGGGCTTGATCCTATGTTTTAGAGGAATGAAATGTTGCATCTCTTTTGGCTAAAAAGCCTTGAGATCATCATAAGAATAGGCAAGAACATCAGAATAAATTTTCAACAGATTAACTACTTTCTTCCTCTCCTCTTGTGTGTGTAGCACTTTCCAATGTCTACCATCATGGGTTCATTAAGAATCCCAATGTTTATCTTTTCATAGTTAGCAGACTGCTGAGATCCTTTGGATTTTTTGGACTTGATGTACCTGTTATGTTTATCAAATAACTCTTTTAAAATTACCATCCCTTTAGGTATCTTATTACCTTTCAGTTTTATGCATCCATCATGATCCATTTCTTCTTCGTTATCTTCTTCATTTGGGGGCACACACTCCCTAGGTAGATTTCCACTTCCTTCAAAGTACACCTAGTCAAAATTATCTCTGAGTTCAAGGAAGGTAAGTAAGTGTTTATCATCATTAAATACTTGCCAATTGTTTGCATTATTAGGCACACTAGGCATATGAATCATCTCAATGGTGAATTTATCTTGGGATAAATCTAGATGAGGGATAAATAGAGACCTCGAGACAGCCAAGGAATCAAACCTGGTGTTTCTTTCCCTTGGCATGGATTCAATTGAAAAGGCATCAAGAAACTCAATGGAATCCTAGAACATATTTCGTAATGTTTCAACCTTCTATTCTTCACTTGAAAAGATCTCTAACCTATTTTACAATCATCTCTACATCTCCACGAGCAAGGAGATTCTTTATCCCCATCTCTTTTTCCATTCTTAAACTGAGGATGAGAGCTTCATAATCATTTGTATTATTTGTGTTTTTTGAATTAGTGCTTGAAAGAGAATGGGTGAATTTTCCTTCGGGAGAAAAAAGCACCACACCAGCTCCAAAACTAGCTGAGGAGAAGCTCCCATCAAATTCCAAAATCCAAACGCCATTAGGATCAAGTAGCACTTCCTTATGATGGTTATCTTTGTCTTGTGACATGATCATGTAGTTACCATGACCAATGTCCTCATAAAGTATTTGTGCCTTTGGGTCATCTATTTTTTGCATAATATATTCAGTTTGTTTCTCAGGTAGTAGCTTCTTCATTTTCCCATTCACTGGAATAAGAGCATGTGACCAATCCATCATGATTTATCCTCCAACATCTTTGCAAAAATTTCTACTCAGTAGCATGCCGTAGGAAGGGGGAATATCATCTACCAAAATGGTGGCTAAAACTCTCTTCTCTAGAAAAGAAGCAAAGGCTACTTGTGCATCCTTAATCCTTCCAACCAATGGAACTTCTCTATTTTCCATTGAGTAACATGAACCAAAATTATGGGTTAGGGTTAATCCTAGGGCATGAGCTACCTTAGCAGGCATCACATTAGCTGAAGCACTAGAATCAATAACAATATTATTGTGTTTGTGGCCAACTATGAGGAGAGTGACATAAAATGGTTTGATATTCTCATCGATGAAGTGACTATTGCCACAAGGATTGTTTGAGATGAAGGAGGAGTGGGAAAGAGACCTTTAGAACTAGGGGATGAAGGCTTGAATTTGTATTTTACAAAGTCTACCATCTTAGTAAAAGGCCTTGGGATGTGTTTGGTAGAATTTGACTTCGAGATCTGGATCTTAGTTTTCTTGAGATTGTCAATAATGTCAAAAGAGCCAAAGGTAGATGGAGCATAATTTATAGGAGTAGATGAAACTTTTGACTTATCAAATCTATCATTTGAAGAGAAATATTTAGGAGAAGAAACATAGGAGGAAGGAACAACGGAACTTACCCCGGGTGTGGAAGAAGTTGGAATAGGAACTCCTCTCCTTAGAATCACTAGAATGACCATAGGAGGATTCTTAGATCTTTTAGTAGGCTACACAAATTTATCCTTCTTGTTGGCTTGCTCACGAATCATGATAGCATATGTTTCATTTTTCATCTCTGCAACTCTTTCTCTATAATCATCCTCTTCATGTATACCTTCAAAGTGGTGAGAAAATGGACATGAGATTCACTCAACTCTTCTAATTCTTCATCATTTTCCTCTTCATGTTGTTCAGATATTTCATCCTCCTCCTCATCATCATGATCTAGCACTTCACATGTTGCATTGACTAGAACTTTAATAGGTGGGCCTTCCATTGCCAATCTGGTCGAGGAGAGGGTAACCAATTCCTGGGCTGAAAGTTCTTCCTAGGAACATCCCGATAAGGAGCATGTTTGGGCTAACTAATTATTGAGAGCAATAAGATCATTAGCAAGTTTCGTACTAACTAATGTGCATTATCTCCAAGAGAATTTGTGGAAGAAATAGATGCTTTGGATTTGGATGATTCTCTCCTTAGCTTGCCGGACATGATCGATCATCTTCAACACCGAAAAAATATTTGATCAACATCTAAAGTGGAAATATTAGCTCTTCTAAGTGCATATCTCACTTTAGGAAGTTGGAAATTAAGGAAGAAACATATTTGAATCTGATCCACATGGAATGTGTTTTGTGGGATATTGTTAACTAGTGTGTTGAATTTGACATTGAATTCCCTCATCGGATCATGTGACTCTTTCTTGATTTGAGAAATTTGGGCCAAGAGGACATGTACATCCTCAACAGTTTGAAACGCTGCTCAAACTGGGTCATCATGGTGTTCCAATTGGTGATGGATCCAACAAGGAAATGATAGAACCAATTAGCAGCATTGTCTTGCAATGTCTCCAAAAAAATCTAACATAGATATCCTCATGTTCAACTCGAGAAACCACAAGAAACAATGAAGGCTGCAATATGCTCATCTGGATGAACCTTTCCATCACCTCTAAATTTAGGGAAATTCTTTCTATTGCCTCTAGGAAATTCATGTAATGGCTAGGGAAGAGCAAGAGGCCCAACCCTTTGGCCCTAAGGCACAAGAGCTGCCATCCTTAGAAAGATTTTTGGAGAGGAACTGAAACACCCACGAGAATCAAAACATGCAAATTAGGACTGATTTGATCTTGAGGGATGTCACTCCCGAGAAGTTTTGTCTCTAGCATGAGGAGTGCTTGCATATCTAGTTCTGTTATTTTTCTCGATGAAGGGAGAGAGAAAGCTTAATGATCTAGAAGTTGGAAATGAGGGTCTTCTTCCCCAAGGGTTCTTCTACCCAGGGTGTATCTTGGAGTCACCATATCAAAGATGATCAAGAAGTTGTTATTCAAAAATTGGAATCCATTTGCAATGAATTTCCCAACAGAGTCACCAAAAACAGTTAGGTTTCAAAATGGAACATGGTTTGAAACCATAGTCATGGGACAATAAGTCCCTCCTCTTTAATGGGAGAGGTTCCCTTATTGAAATCTAGAAAAACAAATGTACAAATCTACAACTATCAATGTTTGGATCCTGGTATCTTGGTTTGTTTTCATACTCAAAATATTATCAATCAGAAGGAATGGAAGAATAAAGAGATGGGAGAAGGAATAAAACAACAATTCTTTTGGGAAATATAGATAACAGAGTATCTCCCTACTCACATTGAACCAAGAAAATATATAAAAGGATCAATTACTTCACCACCGATGCAAATTTGTAGACACAAAGTTCTAAATATTACATAGACCAGAACACAAAGTTTATTCTGAATGTAAAGACAAATTATGGATTGAATCAAGCAAGGAGAGAGAAAGATATAACAGAGTAAAATGAGAAAGAAAGCTTCATATTGAATTACTTCAGAATTTACAACCTTCCTAGAAAACTAATCATCTTTTTGTGGCCAAAACAATGTTCTTATAAAAATCTGGTACATCCATACTTTGTCTCCAAGAAAAGAATATCCAAAAGGAATAATGTTTATTGCAGATCTGCTTTTCGAAAGCGACATGAAACAAATTCACTCATGAAAACTAGAGGTCCAAAAAGGTGAATATTTCGTCAGGTTCGAGCATGATTAATTTAGCAAGGGGAATCTCATGATTTTCTTCTTCATGTGGTCATGTCAATTCCACCTTTAACTACTTTCATAACACTTAAGTGCTTACTAGTAAATTTTCCTCCTTTTATTGTGTTTCCCGATAAACTCCATTTTCTCGATAATAAAACTTTATATTCCTTTAAAATTATCAATTTGGCTCCAAAATAAACAAAAAATGCATCTCATGGAGAAACAACAAGAATATAGAGAAAAATAATGAAGAATGATCCATTTTTGCATGTTACAGAGCTCTGGTTCGTTAATGGTGTCAAAAAATAGATGAGTGAATTTGGATATCTTTTCCCCTTTTACCTTCAAATTTGGACGCTAAACGTGGAAAGATCCAAGAAATGACTGCCCTAGGGGAGAAATATACATTTCCTGACATTTGGGAGAAAAAGCGTGATTTCTCATTTTTCTCCGCCTCCGTAGCTTTGCCAAAGGCTGGACACGTGGCACCATCTGAGTGGCTAAGGAAATGCAGTTCAAATCTACCATTTAAAATATTTTTAACAAAAGCTCAAATTCTCAAAAACCTCCACCGCCCGCTTTGACTTTTCAACGTGAACGCGTGGCACACCTTGATCTGGAAAAGGGGTCATGGCTCAATTTGCAACATTTTAACCCTTTGGTGAAAAAGGCTCAAATTCTCAATTTCCTCCATAGACGATTGTTCTGATTTCATTCTTCAACACGTGGCATCACCTAACTAGTTGCGGGGGTGTGTTTCACTTTTATACTTTATGTATTTTGAAAAGGGGAAAATTCCAAACTTTCCCCCAAAAGTCCATGCCCCCACCATTGAATTTTCAACGTAGGCCACGTGTCTCTTTCTAATTTGCTGCGGGCCTCAACTTAGAAATTATCCCTTCACATGAGCAGGTCCGTGGATATTTTAGAACTTTTCACCCTTTGTGGAAACAAGGCTAAAATTCCTAAAGTCCTCTGCCGGTCCACCAAAGCACATATGGACTGAAAAACAGCCATGTGTCCCTATTTCATTCTTCAACACGTGACATCACCTAATTGGTTGTAGGGATGTGCTTCACTTTTTATCTATTTTGAAAGGGGAAAATATCCAAAATTTCTCTAAAATTCCATGCCTCTGCCGTTGACTTTTCAACGTAGGCCATGTGTCCCTTTCACTCTATTATGGGGATGCAGGTCATTTTAGAACTTTTCTCCCTTTCTCTACAATGCCTTAGAGAATAAAATGGATCCATCGCCCCGAAACTTCCGCTAAAACTACTCCAGCCAATCAGGGACCCACGGGGATGTGGGGAAAATATGACATTTTTTCCAAAATCACCAAAAGTGATAAGTTCAAAAAGGAACCCGTCCGGCTGCATCCAATGAGAAAAAAATGCATAGCTTCACCTTTCCGAAGAAATAATTTGATGGGGAAAAGAATGTAGGAAGTTGTAGGAAACAAGAAAACACCATTTTCACTCTCGATGAAGAATTTCTTTCTCTGCAAAAGGTTAAAAATGAAAGATGCAAGGTCCCACACATTCCAAACATGTAAAGGGAGAACTAAAATCATTTCCCATCCATTAAAAATGTGTAAAAAAAATTAACGACAACGAGAATGAGGAAATTTAGATTTAAAATGTCATTATAAATGAAAACGAGCATATGAGGAGGAGTTTAAAACATGAATTTATTCTATGACAGGGGCTCAAATTTTCACTAAATTAGATCTGAGAGGGTGGGGAAAATTGAGAGGAAAACAAACCAAAATACCAAAAATATCGAACAACACAAATAATAATCAAAGACCTAAGGTCCTAAATTAAAATCGTAGTGAAACAACATACAATGTAACTAACCAACCAAATAAGCCTAACGTTGTTAACAATGGCAATGTAAAAATAATAATAAGAATATGGGGACCCAAAGGAAAAAAATCTGTCCCTTTTGTTAATGAAGTTGGATTTAAATGTCCTCCCCTTAACAAGTCCAATCCCAAATCCAAAGTTAGTATCGTAATCCTGGACAAGGGGATGAAAACTAAAATTATAATGGTCAATTCCAAAACAACAATTGAAGTAATAACTAGTAAAATAGTCAAAACCAAATGCCAAGGGATTATAATCCCAATTTATATTACAGATTTCATCATGTCATTAGTCATGATGCTCATTCCTATAGGGATTGTAACAAGTTTATTCAGAGACTCCCAAAGGACCAACAACAACTCTTTATTGATATGTTTCTAGAAAACCCTGAAGGGTCCTCCCACCATGGTTATATGGGACCCGTTGCACCCAAAAATTCAAACTTAGGAATCTATCGAGATCCATTTCCCAAGCATCCTGAAAATGAGAAACCAAACCCTCAAAATATGAACAAGGGAATTCATGCATCAACCCACGACCATGAGTCTTCGACTTCGATGAATCTCAACTTTCTACAAATCTTGATCAAAGGAATAAAATAAATATTGTAGGATTGGTTGAACTAGAAATAGAGTCATAAGTCAATACAACAACCCATACTAGAGAATATACATCACAACCTCTCATTATTTATCACTTAGTTCTAAATGACCTACATTTTTCCCTAAGCTTGTGGGAGCATATGGTCTAATTTTAGATCCTAGAAAAACTTGTTACTTTCTCCCACATTTCCTTTCTAGATCTGTTAAATAAATCTCTAGCCCACTGATCTACCTTACTAGAATAATTAGGCCTCAACCATTTTATTCATGTCACACTTCCTCCAGAGGATTAGATCAATCACATTGAATTTGATGTTCACCCCAGGAAAAAATGATTTGGACACATGATTAATTTTGAACATAAGTAAGATGACTTTAGATGTCAAGATCACATGAAGAGGGGATCCCGCACTGTACTTACAAGTGTGGGTTTATAATAATTATGTTAAGAGAGCCATGATTGACGAGGAATCTATAGTAAATATTGTACCCTTATACTTCCTACAAAAAATAGGATATGGGGAAACCAATTGCTCCTCTACTAGGAAAACATTACAAGGATATGACATCCCAAAATATAATTCAATCAAAAAATTGTCCTTCCTATTACCATTTTGATAAATACTATATTAACTGATTTTTACGTTATATATAGAGAAAAAATACAATATGATCCTTGGAAGGCCTTGGATCCATAGAATGAAATTGACTCTTTCTACACTATTTCAAGAGGTCAAGCTCCTTCATTTAGGAAAGGTTTTCATGGCCTAAGATGACCCTAAAAATTTCCACATCCATTTGGATAACATCAAGAATAATATTGGAGTTCATTCACAGTTTGAACTCCCTACGAATAAATTAAACAAACTACCTCCTTTGAAATTTTTGGTTACCACAACAAGTTCTGTTTAGGAAAGCAAATATGATAAACTTAAGGCAATTGAGGGATAAAAATATTGAGGGAAAGGTTTCAATGGTGGAAACTCTATCCACCAAAACAACAATAAAAGTTCTAAAAATATTATAAAAATACTTACCTATCACTCTCCCCTTTGATTCTCAAGGAATCGAAACATTTTTGGGCTAGCCTCTCTCCTTGTAGAGGGATTCACAAAAATTTGAATTGTAGAGGTATTTAAAGTCCAAGATGAATCTCTTAAGAACAAAAGGGTGTATATTTCCTACTATTTATTCAACACTCCATTATGATTGATCCAACTTTTGGTATGATGTAGGGGTAGGGGCGATATTAATTTATTTAGAATTGGAACATCATTTCTTTTACCTTCATGCTGGATTTCAAATATACTAAAAAGGAGTGTAATGTTAATCCTTTTTTTTTGGCCTTATGGTAGGCAAGAGAATGGGAGTTAAAAATATTATATTCCTAGGAGACTCACAACTAAAAACTAGCCAAGTCACATAGGTGTCTAATACTAGATATAAACATCTCTATCTCTATAAGGTTGTTGTGCATGAAATGAAAAATATTTTGATTTCATTTTCATTGATTAAATTCCTAGAGAAATAAACTAGATGACTAATTATATGGCCTCCTCATTCTCCTCTCGATTATGTCCAAATGAGGGTCTAAAATAAATAGAGTTTATTGTCTCTATGAGTACCGAGTCTCTGATTCGAAATATTATGAATATAAGTATATTTCCCCATGTGGAGAATAAATACTAACCCATCACATTGGAATTCAATGAAAATGATGAGGGGATCCTATTTTTTTTTCATGCGTATATCGATCTTCCTCCTACATATCATAAGAAGGTATTTTCCCTCATTCCTTATTCTTCCTCCTAATTTGGGGATAAGACAATGTTCATGCCACAAGATTTGGAATTCTATGAATTTGAGGAAGAACCTTTAGAGCTACCACCATCTTCCCCTAAATTTGAAGAAGGTAATGCCTCCTTTATAGAAGGTATAATTGACATTAACGTTAGAACAGATGATGAACCTAAGATTTTAAAACTTGGGTCTTCATTTTCAACGGAGGAAATTTAAAATCATACCAAATTACTCAAATATCATTCTCAATCCTTTTCATTTATCTAAAAGACATTACAAGAGTTTCTCATGATGTGGTAGTCTATAATTTGGTTAATGAACCCTATTTCAAGCCTATAAAACAAAAAATGAGACCAATGAAGCCAAAATTCACTTTAATGGTCAAAGAGGAAGTGATTAAACTTTTATACGTATGATTTATTAAACTAGTGGATTACTCCTTATGGAAATCCAATATTATCTAGGTACATAATATGAATGGGAAGATAAGGATCTACATTGAATTTAGAGACAAAACAAGATTCTCCTCGGATGATTTCTCACTACCATCTATTGATGTCATCATATATGCAACAACTAGTTATGAGTTGTTTTCCCTCATGGATGGGTTTTTGGGGTATAATCAAATAATAATATATGATGAAGACTAAACAAATACAACCTTCACCACTCATTTGGGAACCTTTTGTTACATGGACATTCCCTTCAGCTTGAAATATGTTAGCACTACTTATCAAAGAGATGTGACTTATACATTTCATGATCTTATTTATAATATTATTGAAATATATGTTTAAGATCTCTTAAAAAAATCTTAAAAGAGAGGAGACCATCCCAAGTTGTTTGGATCATTATTTCACATTTAATTGAGTAAGGTGTAACATTGAACTCCGAGAATTGTGATTTTGGACTGACATGAGGTAATATTTTAGGATACATCATTTCCTTTCCATGGATGTAGACCTATAAACATTTAATGCGATCCTTGAAATGAATCCTCCCATCGATGAATCTAGCATTAGATTTTACCTAGGAAATCTTGGGGCAATCTAAATATTCGTGCCTAATTTTACATATTCCATACAACCCATAAATGAGTTATTAAATAAAACCTATTGAAAAATGTGGACAAAATAGTGCCACAATGCCTTTGAGACATTCATGTTGTTCCTTCTTTCTCTGCCAACACTTATGCCACCCGAATCGATCATCCTGTAATTCTATATTATAGAGTTATGAATGTTTTACTTACATGCATGTTATCACAAGAAGATGACGATGGTCATGAGCATGCCATATATTTCATTAGTCATGTAATCATGGACTATGAAACTTGCTACTTGTAGGAAAAGAGGAATGTTTATATTTTTTTACAACCAAATAGTTGAGACATTATATGCTCAATCAAGAAATGAGGGTGACTTTCAAATATAACTAGTTTCATATAATCCCAACTTAGGAAAAATTATCTAAAAAGTATAATAGGTTTATTCCATTAATGAATGATTTTTATCTTACTCATGTCAACTAGAAATATGTTAAGGGAAAATTTTCACCGAACTAGCTAGTTGAAAATCCCTTTGATTCAGGTGAATTGGTTGATTTATATTTCCCAATGCATTTTCTATATTGATAAATATTTGATTGATTCATTTCTATGGTATTTGGATATAATAAATCACATTATAGACTGGACATACCAAAAAGGATCTCAATAAAGATTTTGAATTCATGTCATATCCTCCAAATACATGGTTATGAAGAATTCTTGTATCGAAAGGCCTTTGAAAGGATATTTCTTAGATGTTTGGATGAGGAAGAAGTAGAAAGAAGGATCTTTGAAGCCCACAATGGAATTTGTGTTGATAATTTTGGAGGGAATTTGTCTTCTTGAAAAAATCATCGATGGGTAATTTTTAGCCCACACTAGAGCATGACATTATGGAGTTTTTGTAGAGATGCCAAAAATTTCAATAATTATTTTAGGCCATACATATCTCGCCCCAATCTCTACAACCTATAATTACACCCTATCCATTCTCCATTGGGGGATTAGATCTAATAGGAAAATTCTCTCCTACATCTACAAATGAACATAACTCCATAATCATGAAAAAAATACTTCACAAAGTGGGTTAAGGCCATGCCTCTAATCACAATCATTGGTTCCATCATAGCCAAATTCATATTGAATCAAATCATTTACATGTATGGTATTCTGTGATTCATTATTTTGGATAATGGCTCCCCATTCAAAAATGATGAGGTGCGTGAATTGTGTGAAAATTTTAAAATATCCCATCATACTACTTCTTTGTACTATATTCAAGCCGTTGGTTGAGACAAGTCTACGAACAAGACCCTCAAGTCCATTCTCTTAAAAATGGTCAAGGAAAATAAAAGAGACTAGAATTTAAAATTATTTCCATCCTTATGGGCATATAGGACTTCAATTCACACGTCAATAGGGGAAACTATTTTTCCTTGGTGTTTAGTATGGAAGTATTTTTATTGCTTGAGATAGATTTACCAAGTATTTGTGTGTTTTTACAAGGAATTTCAGACAAATATGAGTACCAAAATGTATGCTTAACAAATTTAGAGAACATATATGAGAAGAGGCTTAGAGCCGAGAAACACCATCGGGGTTATGCAAATAGAATGTTTCATTATACTCTTTAGCTGCATAGTCTACATCTTTACCATCATTAAATAGGATACAAGTTTTAATTTTAAACCCATAAGGTCTTGTATGTTTCACTTCTGCTATGATTACTCCAGATTCATATACTATCACTTGTAGTCTCTTATAGAAAAATTCTTTCCCTATAAGGTATCTCCATTACAAGAACTTTCTAAGCATTTCACCTAGGTTCTATGTTTTCCCATTTCAATATTCGGTAATGATCCCTCACATATCACTAGTTGTGTGGGATTTAGACTGGGAAGTAGATGTTCCTCCTAATAGATACAAGACGAAATTAGGGAAAAAAAGATTCTTCTTGCAAATAATTACATCTTCCGTTCCTCCTAGTATTTGGTTGTGATATCATTATTCCTACTAGTATAATGAGGCCAAGAGAGGAGTAAAAATCCTAAACTCACCTACACTTTATCCTCGGTGATGAGCCTATGCTTCTTACTAGTGATGTAGGCAAAAGTGTAGGGGTTTAAAAATATATAAAAATAAAATGATCCTTAAAATAAAATAATTGGAAAGTGTTTGAATATAATTCCCAAATAGATGATTTATATGTTCATGCAAGGATAGACAACTATCCTCAAAGTATATTTTACTAATATGTAGACCATTTTTTTTATCAAAGTTTAGTTGAGGTTCATAAGTGTAGGTTGTCTAGAATTTGGATTTGGATTTGGTTGTGAGTTTCCTCAAAAGTCTGTGATTAAAACTTGGGTATATTTTTTATCATCCTAATGCTATCTCTATTTCAATCATGTGTTCCCTTCTTGGATCTTGGTGTTGAGCCCTCACATCTTACTAGTTGTAGAGTCAATAACAGAGTGAGATCTTTATATCATTCTTTCATTCTCAACATGTATTTTTAATGAAATGTAAATTTTCATTATTGTCTAAAAAGTAAATTTCTAGAGTATGATTTAAACCATGTACATAATTTTAAGGAAATAATTATGTTTATCACATTATGTTATTATCCATAACATTCATTTAAAATTGCAAAAACATCAAAAATTCCTAACCATACAAGAGTGCACAAATGAAGTAAACCATACAGTAGACAAATTTGCAAAGGAATGTTGAGCTACACACATACATACAAACATATATATCTTTATGTCATTTTTTTATTGCAATGTCATTGCACTATAGGGAAAGTGTGGTCAAAATGAAGTATGAGCTAAAAATCCAAAAAAATGATGATATATACACAAAATTAGGACCAAATAAATAAAGGAACTTGGCTTATCCGTCTCCACGAGATCCTTGTGAAGTGGAAGGTTGAGGAATCCTAATGTGGCTCTTATGGTGAGGCCTAAGAGGTCAAGAAAAAGAGCCTCTATGTGTAAAATGGTGAGAGTTCTCATGAGAATGTCTAGTAGCAATAGTCCTACTATGTGAGGGTCAATGTAGTCTCTCCCTATCCATGAAATCCTTCACCGCTGCATAAAAATTACATTCTTGGTTCTCAACAAATAAATATCTCCCATTACATGTCAAGCTGGTGTGAAAACATCCATGTGATGGTTAGCCCTTTCTAGAAGTATTAGATCTATCAGTAATGTCTCACGAGATATTCCCATAGGAATAGAAAACAAATCTAGGTTTGTCTTCCTAATGAAATCCTGCTACTCAGTAACAATAGTTAAAAAAGTAATAAAAAAATATTAACATCTAATATAGGAAGTAGAGGAAAACATATAAGTGTAAATACTCACTAGGATCTCTCGATGACTTGATCAAGATCTATCAATTCCTTCACGTCCACTATGAGTCCCTCCTTTATCTCCCCTCCTCTGTCTCCTCATGATAGATGCACTCATCCTCTATGTCCTCCTCATCTCTAGAAGCCTATGGCTCCTCTCCACCATTGTGCTAGTCGGTATGAATCCTCACTTAAACCAAAATATATTTCGGCCTCCTCCTCCTCACTCCTTGTTAGGTATTCTCTAATCTATAAAACTTGGTGAGGTCTAGCTCTAGCTCTGATAAGTGGGTCAGGAGAAACTCTAGGTTTCCCAATTGGAACAATGGAAACTATAACTATCCATTTGAGTTGAACCATGTGGCTGGCCCTCACCTCTCGTGACACCTTTTAACATGGTGCCAACTACAAGAAGAGCATCTAAAAAAGGGTAACCCAAACTACTTGGGAACCCTTATGACTAGATGGATCTCCAACACCATCATAGTTAACTAATTGAGAAGTATATGTGTAGGCACTCAATGTAACCACCTCTCCCCACTATCCCATCATCCCTTGATATGGTTAGGCCACCATATCTATAGTGGTTAATGTCCCTATTCTCCATGGTGTGGCACTAATAGGGACCATATCCACCCATCTATCTAGTTTGATCTCGTAGCATATGATATCCTAATACCCCTCTAGCAGGGACTACTATCTCATATGTCTATGAAATAAATAATGTGGGATGACTAATTGAAGTGGACTTGTTGTTGCGAAATCAGCAAGAGACTCGGATGTTGATCGATTTCTAGTTTGATCATCCTAAGCATCCAGCAGTGATTTCACAACATTGAATCCTCTCCCCAAGTGTGGGACTTGTAAAAATGGGAGAGGAATCTCCAGATTAGAGGCTGGTTCCTCAAACTCCTCCGATCGAGATATATCATTTACAAGCTATACAGAGAGGTTTTCAAATTCAAAATCCTACTCTAAATTCCAAGGGGAAAAAGGTAGGGAATGCAAGAAAATGAAGCTAATGCTAATGAAGTGATGCACCAAAAGAGTTGTAGACACCTGATACTACAATACATACACAATCCACAAGAAAACACAGCACAAAGCATGCACAAATTTCTCAAAATGTAATGAAAGATCAGGAAAACAATGATAGATATATGAAAGGATTGAGGATTTTAATCATAGAACATATATTAACATTTCAAATCCAATACAATGCATTACAGTGATCAAGAGGAAAAAGAGGTGCTGTATTACATGGAAAGGTAAAAATATTCACAAATTCTGCCAAAGAGGAAGAAAAAGGAAAGTTGCAGAGTTGAAAAGTGTCCTCCTTTTCAAAAATAAACGCATTCCGGCTTTTACGGTAATCCACGACCCCAAGAGAGAGAAATTTGGGAAAATGTGGGGGAGAGTCAACCATTAACCAAAACATAATCAAAATAGCATGGGCATTCTTATAGGCCCATCCCTTGACATTTTTAGCCATGCTGGGAAAGAATGCAAGCCATTCTTCATTAAAAATGGTGGTTGAAATGTCATTTCTATCCATGACCACGTGCTAGAGGTGTTTTTCAATTTTCTCTCTCCAAAATCCATCAAAATACAAAAATGACCCCATAATCTTGTAGATAATTTCACCAGCTTTCCATTGATATCAAGAACGTGAAAAACTGAGCTCTGGATCGAAAGATATGGCCGTTTGAAGTTTTAGGGCAAAACAGGGCCAAATCGGGTTGGCGGGCAAATTTTGAATTTTTCACCTTTTTTGCATTCGGGAAAAAATTCTTTAAAAAACCAAATGCTCTGCCATTCCAGTGCCACATGGCACATTTTGATTGGTCACCGGCCCTCTACGCTTCATTTTTCTTTGATTTGCCCTTTGGAAAATTTCCCAAAATTCCCGCCAAAGTGCCGATGAGTTAAGGGCACGTGTCACGTGCTGATTGGGTGCGGGCCTTTCCTTCCTAAATTTTCCATGGGCTTGACTGATATTTTGAAACCACTAGACACATGGTGAGACCCTATTGGATGTGGGATTAACCCTTCAAATTTTCCATCTGTGCTTGTCCTCAATTTTTCGCCGCCACATGGACACGTGGCATAATTCCATTGGCTCGCATTTTGGGGGTGGGCTTTTTCCTTTTAAATTTCCCTTTGTTTTTCTTTGGGAAAATTTCTCAAATTCTCCCCACCTTCCGCTGGTCCAGGACACATGGCCTAATTTCATTCGCCGTGGGCCTCCACAAATATTTTTACTTTGTTCGCAATCTTTTGGGAAAAAATCCCAATTTCCTCCCGTGTTTCGCCTTTCCGGGCTCCAGTGACACATGGCCTTCGCTGATTGGTCAATGGGGCAGCGGGCCAAAATTCCTTTTTGAAATTTGGCGAAATACTTTGCCAAAATTATAACTTCTCCTCCACCCTCCAAAACTCCCATGCCATAGGACACATGGCACAATATGATTGGACGTAGGCCTTCCTTCCAAAATTTTCCATGTGCTAACACTTAGCCAAATTTTACAAATTCCTCCCCTCGACAAGTGGCATCACTTGATTTGTTGGTGGGCTTGCAGGGAAAATATTCCTTTTGAAATTTTTTTCCAAACACTTGGTGAAAATTCCAAGTTTTCCTCTGACCCCGCCACTTCCTTGGGCACGTGGCAACATCTCATTGGTCTGCGGGCCTTTCAGGGAAAATTTCCCACAAAAACTCTGCCGAGCCATAACTTCAAAAATACATGGAGTTAGGAGGAAAACTTTACCTTTCTGGAAAGTTGAGAGAGAGCTCTATCCAATGGTGTCATTTCCAAAAAGTTTTGAGTGCCTAAAAAGAAAAAAATATGTCTGAGGCACAAGAGAGGGAAGAATGAAAGGAGTTAGCCACAAAATGAGCAAGGGGTACATTTTGGATAACAATTTTGGTGACTCAGAGGGGTCATCTACTGCTTGGATGAAGTTACCAGTTGCTTGAAGCAATCCATTGGGCATGGAGTCATTAAATTCTCTGCTTGGTACCCAACTGAATAGAACACTGCAAGGAGGAATATGGAAGGTGGAACATCATCGATGGAGCAAGGCACTGAAAATACATTGCCGGAACAACAAGCTTGTGCCAAAGCAATTAGGGAAAACAAACTAACCTACAACAAAACAATGTGCACAAGCACTTGGAGGAATGGAAACCTAAGCTAATATGTACAAGGTGGAGAGTTCCTTTCAATAGCAATGCTTTAGATGGATTCCATTGACTGGAATCTGCAGTTCTTCGCCATCTAATGAAGATAATTGGAAGGCACTGTTGTCCTTACACTTTGTGACCATGTATAGGCCACTCCAAATGGCATCAAATTTTGAATGCCTTCCCGGTTTTTCTATGTCTGCATCCCATTTTAACACTAGATCTCCAACTTAGAAGGATCTATTCTTGGCCTTCTTATCAAAGGTCTTCTTGATCAAAGCTTGATCCTTCTCCATTGTTTTGGATGCCCGATTTCTAATTTCTTAGAGCTTCATCAACTCTGCATATCTAACTTCCATGGGCTTGAACTCCAACAACTCCAATTGTTTCATGAGTTCCAATGTTGGCAACTCAAGTGATATGGGCAAGATTTCCTCTCTTCCATAAACAAGCTTGAATAGAGAGTTACCAGATCTCTTAGAGTTATCCTATCAGCCCATAAGGCCGATTTCAACTTAGTATGCCAAGATCTCTGATTTTCATCAAGAGTTCTCCTAATGATCCTCAACAAGTTCTTGTTTGTAGACTCACTGCCATTACCCTAAGGGTAATAGTTCGATGAAGTAATTAGGTAGTGTTATCCAAATTTCACCCCGAGTTAATCGATAACATGCATCAGAGTTTTTAGTTCCAAGCAAGTAGATTGATTCAGGAGAAAATCATAAAATTGGCTAAGTCCTGCTCAAGGCCACCTTTGGGATAGTTGGAAAAATTATACGCGGAAGGCGTGGATCGGGTGAAAAGCCTCCGGTGTGGCCCAAATAGAAAAGGGACATCTCAGACAAATGGATGCTAAATGCCCTGGATCGGGCTGAAAGAAAGAAAATTTGTCCAAGTCCTTTACTCGGGAGTAAGCGGGACAAGAGTGCGCGGAGGATGCGAACCGGCCGAATCGGGCTAACTCTAAGAATTTGTCCTTGATAAAGACCGGGAAATTTGGGACAAATGGACACAAAGGATGCGAATCCGGCCGGATCGGCCAAAAGAAACTTCAAAGACAAGGACAAGTGGACAAAGGGGCGCGTGGGACGCGGATAGCCGAAGGTGCCGAAAGCCAATCAGATCACGCCACGTGTCACCGCGAAAGGGACAAGGAAGCCCATTTCGGGTGGATCGGAGGATTTTGTCCTGTAAAGCAATGGGACATCCGGGACAAAAGGACACGGTGGATGCGAATCACGCATGACGTGTCGCCAGGAAAAAGGTCCAAAAGTCAAAGGGGCGAAGCTTTCGAGCACCGATCCAAACCAATGAAATAGTGCCACGTGTCCAAGTTTAAAGGGCCCATAAGAAAAGCCCGCGAAAAGGTGGAGAGAGAAAATTACTCAGCGAACCAGATCCTGCCACGTGTCATCCAGATGGTAGAGCGTGGGAAAAGAAATTTAAAAATCCATTTTCACCTGTTTTGTGCCCTAAATCTTCAGATCATCATATCTTTCGATCCAGAGCTCAGATTTGCACGTTATTTATATCAACAAAAGTGTTGAAGTTCTCTACATGATTCTAGGGTAAATCTTACATTTTGGTGTAGTTTAGAGGGAGAAAATCAATAAAAGTCTCGAATGTGGTGATAGACAAAAGTAATGCTTTTACAACCAACTTTAATGCAGCAGACAGCTCGCCGCTCCTGTTAGACAGCCCACCGTTTTGCTAGGATCCGCCGCTTCTATCATAATGAGATGATTTTAAATGCTACCAAGAAGTGGTTGGGGTAGATTCTGGATTTCCTCTCTCTTCCCTCTCTCATTTCTTGATATATATTGTAAAGAAGAGCTCCTTTAAGGGGTCGGACATTTTTGTTTTGCATCCTCCCTTATTCCCTCGCTTGCCAGAGAATTTGTGGAGCTTTCAAACCTCCCATATGGGTTGTAATGCCAGTATTTTTGCCTCTTGGCCACTGCAATGTACTGTATCGACTCTTGAGCAATAATATATGTGTTGTGATTGACTCTTAACCCTCTCATGTATTCATTGCTGTCATTTTGATCTCTTATTGCAGTTTGGTTACCTGTGCATGGTGTTTGTATTGCGTCTATGTGGTCTGTGTTAAATTTGCAAAACGAATGTCTAACATTCCTCGGTGCATCACCTTTGTAGTTTAGGTTTTATTCTATGCATTTTCTTACCCTGTCTCCTTGGCAAGTTAGATTAGGTTTTAGCAAACCCTCTGCATTTTTTTTGTGTGCATCTGAACAGAGGAATAGGAACCAGCCTTCTCTAGAGAATCTTTTCTCATCTTTACAAGTCCCACACTTGGAGAAAGGATTCCATGTTGTGCAATCACACTGGATGCCTGAACATCAACCTAGAAGCCTGATTTACATCTAGGGGTGCTGTGAGTCTGCAACAACAGTAGATTCCATTCTTGACATCCCATTCACTACCTTGAACCCAATGAATGCCAATGCATTATCTAATATTATTGTAGTAGGTATGCCAAACCTAGTTGCTATTCCATCATAGAAGTCTAGGATGCTAGATTTATTTACTTCCTTAAGTGCTACTTGCTTTAGTCCATTTGGTGAAGTAATCCGTGGCTTTTAAAATCCATTTGTGCCCTTGGCTTGAATTGGAGTTAATGACTCCAATGAAGTCTAAACCCTATTACATGAATGGCTGGTCAACCGAAATTGGATGCAATTGAAGGGCAGCTAGCCTCTCTTTACCTTTGAAGAATGTGCAATTCTTGCACCTCTTGATCCATGCATAACAATCACTAAAAATCTTGGGCCAATAATATCCAGCCCTCATGATCTTTAGAGCTGTCACTCTTGGTGCAAAATGACCACCAGTTGGTCCACCATGGAACTCTTCCAACACCCTATGAATCTGATTTGTACCAATGCATCTCAACAGTACTCCATTCACATCTTTCTTGAACAAAACACCATCAACAAGGGCATATGGGATAGCCTACAATCTAAAGTGTCTTCTTTGGGTCTTGTTCATCTCTGGAGGGTATAGGCCTATGCTTAGGAAGTGCATTATACCTTGGGCCCAGCAAGGAGTGGGGACACCATTATTTTCTTCTTGAGTGCTTCCTTTCTCATGGTTGTCTTGCAACGCCAAAACAACCTCCTTTTCATTGCATGCTTCCTTTTGTTTGCCCAAAATTAGCTACTCACACAATCCTTTTCCTCTTACCAACTTGGTAAATTTGATCTCAATGTCATACTCCATGACACGATTAATCCAACCTTCTCTCTTTTCATTCAAGTCTTTGTTGAGGAGGAAGTCTTTAACTCCCACATGAGAAACCAGCAATTGGACCTTATTGTTTGAAACTAGATGCTTGAATTTCTTCAAGCTCCTGATTACTACAAGAACATGCTTCTCAATGAAGGAATACTTCACCTCATAGTCCTCCAGGATTTGGCTGAAGAAATCAATTGGCTGCTCATCATTGTCTTTGTTCTGCTGTACCAAAATTGTAGAAATAGTATCATCACCCCCAAACGCATAGAGGATGAAATCCTTGGAGAAATCTAGGTTGATGAGAGTTGGGGCTTGAGAGATGGCTTCTTTGATTACTTCAAAACTTTCCTTTCCTTCTGTTGTCCATTTGAAAGCCATGCTTTTCTTTAACATCTTGGTGATAGGTTTGACTAGGGCTACAAAATTTGGGACAAACCTCCGAACAAAATTTATTCTCCCCAAGAAACTTTGAAGGGCCTTCTTGTGGCTTGGCAATGGTAGTGCTCTTATGGCTTTAACTCTCTCTAGATCAATTACTAATCCTTCTTTGGAGACAATGTGGCCAAGGATTTTTCCTTTATGGGCTAGAAAAAAACACTTTTTACGATTCAAGGAGACTCCAAATCTTCTACACCTTTGGAACACTTGTCTCAAATGAGAGAGGTGGTCTGATGCATCTTTTGAAAAAACCATGATATCATCAAGATATATCAGCACTATGTTGTTAATCAAATCCTTGAACGCCATGTCCATTTCTCTTTGGAAGGTAGCTCCAATGTTGGACAACCCAAATGGCATTTTCTTGTACGCATAAGTTTCCCATTTGGTTGTAAAGGTTGTCTTAAACTGATCTTCTTCCTTCACCATAATCTGATTATACCTCGAATAGCCATCCAAGAATGAAAACCTCTCGAGCCAACAATAACTTGCAAAATTTTCTCCATAGTAGGAAGTGGATAATGATCCTTGAGAGATGCTTTATTCAAATCTCTCAAGTCAACACATAATATGATTTCCCACTCTTCTTTCTTACGAACCAAGTTGGCTACCCAACTAGAATGCTTGATAGGGAATATGATTCTTGATTCTATCAACTTATTCAATTATTTTCTCATGAGAGGCTCCATGTAGGGATTGACTGGCCTATGTTTTTACGTGATGGGTTTAGTAATTGGATCCAATTCAATGGTGTGTTGAGCCAATTTGGGATTGAAACCTTTCAAATCTTCATAGCTCTAGGCAAACACATCAGGGAATTCTTGACAAAGCTGTATGAACTCATACCTTTCTTGCTCATTTGTCATCTTACCAATTTGGAGTGATTTTCCTTCTTCTACCGAGATGGACACTAATCCTCTCCCTTGACTTGGATATTTTATTTCTCCTTCCTAAACTAATCATTAGGATTTAAAATGGACTCCAAAGTAATAAGTACCTTTGGTAGCTTGTTGGTTCTCAGCTGCACCACTTCATCACCATACTGCTGCTCCAAATTTTCCTAATTTTTAGCTGAGAACTCAACCTCTTCTTGTAAGAAATGGATGATTTGCTGATCATTTTCAAACACTTGCCAACTTACATTGTTGTCTGGCACTGAAGGCCTCACAATCACATGGATGTTTGGTTGTACCTTGTCTTTTTGAATTCTTTCAACAACGTCAAAGGCTGCCCCAACTGCTGCAAGCCTGTCAGCAGCTTGGTTCTCTTTTCTAGGAATGAATTTTATGCCAAAACCCTCAAAATATTCAATGAGGTCCCACACCCTGTTTTTGTAGAACTTGAGAAAATCATTCTTGATAGCATGTTGCCCCTTAACTTGGTTGACAATCAACTCACTTTGTCACCAAAGAGTTGCAAGTTATTTATTCCTCTCTTGATTGACCAATGCAATCCTTGTATCAAAGCTTCATATTCAGCAGTGTTATTAGAGCATGCAAACTGAAATCTAAAAGTTCAATAATACTTAACTCCTTGTGGTGAAATAAGCATAGCTCCCCCTCCTGCACCTTGTCTACTCCATGATCCATCAAAAAACAACTGCCATACCTCATTGTCATCCTTGAGGTTTGGCTTGGTGATGCTAGGAATAGGCTGATTTTCTTCATGCATGCAATAGACTCCTAACTCAGATTCTTCTATTTCTTGATAAGGATCAAAAGCATGCACCTTATTTTCCCACTCATCAAGAGTTAGATCTGGGATGCTTCCTACCTTGGTGTCATCTTCATCAGTGCTTGGATAATCTTCTTGATCAAACGTTGAGCAATTGGTATTGATCTGACTTGGAGTGTAAGGTTCAATGTGAAAGTTTGCAATAGGTTCAGATCTGATTGTGGCCTTGGTCCCATATCTTGTTCTAAACAACATGTGTGACCAATCAGTAGATAAGTAACCTCTAATCTTAGCTGTGAAATCCCTTGATAGACATAGGGCAAAGAGTGGTGGAAGGTCTATTACTGATACATCTTGTAAAACAACCACGTTGGGGTAGGCATGCAAGGTAAGACTCAAGTTTTTTATCACTCTAACTATTGTTACTACTGTCCCATCCAATTTCACTACCCCTTTGGATATGGTTTCATATTGGATCCCTAACTGATTAGCTATTTTCTTGGGCATTACTGAACTACTTGCCCCGGAATCAATCATGCAATTGTGCACTAGTTGGTTCCCAATTATTAATGAAACATATAATGGAGGGGGTTTCAACATTTTACCTTGTTCTCCTCCATGATTCCCCTCAGGTTGGGAAACATTTGTGAGAACCTTCTCTTGCATTTGGACTTGCTGGTTTGAAGTGACTAGTCCTTCATGGCAACTTGTAGCAAATCCCTTTGGTCAGGATAGATAGTGATTCCCACATTGATATGTTTACGTTTGTCTTCTTCATTTGATCAATGATATTAAATGGAGATGAAGTATCCCTTTATTGTCCCTTGGCCTGCACATTCATTCCTTGCATATGGGTAGCAGCAACTAGCATTTGAGTTGGCCTAGGAGCTATTTTAGGCAGTCCTTGCGTGTTTGGGATTGGATTTTGTTTGCCAATAGTTTGTGGAGTGATAGAAGATTGAGGATTGCTTGGGGCTAATGGCTGTTCTTCACCCAAATTTCTCCTCTTTGACCTTGTGTTGGCTACAACACTTTGGGAAACTATTTGATTCATGCCACAAAAATCTTCTGCCTGCCAGTTTACAAGTGTGGTATCATTTGGAGCTGACTGCTGCTGGAATGTTTCTTGACTACCCTCACCCTCCACACCAGTTGTTGTCACCATTAATGCTTGATTCAAGGCACCGTTGAAGGACATGGATTGGTTATGAGGTTCATTGCATGGGAAAAACTAGTCATACTCTTGAGCTATATTGTTTTGTACTGGCACTAATGCTTTAGAGGCAGATGTAGCATTGGGATTATAGGGCTGAAATGGTCTATTGGCAGGAGGTCTTGCTTGATTTAGATTTGTAGCTGGATTGGGTGGTCTTTGGGGTTGATATGGCTACCTGTTAGGCTGAGCTTGGGGCTGAAAAGGAGGTCTAAAACTTTGGGCTCGCGCCTCTTGAGTGTAACCAGCTCATTTCCTAGATTTTACAATTGCTTCATAACTTCTTGAAGTTCATTTGAGGCACTAGAAGATGAAGTAGAAGCTTCACTTGAATTCTAGTTTCTAGGAGTGGGGATAGGAGCTAAATTAGGCATTTGATTAGTGTTTGGGCTCTCTAAACTTGGAAACAGTGGCATTGGAGGCCTAGGAGCTAGCTTGCCAGCTTGAATCAAACAATTTTCAGCTCTAATGGCAATGCTATAAGCAATGGGGATAGTTGTGCCTCCCATGGACTGAATTAACATAGAAATATCAGAATTTAAAGCTTTGAGGTAATAAAGAAAAGCACCTTCTGCTGTTGGCCTGAATTCCACTAGAATTCTCTCCCAAGTCCTTTGAAATCTGAAGTTAAAATCAGTCAGCTAGCTCATTGGGAGCTCTCTTGATGGTTGTCAGCTGCTCCAAAAGGAAAAGTTGTCTCCCTTTTCTCCAAATTGATCATGGAGGGCTATACATAGCTGATTCTAATTTTGGATGGATCCTAAGGCAAGACTCCTGAACCATTGTAAAGCTTTCCCTTTGAATGAAGATGCTAGTAGTTTGACAGCAACTTGCATCTCATTGATCTCATGGATTACAAAAATATTATCAATATCCTTGACATGATCACCGTGAGTGGTCCGATTCTCTCCAGAAAGTATGGGATGTTCTTTAATGCTGCAACGGGATTGGATTTTGTGCATTGAGAGAAAGTGGGCTTCATCGGTGAAATTGAAATAGGGGTTGCTTTGTGCCATTTTGATTGGCCTCAAAACCCTTGTTGATTGAATGAAAGGCCTACCAGGGTGGAGGAGTTAAGAGTGTTCTATTTGGTGGAGATGGAGACCTCTGAATTCTCCTCCCTCTTTGCCTTCTTCTTGGAGATAACTGCAGATACTCAAACAACACCTCTTCTTCTCCAACTCTTGACCTTGTGGTGATTCTTTTCATGAGTTTTCAAGTCTGCACTGCTAAAACCAGCCGATTCTTTCTCCTTGAGTCGCAAATCAAATGTGCAATTTAGAGCTATTTTAAGCAAGAATCTTGCAAAAAATGCACATCAATTTTGTTGCAATGAAGATGAAGACCTCTAAGGTCCCACCAAAGTGCAAAAATGTTGATCGATTTCTAGTTTGATCATCCTAAGAATCCAGCAGATTGCACAACATTGAATCCTCTCCCCAAGTGTGGGACTTGTAAAAATGGGAGAGGAATCTCCAGATTAGAGGCTGGTTCCTCAAACTCCTCTAATCAGATATATCACTTACAAGCTATACAGAGGTTTTCAAATTCAAAATCCTACTCTAAATTCCAAGGGGAGAAAGGTAGGGAATGCAAGAAAATGAAGCTAATGCTAATGAAGTGATGCACCAAAAGAGTTGTGAGACACTGATACTTTAGTAATACATACACAATCCAAAAGAAAACACAGCACAAAGCATGCACAAATTTCTCAAAATGTAATGAAAGATCAGGAAAACAATGATAGATATATGAAAGGATTGAGGGATTTTAATCATAGAACATATATTAACATTTCAAATCCAATACAATGCATTACAGTGATCAAGAGGAAAAAGGTGTTGTATTACATGGAAAGGTAAAAATTTTCACAAATTCTACCAAAGAGGAAGAAAAAGGAAAGTTGCAGAGCTGAAAAGTGTCCTCCTTTTCAAAAATGAACCCATTCTGGCTTTTACAGTGCAAGCCACAACCCCAGGAGAGAGAAACATGGGAAAACATGGGGAGATTCAACCATTGACCAAAACATAATCAAAACAACATGGGCATCCTTACAGGCCCATCCCCTAACATTTTTAGCCATGCTGGGAGAGAATGCGAGCCATTCTTCATTAAAAACGGTGGTTGAAACGTCATTTCTATCCATGACCACGTGCCAAAGGTGTTTTTCAATTTTCTATCTCCAAACTCCATCAAAATACAAAAATGACCTCTTAATCTTATAGATAATTTCACCATATTTCCATTGATATCAAGAACATGAAAAATTGAGCTCTGGATCGAAAGATATGGCCGTTTGAAGTTTTAGGGCAAAACAGGGCCAAATCAGGTTGGCGAGCAAATTTTTGAATTTTTCACCTTTTTTGCATTTGGGAAAAAATTCCCAAAAAAAACCCCATTCTCCGCCATTCCAGGTGCCATGTGGCACATTTTGATTGGGTGCGGGCCCTCTGTGCTTCATTTTTCTTTGTTTTGCCCTTTGGAAAATTTCCCAAAAATTCCCCGCCAGGCCGATGAGTTGAGGACACGTGTCACGTGCTGATTGGGTGTGGGCCTTTCCTTCCTGAATTTTCTGCGGGCCTGACTGATATTTTGAAACCACTGGACACGTGGTGAGACCCTATTGGATGCAGACTTGTCCCTTCAAATTTTCCATCAGTGCTTGTCCTCAATTTTTCACCGCCACATGGACACGTGGCATAATTCCATTGGCTTGCATTTTGGGGAGTGGGCTTTTTTGTTTTAAATTTCCCTTTGTTTTTTCCTTGGGAAAATTTCTCAAATTCTCCCCACCTTATGCCAGTCTAGGACACGTGGCCTGATTTCATTCACCGCAGGCCCTCCACAAATATTTTTACTTTGTTTGCAATCTTTTAGGAAAAATCCCAATTTCCTCCCGCGCTCCGCCTTTCCAGGCTTTGGTGACACGTGGCCTTCGCTAATTAGTCGACAGGGGCAGGCCAAAACTTTCTTTTTGGACTTTGGTGAAATACTTTGCCAAAATTCTAACTTCTCCTCCACCCTCCAAAACTCCCACACCATAGGACACATGGTGCAATATGATTGGATGCGAGCCTTCCTTCCAAAATTTTCCATGCACCAACACTTAGCCAAATTTTGTAAATTCCTCCCTTGGACACGTGGCATCATTTGATTCGTTGGCGGGCTTGCGGGGAAAATATTCCTTTTGAAAATTTTTGCCAAACACTTGGTGAAAATTCCAAGTTTTCCTCCAACCCCACCACTTCCTTGGGCACGTGGCGGCATCTCGTTGGCGTGGGCCTTTCAGGAAAATTTCCCACAAAAACTCTGCCTAGCCATAACTTCAAAAATACATGGAGTTAGGAGGAAAACTTTACCTTTCTGGAAATCTAAGAGAGAGATCTATCCAATGGTATCATTTACAAAAGTTTTGAGTGCCTAAAAATCAAAAAATTATGTTTGAGACACAAGAGAGGGAAGAATGAAAGGAGCTAGCCACAAAATGAGAAAGGGGTACATTTTGGATAACAGACCCACATCTCGACAATCTTGTATATATCATGGTAGGTGGACCCTAATATATCCACCCACAAGAAAACATCCTCCCATGTTTCTCAATTCTCTCAACAATAGGTACCCAAAAAAACAAAATACGATCTCCACCTTGTCCCTAATCAAACACAACAAAACAATACTAATGATGGCCTTGCCTAGAGTATGGATAGGAGTACCTCGACCATAACTAATCTAACACCCTACTTGGCACTCGTGTTAAGTTCCTTTACGTCACCCAAGTAAGAATCCCACATACGAGCCTCATTTGATGAAATATCACTTTTTAGCACTGGCTTTCCTATGCATGACAAGAACATTGAGTATCTAGCATACATCTTCAAGTGTAATAGTCCAATCTTCATGGACACCAAGAAATTGGAAGTTATTCTGATCTACATTCTAGTATGTCAAGAAGTACTAGAGAATCTAACTCACTAGGGAAACTTGTATACTCCGGGCTAACGTTCATACCCTTTCCCTCTCCAAAGAAGCTTATTTCAACTGGTATCAATAAGAGTATCACTATGGAAAGCCAATCCTACTCCTTGGATCTCCTCCATCTAATATAGATTCCATATATCCATAAAATAGGAAAAGAGAGTATGTTAGATTCTAATAAATGTATGATACGATCTTGAAAATAAGAATAATGATAGTTAAACCTTTCTCATTATCCTTCACATCATAATAATTTGTGGTAGTAAAACAATTATCCCTATTATCAAAGTGATAGTTGTGTAATCATTGTGGCAATTACACAACTTCTTCCTTATACATAATGATGGTTGTGTAATCACACCGTGTAAGGTGACCATTGCATAACTACCACGAAGGTCATGTCACCCAAAGTTGTGTCATACCCTCAAAACCAAAAACATTAGAAAATACAAAAACAAAATACCAAAACACTTCAAACAAATTACACAACCTACAAGGCACCCCCCATACACACATTTTGACTATAATTGAAATCTCCCTCCTAAATCTAGTTCCAAAAAAAGTAAGAAATTAGGCGGAAAACAATAAATACTTATAACTCACATGTTCCCGACCTCCATCACTTCTGCTAGGTTTTCCGCCATCATGTTCAAATTATTTTCTTTTTTACTTTGTATTCATGAATGTAATGATCACCGTAAATCTGTTAGCATGTGGTATTAATAGGTGTTTTCATTCATGCAAAACAACATTATTTACAAAGCGAATGTTGTATTATGGTTTTAGATGATGTACATGGTGTTGACATACTAGTTTAGTTGTGTTTGTGCTGATATAATGGGATTTAGTGAGGTATGTTTGCTCTTGCAAGCCTAAGTGATGCATCTTATTAGTAGAAGCTTCTTGGATTCTTGATAAGTATGTTAACATGTTTGATATCAGGTTTTGAGGGTACTTGAGAACTTACATTAGTGGCATGGTGTAGGTACAAGTGGATCACTATGTTATAGGTGCTCATTAGGCATGACATATCAACTTGGATATGTGACAAAGGTGTGGTTTAGAGGCATATGAGACCATGGAAGCATGAATTAAGGTATATATTGGAATATCAAGTATTCTAAGTTTATTTTCAGAGGTTTCTTGATGAGTTATTGCACTATTTAAGTTGACCCTAGCTTCTATAGTGAGGAACAAACACGCTAACATATGTAAGTCTTAGTTACTAGAGAGATTGAGGTATGAATTTGAAATTATTATGATTGGAGATTTTATATGGATGTGTCATGATGATTTGAGAAAAATTTAAGTTCCCATGATGTGAATTTTTCAAGATATGACAGTTTATGTGAGACAGGGTCAAAATCAAGTGAATTTCCCGTTCAAGTTGAACTTCAGATGCTTGTTGTGAATAGTGTGATTTACATGGGACCTTATGGATTTCAATGATGATTCTAAGGTTATTTTATAAGGTTTAAAAAAATAAAGAGATTGTTTTATTTATGAACGAATGTTAAGAAGATAAAGTGGTCTAAAACCCTTGGTAAACCATAGCTAGAAGCAGTTTGTAGAAACTGAACTATGGTGACCTAGTTTTGATTGGTTCATAAAAAGTGATGATTGGATGTTTTAGAGGACTCTCTTATATTTCCATAAATGTATGGTTGAGGTCATGGTGATGAGTGGGCCCCACCTAAAAATGTAAGTTTATGAAGAAGAAGGTTTTAGGACAAGATGGTCTAAAGGAGTAGCATGAAAAATTAATGGTTCATGATGTATGGGTTTTTATCTTAATTTTCATGATGGTTTTAGAAAAACTTAATGTATGTACATGGTTTTTTAAGGTCTATATAGGTTGATTGATCAAAGGGCGCTTTTGGGGTCTCTAATAGCAAGGTTCGGTAAAATGGGAATAACTTGAGCTAAATATGGAATTTGAAGGTGATTAATGTTGTGTTGGAAAGAGGATTCAGAGATATTTCTATTTATATGAGTTTTGTATCTTTATGAGGTCATTTGACAAGGTTTCTAGGTCATTATTTGGACAAAAATATTTTTTCTAGTGCAAGACAAGATGTGATTTGTTAAACTTAATAATTATTTTAAGCATGAGATGGATTATGTGATGCATTATATTACCTGAAATTTGAATAGGGATGAATTTTTCATCTAATTAATCCATTTAGAGGTGTTTAATGTATGAATAAATATTTTTATCACCTAACATTTGGAAAAATTATTTTTGGTAGGTTGATCTTGTGAAGAAAAATGTAGTCGTGGTTTTAGAATGAGGTTGACTAAAGGCTTTTAATTTTATTATAAGTGTTAGAAATGTTATGACATTTCCATCAAGTTTTTACATGGCATGTTTTTCACATGTTGAAGTTAGTTGGTGGCCTTATGAAGTTCTAGAGTGTTGACGGGTGTTGGAAACAACTGTTTTGAGATTTGCAAAGAGAACTGGGCCCATTAAATGAAATAATATGATTGGTTAATAAAATGTGAGACCATGGTTTACATTTAAATGATGTATTAATAATGTTTGATGAATATGGGAGCTTTAATAAGCATGATTTTTAAATGAGGAGAATTTTGACATCCTAATGCATGTGTTTTGGTGATTTTTGGTGCATGGAAAGTGTGTTTTTGCTAGGCCGACCCATATGGGTAACTTTTAGATGTTTTGAAAAAGTTATGGGATGTTTTTTATTGATTCATTGGTCAAACAAAAGGTTTATGATCAACCTCCTTTGGGTTAGAAGAAATAAAATCATATAAAAGTGATGTTTTGGGTTCATTTTTGAACTAGTGCTCTTGGAGGGAAGACATGTGACCTAGAGGAGATTGTTTTGCAGGTACAAGGGAATTATTTGAAGGATAAATAATATCATGAAAAATTTAGGAATGTTTTAAGACATGAGATCCAAGAGGATAGAGCAAATACAAGTGAATAAAGAGCAAGATTATGAGAGATTGAAGACCTAGTGTGTGAGCTAGGGTTTGTGAGCTGAAATTGTGATCTCCATCAGTTGTGGACAAAGAATTATCAGATATTAAACATATTTAATTGGATGAGTTTTTATTTTTCATATTTAGTGGGTTTTATCCTCCTTGTGGAGTTGGCGCTTCATAAATTAGGGTTGGTTCTCCTTGTATGGTCGATGGTCTACTAAAATAGGGGTTGGTGATCCTTGTGAAGTTGGTGCTTCACTAAATAACTTTTATTTGAGTAATATAAGTATATTTTCAGTGGTTTTTCTTCCCCATGAGGGTTTCCCACTTAATTTTGGTGTCTTGTGTACTCTCTTTCTCTTGATCTTGCTTATGGTTGTTTATATGCTTAAGTAAACACACATATGGTACATGGTTGAATGAATGGTTGTATGAATGATAACATATGATGAATGGTAAATGAAATGAAAAAATATTCTATGATTGATTCATCCCCCTCTTAATTCATTGTGCTTCCAAAAAAACCAAAGATCCAAATTTGGAAAATTTCTTAAGCACAAATGATTTCTAAAAATAATGAAATGGCATATAAATAGTGCATTTTTAATTTTATAATACTATTTAAAGTGAGTGTATATAGGGTTGGAATACATGGGGTAGGTATATTTCTCACCCCCGTGCATATGGTAAGTAATTTTTTCCTTTCGTTTCATTTTTTTACTAATTTAACTCTATTATTACACTTGATTCTCGTCCTTCATTTGCAGGTGATGGGAGGCTCACTTGACATCATTTCAACACATGGTCAATTAAGGTAAAATTTTAAACCTCCCATTTAGGAGCACCATTCTCGAAAATTACATTTTATCCCATTTGTGCCTAAAATTCTCTTTCGAAGGGGAAATATTTATGCACCTAAAAATTACACTATCCGACATAGAAGAACATGATAAATCTCCAATGATGATGAAATTTTTTTCTAAGGTAATATTAAAGTCCATATCCTTCCCCCTTTACTTTCCATTATTTTCATGACTCAGTTTGTCTTCTAGTCCAAGTTAAGTAATTCATTTTTTATCCATAGGACACTTTCGCCCCTTTTGATTTTTTTGTTAGTGATGGTTACATAACCATCACAAGAGTTATACAACCACCACTTTTGATAGAGCATTGGTTGTGTAACCACCATAGTTGTTTCATAATTTCCACTCTTTCAATAGTGGTGGTCTTACCACCTTAAAAATGAAAGTTAAAACACACATTTTCAATGCATGTTTGGATTTCGGGAGTGATTTTCTCACTTGTTTCTCAAATGCTTCTTCTAGTTTTAGGATCATTGGATTCATATTGGAATTATCTTTATTGTTTGATATTTTCATAAACTTGAATTCCCCTCATTTGGATGATCTGTCACTTCTTGATCGACACTTGTTGTTGGACTTCTTCTTTCCCAAGATTTTATAAAATATAAGTTTTTACCCGTATGATGGGTTGGATATTTTACATTTTTGGTGAAGTGTTATGTTGCTGAAATTTAGAGGGACCACATAGAAAACTAGTTATTTTATTTTTATTTCTGTTATGTGATCTCGAGCATTTCTTACAACCAATCCAGCCACAACTAAGTTCTTGTTTTTCTTTATTACCATCCAATATCTGCACATCCCAAGATCAATTTGACATCAACTCTAGAAAAGGACACAATGTTGAGGAGACAACAATTACAAATTCACATGTAGGAAGCTATCACATAATAATAGTAACCATATTAGAGGTGTAATTGAATTATTTTAAATCTTTGCATAGTTCTTTCTTTACTGTAATTATAAGAAAATCATTTTTTTAGATTAATAGAAGTGGAATATCCCATCACTTCCCAGGTTCATTTCTTGTTCTATATTGTTATTAAAACATTGTTTGCATAAACATTCTACTGATATCTCATTGCATAACCATCCTCGTGGATTTACATGGGAAAAACGTTGGAGGAAGTAATAATGGAAGAAATATTCTTTTTATTTCTTCATTTTTATTATCCTGTGTGTTTCAAATTCACTCTTCTAGGGAAAGATTTTCAGAAAGAAAGAAAAATTTATTCAGAGAAGCTTTTTCCTTTTTAGAGAACCTCGAGGTAAAATTCTTATTAGATGAAATTCACTTTTCTTATATTAATAACTTCGAGGATATTCTCTCGCTTTATTTTATTTCATTAGAAGTAATTGATTTTATTTTATTTATTTACCTTTGTTTATGTCTGATAATTGTTTCTTTATTTATTTTATTTAAATTTGGAAAAATATAAAAAGATTTCAGAGAAGTATCATGTTTTAGTTATTTTATTTTATTTAATATTGGAAAATACAAAAAGGACATTATGAATTTAGATTATTTAATTATTTTGTTTTTATTTCAAAAAGCCTCATCAAAAACAACAAAAATTAGTGTAGTTAATGCATTTCACTTTATTTAAGTATTAGTGAACATAGTTTAATTAAATTAAAAGGTATTTTAATTGAATTTTGTTTAATTTAAAATCATTTACATTGTTTATTTAAATTTAGGAATTTAAATAGCTTAAAGGTTAAAAATAATGCAATGCCACATTCCTTAGCAGCTTAGGCTACATATACTTAGTCATTAGCCCACATTTTTGACTAATTGTTTGAGTTCTTTAACCTTGTTCAAAATTTGGTGTCCCATATGACCATTTAGGGCCCATCTACAATCATATAATATTTATTAGTATCCTATCCTCCTAAATACCAAAATCAACATCTATAAAAGTGTGAATAATACAAATCCATTATACTTACATTACAAGCAACCACAATCATACAACATCATCCTATGAGGCATCTACTTGTACTCTTGATGCCTCTCCATATCCTTGATGTCCACTAGGCTTCCTTTTGGACACATATATAACCACCGGATACAATAAAACCCATCGATGTTCCACCCATCCCTATATATAATCTAGGATATACCTCGCATCATCGACTCTATTGATCACTATATATGCATTCCTCTCCTTGAAACTAGGTAATTGTAACTAAGAAGTAGTAGGCCTCGATATAGCTCCTACTCGTCATTGCTCATATAGATATATTTCATATATATGGATTGAGGGTCACATCTTATGTAAGGAAAAATTGTCTAGATACTCACTCACACAAAAATAACGTTATCACCCCTAGAAACTTTTCCTCTATCCACATGGTGTGTCAAATGCACCAAAACTATGTATCATCCCCTACCCACCTTCTATAGTCCCTATATACTCTCAAAATAATATCTTTGGGCCCCATCATATCCAACATCAACCTATAAGATGTAGTATCAAACCATTGGCTCTTCAAGCCCACCCATTGAGCCGCAAAGTTTTATTTCGACTCTAATATGCTCTTGACCCACCCAATGGTCACACTCTAACAATATGCTCATTTGTCCACACATGTAAAAATTAGTTTCTCCTATATGACCACCATGTTCCTCCTGCATAAAACAATATAAATCGTTGTGTAAGTGTTCCAACACACACCAATTCTACACATTTCGTGTGTAATGCTCCTCGATATTCTTGAAAATTCCATGCATCATATAAAATAGATACACTACCTCCATCCAATGCTACACTAGATGCTAGTATTATTGTAATAAACTTCCACAATTATGGAATACTTGATCTCACAATGTCATCTAGCATTATAAATGAATCAACAAGTTCCCATGACCCTATAAAACACTACCTTGTAGCCCAATGTTTCCTCTATAAATATCCTAGGGCCATCACCTGTAATCTCACTCCCACAACCAATAATTAAAGAATCCGATATACATCCACTAATGTCATTGTCATATCGCTGGTTGGTAACAAAAATGTGCAAGTATGTGCACACTACCTCTCACACAATGCAATAATCGATGCATATTATGGGGTATCTCCCCCAATATATAAATGTCTCATAGCTCAAAGCATGGTCCAAAACATCCCTCTCCTCCTCCAATCCTAATGTAAGCAATTTTGACAAGTTTCTACCTCCATGAAACTCCCTTGAGTGTATATCTAGTTGCACAACACAAAAAAATAAATACAACATTAGTACTTATAAAATGGTCAAAACTCAATATATAAGCTATCATACACATTGGGGCACTAATACCTACACTCATATGGTCCTATCCAAAGGATGGAACTAGCCCATCCGCACCATCTTGGAAAGAAACACCTAAAAAGATGAAAATTACAAAAATGCAAAATTTTCCTTAAAATCCATATATGTGCTTAGCACAATATGTAAAATGCATCACTTACCAATCCATTTGTCATTCGTGAAGAAACAATCTCTATCACCCTCTCGAACCTAGTCGAGATGGCCTCTCGTGCACGTGGAATTTTTCTCACTCAAAGATCAAATCACAATTCTTAAATTTACAAATGAAGTACCTTTTGAATTTTCCATCTTACTATTTATAGTAAAATCATATTACTTATTGTTATTATAGTTCTTATGCTATGATTTATGAAAACTAATTCTTTATTGCTATTTCTTCCATATCTTTAGTATCATTTATCTGCTTTTTCATGTCTTCTATGACATTGGCACCATACTTTCAATATCTTTTGTATTGTTTATTTCATAGAATTCCTCCTTAGGCTTAGTTTTATTATACTATACTATTACGATCCTTCCTATATTATTCTTGTCTTGACTCCGCCTTTATGTCCAAGGTAATTTATCTCACTTATTTTGACTCAAGGATCGACGATTGGCTTCTCCCCTCTTCTTCACCAAAATAGAGGAAAATATTCGAGGTATCCCATTACCCATCCTTCAATAATATAAGTAATTTATTTAAATATGATACAAAAGAATCCTTTATTCCAAACAATATCATAGAAAATATTCAAATCCTGTGAAGGTTATGTTCCAAAATGTAAATTTCCAAGTAGCAATGAATCCACATTTTCACATATTATGAGATTTTTTACCTCAAATGACCTAATATTGGGGTAAATAAATCCTAAAAATAAGTTTCAAACACATGCAAGTTTAAGAAAAACTATTTTCCAAATCAATACTAGTAATTTCAAATTCTATTCCCATTACAAATTTTTCCTCCCATATGACTTAACTTAGGATCCAATCCAATATATAAAACACCATTGTTTCAATTTACCAAGCAGTTGCACCCTTACATCATAAAGTGGGGGCAATGAGACGTCATTTCCTTTCTTATACCACTTTATGGGGGTTTTTGGGACCTAGTAGGCAAGTTACAAAATGGGTTCATATTGTCATCTATAGCAGTAGAATATATTTTCAAGAAAGAATCATGGTTAGAAATAAAAACAAACCAATATCTCAACACTCTTTATCTAATTCCATAATTCTCAAATCCTTAGTTTAGCGCCAGAACGCTCAAATCCTTAGTTCAATGCCAGGACACTCAAATCCTTAGAAGATGCACTTGATTCAAGAACTGATCACTCCAAATATCTCTTTCAATATCCAAGTTTCAAAGTCTCCTATATCTCCTTGGTAATTTCACATCCAATATATCCTCTGTAATAAATAAGGTCACCCCATATAGATCAAAATATTTCTCCGTGGTTCTCCATGAAGTGTTTCTTATTATCGACACACTCCAACTACAAATCCTCTAGTTAACTTTAGGTACATCCTCTTATATCCTTTATGCTTGTTTAATTTAATCAAAATAACATAAAGGGGGCCAAATGTAGTCACTAAAATATATACTTATTACTATTACATTATGCCTCTATTATGTTGTTATATACATGATTTTTAAGTTTGGAAACTAGACATTGGTGACAACTCTTTGGTCCCTTTCTTACTTTTTTTTGGCTCTTCTTATGTATTTTGTATGGAATTTACTTCTTTGTGTTTGAGTCACAAATATCCATGTTATTTTTTATTTTTTGTTTCTATTTTCTTATTATAAGATAGTACTTCCCAAACAAGACAATAGCAATTAAGCATCAATATCCTTATGGGTGCCCCTGTCCTATTTTATTGGTGTTATCCTTTGTCAGTTTGCATTGGATTTGGGTATTTTCTTATCTCATTTTCATGACCTAGGTTGGATTTGGTGTCATTATGTTCCGAAATAAAAATAAATAACTCATATATTCACACAACCTATTATTTATTCTAAGGGGAAATGTGGCTATCATTTATATATCTATCACATTCACAAGAGAAATTCAAGGGACTAAAATTTGGGATGCATTATTCACTACATAGTATGAGGCTATTCTAAATTTAATACCACACATTCTTACATTAGGAGAAATTAATTGTAGCCCACTATTATTTTTGTGATAAGAACTAGGGAATCCTATCTCAAGGAATACAATTTCAATCACACACAACAAGAACTACATATAGTCTAAAATGTAGAGCAATAGTTGGCAATAAGATCAGATCAGCTGACCATCGAGGTCATTCCGACTCACTTATATGTATTTTTATTCATTCTAATGTGTGTTTTATTCTTATATAAGTATTCATGGTTTGTTACAGTACATAGGTGACATAGTAGAAGTACAGAGAACCTAATACAACCTACATGAAGATAAATGTGACAAGAAGTAACATAGAAAGAATCATATCCTAAGTTTTCATGTAGACACTCACACCCGAACATAACTAGCACCCACGCACACGTGTCCTATCCCTATCCTCTTATCCTTGATAATTTCACATGTTAGTTTCATAATCATAGTTCACATAGCCTAGAATATGCCTATTCGTATAATTCACCGAGACATAATCATTCTAGACCTATGGTGGTAAGCTAAGTCATTCTACGACCTTATATATCACTCTTGTATGCACTTTTATTAGCTACATATTGTATGTTACTATTATTTTATCTGATCAACAATGTCCTTATCTTAGATTTAATTTTATTAAATCAGTCTCAAAATAAGAAGAGGGAAAACAGGGGAAGAAGAAAAGGAAAGTACACAATATTTTTTCTATCTCCAAAGGGTCATATATATTAATATATATCCAAGAATTATAAGATAATAATTCCTATGAGGGATGGGATTCCTTGGAGACTTCATATATAGTATTTTCAAAGGTAAGAGATGCAAAATATAAAACCCTCAAAATGAATTTTGTGAATTTGAAAATTTCATATAATGAGGGATTTATAGATTATTACATAAACATAAATTATAAATATGAATGAGGGTTTATGTATAAACTATAGATGGTAATTTTTAGTGGGGAAAATTTGAGATCTTTGACATAAATATGGTTACATATTGTGATCACCCTTAAAGAGTTTAAGGACATGAATGTAGACACTAAAATTTGGGGACATTTCCTTATGTAATGCCAAGTTTGACCATGTTCCCTTGTTAAAAAATTATGACATTTAGAATCTAATCTCCTCATCTCTCTAACCCTCTTTAACTCGTTTATATTTACAATTTGTTCTTTCATAAATTTAAATTATTATTTGATCAAAGTAGCATTAAATATCTGATATTTATGAGTGAAATTTTATTTTTGTGTTTCATCCCTATATTTTGAAAACATATAGAAGGGTCGTGATGTGAGCTCTGGTATTAGCCAACCTATATAGTTATGAAAATTCATATTCACCCACTCTAATTTCAATTTCAAATTCTTCTTTTGGTCATTTCATCTTCTTTGGGTTAACCTTATTATAATATTTCACATACAAAATCCTAGATAAGTCATTATCACTTGATAGTTCACCTCTCATTTGTACAATATATTATTGAAAATATCTATCCAAAATAACTCAAACATTTTTTAAATCTTCCTAAATCAATTCCACATCATCTATAACATTCCCTACTAAAATTTTTAAGCACCAAACCATGTCAAGGATTGTAACTTCATCCATTTATAATAATACAATGAACATAGAGCCATGTTGTAGCAAGATAAAATTCACTCTAAGAATTACACAAGGGTTTGAATAAATAGAGGGTTAGGTCACATAGTTAGGGCATGCCACATATTAATATTATTGTGATAGGTATATTTTATACTACATGGTTAGCTCACTAATTTTGTGTTAAGATACACAAGGGAACCCCTACCGAATTGGTAAGTTATTCACACTTACACAAAAACTATGAGAACTACATGAGGCTTGATCCTACAATGAGGGAATGTAGTGCAAAGCTTGCATTAGTTCAGGTGTTAGGATTCTGACCACCAAGGGTAGTCAAACATCACCACACACATAATATTTATCCTTTTGGTGTGTTAATGATATAATGAATGTTTTTGTAGTGGTTGATAGGGTTTCCACTTTTTGCGAGTGCTTACAGGACATCCCAAATTTGTGTGAGTGACAAAGTGACATAAAAAGAATATCATTTCTAGATAAGTGAAGTACACTAAAATTTATAGTTCTAGATAGTCAAAAGTTCTAAGACTCTATATTCCAGGTCATAACCATAAAAATAAGTTCTAGACCATAAAATAGTTGTATGGTCTCCCCCTAGATTGGGTTTACATTTCTATAACTTTCATTACAAAATATACAACTCTACATTAGGGTATTTCACTTCCCTACATTTCTATATTATCCTAACTTGTTTTGTAAAAATAAGTCTTTGTCTCCTTTTATGTATTTGAGAAAAAATATTTATTTATTAGTTGTTACATGTATGAATGCATTATTTTGATTATGGGTGATTAATTTTGGAAGCTAACTAGATCAAATTAATCTAATTGTTACAAAATATTACACCTAATAGTAAACTAAACCTCATTGAGATTTAATTTAGGGTGTAAAATTTAATGAACCCAACTCATGAATCAAATTTATTACTCCAATACCTTTATATTGTCTTCTTTTAATTTTAGTACATCATGATTTGCATTCTCATGGAGCATTATAATTATTTATATAGCATGTCTAAGGATTCCTTCCTTACCTTACTCAAGCTAGTTAGTAGACACCTTCCAATAATACTTTTCCTAGTTCTCATGTGCATGGATATGTTAACATTTTTTCTTATTTTGTGTTCATAGTTTTCACTAACACCATACAAGGTGAGGAGTCTCTTGATATGGGTAACAATCATGTGTTTATCGGATGATGTAGCACAATATTTCACACACTTTTTACAAGATAAGCAGGAAAATATAGAAATTCTTATTTATACCTCCCATGATCAGCTTGGAAATAGTGTGGTATCTTCCATAGCTAATCCTACTCATCTTTTGTCATCTAATATACATACATCTACTATACCTATTGATAATGAATATTTTATTAGGTAAATATAATACTCTATTTTTAGTATCATCATGACTATTCCTATAACCACTATTATTCTTACATCTCCTATATACACTCATAGTGCCTCACATGCCTCTAATTTTACTTTTTTAGGGTGAATCTTTAATTCCTTTTTAATTTTTAAGTGTTTTAATTAAAAACATAAAAATGATGAAATAATATTATAGGCCGATATTCTGATTTAATTAGCTTCTAACATTAATTACACAAATCAAAATAACGCTTTTCAAAGTGACTATTGATCTTTAAACTATCAAAATAAAATGGAAAGAGGTTACTTAGTAGATTTTGAATGGATCTAGAAGACTATGGGTGGTATGAGTCTAAGAAAAGGCATATATGGAACTTGAAATGATTTGTTAATGAAATCAGAATAACTTTGAAAATGATCCTAGTAAAAACTATAAAACTTAGTCTATAGCATTTATATGGACCTAACCCTTATGTACAACCTTGGACCTTCTTGGAATATGGGTCTCCAAATTCTTGAGTGATTCACCTTCCTCGAAATGTATTTGATTGTGTGTTGGTATTCTTCTCTCACCTTTAGAATGGATTTGTAAATGCTTCTCAAACCCTTAAACCCTTGTAGTGTAAGAAGGATTTCCTACAAAATAAATTTAGGTAGGTTGTGGGTACCCCTGTGTAACACTAACATATCATCTACTCCAAAGAGGGGTCAAACCACATGTCATTCTCCAAGTATGTTATATTTACAACAGAGAAATTAAAACTTGACAATTGTTCTTGGACAAGGGAAACCCCAGAGGGAAGGAGTGAATAAGAAAAGATGGAAAAGGAAGTTGTTGATATTTTGGGTAGCATGGCCATGACTCCTCCTGAACCAAGCCAAGCTGAGATGGATAGAGGAGATGAGAGACTTGAAGAGCAGGAGTTTCAAGAATTGGTTGAACCATCAACATTGCCATAGGAAGAAGAAGAGTTGGCATCCTGGAGAAGAAAAGGAAAATTTCCTTTGATAGAGGAAGAATGCTCAACTCCTCAAATAATTTCAGAGGAAGAAGAAAGACATCAGGTTAAACAGGCTTTGTTCTTGTCTAGAGAAGAGCTCATTATCAGAGAAAAGGATGAGGAATTGGATTTCCTCAAACTCAAATTAGAACAAAGGGAAATGCTCATTGGAGATTTAACAACTCAGCTTGCATCCAGAATGAGGAGTTATCAATAATTAAGAAACAACTAATAGAAAAAGAGGAAGAATGTCAGACTTCCAGAAAATAGAATGTTGTGTCCATAGTCTCTGCACATACTGAGTTAACCTATTTTCCACTAAAAAAACTATGGAATGACACTGCAGGGATCTTAGAGAAGCTAAAACATCAAATGAAGATTTGAAGACCAAGATGGAAGAAGAGAAGAAGGAAAGAAAAGAGTGGGAAGAAAAAATTTATAAGGAAGAAGGAAACAAATATAAATTTCTTGCAAAAATTCATATGGTCTACATTATGAGTGAAAAATTTCTTGCCTACAGGAGGCCCTCTCCTGCATATAGTGTGTTTTTAGAAGAGCAGTTCATTCGCTTGACAACTGTCAAGGATTGCATGTGGACTTCCACATGAACTAAAGGATGAATCTGAATTCATGACAACTTACTCTCTATCTAATCCTGAGCAGAAAAATATTCTATGTGAATTTTATCTTTGTAATTTTATGCTAGAGAAAAACACATGATTTATGATCAATTTGTATGTGGGGGAGAGCCATCTCAATGCATTTTTCTTTGTTCTACAAAACCAAATTGCATGGAAGGAAAGGGAATCTGAGTTTTTATTGAAAGCTAGCTCAACTAGTCTCTGTATGAGAGCTCACTATGGTAAACCTTCTACCTTCCTCATACATTTTAGAACTCATGCCTTTGATGAGCGATTCAAGACACATTATTTTTCCATTCTAAAAAAGAGTATTGATGCCTTTACCTCCTATGAGGAGGAGAAATTTGAAGATATTTATGAAGGATGCTCGAAGAGGTGGGAACTCCTTACTGTTTCCTTGAGAAGAAGGGAAGTAATATCCCCTACAAATCTGATCTGGAGTTTAGAAAGGGAAAAATCATTATGCACAATAATTCCTCATATCAATGAGACCTATGGAAAAATATGGATGGGAATGTGAACAAGACCCCCTCTACTTCTCACCCCCATGTCTCCTTGGCAAAATAGAGAACCTCAAGATCCTACTGAATTTGAAGAGTGGGAGAGGAAAATAGAAGCAGGAGATGGGTATAGTACCTCTAAGTTTAAGCATTGGAAAATCCAGTTTCAGCCATTTGATTTGAGAAATCAAATAGAATGCAAAACATATAACCCCACTTTTGAAGAATGAAGTTTGTAAAGTGACCTACAAATAAGTAAGTTTGGGGAAATGATGAGGATAGAATATACCCAATTAATGTATAATATATGATCTCATTTTACTCTCCTTTTTATTAAGTTTGATTGAATTTTGTGACTTTTATTTGATCTGACATGAGTTAGGATGTAATTTTCCATCTTTTGATTTATTGTGATTCTAATGTTAACATCTTTGAAATTCTGATGAAGTGTGTGTTTCAAATTCAGTTTTGTAATAAAGTACGTCTAATTAGTCGATGAAATCAAGTATGTAGCATTTAGTATGTTTTGATAGCATCTATTTCAATACAACATAGTTCTGAAACTTCCATGCTAGTTCTGGAACTCCATTACATAGTCATCATCTAGTTCCGGAACTTTCGGACTTAGTTCAAACTCTAGTATTTAGCTCTAGAATTTTCAGACTTAGTTCAAAACTCCTGGGTATAGCTCGAACTCTCATGGTTTTGATCCTTAATGATTTCCTATGGTTCTGGAACTTCTTTGAAGTTATGTAACCGATGGAAGTTTATCTATTATAACCACATCCAGATATTCTGCATCAACGACCCTTTCAATTAGGAAAGGATGAGAAGATCTCGAATGTAGATCCAAGGATAGCTATCTTACATTGTCCCGATCATCCCAATCGACTCAACATCTATTCTCGGTGTGATTTGATTTCATCAAAATTATAGAGAAAACTATGATTGTGTTGGTTTGAAAATCATCGGTTGGGTAGATTTATGGATAGACGAGCCAGCAGTGTGCAGGGCATAGCCCCTCTTTGAGTCAGCAAAGTGAAACTAGTTTATTGATATTCTACCAAGTAGGAATCATGCAAGTCTCACAATATTCTGCCTTCGGGGGTTTGGGATCTCATCCTAGTAGGGTGTTTCCGACTATGAAAAGAAAGGAATGAAAGAGAGGATGAAGAAAGATCAGATACAAAGAAAGAAAAGAAATGAATTCCAAAGCAGAAAGGTCAGAGGGTTTATGTTTTGGGATTGGTAGTAAACAGAGCCAAACCTACTTGCATAAACGAGCAAAGCAATACTGATGAATAAATGACAATAAAACAGAAGCAGATCCAACAGAATAAACACACAGATCTGACATAAGAAAGATCTAATGCATATAACACATGTATTCAGCACAAAGTCTAAATATTGTATTAATATTTCTTTCTGTTACAAAAAGCTCAAAGTCTTTTCTTCTCACTTCTATTTTTCATCTGAAAAGTATCCACCCTCCAATACAACAAGTATTGGAGTATTTATAGAAGAAGGAGAAGAAGGAAGGAAAAAAGGAACCAACCACCTATTTACAAAATATCTACAAAATATCTCAAAGTCATGTTGACTTTTGACAACTTGATGGATGACATCATCCCATGGTGCAACATGGATGATGTCATCATTTGTGTCAACATACTTTAGATATTTACAAAAAGAAAGTCGAAGAGAGAGAAAAGAAGAGAGAATTTATTCATCGTCGTCATCCTGTGGCCGAAAGGGGGTATCCTGCTTCTGATGCTGCTTGGGTGACGAGATGTGGAATTGGGCACGATATTCCATGAACTTGCTGATCATAGGCTCTAGTTGATCCTGGGAAGGATCCTTGTGTCACTCGCTGATCGCCTCGCAAGTCTCCCACTCGTCTATGAGCTTCTCTGGGAGTTTGGAATATTCTTTCTCTGCTTCTATGAGGAACCCAATGAAGTCCCGATAGGCCAGCAGGTTATTGATGGACTCTGTGTCAAAAGTGACCTCTAGCCCCAGCCCTTGTGAAACGATCTCCTTAAAGATCTAGATGGTTTCATCAACTTTCCTTAAGGTGAAAGAAGGAGTAAGCAACCCTGGGAAATATTGAGAATGATCTGTTCCATTTGGTGCATTACGTTCAGGGCTTCTTCCTTTACCTTATCGATCTTTTCAAGGACAAATTCTAGTTGATCCATCCGGTAATCTAGAGTGGAAAGGACTTTATTGAGGGCCCTGGGATGACCAAAAATGCCGAACTTGACTAGATCTTTGACTGAACAGTTGAACATTTTTTGAAAGGTCTCATGCTGTAGCCTAGCATGGTCCAACTCTTCTGATATGGGTCCCACTAACGCTTGGAGATCTTTATTCACCTTGTTGATGTTCAGATACAAATTAGTGAACTTGGCGATTACTTTTTCACTGTCTTTGAGGATTTGGCTCCTCCAAGCAGAAACGGCCATACCCTGCTCACCGATCTTTGCATATTCATTAATTTTATCCTGACTCAGAGGCTCAGGAGTCTCGGCGACAGTTGTGGGAGGTGCACTGCCCATCTTCTGTAAGGCGTGGAGTAGATGTTTATTTTTCTCTTTCAATAGCCTTTTCTCTTCTTTTGCTTCTTGAAGCTTCTTGCAGAGGGCGTCAACTACAGATAGGGCCTCTCCCTGAAGGCTTTCAGAAGATGTACCCATCGTGACTTGAGTCACTGTATAATCTATCGGAGACAGATCCCTTTTATCCTTCAGAGGATTGGGGTATGTGATCTCCATTACCCTCTCTCCCGAAGCACTCTGAGAGAAGTGTGTGACGGGCTTCTGCTTCTTTTCCCCTTTGATGGGATTATGGAGAATTCCATCGGAGCGATGGGAACTTTCCTTTTCTGTTGACTTAGATGCTGGGAGATCCAAACTGGACTTGTGGGAGAAGGACCAGAAACACAGTAGGGGGCAACTGCAGTAGTAGAAGGGAAAAACGTGGAAACACTTGGAGGCGGCATCGAGAGGGAGGCCGAGGAAGTGCTCACGGGAGGAAGAGATACTGCAGGAGAGGAAGACATAGGAAGGGAAGGGAGCTCAGAGATGAGGGAAGAAATGGAGGGGGACAGGTCTGCGAGAGAAGAGAAGATGGACAAAGAAGCGGGAGGAACAGTAGAAGAAGGGGGAGAGGACACAACCAAAGGAATGGTCGCTTGAGTCACTCGAGGAGGGGAAGGAGGAGAAGAAGAAGAGACAGAAGGGACCTCAATTGTTGTGGTAGTGGTGACATCCTGAGTGGATGGGCCTATTTGAACATCTTCTTCCACTTCTTTCTCTGGAGAAGCTAGAGTTACAACTTGTTCGGGTGCAGCGGAAGGAGGAATTTCAGGAGCTTCCTCTTGAGTGGTGCTAGATTCACCCTCTTTGCTTTTTCCTTTGCCTTTTGGCTGCTGTTTTGATTGAGGAGGTGCGTTACCCAATGGAGAGGTTGTGAAATTGACTCCGAGGTAGATGAGCCCGTTCATTCGGCACCAATGCTCTATTTTGCATAGAGTTTCTTTGACCCTTTCCTCAATTGTCTGAGGTGCTTTGGTTCTATCAATCAATGCAAAAGGCCAATTATCCCCACCTGTGTCAAGATACACTTAATCCACTTCCTCCTCGGTAGTTTGCAACCTTTAGGGATGATGGCCACCCCATCTGGATGATTTCTGCTAAGGCCAAACGAGAATGGTCCTTCCTCCTGAGCTCCACCTCATGATATAGGTCAATGTAAATATCCTCGATCTCAGGGATGTGGATCGGATCGAGCTTATCCCTTGGCAAAAAATTTCTCGGGTCGAAGGTAGGCCTTACCGGGAAGTCATGTTTCAAATTCAGTAGCTCCAGCTCTGCAAACATGTCTTTTTCCTTGTGGTGAGTGAGACATGTATACCTACCCACTGTGAGGGGGAAAGGAGTTCCACCCTTCTTTCTCTTGAGGCATTTCTCATGGTAGGTGACAAGCTATCTTGACAGCTCTAGCAGAATCAACTTGGGCCCAGCATACCTTGGCAGTCTAGTTGGCTCCCCTAAGAAGTTAGCCGCCCTCAGATAAGTGAATGTGGGGAATTGAGTGAACAGGGCCCCCCATTTCTCTGTGGCTGCCACGATGCTCTTGGTCGTGCGACCGTGAGCCATATTTGGCCTCAACAGTAGATGATGAAATAGAAAAATGCATCATTGATCTTTGTAAATTGAGGGATGCTATTTTCCACTTCAGCTTTGGATAATATTCATATATTTTAACTCAGGGCAAACCCCACTCCGCATCGTAGGGTAGTCTCTTTCGAGATGTAGTGTAAACAACATAGGAATTCATGTAGAAGCTCCCTGTTATGGGGAATTGTTGTAGCTACTCGATATCATGCTCATGATGATTTCGCCCACTCAAAGCGTTGATCGGCATATTTTTGTTCATTGTTTCTAAATACACCGCAACATCTATTTGTGGAAATAGTGGGTGTCGAAGCCCAAACACCCCCGCTTTCAGAACGTGATGGTGTCAATGAGCTCATCTCAAAATCACTACGGTGAATGATTTGTGGCCAATGGGTCACCACCTTTTTATTTTTCAAATATACCTCATTTATCACCGTGCATGCACCGATCTTCATTGTCGTCCCCAGCCTTAACACATAGTATTCTTGGTGATGGCCACAAAGTGCCAATGATGAGGAATGCTAGGTATTATTTCAAAGTGGCGGGCGATGAGGTTGATTATGACCTCGCCCTTCTCATTTACGACACATCTTGTGTCTTCATTGTAGCACCGGAAACCACCATCATAAATTCATTGTTAATGGCACTGACTGGGATTCCTCCAGCAAAGTGCAGGGACGCTGCCTATCAGCTTGTCCATCCATGGACTTCTTGTGACCTTCTGGGTTCTGGACCAGAATTCTTCCATATCGATATGACCCAACTCTGAGTCTCTGATGTCTAGGTCACATTCTACTTGGGACTCGGGCATTCTGACCCTCTGATACTTATACTTCATTTCTTCTTCTGTGAGCTTGGCCTTGCCTTTGGATTTGGTAGGTCTCTTGCTTGATGTTGACATATGTTCTTCTGAACTTAGTTGCTGATCTGCAAGAATAAGAAGTGAAACCCAATTGAAGAAAGCCGTGTCAGCTATTTGATTTTCCATTGAAATGCTGACAGAAGAAAGAGTTAGCAATTTTGAGGCCTTAGGGCGCATGGCACATGGATATTGCAGATTGCAGAGCTAAATAGATAAGGCGCATGGGAAAGGGATGCTGTAAGGGGTAAATCAGCGCCAAAGGGCGCATGGTGCATAGACACTGCAGGGTGCATTCTTTGTTGCTGTAAGCACAAGTGCACCTGCGCCATGTGGATGCATTTTGTAAAGGGCGCATGTATCTTTCATGTTGCATGGAACTTCGGTGTGCCAAAGGCACATATAAGATTTTTGTAACATATGACTTTTGCGCGCTTAAGGGAACTTGGTGTGGCCCATGAAATTTTTGCATGACACAATGTTGTTGCAATGGTGGATGCGCCTGCGCCATTTATAGCTTTGCACTTGGTGCATATGAAAGGATTGTTACATGGATGTTGGGTGCGCCAATGGCGCGAATTTTATCAATGCAACATACGAGTTTGGTGCGCCAAGCAGGACGCAAGGAAAGCGTTTGCAACAAGCGGGGAAAGTGTGCCATGAGGGTGCAAATTTTCATGATGAAACAGGCAGGGAATATGTGTCATTGGCACGATTGCTCTTTGTGTAACAGGGGTGACAGATGCGCCATTGGCGCAACTGTTCTTCATGTTGCAGAGTGCGCCAATGCACCGAAGGAGAAGGAAAATACAGTTTCCTTTTAGGCTTTGATTCTCTCAGAGGGGTTTCACATATGGTTAAGCTTGTTCTTAGGGTCGTTTGGGTGATGAAGAGGCTTAATACCAACATGCTTGAGTAATCATTTTTAGGACAGAGTCCCCTCCCCAGCAGATCTGGAAAGAGGGGAGGAGAACATGAGGAAGAACGGAAAAGAGAGCAGCAAGGGGGAAAGAAGATGATTTCTCGTCTTTCCAATCCAAACTGAACCAAATAGCATCCAAAAACCTCAAATACAAAACGCACAAAAGAAAGAAGGCCACTTACCCGGATATTTATAACGAAGAAATGTGCAAATGGGTCCACAAATCAATTCGAAAGTGACAGGCTAGTGCGCAGACAGGTACAGAGAAAATCACATGATTTCCGTTGGTGATAATGACAGCACAGATGCACCTATTTATAGGTGAGGAGGCAATAAATGTGCCACCAAATTTTCAAGTGGTGCACCAAATGAGCTATCAACACAAGAAAACATGCGCCCTTTGGCACACCAAAATGCTTGTTGACAGGAGAAAGCATGCGCCAAAGTATTTAAAGGGGGCGCATGAACATTTGATGTTGCATAGTGATTATATGCGCCCACCCAAAAAGACCAAAAACGACTAAGTTCGGAAAACTAGATTTCCTGGGAAGGGATTTTGCAACGTTCCGAACGCAAGGGATCCCCGACGAGGGATCGGAACAAAATTTCGGTATGGTTATCTGTAAAATTGCCCTTGCCAATTTTACAGATAACAGCTGGCTCTTTCTGGGGACTATCCTGAGCGAACCTCGGGGGTAGAGAATCCCAGATCTCATGTGCCTATCCATTGGGTAACAGAGTCAAAAACAAGGGCGACTGAAAGCGACAAAAGGGAACACACAACAAACAGAAAGAAAACACATGACAAAAACAAACACACAACTAAAGCAAACTGAAAAGAAGAGAGCAAGCTCTATTTCCTGAAGATTTTCAGATGTTGCCTACTGTAGGGAAGTAGGAGTTCGGTTCCATCCAGATATGAGAGATAGAAACTATTCTCTCCGTTGAGCTACTTGATCTTGAAAGGCCCTCTCCACAGGGAATCAAACTTTCCGTGCATGCCTTTTGGCTCTCTTCGCTTGTCCCACAGAAGGATGAGGTCTCCCACCTAAAAATTTCTTTGCTTAGCTTTTTTATCGAACAATATTTTGACTTGATTCTGATGTTCGGTGATCTTGTCGACTACTCTTACTCTCTTTTCTTCGAGCTCTGTCAGATACATGATTCTCTTTTCAAGAGAATTTTGAAAAGTCTCATCTTCAATTGCTCGTGCCAAGCACAGAGTAGGGAGTTCAGCAGAAATGGGAAGCTTGGCATCAGTGCCATATAACACTTGAAAAGGTGACATACCGAGAGACCTCTTGGGAGTAATGCGATCTGCCCACAAAGCGTCATATAAGGACTTGTGCCACATTCGTTGATTCTCATCCACCAGCTTTCGTATGATGGTCACCAAGTTTTTGTTACTGGATTCTCGCTTGACCATTTCCCTGAGGGTAATAATCTGAGGCGTGAGCCAAAGTTATCCCATATTCATAGCAAAAACTAATAACTTCCCGTGAGGAGAAGTTAGAAGCATTATCAGCAACAATCTTGTTGGGAATGCCAAACCTGACAATGATATTTTCTTTGATAAAACTGCAAACAACCTCGGAAGTGGCATGTTTGACAGGTATGGCTTCCACCCACTTGGTGAAGTAATCTGTTGCTGTTAGGACATAACTATGTCCAGCACTCGATTGGGGATTGAGTGCACCAATAAAATCAATTCCCCATTGCCTGAATGGTTCGTTGACAACGACCGGCCTGAGGGGAAAAGCAGCCAACTTGGGCTTGCCGACGAACTGCTGGCAAGGTTCACATTTTGCTACCCAGGTGGCTGCATCTTGGAAGAGTGTCGGCCAATAGTATAGTACTCGCCTCGATGATTTTGTGTCTTTGTCACGGAAGAGGAAAAATGGCCTCCACAGGCTGAATTATGAAAACTTTCAAGTAACTTTACCTACTATGGCTTGTCGACACATCGCAAGAAGACACCATCTATCCCGCGTTTGTATAAACCGTCATCCCAGATGACAAATTTGGCCACTCTGAGCTTTATAGTGCGCTTCTCCTTTGTAGTTAGGTGAGCTGGGAATTCACCGTAGGTGAGGAAGAAAGCAATGTCGAATACCACTCATCGCTGGTTGCGACAAATAGGACTAGAGGCAGAGAATGGACTTTCTCTAACTGGCTTCATGCTTCATTGGTACAATCATCCTTTTCCTCAGGGTTTTCTAAATCTTTGTTTTCAGCCATAAGCTGACACAGGCCCTTACCTCTTACCAGCTTGGTTGGTTTTATATCTAGGTCGTACTCCTGGACCTTTGCAATCCAATTTCCTCGCAAGCTTCCTAACTCCTGTTGAGTTAGAATTGATTTGACTGCTGTGTCAGGGACCAGCACCACCGTATGGGAATTTAAAATGTAATACCTGAAGTTTTTGACTTCTTTGACAACAACAAAGGCATGCTTTTCCAATTGAGACATTTTTATTTTGTGAGGATTGAGGGGAGAGCTCATGAATGCAATCGGAGATTCAACATCCTCTGAATTCTTTTGCATCAAGATGGCAGACACAGTATGCTCAGATGCATAGCTATACATGATGAAATCTTTGGAGAAATCGGGACATACCAGGACTGGCGCGTGAGCAACGGAAGCTTTTATTTCCTCGAATGACCTCTTCCCTTCCTCACTCCAACGGAAAGTTGGTGACCCCTTCATCATGTCCAATATATGACGAGTCTTCTCAGCAAAGTCGGAACAAAATGCCTGAGAAAGTTCACCTTTCCGAAGAAAGAATGAACGCCAGTCTTTCTTGTAGGAAAAGTAAGGCTCTGAATAGCCTTAACTCTTTCGGTATCTATCTTCGTTCCTTCTTTGCTAACAACATGCCCTAGCAACTTTCCTTCCGTGACTCCAAAAATAGACTTTTTCGGGTTTAGGGAAATCCCATGCTCTCGGCATCTGGCCAATACTTGCTCCAGGTGATCACAATGGTCACTTCGTTGTTTAGAGAACACAGTTAAGTCATCTAGATAAACCACAATGACCTTCCCCATCATACCTTTGAATGCAAGGTCCATGGCCCGCTGAAAAGTGGTGCCAGCATTGGTTAGGCCAAAAGGCATCCTGCTGTAGGAAAATGTACCCCAGGGAGTAGTGAATGCTGTTTTAAATTGATCCTCAGGTGAAACTTCAATCTGATTGTAGCCCGAAAAACCATCAAGCATGGACAACATTTCTGATCCATTTACCGCTTGTAGAACTTGATCCATTATTGGAAGTGGGTAGTTATCCTTCAAGGAAGCCTGATTCAAATTTCAAAAATCTACGCATATGTGTATTTCACCGTTCTTCTTGTGCACTGGCACAATATTTGCTACCCAAGTACTGTGATGGATAGGAAAATGATTCTCGCATCCAACATTTTCTGAATTTCAGCCTGGATAGTACCTGAGATCTTAGGATTATAATGCCTCTGCTTCTGGCGAAAGGCTTTGACATCTTCTTTCAATGGGATGTCATGTTGGACGTCCTTTGGCTTAAAAGACTTTAGATCGGCGTAGGACCATGCCAATACGTCCATGTATCTCTTCAGTAGTTTGACAAACTTCCGCTTCTCTTCAGGCATGCAACATTTTCCAATGTTCACAAACTGGGTGTTCTACCAAACCTAAATTAACCGGTTCAGTTTCTGGGGATGAGTTAGCATCATCTCGCCTTTTCTTTTTCACAAAATGATCATGCCTGTCGAACAACCATTCCAGAGAAACCAGGCCCTTCGAATTTTATTTCCTTTGAGCTGACATATGCCGTCGTTCCCTGATTCATCCTCTTGATCGGTGACTGATTCGTGGCACATAGAAGTGGATCCTTCAAAATGCAATCCTTTGAAATTTTCCGCCTTTTCTAGAAAGGCAATGAGTTGATTATCATCGTTGAATACTTGCCAATGCTGGGAATTATCCGGCATGCTCGGGTGGAAAACCATCTCAATGGTGTATTTTTCTATTTTCAAACCTGGGTGAGGGAGCATGAGGGATGCTGAAATGGCCAATGAATCAGCCATGTCATTTTGAGCTCTTGGAATGGATTCTATTGAAAAAGCATCAAATTCCTCGATGTTGTCCCACACTGCATTACGGTAGTGCCTGAGCCTCTCATTCTTCACTTGATATATTCTTTTGACTTGATTCACGACTAGCTCTGCATCACCTTGCACTTTCAGATTTTTGATCCCTCTCTCTCTTGCGGCCTGCATGCCGAGTAACAGAGACTCATACTCAGCAGTGTTATTTGTGTTGAAAAATTGCAACTTAAAAGAGAGAGGAATAATTTCTTCCTCGGGAGATATTAGCATGGCTCCGGTGCCACATCCACTGGTTGCGCAGCTGCCGTCAAATTGCAAGGTCCAGACCTTGTTAAGATCTTCTTCTTGGATGAGAACAACCATTTTGTCAGACTCGGTAGACAAGAAATAGTTCCCCATCCCTGATGATTCGAAAAGAATTTGAGCTTTGGGGTCTTCAGAGTTAGTAACCAAGTACTTCTTTTGTGATTCAGCTCCAATGTCTGCATTACACCTTTGACGGGGATTCTAGCCTTAGACCAGTCCATATGAATCTCCCCACCAACTTCGCTGCAAAAAATTCTTCCCAGCAAAATTCCGTAGGCTGCCGGAATGTCGGCAACGAGGACAGTCATCTTTACTCTCTTCTCTGGGAACACTGCAAATGTGAACTGCGCGTCTTTGATTTGACCAATCAACGACACCTGATTGGTTTCCAAGGAATAACATCTGCTAAAAGGCTTGGTAAGGGTGAGGCCTAGAGCATGAGTAACTTTTGCCGGCATGACATTATATGAAGCCCCAGAATCAATTATGCAGTTACTCAACTTGTGACCATTGATTAGGAGGGAGAGATAGAAAGGTTCTATCTTGCCTGACGCAGATGTTGAAGCAACATTTATGCGGGATGCAGGAGGAGTGGAAAGGATTCCTTTCGGGAAACTGAGGAGATATGGCAGCTTGAATTTGAATATACTTGGTCAATCTTACAAGCTGTTTGGGATTTGACTGAAGATACTTGGCTTCAGACATTTGGATCTTGGTCTTTTTAGCATGGTCAATAATGTCAAATGCGGCCAAGGATTACGTTGGGGAAGGAATGAGTCCCTCACTTCGTGATGGTAGGGTAGGATTACTGGTCCTTATGGGAATAGAAGAAGTTTGATTTGGAGGAGAGATGGGGGGAAAAGATTTCCTTGTAAAAGACTTAACAGGGAGTTGAGTAGGAAGAGGATTACCTCTTTTAGCAATGGTTGGAGGCGCGTTTGACACGGCCTTCTCCTTCTGCACATGAGCAGTGACCTCTGCTTCTTTTCCTTGCGAGCGGGTAAAAATAGCATATGATTGTCCACTTGCATAGCCCTGAGTACCCTCCTCTTCATCAGATTCCTCCTCATCAAACTCCATATACCCGATAGTAGAGTCACCAGTCGGCTCACCGACATCTTGATCATCTTCACCCTGAGACGAAGGTTCTTCATAATCTTGTTCCTCTTCTTCAATTTCGGCTAAGGTGTTAACCGGAGGAGCCTCAAGCGCCAACCACGGAGCAGTTGCAGGTAAGCGCGGCCTTTGAGGAACATTGTTGGAAGTGAAATTCCTCCGTGGAATATCCCGGTATGAGGAACTCGGGAGAATCTTGGGCTAACTACTTCTTCAATGCAAGTAATTCGTTCACCATCTTTTGAAATGCCGGATCAGATGAAGTATTGGGTGAAGGGCCTAAAGATTTAGGCTTAGAGGATTCCCTTTTCAATTTGCCAGATATTATCAAATTATCTTCAATTCAAATGGCAGCGGCCTGGGCAAGAATCAAGGTAGCCACTTGCTCTTGCAAGAGTAAGAAACTTACTTTCGAACTCATAGCATTCACGAAGAAACACTTCTGATTTTCCAGTGTTGGAAGCATGGCAATAGGGACACGGTTGATTAATGCATTGAACCTGTCGATGAAATCACACATGGTCTCATTGGCCTCCTTCTTTAGGTGAGTGATCTCAGTGATAATAATGCGTATGCATCTTCTCAAGGCTTCAGTACTCTATCTTCAAAAGCATCCCGCAAGGTGGCCTAACTGGTAATAGATCCACCGGTAAATGCTGAAACCATTTAGCTGCAGGGCCTTGTAGAGTTTCCAGAAAAAGGTGAACTGACACATCCTCATGAGTTACATCCAGGATACTTGGATGACATGATGAATGTAGATATGTGTGAATCGTGCTTTGGTTCCGCTCCCGTCGAATTTGGAAAAATTCTTTCGGGGCCATTCATGGGAGCACGTGAACAGGATGTGGTAATGCGAGAGGACCCATAGCATTTCCCCATGGCACCGCCATCTGGACAGCTAGAAAAAGAACGCTGGCTGGGAGTGCGGTTTTGCTAAGCAAATAAAGCATTGCAAAAGGGATGTATAGGCTCCTTGTGAAAACCGGCTCTTCCGTGGGGGTGAGGCGCTCGCTAACCGATCACCTGAACTTAGTGATGAAAAGTGTGCCGGTGCTACATCAAATCATGCCTTTGAAGCCAATCGAAAGTAGGATCGACTTATCCACGAGCTCACCTACCACATGTAAATGGCTCACCCGCCAAAGGTACCTTCTAGATCCGGAACGTTATGGTGCAGATTTAAAATTTCTTTTTGGGTTGCACCTGCTGATTTTTTGGTTTTTCTCGACAAAACCAATGAGTATGTACTTTTCTAAATATTTAAAATTATCCTCTTCTGAAAACTGATTGCAGTTTAATGACAAAGAACGATGAGGATAAAATGACAAATAAGATTAGTAAGCTGATTTTCAGATCTAAGGTTAACTTTTTCAAAGAATTTGAAAATTTCGGTAAACAGTCAAAAACTCAGATCTACGGAAAATTACATATTTTTATAAAAAGTCATCGAACTAAAGATCTCCAACTAGGCCAGATCTATGGATCTCAGAAGAAAATTTTCAATTCGGGTCACTTTTGCAAAATTTTGGATTTTTGACAAAAAGTTAAAGTTTGCAAACAGATAGTGATTTTTCTGATTTTTTAGATTTTCTATCCTACCACTATCATAGATCTGATAGATCTGTTCATTCCCCAGGGAGTCACCAAAAACTATTGGTTCGAAAATCACTTTGCCGGTTGGGCGGATTTATGGATGAAACAAGCCAGCGGTGTGCGGGGCATAGCCCTCTTTGAGTCGAAAGAAAGTGAAACTAGTTTATTGCTATTCTACCAAAGCGGAATCATGCAAGTCTCACAATATTCTACCTTCGGGGGTTTGGGATCTCATCCCAGTAGGGTGTTTCCGACTATGAAAAGAAAGGAATGAAAGAGAGGATGAAGAAAGATCAGATCCGAAGAAAGAAAAGAAATGAATTCCAAAGCGAGAAGGGTCGAGGGGTTTATGTTTTGGGATTAGTAGTAAACAGAGCCAAACCTACTTGCATAAACGAGCAAAGCAATACTGATGAATAAATGACAATAAAACAGAAGTAGATCCAACAGAATAAACACACAGATCTGACATAAGAAAGATCTAATGCATATAACACATGTATTCAACACAAAGTCTAAATATTGTATTAATATTTCTTTCTGATATACAAAAAGCTCAAAGTCTTTTCTTCTCACTTCTATTTTTCATCTTAAAGTATCCACCCTCCAATACAACAAGTATTTGAGTATTTATAGAAGAAGGAGAAGAAGGAAGGCAAAAAGGAACCAACCACCTATTTACAAAATATCTACAAAATATCTCAAAGTCATGTTGACTTTTGACAACTTGATGGATGACATCATCCCATGGTGCAACATGGATGATGTCATCATTTGTGCCAACATACTCTAGATATTTACAAAAAGAAAGTTGGAAGAGAGAGAAAAGAAGAGAGAATTTATTCATCATCATCATCCTCGCGGTCAAAACGGGTATCCTGCTTTTGATGTTGCTCGGGTGACGAGATGATGAATCGGGCACGATATTCCATGAACTTGCTGATCATAGGCTCTAGTTGATCCTCGGAAGGATCCTTGTGTCACTCACTGATAACCTCGCAAGTCTCCCACTTGTCTATGAGCTTCTCTGGGAGTTTGGAATATTCTTTCTCTGCTTCTATGAGGAACCCGATGAAGTCTCGATAGGCCAGTAGGTTATTGATGGACTCTGCGTCAAAAGTGACCTCTGGCCCCAGCCCTTGTGAAACAATCTCCTTGAAGATCTGGATGGTTTCATCAACTTTCCTTAAGGTGAAAGAAGGAGTAAGAAACCCCGGGACATATTGAGAATGATCTGCTTCCATTTGGTGCATTACGCCTAGGGCTTCTTCCTTTACCTTATCGATCTTTTCAAGGATGAATTCTAGTTCATCCATCCGGTAATCCAGAGTGGAAAGGAATTTATTGAGGGCCCTGGGATGACCGAAAATGCCGAACTTGACCAGATCTTCGACTGAACAGTCAAAAATTTGTTGAAAGGTCTCATCGCTGTAGCTTAGCATGGTCCAACTCTTTTGATATGGGTCCCGCTAGCGCTTGGAGCTCTTTATTCACCTTGTTGATGTTCGAGATACAAATCGGTGAGCTTGCGATTACTTTTTAGTGACTTTGAGGATTTGGCTCCTCCAAGCGGAAATGGCCATACCCTCGCTCACCAATCTTTGCATATTCATTAATTTTATCCCGACTCGTAGAGGCTCGGGAGTCTCGGCGACAGATTGTGGGAGGTGCACCGCCCATCTTCCTGTAAGGCGTGGAGCATATGTTTATTTTTCTCTTTCAATAGCCTTCTCTCTTCTTTTTACTTCTTGAAGCTTCTTGAAGAGGGCATCAATTGCAGATAGGGCCTCTCCTCGAAGGCTTTGAAGACTTACCCATCGTGACTTGAGTCACCGTATAATATATTAGAGACAAATCCTTTTTATCCTTCATAAGATTGGGGTATGCGATCTCCATTACCCTCTCTCCCCGAAGCACTCTAAGAGAAGCCTCGTGACGGGCCTCTCGCTTCTTTGCCCCTTTTGACGGGATTACAAAGAATTCCATCGAGAGTGATGGGAACTTTCCGTTTCGTTGACTTAGATGCTAGGAGATCCAAGCTGGACTTGTGGGAGAAGGACCAGAAATAGAGAAGGGGGCAGCTGTAGTAGTAGAAGGGAAAACGTGGAGACACTTGGAGGTGGCATCGAGAGGGAGGCCGAGGAAGTGCTCACGGGAGGAAGAGATACTGCAGGAGAGGAAGACATAGGAAGGGAAGGGAGCTCAGAGATGAGGGAAGAAATGGAGGGGGACAGGTCCGTGAGAGAAGAGAAGATGGACAAAGAAGTGGGAGGAACAGTAGAAGAAGGGGGAGAGGACATGACCAAAGGAATGGTCGCTTGAGTCACTCGAGGAGGGGAAGGAGGAGAAGAAGAAGGGACAGAAGGGACCTCAATTGTTGTGGCAGTGGCGACATCTTGAGTGGATGGGCCTATTTGAACATCTTCTTCCGCTTCTTTCTCTGGAGAAGCCAGAGTTACAACTTGTTTGGGTGCAGCGGAAGGAGGACTTTCAGGAGCTTCCTCTTGAGTGGTGCTGGATTCACCTTCTTTGCTTTTTCCTTTTCCTTTGGCTACTGTTTTGATCGAGGAGGTACGTTACCCAACAGAGAGGTTTTGAAATCGACTCCGAGGTAGATGAGCCCATTCATTCGGCACCAATGCTTTGTTCTGCGCAGAGTTTCTTTGACCCTTTCCTCAATTCTCTGAGGTGTGTTGGTTCTATCAATCAATGCAAAAGGCCAATCATCCCCACCTGTGTCAAGATACACTTGATCCACTTCCTCCTCGGTAGTTTGGTAGCCTTTAGGGATGATGGCCACCCCGTATTGGATGATTTCTGCTAAGGCCAAATGAGAATGGTCCTTCCTCCTAAGCTCCACCTCATGATATAGGTCAATGTAGATATCCTCGATCTGAGGGATGTGGATCGGATCGAGCTTAGCCCTTGGCAGACAATTTCTCGGGTCGAAGGTAGGCCTTGCCGGGAAGTCATGTTTCAGATTCAGTAGCTCCAGCTCTGCAAACATGTCTTTTGCCTTGTGGTGAGTGAGACATGTATACCTACCCACTGTGAGGGGGAAAGGAGTTCCACCCTTCTTTCTCTTGAGGCATTTCTCATGGTAGGTGACATGTCGTCTTAACACTCTAAAGCAGAATCAACTTGGGCCCAACATACCTTGGCAGTCTAGTTGGCTCCCCCAAGAAGTTAGCCGCCCTCAGATAAGTGAATGTGGGGAATTGAGTGAACAGGGCCCCCCATTTCTCTGTGGCTGCCACGATGCTCTTGGTCATGCGACCGTGAGCCATATTTGGCCTCAACAGGCAGATGATGAAATAGAAAAATGCATCATTGATCTTTGTAAATTGAGGGATGCTATTTTCCGCTTCAGCTTTGGATAATATTCATATATATTTTAACTGGGGCCAAACCCCACTCGCATCGAGTTGGGTAGTCCCTTTCTCAAGTTGTAGTGTAAAAACATAGGAATTCATGTAGAACCTCCCCGTTGTGGGGAATTGTTGCAGCTGCTCTGATATCGTGCCGCTTTATGATTTCTCGCCCACTCAAAGAGTTGATTAGGCATATTTTTGTTCATTGTTTCTAAATAATGCAACATCCATTTGTGGAAATAGTGGCCGTCAGGAAGCCTAAACACCCTGCTCAGGAATGTGATGGTGTCACTGAGCTCCTCTGAAAAATCACTACGGTGAATGATTTGTGGCCAACGGGTCACCACCTTTTTATTTTTCAAATATACCTCATTCATCAGCTGCATGCACTGATCTTCATTGTCGTCCCAGGCCTTAACACAGTCTTCTTGGCTGATGGCCACAAAGTGCCGGTGATGAGGAATGCCGAGTATTATTTCAAAGTGGCGGGCAGTGAGGTTGATTATGACCTCGCCCTTCTCATTTACGACACATCTTGTGTCTTTATTGTAGCACTGGGCAACCACCATCATAAATTCATTGTTAATGGCACTGACTGGGATTCCTCCAGAAAGTGTAGGGCACTGCCTATCAGCTTGTCCATCCATGGACTTCTTGTGACCTTCCTGGGTTACTCGACTGAATTCTTCCATATTGATATGACCCAACTCTGAGTCTCTGATGTCCAGGTCACATTCTGCTTGGGACTCGGGCATTCTGACCCTCTGATACTTATACTTCATTTCTTCTTCTATGAGCTTGGCCTTGCCTTTGGATTTGGTAGGTCTCTTGCTTGATGTTGACATATGTTCTTCTGAACTTAGCTGCTGATTTGCAAGAATAAGAAGTGAAACCCAATTGAAGAAAGCCGTGTCAGCTGTTTGATTTTCCATTGAAATGCTGACAGAAGAAAGAGTTAGCAATTTTGAGGCCTTAGGGCGCATGGCGCATGGATATTGTAGATTACAGAGCTAAATAAATAAGGTGTATGGGAAAGGGCTGCTTGTAAGGGGTAAATCAGCACCAAAGGGTGCATGGCGCATAGAGACTACAGCATGTGCATTCTTTGTTGCTGTAAGCACAAGTGCGCTCGCGCCATGCCATGTGGATGCATTTTTAAAGGGTGCATATATCTTTCATGTTGCATGGAACTTTGGTGCGCCAAAGGCGCATATAAGGTTTTTGTAACATATGCTTTTTGCACGCTTAAGGGAACTTGGTGCGGCACATGAAAGGTTTGCATGACACAATGTTGTTGCAATGGTGGATGCGCCTACGCCATTTATAGCTTTGCACTTGGCGCATATGAAAAGATTGTTACATGGATGTAGGGTGTGCCAATGGCATGAATTTTATCAATGCAGCATACGAGTTTGGTGCGCCAAGCAGGATGCAAGGAAAGTGTTTGCAACAAGCGGGGAAAGCGTGCCATGAGGGCGCAGCTTTTCATGATGAAACAGGTAGGGAATGTGTGCCATTGGCGCGGCTACTCTTTGTGTAATAGGGGCGACAGATGCGCCATTGGTGCAACTATTCTTCATGTTGCAGAGTGCGCCAATGCACCGAAGGAGAAGGAAAATACAGTTTCCTTTTAAGCTTTGATTCTCTCAGAGGGGTTTCACATATGGTTAAGCTTGTTCTTAGGGTTGTTTGGGTGATGAAGAGGCTTAATACCAACATGCTTGAGTAATAATTTTTAGGACAGAGTCCCCTCCCCAACAGATCTGGAAAGAGGGGAGGAGAACATGAGGAAGAATGGAAAAGAGAGCAGCAAGGGGGAAAGAAGATGATTTCTCGTCTTTCCAATCCAAACTGAACCAAATAGCATCCAAAAACCTCAAATACAAAACACACAAAAGAAAGAAGGCCACTTACCTAGATATTTATAACGAAGAAATGCGCAAATGGGTCCACAAATCAATTCGAAAGCGACAGGTTGGTGCGCAGACAGGTACAGAGAAAATCACGTGATTTCCGTTGGTGATAATGACAGCGCAGATGCGCCTATTTATAGGTGAGGAGACAATAAATGTGCCACCAAATTTTCAAGTGACGCACCAAATGAGCTGTCGACACAAGAAAACATGCGCCCTTTAGCGCACCAAAATGCTTGTTGACAGGAGAAAGCATGTGCCAAAGGATTTAAAGGGGGTGCATGAACATTTGATGTTGCATAGTGATTATATGCGCCCGCCCAAAAATACCAAAAACGGCTAAGTTCGGAAAACTAGATTTCCCGGGTAGGGATTTTGCAACGTTCCGAACGCAAGGGATCCCCGATGAGGGATCGAAACAAAATTTTGGTATGGTTATCAGTAAAATTTCCCTTGCCAATTTTACAGGATAATGATTGTAAATATATATATAAGTAGACTTGCAGTAGATAAAAAAGAAGGAATAGAGATAAAATAGAGAAGAGAGATAAATACTAAGTATACAGATCCAATATGTTTTATAATACCAAATTTTTATCAATAAAATAGCCATTCCTGTTTAAGAGAATTCTAAGTTGTTAAATCTTGATTCAAGGAGGAGTAAGGGCCCACTCCCCCAAGGACCAGGATATTCGTTTATTTGGTATTTATATTTCTTAAGCAAATAGTTTAGATCTATTAAATTTGTATTGCTTTAATTCTTCTAGTTAAACTCTATCGTGTACTTGTTCCTGCAGGTGTCTAGATAGATTCTTATTTTCTCTTGCAATCATTTTTAAAGCATTCTAAGTTGTGTGTTTATTTCCAACAGCAAGTGTGTTTACTTTCATAAAGCAAGTGTGTTTATTTCCATTCTACAAAGTGTGTTTCCTTTCAACAAAGATTTCAATGTGTTTACTTTCAGCAAAGTTTTCATAGTATGATTTAAATAAGGTTTTACCAAGAAGTCCTTAAGACATTGAAAAGATCCCCCAGAAAATACAAAAAAACTACAATCAACTACTAGATCAATAGGATTACTCTTGTTGCATATAGCTTTAGACACACCCCTAGTTTGATATGACATCAACAAGAAGTTGATTAAATGAAGGGAATAATGACACCCATCATTTTTGGTGCTGTTGCCAGGGATACACTAGTTGGAACTTTCTAATTAAGTGTTAGCAAGAGCAATAATCATACATCTAGTAGTTGAAGGATCTTCCCTACTATATCATAAAATATATGAGTAGACCAAGAGACTCAAAGGGTAGATTCCTCCCAAGAACATCTTCACAAGAATTCACAACATCCTCTAATCCAAATAAGGAAATTGATCAAGAATTGGAGGCACCATCATCCCCTATCAAACAAGAAACAAAATTGCCACCTTTGGAATTCTTAGATCAGTCACCTGAAGGAAGTGGAACTTTTAGGAAAAGGCTTATTACTCAAGATCCATTTAGGGTAATTTTTGATTCTCAATTGAGTAGTCAACCTCCTACTCCTAATTTTTCACCTTCCCCAAGGCATACCACATACCACGAACTAAACCTACATTTTTGTACATCAGAGGGAAAAATATCAAAGGATATATTTCTAAATTTGAGAGTCCGCATCCTCTTCCTCGACACACAATATCTATAATCTCTTATTCATTCTTTACAAGATCAAATTTTGTAATCATAACATCGTGTATTTTTCCCTTTCATATTGTGGATTCTACACAATTTCTCCATATCCCACTTCCCTAGATGTGTCTTCTTACCCTTTTCCTCATGGCTTTGTTTGTCATAAGCTTCTTATATATGATGGAAATGTTGATCCCAAAGAACATACTCAATCATTTCACATCACTTGTTTATACTATTCTTAGAATGACACCTTTTATTTAAGATCTTTCCCAGTGTCTCATTTTTTTCCCTATAATAGTTTTATGATCTACCTATGCAATCTGTCCGAAATTTAACTCCTTTGGAAAATAAATCCTTGCACAATTTTCTATCAACATTATAGATAAAGTATATTACACTAAATGGAATTTTTTGATGAGGTTCTAATTATCCCATTAGTGATTATGCATTATGTTATAATATTATTCTTACTAAGATGAACAATATAGTTTCTAATAGTGAACTATAAGATCTTTTCACCTAGAGTCTCTCAAATCCTTAGGAAGATTTTTTTTTTTTTTTAAAGTTAAATTCTTTTGATCATATATGTCACACTCTCAAAAATCTTAAAGGTAAGCTACTTAAAATGAACAAACTTAGGTACATGGTTGGTTCTTCTAACACCCCTAATCATAAATTTCAAGGGAAGAATGATTTTAAGGATAAATCCACCGACAACAAAATTGATGTCAAATCCGCAATAAAATTTGTATATCACTACCAAGATGCAATTACAACCTTCTTGATGGTAATTTACATGTTTACCTCTCCTGCTATAGTAGGTGTTTCAAAAATTACTCGATTTTATTCTTGTATCTCTCTCCACCAATGGAGGTCGATGAAAGTGCCCGTAATGGTAAAAATTGATGTTAGTTCCCATTGTGATTAACATTGGTGTATTGGGAACCCTATTAATGCTTGTTTTAAACTTCATGGCATCTTGAAATATCTCTTTGATGTTGTTACTATTGAATTTGAGACACCATATTAGCCCAAACTTGATAATGAAAATATCAAACAAGATATTTAGTGATCCACTTCTATAACATGTTATTATAAAATCTACCACCAAGGTACACAATACTTATAGTGTATTTGATACTAGGATTTGTATTTTTGTAATGACCCTTCCATTACCAAGCATTAATTTTGACGATAGGGATATGACACATAATTTTTTTCTAATTTAGTCTACATTCTAGCCTTGATTACTCAAAGGTGTCCTATATGCAATGCATTAGTTGATAATACTACTCCCCACAATTTTTGTACTTTCACATTACTATAATCCCTTGGATTTACCAAAAGGATTTTATTGTTGATTTTCAGACACACATAAGGCATATTATTCTCCCACTTATTCTTAGAACTGATACTTTTTTCCTCACATTATTAGTGGCATATTCTCTTCCTACCTCTAACATGAACTTAGGTTGTTCTTGGCATCACACCTTTGTAATTATCCATTCGATGTTTCATCAATATGTCATTTTTCCACAATATTCAATTGGTTACAACTAGGGTATTCTCCTTGAGGATTCATCAATGCCATAGTTATACCCTACCAACACCACTCTTACTCTTGGTACTTTCACTTCCACACCAAACATTGTTACTCATCATACTCCTCATGAAGAAACCTCCCTGTGTGCATATACACATTGATATTCTCAATCATACACTTTTCCTATTCGAGTAACATCCTTTTCATAAATTTATCCCTCAACCATTTGATCATTAACCTACATTCCATACTTCATCTAGGCTGACATCTTCTCCTAGACATTAAACTCGGTCACTCTCTACACACACTTTGCTCACCATGGGTCTTCCCACCCTCAAACTTATACAACGTATCCCATGGATTACCCATTAATTATACATAAAAACCTTAACTCTACTCACATGTGTAGGTTTTTACACCCTTTTTTAGGTTTATTAGATTTTTATGAAATAAAAAACAATAAAAAGGCATTTAAGTATAGGAAATTGTTGCTAAAAATGATCTCACACTTCATTTTTGGGAAACTAATTAAAAATTATAGACTTAGAGGCTTTGATCATGATTATTGATTCATTTTGGACACCTTGGTATCTTTAAAATTTTCAAATTCACTTATAGATATCAATTCCAAGATCATACAATCAAATCAAAGAAAAATTTGATCAAAATCTTGTGTTTTGGCCTCAAAATAGGATGGTGACATCCAAATAGTTCATTCTCTTAAGGATCCAAACCATCAAATTTAATCAGGTCACAAGAGGACACTTAGTAGTCAATAGTCACTTGGTTCAGCCTTTTTCACTTGATATTAATACACTATGTGATGGGAGAAAGGATCAAGATGCATATAATTATGTTAGTCACTAAACCCAATTGGACCAAGGGCCACACACTTACACTTTTTCCCGAGGTGAGCCAAGCCGGATCATGAGTTAGGTCACTAAGAAAAAAATAAAATTTGATCAATTTTTTCACTAAGCTTAAAGGTGAGTTGAGAAATGTGTTGAATCAAGGAATCAAAAACTCAAGAATCATTAAATCACATCATTAGTCCAAGTGGACCAATGATGGTGGGGATAAAAATGATTAGAGATCAAGCTCATGTTACATGTCATATGAAAAGGATAATGGATAAATTCTGGTTAGTCGGTCTCTCAAGGATCGGGATCTCAAAAAGTGGTGGAGGTGTCCAAGGCATGGGTCTTGGGATCCTAAGATTCTAACAATACATAAATGTGATGTTAAAATATTTGATGCATCCTAGAATTCATAATACAAGCGAGGCACACTGGCACATCACTCACTCCTAGAATGATCACTCACCCAAAGTGTGAAAAGGTACCAGGGCCCCTCTTTAGGTTTGTTGTTGCATGATGTTAGCATGATGAATAATTTAATCATTCAGATCCATAGCTAATATATCTTTCATACAAAGGCATTTTCATAACTAGATCTAGAACATAACAGAATTAACATATCACCATAATGGAATCAAGCATGCGATACTAAATTATAACCATGATAACACCTTATTTCAGTCCATAATATCCATTATATTAATTGTAGTAAATACACAGAAGCTTCATTACAATAACAATAGTATACGCTCATGTACATAACAGATCTAGCAACATAATCTCACTATATCCTAGTTCTTACACTCATATCTATGCTCTCTCCCTCTCTCTCTCTCTCTCTCTCTATATATATATATATATATATATATATATATCTACTACATAGTTTAATACATATTTATAAGGGTTGGGACTTTCCTTCACCGCTTATCTAATCTCAAAATAGGATACATGCTATTATTAGCCATGTGCTGTTACAAAAATAGGCTTATATGTAAGAGTGTCAAGAATAGATCTCCTTAGTCAACTATCACTTTGCCACTCTATCTTTAGCATGCACCCATGCAAAACACCTTGTATCTAATCATCCAAAAATAGCCAATGTGTGTCACGTAAGTCTCCAATCAGTTTGAGTGCTCCGCATGCTATCTCCAAAAATAGATCCTCATAATGAAAATGACTAAGTCCCAAATTTGTCTTTGTACTACACTTGATCCTCTCTGTTGCTTCCGCACCTTTGAATATGACCTATTCTCCCATGTGAACCTTCTATATTTTCTAAAATAAGTGCTAGAGTATGACTAATCAACATTACCCCACACTAGTTGCATTGTCGCCCCGACAATGGTCATCTCCAAAAATAATGAATCAAAGAATATTAATAGGAGAATAGAAATAATTTGGATGAATGAAAACATTTAATCAAATTACAATATCCTCTTCTACAACTGGAATAATCAATTTTGGATATTCCTCTTTTATCTCTCGCCTCTAAGGTTTTCTAGTCATTGAGCACAACCTCTACTTTCTCTGGAATATCCACTGTAATTGACTCTAATTCATCCCTTGCAATCTCTCCTTTTTCATTTTGTAATAAAAACACAATTTTGGACATACCAGTCATTCTCCCTTCCAACAAGTCCATATTTTGAGCGATGAGTTTGCCGAGCTCATCTAGCCTTTCCCTGTGAGGTTCCTGAGTGGCTGTAAGGGCCTTGTGCTTCTACTTAACAAGTGATAACCATTCTACATGGCCCAATGTCTCATCCTTCATGGCCTTTAGGACCTCATTGTCTTCTAAAATGGTCCTAGTCCTTATAACAACCTCTGGTGTTGTACAAATATTCAGTGCTTGATCCACCTTCTTGAGTTCTTCACGAAAGCCGTGAAGAAATCCTTCATATGATGTTATCTTTTGCATCACTTTGAAGCCTTTTCTCACTCAGCCACATGTGTTAGATCCTTTGGCTCGGGCATGAAAAAGGTTCATCTTCTAGTAATAATTCCACCAATGTACTCACATAATGTATTTCCGAAGGAAATGTCTTGGGTACCTTTGGCTCTAAGTGTGGCCTAGCCTTCATGAAATTGTCACCAATCTCCTCTACCATGTTGATAAACACAACATTCTTCTTTTGTGCCAAGTATTTTTCCTATTTTAGGCATGTTATCTCCTCATCCTTAGTCTTAATCTCCTCCCTCAGTGCCCTAATTGTTGTAGATTTATCCATATTCCATCGTGTGAACATTTTCAAGACCTTCACCAAATAATTACTCACCTATTCATCTGACATAACAGTAGGCTTTATTGTTATGTGTCTAGCCTGAGGTGTCTTTTTCAACCTCCTTGACACACATGAATGTTCACATACATCAAAGTATGGTTCATCCATGTGTGTGTGCATCAACCATGACAATTTCTTCCTTGTGCACACTGTTGCCATATCTTCATCCATTAACTCCCATTCATATAACTCCTTTTGTGTCATTGTACTCTAGAAATGGATGCAAACAATTTTACCTATTTCCTTGGTGTAGCCCATGGTTGACAAAATATACTCCACACTTGTTCTTCTTGATTTAGGCTACTTAGGAACTCGGGCTTCTAGATTGGGAAGTTATGTTACTATGTCTTGGGAAGTCTCTATTGTTGTCTCTTCTACCCCTTTTTCTTCCTCTTCTCCATCTTTCATTTGCACATCTTTTTGTTCCTTTACGTTCTATGGAGGTGTAGGAGAATTGGGTGCGCTTTCCTCCAAATATTTCTCTTCATCATTCAACTTTAATTTCCTTCTCCTTTTCTCAGTTGTCTCCTTCTGTGGAGAGATTCAAGGTGATTTGAACACTATTTGTGGAGTAGAACCTTGGGTCCTTGTCCTCCTAAATACTCTCTTGAATTGGTGCTCTCTTTAGACTACATCCAAGTCCTCTTCATCTTCCTCTTTTGTTTGAGGTGGAGTATTTGCGCGCTTAGATTCATCCTTATTTAGAGGATGTCTTTTACCTCTATGTTCCAAACCACCACTATCCTCGTGCTCCTCCTCTTCATCATTGAAATTGAATTGTTTTTGTGGGCTTGGGTGTTGGAACATTTTCCATTGTATGCTTACCCTTTGGTGGCCCTTGGAGCGTAAACTTATTCTCCACATACTTAGCATTATATAGCTTGGGTTTGAGTTGGAGGTACATGAGCACTGCTCTAGTGTCCCCAACTACCAATATCACATGTTTCATGCTTATAATATCTGAAATAAGTCTTTCAATGTATGCATTGCACCCTAGATATACATACTTCTTCCTTAGAGTGTGGTAGTCGCAATATACCTTGTCTACATTAAAGGTTAAGTGATGCACATTTAATAACCGATGAACTTATGCCTGGAAATACCTTGTTGTGAAGGCATACAATAGTTTGCACCATGGGCTCCAAGCCCCGTCCTTCATCACAAATCACGTGATGCAAAAATGTTGGTATACTACAAACTAAACTACCTTACCCACCACCAAAGGAAAATCCTTGGGTATGCGCCACTCTTTTCAAATGCCGCATGGAGTTTATCCTACCACATTTCCACCCTTTGCTTGAATGGTCCACTCATTGATCCATTACACAAGTACTTTCCAAACCTCTCCATGGGGACTTGTGTTCCATTGGGTACTCCCAAATATTCTCCTTTGGCCCATCAAACATCCTAATCTCCATGAATACTAAGGACAATAACACAATGCCAAAACTTATTCTCATCACATGTTTTTGCTTCTTCGATGATTTTTTTTTCAATGTGATTTGTAATGTTGTATACTAATCTTTGAAAAATCTTCTTGGCAACATGCAACCACATTGTGTTTACCTGCAACCACCTTCCTTGGTCATTCAGCTTTGTCACAAGATGTGTAACTACCTACACTACTGGGTAATTCTTCAACTTGTCAATGTCCATGCCAAATAGACCCTTGGTATACTCTAGCTCCTTTCTTATCTCCGTGGATTACAGTTTATCGGTTAAATCATTATCCGAGATCCAACCTTTAGGCCCTTAGTATTGTCACCATTGAAATAAAAGTAGATGTGATTCTTACCCTCCATCTGAAATAATAGAAGAAATCCTCATGGAATCTTCTCATCAGCCAGAGATACAATGGTTCATAATTTCCAAAATATGGTAGTGCATACACTGGTAGACTCCATTATGATTCAAGAAATTCTCACCAGCGTCATTGTATACTCATATCCTCTACCATGTGCTTGTTTTTTTTTCGTGCTCAGTAGTGAATCTATCTCCTTATTATCTAATGTTCGATGGTTATAGTCATTGATTTTACGTTGGCGATATATGGGAATCCCATTCTTGTCCCACAATCACAGCCTCTGAATATTGTATTTCTAAAAAATTACTCTTGGGAGAAATCTCTTCTTCCACTTCAACCTTCTTATTCCATTTATCTCCTATTGCATGTGCTTTATTTGGTTCTATTTGAAAAAACTATCTTTTATTCCCTCTATAGTTGAGTAAGTCAAAATGCTAGCTTAAATCTCCATGCCTTAGGAAAAATCACATGCCCTAGCTCATTTGTAACACATCTATTTTTCTCAAACCCTTCTCCTATGGGAACACAAGCTTCTCCAATACATAACCCTTATCCTCAAGTTTGGTTTCACACTCTACTGAAACTCAACATGATTGATAATATCATTCACACTTAACCCTTTTCAAATTCTCTCAATTACAATAGTAAAAATGAACTCGCATCCCATCCTTATATAAAATTTCAAAAATTTAGTGCATTGATTGCTCCTCCATGTACTAACAATCCTCTCATTAATTGACCATTTTCATTATTTCCGTGTGGTACATCTTCACTCCCAAGTTATAAACTTCTAGTGTTCCCTCCTACCTTTTTGTTGTAGACTTCTCAAAGACACACTTCTATGCACCTGAGTACCTCATCACTGCGCCTTCCACTAGTAGTCTTCGCGGCCCCTACTTACCTCGCATTATACTTTTTCTTCACTCCTCTCTATATATATTCCTTATGTCTAGAATAAATATCCCTTTTTTAAAATTTTACAACCTTGAATAGCACTCGTAGATAGTTCCTTTCATGTGGACTTATTTTCATATATAATTAGATATCAACAACCTACCCCACACTAAGGGTATGTGCAGTCCTCGTGCATTAAAATTCTTCAAATAGTAATTAACTTCTGGTGTGTAAACATGTTTATTACACAAACATACCAACTAAATTGACAAATCATAACAAAAAAAGAAGGAAACACATTAAGGGAATGAAAAATTGAAAACCTAATCTAAATGGAAACACCGCCTTATTAAAAACACCAAAAAGACTTATTTGTAGTAGGGCTTCATCCTACTCCTATTGAAGTAATCAAGCTAATAATGTATTCCATCAAGGGCTTCTAATTGAAAAGCACCTCATTCAAGTATGTGAGTGATAACATATGGCACTAACCAATCTACCTTTAGTTTACTTAGATGGCACAAAAACTTAGAATCATAAAGGAGCACCATTTGTCCTATCTCTAACTTTTTATCCTTGTTGTGCCTATCATGCCATGCTTTCTACCTGGTCTTCTCTTGGGTTTGACTCCAATGTCCTATGGCTCATCGTTCATCCAATTGGATTAACTGTTCAATGTGTTCTTCTAATGATTTCTCATCAACAAGACCTCCAGCGCTGCAATATGCAAAGGTAACATAAATTCCATAGGAAGAACTACTTCTGCATCAAACACTAACTGAAATGGTGTGGCTTTGTTCAACCTTTTATATGTTGTCTGATATGCCCAAAGTACTACAAATACTTTATCATCCCAATCCTTTCTTCCAACATCACAGATTTTTGTCAATGTTTGGCTCAAAATTTTGTTGAAAGCCTTAGCAGTCTCCATTTTCCTGAGGATGATAGGGTGTAGTCTTATGGTGTGCAATCATGAATTCATCCAATTGAATTTTTATTTTATTATTAAGAAAATGTGTGCCCCAATCATTGGTCAAACTTAAAGGACATCCATACCTTGTAATAATATTTTCCCAAATAAACTTGATTACTCTAGCCATTGTATCATCCTTTATAGGTGTTGCTTCTACCCACCTTATTAGATTATATATGCAAGTTATGATGTAACATGATCCATTTTTGTGCGCAGTTAGTGAAATAGGACCAAAAAATCTATAACCCATTTCTCAAATGGTTCTGCACTAGTAATGGGTCTTAGAGGCATTTCATCTCATTGACCTGGTTTCCCAAGGCATTGACAATGATCACAAGCCTTAAAAATTCCTTACAATCTTTGTACAGGGTCTCCCACCATAATCCAACAAGTAGAATCTTGTGTGTAGTTGCATCACCAATATAATGGCCACCTAAAATACCACCATGAACTTCTTCCATAATATCTGTGCACTCATGTTCTAATACACAATGGTGTAATACTTCATCTCGGCCTAACTTTTACAGTCACCACCGATTAACATATAGGGGGTTGTTTGTATGGAAAGATGTTTATTCTCTAAGTATTTCATTCCTTCTAGTGTCATCCCTATTCATAGAAAGACAACAATGTATTCTAGTTCTAATGGCACTCATTGTAACCTATATAATTTTACATCTGGCATGGTATCCTCAATTTCCTATGATTCTTCTCCTAACTGTATTCTTGATAGATGGTTTGGTCTAGAATTACTTTTCCCTAGTTTTACCACAATTGTGAAATCAAATTCTTGAAATAAGATCACCCATCGACATATGTGCCCTTGTAGAACAAGTTTTTTTACCAAATACTTCAATGCCATGTGATCTGTATAAAATATGAATGGTGTAGCTAGTAGGTATTGGTAGAATTTATGTAGCACATAGATCATTGAAAAAGCTTTGTGCTCTGTAGTGGTGTAATTTTGTTCTGCAAGAGTCAGCTTTCTACTAGAAAAATAGATAGGATGATCTATAATACCTTCTCCAGGTTGAGCTAACACCGCACCAATGGCTGTGTAGAGGCATCAACATGTACATGAAAGGGTTGGTCCCATGAAGGAAAATGTAGAGTAGGTGTGGTACAATTTTTTTCCTTTAATGTCTCGAATGCACATTGTTGCGGTTCTCCCCAGTGGAACGTACCTTTCCCTTTTAGTAACTCTTCTAATGGTGTATACATTTTGGCATAGCCTTTGATAAACTTCTGTAATATCCTGTATGACCCAAAAATCTGCGCACCTCACTTTGACTAGTAGGCTTCCTTAGGCATATAATGACCGCATCCTTGGTGGATCAACTAACAAAACTTCCTTACAAGTTATGTGTCGATAAATATCTCAAATGGTGTAGCAAATATGCACTTCTTTATGTTCAAAGAGATACTCAATTGTCTACATATTTCAAACATTTAGCACAGATTGTCACAATGATCCTTAACTAATCCATACATCGTCCAATCATCTAAATAGACCTGTAAAAATTTGTGAATAAATTCCTTGAATGCTTGAACAACTATGCACGTGGTTGTATCTGCACTTTATTCAATACCTCACACCTACTTGTTGAATGATTTACATCCATATTTTCTACTTCTTATTCATCCACTAAGTACACCATTTTTCCTTTTTCTTTCTCAAGGAAAGAACGTTGAAGTGATGTGGCATCGGCCTCTATTTCTTTAGCAAGATGATACCTTGAGTATCCTTCATCCAATAATTCCTGAAGGAGTTCTTTAGCCTTGGCACTATCTCCCATAGTTAAGCACTTTATGAATTTCAATGCTTCTTCCACCGGAGGATTTGTAGAGAAGAAGTCAAACATATGGGTTATTCCTGTAATTAAATCCTACAAATTTCCAATCTCTCTATGGATTTCTACATATACATACTAAGAACGTGTGCATCCTTTTAAAGTGGAATAAATCTTGTACACCCATAACGAAGGTGGTAAAACTTCCTAACCTTACATGCAGAGTCTCCCACACTTCGAATGTGGTGTTGGGTAGGTTGATTACCATAATAAGTATAGATTTGAGTAGGTGCATTTCTCCTAAGGAACCTAGTAGCAAGAGCAATCCTAATTTCATTCCATCCTACAAGATTATCCTTCTGGGCCATCCACTAGCATGCTATTGTCCCACATAGTGTATATGCTAACATATTTCTTCTCTCCAATGGATCTATCCACTATTATTCCATGGTGTGCAGAAATAACATAGGATCTCCTTCTTTGGTGTAACAAGGTACCGAGTTGTTACCTATTCTCCTGACATAACATGGTTTTTTTGCCTCTAGGAAATATGCTCTTTACTTCGCGCCCTACCAACTCATAAGTGTTATGAGCCCAATTATCACAGGTACCACTTGTATTACGGCTAATGGAATTTGCATCCTATCACTAAATTATTCCTTATTTAGTTGGCTCAATAATCTATGGGTCTTGAATGACATGTACATAAATCCTATTCACATCTTCTTCACTTAAGGGCTCAACATAAGGTGCATATTTTCCATCTGTCAAAGGGATAATAACTCTTTCTTCCTTATTTTCAAAAATGATATAACATTTGTTGAACTAAATATCAGCATTATTTTCATAGCACCAAGGATGCCCCAAGGTAGAGTGGGAAGCTCTCTGAATCTGCTAGATCTAAAACTCAAAGTCTCCAGTGAACTTGGCTCCTTGTATAGTAATGGATGCATCTTTCAAAAATCTGATGGGAGTGGCCTTAGTTCAATTAGCCATGAACAATATATTAGAGGATGGTTGTAATGGGGGTCTCCCCATTTGTAACCATGCATATAAGGTAAGAACATTGACTTCCACACCAAGTATCAATCTATATATTACACAATAGCCACCCATCCATAATAGCATTTAGATTGATTTCCTTGTCATAATCTAGGCTATGAGGGGGAAGATTCGCATGCAGGTCTATTGTCTAGTCTCAATACTTGTGCATAGAGTGTTTCCCTTTAACCAATCCCCTAACAATGAAATAATATTCTTCTGGTGCAACATTTTACACACTTACCTTAAGTCATCTATATCAAATTGGACCATCTCTGATACTTTCTTTTTCTCCATCTTTTGTTATTGCTCTTTTAAGTATTGTATCTCACCCTAAAGATTCCTGATAACTTTCATGGTTTCTTGATAAACCTCTTTCTGATGGGTAGGATCTAGGTATCATGCATGTAGAACCTCCTCCTTAGTGATGGTAGGCTTATGCTTTGCGCAATGCTTCTCTGCACGTGCCGCCTCGGCCACGGGTTGTGATATTCACTTGTAATGCCTCATACCCTTTTTCCAACTTAGGCATCCATTTATTTTACACAACGTGTTGTATCCTAACCATTCCAATGCCTTTATTTTCTTGTTTATGCTGCTTACTAAGATGCTCATAAAAGTCTGGGTACTCCTTGAATAGCTATGGTTCTTTCCAAAAAAAGAACATGTAATATTGTGAGGAAATTCATACCTATAGTGGTTATGAGATCTGCATGTATAACATGTTCTGCAAGGGAACTCACTTCTTCCACTACCATAACCTCATCCCCCAAATCCACCGTAGTATCCTCAACCCCTACCATGACCACCTTCAAAACTCCCTTCATTCCAATCATAGTGCACATGATTGTGATCCTAGTCCTAATGCTCATTCTTTCCTTTAGAGTTATCTAAAAATCTTGTTTTTCATACACCAATATCTATAGTATCATGGATCTATCTAATCAGCTGGTAGTATTCTATGTCATGAGTCATGGACCTATAGATTTTATAGTAGCTTGAAACATTCTTCCTTATCATGCATTGTAATAATGGGTAGCGGCTAGCATCATGGTTTAAATGGCATATCTCACAATCCAACAACAACGAGCATACTGATCTATGAGGAAAACTATCCTTTATGTGACCTTCTACTTCAAAATCTATACACCAAATCCCTATGCATGTCTCATGTGTTGAATTTTTTGATAGTTTCTCCAATTGTTTTTCCATAGCTGTGATTTGTGCTTCTAAAAATAGGCTTACCCTAGTATCTATGCTTCTAACGCCTCAGTGCATAAGGCTACTTCAAGTGCTTTGTGTGGATCGTGTATGTCTTATGTGATGATTCCCTTTTAAAAGGGGCAATAAGGCCCCCAAAACCACTTTGTGAATGTTGGCTTACGTGTATATCATAAGAAAGCTTAGATAACAGTGTTTTAAAATGGGCATCATACTTTCTGACACTCTTAGTAGTGCCTTGCTTAATATCCTTGAGTGCACTTATACTCTTCTACTCAATCTCAGGGATGTGAAACTCTTTAAGTAATGCATCTTTTAAAGATGTATAATATACAAAATTCTAATCAGGGTCAAACTTTATGTACCAACTGTGTGCATGCCATTGTAACGTAGTAGAAAATTGGCTTGCACTACACCTAGAAGCCATGATTCCTTTTGCATGCCACATTATTTCACACATATGCACATGTTCAACAATATATTCTATGCCCCTATAGCTTGGAAGATGAAGAGACATCTCCATGTAAATATTCTAAGGTTGGTACAGACCTTGCCCTCTTGATCTAGAACCTCCTATGTTTCCCCTGCCTCCTAAACCACTAGATCCACAAAAACTAGAGCCACCTATGCCTCCCGATCTCGAACCTATATCTAGTATCAAACCAAAAGATATACTATATGTGTTCCAATAGTAGAACTAAACTATATCCCAACCGTCTGTGAAGCATTACCACTTCTAGAAGTTAGTCCAAAAATCGACACTCCTAAGTTCTATGGAAATGATACACCCAAAAAGTTACTCCCATATAATAATGAAGTTTTTTGCGCTTCCATCGTTGTGCCTTTTATAAGACTCACTCCTACTCTCCCACTACTTGAATTAACTTGTTGACTATTTGTTGTACTAGATGTTGGAAAACCAAGTGCAAGGCCAAGGTTTTTAGGTGGATTTAGATGCACACCGTGTGGCACGGAGTTGTCTCTGCTAGCATGCTTCTATGTGAGGCCAAGGAGAGTTCCATATCATGTTTCCCAAATGGGGGAGTTTTTGAGGCTTGGGTTCCACATCTTCTACGTGAACTTCAACTCCTTCCCAAACTATCTTTCTCCACAACGCCATTTTATCTACAACCTCCCACTACTTCTCTATCTCCCTCTCACGTGCCTCATTATACTTAAGCCTCCTTTCCTCTCTCTACCTTTTTATAGCTATTCTGCCATATTTCACAACACCTGCTCATGCCCCCATGCATGGTGGAGTTTAGTTAGCCATCGGTTTAATCTCTAAATTCAAACTGACCATTAGGATCTTGATTTCCAGTGGAATGCCTTACAAGTAAGTTCCCCTTGGATATCATAAAAATTAGAATTCAGCTACCTCTGGACACAAATAAGTGGAAATTGAGTACTCCAAGATATAACTTTTCAAAACACCACGGAACCATGTATCCATAGCTCAAGTCCAAATCAAATCAGTATCATAAAGGGCCTGAAATTCCTCTTGCATCTAGACAAGTGTGTGATACCTCCAATTCCATTTAGATGTATAAGCAATCAGCCACTCGTACAATTCTACTAGAAAGATAGCAAAGAAGCTCTCATATAAACTATCATATAGGTTCTATTCCACCCATCCACATGTGTTAAACTCAAATCTAGTGCTGAATCACCATACATATTATTCTTCCAGATCATGTATCCACTCCTCAACACTTACTAAGGTCAACTGATATGTTTTGATTGTGAACTATGCTAAAAACAATCTGAAAAAGAGGTCCTGATAATGGAACCAATGATGCGAAAGCATAGAATTTAGTCTACAAGCCTAGGCATGCTTTGGCACATCACTCAGCCTAGACTGAGCACTCACTCGAATCAGGTGCAAAGGTACCATGCCCCTCTTTAGGGTTTCATTTTCATGATGTTAGCATGATGAATAATTTAATCATTTAGATCTATAACTAATATATCTTTCATACAGTGCATATTCAGACCTAGATCTAGAACATAACAAACTTAACAGATAACCATAATGGAATCAAGCATGTAATATTGAATTATAACCATGAGAACACCTTGTTTCAGTCCATAATCTCCATTATATTAATTGTAGTAAATACATAGAAGCTTCATTACAATAACAGTAGTATACACTCATGCGCATAACAAATCTAACAACATAATCTCATTATACCCTAGTTCTCACACATATATCTATGCTCTCTCTCTCCTCTCTCTCTATATATATATATATATATATATATATATATATATATATATCTACTACATAATTCAATACATATTTATAAGGGTGGGGACTTTCCCTTCACCACTTATCTAATCCCAAAATAGGTTGCATGTTATTATTAGCCATGTGCCATTACAAAAATAGGCTTACATGTAAGAGTGTTAACAATAGATCTCCCTTAGTCAACTATCAGTTCACCACTCTATCTTTATCCTGTATCCATACAAAATGCCTCATAACCAATCATCAAAAAGTAGCCGGTGTGTGTCACATAATTCTTCAATCGGTTTGAGTGCTCTGCACGCTATCTCCAAAAATAGATCCTCGTAATGAAAATGACTAAGTCCTGAATATATCTCTGCTTACTTGCGTGATCCTCTTCGATGCTTCGCACCTTTGAATGCACTCTATTCTCCCATGCAAACCTTCTATATTTTCTCAAATAAGTTCCAGTCCGATGATCAACAATATTTTAAGGGTATAATTAATCTTGAAAAATAAAAAAGGTGACCTTAATGGCCCCATAAACATAAAAGGGTCATGATTGGTCCATGTGGACCACATAAAAGCTACTTTAAACTCAAAGTGATCAAAAGTGACCCTAAAAGGACCCAAGATCTTAGAATCCTCCAGAATAAAAGATGACCTTGATCCAATAAAATGGAGACACAAAAGAGTATTGAGTGTGAAATGAGATCAAGGGAGACCAATGAGATATTGACATGCAATAAAAGTTGAGGCTAAATTTAATGGCCCTTTGTGTTTGTGATCTATACCAAATGACATGGTGATATTTAAATGATCATGTATTTTTATTAGAGTTGGAAAATCACACAAATATGGTCTTATTAGAAATTTCTTATAAGTAATATCATGATGAGAGTAGTTGTGGGTCCCTTCATATATGTTTTGTAATTAAATAGTCAATTTGAAGGTCCCAAAACTAGTTTAACTTTGAGCTTTATGGCCACGTTCTAGACTAATTTCAAATGCTCATATCATTTGATCAAGATCCCCTACTCACATGAACATCATATCATTGGAAATGTCTTGATGAGAGCTTAAATTTTGGATTGGTTTTAGATTGAATTGTGGGGAATTTAGAGATATATTTATGGTAGATTTTGGAAGCATTTTAAGTTGTTTTCTCAATTGAATGACACTCAAATCAGGTCAAATCTCCCCAACAACCATGACTAAAATGTCTTAAGAAACCTAGGTGGGATGTGATCTAATTTTTCATTATCCAATAAATTCATGGCACCCATACTTGGTCTACACATATTAATTTTTATTTTTATTTTGGTGGTTGAGAAGTGAATGATATTATTGATTTCTAGATATCTTTTAATCATTTATCTTCTCTTATTTCTCTATATAATGTGATTTGTTAGTGCAAAATCACAGCACCCATGGATGTAGATCAGTTTTCTAAGTTGATGTTCAGGCATCTAGTGTGATTGCACAACATTAAAACCTTTCTCCAAGTGTGGGACTTGCAGAATGAGAAAGGAATCTCCAGAGAAGGCTGGTTCCTACTCCTAAACTACCTACCACAAGCTATTCTAGTGCAAGCAAGCTAATCTAAACCTAATCTAACCATGCCAAGGAGACAGAGAGAGAGAGAGAGAAGGAAAAACAGCAAAAATCCTACACTAAAACGGTGATACACCAGAGAAGGAGAATGTTGAACATCTATCAAAACTATCATGGAATAAAGAGAGGTGAGCAATGGGAAGGATGGACAGATGCATCACAGGCCCAAGGATAGATTTCACACAGAAAATGTCCCAAAACTCCATGAACACAGCTCCAGACCTGCAATGAACATTCAAACTTGCACAAATACCTGCAATGAAGAGAGGCAAGAAGAAAACAAGCAAAAACGAGCAAGGATGGACAGATGCATCACAAAACATGTTTTTGTTGCTTCAGAAGTTTACACAGAACATCATTTCAATAGTAAAAGGCAAAAACACCATTACAGAGCAAGGGAGGAGGTTCGAACTCCATTTTCAACCCTGGAGAAGAAAAGAAGGGAGGGCAGAGCGAAAAGATGAACAACTTGTAATCATGAGCCAAATCTAGCTTTTTACAATGCATGGGTCGAGCCCATTCCTCCTTGAATAAAAATGCATTAAATCAGCATGGAGGACCTTACAAACCCATACCCTATCATTTTGACCAAATGGGAGGAGAGTGTGACCCATTCTGTATTAAATTTGGTCGCTGAAATGTCACTTCTGGCCATGAACACGCGTCAGAGCCATTTCTTGAATTTTATCTCTCCAAACTAAACCAAAATTAGAGATTGACCATGGAATCCTAAAGATAATTTCATAATCTTTCCAATGATATAAAGAACGTGCAAATCCGAGCTCTGGATCAAAAGATATGGCGATCTGAAGATTTAGGGCACAAAACAGGCCAAAACAGATATTTGAATTTTTTCCCACGCTCTGCCACCTGGATGACACGTGTCAGGCACTGATTGGCCACATAATTCTCTCTCCTCTACCTTTCCATGGGTTTTCCTTGAAGATTTTGACTTTTCATAACTTTTGGGAAATTTTCCATTTTTTCCCGCGTCCCGCCACTTGGGACACGTGGCGTGATCTGGTTGGAGGACGGGCGCGGGGTCATCCTTGTCTTTTAATCTTTTGGCCCAAGACTTTTGAAAAATCTTCAAAGTTTCCCAAGCTCCGCACCTCCCTACTCCATTGGACACATGGCATTATTTCATTAGCTCGGGCCGATGCTCCAACTCGCTCCCTTTAAAACTTGGCCAAAAACACTTAGTCAAAATTTTATTGCGCCTCCCCTTGTGACACACGTCACATTCTAATTCATTGGCAGATTTTCCGGGTCTTCGCATCCCTCACATATTTTTGGCCCGGATGTCCCAAACCATCTGGGACAAATTTCTCTCGATCCGCCCGATTCGGGCTTCCTTGTCCCTCTTTGAGGCGAAGACACGTGGCACATTTCCATTCGCTCTCAACTCCTTGACTTTCCACATCCCACGCGTCCCTTTGTCCCAACTATCTCGAGTGTCTAGGAAAAATTCTTTCGATTCACCCGATTCAAGGTTCGTGTATGCGCGTACTCTTGTCCCAGATGTCCCTGACCGAGCGAAGCGAGACTTAGACATTTTTCCTTGCTCTCGGCCATTCCGGGTTTTTGCATCCCACACGTCCCGATGTCCCCTTTGTCCCAAATCACTGTGTAGACCGCCTGGAGGCTTTTCAACCGGTTCACGCCGACGTCTCAACTATCCCAAGGACCGCTTGGACTAGGACTTAGCCGATTTTCATGGTTTTTTCTACCCCAAGCTTGTTTTCTGCATTTTTCCATTTTCTCGACCTGTTGGGATTCCTCCTTGGATGGGAGAGTTAGAAAAAGGGCGAGGAGCCTGAAAAACATGATTTTTGCCTTGAATCAATCTATCTTACTCGAGACTAAAGAATTTAATGCATGTTATCAAAATTACCCTGGGGTGAATTTTGGATAACAATTTTGGCGACTCAATGGGGTCATCTGCCTGCTAGATGAATGATCAGTAGCCTGAAGCAATCCATTGGGCATGGAGTCATGAGTAGTAGCCTAAAAAATGATCTAAACTTTGAAAACCTCCCTCTAAACCACTTGAATCCCACCGGACATGGAGTTGTTCTCACCAAAATGCCACTGGAATGAACTGTGCAAGAGCAAAACCAACACCACAAAAACTATGTACAGAACTGAAAATCATACATGCTCCAAATGGAACATGCAGAGTGTGCACAAGCACTTCTTCTGCTGAAAGCAAACCTACCTACTCTATTCTAACTGGAAGCAAAGGCAAGCTAAACAAACCCTGTAATTGGTTGTGAGAAATAGCTTCCCTTTCTCAAAAGTGGCAGCCATGCAATTGATTTGGAGCTGATCATGGCTGTTAGGATGAGTGGAAAATCAACAAGAAGCTGGTCTTCCACCCAGATCATCAAGGTATCAGCTGAAGGCAAATTCAATACCTCTTTTAGTTGCTCTACATTTGGATTGAAGAGGTATGACAGCTGATCCTTGGTACTTTGTAGCTCACCCTCATGCTCAGAAGCAAGCATGACTAGTTGTGACTTCTCCTTTGGCTCCAATGAAGCCAAATACCTGATTGGGCAAGGTCTGATCCGTTTGATATGCCCATAGCTCTGATTTTCAACTCCAAAAATGGAGTCTTCTTGTAGACCTTCTTGAATGGATGGTGTGGAAGAAATGGTGAAATTCCTCTGTCCTTTCTCTTCCTCCAATGAAGAACATGAAAGATTAAAATCTTCCAATCTTGATTCCAAAGAGCTGCTATAAGATGCAGGCTATTGCAAATGAATGTTCTTCTTCATGACAATGCAGACTCAAGTGCTTGGAATATGGATGATGAAAGAGAGAATGGTGGAAACTCAACCGGCTCTTCTCCATCAAAAACAGATCCTCCAAATCGATAGATAAAGCGCCTCATGGCTGTCCTGCTGCAAATGCTCCAATTCCTCCATGGTGTCTTCTTGATCTTTAACTTGATCACCATGGTTTCTTTCACCCTCCAACATTGAGTTTGAGAGGTCAAACTCTTCTTAGTGCAAAATCACAAAGCACCCCGGATGCGAGATCAGTTTTCTAAGTTGATGTTCAGGCATCCAGTGTGATTGCACAACATTGAAACCTTTCTCCAAGTGTGGGACTTGCAGAAATGAGAAAGGAATCTCCAGAGAAGGCTGGTTCCTACTCCTAAACTACCTGCCACAAGCTATTCCAATGTAGGCAAGCTAATCTAAACCTAATCTAACCATGCCAAGGAGACAGAGAGAGAGAGAAAAGGGAAAAACAACAAAAGCCTACACTAAAACGGTGATACACCAGAGAAGGAGAATGTTGAACATCTATCAAAACTGCCATGGAACAAGGAGAGGTGAGCAATGGGAAGGATGGACAGATGCATCACAGGCCCAAGGATAGATTTCACACAGAAAATGTCCCAAAACTCCATGAACATAGCTCTAGACCTACAATGAACATTCAAACTTGCACAAATACAGCCATGTAATGAAGAGAGGCAAGAAGAAAACAAGAAAAACAAGCAAGGATGGACAAATGCATCACAAATCACATTTTTGTTGCTTGAAGTTTGCACGAACACCATTTCATTAGTAAAAGGAAAAAACACCATTACAAAGCAAGGGAGGAGGTTTGAACTCCATTTTCAACCCCGGAGAAGAAAATAAGGGAGGGCGAGCGAAAAGATGAACAACTTGTAATCATGAGCCAAATCGGCTTTTACAATGCATGGGTCGAGCCCATAAGAGAGAAAATGTAAAAATGTGGTAGCCCATTCTCCTTGACTACAAATGCATTAAATCAGCATGGAGGACCTTACAAACCCATACCCTATCATTTTAACCAAACGGGAGGAGAGTGCGACCCATTACGTATTAAATTTGGTCATTTGAAAATGTCACTTCGGCCATGAACACATGTCAAAGCTGTTTCTTGAATTTTCTCTCTCTAAACTGAACCAAACTTAGAGATTGACCATGGAATCCTAAAGAAAATTTCATAAGCTTTCCAATGATATAAAGAATGTGCAAATCGAGCTCTGGATCAAAAGATATGGCGATCTGAAGATTTAGGGCACAAAACAGGCCAAAACGGATATTTGAATTTTTTCCTGCGCTCTGCCACCTGGATGACACGTGTCAGGTGCTGATTGGCCGTGTAATTATCTCTCCTCTACCTTTCCGTGGGTTTTCCTTGAATATTTTGACTTTTCATAACTTTTGGGAAATTTTCCATTTTTTCCCCGCGCCCCGCCACTTGGGACACGTGGCGTGATCTGGTTGGAGGACGGGGTGCGGGGTCATCCTTGTCTTTTAATATTTTGGCCCAAGACTTTTACAAAATCTTGAAATTTTCCCAAGCTCCACACCTCCCTACTCCATTGGACACGTGGCGTTGTTTCATTAGCTTGGGCCGATGCTCCAACTCACTCCCTTTAAAACTCGGCCAAAAACACTTAGTCAAAATTTTATTGCGCCTCCCCTTGAGACATGCATCACATTCTAATTCGTTGGTGGCTTTTTCGGGTCTTCACGTCCCTCGCGTATTTTTGGCCTGGATGTCCCAAACCGTCTGGGACAAATTTCTCCGATCCGCCTGATTCGGGCTTCCTGTCCCTCTTTGAGGCGAAGACATGTGGCACATTTCCATTCGCTCTCGGCTCCTTTGGATTTTTGTGTCCCACGCGTCCCTTTGTCCCAACTGTCATGGACTATCTGGGACAAATTCTTCTAATTCACCCAATTCAGCCGGTTCACGTCTGCCGCGTACTCTTGTCCTAGATATCCCTGACCGAGCGAAGCGAGACTTAGACATTTTTCCTTGCTCTCGGCCATTCCAGGTTTTTGCGTCCCACGCGTCCCAACGTCCCCTTTGTCCCAAATGCTGTGCAGACCGCCTAGAGGCTTTTCGGCCGATTTGCACCCCGACGTCCCAAGGACCGCCTGGACTAGGACTTAGCCGATTTTCATGATTTTTTCTACCCCAAGCTTGTTTTCTGCATTTTTTCCATTTTCTCGACCTGTTGGGATTCCTCCTTGGATGGGAGAGTTATAAAAAGGGCGAGGGAGCCCTAGAAACATGATTTTTGCCTTAAATAAATTTATCTTGCTCGGGACCGAAAAATTTAATGCATGTTATCAAAATTACCCTGGGGGGTGAATTTTGGATAACACTAACTTATATTTCATTATAAAGGATCCTCTCCCAAATGTAAAGTTCCCATTCCCAAATGATGTCTAAACATTATAAGTTTTATACCTCTGATTTGGACTTGTGCAATGTGTTTAGTGCATTCTAAATGGCATAAAATACATTGTGTATATCCGTGGACAATAATATGGTGTTTATTATGGATCTCTTATACCCTTTGGATCATATTCTTGTCTCCTTGTATCTTTATTTTTTCATTTCAAGTTGTGTATGAGCTATATTAGCATGGTTTTAGTTTAATATGCCAATAATGTAGTGAATCAAGTTTGACGAAGTGCATATTTGAATTGGGGCTTGTTTATACACTCTTGGACTTGCATTTGTCTTCTTATGCCCAAATCAGGGTAAATGACTTACTTTCTATGTTGGTGCAATCATCACCCCTATTTTTTAGTTTACTTAATAAATTTATCCTTCCCTTTTCCCCTTGTAACTATTATGTTATCTTAAGAGTAGTGTTAGCATTAAAGTAGATGGGTAGAGGAACCAAACTTTTCTAGAGGTCTATCCAAAGGAGAAAGGTCCCACATGTTGGGGACATTCCAATGTTTCACTGAGGTGTTGATCCTAGCCTTAGAAAAGGGTGTAAATCAAGAGATAATAGTTTTTGAACACTCGGAGGGAGACCTTGAGTCATTTTTATTTCAATTTCACTAATATTTCCTTATGTCTTAGTGTTATGAAACCTTTAGAGACATCATCTCAACACACCTAATAATTCCATTATTTCAAAACTTTTCCATTCTTTTATTTATATTTTATGTTTAAACTCTTTCATGGCTCTCTAAAGAGCTTATCTATTTCATCATTTTAACTCTAGTCCTCTCCATTTATAGTAGTGGGATGAAATCCCCAAATGAGCCCTAAAAATCTACCCCTATTTCATGGAAATGGTCATATAAGTCATGTTGAGAACATTCAAGATATCGCCAATCATTTTTCCATACACAATCTCATAAAATATAATGTTTTCCTTAGAATTCTTGTCTCTTCATTCAGAGGTAAAGCTTAATAATGGTACCTAACTTTGTGAAGAGCCCCAAAAATCACCCATAATATATGAAATATGGAATTCATTTTTGGATCTAAATGTAATTTCTGAATTTATGGTTTATTTGGAATAAAATAGAGAGTATATATCATGGTTATTTCTTTATAATTAATTGTTAACTATTTCTAATTATTATTAGGAAAAAAAAATCAATTTGTGCATATGCAGCTCATACTAAGCTAGAATTGTCAATGAAAGGATTTTGAGCACTAAAAACCAGCTAAAACTAGCCTTAAAGGATCTCCAACACCTATCACATTATCTCTAGAGATTGTTAATTCACCACTATCGTGGCTCTAGATATGTCTTCACTAGCTTGAGAGATGCCTTCACTAGCTTTGGTTATGCATTCACTAGCTTTGGAGATGCCTTCACTAGCTCTGAAGATGTATTCACTATCTCTATATATGTATTCAATAGCTCTAAAGATACCTTCACTAGATCTTGAGATGCATTTACTAGCTCCAGAGACACCTTCACTATCTCTAGAGATGCATTCACTATCTTTTGAGATGCCTTCATTATCTTTGAAGATGCCTGCACTAGCTCCAGAGATGTTCATATTATTGCTAGAGATATCCTAATCAACTCGGAGATGGATAACACAACTACGAAGATGAGTATAATGGTTTTTGAGGTATTTATTCTATCCCCAATGGTGGTTTGAAATTCATTACTATATATTTTTATAAACCATTCTAAAACTAGATTTTTTTAGAAGTATTATTATTTACACTTGTATTAAATAAGGAGGAATCAATATTCATTTTAATTTTCAACAATAAAATAAGATAGCCAGGTTATTAGTTAAATTTATATAAGCTCTCTCCAAATTTTATAGAGATTGATGCTTTGTTAATAGTTGAGATCTTAGTTGATACTATTGAAATAATTCTAAGATATGAATGTATGCCCCAAAATAAGGAGGTGGTTGGAAGCATGAAATTCTAAATTCATCTTCCCAAACCATTGGATGTAACCTTTTCATTATTCTAATTAATTTATTACAAGGTTGTATGACATGAAGCTTAAAAATTAGTTTTTTTAGTATATCTACAACCCCACAAGGAGAACCAACCCCTAGTTTAGTAAAGTTAAAACCCTACAAGGAGCATCAACCCCTAATTTTGTGAAGCACCAACTCCACAAGGAGCATACAACCCCCAAATATGATCAAGCACCCACTCAAACACCTTATGAAGAATATATATGATGTATTTTTTCTTCCACAACTGATAGAGATCACAAATTCATCTCACAACACTTTCAAACCCTTGTTCAAACCCTAGGTCTTTAATCTCTAAAAATAGCACTTTCGTCATATCTCAAAGAATACAAATGTTGAAAACATGATTTTTTTCATTCCTTATCCTATCACTCACTTTATTATCTCTCAAATAATTCTCACACACCTTCAAAACTCTCACACCTAGGTCACACTTTTGCACACACACCACTAGCTCACAAAAGCACCAAAAACTATGATTTTATAAGCTCTCCTTCATTAAAATTCAAAAGAGGTAGGTTTAAATCCTATCTCTTGAAAATTAAAACTTAAAAACATCCCATAAATTTTATCACAAAATTCAAAATTGACCCAAGCAGTTGGCCTAGCCAAAAACCTTCATCCATGCACCAAAATCCTCAAAATCCCATCATTGGAATGAGAAAAATCCTCTAACACCAAAATTTTTTTAGTCAACATATTAAAATCACTGAACATCTTTAAAATGACATTAAAAATCATCAATGGTTGAAATTTTCATGAACCAATCAAATTATTTCATTTAAAGGGCTTAAGGGCTCATTGCCTTCACAAAACACTTGTTTTCAGCATCCTATTTTCACCTTTTGACCTCAATATAAATCAAGAAAACCTCAAATATGGAATTTTACCACTCAATTTAAATCCTATAACCTTTATAACACTTCTAATAAATTTAGAGCTCATGAAACAATCATATGTTCAAACCACATCAACTTTTGTCTTCACCAAATCAAGCTACCCAAAAAGTAGTTTTACAAATACAACTAGTTAGCACCCTTATTCAAAATTTAAAAAAATAAAAATGGATTCAATGGATGAAAATTTCATCCCTATTCACTTTATAGGTGATATTAAGCATCACCCAATCCATTTCATGTACTAACAAACTCAATATTTCAGCAAAACCAGTTATGTCCTGAAAAGCAAGAAATCTTATTGCTCACAAATTGACTGAAAAAATCCTCGATGAAATCACCATGACACCAAAAATATAACACTGGAAATATATTTGAATTAAATTTCCATAAAATATTTTAAATCCTTCCAACTCCAAGTGACAACCTTCAACCAAGATGATCTCTGCAAACTACCCTTTGATGGTCAACATAAATGAAGCATACTTGACCATTTATCAGCATCACCATGACCTAAAAATATAATGGAAATAAATAAAAACTCACATACATCATATAATGGTCATTTAGTTTGTAACTCCTTTGGATAACCTTGTCCCAAATTGAACTTCTTCAAAAACTAACATGTTTGAGTGGGGTCCACTCATCACCATAAGCTCTACCATACCTTTCTAGAAAGATAAATGAGTATTATACATGTTAAAATTATCATCCAAGAACTATAAATCAATTTTTTTCTACTTAGGAATAAAATATATCCTATCACTTTTAAGCCAAGGTTTAAAACTCATAAAATATTGTTTACCTTCTTAACATTCGTTCATAAAAATGTGATGATGAAATGACCTCATTATTTTGTGAAACCTTATAGAATAAATTTATAAACATCCTTGAAATCCATAAGGTCCCATGAAAAGCACACAATTCAGGGTGAGCATCGAAGACCCAATTCGAGATGGAAATGACCTTGTTTTTGTCTCTATTTCACCAAAATTGACATAACATGCAAAATAATCATCATGAAACCTGAAATTTTTCCCAAAACACCATGAAATACCCTAAATACATCTCAAATCATCACCATGTCATAAAAATAAACCATCTCTCCATCGTATCTCATTTTCATAGCTATCCCTTATGGTTTTACACTGTAAAGGCTAGGGTCAACTGAAATAACACTATAAATTATCATGAAAACTCTCCATAAGGTCCTATAATATCTGGTATATCATTATACACCTCACTATATTCATCCATGAGCTCATATAACTCTATTTTTTCCTTCATTAAGCCATTTTAGTAGTCCAATACTTGAAGCACACACGTTGAGAAACATGCCAACAATGATGTACATGAGCTAACAATCCTCATTACCTTCATTCTTGAGTTTAATTAGCTTGTTTAGGCACAAAAACTTGATTATTCTCATGCTTCTAGTCTTCATCCTACCTTGAGAATACAGCTTCCCTGAGAAGACTTTTTAGTGGTTTTGAATCTAACTTTAACATGCTCTTAAGTATAATTCAACCTTTAGAAAAACTTTCGATAACCCCCTGAGTTAATACCATCATACTCTAGTATTAAGGAACACTTTTTACCCTCTTACCTTCCTCATTTGGCTTGAGAGCACTTCAAACACTTAGGTACAGTCCTAAAGTACATTCTCAGTCCTTAACAGTCATATATAGATGAGATAATGCATTCATAAACCATAATAAATTTAACCTCGAAGAAAATAACCCACATCATACCTTGTATGGCTTGAATTCATTAAAAACATCTCTTAGAAGAAAAATCACATGTTCCTCCTATCAGATTTGGACTATAAACATTATATGCACTTGTGGCAAATTCTTTTCACATAATTTAAACAAGAACTTCCACAAGATACCAACTTATTTTCATGTCTGGCTTCAACTTTGTCAATATATTTACCTTAGTAGCAGATGACTTCACCTAGAGCACCTTCATGGAGTAACAACATGTACTCCCCATGTAAATAAGTCTCCCTTACAATTCTAAGCATCATTATTTTCTTCTCATGGCACTCAGTAGCTAAATATGAGACCTTGTGAGGTCTTAAATACATCAATTTGTCATAACCATGACTCAAAACACCAAATTATTAACTTCTCCACTATCCAATAACTTGCACATCCTTAGAAAGCATTCAAGAACACCATATATCCTTCAAAAATGACTTCCACCATACCAAATCAACACCTACAGGCCTGTAGGGTGTGATAATGGAGTAAAGTGATCATTCACAACCACCAAGAGACACCATTTTCTTCATTTGAGATGACATTCAATCTATAGACCATATAGACCAGTTTTAGAGCACCAAAACAAACCATGAATAGAATTGATAGACACCATTTATTTGTAGATGACACATGCTTAGATTATTGTATTTTAATTTCACAAATCACACAACACTTGCATCATAGACCAAGACAACTATATACACCAATAAAATCTACATGCACCTTTTATATCACAAGAAAAAGTTTGGGAGCATCTTATCAATTCATAAATAGAATCACCACTCATGTCATACTTGTGAAAAACATCATACTCGTCCCCTCACATATAATGTAATCATGTAGTTAGTCATATTACTTAAGACCCAAATAATAACATCAAATAAGCTTAGTTATACCTTAGAACATCTTCCTTTCACTTTGTAAGACCTTTTCACATCTTCCCCAATGTATACCCATCCATTTTGAGATTCAGACCCATAAAAGGATATGCAAGCCAAGTTCACATACCCGTAGATACACAATATTTACCTTAGCATAATTTACTTTACAATTTCACATCTTCCCTTCACTATGAATGTCATACTTGGATAAGATGGACCTTGTCTAATAAATTTCTCTTACTTATATTACCATTTCATCCTTTTCAAACCCACACACAATCATTTAGAAGAATCAAAGTACTCCAAATAGGAACAAATAGGAATGTGATTTCTCAACCACAATTTTGTATCTCTCAATGTCACATATGAACAAATCCTAACATATTTTTCCATTAAATACCATATAGAGTCCATTAATATATATTATACTCTCATTCATCCCTTTTTAGACTAGTTAAGTCAACTAGACAGTCCTCACACACCATTGACTCCTTAATTATTTATATTCACACTATTATGCCTTCAACATATGATCTTTATGCATAATTTTTGATGTCTAACACCTAGTTTATATACCCATTAGGCAATCTAATCACCTCTATGAATCTTGGATCAGACCCATGAATATAACTTTCCTAGTTTACAATAATACCCATTTAGGAATTAGGTCTCTAAGCATACTTACTTTGTCAAGACACAATCTGTCAAGGATCCCAATAAATTTGGACACTTTCAAGGTCTAAAATATCTTAAATCACAAAATACATCTTTCCAAGATACTTTGTAAATAATTTTGAATTTTAAATCCACCATTTTCTCCTTCAAGTTCATCTTTTCATCCATACTACTCAATGTACACCGTTGGACGCAAGTTAGGAGAAATAGGTTTAAAACAAATACTCAAATTTTTCTTTCACGAGCTCAAGTATGACTGTAAACAATGAAATATCATCTCTTAAAATCCTAAGAAATTTTTGACATGATTAAGAAGTGTGAATACTATTTACATACCTTGATCCATCTTAATTTGTACTTGAGCACACCTGATTTGTCCACATCACTACCACATACCATTTGAAGTGATGGTATAATCATTTCATCATAATTGATGACTCACACCATCTTGATATCTCCTTCCCAAAACATTAAAACATATAACTTTATGATAAACACATCATACTGATAGATAATTTAGAACACTTGGACTCAAACTTCCTATATGACTATGACACATCAATGAATGATTTCAATGCATAGAGGGGATATTTACACATTGAATTACTCTTTAAGACCACAACATACTATCTCATAATCTATACACCTTTATACCCACATGAAGCATGCATTTGAAGCTTATGACAACCTCATGGTACACCATTTATGACACAAAAAAACTTCTTGAGACATCATAGACCATAGACACATCCATCAACTCTAGTTACCAACTTAGACTAAAAAAATACCTGATAAATAAATTTCATGACTCAACAAACCCATTATGAGACACCATAATATTACTTGTAATCTTACTAAGTCATCTCAAACATACATTTACCATGACACACAAGAAACTCAGATTTTAAGAAATCGACACACACCAATTACCACAAGACATAGATTTTGACATTTTCAACATGAAAAACCATATTTTAACCATAAGAACATGTATAATTACTTTTAAGGACATAAATTTACATTATGTAGGAGTCACACACAAAAATACAACTCCCCTCACTCTAATGCTTCGTATGGAACCAATACACCTCTAAGAAGCATAGTAGAGGCATATGAACACCATGAAGACCTAAAATAAGGTCTTGAAAGGTCTCAAGTCCTCTTAGATACCTATAGGACTCCTTATTCCTTCTTATTCTCTAAAATTTGGATTATTCCTTTCCTTCCATCAACTATAGCATTTATGAGACCCCATGATCTATCTTAGGATCCAAATTCCTTCTTTCACTTTTATTATGCATTCTTGTCCTTTGAAAGCTAACTCCTTACACTCTAGGACCTAAATCATTATGATTTTGTCTTGAGAAGCCATGATAGTAGTTTCTTGTAACATGTTAAACACCATTATAGTTGTAGCATACCACAAAACTCTTCCTCTTGTAACCATCAACATGACTAGATGAATCATTTAAGAAAATACTAGCAACATGGCCTACCTCATTACAATTGTAGCATACAACATTCTTAGCATACTCACTAATATTATCTCTCCATAGTTGATTATATCTAAGAGACCTTATGTACTCTCTTTACCTATGGCTGAATACATTACAAACATAACAATATCCATTGAATGCTCTTTCATACCTTGAGGCATTAGGTTTCTTAATAGGCTTAGTATTCTCATTTTCCTTGATGAATAATTTCTTATTTTCTTCCTTGATGATAGGTTCACATTCCTCCTTTCTTGGAATCATGTCTTCTTACTTCACCTCATTGCCTTTAGATTCATCTTTGAAACCCAAACTAGCTTTATCACTTGCTTCTCTTTGTTTTCCAAGTAGATCATCTAGATCATTAGCTCTTTTCCCAAAATTTTGAAAGGGCAGTAGTCTTGAAAAATTATAGTATCTCATCCCTTAGGTGTTAGGAAATAAGAGATAAAATATGCGGAATAATCCCTTACAGAATCGCAACAGTAGAAAAATAATATGCAGAAATTATCACAAATCTCAAATAAAATTATAGAATAAAATAACACAACACAAAGAGACAGTATTTAATGTGGTTCACCCAATTTGGGCTACGTCCACCAAGAATCACTTGCTCAGATTTTATTACAAGCCACTACTCTCTCAATACAATACCCAGATCCATTTGGAGCTATGCTCAACAAACTCTACAGAATTCACACCCGAATTCAAAACACATCTACAATACATTTACTTGTACATCTATCATATGCATAAGACCATATAAATAGACAATTGCTTAAGCAGATTTACAAAACCATGGGTATCAAAACCATGGGAAAAACCTATCCCATAAACCTATGGGTCAAAAAAATTTCCCATATGAGAAGAGCACGTTTCCCAATATGTCGGGTGCATTTTTCGAGGCCAAAAAATTTACGCCTAAAAAAATTTGGGGGCTGCTCAACCCTTCATCTTGAGGGCTACCACTCCTGGCCCCTACTTGAGGCCCGCCCACCCCGAACCCTGGCAGTGAGGATACATGAAAAGTGTATAGTATTCTTAGTGTACGAGTCTTTTAACACTTTCACACATGAAAACAGGCTCCACAACCTAATAATCTCCCACTTGAGACTAGTTCTCCTCAGTGCAAGCTTCTCAACCCTTCACTAGTTTCTGTGAATACCAACCAAATCTGAACACAACTTTAGTTTTTCCTTGTGACCACCTTGGTCATCATGTCTGCAGGATTCTGACTGGTATGAATCTTCTCCAACTTCAACTTCTCTTCCTCCAAAGCTGTCCTAATGCAATGGTACCTTAACTATATATGCTTCGTCCTAGAGTGGAAAGCAGAGTTCTTAGCTAGGCGTATAGCACTCTGACTATCACTATGTAGCTTACATTCTTCTTGCTTATGCCCTAACTCCTCAAGAAATTGTTGTAACCAAATCATCTCTTTGCTTGCCTCTGTGGCAGCAATATACTTAGCCTCTGTGGTTGACAAAGCCACCAGCTTCTGTAGTCGTGAAATCCATCTCACTGCTGTCCCACCTACAGTGTAAATATAACCTGTCGTGTTCCTCCTACTATCTAAATCTCTAGCCATGTCTCGAATCTACATAACCACGTAAAGTGGTGTCTCGATCCATCAGTAGCACAAAACTATCCCCATTGTCCCTCTCAAATATTGAAGGATCCACTTTATCAAGCTTGCCAATGCTCTTTACCTAGATCACTCATAAATCTACTCATAGCTCCCACTGCATGGGCAATATCAGGCCTAGTGCACACCATAACATACATCAAACTACCAACCACTGATGAGTAAGGTACCTTGGACATCTAGTTTCTTTCCTGCTCTGTCTTAGGACACTACTCCTTTGATAACGTAAAATGGCCTACCAAAGGAGTCCCAACCGGTTTAGCATCCTGCATGTTAAACCTATCCAATACCTTCTTAATGTAATCTTCCTAAGATAAAGTCAGCTTCTATTCCTTCCTATCCCAAGCTATCCTCATACCAAGGATTTGTCTAGTTGCCCCCAAATCCTTCATATCAAAGGATTCACTTAGTTGTTTCTTGAGTACTTTTATTTCCTACATGTTTTTACTTGCAACCAACATGTCATCAACATAAAAACACAAGATAATATAACTTCCATCCTCAAATTTCTTTGTATACATGCAATGGTTAGAATGACATCTAATATAACCTTGCTCCATCATGAAGCTATCAAAATTCTTATACCATTGACATGGAGCTTGTTTCAGGCCATACAAGCTCTTCTTTAGTTTGCACACCATCTCCTCTTTACCTTTGACTTCATATCCTTCTGGCTGCTACATATATAGCTCCTCCTCCAAATCACCATGGAGAAATGCAGTCTTTACATCTAACTGTTCTAAGTGCAAGTCTTCTGCTACCACTATTCCAAGAATAGTTCTGATAGAATTCATTTTTACTACAGGAGTAAAAATCTCATCAAAATCTATACCTTGTTTCTTTAAAAACCCCTTGACCACCAATCAGGCCTTATATCTTTTCTTTCCTCCTTCTTCATCTTTAACTCTGTACACCCACTTGTTCTCAAATGATCTTTTCCTTCCAAGTAGCTTCACAAAATCCCAAGTTTGGTTCTCCATGAGAGACTTATGCTCCTCATCCATGGCTTGCTCCCACTTTTTACTAGCATCTACCTACATTGCTTCATCAAAGCTCTCTGGCTCTCCACTATCAGTGAGTAATAACTAATAAAGAGAAGGAGAAAAATGTTTAGGTTATGTTCTTACCCTAGAATACCTCCTCACTGTAGGAGTTTGGGGTTCCTGTTGAGTAGGTTCCTGAACTGATTCATGGGTCACTTTCCCATCCAGAAGATCCTCTACCACTACATATTCTTTCTTGGATTCTTCCCTGTTTTCCTGCAACTATTGCTTATACATGACTTTCTCATTAAATACCACATCCCTAGATCAATGATTTTCTTGTCCTTAATACTCCAACATTTAAATCTAAAGTCGTCACCACCATAACCAATGAAAGTAAATTTTTCTCGGTTTAGCCTCTAGTTTGGTCCTATAATCCTTCTCTATATGAAAAACACCTCACATCTAAAGAATATAAGAAATGAATAATCAACTTTCTTACCATACCATGCCTCCTCAGGTATGCCTCCATTTAAGGCACTTGAGGGTCCTCTGTTTATCAAGTACACAGCTGTGCTCACCACTTCTACCCAAAAAGAAAGAGGCAATCCTGCATGTAACCTCATGCTCCTAGCACATTCCATTATTGTTCTATTCATCCTTTCTGATACCCCATTCTACTGCGGAGTTCCTGGAACCATCTTTTGCATGTGGATTCCATTCTTAGAACAATAATCATTAAATTCATTGCTACAATACTCCCCTCCATTATCTGACCTGAGACATTTTAGGTTAAGACTTGTTTCATTCTTTACCAAGGCTTTCCATTTAACAAAAGTGTCAAATACATCATATTTGTTTCTAATACAATAAACCCAAACTTTCCTTGTTGCATCATCAATAAAAGTAACATAATAACTTGAACCCCCAAGAGATGATACCTGAGCCGCCCCTACACATTAGAATGTAGAAGCTCTAACTTAATCTCTTTCTTCGTAGGTCCAACCTTGAGAAACCTTACTCGCTTTTGTTTCCCATATATGTAGTTCTCACAGAAATCCAAACCTATTTCTATATATCTAGGTAAATTCTTCTTTATGATGTTCATGCCCTTATGGCTCATATGACCGAGCCTATAGTGCCATAATGTTGTATCTGCATTTGAAGCCACAAGATTACAATCATTAGTACTATCAGTGGTTAAATACAAGGTTCCAACCTTCTTACCTCTTGCCACCACAAGAGCACCCTTGGTAACCTTCCAAGAGTTAGCTATAAATATCACAGTACAACCATCACTTCCCAATTGCCCTACCGATATCAAATTTCTCCTTAATGTAGGCACATGTCTAACATCCTTCAATAGCCATGTATTCCCATTCTGCATCTTAACCTGAACAAAACCTTTTCCAACTATATTGCAAGGCTCATCATCACCAAGAAAAACATGCCCAAAATCCTTGAACATAATCAACAAAATAATGCCTATGTGGAGTAGCATGAAAAGAAGCCCTTGAATCTAAAACCCAAGATTCAGTAATATTGTGCAAAGAAAGAATCAAAGCATCTTGACATACATTACCCATTGCCACATTTGCCTCCTTGTTTTCTTCCTGTTGTTTCTTCTTATCCCGAAGCTCCCAACATTCCTTCTTTGCATGCCCAGGCTTTCCACAATTCCAAAGATACAATCTTGTTCTTGTATTTTGACCTTTCCTAATCTTTTGATTTTCCATGGTTTCCTCTATTCTTCTTTCTCCCTCTAGTTTCCACTGTCAAAGCATTCCCTGAAAGTAGAAGATTCCCTAGAGATTTTTCTTTGCATTTCCTCACTTAGAATCGCCCCTACAACATCCTCAAACTTCAACTTCGAGTTAGCTGGAATTGAGTTACTTACCACTATTACCAGCTATTCCAACTCTCAAGTAAAGAGCACAAAATTTATAAAGCCCTAACTTCTTCATCAAATTCTATTGAATCAAGCTAGCATATTCACAACCGTATTGAAATCATTTAAATGATCTCTTTGAACTATTCTCGGACATCTTCATATTAAACAATTTTTTCATTAAAAATATCTTGTTAGAGGTAGAGGGTTTTTCATACAACTTCCCTAATGCATCCATTAGATCTTTTGTAGTCTTTTCCTTTGAAACATTAAATAATACTGAAGATGCAAGACATAACCGGATTGTCCCAAGTGCCTTCCTATCTAGCAAATCCCATTCTCGCATCTATCATACTTGAGGGTTTGTTCACCTTCTTACACAACGGAGTATAAAGATCCTTTTGATAAAGGTAATCTTCCATCTGCATCTTCCAAAGAATGAAATTCTACCTGTTGAATTTATCAACCCTAGATCTTCGATCATCTGTCATAGCTCCCACTCAAGCTAAAAACTTTCCTTGCAATTCAACACTTCAACAAACCAAACTAGGCTCGATACCAATTTTTAGGAAATAAGAGATAAAATATGCGGAATAATCCCTTACAAAATCGCAATAGTAGAAAACTAATATGCAGAAATTATTACAGATCTCAAATAAAATTGGAGAATAAAATAACACAACACAAAGAGACAAGAATTAATGTGGTTCACCCAATTTGGGCTACGTCCCACCAAGAATCACTTGCTCGATTTTATTACAAGCCATCACTCTCTCAATACAATACCTAGATCCATTTGGAGCTATTCTCAACAAACTCTCTGACAATTCACACTGAATTCAAAACACATCTATAATCCATTTACTTGTACATCTATCATATGCATAAGACCATATAAATAGACAAATGCTTAAGTAGTTTTACAAAACCGTGGGTATCATAACCATGGGAAAAACCTATCCCATAAACCTATGGGTCAAAAAACTAGCCCATATGAGAAGAGCACGTTTCCCGATATGTCGGGTGTATTTTTTGAACCCATGCTGCACGGGGCTACCACCCCCGAGGCCAGCTTCGGGGCCCGGCCCGGCCCCGAACCCCAGTGAGGATACATGAAAAGTGTATAGTACTCTTAGTGTACAGTCTTCAACACTTTCACACATGAAAATAGGCTCCACAACCTAATAATAGGAAATCTATATCATCTTCAAATTTTAAACACATAATTTATTTATCTTGCAAACATGAGATAAGATACTTTTACCTTTTCTTCTAATAATCTGATTGAATCATTTAGCTTGCATGATTCAGATTTGTACCTTTCTTATAGCATATGAATCTATTTTTCATACTCCTTGACTTGTGAACTTATATTCTTGTTCTCTTTCTCAACATGCTTTAATTGCTTTTGAATGCTCTTAAGATCATATTTTTCATGCTCATCATCTTCATCATAATATCTGTAATAAATCGCTATAAAATATCCCAACAACAAAGAACCTTTTCCGAAGACCCCGTTGCATCATTAGTGATGAAAAATACCTCATTTCCTATATCCTCATTATTTGATTTAGATTCAGAATCTAAAACACCACTACTAGCATCAAATAATTCTCCATCTTCCTTTGTATAAAAACTTCTTTTGTCATTCTTCTTATAGTTAAACCTTTTACGCTTCTTCTTACCTTTACATAACTTATAATTCTTCTTATTATTTCCATCTTTATGATCTTCATCATCTTCCTTTTCATGCCTATGAGGACACTTAGCAGAAAAATGGCCTACTTCACCATAATTGAAACACTTGAATGGAAGTTTACCTTTATAGTTACCAGATCCAACCTTCAATCTTCTAGCCATCATAGTAAATAACTCTTCATTTTAAAATTCATGAGTATCATCATCATCCTTCACCTTATTACATTTAGCATTCATATAATATTTGAAATCAATCTCTCTTATGGTTGGATTGGAGTCAAACACCCTCATTTCATAAGTAGTCAAAGAACCATGTAAATCATCCATCTTCAAAGTAGTCAAATCCCTTGCTTCTTCTATGGTAGATACTTTGGAATCAAATTTAGGATTTATTGACCTTAAAATTTTTTAGAAAATGACTTCTTATTTCACATCTTCACCTAACCCTTTCATGCTATTGACCACTTTATAAACTCTTAGAAGATATGCAATAATAGACTCATAATTATTCATCTTAAGAGACTCAAACTGATTTATAAAAGTTTCACCTTAGAAATTCTTACCTTTGAGTCACCTTCATACAAAACTTGAAGTTTCTCCCATGATTCTTTTTTCTGATTTTCAATGCATTACTTTTTCCAACTCGGGTTCTCCAAGACCATGTATGATAGCATTGAAATCCTTAGAGTTGTTTACATATGCATCCTTGTCTACTTTAATACTAAGAGGAGTCAAAGGAGGAGTATACCCATCTTCCATAGTTTTCAAAACATCAAACCCTTGATACATAATATAATTATTCATCCTAATACTCCAAAAACATAGTTTGTTCCATCAAACAATGGTACCTTGCTAATAGAGGAACCACTCACCATTTTTTTGCTTCAAGGATATCCTTTTAAGTGATTAAAATTATTCAAAGGACCTTCTCTAATACCAATTATTAGAAGCACAATGGGATTAGAGGGGGGTTAATCAGTCCTTATAATATTAAATCAGATTTCAGATTGCTTATTCAAAACACAAAATAACTTAACCATCCATTAATATGTGAACACCATCAAATATAATATATGCAATAAACCATGACTAAGAGAAGAAAAATAAGACATAAGATATAAGTGGGAAATCCTTAAGGGGAATCAAAGCCACTGAAACAAAATCTTTATATTTATATGTTTCAAATTTAGTGAAGCAACAACCCTACACGGGCACCAACCCCTATTTTAGTAGAGCTACAAACCTACAAGGAACACAAACCCATAATTTTTTTGAAGAATCAACTCCAAAAGGAGGCTAACACCCCCAAAGATGATCAATCACCCACTAAAAACCTTTTGAATAAGATATTTGATGTATTGTTTCTGCCATAAATTGATAAAGATCACAAAATCAACGCACAACATTTTAAACCCTTTCTCAAACTTTGGGTCTTCAATATATCAAAACTATCACTTTCTTCAATTATTAAAGCATAAAATCCATACACACATGATTCTATAATTACTCAACCTTTCACTCACTAGATAATATCTCAAATCATTATCACACACTTGTAAAACTCTCACACCTAGGTCACACTTATTGCACACACACCACTAGCTCATAAAAGCACCCAAAACTATGATTTTATAAGATATCCTTCATTCAAATTCAAAATAGTTCAATTTCCCTCATTTATCTCAACCATTAAAACTTAAAAACATCCCAATCACAACATAAGTGACCCAAGTAGGTTTTCCTAGCCAAAACCCTTCATCCATGCACCAAAAATCATCAAAATACCATCATTAGAATGAGAAAAATCCTCTAACACCAAATATATTTTTATTCAATCTCTAAAATAACCAAAAATGTTTAAAATGACATTTAAACATCATACATGGTCTCAATTATCATGAACCAATAAAATTATTTCATTTAATGGGCCCAGTGGCTCATTACCTTCACAAAACACATGTTTCTAACACCATGTCTTCACCTTTTGGCATCAATATCAACAAATAAAAAAACATATGGCATGTGAAAACTCAGTATAAATACCAGAAAATGTAGAAAAATCTAAGAAAGTTAGAGATCATGAAACAATCATATGTTCAAACCACATCAACTTTTGTCTTCACAAAATTAAGCTACCCAAAAAGTAGTTTTACAAATACAACTAGTTAACACCCTTCCTGACACTTTCAATACATCAAAATGGATTAAATTTATGGTAAAAATTCATCCATGTTCACTTCTCAGGTAATAGAAAGCATCACCCAATCCATTTCATGCACTAACCAACTAAATCTTTCAAAAAATCAGTTTCTTCCTGAAAAGAAAGAAATATTCTTGCTCACAAATTGATGTCAAAACCTCATCAAATAATATTATCATGACTCAAAATTTAAACCAATGGAAATATATCATAATTAACTTTCGATAAAAAAATCTAATCTTTACAAACTACTTGAAACGCCCCAAGACTACCCTTTGACCAATAAACATAAATAAAGCATACTTGACCATTTATCAGCATCACCATGACCTAAAAATATCATGGAAATCAATAAAATCACATACATCATATAATGGTCATTTATTTTGTAACTCATTTGGAAAACCTTGTCCCAAACTAAACTTCTTCAAAAACTAGCTTGTTTGAGTGGGGTCCACTCATCACCATAAGCTATACCATACCTTTATGGAAATATGAAGGAGTCTTATACATGTTCCAATCATCATCTAAGAACTAGCGATCAATTCTGGCCACTTAGGAAGAAAATATCTCCTACTTCTTTTGAGCTAGGGTTTCAAACTCATAAAACATTGTTTACATTCATTCAAAAAAATATGAAAACAAAATGACCTTATTATTTTTGTGAAACCTTATAGAATAAATTTATAAAAATACCTGAAATCTGCAAGGCCCCATGTAAATCATACAATTTAGGGTGAACATCATAAGACCCAATTTGAGCTAGAAATGACCATATTTTTACCATGTTTCACTAAAAATGACATAAAATGCAAAATGATAATCGTGGAAACCTAATTTTTTTCCCACAACACCATGAAAACCCACTAAATACACATAAAATAATCACCATGTCATCAACAATACACTATCTCTCCAACCTATCTCATTCGCATAACTAGCACTTAGGGTTTTCCACTATAAAGGCTAGGGTCAAGTGAAATAACATTATATCTCATCGTGAAGAATCTCCAAAAGGTTCTAACATTACTATTACATCATGATACACCTTCCTATATGCATCCATGATCTCATATAGCTCCATATCTCACTCTTATACCTCTTAGCATCCATACTTGCTCTAAATGAGCACTTGAAACATGGTCACCAACCTGTATTCACATTATGAATCTCATATGAGTTCCCAAAACTCTCCAATAATTCTCTCCATCATTCCAACATTCTTCTTAAGCCACCAAGAAGCTCATACCACCATGCACCGTCACCTAGGCTAGCTAGGTCACATGAATAGGCTTGCAAGAACAAAAATCCTCACTGAATTAACCTATGCAACAATGAATATAGCTGAATCATCATGTTATCATAATCCTAAGAATTATGTGAACCTAATCCATCATCCACTTTTTCATGATTGATTTTTACATGAATGAAAACACCTATGTAACAACATGCTAACACCATCCTTTTATTTGTATCATGTAAACATTTTAATTTAAAGAAATTTAAATCATAAGTCAAAAACCGAGATCAATGTAGAATATATAAATAATACATAGGATCTAACATGTAATGTAAATAAATATCAAGTAATGAGAGGATAAGAGTGACTTATCTTGCATCTCGCTACTAAGAATTATTCTCTCTTGGAATATTGATGAAACATGATGGATTTGATTTGTATATGATTCATCTAGAAAATAGGGATCTATAAATATTATGGATAGTAGTTCCAAGAAGGGGACATGAATTCCTAGAAATTAGTGTCTATATTGGGTGATAATGTTTGAAAAATGAGTTCGTATATAATATTTTTAGGGTTAAGAAAACTTTCCTTAAATTCACTTTTTTTTGCTCGACTTCAATGTAGGGTTTCACCGTCATACCTATACCTCCAATAAAAACCCTAAATACCTACAAAAGGCCTAAACACACATTATATGGAATAAAATATGGATATGCTTGAGTCAAAGTGACCTCGATGTCACCCCAAAGTGATTTTAATTAAGCAATGCACAATATTTCATAATCAATATAGTTCTATTGCATGTGATTAAAATGTATCCCTTAAAGCTAGGTTGACCTTATGTAAGTCACACCAAGATAACAAGATACAACTAATTTTCCCCCAAGATGAATGTGTGAGATGTAATTTAGAACTTTCCCCTTCCTATGAAGTGAATGATATAGCCCAAATGCAGCCCTCAAATATTGTTCTCTTGCCCAAATAGTATATAGGAAGTAAAAGACCAAATTTATATCCCCTTAGAATGGTAAGTAAGCTATGTATATATATGACTCATTTGTTTTAATTTTGAAAATCATTGACACCAAAATATGACCCAAATAATAAAATAAGAATTAGAAAATACCTAAATTATAGTAGTAAATGGAAAATTATAATATAAGACAAGATGGACAAAAACACCTAAAAGAGACACTAACACCCAAATGCTAGTGTCCTTACTGAGTGGTAATTTCCTAGAGATAAGAGGAAAAAGGTGACCACTAATAGGAACAAGTTTCCATGTGACTCAACCAAGAATCATAAAAATCCTATAAACATAAGACAATGTCACAAGCAAATCCAATCAAAAGCAATAATAGGACTAGGATAGTTTTCACTAGTGTCTAACCTTCTCTCTTAGGAATCATGCATATAAAAACATACTAGAGTCACAATGTAATATTAGTAAGTTCATGTTTTTGTGTCTATATTTTCCCCCCTTTTACGCTATTTGGATAAAATTTAATAGTATAAAGGATATAATAAAAACATACATCTAGAGGGTTAAAGAAGTTGTAGCCAAGGTGTACCGATAGTAAGAATCATATCATGGTGAACCATGGATCATCATTTTGATCCATGCATGGTGAACACATTATCACAAAAGGAATTTTTGGATAGAAAATTTTTATGGATATAGAAAATATTTTAAAACTTGGAGAAGGTAAGAAGGATCGGGGTGATCAATTCCTACATCGATTGTGAATATTGTATGGATTTTAGCATCTTGATTATAGAGAAAGAGTGTCGGGATATCAATCATCTTTTTCCCCACCATGAAACCTCCTCAAAATGAGTTTCACAACTGCAAATGGAAATGAACCAATTGTTGCTTTCCTACTAGTCACAAAAACCCCCTTAAAGAGGATAAGGATAGGAAATGATGTGTCATTACCCCCACTTTACGATGTAAGGGTGCAAACTAGGTCAAATACAAAAATGATTGAAAAGGTGATTTTTAATGAATCCCAAGTGAAGTCACCTAGGAAGAAATTTATTGATTACATGGTAGTATTTGATTGAACCTAATTTATTTGAACTTACTCTAAAAACTTAAATTACCTCAAGATTAGGTCATTTGAGAGTGAATTTGAGAATTTGATATAGTTTCATGCTTGAAATAGATTAAAAATTATTATTTTGAGTGATAACTTAATAAGATTTGAACTTTGCTTTATAGCCTTTATTTTCTATACCCAATTCCTAAGCACACTAACACTTCATTCGAGATGATCTGAATGCTCGCATGAAGTTTAACAAGTTCGTCCTTTACGCTATCTTGTCAATATGTTAGCATACATGTTAATATTACCATTATCAAGCATACATTCAGATGTATATCATTACAAATATCATAAGGAAACACATGTAATAAGGAAACATAACGATCAAACCATTACTAATATTAATTACACTAGGTGATCACCATACTTAGATACATTAAATATTAGAATCCATCCATAATGATCCATTCATAACCTAAATATTACATCACAAAATTTGTATACATAACAACAATCATAAGAGATTCATGCACGCATAATGACATAGTAACATAACTCTATTACATCACAAGTTTGTACATGGTGTCCAAAATTATGTAAATCAATACATATATATAGGGGTGGAGACTTTCCCTTCACCACCCATGAATCTCAAAATAGACTACATGCTCAAAATATCAATGTGCTAGTATCTACATAACTTTTTATCTATCCTAATAATAGATTAGTCTATAATAAACTATAATTTTAATCCTTTTATTAGATCGATCCATGCATGACATTTAATATTCCCTTTAGTCCCAAAATATCTCTTTCTTAGGTGTGAAGTATTCTTTCCTTTATCTTTACTTGGTCTCGCACTCCAACCGTTTTTCCTATTTTTAGCCTGTGACATGTAAAATTGGATAAGTCTTGAACCGATCTTCCCAAGCATGCCCAGTTTAAATGACACTTGTGTGTGCCTACACACCAACTTTGTGTGCCTTATTGTTTCATGCACCCTCTCGATACTTAAGTAATTTGACCAAACCAACATTACACCACACTAATTACATTTCGTCCTCAAAATGAGGTTACACAACTTATCTCTCCAAAGAATAGAATAATAAAGAATAGGTTATTCCGAATGAAAGAATGAATCAAATGAAAGAATAACTAGGTTTCCTCAATCCTCAATTGGAAAAAGACGTTCAGGATACAACTTATTTATGTCAGCCTCTAATTCATTCCACTCTCCTAGCCCCTTCTTTTCCTAATTAGGAACATCTCCAAGGATCTTCTCCATTTCTTCTAGAGTCATATCCTGCCCCGTATGCTTCAATTCCCTTATTACTCCAGTCAACCCCGATATCATGCCATCCATGAAGTCAAATCTACACATGACTAGTTCCCTAGCTCCTTTATCCACATTTCATGAGGGTCCCTAATGGCCTTAAGCATATTACGATTCTTTGCAACAATGGTAAACTTCTCCACTCTCCCCGAGGACTCATCCTTTTTGGATCTTGCAACTTCATTATTCTCTTGCATTGTGTAGACCTTTAGGATCTTCTTCGATCATCATAGTTGTTGAGTACCTAATTTTCCTTCTCCAATTCATCTTTTAGTGTGTGGAGTATGGAATAATACTATGCAATCCAATTCGTTATGGTCTTATTAGTCCTTCATTTCTAGTCCTTAACTTGTTTCTTAGTCTTCTCTCGTTATGGCCAACTTCTCCTTGAGCGAGAATATGGAAATTTTCTTGTATAAAATGTAAGGCTAAAGGGTATGTCTTATTCATCTCGTACATCAAATTATATACGCACCTCTAAAATTTCACCACCAATATCTACAACAAAGTCCAGAATATCCTTCTTTCACTTCTCATCCCTTTTATGCACCTCAATTAGTTGCATAATTTTATTTTTATTTTTTCGATTATCCTCGCTTAACATCCTAAGTGCAACTGATTTATCCAAATTCCTTCATGTCACCTCTCTGCCGCCATCTTCATTAAGGCATTACTTTCCTATTCATCTATAAACTCGGTCAGATTTATTATCTTGTGTTTTTCCTAGGGTGCTTTCTTCATTTTTCCCATGATGCAAGCTTCCTCTTTTAAATAAAACTTTTCCTTGTCTATGTTTATTTTCATACTCCACGAAAGTTTCTTCCTAGTGCATATATTTTAATCTTTGGGATCTATCAACTCCCATCCATATAACTCTTCATTTGCAAGGGTTATCTCAAACCTCCCATCTTCAAGGATCATTAACATATCCCAAGTCAAGAATCTTCAAAATTTATTCTCCCTTATTCCTACCAGACCACCTTCCCTTGGGGATATGTGTTTCTACTCCTAAAATTGGGCCTCACATGTCACACCCTCACCCTCTCTTAAGGGCACTCCTACACTTTTATCCTTTTCTACCTCTTCTCTTGTGGGGCCTCTCTCCTCTTCATGCCCACTCTACACCATGGTATCATGTTGGCTTTCTTATTCTCTAATATCCTCCTCTCCTTCCACATCAATAATTGGTGTCAAATTTTTGTTCTACATGGGATCCTCAGATACTTCTTTATCATTATCACCCCTAGGTACATACTTTCACCTTCTATTTGTCTTCTTATGTGGGGTTATCTTGACCGGAGATAACCTAAGTAACCTCCTAAGCGGTTTTGCACCACTACCTTGAGGTTTGGTTCTTTTCAACTTCCTCCTACCACCCCGCTCATTTGCGCCACCTTACTCTTTTTTATCTCTTCGGCTTATGTCTCTATTCTCACTTCTTCTTCTTCCTTCCTAGGGGGAGTGTTCTTTCATGACCTATTGATCCTTGCAATTGGCTATCTTCTAATGCCATGATCTAGCGCTCCAAAATCCATCATATCCTCATCTTCATCCCTAAGTTCTTCCTCTTTTGTTTTAGGAGGAGATAAATCATTCTTCCGCATGGTGTCAATTACGTGTCTTCCTTGGGCAACTCGGGAGTTTTAACTCATTCAAAATATATTTCCCATTCACCAATTTAGGCTTAAGGTTGATGTATACCTTATCCACACCCATCTTTCTAATCTCCAAAGTCATATAATTAATAATGATATCATCTGATATCATAGTTTCAATATATGCATACTTACCCGGATATACATAAGTCTTCTGGAGTGTGTGGTACTCATAATCAACTTTATCCGCATCAAAATGGAGCCTTCATGCATCTAAAATATGTTGATAGAGGCTTGAAATTAGCACATTGTAAAATAATAAGGGAGCTTACACCACGGGCTCCATTTACCATCCTTCATCTGAAATCTTCTAATGCAGTAGTGCTTTGGAACACTACAAACTTTGCCTCTCCATCAACCATTGCAAGAAAATATTTTGGTATGTGGCACTCATACTAAAATACCTCGAACATCATCCTATACCACATCTCTAGCCTATTTTTATAGGCACCACTCGTGGTACCATCACATGTATATTTTGAAAATCTCTTAGGATGAATTCTTTTCCTTTGGGAATTGCCAAATTTTATCCGTTGGGCCATCTCGAAACCCAAATTTCTACAAACATAATAGACAAAAGGATAGCACCCCACCTGATCTTTTCTCCTTTATGCAATTACACAATTATACTTGGTACTATAAATGTATAAAGGCAGTATACAACACCTTTTGACATCTTATGTGCAATATGGGGACATTTCTTATTCAACTTGCCCTAGCGCTCCTAGCCATTAAACTTTATCGAAGATGTGTAGAAATATTAACCATGGGATTAGTTACCTTGGATACATACATCTTGTGCCCTTCCTTCGATAAGACATCTCCATAGTAGTAACTTTTACACCTACTTTTTCATCAAGATTACTCATAAATTTTAGTTCCTTAACTCCTTAATCCTATGAGATTTCCAATGAATGGCATGGTGAGTCATATTGTTCTACAAGAGAAGTAGAAAAATTCCTCATGTACCCTCGACATAAGCCATAGGTAGAGCCCATCTATTTTTCTAAAGTATGGCAGCTCATATATATGCAAGACCCTAAATTTCTCCAATTTCTTCTTCCCTTCGTCATCATAAATGGGCTTATTGCCTTCAAAGTGTGTAAGTTTGTCTTTTTCTCCAGTTCATTTTCTATTTGGTCTGTTTTTACACCGGTGTGGTGATTGTAGTCACTCATCTTATTATTTATTATATGAGATTCCTAGTGTGCCCCATGATCAATCCCTCGTGTACTTGCATTTCAAAAACATTCCTTCATATACGTCTTTGACCTCTACCTCTAGCCATTTTTTATTCTTTCCTCTTGTGGGTGCTCTAGGTTCTCTTTTTGGGTGCCATTTGAACCTTCCACACTTTTCCCTTATGTTCTTCTTCTTCTTCGTAACCTTGAACTCATGTGCCTTAATCATAATTCAAACCCTATCTCATTGAACCCTTCTTCTACACACCTTTCACTTTCTCTAACACTTTCCACAAAGGAGCTCTACTATGTTTGTAGTCAAATTTACCTGGTTTGGTTCTCTTCTCGATTGAAATCACACTTCGCAATCGTTGCACTTCAACTTATTCTTCCAAGGATCAAAAAATCATATATGCAAGGTAAGAATGAACTAGCATACACCCCTTTTATAGATTTTACAAAATTTTCCAAATTAATTACTCCTCACCTAGCACTATACTTACGCTTTAATGATGGTTTTATACTTTTTCCACACTTTTTATGCTTCCTTCTACTCCCCGTAATAACCTTTAGACATGCCTACTACTTCTCGGATACAAACCTCCTTACGTGTACCTCCAAACACCGAAGTACATAATCCTTTGTGCCGCATAGTAAGTATTTTTCCATTTTGTTTCCTACCTCGCGTTACACTCTGCAATCATCCTTCTATGCATGTTATTCAGTTAGAGAAAATTTCCTTTATAACACCTTCATCCCGAGCACCTAAAACACCTTTTTTTTGCACACCACTTCCTTCTGAGTACGTTCATATTCCATCCTATATATGTACATATGTTCTAACCTTTACTTGAATATTAGTACAAATATATTCCTTTTTCCTATATCTACTCCACCCCAAAAAAAAAAAAAATTGTGGTCCTCTACACATGAATTCAAGAGATAGTAATCAACTTCCTACATGTATGAACACTTATTACAACAAAACACTAAACTAAATTGACAAATCATAGCAAACGATGAAGGGAAACACACAAAAGGGAAATCTAATCTAAGTGGAAATACTACCTTATTATGAACACTAAGAATCCTTATTTAAAGTAAGAATTCAACCTAATCCCATTGAAGTAACCAGAAATAAAGTTCCACCCAAAGGCCTATAGCTAACAAGTACCTAATTCAAGTATCTTTATTACTACAAAAGGTATCAATAAATGCACTTTCAATTTCCCTAGGTGGCACACAAAATTTGAATCATACAAAAGAACCATCTTTCCCACTTCAAATGTTTTATTCCTTATGTTCCTATCATGTCGGCCTTATGTATTTCCTTTTATGTCTTCGTGTTCCAGATGCAATGGCACGACACTCATATAACTGCATAATTCATTAGTTAATCCACCTATGTGTGTAATACATAGGGAAGGTAACATAAATTCAATAGGCAATAAAACCTCTATGCCAAACACCAACTAAAAATGTGTGGCCTTTTTCAACCTCTTATAAGTGGTTATGTATGCCCAAAGTACAATTGAAACTTTATCATCCCAATATTTTCTTCCAACATTAGATATTTTCATCAATGTTTGTCCTAGAATCTTGTTGAAAGCTTTAGAAGTATCATTGGCCTATGGGTGATAAGGAGTAGTCCTATGGTGTGCCACCATAAAATCTTCTAATATAATTATGATTGTCTCATTGAGGAAATGAGTTTCCCTATCACTTTTCAAGATCAATGGAAAATCATACCTATTAATGATTTTTTCCCAATAAAATCATGTTTTTGTTGTCATTGTTAAATCCTTTGTAGGTGGTGCTTCACCACCTAGTCGATAATATGTACAAGTTATGAAGTAGTGTGCACTAGTCCTACATGAGAGTGGTAAAATTGGACCCACAAATTCAATTCCCCACTTCTAATAAGGCTCATCACTTGTAATAGGCCATAACAACATCTCATCTCTATGTCTAGGCTTTCCATGGTGTTGATAATGATCACACAACTTGACATAATCCTTAGTATCTTTTACAAAGTCTCACACCAAAGTCTAGCCATTAGAATATTATACATGGTAGAATCAACCATATAGTGTCCTCCTACAATTCCACTTTGATATTCTTCCATGATACCCTCATGCCCATGATCTAGAACACACCAGTGTAAAATTTCATCATGACCTAGCTTGTATAAATCTCTACTAATCAATTGATAAGGCATCACACGTATTACAAGATACTTATTCTCCAATGTATTCATTCCTTTAGGCACCTACCTAGTGCACACAAACATTGCAATGACCTCCATTTATGTGGGTGTATGGTTTAATCTAAATAGTTGCACATCTGCATAAAATCCTCAATGATCAAAACATCTTCACCATAACTGATCCTTGATAGATGATCAGGTACTAAATTAATTTTTCCTAGTTTAACAACAATGGTAAAATCAAACTCCTAAATAAGAAGGATCCATATGCATATGCACCCTATTGACACCAAATTTGGGTCACATGCCCTTTAGTACCCTTAATTAATTAATGTAACACATTTAACTAATCATGAACCCTTCATCCCATATTAATATTCATCCTCACATTATTAATTAATGTAATTATTTTAAATAGGTTGATATCATCCTCAGACCTCCACCTCATCATTACACCTCACCCTAGACCCATTCTAGGGGCATTTAACTCACAATGAACAAGTCATCACCCTCAACACTAAGTCATCACTCCCAGTACTAAGTCACCAGTTGACCCAACTAACTAAGAATTCTTCTCAAACCTAATTGGACTTCTTCTATGACCTTCTTACCTTTTCTAATGATAAATCCACTTCCCTAAGTGGAATCAACTTGGAAAACACACCAAATCTAGGAAGATCTTCCTATTTTTGGTAAAAGGGACTAATTCACCCTAACCGATGCCAATTTTTCCTCGCCAGTGTTGGTTACCTAACCGCCATCGGTCACCTTATATACACTTTCACAACTCTTTACATGGGTTGGTCATTCAATTATTGGAGCCTTATTGCATTCAAGCACAAATCTTCAAGCCTTCCTGCATCCAGATGATGAACACACACAACCACAATGCAAGAAAAGCATTTGGTTCTCCTTCTAAAGCATTGGAATACTCACGGGAGCACACAGGTTGTATTTCCATGGTACTAGACTCAAGCACCTCTCCTCCAATCAACCATCAACCATCTCAACTCACAAGGTCTATAAGACAATAAGTACTGTGATTTTAATCATTTGGGCTTATCCCATTGTAGATCTCTTTCTTTGTTCAATATTTTTATTTCTTCTATTACCCATACATCACCTTCTTCCCACCAACCCACTATTCAACCACCCCAAGCCTTTCCACCCTTATAAACCTCCTTCTTAGTATTCCTAAGTCTTCTCATCCATATTACGACCCAAACCATACTACCCTTACTCTTTGACAATCACAGAGAGCCTAAAACCCATTTTTAATAGTTTATTACCTATTTCCTCTACCGACATTGATTTACCTTACCGATGTTGGTTTGACCCTATACTACTAGTGTTGGTCACTTGACGATATCGCCTCGGTGTCATTTCATACCCTCTAACCAACAAGCCTTCAATATAACAAAAACCAACCCAGCACCTTACCCGATCAGGGCCTTAAACCCTTTCTTAGACCTCTATCGACATGAAAACCTAGAACAACCTACCAAACTTCTGGATCTAATCGTAACCTTTTCGGTTAGATTATATTTACTTATTGTATTGGCACGAGATATTTAAATCACTCAACTACAATAAGATTTCCTTATTTCATGGTATTTGTTACATTAAATTATATTTGAAAGTGGATTGATAGTCTTCTAGGAAGAATCTCACTTCTCGGATCTAGCACTCACTAGGTAGTACACTAACCTATATTATTAATACTATTTGGTGGTCTTGTTTTGTTTCTTATACAGGTTGTTCCTCCTAGCCAAAGGGAAGCTCACATAATCAGCTTGGATCAAAATTCTATAATGCGTGCATTCTACCTTCCACCTTTGTCTCATAGGTATTCCTCCTTAACCATTTTACCTTCTATCTGTTTCATCCTAGAAATCATAAAACTTATTGATGAAACATTTTGGAGCACTCGATGGGACCCATCTGGGGTTTGTTGCATTGTTCATTCCTAGGGAAAATCTTGTGTGTCTATTTTCATTTGAAATAAGTTCACATTAAGATTCTTCTCTGGAAATATTATTTTCTTCTAATTGACTCAATGACACTTGTTTTTCGGGATTAAAATTTCCCTTCTTTCTTTTCTTGCATTGCACTTTGTGAAATTCATGTCCTTAACCTCTTCATAATTTGTTCTCAAAATATAATTTGTGGATTTGAGTTTTAAAACTTGTGCACTTGCATTTTTGAGTTTATTGCATTATAACTCATCTAAATTGTGGGAAACCTTTATGTTGGAAGTCATTCCCAATTGATGGTTGATAAATTGAATCGTATCTCACATGTTACACTCTCTCTACCAAATCACTGAAAATAAACTACAAAAATCTTGAACAACATATTTCTCGGAAGAAGCTATCAATGATCACATAATCAAAGGATTGATAGTGGCATCCAGCTAGTTTCTCTGTCTAGTCATCATATTAGAGAAGGATCTCCCACACCAAAACTTACCCGAAACTAGCCATAGTTTTTAGATTTTATAGGGCACCTTTGTTAACCAAAAATTGTATCCTTCTTATAGTCAGTCCTAAATGGCATAAGCCACAACATAAAATCTACAACTTAGGATTTCATGTTTGTTATCTTTTTGTTTGCTTGCATTTTGAGGTGTGATTTTGGGTTTTTCATTCTTTCTTATCCTTTTATGCACACATCACGACTAGTGTATTCCGGTCTTATTATAGCTTTATTAAGACTCTTCATAGTCATACTTAGTCTCCTGGGTTGGCCCTTTTATTTGATCTAATCACCAATACTTCATTTTCCTTCTCTTCCTAGATTTCACAATAACCGATATTGGTTCAACGAATGCTATCAGTTACATCATCTCACCACCATTGGTTACCCGATGATGTTGGTTTTATGCTCTTTTGGTTATTTTTACCAAAATGGTATTCTCCATATTTTTGTTCTCTTCATGCCTTGTTCTACCATTTTATTACACTTTTGGGTCTCTGATATCATCTTCAGATTCTAGGTTGACTCATTTTAACCTTTCTTTTCTAGATCTTTGAGTCTCTTATTTTTCATAGTAAATGGAATCAATCTAATCCAACCATCGGTGGTTATCCTCATACCGGCATCGCTTACCCCAAGTGACGTCGGTCTCGTATTCGATTTTCCAACCGAATAGGTGATCTAATAACTCATTTTAGATTGATTTTTCCCCATTACTTATATGTTTCTACATCATCAATGAAGCTCAAAATACCTATTCTATTGTTAATCACATGGTGTTGACTTGTAAAAAAGCTAACGTTATCATGTTTCACGCTAGCCTCTCCCACCTAGCCCATTGGTTGCTTCAATATCATCACTCATGGACCCTAATCAAGATCTTTCCATACCCACTAGTGATGAGGAGTATGTGAGACTCCTTGATCACAACCCTACCACTATGTATTATTATCTCACTCATTCATCTACTCGTGATTCATTATGGAAGCTTGTATACAACATGCCTATGTCCATTCCGCCTACCCTAACACCCACTTTGGCATCACTACTACTAGCTTAGCCTTAGCCTCTTCCACCTTACCACTCATGGAGTCCCAAATTGAACCTAAATAATTGATATCTACTACACCTATGGTATCTATCACACATTTGACATCTATATCTCCTACAATGTTAGTCATGCCTTTATCAATCGCTTGGGTGTAGGTCTATCGACCCACCACCTCTCATATACCTATTGTTTCTCAACCAAAAATGGGGACAAAAACCCATACTCCCTTCCAAAACATTGTCCTCTTCATCCCACAGTCTCTTCCCTCAATTCCTATGAGAGTCCTTACATCCACTCCACCTACCTACACTTATCACCAACAACCCCCTATTTTATCTATTGCTTATTCAGGATACTTGCCATCTAAATCTATTCTGGCCTATAAACCTTCCTCAAAATTTTTTTATTCTGCACGACAACATACTAGGATTCCACCCACATTATACCCTCCTCATCTACCCCCTTATACTACCTAGTCTACACAACCTACCAATGATCTTATCAAAATGATGATGGAAAAGATGTAGACATTCTAATCATCTATCTCTGGCTCACGTAACTCTCGACATATGATGAGATTTACAATGAGCCCATTTACCTATCCATTCTGATTCATCCAACCCTACCCATTGGGAAATTCCTAAATTTAATCAATTTAACAAAAAGAATACTTGCAAAAACACTTGTGGTATTTTAAACATGTGTGTTATCTGATCACTCATGATGATGCTTTTATCTTGTAAACATTCCCAATGTCCTTGAAAGGATGAATGTTAGATTGGTATAATTCTCTACCCAATCATTCCTTATTTTCATTAAATCAGGTAGCTCAAGCATTTCTAGACCACTTTTCTACCAACATTATCAAGAAGGTCACCATGGCCAACTTGTAGCGTGACATGCCAATATGAAGATGAATCTATCATAGATTTTTTCACTCTTTAGTGGATCCCGATCAACCACCTCACATTCCAACTTCCTAAAACTAAATTAATAGATTTTTAACCATAAATTGTGCTAGACACATCTCACCAAATTTCCAAGTTCAAATATTTTGCACATTTGGCGAGACATTCACCATGGCCTTAAACTTGAAATACATGTCATTGAAGAGAAAAATATATAATTGCATAACAAGAACATTGCATTCAAACCGAATGATACCTCTCCCTCTTCCAAACTGCAAAATAATTATTCTAAAGAAAAAGGATCTCGCCAACACAATTTTTTTGAAAGTTGGCCCATCTCATCCATCCAAAAATCAAATATTTCTTCCAATCTTTTTCTATTGAAACTTTTTAGTTGAAGCGGAAGCAACACAAATATACTTCCATGGAGAACCCTACTCTTTAGTTTTAGAAAAATTCTAAAATATGAAGAAATCACTCTTCCACCTCTCAAACCACATACTAGTTTTGAATCCTCTTGTCCTATGCCTATATGTTATATAGAAAATGATTACAAACTATCATCGTGTTTGAGGTCATAGTAAATGTAATTGTATAACTTTTAAAAACATCATCCAAGAAATGTTAGATAATGGAGATCTTATCTTGGATAAACCTAACGCACCAGCTAATTAGAACCTTCACATCTTCAAAAATCCATTCCAAAATCACACCTCGTCATCTAAAAATTGGAAAAATCTCAACCAATGGCAAAAGAACATTTGTTAGGTTCATGTTGTTTTCAACATCATACCAGCTCTTCCTACTCAATTTCCTCCTGCTCCATCTATCAAGGAGAATATTTCATGAGCTCCTTCATCCACGAAGGGAATTGTTTCATTTGGTCCTTTACCCATATAGGAGTCTCCCTTATATCCTCCTTCACCCATAAAGGAGTCCACCATATCTATCAATACAGTTTCCCCACTCACCTCTCAACCTAACTAACAACCCACAATACTTACTCTTTTACCCATAGGAGAGTCATGCTTACCTTATTCTTCACCAAAATACGAACTTACCTCATCGAAATTATCATCTACCCTACCCAATGGGGATCCATTAGTAGTGTCCCTTCTCATTGGTGACAATTCTCCACTAGATTTCAAAGATCCTATTGATTTTATCTCATCTCTTTTACAAAGTATGAAGCCAAACGCTTCCCTATCTCATAGATATTATTTACATGGATTAATACTAAATCAACATCATCTCCTCCTAGATCTATGTCATTCTCACATTTAGTAGATCGCTTAGATTATGTTGAAAATTCCATGCTTTGGGGTCTTCGACTACATGTCTCAACTCAAATGCAAATTTTGTCTACTGATACTTCCATGATTTATCTAAAGGTGTTTAGACAACCAAACCCACCATGCACATACCAGTTGTAGTGACCCCTTCTTCATCACCCTTGCCCATACATAAACCTTTACAATCAAATGAAATTTTTCCTATGCCTAAAACCTTACCTCGCACCTATATCTTCCTCCACATCTAGACCCATTATCACATTGGGATTCATGGCGATATCAATCCTAGTCCATCCTCATGTTAAATTCGATTTAGCCACGCCCTCACAAGGCATTGCAAAACCTTTTCCCCATATAAGAGGAAGGCCCAACCCCTTAGGTTGCATACAAAGGATTCGTCTACTACCCCTCTCGTGACCTTCACCACTTTCATATATCCTAGGTCCCCACCCATCAACCTTATACAAACAACCTTGTAGTACTCTAGAGTAAACCAAAGGCACAACAACATGCCTTGTCATGATCCTCGCTTACACCCAAATTACCTACATAGTCTACCCCTTCACCATCACCTACATCCTTTCTACCTCCTATACCTACACCACTTCTAGTATCCTCATCATTACCTATGCTATTCCCTTCTCTTCAACTAGTACCTTCCACATTTCCTCTTACTACAACCTTCACCACACCTCCATTATCACCTTGGCTAACTCATCCCCTTTCACCATCTTCCTTCCCTTCTACATCATGCACTTCTTCTTCACCTTTACCCAAGAAGGTGTAACCAAATCCCAAGAACCCACTACCCTCCAAAGAGGTAGTTAAACCTACATAACCTTCAACAACTAGTTCACCTACTACATCTTTACCTAAGAAGGTGAAATCCAAACCTAAAACCATATCATCTACCAAACAAGTGGTCAAATTTACTCAGCCTCTAATTCCACCTCTAGTGACACCTCTCCCACCAAATTCATCCGTATTTCCATCCATAACCACACTTGCTTCACATTGTGATCCATTGGCGTGGTCTTGTGCCAATATCTTAGCTAACCTTTTGGAAACCTCTTTCATCACGTTGCCACCGCTTAGACCTTATAACCCAATAAAACCTAAACCAAAAGGGTTTTATGATACCAAAAATTATGCTTACCATCATGTGTTAGGGCATGATGTGGAAAACTATAAGGATCTTAAGAGTATTCTTCTCCAACTATTTCCTCTCGAAGAAAAATTTGACAATGATGATATTTTAGATGAGGACCCTATTCCACCTTCATCTATCACCACACATCCTCGTCCCATACCTATTCGAAACCTTGATCTACCCTCCACAAACCTTTTATCCTCCTAAATTTGAGATCAATATGGTCCGCATAAGAGAATTATCTAAACCTCCACCAAAATTCCAATGTGCTACATTGTTGTCACAAACCATTATATGCCCTCACCATATTATTTTATACCTTGTCGCTACACCTATCACGATGCACTTTCTCCTTTACCACATATCAATATGGTTCAAATTTCCACTCGAGCCTAGAAGGAAAAAGGAAAGGATAAAATAACCAGCTCATCTGCTACTCTTTTACCCAATATTCCATCTACGCTTGTACCCAAAATCACCATCCATGGAACCACATACCTTATTTCTGAATAGGTTTCCCACCGCACAATGCTTAAACAATTCCACCAAAGATCCTCTCAAAATTTCTTTATACGACCTTGTCCAAACCTCTGAGTCTCATTGTCAAGCCCTCACTGAGGTCTTGAAATCTATTGAGGTTCTACCTAATGACCCTATGCCAATTACATCCATTATCAATCCTCACCATGTGGCCTCTCTCACCACTTCACCCTTTCCTCTACTCCCCCTACCACTCATCAAGTAGACACTCTTAGTTTCTTTGATGATGAGATCGTACTCTCTAATCTGATAATATATGTGTTCAACAGGTTATGATCGATGTTGGTGCTAGTATTAACATCATTTCCTCTCATGCATACAACCAAATGCACATCCTTACCAATTGCATGCATAATAACACAATTATGTTGCATTCATTTAACGATGCCATGACTTCCACCCTTGGCACTATCATTCTCCACATCCATGTAGGCACATGTGCCATTCTTGAATTATTTTATGTCTTAGAGGGGGAATTCTAATACAACATGTTACTTGGTAACCTGGATTCACACCATGGGTTATGTTCCTTTAACCTTACACCGTTGTTTAAAATTTAAACATGAAGGGAAAAAATATACCACTCTAGCCGAACCTTGACCATTCAAGACTTGTAACATGTTATATCGACCCAATGATGTCCTTATACCAGTTAAGGCATCTACCAATGCTACCGCTTATTCTTCACCCACTACCTCATCCACCAATACGACTACTACATCTTCCACAACTAACTCCTCTAATGCCATCGCTATCGCTGACCCATCATCCAACCCATCTACTTATCAAACATCCAATGCCTCTTCTTCCCATCTACCTAGTGATTCATCCATTCCTACTACCCACATATCGATTATTGATCCCTTAGAAGGTGTTTTTCAACACCTTACTTTGGGGGAGTACTACCTTTATAATGTTAACACATTCCTTACTCCTCAAGAGTAAGGAATGTTTCAAAATTATAAAGGCCACCCTCCAAAATGTGTCAACATTATAAAGGAAGTACTCCCCATACAACCTTCAATGTCTCACCAACCACCGCTTCACCCACACCTTCCTTCATAGATGTTCTTGGAAGTGCTTTGCACTGGTTTCTATAAACAAGGCCACCTTACTATCATTCCTTACATCACTCGTAAGCATAAAGACCATAGTGGTATTGGATTTTCCTAACCACCTTCTAATAAGTCCTTATTCAAACTCCTTGAGGATGATAAACATTTCCCACCCCAATCACCAACTCCACCACCTTCACCTACAAAGTCTATGGACCTAGATTCCAGTCCTCATAATTTTTTTCATGAACATCGCTTCCTGGGATGTCTGATTTATCAAAGCATGATGGTGACGCCCTCCCTCTCTCTCCCTTCCTATATCCTGACATGATTGATGAGGATACCCCTTCTATTAACATCATTCAATGCTAGGATGATGAGTCTATTCTCACATACCTTGGTGTGGAAGATTATTATATTCACTAGTCATTACCTTCTGAGACACAAACCATGTGGAATGAATCGACCATCGAGATCGTATTCACACTCAAGATGACCCACATATTCTAAAAATAGGAAAATATTTAGATGTTAATGAACATGAAGGTTTCACTTATTTCCTTTGGGATCATAGCAAATATTTTTCTTTGTGTTATGTCGATATGCCCGGTATTGACCCAAACATTGTGGTCCAAAATATCATAACCATTCCCGATACCAAATCAGTGACACTCGATTTTAAAACAATTGCATCCTTGCATTGCCCTTCTTGTGAAACAAGAACTCCAAAGACATTATTTCAGCTTCCTTAATCCCACCCATTTCTTATCCATAATGGATCTCTCACATCATTCTGTCACAACAACAAAAGAGGGACTCTGAATTTGCACAAATTTTTGTGACCTTAACTTAGCAAGCCCCAAAGAAACATTTCCTCTACCTAGTATTGACTAATTGGTTGATCTCACCACCGAACATGAGATGTTATCACATGGATGATTTCTCGGGTTATAAAAAATATTACTTTCCCCGAAAGATTAAAAAAGAACCACCTTCATCACTCCTTATGGGACCTTCTGTTATCATGTCATGCCCTTTGGCCTTAAAAACACTAGTGCTACATATCAATAGGCTATGACTTATATTTTTCAGGAAATCAGAATAACATATTAGAAGATTACATTGATGATATTCTTTCCAAATCTAAACATTGGGCGAGAACCTTTCTATCCTTAAATTTTTATTTGACCATCTCATCAAATACTATGCTCACCTTCAACCTAAGAAGTGTGTTTTTGCTGTTCTCTCCGTAAATCTCCTTAGTTTTATCGCTTCTTTTCATGGCATTGAAGTTGATCCTGGTAAAATAAAGGCTATTCTCGAGATGCCTCTACCTACTAACCTTTGTTAACTTCATAGTTTGTAAGGAAACTTACAATATATTCATCACTTTATTTCTCAACTTTCTGAGTCTTGCCATCCATTTCACCATCTTCTCAAAAAGGATGTCTCCTTAGAATTGGATGATGAATTCCAAAATCCTTTGATGCCTTAAATAAATATCTCTTCCAACCACCTGTGCTCATTCCCCCTAATGATGACCAACCATTTTACCTTTACATTTCTACTACTGATCATTCCTTGAATGTCATGCTTGCTCATTGTGATGAGAAACACAGGGAAAAAGAGGTTTATTATATACGTTGTATTCTTTTAGACTAAAAACTAGATATACTCATGCCGAAAAACTCTTCTTAGCCTTAGTTTTTTTCACCACTAAAATTTTCCATTACCTACTCAACCACAAAACCTTTGTTATCACCAATACTAACCCCTTACATTACATGTACACTAAGCCCTACCAACATCAACATGTTGCACATTGGCTCATGCTTCTTGTAGACCTAGATCTCAAATTCATCCATCAAAAATATGTCAAAGGAAAAACATTGTTGACCAACTCGCAGATGCACCTCTCTCCAGAAACCAATCTTCTAACTTTTATTTCCTTGATGAATCCATTGTTACCCTCGCCATGGATGATACCATTTACCAAATGACCTTATTCTTTAATGGTTCCAAATGTCAAGATGGGGGTGGTGCTTCAGTTATCTTAATTATTCTTGATGGTGAGCATGTGCCACTTTATTTCAAATTAGGTTTTGATTATATTAACAATATCACCTAATATGAAGCACTCATGTTAGGTATTGAAACTGCCATAGCGTTAGACGTTAAATCAATTAATATCTTTAGCAAATCTAAACTAGTTGTGAACAAAGTTAATGGTATATACCAATGTCAGAACGAGATACTTCAAAAGTATAAGAATCATCTTGACATTTTTTTTCTACCTTTGACCATTATGAACTTCAAACCAACCCAAGTTCCACTAATAAATTTGTGGACACCTTGTCCTATCTTTCTTCTCAAATCCTCACTTCATCCTCTCGACTCAAAAATATTTGTCACAATACAAAGGTTGCAATCACCTTTTTATCTAATCGTGACATAAACCTTTTAGGAAACATTTAAATTGACCCATGTGACCTTTGGTATAAGAATTTTGCTGACTACCTTTCCCTTTTAGTTCTACCCTCGCATCTTACTCGTAATGGATAAAGAGCCTTTCTCAAAAGTGTCTCTCACTATGTCATCATGGATGTTTTGCTCTATAAACACAACTTTGATGGTATCCTCTTATGGTGCCTTATAAGCTATGAAATTTTGTACACCATAAAGTAAATTCACGATATGATTTGTGGGGTCACTTGGTGGCATATCTATCACTAAGCGTATCCTTCACCTAGGCTATTACTAGATAACCCTAAGACATGATTGTTATGGATATGTCAACTATTGAGTGAAGTTTTAGCAACATGCTAATCTTAATCAAACCCCTAGTCATGCCTTATAGGTCACATGAGACCTTTCACCTTTCTCTCAATGGGGTTTAGATCTTGTCGAAGATATCAAAACTCATTCTTCCCAATGTCATTAATGGATTATTACCACTACTGAATATTACACTAAATGGGTGGAATTCATACCTCTTATTTCTACAAAATTCAAGAAAATATGTGAATTCATCAACCATCACATCATTTATCTCTTTGGTGTTCCTCACCATCACATCACCGATAACAAAACACAATTAAAAACAAAACCCTACAAAAATTCGTGATACCTTCGGCATATAACTCAATTTTTTCACCTTATTATCCTCAAACAAATGGCCAAGCTGAATCGACTAACAAAACTCTAAATAAAATTCTTATCAAAGTGGTTAACAATACTGGTAATGATTGACACACACACATTCCTTTTGCCTTATGGGCTTATCACACTATCATTTACACCTCAAATACTTTTGCCACACATTTCTCTTTGGTCTATGGTATAGAGGTTGTCTTACCTCTCAAAGTCAAAATTCCATCTCTTCATATCTCACTCAAAGATATGCTCAACAATGATGATTTTTTCCAGGATCATTCGACACAACTTGATTTATTAGACGAATGCCATCTTAATTCTCTTAATCCCCTCCAAATCTACCAAAAACATATCAAATGTGCCTATGATAAATGTGTCCAAGAATAAACCTTCCAAGTTGGTGACCTTTTCCTAAAGGAAAATCAGCATGTAAAAAAAAGAGAAAAGAAAATGAGGCAAGTTCTCTCCTAATTAGCTTGGACCCTATATCATTACTCGCTCCTATGGATCGGTGCTTATCATTTATCTTCACTCGAAGGTAAACTTGAACCTAATCCCCTCATACCTTACATCTTCGACCATTCTATTATTAAATCAATTCTTGTATCATCTTCTCGTTTATTAAACACTTGTCCCTTAAGCAACATTCACCTTCCACTTACCTATTTTAAGGATCAACAACTAAACAAGAATCATGTGATTACCTGTCACCTTTTAGCCTTATATTCAATATGAGTACCAAAATCCACTCATGGCATGAGTCTCATGGATACTTTTCATCCATTTCAATATGGAATCCCATGGTCATTCATCACTTAAAACCTCTCTTTCATAGCTAACCCTTGTGCGCTATGGTTTTGTCTTCATAAAATAAGCATATACTTCTCTATAGTCTTGTCCATGACCTAAAAATCCAAAAAAATTCAAAATTAATATACGGGATTTTCAAATTCAAATTCCTCAAGTCAAAATTCTAGAAATTAAATGACTCCCTAAAAAAACATCTATCTTTCTATCTTGATGCTATAAATAGACTTCTCTCTCAAAGGACAACTATACAAAGCTATCCATATTATACATAGTCTATCACAAAAAGAAGACTATTCTGCAAAAGTAAAATAAAAAATATTCTGAATCTTCCGACTTGGATCAACTTCATGAAGACCTTAAGGAGATATTATATTCATCCCACATAGAATTCCTGCATCCATAATTCTATAAAAAAATAAAAAATAAAAAGATAAGTTTTTCGTCATGGACTTGCCTATTTTGATCTTGGATATCTTGCGAAGAGGCATGATGTCTAACACAAAGGTTACAATACAATAACCTCTTTCACCCCACCATCTTTCCTTTATAATCTTCTACCTACTCAAGGGATGTGCCTTAAATGTGAAATTTCATGATCATGTGACCTTCTTCACTTTTAGAACAATCATATTCTTCCCTAGCTTATGGGAGAACTACATTGTCCTGAGGCCCCTTTTCATTAGGGCTATGTAGGAATCACTCCAAGGGTATGGGGACCTTGGAGGTTAGCTCAGAAACTTTTTCCCCTAACCAATTTCCCCCCTTTACATTCATATTCAATCCTAGTTAGTTTCTATTTACACAAAAACTTGGAAATTAATATCGTAAAAACATACATACCTACCATTTTATTACCACAACCATATTCTACTTAAATCATTTCATATTTTCATGATATTAATTACTTGGAAATTTAACCACAACATACATACAATACATTATTTTCATATGATCAGTAAGTTGGAAATTACCTAGATTCCGCCATGCCTATACCTTACTCAATCACACCTATACCTGACTTCACCATGCCTATACATGACCAAACCATGCCTAAACTTGACTCAATCATGCTTATAACTAACTCCACCATGACTATACATGACCAAACCATGCCTATACTAGACTCAACCATGCCTATACCTGACTCTATTATGCCTATACATGACTCTATCATGCATATACCTGACTCCATCATGCCTACACCTCGCTCAATCATTCCTATACCTAAATCCATCATGCCTACATGACCTCACCTCAATCATGCCTAGCACAACTATTTTTCATAATACACAATGGCAATAGAAATTTAAAAAGTACATCATCCATCTAACACACATCATAAAATATATAATGGGAGTGTCTTTGTATCAATACATATATACACATATATAAATAAATATCAATATCTCAAAACTCTCATGTAAAATCTTACATCTTTGACATGCAGGCTGGTATATATAACAAAAATCAAAATGGTAGTACAATATCTGCTATGGATATCAATCACCCCCACCTGATGACCTCCTCTCTAGTCTCACATATCTCCTCCTCCTCCCTACTAGTCAAGTGCCCTACCATCATCTCACCATCCTCTACTGGTCCCTTCCTAGCCTGGTCTCTGGGAACTAGTAACCTCACCTTGGCCATGTCTCTGGGTCTGATGAACCACTATACTACTTGAGTGTGAGTCTTGGATATAGTTTTCTCATTAGATGCCTTTTGAGCTTAGTGCATTACGTAATAGGGCACATCAATTCCTGTAGTCATTGGTTGATCCTGATAGTAGCAAGCCTCATTAATGGCATCCCTTAACCTCATCAATGATACGGTCTATGGTGGTGTCATCAACCTAACTTCCACCTGATAAATCCAACCTACCAAAATAGGACCTTTTCCTAGTGTAGGAGCCTATAATAAGGGACCTTATCATGGTGTAGGAGACTATGGTGGTACTGTCCACCACTTGGTCCTATAAGACCTCAACATGTGCCTCGTGTTATGACCAAATGACCATGTAATCCAACCACATATGCTGTGAGGTGGCTACCTGCCATCCATCCCCATCTCCACCTTGTGCGTGAGCTTGTGCCTGTGCTTTACCTAAACCTATAGGGTTGTCACATGTGCCTACAGGTGGTCACTTGTGTCTCGTGCCTGTTATCTATCTCGTGTAACCCTATAATTTGTGCCTATTGAGCAGCCACCTTCCCTTGTAGTGCATCTCTACACTATGATCATTGTTAAATCAGCTGCCCCGCCTTGAAGGTTTCACCAAGAATCGTGTTATCCAACACTTCATGTAGTTGTCACAAGTGGTACCTTTGTCATAAATCATCCTATCTTCTACCCTCTCCTCCTACACAATCGAACATGTTGGATGTGGTGGAGACAATGGTCTCTCCACATCATCTCTACAGTATAATGGAAAATGTGGAGGCACATCTTTCCTCGAGCCCAAACTACCATTGGACTCTATCCATAGGAATTATCTCATGCTCACCAACAAATCTACCCTATATCCACCTGACTAGTTGTAATCCATCCAACTCAATTGCCATCCCTCTGTAAGATGGAAACCCTATATAAGGTATCCATAATATATAAATTGTTAATACGCCATCAAATAGTCACCTCAAATAGGTCACATCCATGGTCTCCTTTGTAACCATAGGTTGGGCTCCCACCAGCACCTACCACCTAAAACACACTCAAAATACTCCTACGAACCAATCTTGCCTCGATAGTCCAGTTGGTCATAGGCACACTATATGCTCATACGCCCAACAATGTAATAATAAGGTACAACACATTTCAAACGTGTGTATCCGTCGATACGCTTGATAGATTTGTATGTATCTACACTAGAAATGTCGGTGCCCATGCAAAATATACTTGTTGCTTTACCATATCCTCTAAAACACCCATCAATGCTAGAGGAAACCAACCACCCTCTGAATCTAGGAGGGAAAAATAACTAATTGTGACCATCATCAACACTACCAAATGGGTCTCATTAGGATGGTCTGCATACATGTCTTCATACGTAACACTCACACTATGGTATGTCAACTCTACCATAGCATTGCCAAACATTGTACCCATGGGCTCTAACACCTCATCAACTCCAATCTAATAGATAGGTGCCCCTATAATTGGTAACTTTAAGATCATATATACGTTCTCTAGGGTGATAGTCATCTCCCCAGTTGGAAAATGGAACGTATTGGTCATATAATCCCATCTATTGATGAGAGCGACCATCATACTGTGAGATCCCTAAAATCCATCTATATATCTGATGGAACTAAAACCGGCATCTTGAATGTTGTCCCGCATCCCTGTGACGGTGGATCTGATATTTGTCAACAGTGGCGGTTCTCTATCACGCATCATGAGCTATTATCATGCCTACATTCATACAACTTAACAATTTCAAGTACTAAAATAATTTTTTTCATTTCTTCAAAACTAATTATTTCACCCCGAGCTACACCACATACCCACATTTGTTTACTTACCTTAATATTTCCTACACTACCTCCTTGACCTATTATTTATTATAATCTAGCCTACTATGTTCCCATACTAATTTCATCACCTATCACCTACCTATGTTTACCTAAATTTACACAAACCCACCTAATTCTATACCTCATCCATCTAGGTTTCCTTCATTATTTTCCTAAACTACCTCCCATTTGATTTTTAACCCATTTTGGCATTCTAAAATCTAACCCATTTTGACTTGATCACTTTTCTCTATGACTGACATCAATCACCTTGAATGATACCTTGCCGCCTCAACCGACATTGGTAGACTAATTTCCCCATAGATTCCATATTTCCAAACCGATGTCATTCGAGACTGACCTACGTCGGTCACTAGTTTTTCTTCACAACCAAAATCCCATGTCCCCAATTTTCCATAAACAAATAAAAACCAACCTAAAACTACCTAAAAACTACCCAAACCCCACCCATTTCCATTTTACACCTAATTAAACTATATTTCCCCACACCCCTACCCATATTTTTACTTTTTTCACTACATTTTGAACTTTTAATTCCCCACCCTATTTTTTTCATTCATTTCATTTTTTACCTACAATTTCATTAAAAACAATCAAACATGATTGAATCCTACCTGTACACATTGTCATTGTTGTGTTGGAATCTTTAGGATGGGTGCCTAAGCCCTTCCACCTCCTCTTGTTTTGCGGACATGTTTAAATCAAACCTCTCTTTCTCCAAAATATGAATTTCTCTTCTCAATCTCGTAGTCCTTGAAAATAGAATCCAATTGACCAATAATTCCTTACAGAGTCACCGAGTATAAAACCTCATCTCTTTCTCTAGGGAAAATGCAAAACACTCTTCGCTCTTTAATTTTGTCTAGGTCTATAGGAGAAAATGAATCTGTATTATATGGTTTTTTCTTTTTTACCACATCTCGTGACCTAACGAACACTAGTTTTTCTTGATAGACATCGATTAGGTGCCCTAGTTTACTGCAATCGGTTACCTTTATCCAACATCAATTTTACATCACCGATATCGAGATATCCTTTTCCCCATTTCTCAATCCTTCACTAAATATTCTTTCCTCGCCACATTTTCCACCCACCTCATAATTGACCTTTCCCTTACCCATTACTCTAATGGCCTTATAACCTCCTACCCGACCTCACCATCGGTTCGGCATATTTTTCATCACTATCATGGCCTTACCTATGGCCTTGCCTACCTCACCCAACCGACAATCGCATTTTATAATATTCATAGTTGTGTATGTTGATGTCGAAACGCAGCACCCCCGGGACTTCAGTAACATGATGGGTTGAGAATCTCGGTGCGATTACACAACATGGAGCTTTTCCCAAGTGTGGGACCTTGCAAAATCAGAAAAGCTTTCCGGATGAAGGTCAGCTCCTATTCCTCTGTTCAGATGCACGAATAAAATGCAGAGGGTTTACCAAAAACCTAATCTAACTTGCCAAGGAGACAGGGTAGAGAATGCATAAAAATAAAACCTAAACTACGGAGGTGATGCACCGAGGAATGAAGAACATATGTTTTGCCAATAAACACAAACCATAGAAATGCAATGCAATATCATGCACGGATAAACATATTCGCAGTGAAAGATCAGGAGGATGCAAAATGAAACACATAGAGGGTTGAGAAACATCCACAGTCATGCATTTATTTTCTCCGAAGGTTTGATACAATACACTGCAAAAATGCCAATAGGCAAAGGTTGCATTACAGTTCCAAATGGGAGGTTTGAGCTCCACAACTCCACCTGCCAAAGAGAAGAAGGGAGGGGCCAAAACAAGAATGTCCAACCTTTTAGAAAGAAGCCCCTCCTTACATTTTATATGGAGAAGAAGAGAGGGAGAAGAGAGGAATTCGAAAACTGCCCCAACCACCTCCAGACGCCCTTAACTCCTCATCATGGCGGTAGGTGAGATCCCCAACAACCCCAAAATATGGCGAACTGTATTTTTGCATTTTTAAGAACTTTTTCCCACCCAATTAAAGATATTCAGTCGTAGTTGTGTAGAGGATGCCGAGAGCTTTCCAAAAGTCCAACCTTGTGTGAATCCGAGCTCCCTGTGAAAAGTTATGGCGATCTGAATATTTCCCGCGTCAGGGTCTTCGTTTCCAGTCGGGTTCGGGTTTCTCCTTTGCATCTGCATCGGGTTTGGGAGGTGGCTCGACATGTGTTTGATGCTCGTGTTTTCCCGAAACCCACTTCTACTGGTATCTCCAAGATTTCCTTTGTTTCGGGGTCGAAAATGGACCTGCATGTGCATCGAGGTTTGGAGGGGTGCTCGACATGTTTTCACCTCGTGCTTCCCCGCCATGTTTTCCCGACTCCGAGACCCGATTTCCTTTGATGTCGGGTTTTCCAACCCCTCCGACATGCCTTTGATGTTAGGTTTTCCAACCTTTCGACATGATTTCTTTGACGTGTTTTATATTTACCCGGGGGTAAATATATACAACAATTTGGCGACTCACGGGGTTACCTGCCTGCTAGGTAGAAGATCAATGGCCTTTTAGCGATCCATTGGGCATGGAGTCATAAGCAATAACCTGAAACCAACCTGATATCTGATCCCAACCGATACCACAACTCCTTCTCCGAGAGCATGCTGAACTATAGAAAACCAACCTAGGAGCAACAAAACCTGTGCCAAAGCACTTAGGGAAACTGAAACCTAACTACAACAAGACAATGTGCATACGCACTTAGAGGAATTGAAATCTAGGCTAATATTTACAAGGGTAAAACTTTTCTTTTTCAGTAGCAATGTTTAAGATAGATTCCGTTGACCGGAATTGAAAGTTCTTCTCCGTCCAATGTAGACAATTGGAAGGCATTGCTATTTTTACATCCCGTGACCATGTAGGGGCCACTCCAAATGGCATCAAACTTGGAATGCCTTCCTGGTTTTGCCCGATCTGCATCCCATTTCAGAACTAGGTCCCCTTCCTGGAAGGTCCTTGCTCTTGCTTTCTTATCAAACCACCTTTTTACTAAGGCTTGATCTTTCTCAATTGTTTGAACTGCATGTTCTCTAATTTCTTCCAATTCCATCAACTCTGCATACCTAGCCTCCATTGGTTCGAACTCAGCCAACTCCAACTACTTCATGAACTCCAATGCAGGCAGTTCTAATGATATAGGCAATACTGCCTCTTTTCCATAGACCAACTTGTAAGGGGAATTGCCTATAGACCTCTTTGGTGTTATTCTATCAGCCCATAATGCTGATTTTAGCCTAGTATGCCATGTTCTTTGATTTTCCTCTAGAGTCCTCCTGATGATTCTTAGCAAATTTTTGTTCGTGGACTCTGCCTGTCCATTACCTTGCGGGTAATAATTTGAAGAGGTGCTCAAATAGATTCCATTCTTGACAGCCCATTCTATAATCTTGGAACCTATGAATGCCAATGCATTGTCTGATATGATAGTGGCTGGCACACCGAACCTGGTCACTATTCCTTCATAAAAGTCTAGTATGTTAGACTCATTTGCTTCTTTGAGCGCTACTACTTCAGTCCACTTGGTGAAATAGTCTGTTGCTGTGAGAATCCACTTGTGGCCTTGGCTTGAGTTTGGGTTGATGACCCCGATGAAATCCAATCCCCATTGCATAAATGGTTGGTCAACCAAAATTGGGTGTAATGGAAGTGCTACTAGTCTTTCTTTGCCTGTGAAGAGTGCACATTTCTTACACTTTCTTATCCATGTATAGCAGTCATTGAACACCGTGGGCCAATAATACCCTACCTTCATTATCTTGAGAGTTGTTACTTGTGGGGCAAAATGTCCGCTAGAATCTCCATCGTGAAAATCTCGTAACACCCTCTCAATTTGACCTATCCCGATGCACCTCAATAGAACTCCATTGATGTCTTTCTTGAACAAAACACCATCAACAAGCACATATGGAATAGCTTGTAATCTAAAGTATCTCCTCTTTGCTTTGCTCATTTCTGGAGGGCATAGTCCTATCTGTAGGAAGTGTATCATATTCTGAGTCCAACAAGGAGTAGGCACATCATCATTTTCATGTTCTTGACCATCCTGTAGTACCAAGGCAGTCTCTTTTTCATCACCTGCTTCAACTTGTTGACTCAAGGCTAGTTGTTCACATAGTCCCTTTCCACGTACTAGTTTTGTGACCTTGATCTCGATGTCATATTCCATGACACGAGTGATCCATCCTGCACGTTTCTCATTCAGATCCTTGTTTAGAAGGAAGTCCTTGACTCCCGCATGAGAGACTAACAATTGGATTTTGTTGTTTGAGACTAGGTGCTTGAATTTCTTTAAGCTCCTGATCACTGCAAGGACATGCTTTTCAATGAAAGAGTACCTAGTTTTGTATTCCTCCAAGCCTTGACTGAAGAAAGCAACTGGTTGTTCTAATCCTTCTTTGTTCTGTTGTACTAGGATTGCAGAAATTGTGTCTCCACCACCGAAGGCATATAGCACGAAGTCCTTGGAGAAGTCTGGATTGACGAGAGTTGGGGCTTGGGATATAGCCTCTTTTATTGCCTCAAAACTTTCCTTTCCTTCAGATGTCCACTTAAATGCCATGCTCTTCTTTAACATCAGCGTTATTGGCTTCACGAGAGCTGCAAAGTTTGGAACAAACCTGTGGACAAAATTGATCCTTCCTAAGAAGCTTTGAAGAGCCTTCTTGTGACTTGGCAATGGCAACGCTCGAATTGCTTCAACTCTTTCTGGGTCAATCATCAATCCTTCCTTTGAAACAATATGGCCTAGAAGTTTTCCCTCGTGAGCCAAGAATATGCACTTTTTGGGATTCAAAGATACCCCAAATCTTCTACACCTCTGAAATACCTGCCTTAGATGAAAGAGGTGATCCACTGCATTTTTTGAGAATACAGTGATGTCATCAAGATATATTAGAACTATTTTATTGATCAACCCCTTGAATGCCATATCCATTGCCCTTTGGAAAGTGGCTCCAGCATTTGATAGCCCAAATGGCATCTTCTTGTAGGCATAAGTCCCCCATTTGGTGGTGAAAGCCGTCTTGAATTGGTCATCTTCTTTCACCATTACCTGATTGTACCCTGAGTAGCCATCTAGGAGAGAGAATCTCTCTGAACCGGATACTACTTGCAATATTTGTTCCATTGAAGGAAGTGGGTAATGATCTTTGAGAGATGCTCTGTTTAGGTCTCGGAAATCCACACACAACCTGATTTCTCCACTCTTCTTCCTGACCGGAACCAAGTTTGCAACCCAGCTTGAGTGCTTGATCGGGAATATAATGCTTGCCTCTATTAGCTTATTTAGTTCTTTCTTCATTAGAGGCTCAATGTGAGGGTTGACCGGTCTCTATTTCTGCCTGACGGGCTTAGCATCTGGATCCAATTCGATGGTATGTTGTGCCAAATTTGGATCGAATCCTCTTAATTCTTCATAGCTCCAAGCGAAGACATCTGGAAATTCTTGGCAAAGTTGTATGAAATCTGATTTCTCCTGTTCAGTAGCCACTTTTCCAATTTGAATTTTTTTGCTTTCCCCAACTGCAATTGGCTCTGAATCTTCTCTCTTAACCTGTATGGTAGCCTTTTCTTTACGGAACTGGTCGTTAGGGTTGAAGATAGACTTCAACGTTACTAAACCCTTAGGAAGCTTGTTTGTCCGCAGCTACACTACTTGATCCCCATACTGCTGCTCTAATCTGTCCTGATTCCTAGCTGAGAATTCAGCATCTTCTTGTAATAAATTGACGATCTGTTGATCATTCTCAAACACTTGCCAGCTTGTGTTATTATCTCTGAACTACGGCCTCACAATCACATGGATATGTGGCTGTGTTTTTTCCCTTCTGATGTTGTCAACCACATCAAACATTGCTCCAACTGCTGAAGCCTATCTACGGCTTCATTTTTCTTCCTGGGTATGGACACAATGTTGAAAGCTTTGAAATCCTCAATGAGGTCCCATACCCTGTTCTTATAACTCTTCAACAGGTCATTCTTTGTAGCATGTTGTCCCCGACTTGGTTGATGATTAGCTCGCTATCTCCAAACACCTGCAAGTTCTTTATGCCCTTTTTCCTGGCCCAATGAAGTCCATGAATCAATGCCTCATATTCAGCCGTGTTGTTTGAACAGGAAAACTAGAAATGGAAAGCTGAATAATATTTGATGCCTTGAGGTGAAATCAACATTGCACCACCTCCAGCACCTTGTCTGCTTCTCGAACCATTGAAGAATAATTTCCAAACTTTGTTTTCATCTTTTTGTTCAGGCTGAATGATGTCGGGAATGGGTGAATTTTCTTCGTGTACACAATACACGCCCAATTCAGATTCTTCAATTTCCTTGTATGGGTCAAATTCATGACTCTTGTTTGCCCATTCATCCAAAGTTAAATCAGGAATTCCCTCGACCTTAGTACCTGCTTCTAGATCACTTGAACACTCCTCTTGATCAAAAGCTGAGCAATTTACATTGATAGGACCTGGTACATAAGGCTCAATATGGAAATTGGCAATTGATTCTGACCTGATTGTTGCTTTGGCCCCATACCTTGTCCTGAAAATCATGTGCGACCAATCTGTAGATAAATATCCACCGATATTTGCAGTGAAGTCCCTTGATAAACATAACACAAAGAGTGGCGGGAGGTCAATTACAGACACATCTTGCAGAACTGTAACATTAGGACATGAATGTAGTGTTAGGCTTAACCCCTTGATGATCCCAACTGTTCCTACTGCCATTCCATCTAGTTGTACTACTCCTTTCAGCACTGGCTCATACCTCAGACCCAGTTGATCCGCTATTTGCTTCGGCATCATTGAACTACTTGCTCCTGAATCTATCATGCAGTTGTGTACCAAGTGGTTTCCAATAATCAATGAAACATAGAATGGTGGAGGCTTCAAATTTTTTCTTGTCTGGCCCCCATCATGTTGCACTGCATTAGTGAGAACTTTCTCATGTCCCCGATTTGATACATTTTTGGCAGACCAATTAGCCATTGTAGCTTGCAATAAATCTTGTTGCCCTGGGATCGCCAGTGATTCCCACATGGAAATGTTCACATGTGTCTTCTTCATTTGATCGATGATGTTGAAGGGGGATGAATTGTCCTTTTGCTGTCCCTTACTTGGTGTAAACTTTTCTGGAGCTTGAACAGGTGTATGTGTTGCTACAACAGGTACCTTAGGCTGATTTTGCACATTCGGAGCTGCGTTTGGTCTACTGACCCCTTGTTGTGTAAGAGCGGGCTGAGAAACAACTGGATTGGATGGTTGTCCCTCTTCTATGTTTCTCTTCTTTGACCGTGTGTTGGCAGCCATGCCTTGAAAAGGCTGTTGGTTAACTCCACAGAAGTCTTCCGTTTTCCAATTGGCTAATGTGGTTTCTGTTGGAGGTCCTTCTTGTTGCATTCCTTGCTGCTGATTCTCTTCCTGGCTTGGTTCTTGAGGAACACCAATGGTTTGCACCATCAAGGCCTGATTCAGTGCACCATTGAAACATGCTGACTGATTGTGGGGTAGATTGCAAGGGTAACACCAGTTGTATTCCTGTGCCATGTTATTTTGTGTTGGGACCAAGGCTCTTGAGGACATCATTGCATTTGGATCATACGGTCGAAATGGCCTGGCAGCTTGAGGTTGTCCTTGGTTTTGGTTTTGATTTGCAGCCTGAGGTGGTGGTGGTCTATTCTGTTGGTATGAGGGTCTAGCTTGGTACTGTGCTTGAGGCTGATATGGTCTAGCACTTTGAGCTTGCTGTCTTTTGATAGTCACTAGCTCATTTCCAAGGTTTTGTAGTTGTTTCATAACTTCCTGCAATTCCTTTGAAGTATTTGAAGAAGTTGACGCCTCATTATTGCTTTGATTTCTAGGAGTTGGAATGGGATTCAACTCTGGTGCTTGACTGGTTGTAGGATTTCCCATATCTGGATAGAGAGGCATTGGTGGCCTTGGTGCAAGCTTGCCAGCTTGGATCAAATAGTTCTCTACTCTAATCGTTGTGTCATAGGCCCCTGGCAGTGTTGTCCCTCCCATTGATTGGATCATCATGGCTATGTCTGAATTTATAGCCTTTAAGAAATAAAGGAATGCTCCTTCGGCAGTTGGTCTAACAACTATTGGAATCCTGTCCCATGTCCGTTGGAATCTGAAGTTGAAATCATCATTTGTTTGTTAGGAGCCCTTTTGATTGTTGTCAGTTGTTCCAATAAGGAAAAATTGTCTGCCCTCTCCCTGAACTGGTTGCAAAGAGCTGAACAAATTTGGTTCCAATTCATAATAGACCCTGTTGTTAGGCTCCTAAACCATTGTAAGGCCTTGCCTTTGAAAGATGAAGCCAACAACTTGACTGCAACATCCATTTCATTTATTTCGTGGATCACACATGCATTAGCAATATCCTGGATGTGATCAATAGGAGTAGTATGATTTTCTCCTGTGAAATAGGGTATATTCTTTAAATAGCTGTCAGAATCGAATTTGATTTTGAGAATTTAGGGCAAGTGGACTACTTCCCGTGAAATTGACAAAGGGATTTGGTGGTAGATGCGCCATTATGATTGGCCTAAGAACCCTGGTTGATGCGAGAAAAGGCCTATCAGGTGGAGGTGTAGACAAAGTCCTGTTAGGTTGAGATGGTGATCTTTGTGGTCTACTTCCTCTCCTTCCTCTGCCTAGTGATAGTTGCAAGTGGAAAAATAGCCCCTCTTCTCGAGTATTAGACCTTGTTTGAATTCTTCTCATGTGCCTGGGCAACTTGTGCTGCTACACCACTGAACTCTATCCCTTCGGAGTCGCCAGATGTGTTAGATAACAAGCCTCTAAAAGGCTGGATTTTGCCAAGTTACACACCAAACTTGACAGTATTGAAAATATAATTTAAAATTTGAAGGACCCAAAAGAGACAATCTTCAATCCGGAATTCAGGCCTTGCTTGTAGCTACAGATCCCCGAAAAGTACAGGCGAAACTCAGGTCATGCGATGCAACTCACAAAACCTGAATTGCTATGTTTCGAACTTGGAACATGTCCGACATCCTTCAAAACCCAAAATGACTGCTGTCGGGAATAGGACCATGCAATGCATCCCCCAAAACCTGAATTGCTGCTTTGATGTTCTCGGACCCCGAAAACCCGAAATCACTAAATACCCAAAATTTTGGAAATCAAAATATCAAAAAACTAAAGATACCCTTTTGAAGATTACCTTCAGATCTACCAACTGTTGAAATTTTGACCTGTTTTGAGCAAGATAAACCCTTGAAAAATGATTTCGAGTTCGGCCTGGATGGAGCAAAATCTGAAATTTTAAAAACTGCAATTTTTAGTGCAAATTTCATGAAAAACTCCTTCAAATTTTTATGGAATGACCTCTTGGTCCCACCGGCATGCCAAAACTGTTGGTGTCGAAACGCAGCACCCCTGGGACTCTGCAACACGATGGGTTGAGAATCTCAGTGCGATTGCACAACATGGAGCTTTTCCCAAGTGTGGGACCTTGCGAAATCGGAAAAGCTCTCCGGATGAAGGCCGGCTCCTATTCCTCTATTCAGATGCACAAATAAAATGTAGAGGGTTTACCAAAAACCTAATCTAACTTGCCAAGGAGACAGGGTAGAGAATGCATAAAAATAAAACCTAAACTACGGAGGTGATGCACCGAGGAATGAAGAACATATGTTTTGCCAATAAACACAAACCATAGAAATGCAATGCAATATCATGCATGGATAAACATATTCGCAGTGAAAGATCAGGAGGATGCAAAATGAAACACATAGAGGGTTGAGAAACATCCATAGTCATGCATTTATTTGCTCCGAAGGTTTGATACAATACACTGTGAAAATGCCAATAGGAAAAGATTGCATTACGGGTTCCAAATGGGAGGTTTAAGCTCCACAACTCCACCTCGCCAAAGAGAAGAAGGAGGGGCCAAAACAAGAATGTCCAAACTTTTTGAAAGAAGTGCTCCTTACATTTTATATGGAGAAGAAGAGAGGGAGAAGAGAGGAATTCGAAAACTGCCCCAACCACCTCCAGACTACCCTTAACTCCTCATCATGGCGATAGGTGAGATCCCCAACAACCCCAAAATATGGCGAACTATATTTTTGAATTTTTAAGAACTTGTTCCCACCCAATTAAAGATATCCAGTCGTAGTTGCGTAGAGGATGCCGAGAGCTTTCCGAAAAGTCCAACCTTGTGTGAATCCGAGCTCCCTGTGAAAAGTTATGGCGATCTGAATATTTCCCGCGTCAGGGTCTTCTGCCTGTCGGGTTCAGGTTTCTCCTTTGCATTTGCATCAGGTTTGGGAGGTGGCTCGACATGTGTTTGATGCTTGTGTTTTCCCGAAACCCACTTCCACCAGTATTTCCAAGTTTTCCTTTGTTTCGGGGTCGGAAAATGGACTTGCATGTGCATCGGGTTCGGAGGGTTGCTCGACATGTTTTCGCCCCGTGCTTCCCCGCCGTGTTTTCCCGACTCCGAGACCCGATTTCCTTTGATGTCAGGTTTTCCAACCCCTCCGACATGCCTTTGATGTCAGGTTTTCCAACCCTTCCGACATGCTTTCTTTGACATGTTTTATATTTACCCGGGGGTAAATATATACAACAGATGTACTCACTATAACTTGTGATGATGCTACATATGTTTTTAGCCCAATGACCTTACCTTGCCTAATGGCGTGATGTTTATCTTGACCATACCTTTGATACCTAGGAACATAACCTATTACCCATTCCTAAATGTATCCTAGTTGTGTTTTAGGACCATATCCTATATCTTGGATACACGAACAACTTCAACCTTGTTTGGATAAACATATCGGCCTTTGACGACATAGAGTTAGAAAGCTCTTCAACCTGGTACCTTATTATAATCTATATGTATGTGTGCATTAGACTACCCCTACCTATTACCTGATTGAAATCACCCTTACCTATGACCAACCTACCATAATTTTCATCACTTACCCATTTACCAAACCAATCACCGATTTTGTTTCACACCACATCAATTTCAGATTTGAGGGGATCACCTCCACCCACACTTGGGGAAACCTAATCTTCACTTATACGACACAACGACTTCCTATTTTTGTCGACATCTCTTATCAATACAAGCTATGCAAAAATGGGAAAATTTAGACACCAAATTTGGGTCATGCGCCCTTTAGCCCCCTTGATTCATTAACGTAACACATTTAACTAATCATGACCCCTTAATCCCATATTAATATTCATCCTCACATTTTTAATTGATCTAATTATTTTAAATAGGTTAACTTCATCCTCACACCTCCACCTCATCATTACACCTCACCCTGGACCCATTCTAGTGGCATTTAACTCATAGTGACCAAGTCATCACCCTCAATACTGAGTCATCACTCCAATTATTGATTCACCACTTGACCTAACTAACTAGTAATTATTCTCAAACCTAATTGGACTTCTTTTATGACCTTCCTACCTTTTATAACAAGAAATTCACTTCCCTAAGCGGACTCAACTTGGAAAACACACCAAATCTTGGAAGATCTTCCTATTTTTGGTAAAAGGGATTAATTCACCCTAACTAGCATCGGGTTTTCTTAGTCAACACCTTTGTACCTAACCACCATAGATCACCTTATATATAATTTCACAACCCTTTACACAATTTTTCCATTTATTTATTAGATCCCTATTGCATTCAAGCATGAATCTTCAAGCCTTCACCGCATCTAGGCGACAAACACACACAAACATAGTGCAAGACAAGAATTTGGTTCTCCTCAGAGAGCATTGGAATACTCATGGGAGCACACATGTTGTATTGTCATGGAAATGGACTCAATAACCTCTCCTCCAATCAACCATAAACCATCTAAACTCACAAGGTCTATAATACACCAAGTACGTCACTGTGATTTTAATCGATTAGGCTTATCTCATCATATATCTCTTTCTTTATTCAAGACTTTTATTTCTTCACACCCCAGTACATCACCTTCTTCCCACAAACCCACTATTCAACCACTACAATACATTCCACCCTTCTAAACCTACTTCTTAGTATTCTTGAGTCTTCTCAGCCATATTATGACCCAAACCATACTACCCTTACTCTTTGTGCAATCATAGAGAGCCTAAAAGCCCGGTTTATTACCTATTGCCCATATCGACATAAGTTTACCTTACCTTCATCAGTTTAACCCCTATACCAGTGTCATTCACCTAACCGATATTGGTCTCTGTGTCATTTCATACCTTCTAACTAAAAATCCTTCAATCTAACCAAAACCAACCCAGACCTTACCTGATCAGTCCTAGACCCTTTATCAGACCTCTGTTAGACTCATAAAACCTATAAGAACCTACCAAAATTTTGGAGCTAATAATAACCTTGCATGTTGGATTACATTTACTTATTGTATTAGCATGAGAAACCTAAATAGATCAATTTATAGTACAAATTCCTTATTTTATGGTATTTGTTGCATTAAATTATATTTAAAAGTGGATTGAAAGCCTTCTAGGTAGCACCTCACTTCCTGGATCTAGCACTCACTACACGGTCCACTAACCTATATTATTAATAGTATTTGGTGGTCTTGTTTTGTTTCTTATATAAGTCATTCCTCTTAGCCAAAGGGAAGCTCACATAATCAACTTGGATCAAAAGTCTACAACGCATGCATTCTACCTTCCACCTTCACCTCATAGGTATTCCTCCTTAACCATTTTACCTTCTATTTGTTTTATCTTAGAAAGTGTAAAACTTATTGGTGAAACACACCCTTGGAAAACATACTTATTAACCAAGTATTGTAGCACCATATGATCTTTATAGAAAATTAATAGAGTTTCCAACAAGTACTATCTAAAATTATGCAGGGAATATATCATAGACAAAGCTTCCCGCTCATTAGTTATGTAATTTTTCTCCACATACGTAAACTTCCTCTTTGCAAAGAAATAGGATGGTCGACAATTCCTTATCCATGTTGTACCAATACTATGTCAATTGCCATGCCAGAATAATCAACATGAACATGAAAAGGTTTTTCCCATGAAGGAAAGTGCAAAATAGGTGCAATACTCAACCTTTATTTCAGGTGTCTCAAAAACGTCTTGTTACACATCACCCCTATAGGATTTCCCTTTTTATTCAACAATTCTTCCAAGGGTGTAAAAATGTTTGAATACCCCTTAATAAATTTCCTATAATATATTATATGTCCTATAAATCCACACACTTCACTCTGATTGTTAGGTTCTTCTAAACCCAAGATCATAGCTATCTTGGCTAGATCTACCACTAATCCTTCCTTATAAGTGATGTGCCCAAATAAAGTGCCAAAAGGTGTAGTAAAGATGCACTTCTTAATGTTAAGGGAGATGCTCAACTATATGCACCTCTCAAACATAAGCCTCAAATTATCACAGTAATCCTTGACTAAACCATAGATTGTCCAATCATCTAAATATACTTGTAAAAACCTATGAATAAAATCTTGAAAAACATGAACAATAATGGATGAGAACATTGTTGTCGCATTCTTCAATCCAAAGGGAATAAATGTATATGAAAATCTACCCCACTCAGTGGTGAAATTAGTCTTCTCTAATCTTCCTTCACAATGCACACTTGGTGATAACTGAAAGTTCATCTATGAAATAATATATCTCGTGCCCATCAAATCCTTCAAGGATTTATTCTATGGATGGAGTGGGAAAAGTACATTTATTTCTCTGTAGTGCACACAAATCCTTATCCTACCATATTTATTGATACTTATAACCATGGGGCTAACCCATTTAGATTCTTCAATAGGCTCAATTATACCAAACTTGAGAATTTTTTAAATTTCTTCCTTTACCTTCACGCATAGATTAGGATTCATCCTGTAAGGTCTCTTCCTAACTAGGGTGTGCACCTTCTTTCAACTTGATTTTCATCTCACCTAAATAAGGGTGTACTCATTTCAACTAATGATAGCCCCGTGGGAATAATTCCTAAAAGTCACACAATAATTCAATAATCTTAGCTACTTCTTGCTCTAACTAGTAATCACCAATAATGGCCTCCTTAGGCTCTGCCTCTATACCAATGTTAACCTTATTTTTCTTCATTGGATCATGATATGCATGTGCTTTCTCATCTTCCATTTCCATAACCTAGTGTGTACATTCAATGTGTTCAACATCTAGGTTATCGGCCTCAACAACATCTTCTATCATGTATACTAGTTTACCATTTTCTTTTTCCTTCCAGGAGCAAAGCTGTTTTCTTCCTCATTTGTTTCCTCTAGATCAAGGTGTGCCTCAAGATCAGGTTCTCCAAATAATTACAACATAATTTCTTCATCCTTCGTGCTATCTCCCAATGTGATGCACTTCATTATCTGTAATGCTTCATGGACTGGAGGCTTGCTAAAAATTAATCAAAAGTTTGGATCATACTTGAAGTCATCTCTGCCAAATTTTTATTTCTCTTTTTAGTTCTACATGGACATACCATGCATGCAAACAGCCATGCAAGGTGGAATATAACTTATGTACCCAAAGTGATGGTGGTAAATCCTCCTTGCCTTATAAACAAGATCTCTCACACTCCTGGACATGATGAGAGGTAGAATACTTCCCATGAAATTCACATGTTTGTGTAGGTACATTACTCCAAGTGAACTTGGTGGAGAAAGTGATTCTCACTTCTCTCCACTCCAAAATGCCATATCTATGTGTTTCCCACCAACGCACTACTATCCCACAAAAGTATAGACCAACATATTTCTTTTATCCCCTTAATTTTTCCACTAAGTCTCCATGGCACGTAGAAACATGTCAGGATTTCCTTCACCAATATACCTTGGTACCCTATTAAATCCCAACCGCCTCACCATGCGTAGACTAATCATCCTAGTAACTCGTCCTTTCACTTTACACCCAACCATTTTGTATGTTCCATGATCCTAATTATCATAAGAAACATTTGTAGTGTCACTTACAAACTACATTTCTTCCCAATGAAGTATGCCTTCCTTAGATGGCTCTAAATTCTTTGGATCACACACTGATTGAACATAAATTCTATTAATCTCTTCTTCACTCAAGGGATCAACATAGGGCTCTTCCTTCTTATTCAGAAAGGGTATAATCACACACTCTTCCTCATTCTCAAAGTTGATGTACCATTTATTAAAGCACATATCTACCTTATTTGTATAACACTAGGGAGGTACAAGTAAAGTAGTGAATTTTTCTTCTTGAAAGAAGCTCTAATACCTCAAAATCCCTAGTAAAATTGACTCCCTGAATTGTAATAGTTGCATCCTTTAGTAACCCAATTAGCATGGCCCTAGTCTTATTTTCCATGTATATAAAAGTTATCGATGGCTGCAAGGTAGGTCTACCTATCTAGTTCCAAACATCCAGAGTTAATATTGTAATGCCTCTAGCATGACAAGTACCTAAGATGACTTCTACTTTAGAAGGTACAAACGTTGACATGTGATTTTTTCTTAAGATGGTGTACTCTTGTGACTTTGGAAATCATGTTTGTAGTAGGAAATAATTCATCTATTGAACAGGTACATTCTATCGTATTTTTGCTTAATTAAAAATGAAGCAATCCATCTCTGTTATGCAGGATAAATTCACTACACGGGATTATGAATTTGAGTTTCAGTTTTCATAATTTAAGAGGAATCAAACAACATTACCTTGGATCAATTCCATTGATCCAAGGTATGCTTCTAATTTACATGTCTTGTTGACATGAAGTCCAATTTGGACAAATGGAAGAATTTTGGATATGGAGTGTGTGAGGGTTGTAAATGACCCTCTTCATGGATCTCTGCTTTGTATTTAATCCAGTAATGATTCTGGTTCTTCTTTTCTATTATTTTTAGGATGATATGTCATTGGAGGACCTTGGACCTAATATATCTATGTTTTAAAACTAATGACTCTATCCTAGGGGTTAAACCTAACCTAAGCTATTATGACTTATGCTAATTGGGAAGGAAAAAAAGAATTAGGAGGGACCTAGACTAATACTATGGACCTATGTTGATTTCCTAAACTAAAGTTAACCTAACTTAAAGTATGGCTAACCTAAAGGGGGCCTATGGAATGACATGGAAATTGGGTGGTCGGTGGCATCGGTTTCTAGATATTAAATGGGATTTAATGCAGTCTTATCTCTTCCTACTACCAACTTTGGCATGGGCATTGGAAAAGTTAGGGGAGGTTGAGTTGGCACCTCCACCGAGTTTGGTTGCATGCAAAATTTAAATTTAGTCTTCACCAAATATGGAGATGGCGGTGGCATGGAAATATGAGGGAACTCACAGTCCTTTGTATTTAATGTTTTTGAACTTGACAAAAACTACCTAGGAAGATACATGAGGGGTTTAGTTGTTTTGATCTTTTGTTGTTTTGAGCTTGGGCTTTGTATGTTTTTGTTTAGTTCTTTGAACCTCTAGTTTGATTCTTGCATGATTATTATTCTTGCATAGCATAGATCTATTAATGGAAACTGTGAAAACTATAAGAAGAAGGGAGAAGTGTTGAAAATTGGTTGACGTCTCGTGGAAAGGAAGAAGCTATTGAAGTTTTCTTGGAGATCTTCTACAAATCAGTAAAGGAGAAGCACTATTAGGAATGATAGGCTCTACCCATTAAGTTTTTTTCTTTTACTTAAATGATTCATTAAAAGAACTCTACTCTTGGGAATATATTGGTTTTTGCTTAGATGATAGGATCTTTACATTTGATTCTTGTGCTATGTATTGTGAATTTTGTTTCAACTCCACTTGTATGGTGGAAAGTCTAGTTTGGGGTTTTTCATTTTCTCTTGATTTGATTTGTTGGGTTATGATTTTATCCTTCTACATGAGCTTGAGATGATGTCAAAGCTGTTGGTGATCTAGTTTGGAACTGTGTAAACTTTTAAGTAGCTTGGTTGCTTAAATTTGTGGGATTTGTTGTAGAATATCTTATCTCACCACTGTGGAAAGACTTCAGGTGCTAATCCTTTAAATATCTTAATTGATTGTTTGACCTTGCATGAATCTGTGAAGGATAAACTTTTGGGACTCTAGTTTTAGCATATTCTTTTGAGTTCGATAGAAGGCTCAAAATTTTTGATTGTGGCTGATTCCTTATCACTTCTATGATTTTGATTTTGGGTTCTCATTTCCCCCTCCCGTTGTAGTCATGTGTCCCTATGATTTTTGAGGAAAGATGAATTGTTCATGGTTTTTGCATGGAATATATTTTCATCTATTTGGGCTTGCTAGAAATTTTTGTTCTTTAATTAAGGGTCAGTAAGTATAATCTTGTTAGCTCCTTGAAAGGAATTATTTCTTACAGAAGTATAATTTTCTTGGAAGCTCCATAAGGGAAGTTTTATTATGTTCTATTCTTTTGAGTATTTTTGTAACCTTTGAAATTGAGGCAACTATTGCTAAAAGGAAAAATTATCTTGGGTATTCGCATACTATTTGTTTGAGATTCTATTGTCAACTTGAATGTCTAGATAGTTCTATGGACATTGTTTGATGTGTTTAGTTTTCATGATTCTTGACCTTGGGCCATTGAACTTGGTTTCAGTTCTTTTAGATTTTTGACAATAATGTATTGATGAAAAATAATGATGACTCCTATTTGGTTAAATCGCATTATATACTTCCTTTCACATATGGATCTAAGTCAAGAGGACCAGTATAGACTTAACCTTCGGATAATCCTCTTCCTTTCTTCACTGTGTCTATTGGGAAATGGTTACTTGTTGTCTTACAGATTTAGGTGTTATCTTTATTGTCCCCATTGAATGATGAAAGGTAATGGATGTTATGGTTTGTCATTTCTTCCCTTCTTCGATTGTTTTCATTCAATTTGATCCCTGATTAGTTCTCTATTTGGGATTTTGGTGTGGGGTGGTAGAGACTGAGCTTGTCTGTATATGTTCTTGGTTATCTCTTGCTCTCTTTCTAATCATGCTTAGAACTATGAGTAAGTAATATTTCCCTCCATCCTTTAATTTTCTTTCTATTTCAAACTTGGAGAAGGTGTTGTCCTATTTTTTCTACTTCATTATGTAATCTCCTGGACCTATATTGTAGAATTAAGTTCAGGTTGTGCTAGAAGTATAGCTAAAGAAGAGGTTAATTGGATGACTAATTGAGTTGAATTTGATTTTTAAACCCTTCCATTCTAATCTTTTGAATTAATATTGGTAATGTTGTATCTCTTTGTGGATTGTGTGTGTAGTCTCAATTGCATGCTAATTTAATCTTACCCTTGATGATATCTGTTTAGTTCTTTGGACTTTAAAAAAATTGGGTTCTAATTCTGAATTTGAGTATTAGGATACTTAAATTAGTAACACATTTAAGTTATGTGATTTGGTTCATCCTAAACTTATTCTTATGTTTTTATTTGATTATTGGCATCTTAGATTTTAGGATGAATTTAGGTGAATGATATGTCAAGATGGAAATACTATTGTTTTATCCACTGTTGAACTATGCCTAAAAGATAGTTAGGATAGTTATCTCCTTATGTTAAATAGGTTTAAATGAGAAGGGAAACATGTAAAGTAATGTATGAAAATAATATTTGGATTGTGAGGAAAGGTTACTTATCTGAATTACTATTTTAATTATTTTATGAAAGAAAATAGTATGGAATGTTGAAGTTGTTTATATCATGACCTATTCTTAATTTTGTTATGGTTTATCACCTTTTCTCTCTCTTTTATCTAAGTATGGTAACTCCTTTTGGCTATGTCTTTCTGAATTACTCAGGATTGTTTCATAACAACAAAGTTCTCTTTATGAAACAATTAGCTAAAAGCACATCATTTTAATGTTTAGTGCTTATCATGCTCAATTCAATGAACTAACCCGTGCTAGCAATTTTGCAGATGGACTTGGTAAGTGGTGAAATCAAAAAATATATTTAGGAAGTTACATTTTTTTACCAAAGAGGTTGGATATTTTATGATGAAATATGTTTCACTATTGAAATGTATTTGATGAAAAAATAAAGCCATACTTGTAATTGATCTTGTTATTTTTGTTTGACATTAGAAATGTTTGAAGTGTTTGGACTTATAATGTATGAATCCTCTTGATGAATGAAAGATTTATGAATTTTCTTGTACTTTTTTATTATTATTATTGGCAAATAGTTTTTTGAAAGGGACTATACCCTTGAGAACAAAAGAAGGCCTAAGAGCCGGAATAAGAGTGAGAATCAGAGAGAATGGATCAAGATCCAAGTGTTACAATGAAGCTCGAAGTAGCCCAGAAACAGCTACTCAAACGAGACAAAACAACAAAATTACTGCAAAAAAGTAGTAAAGAGACCGCAAAAAAATAGCAAAAAAACAAACAGAAGCAGCAGAAGCAACCAATACTACTTCTTGGTAGCTTTGTCGATGCTGGTCTTGACTCTCTTCCAGGCGCGAAACATACCCAAAGTTGTCATGTGGGCAGCATCAGTTTTATCAAGCTCCTCAATGGTTCTTTTGCTCTCTTTTTCGTTGCCCCAAAGTGTAGCCGGGACACCGCTGAGGTTGGAAACACTCTTGGCATGACCCTCAATGAACTCCTCAATTGCCCTAAGGCGGAAATGATGTAATCATGTCTAGTTTTGGCCATCCCTAAGCGGGAGTCAAAGGAGGTCAGCTTCTTATAAATGTCCTCAATCTGACTGCTATCAATGTTCTCCTCCCCCTCCATGCTTTTCTTGCCTTTCTGTTTAGCCAGCTTCTTGACCTCATCCTTCAACAGTTTCATCTCAGCCTCTAAGGCCTCCAACCTCTTTGAAGAGCTATCCAACTGCACTTCCCGAGGACTGGCACTGCTGATATTCAGAAGATCATGTGCAATCTCTAGTTCGAAAGGCTCCTTCTCCACAGCAAGAGCCTCAAGGTTGAGCTTCCTGGAGGCCCTGGTGACCGGTCTTTTAGAGGTAGAGGCGAGGTGGGTGGTAGGAGCAGTAGGGGGAATGGATGGAGAAGCTAGAACAGCCAGCTGGGGGGTGACAGCAGCGGTGATAGGGGCAGCAGGAGAAACAGGGCTGACAGCAGCAGAGCCCATCAAAGGGGTAGCCGGGCTAGGAGAGGAAGGAAGTCCAGGGTATTTTAGAAGGCAACATTTATGAATCAACAAAATAAGTCCTTGATGCAAGGGAACTGCCCGGGTGTGCTTCTGAAACTCCAAAATGGAGCGTTCAAGGGAGTTCAGCAGATAATGGGGAAAGCAAACCAATCGATTCCTACGGAAGTGGTTTAGAAAGATAAGATGTTTAGCAGGGATAGTGACAAACCTACCTTCCAAGGAGATGAATCGAATCATCATGCGAGTAACCTCATCATAGGGTGGAGGAATTGAGCTGACAAGCAGGCCCGCTGTACCAAATGTGAGCTTCTCAGATCCCTCCACAAATCTTCTTTCTTCAGCATCTCTATCAACCCTTTTGTTGAAGAAGCGGTATCCCTCCAAACAAAGACCGGTCACTTCAGCAATAAGATCTTCATTGACCAATATCTTCTGTCCCCCGTAGTCGACAGTCTGCTCCTTCCATTCCTTAGCAAAATGCACAGAAATGCTTTGGTCATGCCCCTGCACCTTTTCCATGAAGTTGGTGAAGCCACCTTTGCTGAGAATGTTCCAAAGCTCGATATTTTCCTTCCAGTCGGGGTCTGCGCATGGCTCAATTTGGCAGGGAGGTCCTCCCATCTTCTCTGTGAAAGACTGATTACAACAATTTCCCAGATGCCTGTGTGCGTAGAGACCTGTCCGCTTCTTGCTATTGTAAACCGCACAAAACTGGAAACTATAGCCGTTGCTCTTCCCACGAACGGCTGCGTGACTGCTGAACTGAGCCTGTGGGAAGTCACGTGTGTGAGTAGCTCTCTCTCTGTCAACAATCACATAACAACTTCCATCGGTTTCCGAGGAGCTATGAATCTGGATTTTAACAGCTGTAGTACATCCCGCATGCGCGATTTTCAAATCAACATAACTCCAATTGGAGTTCCCCAAATAATTCTTACTATCATGAATATTTGATATTATTTGCATCATCATATTCATTAAAGCAACACGTGTGAGAGTGTTATTGATGCTGATCTTCATCCAAAGATTATGTCTCATCTCTAGGGATTGCTTGCGTATAGAAGTCCGCATGAATGCTGTTGTGGAGCTGATTAGGGATGTTGTTATTATCCCAGACGGTGAAATTAACATTAATGCCATAATTGGCCAGCGCATCCGCCAATTTATTGCCCTCTCTGTAAGTATGCCTGATTCTGATGTTATTGAAAGTATGACTGATGCTTATGGACTCAGAGATAAAATCCTTAATACTCCAACTAGGAGATGAGGACTGATTAAGAAGTTTAATGATATTAAGGGAGTCCCCTTCAACAACTAGGTTCTTAATATTCTTAGCCTGGGCAACTCTCAAGCCCCAGAGAGCAGATAATGCTTCAGCAAAATGATTAGTTTGAACTCCCATTTTTCCAGCATATGCAGCAATCAGATTACCATTATGATCCCGTATTGCTCCTCCTCCTGCCGCTGTCCCAGGGTTTCCCTTAGAGGCCCCATCAAAGTTCAACTTGTACCAATTAGAATCAGGAGGATGCCATTTGATCGAAGATCTATCAATACTATTCCCGGGATTGCTCCAATTTCCAATCTGCCAATTGGATAAGATGTACTCTTCATTCTCAGGATAACTCTTGTTCTTGGGAGGTTTAAATCTGGCAATATCCTCTTTAATACCATTAGAAATTTTGCCAATACTGAGTTTATAGTTTTGCTTCTTATTTCTGAAAATGATATCATTTCTGTCCTTCCAAATCCTCCAGATTAAATGTGGGATAACCAATTTCCAGATCCTTTTGATAACACAATGTCTGAAGGGTGGGTTCCATTGATTCCATAGCTGATTAAGATTCTTCGGCATCACCCAGAGAGCTTCAAATTTAGAAAGGACAAAGTTCCAAATTCTTTTGGCATAATCACAATGTATGAACAGGTGGCTGATATCCTCAGAGTCATTTTTACAAAGATGGCACCAATTAGGAATTATAAATCCTCTTCTCATCAAATTGTCAGTGGTAAGAATTCTACCTCTGATGGCCAGCCAGAGGAAAAAATTTATTTTGGGAGTTAATTCAGACACCCAAATCTTGTTCCAATTAAAATCAGATTGATTACTATGAAAGAGATTGATATAACCAGATTTGACTGAGTAGTTCCCATCATGGGAATTATTCCAAACCAACTCATCCTTGGATTCCAGCTGACTTAATGGAATAAGATCTAAATGATCTTGAAGGGAGGAAGTAATTTGTTTCAGATCAATTCGCTCCACAGTAAGTTTTTTCCAATTCTTGTTGGTGCCATTTCCTTCAATGTAATCTTTGATTTTAATACCATACTTGCTTATTAGACTATCCTTAGCCATCCCAAATCTGTCCAAGAGATTGCCACTAAACCAATTATCCTCCCAGAAGTTTATCTCCCTGCCATCCCCCACTTTCCATTTGCTGCCCTGCTTGATGAAGTTTCTGCTCTTGACCAAATTATTCCAAAAAATGGAACCACAGGGGAGGTACTCATCATGCAGATAGGAGTAAACAACTTGATGATTTAAATATTTTTCTTTAATTAAATCAATCCAGGGTTGTTTCTCAGACAACATTCTCCAGCCCATTTTAGCAATGAGTGCCTCATTCATTTTCTCAATATTTTTTATGCCCAGCCCTCCCATAAACTTCGGGGTGCAGACCTTATCCCAGGCCACTAAGTGAAATTTGAACTTCTCTTCCATGCCTTGCCATAAATTTTTTTTGAATCCTCTCAATTTTATCTCTGAAGGAAGAAGGGATTTTGAAAAGCGACATGATATAGATGGGCAGATTTTGAAGAGTACTTTTAATGAGTAAGCACTTACCAGCACTAGATAAAGTGGCACCTTTCCAACCAGCCATTTTTTTCTGAAATCTCTCCAATAAATCATCCCACACCTTGTAAGAGACTTTCTTAGTGCCGAGTGGGAGGCCTAAGTAGGTGGCTGGAAGTGCACTTATTTTACAGCCCAGAATTTTAGCAATTTTGAGTTGTCTTTCCTCAGGAGTGTTGAAGAAGAATATGGTGCTTTTTTCATAATTAATCTCTTGCCCAGAAGCAGATTCATAAAGCTGTAATAAAGCCTTAATAGCCTTAGCTTCCACAACTGAAGCCAGAAGAAGAAGGATAGTGTCGTCCGCAAACTGTTGATGGGAGACAGCTTGGCTGATGGAAGTGGGTTTAGAGCCATTTAAAAGGCCGTCTTTAACCACTTTGCCAATTGTTCTACTAAGGCTGTCAGCCAAGAGAATGAAGAGTAAAGGGGAAATGGGGTCACCTTGTCTAAGACCTCTGCTGCTGGTGAAAAATCCCACAGGCTCCCCATTAACAACCACAGAGAATCTGGCTGTAGATATACAAGACTTAATAATTCTTCTGAATTTTTCCGTGAACCCAAATTTAGCTAAAACTTTGTCAAGGAAGACCCAAGATACCTTGTCAAAAGCTTTATTCATATCAAGCTTAAGGACCATACTTGCCTTTTTATTATTTTCCATGGAATGTATAGTCTCGTGAACCATAATCACTCCGTCTTGTATAATCCTGCCTTTAATAAAGCCACTCTGCTGCCTTGAGATGAGATCATTCATTATGAGCTGAAGTCTAGTAGTAATAATTTTGGTGAAGATTCTATATATGGCATTTACTAGACTGATAGGTCTGAAGTCCTTGAAATCTTTAGCATCCATTTTTTTAGGTGCCAGCACAATGTGAGTGTTATTAAGCTCTTTTAAGAGATTTCCCGTTCTATAGAATTCATTCACTGCTTTGAGAAGATCCTCCGAGAAGATTTCCTAGAACTTCTGAAAAAAATTAATAGAGAACCCATCCGGTCTAGGAGCCTTATCCCCCTCAAGAGAAAAATAGCTTTTTGCAGCTCTTCAAGCGTGGCTGCTTTAGTGATGCTTCTAAATTTCTGGTCCTCGATTTCATTCTGAGGGATGGCCTCCAACATAAAGGAAATAGCTTCAGAGTTGCTGACATTTCTCTCTTCAAGAAGATTTTTATAGAAGTCAAGCGCTTCTTTCTTAATGCTATTGGGATCTTTTATGATATTCCCGTTGTTTTTAGAAACCTCTAAGATTCTGTTACAGGCTCTGTGCTTCAAAGTGGTCATGTGAAAGAACTTCGTGTTCCTGTCTCCCTCTTTAAGCCAGATAGCTCTAGATTTAAGGCGCCATAAAGATTCCTCTCTGCTGCAGATCGTATGCAACTCTGAAAGAATATTCTTTTCATTTACCTCATCTTCAGCCGATCTCCCCATAGTATCCATTTTTAATTCCAGATCCTGTAGCTTCTGTTTTAACTTTTTTTTATTGTCAAAAACATTTCCAAAAATGCTTTTATTCCAGATTTTGACTTGCTTTTTGACATTTTTGAGTTTTTGAACCAATCTGAACTGAGCAGTGCCTTCACCATTCCATCCCCACCATTCTTTTATCTTGTCATAGATATTGTCATGCTCCATCCACATCTTTTCAAATTTGAATGAGCTTCTTGCGGGTTTAGTCCAATTGAGAAAGTTTAGAGCAATCGGATTGTGATCTGATCCAATTCTGGGTAGGGAAGAATTTTCTTGTACTTGATGTGTAATATTTTTGGGTATTCTGTGAATGGAAATGTTAAGTATTTCTCTAATTTTTCTATCAGTAACATACCCTCTTGGGTTGGAATAAATTGAATAGAGATCAAGGGTACTAGATGTACTACCCTCTCTAGTGAAATGCAATTTATTAAGTTGACATTCATGCATGGATATTCAACTATATCACTATGACTATATTTAAATAAAATGTTTGTGGGTGAATAAAACTATGATGATAACTTATAATATACTATGGGGTTATAAATGAACATTAACCCCTTATAAGAAAAAGGGAAGACAAATTCCATACAATGAATCATAGACTTGTTTAAAGACCTTTGGGAAAGAATCTAAATGTTATCTTTAGATAGTTTAAGGTGTGCTTTCTCATGAAGATTTCCTTAACTAGAATAGGAATGTAGAGAAAGGAAATTAAATGGGATTAGAATTCAATTCCATTGAAGTATAATATAAAAATAACTTGCTCTGAACTTATATAAGCTAAGGCTTGAGTAAGGGAGTAAGAAAACATCACTTAAATGTATGTTGGATCTGTTATGTAAAATATAAATCAAAATGTTATTGGTATAAAAACATAACTTATGGAATGGATAAGGAGAAGATGTTTTTGCATACCTACCTTTATTGCAATTTTAACTTGGAACCCTAAGGGTTAATGAACCTAGTTGTTCAGTAGGGTTACTAATTAACCCTTAATAAGGAAAATTAGTAATTCATTAACTTATTTCTAAGGTATGTTCATCCAGATGAGGAGAACTCAGATGGATGTTGACACACACCAACTACAGTGTAGTACCTTCGTGAAGAATTGGGTCTTCACAAGGATACTATGTTGTAGTTGACATGTTGCAACACCCTTCAGAGTTTAATCAGCTAGATCTACATAAATTTTGACTTGATCATAGTTCTACCCTAGGTAAAGTTAGGGGCATGACCTAGTGTCGGGGTCAACTCACGATGAATTAGTATAACTATACACACATAATCAACTTAGGTTGATTGAGTATGTCTATGTACCCTTATTCACCGCAAGTAGTCCTCCACACTAGTCTATGTTACTAACCTTGTCTATGGTTAAAATATGAAAGAGTGGACTAACAGTAGTCAATAAGGACCATTCTAGATAATAGATTGAGTGAGGTGAAGGAATTATTCCATTTGATGTGTATGCCATCTGGGAATATAAAAATGAACAGTATGTTTAAAATATTTGGCCAAAGTATCGCAAGTTGTTGGTTGTGTTGTCCTATGTCACCTAGTTTAAGAAGTGGGATTTCAGATGAATATTAGTAATAGATATTCAGATAGGACTCTTAAACAAAACACTTAATACCTCAAAAAGGGTAAAGGAACCAAGTATATGTAGTATAAAAATTATTAAGTTAACATGAGAGATCAGTATGATACTGAGTCATGAAATGAGAGATCGGTGTTCCACCGAGTCATTTACAGCTGCATATGGTTTTCTGTTATGAGATTGATTGGATTTGGAATGTGTGTTCTAAATTATGTTAATTTAGAATAGAGAACATTAGTAAAACAAAAATTCCCTTGTTTCTAAAGTCTTAAAATGGGAATGTTACATCTTGGTATCAAAGCTGAAGGTTACAGATCTTGGACCTATTGTGTCCATAATCTGATAAAAATTAAATTTTCTTGTTAACAGAAAATGGTTAGAATGAGAGAAAATGTTGTAAACAACCCACCACTAGGTGGAGAAGTAGCTACTACCCGAAACTCGATGAGATCCTTGTTACCCTGTTCAAACAATAGATTGTCTAGTTATACTTGAACAACAAGTAATGGGCAATGAGGAGGATAAATAATATGTTGGTAATAACAATCATCCACCTCATGTGGACAATGCCAATATTAGGGATTTGGGAATTCATAACAATAATGTAGCCACTGCTAATGTGAATGTACCTAATCATCTTGAGAATAAAAAGGAAAGATTGGCAATTGAACTCACTAATGATATAAAAATGATAAGTCCACCCAAGTTTGATGGAACTACACTAGGAGATGGAGCTGAGAATTAGCTCAACAAAATGGAGAATTACTTTGCAATAAGGAACTTCTCATAGGAAACTAAAGCAATATGGGGAGCTTATCAGCTTTCCCATGAGGCATCTTCTTGGTGGGATCGTCGTAAAGATAAGTTCAAAATTGATGAAACAAAAATAACTTGGGATCAATTTAAAAATCATTTTAGGAAATGATGGCTGCCATAACTTGACTATGATCAGAAAATTACTGAATTTCAGAACTTAACTCAAGGAAAGTTAACTATAACGCAGTACTGGAAGAAGTTTACTAAGCTTCTCAAGTACGTACCTCAGTATCAAACCGACGAGAAGTTCAGGATATGGAATTTCATAATGGGATTAAATCCCATTATAGGTGGTGAAGTGGATGTTCATAGCCCAACCACTATGGAAGGGGTTGTTGAAAAATCCATAAGGCAGGAGCAGAAATTGAAAGCAATCTCTGCCCATAAGGAAGAAATCAGAAAGAAAGTTCCAAATTATTCTTCATCCCTTACACCCAAAAAGGGACCATGGAAAAATTTTGGCATGAAAAACAAATTTGTTACTGATAATAATAAGAAAATTGTAACAAATAAACTTGTTGCTAATGTACGAAACAAATTTTTCAAGAACAATAATAATGGACATAAGTCCTATGGAGGACAAAATGATAAATTTAAGGTTGGAAATAAATTTGAGCCTAATAAAGGACTTGTAGGAGGTTACTACAATTGTGGAAAAGATCATTATGTAAATCAATGTCCTTTGAGGAAGGATGATCGTAATCAACAACATAAGATACATGCAACGGTAGCTAAAAACAAGTTATGCCTATATGAGTTCCAAGTAAGTTATTTGGTATACTTGTAACTATACTTTTTGATCTTTGGAGATACTAAATGATTTATTTTTACTAAATTAGCTTCAAAATTAAAAATAAAAGATGGAAAAATAGATAAATCATGGGTTATACACTATGGAAACAATGTTATCCACACAGTTAGTATGTGTCTTTTTGGATCAGTCCTTGACTTTCCTAGTTTTTCCACTGAAGTTGATTTTTATGTAGTTCCCATTTGAACAAACCACTTGAGACCCAAGAAACAACCTAGGGTTAGCTAGAAAATTATGGGATAATTTTTTTTTGTTTAGGAGTGTCCACAACCAAGTTGTAAGACAACAGTTTGCCACTGGTAGGTTCTAGAACAACATTAATTTACCCAAACATATGTTTCCTTCATTAACCAATATCAAGTTCACAAGGTTCAACTTTTAGGGTTAGATGTTCTAGTTAGGTTCAGGGAGTAATTTACCCCCATGCCTGCTCTCTAGCAGCCTCAGAGTTTCAACTAGATTTTTCTCATACTTAACACTTCTAAAATTTCCCTAAACCATTCCCAATGGATAGGAAATTTTCTCACCTTTCCGGTGATATAAAGAAGTCCTCCTAACTCCTTACAAAACTCAAGATATGAGTGGGTGGAGTTATTAGGTCAAATTTTCCCCTAGGGGGACACGTGTCATGCAGGGGTGAAATCCCCTTTGGTGGGTTGGCGGGTCATGGGGCGGCTCTAGAATTTTTCCCTACGTGGGTACAAAAGTAAAATTTCTCCCGTGCCTCCATGGGTCCCCGGTGGACATGTGTCGGCCTAAGAGATGTCACTAGAAAAAGGAAGGGGGAGGGCAGAGTGGTGGGGTTTTTTGTGAAATTTCCCGACAGAGGACAAAAAAAAAAAAAGGGACGTGGGGAAAAAGGGATGGTGGGGCGATGATGCGGGGCCGCGGGGAATTTTGTAAAAATTTTCCCAAGGCCAAAACTCAAAGAAACAAAGGGGTCCTCCCTCCCCACTGCCACCCCAAGGTGCCACATGGCACCTTCTCATAGGCTGCAGGTCACGGGGCTAAGATGGAAATTTTTCCAAAATTTCCAAAAGGGTCTAAGGTTTGAAAGAAACCATGCCTCCACCATAGCTCCAAGAGGACACATGGCACCCTCCGATTGACCGTGGGCTGGCGGGGATGTAGGAAAAAATTAGAAATTTTTCCCAAGGTCCAAAACCTAAAAGTTTAACTTCAAAAGGGTCTGCCCCTCCACCATGCCACGTGTCAGCATCTGATTGGCTGCGGGTTGGCGAGGATGTGGGGTAAAATAGGAAAAAATTCCCAAGATAAAATTTTCAAAAAGATAAGTTTAAAATATTGGTCCACCCCTCCGATGTGCACGTGGAAGCACATGATTGGGTCATGGAATGGCGGGGCTGCAAAATTTTTTTGGAAATTTTCCAAAGTTAAAAATTAAATTTTTAACAGTTATATTTATTTGATTTTTGGAATGCCAATTTGAAGTAAAACTTCAAATGGCCATAACTTTTGATAGGAGCTTAGATTTGGGAAAATTTGGAATTTCTAGAAAGCTCTCAAATCCTCTTTACACAAGATTCATCAATTTTGGAATTTGATGAAGTTTGAGAGGTCAATTTTGAGAAACCAATCTGCAGAGTTTTGCAAAGCAAACTGGTAATCTTTAACTTATAATTTTTTTGTTCAAATTTGATTTCTTACTTTCTCAACATGTCAATCAGACATGGAGACTTATTCTTGGATGGATTTAAGAGAGGTTTCAAGGTTCAATTTAGTTGATTGAGTTGCAATTGATAATTCTCCATCTTTTGACAACAAAACGGCTGTGCAAGTTCAATTTTATTTTTTTACAAAGTTCTCAAGGATCTTTCTTAAGTTTCATTGTCCAAATGAGTTCCTTAGGACTTGCTACATCTAAATTTTAATGTTTCATTTCTTATTACTTGGTGCAAGTTTGAACTACTCATTTCTTGTTAAAATTTGATTGCCAGATATAGAAAATAAAACAGAGATCAAACATTAAAGGTTCTTAAACATTTTTCCATCCTCCAAGTGTGGGAGTTCATTCCATGCAAGTCTATTACATTTCATCAAATTCACACAAACATTTAACAGTCCATATACGAAGTCTGATTTCCAATTTCAAACACCTTTCAAGGGAAATAAAACATTGTCTCTTTTTCCTCATACACATCTTCCTTTACAAACAAAAATTTCAATTTTTAACAGCAAATCAAATCCAATACACAATACAATTTTGAGAATCTAATGCAATCCTTTATTCATTTCCAATACAACTTTACAATTTTCTCTTTTCCATTTGATTTCTAAATACAGAATGCAATGCATATAACATCTTTTCACATTTCTTTACCAAACAGAGAAAAGAGTATAACTTCTTTACATTTCACATTCAAATCTCAATCTTCCATTATCAATACAAATATCTTCACATTACAAATTACTATACAATTCATCCACTCCAAAGTGGGAAGGATTACAATGAACTTGCTCAAGGAAGGGACTGTCAAAACTATATATTCCTCTTGCTCCAAAACAACAGCATGCTAGTTTCTTCATCTTTTCATCTTGATCACAACAAGGAAGGGGAAAGGCAACGCTCTCCACCCAACCAAGACATCCAATGAGAAGGGAGAAGCCATCCTTCCTCATTGGCCCCCGAGCCCCAACCATATTGAAATAAGAGATGTAATACATGTGAAAAAAAAGGATTCCACAACAAACATGTAACATTTCCACATTCAAAACACATTTCAAGAAGAATGTAGTTCACAACTACATTAAACAAGTGTAAACAAAATAGAGGCTTCATCAAGCAAGCCAACAAGAGCAAGGAACTATGGGGGAAGCTGTTTATGCCTCCCAAATGGGAATTGGGCATCCACCAAAACAAACCTCCAATTAATTTATCACACACACATTTCCTTATGCCCCACAAAATCCCTCCTTATGCCCCCACAAAGTAAGAAATGTAAGCTATTTATTTTCCATGGTGGATCCCAATCCCAAACTCCCTCCACAAAACTCTGATGCCAATGGCATTTCCTTATGCCCCCACAAGAATTCCCCATAGCCTTCTCCTACACCTTGCCCTAAGCAGTCTACCCAACCAGCCAACACACACATAACAAAATTCACCATTTCCATACAAGCATGCCAGAGAAAGAAGCATTTTAAAAAGTATCAAGTTCCTACCTCTCCATAATGGAGTTTGTTCCAAGATCAACCAACTTCCCAATGCCCAAAAATCAGTCCAAAATCAGCAACACACCAACATGCAATGGTCTCCAATCTTTTTCCACAAGCAAGACTCCCAAAACAACAAGAAATTCTCCCCAAGGAAAGTATGCAAAGTTTCAACAACCACAAACAAGCAAGGAGTTTGAATTTTAAAGGAGAGGGAAGAGAAGAGGGTGATGTGGATCCATATGGGATGCCACATCATTCTTCCTCAACCCCAAGATCCAAGTCAACATCATTCACCTAAACATAATAAATAAAATGACAATATAACTTACACACTCCAAAATGACCCATACTCCAAAAGGACTGAATTTAAAACATGTAAGAGAAGTGCAATTAAAACTTACAATTAGTCATTTCAAAATGCATAAAAGGGCCTAAATTTAACCTCCAAACCATAGGTATGGTTGGTGAATAATTTTAAGAGGTGTGGGATAAGTTTAACTTGTCCCACAAGCCTCCAAATATAGCCTCCAAGGAAAAATTCGAATTCCCAAGAGGATGAAGTGTTTCACACTCCAAAATCTATCTTACATATCCCTTACACATACTTACACATTTCTTACACACTCTTACAATATTTCATTTAAGATCAACAACTTCATTAATTACATTCTTATGACATATTGATTTATTTATTTTAACACATGATTATCCACAACATTAACACAACATATAATAACTAATGAAAAGGGGGTAACACATCACAAAATAAACACATGCAACATAATAAAGAAACCACATTACTAAATACACAACCCCATGGTCACATATAATGGAAATCCCCCCCATGGGAATCCCTAACAAACACAACACACACAAACACACAAAATACAGTTGCCATGGTGACCTTGTTGAATTCACCCAAAATTCTAATATGGTTAGTCTCCAGTCCCCCAACATTGTTGTGATATTTTAACCTATAAAACGCAAATACCTCCTTTGGCCTCATGGCCATATCAGAACATCCAAAATGATATAAACAACATCTCAAGATCATCTAAACATGTGAATCACAACAACATCAAGAATCAACATTATCATTTTTAGTTTAATTAGTCAACTATATCATCATCAATTAATTCCCGTGTTAGTTCTATTCACAATATCAATGTCACATGTCCAAATCAACATCTATAATATGTCCATGTCAAATAGTATATCATCATTCACATATTAAAAATGTCTCTAGTAACCATCATGCATAATAACTGAATCTAGGTCAATAATAATCCATGATCTAACATCTAACCATCATACTAAAACAAAACATAATAGTGTCCATAATAAGATCAACAAAGGTCCATATCAATATCTAAAAGTGTCAAAGGGAAGTGGGCACTACATGTTTATGTTGCTCCTTTGGGGTCTTATGATGTAATCATATGTATTAAATGGCTAGGTGAATATAAGGCAATGGTTGATTGTTTTGAAAAAATATTAGTTGTCTAGATGACCTATAGAAAAAAACATACATTCAGGGGGTAAAAAGTGAGATTTCAGTTAGGAAATTTTCAGCCATGCAACTTAAAAAGGACAAAAAGGCTACATTGTGTATGCATTAAAAATTTCTGAAACAAATGAAGGGGATAGTGACTTCTTGGAAATATTCCCGTTGTTACAAAATTTCAGTTATGTGTTTCCAAAAGAACTACCCGGTCTTCCACCCAAACGGGAGTTTGATTTCATGATTGAGATAAAGTCAGGAACTAAACCTATTTCCAAGACATCGTATTGAATGAATATCATTGAATTGGTAGAGCTTAAGGATCAGTTACAAGAATTGTTGTCTAAATTCTTAATAAGACCAAGTGTCTTACCTTGGGTAGAACCGGTATTTTTGTGAAAAAGAAAGATGGAACACATAGATTGTGCATTGATTATATGATGTTAAAAAAGTAACATAATAAAAATAGATATCCACTTCCTAGAATTGATGATCTATTTGATTATATGTGTGGAGCATCAAAGATATTCTAAGATAGATCTTTGATTTGGATACCATCGCTTAAGAATAAAGGATGAATATATTCATAAAACAACTTTTAGAACAAGGTACAGACATTATGAATTCACAGTTTTACCTTTTGGTTTGACAAATTCACCTGTAAATTTTATGAATTTAATGAATAATATTTTTCAAGAGTACATGGATGAATTTTTTTTGTATTCTTGTATAATATTCTCATATATTCTAAAATCATTGATGAGCATCATGAGCATTTAAAGATAGTTCTGGAAATATTAAGAAAGAGAAGGTTGTATGGTAAGTTGTCCAAATGTTCATTCTACGAGACAGAAGTGCACTATCTGGGACATTTAATAAGTAAGGATGGAATAGCTGTAGATCCCTAAAAAAAAATTCAATAATTGAGTGGCCTGCACCTAAGAATATACATGAAATTAGAAGCTTCATGGGTCTTTCTGGTTACTATAGAAAGTTTGTTAAAAAAATTTAAGGTCAATGCACCAATAAATTTGTTACAGAAGAAAGATAAGAAATTTATGTGGAATGAAAAATGTGAATCTGCATTTAAGACTCTAAAGGATCAATTAACATCTACACCTATTTTGGTTATACCTAATCCAAATGGAGACTTTACTGTAGTAACAAATGCATCCGGGGAAGGGCTTAGAGGTATTTTATTACAAAATGAACATGTTATAGCTTATGAGAGTAGAAAACTCAAGTTACATGAACTGAATTATGCTCCCCATGACCTAGAGCTCGCTACCAATCTTCATGCACTTAAAGTATGGAGGTATTATTTTCTTGGTATACCTTTTGAATTAAAGACTGACCATCTTGGGCTGAAGTATATTTTTACTCAGCCAAATCTAAATGCAAGACAAAGATGGTTAGAATTTCTATCTCAGTATGATTTTGACATAAGTTACATAAAAGGAAAGGAAAACAGAGTGACAGATGCACTAAGTCATAGGAAACATATTTATGCACTTATAATGTTGAGAACTCAGTTTAAGGATGAAGTAAAAAGTGTTATGGAATCTAATTCTTATTTTCAGCAAGTAAAAACACACTTGCTGCAAATCTAAATGATGTGAGATATAGATTTTTTCACTTTGATGATGAAGGAATCTTGAGATTTGAAAATAGAGTATATATACCTTTGGTAAATGAATTAAGAAGGAAATTGTTAACTAAATTTCATAATTCACCTTTTTCAGGACATCCTGGCATTACGAAAATGCTTGTTGATATAAAAACAATATTTTTGGAAAGGGGTGAAAAATGACGTGATTTATTTTGTGACACACTTCCTAGAATGTCAACATGTTAAGTGATGAGGCCATAAATTGGCCATAAATTACCATTATTTTGTCCTTCTAAGTTACCTTTGAAAATGGATTTAAATGTAATCTAGGAACTTATAGTTTGCTTAAGATAGAATATAGGATATATATCTTGTTCATTCTTTAGAAATATTTTTTTATCTACTTTTTTACTAATCCTAATGATTATTTGGGAAAAGATGTAAAGTCTTGTGTATGCAAGCCATAAAGGAAACATAATGCTAGCATTGGGAAAAGTGGAATTGATCATTTTTGGTATATCTAAACTTAAAATTGATTTCATATTCAGATTTATCTCGAAAAATTATGTAAGTTCAAAAAAATAATCATCTCAATCCGAGATCGCATGCAAAAGTTATAGTTGTTTTAAGTTACCTCCTCGTTATCTCGTAAAATTGACAAGGGAAATTTTACCGATAACCATACTGAAATTTTGTTCCGATCCCTCGTTAGGGATCCCTTGCATTCGAAACGTTGTAAAATCCCTTCCCGGGAAATCTGGTTTTTCAAACTTAGTCTTTTGAGCCTTTTTGGCTGGGCACATGAAATTGCTATGTAACACCAACTTTTGGTGCGCCCCCTTTAAAACCTTTGGCGCATGATTTTCAGTGTCAACACACCTTTTGGTGCACCAAAGTATGTTGAGCCTTCCCTGCGTGCGCCAAGGCGCATGCGCCTTTGTGTTGGCACAACTTTTGTTGCGCCATGTTTTGGTGCACCAAAGGGCGCACATAACTTCATGTCGACATAGCTTTTGGTGCGCCAAAGGCGCGCTTAATTTCTTGCTGGAAAACATTTTCATGCACCAAAGGGCGCACGCTTTTCCCTGTCGACAGCAACTCTCATGCGCCCTTTAAAAAGTGGGTGGCGCATTTATGACCAGCTCACCTATATATATATGTGTTTTGCGCGCCCAAATGTCATTTTCACTATTCGCAGAGCACGTGATTTCCTTTCTCTGAGCCTGTCAGCCCCTGCCTCGTCGTTTTCAACGCGTTGTGGACCCGTTTTCCAGATTTTTGCTATTTATCCGGGTAAGTGCTCTTGTCTCTTTCGTGAGTTTTGCTAGATAGTGCTTCTTGCTTGCTGGTTTGGTTTTTGATATGCATGTGTTGAGCTTTTTCCCCCCCGCATGCTTGTCTTTCCTTATCTTCCTCTTTCCAGATCTGCTAGAGGAGGATGTCATCCTAGAAACAATGGTTTGTAACCCTCCTGGTTTTAACCATTTCATTTACCCAAATGACCTGTCAAAAAGGAAAAGAGGAGAAGAAGAAATCTAAACCATGTAAAGACCCCTTTGAGAGTGATTTAGTTCACTATTTCTCTCTTGCCTTCGGTGCATCTGTCACCCCTGTTACATGAACAAAACCCGCGCCAATGGCGCACCTTTCATACTTGTTGCATCATGAACTCCTGCGCCCTCAAGGCGCGCCTCTTTCACATGCTGCAAGTGCTAAACTTGCGCCCCTTTGGCGCACAATCCTTCCTTGCTGCATCACATTTCCATGCGCCAATGGCGCACCCAGCATCCATGCAACACAAGCTTTATCTGCGCTAAGTACAAATCTTTGAAGGCGCAGGCGCATCCCCGATTACAATAACATCATGTTGTGTAAACCTTTCATGCACCATGCCATGCTCCCTTTGGCGCACGAAAATTTCTTATTACACGAACCATCCATGTGCCAAAGGGCACACCAAATCCCCATGTAATATGAAAATTCCATGCGCCAAAGGGCGCATCCTGTCACTATGTAACATGCACTTTTCATGCACCCTTTATAAAATGCAATCTGCAGTATGCATGCACCATGTGCCTTCGGTGCCAGTTTTATCCTTGCAACACCCTCTTCCTGTGTGCCTTACCTATTTAGCCCTGTAAGCTGCAATTTTCATGCGCCCTGCGCCCTGAGCCTAAAAATCTCTAACTCTTTCTTCTGCTAACATTCCAATGGAAGATCAAATGGCTAATTCAACCTTTTCGGATTGGGTCTCACTTCTTCTTCATGCAGATCAGCAACTGAGTTCGAAAGAACATATGTCTACATCCAAAGAAGAGACCCACCAAACTCGAAAGGAAAGGCTAAGCTTACGAAGGAAGAAATGAAGCGTATAAATATCAAAGGGTCGAATGCCCGAGTCACAAGCCGAATGCAGCGGCATGGACGTCGAGACTCGGGATGGGGCATATCGACATGGAAGAATTCTCGGGCCGAACTCGAAAGTTACAAGGAGTCTATGGATGGACAAACTAATAGGCAAAGTGTCCTCGCACTTCGCCGAGGAATCCCCGCGGCGCCATCAACAATGAATTTATGATGGTGGTTGCCCGTAGTTACAAAAAGACACAAGGTGTGTCAAAAACAGCAAGGGCGAGGTAGTCATTAACCTCACTTGCTCGTCATTTTGAGATCATACTCGCATCCTCACCACCGGCACTTTGTGGCCGTTAGCTGCGAGTGCATCAAGGCCTGGGAAGACAATGAAGACCAATGTATGCAGCTAATGAACGAAGTATATCGAAAAATAAGGTGGTAACTCGGTGGCCCCAAATCATCCACCACAAGTGACTTCTCGAAGAGCTCAATACCATTACCTTCTGAAAGAAAGGTCTTCGGGCTTCAATGCCCATTACTTCCACAAATGGATGTCACAGCGCTACTTGGAAACAATGAACAAGAATTTGCCCGATCGCGCTTTTCTGGGAAATTATAAGCAGCACCATCTCCGAGCAGCACTACAACAATCAGACAATGGGAGTATTCCATATGAACTCCTACGTGGTCTACGCTGCAGCAGAGAGGGATTATCCAGGCCTAACACGAAGTGGAGTTTGGCCTTAGGTCAAGATATACGATACTACCCAGAGTTGAGGCCTAGCATCTCCCAGCACAAAAGTTAACGATGTGTTTTTCTATCACATCATCTCGCCTGCCGAGGCCGAATATGACTCATGGTCGTATCCAAAAACATAGTGGCACCACGGAGAAATGGGAGCCCTGTTCACCCAGTTCCCTACATTCACCTATCTAAGGGCTGCCAAATTTTTGGGAGAGCCAACCAGTTACTAAGGTATTAAACTAATTCTACTAGAACTAAATCAAGGCAGCTAATCACATACCACGAAAAATACCCGAAAAGGAAGAAGGGTGGAACTCCTTTCCCCTCACAAAGGCCGATACACATGCTCTACCCACCACAAGGTGAAGGAAATGTTTGCAGAGCTGGAGTTACTTAATTTGAAACACGACTTCCCGCCTGTGCCTACCTTCAACCCAAGGGCTACCTACCAAGAGAAAAGCTTGATCCAATCCATGTTCCTCGGATCAAGGATATTTATATTGACGTCCTCCATGAGGTAGAGCTCGAGAAGAAAGGATCATTCTCACCTAGCATTGCGTAAATCATCCAATACGGGATGGCCATTGTCCCCAAAGGCTTCCAAACTATAGAAGATGAAGTAGACAAGGTATATACCGATCAGATGGGGACGATTGGCCCTTTCCGGCCATTGATAGAACTAAGGCTCCTCGCACAATTGAGGAGAGGGTCAAGAGACTTTGCGGAGGGACGAACATCGTGCCGGATGAATGCACCTAATCTACTGGGGTTGATTTCACAACATCCCCATTGGGCAACGTGCCTCCACGATCCAAAAAGCATCCTAAAGGCAAGGGCAAAGGCGTAGAAGGTGAATCTAGTGCCATTCGTGAGGAAGCCCCCGGAGTCCTCCTTCCACAAATGGCTAATAACTCTGGATTCGCTGTGAGAAAGAAGTAGAAAAGGATGTTCCCATTGGCCCATCCACTCGGATGTCGGCATTGTTACAACAACCGAGGTCCCTTCCGGTCCCTTCTTCTTCTCTTCCTTCCTCCTCGAGTGACTCAAGCCGACCATCCCTTTGGTCGTGTCCTCTGGCCCCTTCTACTCTTTCCCTACTTCTTCGATCTGTCCTCCTCCATTTCTTCCCTCATCTCTCGAGCTCCCTTCCGTTCCTATGTCTTCCAGCCGTAGTTTCCCTTCCTTCCATGGTCACTTCTTCGCCTATTCTCTCAATGCCGCCGCCACGTGTCTCCACTTTTTCCCCTCTTCTACCGTAGCCGCCTCCTCCTCTATCTCTGGTCCTTCTTCCATAGACCAGCCTGATCTCTCAAGCCTAAGCCAACAAAAGAGGAAAGTTCCCATCGCTCCGATGGACTTTTCATGATCCCACCAAAGGGGTGAAGAAGAAGCTTTGTTGCACATGCTTCTCTAAAAGTGCTACAGAGAGATCATGGAAATTGCGTGCCTCGATCCCCTCAAAGAGAAAAAGGATCTCTCCGACAGATTTTACCGTGACCCAAGTCACAATGGGGACATCTTCTGAAAGTCTCCGTGGGAAAGCTCTTTCCCGGTTGATGCCCTCACAAAAGCTTCAAGAGACAAAAGAAGAGAAAAGGCTACTAAAAGAGCAAAACAAATATCTGCTCCAAGCCTTACGTAAGATGGGTAGTGCGCCTCCCACAACCGCCGCCGAGACTTCGAGCTTCTTAGCCAAGAGAAAATCAACGAATATGTAAAGATCGGTGAGCGGGTATGGCCGTTTCCGCTGAGGAGCCAAATCCTCAAAGACAAAGAAAAGTGATCGCCGAGTTCTCTCTGACTTATACCCGAATATCGAAGGCAAATAAAGAACTCCAAGCGTTAGCGGGGGCCATATCGAAGAGTCATGCTCAAAGCATGAGGCCTTCCAACAAATGTTCGATCGCTCGAAAGATTCTTCGCATCTTCGCCACCCAAGGGCTCTCAACAAAATCATGTCCACTCGACTATCGAGTGGATTAGCTAGAATTTATTCTAGAAAAATTGACAAAGTCAAGGAAGAAGCCTATGCGATCATCAAATGGAGTGAATTGTTCTCAACATGTCTCCTCCTTCCTTTACCTTAAGGTCACCGATGAAACCATCCGGATCTTCAAGGAGATCGCTTCTCAAGGAACAGGCCGCAGGTCACATTTGACATCGAATCTATCAACAACCTATTGGCTGTAGGGACTTCGCCGGGTTCCTCATTGAGGTGGAAAAGGACTTTTCCAAACTCCCAGAGAAGCTCATAGATGAGCAGGAGACTTGTGAGGAAATAAGCGATAGGCACAAGGATCCTTCTCAGGATCAACTTGGGCCAATAATTAACAAGTTTTTGGAATACCGTGCTCAATTCCATATCTCATCACCTGAGCAGCATCAAAAGTAGGCTACCCCCTTTTGGCCGCAGGATGATGACGACGAGTAGCTTCTTCTTCTTCTTCTTCTTCTTCTCTCTCTTCTCCGACTTTCTTGTTGGAATGTCTAAAGTATGTTGGCACAAATGATGACATCATCCATGTTGCGTCATGGGATGATGTCATCCATCAAGTTGTCAAAAGTCAACATGACTTTTAGATATTTTGTAAATATCTTTGTAAATAGGTGGTTGGCTCCTTTTTGCCTTCTTTCCTTCTCCTCTTCTATATATATTGGAATACTTGTTGTATTCAAAGGGTGGACATTTTTTAGATGAAAATAGAAATGAGGAGAGAAAGACTTTGAGCTTTCTTGTAACAGAAGAAAAACAACAATACAAATATTGAGGCTTTGTACTGAATACTTGTGTTATACATCAGAGCTTTCTTATGTTAGATCTGTATGTGTTTATTCATTAGATTCATATCTACCTTTTGTCATTTGCTCATCAAGATTGCTTTATTTGTTTATGTAAGTAGGTTTGGCTCTGTTTACCACCAATCCCAAAACATAAACTTCCCGACCTTTCTCGCTTTGAATTCATTTCTTTTCTTCCTTCGACCTGCTCTTTCCTCATCCCTTCTTCCTTTCCTTTCTTTTCACAAATGAACACCCCACCGGGATGAGATCCCAAACCCCCGAAGGCGTAATCTTTGAGACTTGCATAGATTCCTGCCGGTAGAATAGCAAATAAACCGGTTTCGCTTTGCACACTCAAAGAGGGGCTATGCCTCGCAAACCGTTGGCTTGTCTATCCATAGATCCGTCTGGCCCAGCATGATTTTTAGACCAACAGCTTTTGGAGACTCCATTGGGAACGAATAGATCTCATCGATCTATGATGGTGGTAAGATAGAAAAATCAGAAAAAATAAGAAAATCGCTGCCTGTTTGCAAATCTGAACTTTTTGATAAAAATCCAAAAATTTGCAAAAGTGCTCTGAATTGAAAATTTTCTTCTGAGATCCATAGATCTGGCCTAGTTACAGAGCTTTAGTTCGCTGAGTTTTTATAAAAATTAGTATTTTGCCGTAGATCTGGATTTTTGACTGTTTACCAAAAGTTTGAAACCCTCTGAAAAGAGTCAAAACCAGATCTGAAAATCAGCTTGCTATTCTTCCCTGCCATCTTATCCTCGTTGTTATTTGTCATTAACCGCAATCGGTTTTCTGAAGAGGATAGTTTTTAAATATTTAGAAAAGTACATGCTGCTGGTTTTTGATAGAAAAACCAGAAAATCAGCAAGTACAACCAAAAAGAAAGTTTGAATCTGTGCCATAACGTTACAGATCTGGAAGGTACACTAGCGAGTGAACCTTTTACGCGCAGCAGGAGAGCCCGTGGAGAAGCTGATCCTACTTTCGATCTGCTTCAAAGGCACAATTTCAGCATGACACCGGCGTGTTTTTCAGTGCTAAGCTTGGCTAGCCGGACATCCAGGAGTGTCTCACCTTCACGAAGAAAAAGTCTTTCGCAGGGGGCATCCACATCCCTTTGTAGTGCCTTGCTACTCAGCAGAACCACACTTCCAGCTCGTGTTCTCTTTCCGGCTTTTCAGATGGCGGTACCATGGGGAAACGCGATGGGTCCTTTGGCTTTACCACATCCAGTTCACGCGCTCCCTCACGGAAACCGAAAGAATTTTCCCAAATTCGACGGGAGCGGAAATCAAAGCATGGATTCCCACATATCTGCATTCATCATGTCATGCAGTTCTTTGGATGTAACTCATGAAGATGTGTCGGTTCGCCTTTTTCTTGAAACCCTACAAGGACCTGCAGCTGAATGGTTTCAGCATTTGCCGGCCGGGTCTATTACCAGTTGGGCCACCTTACGGGATGCTTTCGAAGACAGATACAAGCCTTCAGAGGATGCATTTGCATTATTATCACGGATCACTCACCTGAAGAAAGAGGCAAATGAGACCATGCGCGATTTTGTCACCCGGTTCAATGCACTAATCAACCGTGTCCCTGTTGCCATGCTTCCAACGCCGGAAAATCAAAAGTGTTTCTTTGTAAATGCTATGAGTTTGAAAGTTAGTTTCTTACTCCTTCAAGAGCGAGTGGCTACCTTGATTCTCACCCAAGCCGCTGCCATTTAGATAGAGGATAATCTGATAATATCTGGCGAATTGAAAAAGGAATCAGCCAAGCCTAAATCTTTGGGCCCTTCGCCCACTACTTCATCTGATCCAGCCTTTCAAAAGATGGCGAATGACTTGCTTGCATTGAAGAAGCAGTTGGCCCAGCCTCCCCAGGTTCCTCGTACTGGGATATTCCGCGGAGGAATTTCGTTCCCAACAATGTTTCACAAAGGCCGCACCTACCTACAGCTGCTCCGTGGTTGGCGCTTGAGGCTCCTCCGGTCAACGCTCCTGCTAAAATCGAAGAAGAAGAGCAGTATTATGAAGAACCTTTGTCTCAAGGCGAAGATGATCAAGATGTCGGTGAACCGGCTGCGACTCTACTATCGGGTATATGGAATTTGATGAGGAAGAATCTGATGAAGAAGAGGGTACCCAAGGATATGCAAGCGGACAGTCATATGCTATTTTTACTCACTCACAAGGAAAAGAAGCGGAAGTTGCTGCCCATGTCCAGCAGGAGAAGGCCATGTCAAACGTGCCTCCAATCATTGCTAAAAGAGGTAATCCTCTTCCTACTCAACTCCCTGGCAAATCTTTTACAAGGAAATCTTTTCCCCCTATCTCTCCTCCAAATCAATCCTCTCACATTCCTACCAAGACCACTAATCCTATTCCATCATCGTGAGGTGAGGGACTCATTCCCTCACCAACGCAACCCTTGGCCACATTTGATATCATAGATCATGCAAAAAAGACCAAGATCCAAATGTCTGAAGCTGAGTACCTTCAGTCGAACCCCGAACAACTTGTAAGATTGACCAAATATATTCAGAGTCAAGCTGTTGCATCTAAGCAGGTTTCCCCAAAAGGAATCCTTTCCACTCCCCCTGAATCCCACATAAATGTTGCTTCAACATCGGCATCAGGCAAGATAGAGCCTTTCTATCTCTCTCTCCTGATCAATGGACACAAGTTGAGTAACTGCATAATTGATTCCGGGGCTTCTGATAACGTCATGCCGGCAAAATTCGCCCATGCTTTGGGCCTCACTCTTACCAAGCCTTTTGGTAGATGTTATTCATTAGAAACCAAGCAGGTTCCGTTTGTTGGCCAAATCAAGGACGTGTAATTCGTATTTGCGGCTTTCCCAGATAAAAGAGTAAAAATGACAATCCTCGTTCTTTGACATTCCGACTATGGAATTTTGGCAAAGAAGTTTTTGTAGCGAAGTTGGTGGAGAAATTCATATGGACTGGTCTAAAGCTAGAATTCCACTCAAAGGTGTAATGTAGACTTTGGAGCCGGAATCACAAAAAAAGTACTTGGTTACTAGCTCTGAAGACCCCAAGGCCCAAATCCTTTTTGAATCATCGGGATGGGGGAATTACTTCTTATCTACCGAGACGGATAAAACGGGTGTTCTCGTTCAGGAAAAGGATCTTAATGAGATCTGGACCTTGCAGTTTGATGGAAGCTGCACGACTAGTGGATGTGGTGTTGGGGCTGTGCTGATATCTCCCGAAGAGGAGGTGATTCCTCTCTCTTTCAAATTGCAGTTTTTCAACACTAACAATACTGCTAAGTATAAATCTCTCATACTTTCGGTATGCAAGCCGCAAAAGAAAGAGGAATTAAAAATCTAAAAGTACAAGGTGATGTAGAGCTAGTTGTAAATCAGGTCAAAAGGATTTACCAAGTGAAGAATGAAAGGCTCAGGCATTACCGTAATGCAGTATGGGACAGCATCGAAGAATTCGATGCTTTTTCAATAGAGTCCATTCCAAGGGCTCAGAATGACATGGCCGATTCATTGGCCGTTTCAGCGTCCCTCATGCTCCCACACCCAGGTTTGAAAACAAACAAGTACACCATTGAGGTGGTTTTCCGCCCGAGCGTGCCAGACAATTCTCAGCATTGGCAGGTGTTCAACGACGATAATCAACTCATTGCATTTCTTGAGAAGGCGGAAAATTTTAAAGAATTGCACTTTGAAGGATCTACTTCCACTTGCCGTGAATCAGTCACCGATCAAGGTGACGAATCCAAAGGGAATGACGGCATATGTCAGCTCAAAGGAAATAAAATTCCAAAAGGCCTAGTTTCTCTAGAGCGCCCGTTAAAGCTCGAGTGCATGACCGTTTGTAAAAGAAAAAGCGGGATGACCCGACTCATCCCCGAGAAAACCGAACCGGTCAATATAGGTTCGATAGAGCACTGCATTTTGTGAACATTGGCAAATGTTGCATGCCCGAGGATAAGCGAAAATTTGTCAAGTTGCTGAAAAATATATGGACGTGTTGGCATGGTCCTATGCTTGATCTAAAGTCCTTTAAGCCAAAGGACGTTCAACATGACATTTCGCCGAAAGAAGATGTCAAAGCCTTCCTCCGTAAGTAGAGGCACTATAATCCTAAGATCTCGGTACCATCGAGGCCAAAATTCGAAGATGCTTTGGATGCAAGGATCATCTTTCCTATCCATCACAAGACTTGGGTGGAAAATATTGTGCCGGCGCAAGAAAAATGGTGAGATACGCATATGCGTAGACTTTCTCAATTTGAACCAGGATTCCTTGAAAGACAACTACCCTCTTCTGATAATGGATCAAGTTCTGCAAGCGATGAATCGGATCGTAGATGTCTTGTCGCATGCTTGATGGTTTTTTAGGTTACAATCAAATTGAAGTTTCACCTAAAGATCAGTTTAAAACAGCATTCACTACTCCTTGGGGTACATTTGCCTACAGCAGGATGCCTTTTGGCCTAACTAATGCTGGTGCCACTTTTCAGAAGCCATGGATTTTGCATTCAAGGGTATGATGGGGAAAGTCATTGTGGTTTACCTAGATGATTTAACCGTCTTCTCTAAACAACGAAATGATCATTGTGATCATTTGGAGCAAGTGTTGGCCAGGTGCCGAGAACATGGGATTTCCCTAAACCCAAAAAAGTCTGTTTTTGGAGTCACGGAAGGGAAGTTGCTAGGGCATGTGGTTAGCAAAGAAGGAACAAAGATAGATGCCGAAAGAGTTAAGGCTATTCAAAGCCTTACTCTGCCTACAAGCAAGACTGGTGTTCATTCTTTCTTTGGAAAGGTGAACTTTCTCAGGCGTTTTGTTCCTGACTTTGCTGAGAAGACCCGTCACATATTGAACATGATGAAGGGGTCACCAACTTTCAGATGGAGTGAAGAGGGAAAAAGGTCATTTGAAGAAATAAAAGCTTCCGTTGCTCATGCACCAGTCCTGGTATGTCCCGATTTCTCCAAGGACTTCATCATGTATAGTTACGCATCTGAGCATACTGTGTCCGCAATCTTAATGCAAAAGAACTCGGAGGATGTTGAATCTCCGATCGCATTCATGAGTTCTCCCCTCAAGCCTCATGAACTAAAAATGACTCAACTGGAAAAGCATGCCTTCACCGTTGTCAAAGCAGTGAAGAATTTCAGGTATTACATTCTAAACTCGCATACGGTGGTGCTGGTCCCTGACACGGCGGTGAAATCAATTCTAACTCAGTAGGAGTTAGGAAGCTTGTGAGGAAATTGGATCGCAAAGGTCCAGGAGTATGACCTGGATATTAAACCAACCAAGCTGGTGAGGGGCAAGGGCCTGTGTCAGCTAATGGCTGAAAACAAAGATTCAGAAAACCCTGATGACAGGGGTGACTACACCGACGAAACATAGGACCGGCAGGAAGAGCCTGATTCTCTGCCTCTGGTTCTATTTGTTGCAACTAGTGATGAATGGTACTCCGACATCGCTTTCTTCCTTACCTACGGTGAATGCCCAATGCACCTAACTACAAAGGAGAAGCGCAATATAAAGCTCAGAGCGGCTAAATATGTCATCTGGGATGACGGTTTATATAAACATGGGATAGATGGCATCTTTTTGCGATGTGTTGACAAACCCCAAAGTAGTAAAACTACTGGAAAGTTTTCACAATTCAGCCTGTGGAGGGCATTTCTCTTCCTCCGTAACTGCACACAAGATCATTCGAGCCAGGTACTATTGGCCGACGCTCTTTCAAGATACAGCCACCTGGGTGGCAAAGTGTGAACCTTGTCAGCAATTCGTCGGCAAGCCCAAGTTGGCTGCCTTTCCCCTAAGGCCGGTCATTATCAATGAACCATTCAGGCAATGGGGAATTGATTTTATTGGCGCACTCAATCCTCAATCGAGTGCCGGACATAGCTATGTCCTTACAGCAACGGATTACTTCACCAAGTGGGTGGAAGCCATACCTGTCAAGCATGCCACTTCTGAGGTGGTTTGCAATTTCATTAAAGAAAATATCATTGTCAGGTTTGGCGTTCCAAACAAAATCATTGCTGATAATGCTTCTAACTTCTCCTCACGAGAAGTTATTAGTTTTTTCTATGAATATGGGATAACTTTGGCTCACGCCTCAGATTATTACCCTCAGGGAAATGGTTAGGCGGAATCCAGTAACAAGAACTTGGTGACCATCATACGGAAGTTAGTAGATGAGAATCAGTGAATGTGGCACAAGTCTTTGTACGACGCTTTGTGGGCCGATCGTATCACTCCCAAGAGGTCTCTCGGCATGTCACCTTTTCAAGTGTTATATGGCACTAATGCCGAACTCCCCATTTCTACAGAACTTCCTGCTCTACGCTTGGCACGAGCCATCGAAGATGAAACTTTCCAAAATTCTCTTGAAAAGAGAATCATGTATCTGGTAGAACTTGAAGAAAAGAGAGTAAGGGTGGTCGACAGGATCACTGAACATCAGAATCAAGTTAAGAGGCTTTTTGATAAGAAGGCCAAGCAAAGAGATTTTCAAGTGGGAGATCTCATCCTTTTGTGGGACAAGCGAAGAGAGCCAAAGGGCATGCATGGAAAGTTTGATTCCCTGTGGAGAGGGCCCTTCAAGATCAAGTAGCTCAATGGAGAGAATAGCTTCTATCTCTCATAGCTGGATGGAACCGAGTTGCCGCTTCCTTATAGCGGGCAACATCGAAGATCTTCGTGAAGTAGAGCTTGCTCTCTTCTTTGTCTGCTTTGCTTTTGTCATGTGTTTGCTTTCTTTGTTGTGTGTTTCTTTCGCTCCTCCTGGTCGCCCTTATTTTTGACTCATACCCAATGGATAGGCACATGAGAACTGGGATTCTCTACCCCCGAGTTTGCTCAGGGATAGTCCCCAGAAAGAGCCAGCTGTTATCCCGTAAAATTGACAAGGGCAATTTTACCGATAACCATACCGAAATTTTGTTCCGATCCCTCGTTAGGGATCCCTTGCGTTCGAAACGTTGTAAAATCCCTTCCCGAGAAATCTGGTTTTTCGAACTTAGTCTTTTGAGCCTTTTTGGCTGGGTGCATGAAATTGCTATGTAACACCAACTTTTGGTGCGCCCCCTTTAAAACCTTTGGCGCATGATTTTCAGTGTCAACACACCTTTTGGTGCACCAAAGTATGTTGAACCTTCCCTGCATGCACCAACTCGCATGCACCTTTGTGTTGGCACAACTTTTGTTGCGCCATGTTTTGGTGCGCCAAAGGGCGCACATAACTTCATGTCGACATAGCTTTTGGTGCGCCAAAGGCGCGCTTAATTTCCTTCTGGAAAACGTTTTCATGTGCCAAAGGGCGACGCTTTTCCCCTGCCGATAAGCAACACTCATGCGCCCTTTAAAAAGTGGGTGGCACATTTATGACCAGCTCATCTATATATATATATGTTTTTACGTGCCCAAATCTCATTTTCACTATCCGCAGAAGAGCACGTGATTTCCTTTCTCTCGAGCCTCATCCCCTCGCCTCGCTGCGTTTTCAATGCGTTGTGGACCCGTTTTCTAGATTTTTGCTATTTATCCGGGTAAGTGCTCTTGTCTCTTTCGTGAGTTTTGCTAGATAGTGCTTCTTGCTTGCTGGTTTGGTTTTTGATATGCATGTGTTGAGCTTTCCCCCATGCATCTTTGTCTTTCCTTATCTTCCTCTTTCCAGATCTGCTAGAGGAGGATGTCATCCTAGAAACAATGGTTTGTAACCCTCCTGGTTTTAACCATTTCATTTACCCAAATGACCTCACAAAAGGAAAAGAGGAGAAGAAGAAATCTAAACCATGTAAAGACCCCTTTGAGAGTGATTTAGTTCACTGTTTCTCTCTTGCCTTCGGCGCATCTGTCACCCCTGTTACATGAACAAAACCCGTGCCAATGGCGCACCTTTCATACTTGTTGCATCATGAACTCCTGCGCCCTCAAGGCGCACCTCTTTCACATGCTGCAAGTGCTAAACTTGCGCCCCTTTGGCACACAATCCTTCCTTGCTACATCACATTTCCATGCGCCAATGGCACACCCAGCATCCATGCAACACAAGCTTTATCTGCGCTAAGTACAAATCTTTGAAGGCGCAGTGCATCCCCGATTACAATAACATCATGTTGTGTAAACCTTTCGTGCGCCGCGCCATGCTCCCTTTGGTGCACGAAAAGTTCTTGTTACATGAACCATCCATGCGCCAAAGGGCGCACCAAATCCCAATGCAACATGAAAATTCCATGCGCCAAAGGGCGCATCCTGTCACTATGTAACACACATTTTTCATGTGCCCTTTATAAAATGCAATCTGTAGTATGCATGCGCCATGCGCCTTCGGCGCCAGTTTTATCCTTGCAACACCCTCTTCCTGTGCACCTTACCTATTTAGCCCTGTAAGCTGCAATTTTCATGCACCCTGCGCCCTGAGCCTAAAAATCTCTAACTCTTTCTTCTGCTAACATTCCAATGGAAGATCAAATGGATGCTTCAACCTTTTCGATTGGGTCTCACTTCTTCTTCATGCAGATCAACAACTGAGTTCGAAAGAACATATGTCTACATCCAGCAAGAGACCCACCAAACCGAAAGGAAAGGCTAAGCTTACGGAGGAAGAAATGAAGTATAAATATCAAAGGGTCAGAATGCCCGAGTCACAGGCAATGCAGCATGGACGTCAGAGACTCAGAATTGGGGCATATCGACATGGAGGAATTCTGGGCTAGAACTCAAAAAGTTATAAGGAGTCCATGGATGGACAAACTAATAGGCAGTGCCCTGCACTTTTCCGGAGGAATCCCTGTCAACGCCGTCAACAATGAATTTATGATGGTGGTTGCCCAGAGTTACAACAAAGACACAAGGTGTGTTGAAAACAGCAAGGGCGAGGTAGTCATTAACCTCACTACCCGTCATTTTGAGATCATACTCGGCATCCCTCACCACCGGCACTTTGTGGCCGTTAGCCAAGCAGAGTGCATCAAGGCCTGGGAAGACAATGAAGACCAATGTATGCAGCTAATGAACGAAGTATATCTGAAAAATAAGAAGGTGGTAACCCGGTGGCCCCAAATCATCCACTGCAGTGACTTCTCAGAAGAGCTCAGCGATACCATTACCTTCCTGAGCAGGGTCTTCGGGCTTTCTGACGCCCATTACTTCCATAAATGGATGTTGCGCTACTTGGAAACAATGAACAAGAATTTTCCTGATCAGCGCTTTTGCTGGGGGGAAATTATAAGCAGCACCATCTCCGAGCAGCTACAACAATTCAACACAACGGAGTATTCCATATGAACTCCTACGTGGTCTACGCTGCAGCGTCAGAGAGGGATTATCCAGGCCTAACACGAAGTGGAGTTTGGCCTCAGGTCAAGATATACGAGTACTACCCAGAGTTGAGGCTGGAGAATAGCATCTCCCAGTTCACAAAAGTTAACGATGTGTTTTTCTATCACATCATCTGCCTGCTGAGGCCGAATATGACTCATGGTCGTACGACCAAAAACATAGTGGCAGCCACGGAGAAATGGGGAGCCCTGTTCACCCAGTTTCCCTACATTCACCTATCTAAGGGCTGCCAACTTTTTGGGAGAGCCAACCAGGCTACCAAGGTATGCTGGGCCTAAATTGATTCTACTAGAACTGTCAAGGCAGCTAATCACATACCACGAAAAATGCCTGAAAAGGAACAATGGTGGAACTCCTTTCCTCCTCACAAAGGGCGATACACATGCTCTACCCACCACAAGGTGAAGGAAATGTTTGCAGAGATGGAGTTAATTAATTTGAAACACGAATTCCCAACCAGGCCTACCTTCGACCCAAGGGGCTGCCTGCCAAGAGAAAAGCTTGATCCAATCCATGTTCCTCGGATCGAGGATATTTATATTGACGTCCTCCATGAGGTAGAGCTCAAAAGAAAGGATCATTCTCGCCTAGCATTGGCGTAAATCATCTAATATGGGATGGCCATTGTCCCCAAAGGCTTCCAAACTATAGAAGATGAAGTAGACAAGTTATATACTCGATACAGATGGGGATGATTAGCCCTTTCCTACCACCGATAAACTAAGGCTCCTCGTAAAATTGAGGAGAGGGTCAAGGAGACTTTGCGAGGACGTAACATTGTGCCGGATGAACGGCCTAATCTACCTCGGGGTTGATTTCACAACATCCCCATTGGGCAACGCGCCTCCACGATCCGTAAAGCACCTAAAGGCAAGGGAAAAGGCATAGAAGGTGAATCCGGCGCCATTCGGGAGAGGAAGCCCTGGGAGTCCTCCTTCGCAGCACTGCAAGGTAATAACTCTGGATTCGCCAGAGAAAGAAGCTAGAGGATGTTCCCATTGGCCCATCCACTCAGGATGTCGGCATTGTTACAACAACTGAGGTCCCTTCCATCCCTTCTTCTTCTCTTCCTTCCCCTCCTCGAGTGACTCAAGCGACCATCCCTTTGGTCGTGTCCTCTGTCCCTTCTTCTACTCTTTCCCCTGCTTCTTCGTTTATCTTCTCTTCCCTCACTGATCTGTCCTCCTCCATTTCTTCCCTCATCTCTGAGCTCCCTTCCCTTCCTATGTCTTCCACAGCTGCAGTTTCCCTTCCTTCCGTGGGCACTTCTTTGGCTATTCTCTCAATGCCTCCACCACGTGTCTCCAATTTTTTCCCCTCTTCTACTGTAGCTGCCTCCTCCTCTATCTCTGGTCCTTCTTCCATAGGACCAGCCTGGATCTCTCAGTAGCTAGGCCAGCAAAAGAGGAAAGTTCCCATCACTCCGATGGACTTTTCAGTGATCCCAGCCAAAGGGGCGAAGAAGCAGAAGCCTGTTACACGCTTCTCTAAAAGTGCTGCAGGTGAGAGAATCATGGAAATTACGTACCCCGATCCCCTCAAAGAGAAAAAGGATCTGTCTCCAACAGATTTTACTATGACCCAAGTCACAATGGGGACATCTTCTGAAAGTCTCCAGGGGGAAGCTCTTTCCATGGTTGACGCCCTCTGTCAAAAGCTTCAAGAAACAAAAGAAGAGAAAAGGTTACTAAAAGAGCAAAACAAATATCTGCTCCAAGCCTTACAGAAGATGGGTAGTGCGCCTCCCACAACTACCACCGAGACTTCTGAGCTTCTCAGCCAGGAGAAAATCAATGAATATGTAAAGATCGGTGAGCAGGGTATGGCCGTTTCCACTTGGAGGAGCCAAATCCTCAAAGACAGCGAAAAAGTGATCGCCGAGTTCTCTGACTTATACCTGAATATCGGTAAGGTGAATAAAGAACTCCAAGCGTTAGCAAGCAGGCCCATATCGAAAGAGTTGGAACATGCCATACCGCAGCACGAGGCCTTCCAACAAATGTTCGACTGCTCATCAAGATCCGTCAAGTTCGGCATCTTCGGCCACCCAAGGGCTCTCAACAAAATCATGTCCACTCTGGACTATCGGGTGGATCAGCTAGAATTTATTCTAGAAAAGATTGACAAAGTCAAGGAAGAAGCCCTGGATGCGATGCATCAAATGGAGCGAATTGTTCTCAACATGTCTCCAGGGTTGCTCACTCCTTCCTTTACCTTAAGGTCAGCTGATGAAACCATCCGGATCTTCAAAGAGATCACTTCTCAAGGAACGGGGCCAGAGGTCACATTTGACACTGAATCTATCAACAACCTGCTGGCCTGTAGGGACTTCGTCGGGTTCCTCATTGAGGCGGAAAAGGACTTTTCCAAACTCCCAGAGAAGCTCATAGATGAGTGGGAGACTTGTGAGGCAATAAGCGATAGGCACAAGGATCCTTCTCGGGATCAACTTGGGCTAATAATTAACAAGTTTTTGGAATACCGCGCTCGAGCCCCATATCTCATCACTGAGCAAGATCAAAAAAGCAAAGCTACCCCCTTCACCGCGGGATGATGACGATGAGTAGTTGCTTCTTCTTCTTCTTCTTCTTCTCTCTCTCTCTCGACTTTCTTGTTGGACGCGTCTAAAGTATGTTAGCACAAATGATGACATCATCCATGTTGCGTCATGGGATGATGTCATCCATCAAGTCAAAAAGTCAACATGACTTTTAGATATTTTGTAAATATCTTTGTAAATAGGTGGTTGGCTCCTTTTTGCCTTCTTTCCTTCTCCTCTTCTATATATATTGGAATACTTGTTGTATTCAAAGGGTGGACATTTTTTAGATGAAAATAGAAATGAGGAGAGAAAGACTTTGAGCTTTCTTGTAACAGAAGAAAAACAACAATACAAATATTGAGGCTTTGTACTGAATACTTGTGTTATACATCAGAGCTTTCTTATGTTAGATCTGTATGTGTTTATTCTGTTAGATTCATATCTACCTTTTTGTCATTTGCTCATCAGTATTGCTTTGTTTGTTTATGTAAGTAGGTTTGGCTCTGTTTACTACCAATCCCAAAACATAAACTTCCCGACCTTTCTGCTTTGGAATTCATTTCTTTTCTTCCTTCGGACCTGCTCTTTCCTCATCCCCTCTTCCTTTCCTTTCTTTTCATAGTCGGAAACACCCCACTGGGATGAGATCCCAAACCCCCGAAGGCAGAATCTGTGAGACTTGCATAGATTCCTACTCTTTGGTAGAATAAAGAATAAACCGTTTCACTTTCTGACTCAAAGAGGGGCTATGCCCTACACACTGTTGGCTCGTTTATCCATAGATCTACCCAAGCGACAGATTTTCGGACCAACACCTCCGGAAATCACAAATTTAGTTCTAGTACTCAAAGGTTTAGTTACGGAACTTGTAGATCGGAACTAAACCCGTGAGTTCAAACTAAATCTATAAGTTTATATTTCTCTCAAAAAATTATGTAAGTTAAAAAAAAAAATCATCTTAATCTGAGACCACATGTAAAAGTTATAGTTATTTTAAGTTACCTCCAAAACTCATAGATTTAGTTCCTAAATCACACATTTAGTTTCAGAACTTGCAGGTTTAGTTTTGGGACTCATAGATTTAGTTTTGGAACTCACAGGTTTAGTTCCTGAACTTGTAGGTTTAGTTCTGGAACTCACATATTTAGTTCTAAAACTCACAGATTTAGTTCTGAAACTAAATGTGCAAGTTTCGGAATAAACTTGTGAGTTTTAAAACTAAATATGTGAGTTCTAGAAATAAACCTCAAGTTCTGAACTAAACCCATGATTTTCGAACTAAATATGTGAGTTCTTGAGGTAAATTAAAACAACTATAACTTTTACATGCTATCTCGGATTGAGATGATTCTTTGTTTAAACTTGCATAATTTTTCAAGAGCAATCCGAACTCACAAATTTAGTTCCATAACTCATATGTTTAGTTCTAGAACTTGTAGGTTTAGTTATGGAACTTGCAGTTTAGTTTTGGAACTCACAGATTTAGTTTCGGAACTCATAGGTTTAGTTTAGTTTCGGAACTCATAGATTTAGTTCTGGAACTCGCAGATTTAGTTCTAAAACTCATAGATTTAGTTCTAGAACTTACAGATTTAGTTTCAGAACTTGCATCAATCGAATAACATTTAGTTCTGAAACTTGTAATTTGTATATTTATATTTTCAAGCAATTAAAACAGTGGACAAAACTGCAAGGTATAGAATGAAAGTTAGTTCCGGAACTTGCAATTCATGGACAAAGCAGATTTAGTTCGGAACTTGCATATTTAGTTCTAGAACTTACATAAAAGGAATAAAAACTTTATTTTTGGAACTTGCATAAAAGGAATGACAACTTTAGTTTGGTAACTTGCATAAAAGGAATGACAATCGTAGCGCAGAACTCCGTATCAATGGAATCACATTTTTGAGAAATTGTGAAAAAATCATAGAATATAATGGAAAATATGAGAGAGGTTTTTGTTCATAGAATTTTTTTAACATAAACCTCATTCATATTTGCTACAAGTGTTAACAATAAATAGAAATCTAAATTTTAGTGAGTTGTAGTTCGAGAAAAGTGTATCAGACGAGCACTAAAAGTTCCATAAATAGAAACAGAGAAGTCAAATAGAAAATCTGAGAGAGGTTTTTGTTCATATCAATGTGTTTAACAAAAATCATTTATATTTGCTACAAGTTTTACCAATGAAGATAAATCTAACTTTTAGTGAGTTGTTTTTTGAGGAAAAATGTATCAAATGAGCACCAAAAGTTCCATAAATAGAAACAGAAAATCCAAATGAAAAATATGAGAATGGTTTTTTTAATAGCAAAGTGTTTAACAAAAACCTCATTCATATTTTCTACAGGTTTTACCAATGAAGACAAATCTAACATTTAGTGAACTACAGTCCAAGGAAAAAGCGTATCAGACAAGTGTCAAAAGTTCCAAAATCAAAAACATCAAAGTCAAGTGGAAAATCCGGGAAAGGTATTTGGTCAAAATCACATTTGAGGAAAAACATCCTTCCAATAATGTAGGAGAATAAAATCATTATGATTCTTGTTACGGAAAAGCAAGGAGAATATTTAGGAGCAAAAATAAGTGAGATAAGACTTTCACTCCAATAATATATCTCTCTCCATATTTTGTGGAGATGGAGATCTTAGTTTTTAGGATTAGAATAAAGATAAGATCAAATTTAATCTCCTAAAATAAGGATTTGGTTGGGCACATAAATAATAAATGCAACCTTCCACACTCGGATGTAATTCTTTACTACCAAGAAATAAATCTTTTCTTTTCTCTCTAATATTCTACGCTTTTGAGTTAAGATCTCAAGTATGGTTTAAATCCTCTTCAAGGAATGAGCTGGGAACTCATTCTAAGGAAGATGGATATATATATTTTTGTTTTTATTTTGTAATATTTTAAAAAAAAATTCTATAATTATCATCTTGTTGTGTTGTTCTTATCTTTGAATTGTAAACATTCAGGTCTATTATAAACCTACGGGTGTTTAATTTATTTTTCTTATTTCCAATTCAACAATTTCAATTTATACAAGTGTGTTTTATTCTTGCAAGTGTGATTTCTTTCATGCAAGTGATTTTACATTTCTAAAAGTGTGCATTTAAATTTCCACATATGTGCTTTCAATTTATGCAAATTTGGATTGTGTTTTAAGGGAGTTGCTTTCCAAGATCTTCTTCACTTAATGCATACAAATTTTTTTGAAGACTAACCCGTATTGACATTATTAATAGTGAGGATTGATGACCCTCATCATTAAGGATGAACATATGCATCCAGCTGGTTTTTGTACCCTCATAGCATACCTCAGTATAAATGGAAAGTAATTAGCATGGATTTTGTTCAAGGGCTACCTATGTCAAGAAATAAGCATGATGTTATTCTTGTTGTTGTGGATAAACTAACAAAAGTGGCACATTTTATTGTTGGTAATCTTAAGGATGATTCACCTATTTTAGCAAAAATATTTGTGCATGAAATTTTCAGATTACATGGTGTGCCTGAATTGATCATATCAGATAGAGATCTAAGAATGACATCTAGATTTTGGAAAACACTTAATGTAACTTTGGGAACTAAATTGAATTTTAGTTTAGCATACCATTCGAAATGGATGGGAAAACTGAAAGAGTTAACCAAGTTTTGGAAGATATGTTACGAATGTATTGCATGGATCAACAGTATAAATGGGAAGAGTACCTCCCATTAGTTGAATTTTCTTATAACAACATGTATCACGCCTCTTTGAAAATGGAACCTTTCAAGCATTATATAGAAGGAAATGCAAAAATCCAATTAGTTGGGATAACATAGAGGAAAAAGAGGTAATTGGACCTGAAATCCTTACTGAAATGGAACAACAAGTTAAAATGATTCGTGAATGTTTAAAGGAAGCAATAGATAGGAAAAAATATTATGCAGACTTAAAAAGGGTTGACAAGAAATTTGAACTTGGTGAAAAGGTATTTTTGCGGGTTAAACCAAAAAGAGTTCTATAACTTTTGGCAAGGATGCCAAGTTATCACCTCATTATGTGGGACCCTTTGAAATTGTTGAAATAATCAACCCTGTAGCTTATCGTTTAGCTTTACCTCCTGCTTTATCATGAATGCATGATGTTTTCCATATTTATTTACTTAAGAAATACATTTTAGATTTATCACATGTGTTAAATTGGAATTCCTTATAGGTCCAAGACCTAGGAATAATCATGGTTAAACCCATTCGAGTGCTAGAAACTCGCTAGTTGCACTTAAGAAATCATGAAATAAGTCAATGTAAGGTCCAATGGGATTATTTTAACGAAGAAAGTGCAACCTAGGAAAACCTTGAAGATATGAAAATTGCTTTTCCATATTTATTTGAATAGAATTGATTCTGTTGATTGATAAAACTTGAAGATTTTATTCTTAGTATATCAATAAACTTGTCTAGTTTTGGGTAGATACTAAATTCATTAGTATTGAAACAACTATTTTAATGCTGAATAATTATGAAAAATTGAATTCTCAAATCTGGTTCTGTTATGAACTTATGAATGAAATAATTATAATTTGGTTATATTCTTGATTGATTTATTGACTAAGTTAATCATCGGGATGATGATGCCTTTTAGGAGGGAGGTATGTAATGCCTCTAGCATGATAGGTACCTAAGATGACTTCTACTTTAGAAGGTACAAACATTGACAGGTGATTTTGTCTTAAGACAATGTACTCTTGTGACTTTGGAAATCATGTTTGTAGTAGTAAATAATTCATCCATTGAACATGTACATTCTGCCGCATGTTTTCTTAATTAAAAATGAATTGATCCATCTTTGTTATGCAGGATAAATTCACTACACGGGATTGTGAATTTGAGTTTTAATTTTCATAATTTAAGAGGAATCAAACATCATTACCTTGATCAATTCCATTGATCCAAGGTATGCTTCTAATTTACATGTCTTGTTGACATGAAGTCCAATTTGGATAGATGGAAGAGTTCTAGATCTGGAGTGTGTGAGGGTTATAAATGACCCTCTTCATGCTTCTTTGCTTCATATTCAATCCAATAATGATTATGGTTCTTCTTTTCTATTATTTTTAGGATGAGATGCCATTGGAGGACCTTGGACCTAATATAACTATGTTTTAAAACTAATGAATCTATCCTAGGGGTTAAACCTAACCTAAGCTATTATGTCTTATGCTAATTGGGAAGGAAAAAAGATTAGGAGGGACCTAGACTAATACTATGGACCTATGTTGATTTCCTAAACTAAAGTTAACCTAACTTAAAGTATGGATAACCTAAAGGGGACCTATGGAATGACATGGAAATTGGGTGGTTGGTGGCATCAATTTCTAGATATTAAATGGGATTTAATTCAGTCTTATCTCTTCCTACTGCCAACTTTGGCATGGGCATTGGAAAAGTTAGGGAGGCTGAGTTAGCACCTCCACCGAGTTTGGTTACATGCAAAATTTAAATTTAGTCTTTACCAAATATGGAGATGGTGGTGGCGTGGAAAAAAGAGGTAATTGATAGTCCTTTGAATTTAATGTTTTTAAACTTGGAAAAAACTACCTAGGAAGATGCATGAGGGGTTTAGTTTTTTTGATCTTTTGTTGTTCATTCTTTGAACCTTCACTTGAATCTTGCATGATGTTTATTCTTTCATAACATAAAACTATTAATGGACATTGTGAAAACCATAAGAATAAGGGATAAGTGTTGAAAATTTGTTGACATCTCATGGAAAGGAAGAAACTGTTGAATTTTTCTTAGAGATATTCTATGATTCAGTAAAAGAGAAGCGCTATTAGACATGATAGGCTCTACCCATTAAGTTGTTTTAAATGATTCATTAAAATAAATTCACTCTTGGGAATATATTGGTTGGATGATAGGATTTATACATTTGATTCTTGTGTTATGTATTGTGAATGTTGTTTCGATTCCACTTGTATGATGGAAATTATGGTTTGGGGTTTTCATTTTCTTTTGATTTGATTTTTTGGGTTATGATTTTATCCTTCTACACAAGCTTGAGATGATGTTGAAACTATTGGTGATCTAGTTTAGAACTGTGTAAAATTTTAAGTAGCTCGGTTGCTTAAATTTGTGGGACTTGTTGTAGAATATCTTATCTCACCACTATGGAAAGACTTTAGGTGCTAATCTATTTAAATATCTTGATTGATTGTTTGACCTTGCATGAATCTGTGTGAAGGATAAACTTTTGGGACTCTGGTTTTAGCATATTCTTCTAAGTTCTGATAGAAGGCTCAAAAATATGTGATCATGTCTGATTTCTTATCACTTCTATGATTGTGATTTTGGGTTCTCATTTTTACCCTCCCTATTGCAGTCATCTATCCCTATGATTTTTGAGGAAAGATAAATTGTTCAGGGTTTTTGCATGGAATGGAGTTTTCGTCTATGCTGGGCTTGCTAGAACATTTTCATTCTTTAATTAAGGGTCTAGTGAGTATAATATTGTTATCTCCTTGAAATTAATTATTGCTTATGGAAGTATAATTTTATTGGAAGCTCTGTAAGGGAAGTGTTATTCTGTTCTATTCTTTTGAGTATTTGGGTAACCTCTGAAATTGAGGCAATTGTTGCTAAGAAGGAAAAATTATCTTGGGTATTGGCATAATGTTTTATAGTTGCTATTTTCATTTTGAATGTCTAAGCAGTTCTATGGAAATTGTTTGATGTGTTTAGTTTACATGATTCTTGACCATGGGCCCTTGAACTCAATTTCAATTCTTATAGATTTTTGACAATAATGTATTGATGAAAATAATGGTGACTCTTGTTTGGTTAAATCACATTATATAGTTCCTTTCCCTTACAAATCTAAGTTAGGAGGATTGTGTAGACTTACCCTTTAGATAATCCTCTTCCTTTCTCCACTTTGTGTATGTTGGGAAATGGTTACTTGTTATATTACATATTTATGTGTTATATTTACTGTCCCCATTGAATGATGAAAGGTAATGGATGTTATGGTTCATTGTTTCTTCCCTTCTTCAGGACTATTTTCATTCAATTTGATCCCTGATTAGTCCTTTGTTTGGGATTTTGGTGTGGGGCAGTAGAGACTAATATTTTCTATATATGTTCTTGGTTATCTCATGTTCTCTTTCTAATCATGCTTATAACTATGAGTAAGTAATCTCTACCTCCCTCCTTTAATTTTATTTCTATTTCAAACTTGGAGAAGGTGTTGTCATATTTGTTTTGCTTTGGTATGTAATATCCTGGACCTATATTGTAGAATTAAGTTCAGGTTGTGCTAGGGCAGTATAGATGAAGCAAAGGTTAATTAGATGGATGATTGAGTTGAAGCTAATTGTTAAACCCTTCCATTCCACTCTTTTGACTTAATGTTGGTAATGTTGTATCTCTTTGGGGATTGTGTGTAGTCCCAATTGCATGCTAATTTAATCTTACCCTTGATGAGATTTGTTTAGTTTTGGACTTCAACTTAAATTGGGTTCTAATTTTGAATTTGAGTATTATGATACTTAAGTCAGTAACACATTTAAGTTATGTGATTTGGTTCATCCTAAACTTATTCTTATGTTTTTAATTTGATTATTGGCATCTTAGAATTTAGGATGAATTTAGGTGAATGATATGTCGAGATGGAAATACTATTGTTTTATCCACTGCTGAACTATGCCTAAAATATAGTTAGGATAGTTATCTCCTTATGTTAAATAGGTTTAACTGAGAATGGAAAAATGTAAAGTAATGTATGAAAATAATATTTGGATTGTTTAGGATAGATTAAAAAAATGATATTTACAAGAAATTAAATTCACTGGATAATAGACTTGGGAAATCTAAGGATAGACATGATCACAATATGGCCATCTTCAAAGCTATATGTGATTTTCTTGATCAATAGGTTAGAAGAATCACTATGCTCATTGGATTCCCTGAGGACATTTGGGGTACATAAAATGAAAGAAACAAGACCATCTCATAGCTGGATGTAAATGACCCCATGCATGTCACCAATATGGTGCTATTTACCTCTTTGTAGATGATCAAATCAAGAATAGAAAGGGCTTCAAGAAATAACTTCTTCAGAGTAGGTGGATGGGATCAAGTGTTTTTGTTGTTGTTAATAGTATGTTGTTTATTTATAGGTTTATCCATTTGCTCTTTTGACTATTTTCTAGCTTATTGTAATATCTAGATTCAGATCCTTTTTTATACTTTATCATGTTTAGCTAGTTGTTGAGCCTCTTTTGTATCAGGGTATAGTCCCTTCAAAACTATTTTCCATTAATTAAAATAATAATATTTGGATTGTGAGGAAAGGTTACTTATCCGAATTATCGCTTTAATTATTTTATGAAATAAAATAGTATGAAAGGTTGAAGTTTTTATATCATGACCTATTATTACTTTTTTATGGTTTATCACCTTTTCTCTCTCTCTCTCTCTAAGTATTGTAACTCCTTTTGGCTATGTCTTTCTAAATTTCTACAGGATTGTTTCATAACAACATAGTTCTCTTTATGAAACAGTTAGCTAAAAGAACATCATTTTAATGTTTAGTGCTTATCATGCTCAGTTCAATAAACTAACCCGTGTTAGAAATTTTGTAGATGGACTTTGTAAATGATGAAAGGAGAAAATATCTCTAGGAAGTTACATTTGTTTACCAAAGAGGGTGGATCTCTTATGATGAAATATGGTTCACTACTGAAATGTATTTGATGAAAAAAATAAATTTGTACTTGTAATTGATCTTGTTATTGCTATTTGACATTAGAAATGTCTGAAGTGTTTGGACTTATAATGTATGAATCCTCTTGATGAATGAAATATTTGTGAATTTTCTTGTACTTGATGTGTAATCTTTTTGGGTATTTTATGAACAGAAATGTTAAGTATTTCTCTAATTTTTCTATTAGTAACATACCCTCTTGGGTTGGAATAGATTGATAGAGATCGGGGTACTAGATGTACTACCCTCTCTAGTGAAATGCAACTTATTAAGTTGACATTCGTGCATGGATATTCAACTATATCACTATGACTATATTTAAATCAAATGTTTGTGGGTGAATAAAACTATGATGATAACTTATAATATACTATGGGGTTATAAATGAACATTAACCCTTTATAAGAAAAAGGGAAGACAAATTCCATGCAATGAATCATAGACTTGTTTTAAGACCTTTTGGGAATGAATCCGAATGTTATCTTTGGATAGTTGAAGGTGTTCTTTCTCATGAAGAGTTCCTTAACTAGAATAGGAATGTAGAGAAATGAAATTAAATGGGATTAGACTTCAATTCCATTCAATTCTAATATAAAATAACTTTCTCTGCACTTATATAAGTTAGGGCTTGAGTAAGGGAGCAAGAAAAAATCTCTTAAATGCATGTTGGATCTGTTATGTAAAATATAAATCAGAATTTTACTAGTATAAACACATAACTTATGAAATGGATAGGGAGAATATGTTTCTTCATAGCTACCTTTATTTTAGTTTAACTTGGAACCCTAAGGGTTAATGAACCTAGTTGTTCAATAGGGTTACTGCAATTAACCCTTAATAAGGAAAATTAGTAAGTCATTAACTTCTTTATAAGGTATGTTCATCCAGATGAGGAGAACTCAAATCGATGTTGGAACATTCCAACTCGCATTTACATTAATACCTTCATGAAGACTTGGGTCTTCACAAGGATATTGTGTTGCAGTTGACATGTTGCAACACCCTTCAAAGTTTAATTAGCTAGATCTACATAAATTATGACTTGATCACAGTTCTTCCCTAGGTAAAGTTAGGGGCATGACCTAGTTTTAGGGTTAACTCACGATTAGGATAACTAGACACATGCAATTAACTTAGGTCGATTGAGTATGTCTATGTACCCTTAGTCACCACGAGCAGTCCTCCACACTAGTCTATGTTGTTAACCTTGTCTATGGTTAAACTATGAAAGAGTGGACTGATAGTAGTTAGTAAGGACCATTCTAGATAAAAAATTGAGTGAGGTGAAGGACTTATTCCATTTGATGTGTATTCCATTTGGGAATATAAACATGAACAGTATGTTTAAAATATTTGGCCAAAGTATCGCAAGCTGTTGGTTACATTGTCCTATGTCACCTAGTTTAAGAAGCATGATTTCATATGTATATCGGTAACATATATTCAGATAAGCCTCTTAAAAAAACACTTAATACCCTGAAAAGGGTAAAGGAACCAAATATACGTAGTATGTAAATTATTAAGTTAACATGAGAGATTGGTATGATACTAAGTCGTGAAATGATATATTTGTGTTCTAATGAGTCATTTACAGATTGCATATGGTTTTCTGTTATGAGATTGATTGACTTTGGAATGTGTGTTCTAAATTATGTTATATTAGAATAGAGAACATTAGTCAAAGAAATATTTTTCCCTTATTTCTAAAGTCTTAAAATGGGAATGTTACAAATACAATAACTTCCACACTAGTGTCAATCAGAATTTTACATTATATCCACCCACTAATTATTGCATCCATTGTACTATCCTTATAAAATTCATGATTCTGAGGTGGTATATTTTCATGAAGTATCTATCTTTCACGCTCAGATCCAATGCATGGTACCTTTTCTTGTAGCCATTCCCTAGCAGAGAGGAATGATGTTTTCCTAGCATAACATCCTACACACCTCTTTCAAATCATCAACATACTTCTTTGGGATTTCAAATATTCTTACACGATCATTTGTCACATGTATGTTCCTTTAAACATTGTATCTCTCCCTGCAGCGCCCTGATAACTTCCATAGTATCTTGATAAACTTCCTTATGGTGTGCAACATCTAGATACTTAACATGTATCACCTCTTCCCTTAAAATAAGTGCATTAGTCTTCAAAGGATCGCATGCACACAAATCCTTAAGCACTGTGGTAACCTTTATAGTCTGTAATTCAGGATCATGGTATTCTTTAGCATGCACTAATTAGAAAAAATGTATTGCACTTTAATCATTCCTACACCCTTCTCCTACTTCTTATTCTTACTCATGTGATCATACAATATCGAGAATTATTGTAACTTATATGACTTCCTACACCATGAGAAAATAATGTTCCGAGGGAAATTATGATGATAATGATCAAGAGATCCACAAGTATAACACATTCCTCATGGAAACATGCCTCTACCGCCACCATGAAATCAACCTCTATATATTCCTCTAAATCCACCATTCTTTTTATTTCCATTATCACTCCCTTCATGGTTATGGCCTTCATGATCCTTAGATTTACTAACCACAATTTTCTAGTGCACTCCCTGTCTCAATGTCTTCATGAATGTGATCAATCAACTTGGAGTCAATAATGTCATGAGTGTGGGATTTATAAATCTTGCAATACATGGATACCTTATTTTTAAGCACGCACCAAAACGAGGGAAATCTCAAACATCATGATTAAGGTGAAAAATTTAAAATCCAATAACAAGATATACACACTAACCTACATGGGAAATTATTTTTAGTATTCCAATCTATGCAATGATTCCAATGTCTCATGAGCCAAATTACCATAAATATTTTCCAACTGCTTTGTCATGGCTATAATATATACCTAAAAAAATGGGCTTACTCTAGTATCAAAGCTCCTAGAAGCCATGTGTGGATCCACATATGTCTTTTGAGAGAGTTCTCTACGAAAGGAGTCCGCAATCCCCAAAGACCATTGTGCTTGTTGACGCAGATGAATGTCATAAGATAATTTGGATAACAGGGTCTTAAAATGTCTGTCATAAACCCTCACAATTTTAGCCAATCCTTTCTTAATGTCATTGAGTACATTGATACATTTCTAATCAAACTCTAGAATGTGAAACCCAACTAGAAACATAGAACATAAAACATCATAATACACCATAGTCTAATGTGGATCATACTTTCTATACTAGCTATGTGTGCACACTTGAAGATTAGTAGAAATATGACTTTCTTTTCTATCCGAAGTTATAACTCCTTTAGCGCACCATAGTAGCTCACACTTGTGCACATGCTCTATTACATCTTCAATTCCCCTATATTTCGGTAAGTGGAGAGGCATCTCATAATAAAATTATCGAGGTTAATATGGGGGTTTCTATTGATGGATGTAGGCCTTGTCTTCCAAAACCTCTATCAATATTTCATCCACCTCTAGAACCACCTAATTCAGTTTCTCTTGATTCTACTCATCCTCCCGATCCACCTAACCCTCCTTTAACATGCATTAGACTAGTGGATGTACTTCCTTGCATCCTAACTATAGTGCTAAAATGAACTCCCATAGTCTATGAAGTTGTAGTACTTCTAGACATATTCCCAATATTCCACACACCTAAACTTTTTCCCGATGATGTGATAGAAAATATTCCTCCAATCGGACCCCCAAACAATGATGTTGATTATGTTGACATGGGTGCACTATTAAATTTATCTCCTAAATTCAACACAAAATGATACCTACTTGTCTTTGCTTGCTTGATCACACTAGCTTGCTTCTCAATGAATACTATATCTAAAACACCAAGTGTAAGGGATGGATGGCTAGGTGGGATCATATGCACACCAGGGGTCTAGATTATCTCCTCTAACACACTCTCATCTAAAGCTAGAGGGGACTCTCTCGGTGTGTTTTCCCAATGTCAAGAGAACCAGATTTTATGGCTCCTCATCTTCCACAACAGCTCCAAATACTTCATGATCCATCTCTCTCCTAAACTCCAAAGACTCATCAATATCCCAATGCTTCGTAATTTCCCTCTCTCATGTTTAATTATATTTGAACCATCTTTCCTCTCTTTCCACTTCTACCACCAGTGTCCATCTTCACCACACCCGATCTTTTCCTTGTGTATAGTGGGAGTTTAGTTAGCCATTGAGAGGTGCTCTTAGTCTAGATCTATCATCAAGATCTTGATTGATAAAGGTATAGTGTGCAAGATCATATGGCTTCATGTAAGAGCTAAGAATCGATTCTTTAGGACACGAGATACATGGAAATATTTTATTATTCAATATAGATGTGCAATACTTAAGCCCACTAATGATCTATGTCTCTTATCTAGTCCACATTAGCATCAAAAGAGTCTAGTAATATTTCTACGTCTAAATCTTAGACCTATAACTCCAACACTTCCCTATCACATATGTTGACAACCACTCATATAATTCTACTATAAATAAGATGAAAAACATCTCATATAGTGAATCATACATATTATCTTCGACCTATCTACATGCATTGAAATTAAATCTAGTGCTACATCTTTGGGTAAACTTATCTTTTCCTTCGTCTATCCAACCTTTAATAATCTTCGTGAGGTAATCGATACACCATCTGCTAACAACATCCTAAAAATTAACTTGAAAAGAGGTATGGGAAATGGAACCAAAATTTACCCTTTGTTTTTATACCCAATGTCTAGGCGTGCTATAAATTCATTCATAAAGATCTAAACACTCAACCAAAGTACGTGAATCCTACCAAGTCCCTCCTTTACAATATCTTATCAATATGTTAGCATGCATGTTCATGATTACAATTATCACGCATATATTCAAATGTAGATCATTGTAGATATCATAAGGAAACATAACATATCAAACCATTACTAAGATCAATTGTACTAGGTTATCACCATACTCAGATACATTAATTACCAGAATCCATCCACAATGATCCATTCATAACCTAAATATTACAACACGTGTTGAATACATAACAATAATCACCAGAGAGTCATGTGCACATAACATCAGAGAAGTATAACTCTATTACATCACAGGTTCATACATGGTGTCCAAAACTATGCAAATCAATACATATATAGGGGTAGGGACTTCCCTTCACTACCCATGAATCTCAAAATATATTGCATGCTAAAAATATCCATGTGCAATAAAATGTATGCTTTTATATCGATCCTAATAATAGATTAGTCTATAGATAAACTCTACTTTTAATCCTATTATTAGATTGATCCATGCATGACTTGTTATGTAAACATCACGAAACGCCATGAATTACCCAATTGAGATGGGGAAATCGGCGTGATTACATAACATGGAGATATCCCGAGTGTGGAGTATTGCAAAATGGGATATCTCTCCGCAGAAGGATGGATCCCGCTCCTAACGTACATGCCACTAACTACTCCTTATGCTAGAAAATATTGACTAATCCTAATCTAAATATTTCCAAGGGGACAGAGAGAAAGATAGATGGAATACAAAACCTACACTAAGAGCGGTGATACACCAAGAAAGGATTCTTGATCACTTCCCTAGCCCTACAAAATGGAGAAAGGGTAAACCATGGGGAGGTTGGATAGATGCAACACAAACCCAAAATCACACCAATGCACTAAGGGGAGGATGGACCACTATAAAAAATACCAAAATGAAAACAATATTAATTCATGTAAGCACAATACATCAAACCTTACAAATGAACATGAAATATGCACAGAACACCCTGTTGCAATGAGAGGTAAGAGAGACACAAAAATCATACAAAGGTTAAAATAACTAACACGAACATAATTTTTATTTCTCATGAAATATACACAGTACATTGCATGTGGGAGAGAGACATGAATCCATTAGAGTTTGGAGGAAGGCCTAAATCCCCAAGAAGAATGGGGTACATGGGAGAAAAAATCAACCTTTTACACAATGCAACCCCTTACAATTTATAGAGGAAGAAAACAAGATGAGGATAGAGAGGGAAGAAAATCAGAAAATGCACTCCAATATCCTGAAAAATCCATCATTGTCCTTACAGGAGTGATGGTAAAATATGCCAAGCCCATACTCCATTATACCTTTCCTTGTTGGGGAAGAAAGGAAGCCCATACCTTCATCATTTTGGTAGATGAGAAATCTATAAACATTCCTCTAAAATGGTAGACTATATTTCCTCATTTTTAAATACTTAATCTTACTAAGAGTGGACTTTAGAGGACACCGAGAGCTTTCAAAAAGTCATATTTTGTGCAAATCTGAACTCCCAATCAAAATTTATGGCCATCTAAAGATGAGGGTGTCATACCGCAATAAATGCAAGTGGTTGATCTACCTTTTCGAATCCAACCCTACATCTTACCCACCAAAATTTGAAATTTTGGAATTTCAAGATTCAAAGCATCAAGAATTTCCACTTGAAGCTCGTTGTAATATTCATCTAGAGGGTTGTATCGAGAGTTCGAAATGCCAAACCTTCGAAGGCTGAAATTTGGACTTTAGAGTTCAAACTCCGAAATCATGTTACATGGCACTTTTAATCACTTGTGCCAAAAAAATTTCAAAATTTTAAAACTTCAAAGTCTAAAATTAAATCTTTGGGTTTCAGACCTTTGTGTTTTTAGGGGTTTGGGGTTGTTCATCCATCCAGTCATTGCATATCTCCAAAATCCTGAAAGTCCGAAGTATGAATTTTTTACTTTGGGTTTCAGAAATTTGGTCTCCCCCCCTTTTCGGACTTCCTCCTGCAGAGTCCCCAAAGTTCTTGTGTCATTGACCTCTGAAATTGGATTTTACCCCGAAAAGGGAGTTGACCCCCAAAAGCCCCAAAACCTTTCCATCTTCTAACTTTCAAGGTTTCAACTCATTGTTGCATTTTGCACTATGAGAAATCCGAATCAATCAATCACCCGAAGTCTAAAATTTATAGAATTCAGGCCTTTGTGGTTTCTGAATTTCTTTCTTATCTTGAGCATGAGCCTTTGTTCCTTCCTCGCTTTGCCAAAATGACCCCCAACTTCGGTGAGTCCCTTTTCGAGCTCTCCTCCATAGCTCGGCCATTTTTACACTATTGAATCCTCATGCCTTTGGCTCAATGAGTCATTATTGACCTGATCCCGACCCCTTGTGATCATTTCATGTCATTCTCCCACTGATCTAAGCCTTGACTTGCTAATGCGAGCTCCCATGGCCAAATCAATCCTTCCATTTTCTCTCTGTGAGGTCATGTTTGTCCAATTTTTCTTGAGGGGTAAAATTAGATAACATGACCTTTGATATTCTCTTTAGTCCCAAAATATATCTTTCTTATCCATGAATTATTCTTCATTTTATCTTTACTTGCTTTACACTCCAACGAATTTTCCTATTTTTATCCCATGACATGAAAAATCAAATAAGTATTAGAATTGAGCTTCCTTGGTGCGCCCACTTTAATTGACACTTGTGCACATCTATGTGCCCACTTTGCACACCTTACTACTCCATGCACCCTCTTGATGCTTATGTAATTTCGAAAACCTAACATGCTTCATGATTGATTGGAAATAGAATTTCATTATGTAATGTGATTGTGTGTGTTGTGTTGGACATTTTATCTAGGAGGGGTAGTAGGATAACCATAAATTTTTCCCACTTTTGGTGAATGGGTGAAAAATTAGTTGTCGAACCATGAGCCAAAATAAAATAGATAGATTTCTTGGAGGTGAATCAGAAAAAGTATATATTAACATAGGTAGTGATGAAGGAAATATACATGGAGAGTATAACAAAATATAGGTAGTCATGTGCTAGTGAATGTTCAATACAAAGAGATACAAAAACATGGTTCCAATTGTGCTAATGGTGCTAGAAACATATGAATGAGGATTAAGATATGGGCCAAAAAAATTCAAAGTGTATTAGTTTTTGTGGGATGAACTATAATAAATATAGGAATTATGGTGGTTATAGATTTTACTATAAATAATAAGTAGTAAAAAGTGAATAATAATTTCATTTGTAACTCGAATGATTTCTGATCTAAGCTCTAGGTTATTATCATGTCACATGCACAAGAGGCATTTCAACTATATTGAAGAGGGTTTTGGTGGTGATATTAACACGTATGATATATCAGTTAATACATATTGTTTTTGGGAGTAGGTTAGGTAGTATTATAACATTTTTGATAGTTTTTAGTGTTTTAGTTTTTTTTTAGAATTTGGGTGTTTATGTATAAGATAGATCCGATGGGACCATTATACATAGGTGATAGTTGAGGCATCCTCATTATGATCTTAGCTAGAGGCACAATATTTCTGAGCATAATGACATAGGTTGAGAAGGGAAGCCTTAAGTTTGATATCTCTCATAGTTACGCATGTGTGTGTGTGTGTGTGTGTGTGTGTGTGTGTGTGTGTGTGTGTGTGTGTGTGTGTGTGTGTGTGTGTGTGTGTGTGTGTGTGTGTGTGTGTGTGTGTGTGTGTGTGTTTGTGTGTGTGTTGAGATCATTTTTGTTATGATATGATGATGTGTATTTTGTATTGTGTATTCATGTGAGTTGATGATTTAATTTGATATATGTTTAATTCATGATTATAAATATTATATTATGATTTGTGGTGATGTCGAAAAGTATATCATACATGTTTATAAAGTAGTGATGGTAGTAGCATAGTGATGATATTAAACATGAATGTGGTATGATTATTGAATTATACCTATAGTGTATATGATAACAACAATTAATATAACTTAGGGAAGAATTGATCACATGTTCAAAGTGTAGAAACATAAAAGAAATAGTAGAATACAAGTATAAAATAGGCATGGTATAATTTAGCACTGAAGAGAATATATCATCTAGCTATAAAGAAGGTGATTTCTACACGTAAGCTGCTCAAACAATGGAAATGTAGTATCATGAGCATAAATGTCGAATGATAAGCCCAAGGTGATCATAGAAACACTAAGAAGATGTGAATCATGCATTATTAGGTGGTGCTCTTATGAGGCCCAATTTGGTTTATGGTGAATAACAAGTGGGGAAATAATCTCATGTGTAGTTGAAGCCAAGAGGGAAAAAATAAAATAACCTTATGAGGATGACAAGTATTCAAAATAATACATGTCATTTTTTTGGCATCGCAACATAGGAGAATGTGATCAATAAGCATGGCATGTGTGAAAATAAATTACACCCTTGTCCTATAGAAACTAAATCCTATCATGGAGTGCATAAAAATCATTCTCTATGACCAAAAATCCTATATAAATGGAAAAATAGCCGCTTATGATTCCATCATAATTGATTAGGAGGATGATTCTCATTATAAGATATCCAAATCAAATTGTCATCAATCAAAGTGTGCAAGATATCATGACATCTAGAAAAATGTGAAAAGTACAATGGATCATGCTTAGGAGGGGGAGTAAAGAGTGGTGGTCTATTAAAATGGGATGAATGATCAAAATTAGGGAATGTGATCAAGAAGCATGACATGTTTGAAAATAAATGACACCCTTTTCCTATAAAGCAACTAAATCCTATCATGAAGTGCATAACAATAATTGTCTCTATGACTGAAAATCCTATATAAATTGAAAAATGGTTGGTTATGATTCCTTCATAACTGATTAGGAAGATGATTCTCATTATAAGTTATCCAAATAAAATTCTCATCAATCAAATCATGCAACATATCATGACACATAGAAAAATGTGATAAGTACAATGGCTCACGCTTAGGAGGGGGATTAAAGAGTAGTAGAGGTCTATTACAATGGGATGAGTGATCACGAGTATGTCTAGTAGCATATGGATAATGTGAGGGTGGTGCAATAGGAGGATTAGAATATCTACTAGGTGGAGGAGTATTAGAAGAACTAGAAACATGTTCAATAGAATGTACGTCAAGTAGTTCTTGTTTTAGGTGAATAGATTTAGGACAAAGGGATGTAAAATATTCACATGTAACATATAGTAATTGCATATAAAGAAATACTACACAATATAGAAATAAACAAACACAAAATTTCAAACTTGATCCTTATTTTGTAACTCCTTGTAACCTTAGATGATATTTCTGATGTTTGGAATGAAACACTTGTTAGGATAGATATTAAGCTCTAATTAGTATTTAATAATTAATTAGGGTGCACATTCTATTTTTTCTTTTGTGTCATAACTCATGATGAGTTGCACTTTCTTCCACTTTCTAGAATTCTCTCTAGAAATTTCTTCTCTATGTTTCTCTAGAAACCTCCTCTTCTAGAATCTTCCCTAGAAGGTTCTTCTCTCCTCTCACTTTCCTATTTATTGGCATGAACCAAGCATTGAGGATTGTATGTGAGAGAACTTTTGATTAATAATAATATTCACTTTTCTGAAAATCTATATCCTTTAATTCTTTGTTGGATATGTATTCTAACTATATATTCGTTGTGTTCATTTTCCTTTCATGGTATCGAGATCACCGTTGCTTTTTTAAAAGGCTCCTTCACTCTTTTAGAAAAAAATGTCTGCAACAAATTTCACTTGGAGTGGTAGGTCAGAAAATATTTTCTTTTTATGTAAGCTCCTCTTTTTTTGCATGATTAGAATATAAATACCATTCTCCATATTATATATTATGGGATTTTTTTGTTCTTGTTTTAATTCTCCTCTTTTTGTTATTGAAAATATATAGCCTAGTAGTTAGCACGAAGGTTTATTTATAAAAACCCAAAGAGTCTCTTTTCTATAAATTTGAGTGGGAAGATCAAAGTGCACAAGTTTTTAATTTTTAATGGGGATTTTAGACGTCGGTGGAAAGGGCAATGTTCTTGTATAAGAGATGTGAAAAATTAGATGCAAAGGAGAGTAACAACCATTAAAAAAATCAAGTTTGTGCATACAAATAGCAAATAAATTCCATTTTCTAGTTTTGTGGGACAATTGTGTGAAGAAACATGTCTTAATATTCCATATCCATGAGCATTCTTTCACCCTAAAATCTACATACAAACATCTCACTCCCATTGTATTATTTATTTTAATATTTCATCAGACTATAGTTTTATTTTTCTATAGTTTGTGAAAAATAATTGCCTTTTGAGGGTGAGTTTCTTTTTTTTGGCCAAATTAATTTTTTTGTGTTGGTTCTCAAATTCAGCACCGCTTTAAATCTCAATTCTCTCTCGCTTCTAACAAGTGGTCACACAACCACTTTCCCCTTCGCCTTGACTAATTTTTTAATCATTGAGACATTTAATTAATTTGTGATTTTTAATGGGAAATTTAATTGGTTATAAATTTTACACATTAGCCCCGATTTTAGTGCCATTTTTTTGTAAAAGTGCCTATTATTTCATTATATTTCTATTACTTCTATTTTTATTAAAATCTAGGGGGTGATTTTTTACAATTTTTTGGAAAATCCTCTTTTAGTGCCTTGGGACACATTTTCAAAGTGGTACCTGTTGTCCCTATTAATTCCCCTCTTGTCAAAGTTGAAAATTTTGAAAATTTTGAGTTAGCACCCTTCAAGAAGTTTCAAAGAAGAAGAAATTTGAAAAGATAGTGAAAATGCCCTTTCTTGGGGTCATTTTAAGTAACTTGCAAGTCTGCATCGACATTTTTGTCCCTTATGTTCCAAAGTTCCTCCGGGCTTTGTGTTCCCGATTTCTGAATTGCCCACATCAACCGGATCAAGTTTTCTTTTCCCGTATGTCCCAAGCTCCGATAGACCTTTTATTCACCAATCGGCCAATTCACCCGTAAATTCTTGTCTGTCGGCTTCTTCACGCTTTTTTGACCCATCTATCCCAAAGTTCCTTCGAGATTCATGTTACCTGATTTCCCACATCACCCGCATCTTCTGAATCATGTCTTCACATCCCTCTCATTTTTGTGTCCCTAGACCGCCCGTGCTCATTTGGCCCACTTTTCTCGCATCACCCACATCGATCGATCACATCTTCGTGTCCCACATGTCCCAATGTCCCATGGACCGTCCAAGCCAGTTTTTTCCACTTTTCCCGCATCTTATCTTTTTGAGTCGGTGCAAGGTGTATTTAATGCCCATTTATGATCTTCTCTCTCCTAAATGGCTATTTAAAGGGACTACCACCTATGCATTTTTCACATTTCTTACTTGTTTTTTCTCGCCTGCATCCTAGCGATTGAGTCATTTGTTCATCTCCCTATATCCCTTTGCATTTTGGTCAAGATTTTTTTCTTGGAAGGTCATCCCTCTGTGCATTGCAAAAATGAAGATCAAGTTTCAAGGGTAGGAGCATCTGTCACCTCTAGAGACCTCTGTACCAAATATTTGTGATAGTGAAGTTCGGCACTTAGATTTTGGTGATTTTGGGGTAAACTAACATGTGCCAACCCTGTTCCCATGGCCCAAATGATCAGTGATAGTGGAATCCCATATGTAGTTGGTTTTCCCATATTTATGCAATGTGTCAACACCGTGCCTTCTTGTGGAGCTCACTTCAACCTAGATACTAGGGAGATTGTTAATGTCCATGGGGAATTAATTATGAAACTAGATGCTGCCATTTCTGCTGCCCTAAGTATTCCTGAGACTGAATATTCCATTGTTCTCACTCTTGCTCAATATCAGATCCTATTTTACCAAGACAATGAAAAATACAAGGCACGAGTAGTGAATTCATGGTTAACGAACCCTAAGAAGGGAGTGTTACGACTCTCTAAAGCATTATTTAGGGTTGATTTCAATAAGGATCTATCATATTTCATCATCTTTCTCACTCGTATCATGCAAATTCCATCCACCAATGAATTTACTTTTTGGATGTGCCCCTTTATAAACATCATCTAAGAGGGCAAGCAGAACATAAACTAGGCCAAAATTATCTATATGAACCTGACTGAGCAATTGTCAACTATTCAGCAAACGAATAAGTTATATATGACTTCTTATCTCATGTATACCCTAGTTACGTCTCGGGAGTGTTTCAGTTTCACCTACATGGAGGGAAAGAAGGATGGGCCTATCTACACATACTGCCCTTAGTTTACCCTCAAGGCTAGCAATCACAATTTCAGAAGGTTCAATGATGCTTTCACCATGTATATTGTAAGACTCTTGGAGGGTGACACTACTAGGATATTTTCTGATGAAGATATGACTCTGATAGCCAAGTACGGGATTTCTTCATCCAATTCAAAAGGTTCTCATACATCAGGTTTCCTTTCTTTGAAAGTACACCCTTCAAGCTCCCTATGTTTTGCAATGATAAAATGGCTCTGGTTGAAGTATGCAAGCATCTTGATAAACTACATAGAACCTGTAGAGACAAGAAGATCACTAGTCTTCATTTCCCTATCTCCTTGGGAAATTATACATGTAAAATGGTTATGGATGTCAAAAACATAGAAAGGGCTATTACTCCTCTCACTTTCCATTTATTTAGACCTAGGACTTGTTTTGATCTGAAGAATTTTATTGATCAGAACCTCAAAATAACTTATCATCATAAACTAGACACTGAGGATTACTGGGTTGATTGTGCTAATGATTTTGAAGCCAGAAGGAGGCATTATGGCAAAATCTCTCTCTGTAACAAATTATAGATCTCAATCTCTACCAAGTTCCTGAAGGGCTTAAGGATGATGATGAGGGCTTGCAATCCTTTGAGTATGAAAGATCCATCAAGCACACACCTCTAGAAACCCTGGATTGGTATGTAAAGGAGAAAGATGATTTGAGTGAGATAATTTCCCCCGTCCTTGTCAGAACTAAAGTTTTGTTTGACAGGAAAGTTTGTGAATTCAGGAGGAGCCAGGAAGATCTTCTTCAAGAGAAACTTCCACACCTGGGAAGGAAGTACATACACCTAGTACTAAGGTACCTAAGCAAACCCCTCCTTCTTCCTCCATAAAAGATCCTAAATCATCTACTCCTTCCTCTCAAGTGTATCAAAAGAAGATTAAAGAGGTTAAGAAAGAACCAATTGAGGAAGAAACTCTTCTGGAGTGGTCAGAATTGCCTTCAGGGCGGAGAACATTATTGTTCTTAGTGAAAGTGATGATGATGAAATGCCAAATTCTGCTGAAGCTCCTGAAATCACTTTGTTGAAGAAGAAAGGGAGGTTCCAAGTACTGAACCTCCTAGTATAACAGACTCCTCTGCAAAGGAAGTTCCTGAGGTTCCAAGTTCTTCTCTACTAGAGGAAATAGTGGTTAATACTTTGAGTGCCATGAGTTCACTTGCTCTTGGGCCTCTTGTTCCTTCCTCTTCTTCTTCTACCTTTGCTTGGGTGCAGCCCTTGGTTGACAACAAGAAGAGGAAGGCTTCTTCTCATTTAACAAGGCTAGATTTTGATGTTGTAGCAGCTCTACTCGATACTACCCCTCCTCCTCCAGCAAAGAGAGAAAATATTACTTCAAGATTGGTAATTGATGCTCAAGGCCAGTAGTTCCTGGAGGTTACAAATCCCAAGGTTGATAAAGCAAAGAAGGATCTTTTGGTCTCTAATTTGGAACTTTCTAGGATCCCAATGGGAGAATCCACTCCTGAGAGTGAAGTTTATAACCTTTAGGAAATAGTAACTAAGGTATAGAATGAGTTGAGAAAGGAAAACAGACCATAGAGTAGTTGGAATAACAGAATCAAGTTCTTTCCAACTTTATTAGATCATTGTTAGCCAAGGATAAATTTTTGGATCCAGCCCCACTGGCTGCTCTCCCACCCCCCATGATTCTCATCTAGGATGAAGTTCAGAGCATCAAATACATATACAAGTATTCAAATTATGGGAAGGTTTTGGAAGCTATGGTGGATGATATGACTATAGCAGGTTTGAACTTCATTGTGGAAGCCTTCAAAACCAATGAAAAAGTGATTAATTTGCAATAAAAACTCTCTTCCTCAATCAAATCTATGGATAAAGAGCTGAAGGTCTGGAGTAGTTGTATTACAGATCTTTGCCTAATGGGCCAAGCTGATGAGAAGATCCTGTTGGTCAATAATTTATTTGATGATGCCAAGAATAACTTGTCAAAGGCATGGATTTTCAGTGTTGAGTGGAAGATAAAGGTTCTGGAAGAAGCACTGGGAGAATTGAGGAATGTGTGGAAAAAAGGAGAATCTTTTAAAACTTGTGTCTCATCAGCCTTCAAAGATATTCACTTCCATCTTCAAGATGAAACTACAGGTGTTCCCTTCTCTCTTCAGGAAATCAAGGCTCAGTTCAGAACTTTTTCAAGGATGATTTTTTTAAAGAAGAGTCATTTACTAAAGAGAAGATGGAAGACATTTGTTCCCTCCATTCAGCTATTTCCGAAGCTAATAAAGAATATCTGGAACATACTGAGTTTGATAAAGATATGGAGAAATGTCTAGGAACGTGGAATCATGCTACTACCAACACCACAATTCCAAGAGGCATGGAAATAGTAGAAGCATTGAAAAGATTCAGGCATCGGATTCTCAAATCAGTGGGCCCTCCTCAGCCATAATCGGATGTCTCTTCTTCAAGATTTTCTTTCTCTTCTTCTATTTTTAGTGTTGAGCTCCTTGTAATTTAATTAAGGACTTTGTATTATGAATTTCCTTAATTAATATTTTAATTAAAAGAAACGGTTACCAAATGTAACCAATTTGTAAGTTATATAATGAGATCTCCTCGCCATTTCAAGGGGCTAGAACTCTGATTATTTTTGAAATGTGTAAAAGAGTAAAAAGCTATCAATATAAGAAGATTTTCCTTTCTACTTCTATCTGTGTCTATTCATTCCTTATTATCTATCATAAATTATTGAATCATTTATCTATTTGCACTAAGAAGCTTTGTATTCTTGTGGATGTTATCTCTGGAACTTTTTGTCTACAAAATAACATCTAATAGTTTTAATATGAATGATTCTATTCTATATTATCCTAGTTCAGCATTTATAGGGAACTATTTTGCTATCTATACTTCCTGAAGAGTGTTATTCTACCTTTCCCTTCCTTAGTTCTTCTGTTATTTTGTATTGATAATCTATCTTGGAGTTTAAAACACTTTCATGATATCAGAGTTCCTCATTGAAATTGAAAGTTGTACATTTGTGAATAGTTTTTTTCTTTCAATAAGGGAACCTCTCCCATAAAAGAGGAGGGACTTTTGACCCCTGACTATTGATTTCATTAAAGTCCTATTTTTACAATCGGCGCTTTTGGTGATAGATCTGGGATTCATTTTCAATGGATTCTAATTTTCAAGGAACATTTCTTGATCTTTTTTTTATTTGGTGAATCTAAGGTTTACCCGTGGTAGAAGGACTCTTGGAATTGAAGATTCATAGTTTTAACTCCTAGAGTAGCAAGGCTTTCCCCTTCCTTCAATAAGGAGAGAGAGAAGGAATCGCTTCCGCAAGCAAACCACTTGTTAAGGACAGAGCTTACGTGAGTGGTGTCCCTCAAGAGAAACACAACCCTAATCTTCGTGCTTTAGTTCTTGCTGGTGTTTTAGTTCCACTTCAAGTGATTTTTCCAAGGATGGTAGTTCTATTACCTTGGGGCCAATGAGTTGGGCCTCTCGCCCTTCCTCAGCCCTTGCATGAGTTACCCAAGGGTAATAGAAAGAAATTTCCCAAGTTTAGAGGGGATGGTAAGGTACATCCTGATGAACACATTGCAACCTTCATAGTTGCATGTGGAGTCCTTGGAGTTGAACACGAGGATGTCTCTGTGAGGATTTTTGTGGAGACTTTATAGGAAAATGCAGCAAATTGGTTTTATCATCTCCCCACTAGGGCCATTACCAATTGGACTACCATGAGAACTAGATTTAAGAATCATTTCAAACCTGCTGAAGATGTACATTCTTTAATAGCCTAGATTTCTCAAAAGAACCACATGAGCCCATGAGAGAATTTGTGGCCAAGTTAAATAAATTGATTAACAAGATCCCACAAGACACCCGACCTATGGATCAAATTAAAAAATGCTTCTTCCTAAACACTCAATTTATCAAGTAAGTTATGTGATGAGAAGAGTAAGTATTGCAAATTTGGATGTTGATCAGAGATTAGCCGTCAGTGTTGAAGATGGTCTGATCATGTCTGGTAAATTGAAAAGATATCCTTCCAAATCTAAAGCTTCTTCCTCCTCTTCCTCTACCCATGGAGCTAATGCAGATCAATTAGTACAAAAGCTTGCTAATGACCTCATTGCCATCAAGAAACAATTGGCTCAACATGCTCCTTATCAAGACATTCCAAGGAGGAATTTTCAGCCTAGAAACCATTTTCCTTCTTCTCAAACAAGATTGGAAATTAAAGGACCACCCATCAAGGTCCCTATTAATGCAACTTGTGAGGTTGAAGAACCTAATGAAGAAGAAGTTAATGAAGATTTTGAAGAACCTAAAGAAGAGGCTGATGAAGAACTAGAAGAACTTGATGGATCTCAAGTTAATTTCCTTACTACTGAGGGAATTGATGGAGAAGATGATTATGATGAAGTAGTGGCAGAGATGAATAGTGATTCATATGCTGTTATGACCTAGGAGCAAACCAATAAGAAAGAAAAGTGATGTAGCTTGCTAAAAATATAAGGAGTATCCCACAACTATTCCAGTGGTGGTGAGAAGAGGATCCCTTATTCCCACTGCATCTGTGAAAAAGGTCAGTTCTACTAATTCTTCTTCTCCTACTCCTTCTAAAACTTCTTTTTCTCTAGCCTCAAAACTTGATAAGCCTAAGATTCCTAGTGATGATTCCCCATCCACCTTTGGATCTTTTGATATCATCGACCATCTTAAAAAGACAAAAATTCAGATTTCAGAGGCTGAGTATTATCAAACCCATCCAAAATCCTTTGCCAAAATGGTCCACTTTGTCAATTCCCATTCCAAGACTTCATCTAACACTTCTAAAGGTATTTTTCCTACTCCATCTTCTACACCCCAACCAAATCTTGTGGCTGTAGTCACCTCACCTAATGAGAAAATAAAACCATTTTATGTGACCCTCCTTATATTAGGCCATAGACTTAGCAACTGTGTCATAGACTCAGGAGCTTCAGACAATGTAATGCCTGCCAAAGTAGCTCATGCTTTGGGTCTTACCCTCACACGCACTTATGGTTCTTGCTATTCCATGGAGAGTAGGGAGGTGCCCTTAGTTGGAAGAATTAAGGATGCACAAGTAGCTTTTGCTACCTTACCTGAGAAAAAGGTTTTAGCTACTATTCTAGTAGTTGATATCCCTCCTTCATATGGCATGCTATTGAGTAGGAACTTTTGTAAGGACATGGGAGGAGAAATTCAAATGGATTGGTCACATACCCTTATAACAAATGAATGGAAAGACAAAGAAGTTGTTTCCTAAGAATCAAATTGAGTATATTGTGTAAAATATGGATGATCCCAAAGCACAAATACTTTATGAAGATATTGGGCATGAAAACTATATGATCATGTCACAGGATGAGGTAAATATCCCAAAGAAGTACTTCATGATCCTAATAGCATTTAGAATTTGGAATTTGATGGAAGTTTCTCCTCAGCTTGGTGCTGGGGATGGTGTGGTATTGATATCCCTAGAGGGAAAGATTCATCCTTTCTCATTCAAACTATAGTTTGAAAATACAAATAACACAACAGAATATGAAGCTCTCATCCTTGGAATAAACGTGGAAAAAGAGAAAGGTGTGAAGAATCTTCTAGCTCGTGGAGATGTGGAACTAGTTGTCAAGCAAGTCAGAGAAAATTTCCGGGTAAATAATAGAAGGTTAAAGCACTATAGGAATCTTGTCTGGGATTATATCCAATTCCTTGATGCCTTCTCCATCAAAGCAGTGCCAAGGGAAAAGAACACTAGGGCTAAATCTCTATTTGTTTTAGGGTCTTTGCTGATACCTCATCCTAATTTTTCTCGGGATATGTTTACCATTGAAATGATTCATAGACCGAGTGTGTCGATAACACAAATAACTGACACATTTTTATGTCCAATCAACGTTTTCTCTCTTTCCTGGAGATTAGGGATAACTTTTATTAATTATATTTTGAAGGAAGTGACAATCTACCTCGTGAGAGTGTGTCTTCTAACGAGGAAGGTGTCAAATAGGAGACATATCAAGATGGATGCATCAAGCTAAAAGGTAACAAGATCCCTAAAGGACTGGTGAGCTTGGAGGAATTATTTTATAAACATGACAGATATATCAATTCGTGAGCTTCCACAGGACCTCAACAGTCTATTGAATATGAAAATATTAACATTGGGAACTCTATTGAACCCAAATGGTGAATATTGGAAAGTGTTGTACCCATGAGGAGAAGAAGAAGGTGGTGGATCTTTTGAAGAAGTACGTTGATGTCCTTGCTTATTCTTATGATGATCTAAAGGCTTTTCAGCTAAAAGAAATGTAACATTTCATTCCCCTCAAACCTGGGATCAAGCCTTTCAAGTAGAAGCAAAGGTAGTACAATCCAAAAAATTGTCGACACCATTTTCCAAGACATACAGAAGTTATTGAAGGCTAAGATTATCTTTCCCATTCATCATTCAACATGGATTGCTAATATTGTGCCTGTCAGGAAGAAAAATGGTGAGATTTAGATCTGTGTTGATTTCAAGAATCTGAATTAAGCTTCTTTGAAGGATAAATACCCCCTGCCCATGATGGACTAGGTGTTGCAAGTTATTATGGGTGTAGAGATGTTGTCCATACTGGATGGATTCTCAGGATATAACCAAGTGGAGGCTAATACTACGAGATCAAAAAAGACTACCTTTACCACTCCTTAGGTACTTTTTCCTACAAGAGGATGCCCTTTGGTCTCATTAATGTTTGTGCCACCTTCTAGAGAGCTGTGGATTTGGCCTTTGGGAGTCTTAAAGGAAAATGCATCATTGTGTATCTAGATGATTTAACTATATTTTCCAGATCTAGGGCAGATCACTTTCAGCATCTAGAAATGGTCCTCTTGAAATGCAGAGAGAATGGAGTCTCTCTAAATCCCAAGAAATCTATATTTTTGTGACGAGGGAAAGTTATTGGGACATGTTATCTCCAAAGATGGAATCAAGATTGATCCTGGATGAGTACAAGCTATTTAGTAGATTCCTCTTCCCACAAGTAAAAAGGGAGTGCATTCCTTCTTTGGTAAGATCAACTTCCTGAGGAGATTCATCCTGATTTTGCATAACTGACTTTGAAAATTTCTCAAAAAATGAAGGGAAAGCAGGCTTTTGGTTGGTCCTCTGAAGGAAAAGAAGCATTTGAAGGCATTAAGAAATCCATTGCTAAGACTCCTATCTTAGCATGTCTAGATTTTAGCAAATATTTTATTACCTATTGCTATGCCACAAAGAGTACCTTGGTTGTTGTGTTAACTCAAAAGATTCTAAAGAGCATGAGCTCCCCATTGCATTCATGAGTTATAGTTTGAAAAATCATGAGTTGAATTATACTATGATGGAGAAACATGCTTTTATAAAGGTTAAAGTTGTTAAGTAGTTTCAATTTTATATTCTTAACTCTCACTTTGTTGTGCTTGTTCCTGATATGACTATCAAGTCTATTATTACACAACAAGAGTTTGGAACCAAAAGAGGAAATTGGGTAGAAAAGGTTTAGGAGTATGATCTTGACATCAGACCAAAAAAACTAGTTCGGGGTAAAGGCCTGTGTGAACTCATTGCCGAGGGAGCTAGTCATGAAACACCTCAGGATGAAGTTGATATCCCTATTGTTCTAGTTCCTCATCTCAACAGATGAATGGTATGCTAATATTGCTCACTTTCTCACCTATGGTGAATTTTCATCTCACTTGACTTCCAAAGAGAAGAGATCTATCAAGCTAAGGTCAACACAGTACATGTTATGGGAAAATTCTTTGTTCAAATGGGGAGTGGATGGAAGATTCTTGAAGTGTGTTGACAAAGTGCAACAGAAGAAGTTGTTCTCAGCCTTCCATGACCAAGCCTGTGGGGGTCATTTCTCATCTACCATTACTACTCACAAAATTCTTTGTGCAGGGTACTATTGGCCTACTTTGTTTAAGGATGCATCAAGTGGGTCAATAAATGTGAAGCTTGTCAAACCTTTGTGGGAAGACCAAAGTTGGCTGCTTTGCCACTCAAGCCAATTGTGATTGAAGAACCCTTTCAACAGTGGGGTTTGGATTTCATTGGAACACTCAACCCATATTTGAGTGTAGGACACACTCATGTGTTGAATACCATATATTATTTCACTAAGTGGGTAGAATCCATCTCGGTTAAAAGTACTACTTCGGGCGTAGTATGTAATTTCATCAAAGAGAACATCTTGATAAGGTTTGGAGTACCAAACAAGATCATGATTGATAATGCTTCAAATTTTTCTTCTGCTGAGATGATGGATTTCTACTATGGATATGGGATTTCTCTTGCTCATTCTTCAGATTACTATCCTCAAGGGAATGGTCAAGCAGAATCAACAAACAAAAATTTGGTGGCCATTGTAAGAAAACTTGTTAATGAATCTCAGAGAAACTGGCACAAGAAGCTCTATGATGCTCTCTGGGAAGATAGAATTACACCCAAAAGAGTAATTGGGATGTCCCCTTTTCAAGTAGTGTATGGTGTGGAAGCCCAACTACCAGTGATAGTTGAACTACCAGCTTTACATTTGATGAAAGCTATTGAGGACACCAGTTTCAGTGATTCTTTGGATAAGAGGATCATGTATCTCCATAAGCTAGATGAAGACAGGCTATAGGTTTTTGACAAAATATCTACCCATTAGTAGAAGGTGAAATCTTTATTTGATAAGAAAACCAGATCCAAAGAGTTCAAGGTTGGAGATATTTTTTTGCTATGGGACAAAAGGCATGAACCTCTTGGGAGTTATGGTAAGTTTGAGTCTCTTTCACTTGGTCCTTTTAGAATCGAGCACTTTTCTCGCGAAAATTATTTCTATCTTGATTACATGGATGGATCTTCTCTCCCACTTCCTTATAGTGGGCAAGTACACTAAATTGTTCAAATCCTAGGTGAATAGGAAGTCCTATGTATATTGTGTACAGTGTGTGTTTTTATCCCTTGTCTTTTCTTTGTTGTTTTCCTTTCCTTGTTTTTGGTGTGTTGCCTTCTATTTTTTTTCCTTTGACTCTTTGGCCGAATGGATAAGGCACTAATCTTCTCCATAGAGTTTCTATTGAGTTCTTAGCTTGCCTTGTTCCTATGATCTAGTCAAGTCATCCCTAGAAAGAGCCAGCTGTTGTCCCCTCAAAATTCCCCTCTTGTGAAATTTGAAAAAAATTAAAAATTTGAGTTAGTACCCTTTAGTATGTTTCAGTGAAGAAGAAATTTGAAAAGATAGTGAAAATGCCCTTTCTTGGGGTCATTTTAAGTAACTTGCATGGTCTGTCAAACCTTTTTTTCCCTCATATCCCAAAGTTCCTCCAGGCTTCATGTTTCTTGATTTCTCACATCGTACACATCGTTTGGATTGGATTTTCTTGTCACATATGTCCCAAGTTCCGATAGACCTTTTGTTCGCCGATCGGCCGATTCACCTGCAAATTCTTGTCTTTCAGCTTCTTCACACTTTTTCAACCCATCTGTCCCAAATTTCCTTCGGGATTCATGTTCCCGATTTCCCACATCGGCTGAATCAAGTCTTCGTGTCCCTAGACTACCCGTTCTCGTTGGCCCACTTTTCCTGCATTGGCCGAGATCACGTCTTCACATCCCATATGTCCTAATGTCCCATGTACCGTCTGGGCCAAATTTTTCCACTTTTCCCGCATCTCATCTTTTTGAGTCGGTGCAAGGTGTATTTAATGCCCATTTATGATCTTCTCTCTCCTAAATGGTTATTTAAAGGGACTACCATCTATGCATTTGTCACATTGCTTGCTATTTCACTCGGAATGTTTCGGCTTCTGGGAATAGAGTTACTTCTATCCTTTCATTCCTTTTAGAAACAGATAAGGTTAGGGCTAGGAGGAATACCTGTTGAATGTCGAGATGGTGTGCGCGTACCGTAGAGAAAGATCAGGTTGACTGCGAAGAACTCCTTTTTGTCTTGGAAGGACTACCTGCAAATAAGAACACAAGACCACAAGATTTTGATTAGACGATAAATGAGGGAACTGCCTTGGGCCCAGGAAATATAAAACTTCCTTTCGAAGGTGGTCAGTTCCCCTGCTAATATGAATTAACACCAAAAACTGTAAAATATCAATTAAATTGCTTCGTTGAGACGGGTAGGGGAAAGGCTGATTTCTGGTTTTGAGTCACAATAACCGATACCGGTTGCTGATAACCGATATCGGTATGGTCTAGGATCTGTAGGTTGGTTGTTTTATGGGGTGGTTGTGTCGTAGGGTAACGGTGTTGTTGGTAAGGCTGGTATATGAGTGATATTAGGTAATGAGATGGTGAGAGGTAAATGAATGATAGTTAGATGCAATGACACGTTGGGTAGTGGATCTAGGAATGGATTTATGGGGACTGTGATTCAAAAAGTCTAAGAAATGTTATTAAAGAGGACATGCAAGATGTAACTTACTGGTTATAGACGAAGATGCAGGTCCAGGAACTCTGATGACAAAGGCAGAACTTAGGTAAGATGGCTTGACACACAGAAGATGAGAGATCTCCCTCCCGATGATCAGCTGAGTATCACAGGTTTCTGGCTATTCCGTTGCAGTTTTGGGCTTGATCTCCTTTTGTTGCAACTCTTCTAGTTTCTTCACTCATCTCTGCTTGGTCAAGTGAAGATCTGGATTCTCTTGATCGCTCCTAATGATCTCCCTTGCTCCCAAAAATCCTTCGTCTCGTTGTTTTTGGTTTGGGGAGCCCATTTACAGGGAGCCGATGGCGGTTACGTAACCGACGGCGGTCGAGTAGGAACCGGTATCGGTTAGGAAAAAGCAGGCTATTTTTAGTAAAATCACCCACTTTCCCTACTTTTCTCCCGAGAGATTAGTTGCGGGCTTGGTCAAGTGACTAGAAGGTCGGTTTTGGGTGCGAGAAAGGGGTCATTAGTCATGGGTGTAGGTGTGGACCAAGTTATAGGTCTTAATTAGGTTAGTTTAGGGTTAGGACTAGGTCATGATGAGGTGGCAAAATGAGGTGGCAGGTAAGGTGATGTGGATTTATCAATTACAAGGTAAGTAATAAATAATTGTGTAAGGTTTAGGTGATGAGGTTAGGTTGCGAACTAAGATACGGGGCACGGGGGTCGTAAGACACAAATTTGGTGTCTACATTAGCCCCTTGTTGTCGTGTAGCTTGTCTTGTAAAGCTGCACTGACAATAATAAGAAGTGGTTACTCCTGTTAAGGGTATAGGTAATCCCCCTCAAATCTATCACAGATTGAGGTAGCGTGAAATCAGGGATAGGGTTGATAAAGGGTAAATGGTGTTGAGATGATGGTAAGATGGTGGGGTAGGTCCAAGGAAGTAGACGCACATTGAAATGCAAAGAGTGCGACCGTGGTACATGATTTGAAGAGCAAACAAGCAATTCATAGGCAAAGGTCGATAGTTTATCCAAACAAGGGTGATATAATCCTGGTATCCAAGGCATAGGAAGTAGCTCCAGGGTATATAACGGGTAAGGTACAGGAACGTTTAGGCATGTTCGGCAGTACCAAATGGTTGGTTTGGTTGAGATAAACGTCACGGTCTAGGTCTAGGCAAAGTTGGTCGACAGATCAAGTCAAGGACCCTAATCATGCTAAAACACGAACAGGTGAGCTCGATTGAACAAAAAACTATATGATGGGTGGATAAAAGTGTATGTTGTTGATGTTGGGTAAGGTATTGAAGTGGTACGGCCGTGGTTCGGGCCAAGTTGTTGGGTTGCGGCCTTGGGTCGGGCCGGATGGGAAGGGTGAGGCCTTGGGTCGGGCCAAATGGGTAGGGTGAGGCCTTGGGTCGGGCCAAATGGGTAGGGTGAGGCCTTGGGTCGGGCCGGATGGGTAGGGTGAGGGCCTTGGGTCGGGCCAAATGGGTAGGGTGAGGCCTTGGGTCGGGCCAAATGGTTGGTTGCGGCCTTGGGTCGGGCCGGTGAAGTCAAAAACGGCTAAAGAGCAATGGAGCGTATAGGCGATGTGGTAAATAGGCAATGTGGTGGGAAAGGGAAAGTAGTGAATAAGGGCAAAAAGTTGGGTAAACAAGGACAAAACCGATATCGGTTATCTATGACCGGTACCGGTTAGATAACCGACGCCGGTTCCTTAGGGCACGATTTGACCGGTATCGGTTCTATGTTAAAAACCTATAAAAAGAAAAATACGGCCGGTCATTGTCACTTTGTCAATTTGGAAACCAAATTAAGTTGTCTGAGGTGGAATATTGATATTGGTGTATTTGTTGGCTGAGGTGGCACTAGTTGAGTGGAGAAGTGAGGTGATTGGCGGGCCCGAGTGAGGAGGAGGCAGTAGTTGATTGGTTGAGGACCCAGAAGAGGACATTTGGAGCCATGGCACAGCCAGGAGGAGCAGGAGGAGCTGGACCAGCTGGACCACCACCACCCATCCCACCACGATGACGTGTCGTCGTACCGGTAGGTTCGAAACCCCATATTGTGTTCATTTGATTGCATTATGCTAAATTTGGGGTTTTGGGTAGGAATGTATTTTTGATAAAATAATTAATAAATGGAAGTGATTTGAAAAAGGGAGAGGGTAGATAGGTTAAGTAGGCCAAGGCGGCAGGGTGGGTAGGTTTTTAGGGTATTTGGGTGGGTATGTGGGTAGAAAAATGTAAAAAAGTAGGTTGGGGGCCGCGCGGGGCTCGGCTCCGGGTAATTACAGCTGACCGATGTCGGTCTCTAAGCGACCGGCATCGGTCGCAAATTGTTAGGGTAGGGTGCTTTGTGTTTGACCGGCGTCGGTCGTATATCGGCCGGCGTCGGTTTTGTTTTTTGTTTTTTGTTTTGTTTTTGTGGTTTGGTTGTTGATCGCAAGTGTTGTTGAGGTCCTCCTTACTGTTAAAATGGGTAAATTTAGTGCAACTCCCATTGAGGAGGATATGAATGAAGGGGGACGAGAAGGGTGAATAGGCTCTCGACAAACTTGCTTGTATGTCAAGGTGCTACGACTTCCTAAAACAAAGCCTCCAGTGTTTTGCATTTTGTCCATCATTTGTTTAATTAAATCAGTAGTTGGATGAGATGATGGTGTGGTTGTGGTAAACGGAGTCAAATTGGGCCAAGGGCCACCGCTTTGATTCTTGGTGGGGTTAAGTGTTGATAAGGTATGGAGGATGAATATGTTGAGGTGATGAATAGGGATGTCCCATATAGGATGTTGAGGTCACTAGATACGTGTATGGGAATGAAAAGGTAGGCGGAGCTTGAGAAGGAAAGCTCGTGTGGATAGGTGGCGAGAGAACAAGTCATAAACGGCGGTGCTCGAAGAGAGATGAGGTAGGGGCAGTCGGTGGTAGTGATATGTGGGGTCCAAGATTAACCAAAGGAAAACTAATCGGTGTCGTATGAACCTCTGAAGCCATCGGATTGGGAGACGGGGCTAAAGATGCGGGAAGCAAGGCGGTATCATCAGGCAGAGTGGGAGCTAAATGAGCAGCTATACTAATAGGCATACCAACAAGGAGCTGACCATCGGGCGTACGGTCAGGGGTATGAGACAAATAGTATTGTACAGCACTAGGATTAGCATCCAGAAACTTGGCAAATTCTTTATCTCCCACAGGAATTTTAGGAACCTCGCTGGTATCCGTAGGATTCCCCACAGAATGTGAAGGGGGTGATTCAGGAAAGAAACAGAGCAAGCATGTGAAACCATGGCGGCGGCTTGCTTTTGAGTGATAACAACCATGGACAGAGTTCACAGTAGGGTTTCAATCATCAGAATAGAAACAAACTCGGTGTAAAATTGGTAGGTTGCTGGTTTGTCAGGAATTGGAAAAGACAGTAACCGATATCGGTCTAGTAACCGATGTCGGTTATACTATAGCCGACGTCGGTCAGGTAACCGATGTCGGTGTAAGAAGTCTGGGCTAACAAGATATAAAAGGCTGCTAATTTGATTTTTAACAACGTTTAGTATACTTGTCCAATTATTGATCACAGAAGACAGAGTATGAGAAAGAAAACAGAACTAAAAACAAGCAAGATGCACACGTAAATCCAGAGACTAACCCTAGGGTTAATTTTAATTATTGTGGGCTTATGCCTTTAGATGCGGAATGATGTCAATCCTAAATAAAGGACTTAGGGGAAATTTCAAGTTGTTTTGGCTCATAAGGTTACCTCAATCGGGCGGAGGAATACCGCGGAAAAAAGGGGGATGTTTGAGCTGTTGTGTTAATTGTGAAGTGATTCGGTATGTGTTGTGCAGTGAAAGTAAGATTAATTTCTTGTCAATACCATGGATATCACCCCCATGTGTACGACCTGTTACTTAATCTATGTTCACTAGAACTGAAAACAGCAAGCAGGAATGCAATGCACGTGTTTTAAACCCAAATCGAAAATGATATTCGATGAAGCAAAAGAAATGACTTTCACTAATGCAAGATGAGGAAGAAAGACAAATTCTTTTACCAAAATAATAAAAAGCCTTGTTAATATCTTTAGAAGAATAAAACAGCAAGTATGCTCCCTATATGAAAGCAAGCAAGAAAGAAAGAAACCCAAAATGGGTCCCACCAGAGTGCAAAATGTTTCGCTCGGAATGTTTCTGCTTCGAATAGAGTTACTTCTATCCTTTCATTCCTTTTAGAAACAGATAAGGTTAGGGCTAGGAGGAATACCTGTTGAATGTCGAGATGGTGTGCGCATACCGTAGAGAAAGATCAGGTTGACTGCCGAAGAACTCCTTTTTGTCTTGGAAGGACTACCTGCAAATAAGAACACAAGACCACAAGATTTTGATTAGACGATAAATGAGGGAACTGCCTTGGGCCCAGGAAATATAAAACTTCCTTTCGAAGGTGGTCAGTTCCCCTGCTAATATGAATTAACACCAAAACTGTAAAATATCAATTAAATTGCTTCGTTGAGATGGGTAGGGGAAAGGCTGATTTCTAGTTTTGAGTCACAATAACCGATACCGGTTGCTGATAACCGATATCGGTATGGTCTAGGACCTGTAGGTTGGTTGTTTTATGGGGTGGTTGTGTCGTAGGGTAACGGTGTTGTTGGTAAGGCTGGTATATGAGTGATATTAGGTAATGAGATGGTGAGAGGTAAATGAATGATAGTTAGATGCAATGACACGTTGGGTAGTGGATCTAGGAATGGATTTATGGGGACTGTGATTCAAAAAGTCTAAGAAATGTTATTAAAGAGGACATGCAAGATGTAACTTACTGGTTATAGACGAAGATGCAGGTCCAGGAACTCTGATGACAAAGGCAGAACTTAGGTAAGATGGCTTGACACACAGAAGATGAGAGATCTCCCTCCCGATGATCAGCTGAGTATCACAGGTTTCTGGCTATTCCGTTGCAATTTTGGGCTTGATCTCCTTTTGTTGCAACTCTTCTGGTTTCTTCACTCGTCTCTGCTTGGTCAAGTGAAGATCTGGATTCTCTTGATCGCTCCTAATGATCTCCCTTGCTCCCAAAAATCCTTCGTCTGTTGTTTTTGGTTTGGGGAGCCCATTTACAGGGAGCCGATGGCGGTTACGTAACCGACGGCGGTCGAGTAGGAACCGGTATCGGTTAGGAAAAAGTAGGCTATTTTTAGTAAAATCACCCACTTTCCCTGCTTTTCTCCCAAGAGATTAGTTGCGGGCTTGGTCAAGTGACTAGAAGGTCGGTTTTGGGTGCGAGAAAGGGGTCATTAGTCATGGGTGTAGGTGTGGACCAAGTTATAGGTCTTAATTAGGTTAGTTTAGGGTTAGGACTAGGTCATGATGAGGTGGCAAAATGAGGTGGCAGGTAAGGTGATGTGGATTTATCAATTACAAGGTAATTAATAAATAATTGTGTAAGGTTTAGGTGATGAGGTTAGGTTGCGAATCGAGATACGGGCACGGGGCGTCGTAAGACACAAATTTGGTGTCTACACTTGCTTTCTTTTATCACCCGCATCCTAGATTTTGAGTCATTTTTTCATCTCCTGTATCCATTTGAATTTTTGTCATGATTTTTTTCTTGGAAGGTCATCCCTCTGTGCATTGGAAAAATGAAGATCAATTTTCAAGGGCAGAAGTATTTGTCACCTCTAGAAGCCTCTGTACCAAATATTGGGGATAGTGAAGTTTGGCACTTAGATTTTGGTGATTTTTGGGGTAGACTAACATGCACCAACCCTTCTCCCATGGCCCAAATGATCAGTGACAAGTGGAATCACATATCCAATTGATTTTCTCATCTCTCGTGCAATGTATAGACACCATGCTTGCTTGCGGAGCTCATTTCAACCCAGATACCAGGGAGCTTGTTAATGTGCATGGGGAATTAATTACCAAACTAGATGTTGCCACCATTGCTACTTCCCTACACATTCTTAAGATTGAAGATTCCATCGTTCTCACTCTTGCTAAAGCTCGATCCTATTTGACCAAGACAGTGAAAAATACAAGGCATGAGTAGTGACGAGTCATGGTTAAAGAACCCTAAGAAGGGAGTGTCCTAACTCTCCAAAGCATTATTCAGGGTTTATTTCAATGAGTATCTATCAGATTTCATCATCTTTCTCACTCGTATCATGGGAATGCCCTCCACCAATGAATTTCATTTTTGGATGTGCCCCTTTATAAACATCATCTGCGAGGGAAAGCAGAACATAAACTGGGCTGAAATTATCTGTATGAACCTGACTGAGAAATTGTCAAATGTTCAACAAACTAAGAAGTTCTATATGACTTCTTATCTCATGTATACCCTAGCTACATCCCGGGAGTGGTTCGGTTTCACCTACATGGAGGGAAAGAAGGATGAGCCTATCTACACATACTGCCCTTAGTTTACCCTCGAGGCCAACAATCACAATTTTAGAAGGGTCAATGATGCTTTCACCATGTATATTGTAAGACTCTTGGAGGGTGACACTGCTAGGAGATTTTTTGATGAAGCTATGACTCTGATAGCCAAGTATGGGCTTTCTTCATCCAATTCAGAAGGTTCTCATACATCAGGTTGGCTTGCTTTGAAAGTACACCCCTCAAGCTCCCCATGTTTTGCAATGATAAAATGGCTCTGGTTGAAGTGTGTAGGTAGCTTGATAAACTACACAAAACCTATAGAGACAAGAAGATCATTGGTCTTCATTTCCCTATCTCCTTGGGAAATTATACATGCAAAACGGCTCTAGATGCCCAAAACATAGAAAGGGATATTGCTCCTCTCACTGTCCATTTCTTCAGACCCAAGACTTGTTTTGATCTAAAGAAGTTTATTGATCAAAACCTTAGAATAATTTATCATCATAAACTAGACACTAAGGATTACTGGGCTGATTGTGCTAATGATTTTGAAGCCAGAAGGAGGCATTATGGCAGACTCTCTCTGTAACAACAATTATAGATCTCAATCTCTACTAAGTTTCTGAAGGGCTTAAAGATGATGATGAGGGCTTGCAATCCTTTGAGTATGAAATATCCATCAAGAACACACCTCTAGAAACCCTTGATTGGTATGTAAAGGAGAAAGATGATTTGAGTGAGATAATTGCCCCCATCCTCATCAGAACTAAATTTTGGTTTGACAGGAAAGTTTGTGAATTCGGGAGGAGCCGGGGAAGAACTTCTTCAAGAGAAACTTCTAGACACAGGAAGGAACTACATACACCTAGTACTAAGGTACTTGAGAAAACCCCTCCCTCTTCCTCCATAAAAGATCCTCAATTGTCTACTCCTTCTTCTTCCACTCAAGTGTATCAAAAGATGATTAAAGTGGTTAAGCAAGAACCAACCGAGAAAGAAACTCTTCAGAAGCGATCGAGAATTTCCTTCGGGGCCGAAGAACATTATTTTTCTTAGTGAAAGTGATGGTGATGAAATTCCATATTCTGCTGAAGCTCCTGAAATCACTGTTGAAGAAGAAAGGGAGGCTCCTAGTACTGAACCTCCTAGTATAATAAAATCCTCTGGAAAGGAAGTTCCCGAGGTTCCAAGTACTTCTCTACTGGAGGAAACAGTGGTTAATACTTTGAGTTCCATGAGCTCACTTGCTCATGGGCCTCTTGTCCCTTCCTCCTCTTCTTCTAACTTTTCTTGGGTGTAACCCTTGGTTGACAACAAGAAGAGGAAGGATTCTTCTCATTTAACAGGGCCTGATTTTGATGTTTTAATAGTTCTTCTTAATACTACCCCTCCTCCTCCAAAGAAGAAGAGTAAATATTACTTAAATAATGGTAATTGATGCATAGGGCCGTGGTTCCTGGAGGTTGCAAAGCCCAAGGTTGATAAAGCAGAGAAGGATCTTTTGGTCTCTGATTTGGAGCTTTCCAGGATCCCAATGGGAGAATCCACTCCTGAGAGTGAAGTTCATAACCTTTAGGAAATAGTAACTAAGGTTATTGAATGGGTTGAGAAAGGCAAACAGACCATAGAGTAGTTGGAAGAACAAAATCAAGTTCTTTCCAACTTTATTAGATCATTGTTAGCCAAGGATAAATTTTTGGATCCAGCCCCACTGGCTACTCTCCCACCCCCATGATTCTCAACCAGGATGAAGTTTAGAGCATCAAATACATATACAAGTATTCAACTTATGGGAAGGTTGTGGAAGCTATGGTGGATGATATGACTATAGTAGGTTTGAAATTCATTATGGAAGCCTTCAAAACCAATGAAAAAGTGATTAATTTGTAGTAGAAACTCTCTTCCTCAATCAAAGCTATGGATAAAGAGTTGAAGGTCTGGAGTAGTTGTATTACAGATCTTTTCCTAATGGGCCAAGCTGATGAGAAGATCCTATTGGTCAACAATGTATTTGATGATGCCAAGAATAACTTGTCAAAGACATGGATTTTTAGTGTTGAGTGGAAGATAAAGGTTCTGGAAGAAGCACTGGGAGAATTGAGGAATGTGTGGCAAAAAGGAGAATCTTTTAAAACTTGTGTCTCATCAACCTTCAAATATATTCACTATCATCTTCAAGATGAAACTACAGGTGTTCCCTTCTCTCTTTAGGAAATCAAGGCTCAGTTCAAAACTTTTGTCAAGGATGATTTGTTTAAAGAAGATTCATTTACTAAAGAGAATATGGAAGACATTTTTTCCCTCCATTCAACTATTTCAAGCTAATAAAGAATATCTGGAACATACTGAGTTTGATAAAGATATGGAGAAATGTCTAGGAACATGGACTCATGCTACTACCAACACCATAATTCCAAGAGGCATGGAAATAGCAGAAGCATTGAAAAGATTCAAGCATCGGATTCTCAAATCAGTGGGCCCTCCTCAGCTATAATCGGATGTCTCTTCTTCAAGATTTTCTTTCTCTTCTTCTATTTTTAGTGCTGATCTCCTTGTAATTTAATTAAGGACGTTGTATTGTGCATTTCCTTAATTAATCTTTTAGTTAGAAGAAACGGTTACCAAATGTAACCAATTTGTAAGTTATATAATGATCTCTCTCGCCATTTCAAGGGGTTGGAACTCTGATTATTTTTGAAAAGTGTAAAAGAGTCAAAAGCTATCAATACAAGAAGATTTTCCTTTCTACTTCTATCTGTGTCTATTCATTCCTTCTTATCTGTCATAAATTATTGAATCATTTATCTATTTGCACTAAGAAGCTTTGTATTCTTGTGGATGTTATCTCTGGAACTTTGTGTCTGCAAAATAACATCTAATAGTTTTAATACGAATGATTCTATTCTATATTATCCTAGTTCAACATTTATAGGGAACTATTTTGCTATCTATACTTCCTAAAGAGTGTTATTCTACCTTTCCCCTTCCTTAGTTCTTCTGTTCTTTTGTATTGATAATCTATCTTGGAGTTTAAAACACTTTCATGATATCAGAGTTCCTCATTGAAATTGAAAGTTGTACATTTGTGAATAGTTTTTTTCTTTCAATAAGGGCACCTCTCCCATCAAAGAGGAGGGAATTTCATCCCCTAACTGTTGCTTTCATTAAAGTCCTATTTTGACAACCAACAATACCGACATCCATTCAAGCCCATTCATGGAGCCATGATTATTTGAGCCACTTAATACTTCTAATTATAATGTTTAGAAACCAAATATGCAACAATTATTACAATCAAAGGGCTTATGGTGCAAGCTGCTGGATAATGGTCCAACCTTCACTTCTAAAAAGTTCGCTACTTGATCGAGTGTAAGTAGAATGGGGCTCTTGGTTTGATTGAGTTTAACATTTCTGATAGCTTGATGTTCCAACTTTATAGAATTAGCACACCCAAGGGAACATGGGAAAAGTCTTCCAAAATCATTGGTAAGGTGAATGAATTGATATTTTTGTAACTAGATGTAGAATTATCTTCCCTTTTTCGATCGATTTCATCACTATACAAGAATTATTTTCCAATTTTAAGTCTTTTTCTCAAACTTATGTTTCTAATTTTCATGTATTTGGAAGTAAGGCATGGGCATTTGTTCCTGATGAAAAATGCAAGTCTATGGAGAAGAAAATCCAATCACTTATTTTTGTTGGCTATTGTGAGACTATTAAGGCTTATCACCTTCATGACCCTATCACTAATGATGTTTTATTTCAGAGGATGTTCATTTTGATGAGATTGATTCTTCTATGGAGACTTCATCTCCTGGAACTCCATCCTTTGTTGCTCATACTTCTCCTTCTTTTGATATGCTTTTAGATGTTGATGATGAGGACCTAGTCAATGCACATGTACAACCTCCTCCTCCACCACCAAATGCTTCTCACATTATGCCCAAATGGCCCAATCCACTTTGGATTCAGTTGGTCCTATGGTTGGTGATCCTTCATTACCTTGTTAGAAAAACACAAAATTTTTTGGTATGGATCTTCTTAGTCATGTTATTTCAGATGATCTAGTTCACTTTTCTAAGGCTATTACCAAACCAAAGTGGGAGACTGCTATGCATGAGGATTATTCTTCACTTTTGAAGAATCACACTTGGGACTTAGTACCTCTTCCTAAAGGAAAACTTGTGTGATGTAAATGGGTCTATAAGACCAAGTATGCAGCAGATGGTTCTATTGATAGGTACAAGGCTCACTTAGTTGTAAAGGGTTTTTCATAAGTTGAGGGGATTGATTACTTTGAGAAATTTTACCCTTTAGCTAAGATGGATTTTGTTTGAGTTGTACTCTCCCTTGTTATAGCTAATCATTGGCCCATATACTAGATGGATGTAAAGAGTTCATTTTTGCATGGTGATCTTCATGAGGAGATATATATGGAGCAACCTCCAAGTTTTGTGTAGGACCCTTCACTAGTATGCGGACTCTCATGTCATTCTCTATATGGCCTCAAATAAGGCCCATGTGCTTGGTATAATAAGATGGATACTTTTTTTTCTCTTTTCTATATTTCTTCAATGTCATTCATACACTAATGTCTACATTCACTAGAATGGGGATACTCTTATGATAATTTTCCTTTATGTTGATAATTTAATTCGCACCTGAAATTTATATTCCCTTGTTTGTGGCATTAAACATAGATTGATGAAGCATTTTGATATGACCAACATGGGACTTCTACATTATTTTCTTGGTTTTCAAGTTCATCAAATTTCTGAGAGGATTTCTATTGGCCAAAAAAATGGTTCTCATTATTTACTTCATCAATTTCATATGAAAGATTATAAACCTACTCCTACTCACTTTTAGTTAGGTGTTTTTAATATGTTGTTTGTAATACTCTAGTTGATCCCACCTTATATTGGTAACTTGTAGGAAGTATTATCTACTTGAAACACACTCTCCTTGACATCACATTCATTGTTAATATTTTCTATTACTTTGTACATGAGCCTCATGAGATTCATTGGAAAGTAGCTAATCATATTTTACACTATCTTTAGGGAACTTTATACTTTGGCATATAGTATACACCACAGGGTTCTTCATAGAACATTGGATATACCGACTCGAGAATATGTAGGTGATGTTGACACTCATAGATCTACTTCTGATTTTTTTATCATCTTAGTTCTGGTCCAGTTTCTTAGGGATGTAAGAAGCGGGTTTTTATTGTTCTATCTTTGGTTGACGTTGAATATCAAGGTGTGGCTTGAGAAAGTCGAAGACTATTTAGCTTCAACAACTTCTTGATGAGTTTGGTCTTCCACAGTCTATTCCTACTACTCTTTTGTGTGATAACCAGAGTGTCATTACTATTTATCACAATTTAGTCGAGCATTAGTGTATAAAACATATTGAGATACACATGCACTTCATTCGACAATTGATACAGGATGGAGTCCTTTCACTTGAGTTTGTGCCTACTGTTGACCAGGTTGCCGACATCTTCACTAAACCTTTAACAACTCCTCATTATCTTCATTTGTGAGACTTGCTTGGGGTGAAGGAATTTTTCCTTGGGGGATTCACCATGAAGTCCTTCCTTCTTTTTTATGTACATGGGTACCTAATATGGCCTAGTAATCGGGACCCATCTTTGTGTTCCAACCTTCCTAATTCTTTGCTTAAGGGAGGGTGTTAGGATAAATATTAAGCTCTAATTAGTATTTAATACAAATTTTATTTTGTGTTTTGTGTCATAACTCATGATGAGTTGTAGTTTCTTCCACTTTCTAGAATTATCTCTAGAAATTTCTTCTCTAGGTTTCTCTAGAAATATCTCATTATCCAAAATAAGCCCCATGATTATTTTTGGCTAACTCCTCCTTCTCCTTTTCTGGCACTTAAATGAAGTTTTGGCATGCTTCATGTACTCAAAAGATTCTAGAAATGATCCCATTAGATAGGATTTTTCCTCACCTTTCTAGAAAGGTAAAATTTTCCTCGTAACTCCTTCTATTTCTCAAGTTATGGCTCGTCGGATTTTTGAGGGAAATTTTCCCAGGAAGGCCTGCAACCAATAGGAATGCGCCATGTGTTAGGGTGGAATGGCGGGTTAGCGGGGTAGGTTGGAAAAATAACTAGAGTGGGTGGGGTGCAAAGGAATTTTTTTCCCATGGGCCTGCAGAGGAGAAGAAATGGCTTGAGGCTTGCGCCGAATGAGGTAGTGCCATGTGGTGGTGGAGGTCGGGCCGGCGGGGGTAAGTTGAATTTTTTTCCAAAAATGGTGCAAAGGAAAATATTTTCCCGAAATCCTGAGGAGAAGGAAAATAAATTTACAAGGTCTATGAACTAATAGTAGGCCACCACATATCCAAATTGCGGTGGAGGTCGGGATAGCAGAGGTAAGTTGGAAAATTTTCTAAAGGGCTCGACGAGGGGGAAAAGGAAAGTTTTGCTCAAAGTCCCACAGAGACCAATAGGAGGCCGCCACGTGTCCGGTCGTGGTGGGGGTCGGGGGCATGGAGAGAATTGGAAATTTTTTCCAAAGTGGTCAGTAACGTCAAAAGAAAAATTCAAGGTGCATGCCTACGACCAATCAGAGGGTGACATGTGTCACCAGGACAACGGAGCGCGGGGAAAAGTTGGGAAATTTTCCCAATGGAAAATCAAAGGGGTGAAAGGCAGGTTTGGGCCCGTGATCCCATCAACCAATGAGGAGGTGCCACATGGCAGCGGAGTGGTGGGGTGTAGGGATTTTGGGGAAATTTTCCCAAATTCAAAAAAGGGAAAATTTTAAAGTTTCGCCCGCCAATCCATTTTTGCCCTATTTTTGCCCTAAATCTTTAGAGGGGCATAAATTTTGATCTAGAGCTCGATTTTTACATTCTTGATGTCATTGGAAAGCTGGTGAAATTATCTACATGATGGAGGGTTCAATTTTGGATTTTGATGGAGATTTGTTGGAGAAAAATGGAAAAACTTCTTTGGCATGTAAAAAACACAGAAAATGATTCCAACCACCAAATTTATGAAGTATGGGCCTCTGTTTTTCTCTGTAAAGCAATGTACTATGGCGTATGGGATTTTTTATGGAAACCCATAACTTTACAAGCCATTTTGATCAATCTTGTTGGTGGTTGAAGTTAAAAATCAATTTGCCCATGTTTTTTTCTTTCTTTCGTTTTTGGCTCGATAGTTAAAAGCCATATTTGGCTCATTTGTAAGAGGTGGTTGTTCATATTTTCTACTCTTGCCTCCCTTTTTTCTTCCCCAAGGTTGAAAATGGAGTTAGAACCAACTCCCATGCTCTGTATTGGTGTTTTTTTCCTTTTACCATTAAAATGATGTTACATGTAAACTTTTGGAGCAACCAAAATGTGCTTTGTGATGCATCTGTCCATGCTTGCTTGTTTTTTGCTTGTTTTCTTCTTTCCTCTCTTCACCGCAGGTTTGGAGTTGTGTTCATGGAGTTTTGGAACATTTTATGTGTGAAATACATTCTTGGGCCTGTGATGCACTTGTCCATCCTTCCCATTGCTCACCTCTTCTTGTTCCATGGCAGTTTTGATAGATGTTCAGCATTTTCCTTCTCTGGTACATCACCATTTTAGTTTAGGGTTTGTTTTTCCCTCTTTTCTCTCTCTCTTTGTCTCCTTGACATAGTTAGATTAGGATTAGATTAGCTTGCATGTACTATAATAACTTGTGGCATGTAGTTTAGGAAGAGGAACCAACCTTCTCTGGAGAGCTTTCCCCATTTGCAAAGGTCCCACACTTTGGAAAAACTCAATGTTGTGCATTCTCACCAAATGACATTTCCTTAGAAAAGAAAGATCTCAAGGTCATTTTGGGGTGCTGTGAATTTGCACTAATAGTTTTGGCATGCCAGGTGGGACCTTGGAGGTCTTCCACTTTATTTTTGATAGGTTGGTGTGTTGTTGTTAAGGATTATACCTGTGAGGCATATTCAAAAGCATGTCAGCGACTCCATCCGGTAAATAACTCATTCTCTGAGTTACAAACCTATTTTCCATCCATTTTCATTCATTTCTTATTTCCATCTCTTTCATTCTTTTCCATTCCATGAAGTTGTGCAATCATGACTTCATTTCCATCATGGAATTCACATTTACAACAACAACAATATATTTCACCTCCAACATGTTTTACAACTCCTTCAAATCAGCATTTTGATCAAATTCAAGATCAGCATGCTTACCCATATGAGAAATACCAAAATCAGTTTGGTTGTGAAGCATATCATGAGCAAGAGTATGTATACAATAAAGACAATCAGATGAAAGATGCTGGTCTATTAGAGAAAATCCAAAAGTTGGAGGTAAACATGGTGTAATTAAGGGCTCAAGCACAAATGAAAGCATTTGGAATTGGTTGTAGAGCACTTTGTCCATGGGTGGGACCTTTTCTAAGGCATTACAACCCTCAAGAGAAGCTTGACTTCATGATATCAACACTTCCATTGCTTTCAAAGTGGACTGAAGGAATAGAGGTGTATGAGAGGAGTATTCAACAACCTTGTCAATGGGTAAGCACACCATCTCATGCCTTTCCTTTTCCTCTTTCCCAATGCAGTTTTATCTCAGCAGTGTCATGTTTTAAACTCTCCATCTACTGTCCCAAATGTTGAATCCATTTCTATATTCCATAGTCTTCCACTCCATCTCAAATCTTCTTTCCTCTTCCCTTCCAAATAGTCATCCCTCTCTACAAGAGCTAATATAAATACCCTATCCTCCAAAGAAACAAGGAGTTCTACCTCCTCCACCAACACAAACAAATGCAAAATTGGTTGAAATCAAATCTATCTCTCCTCTTGCATTCCCAGTTCCATGTGGGGAAGAAGAAATTACAAAAATCAGTCGTGAAGGACAGCAAGAGGAAGAGCCAAGCAAAGAAGGAATGATTAAGAGATTAGTGAGTTTGGCTCTTAAACATGGAATTGAGAAGATCCCTTTGCTGATGGTTAGGACTGATTTTGTTGCAAAAAAGGAGAGAAAAAGGAGGAAGCAGATCAGTAATCAGTTTTCTCAAAATGTAGTGTCCATGTTGGCACTCTATTTGAAGGAAATGCTGATCCAATTCAAGTTGCACAATCAGCCATAGAAGAAGAAGATCTCACAGCCCCAACTTGTCCTCTAGAGCAGTAGATTGAAGAGTTTGATTTGAAAAACTTCATGCTAGAGGAAGAGTTTAATCAAGAGCAAGATGGTCTTCAAGTAGAGGAGGAAGAAAAACCAGCTCCAAATCCCATTGAAGAGGAGCAAATGGATGAGATCAAGTTATTTTTTACAACAACAGAAGAAGGAAGCATTATTGATACATTTTTTCTTTCATTTGAAGGGGCTGATTTGATTGATGAAGCCATTATGGAGGTGAACAAAATAGGTCCAAATTGTGAGCAAGAGGCACAAGAAATTTCATGTTTCTCTCCCACTTCATCTCTCCAAAATCTGATTTTTGGATGAGTTTGAATTGACAAGTTTCATGTTTGAAAATGAAACTACACATGGTGAAGAAAATGTAGATTTGGAGGTCACCATACAAGAGGGAGAGACCTTGCAATAAAGCAAGACATTAAAGAGTTTGATTTTCCATCAAACTTAGAAGAATGTTTGGATGAAGAGCCAGCTAAAACTACAATATTTTCTTCTTCACCATTCGTTCTCCAACATCAAGAGCCTACTTCCACAAAGGAGAACATTTAAAAACAACACTGTGTTTTGTGATAGATATTTGGAACCAATGTTGGAAGATATTAATCTTCCATGTTCTTCACTAGAAAAGGAAGGAAAACAGTAGAAGAACTCCATCACTTCTTCCATGCCATTCATTCAAGAAGGTATACAAGAAGACTCTATTTTTGGAGTTGAAAATCAGAGCTATGGGCATATCAAATGAATTAGACCTTGCCCAATAAGGTACTTTGCTTCATTGGAGCCAAAGGAGAAGTCACAACCAGTCATGCTTGCTTCTAAGCATGAGGATGAGCTACAAAGTGATAAGAATTAGCTGACATACCTCTTCAATCCAAATACAGAGAAACTAAAAGAGGTATTCAATTTGCTTTCAGCTGACACCTTGCTAATTTGGGTAGAAGACCATCTTCTTGTTGATTTTCCACTCATCAAAGCAGCCATACTCAGATCCAAATAATTTTCATGGCTTCCCATTTTGAAGAAAGGAAGCTATTTTGTACAACTAGTTGCAGGGTTTGTTTAGCCCACCTTTGCTTCCAGTTAGAGCAGAGTAGGTAGGTTTTCTTTCAATAGAAGACGTGATTGTGCACACTCTACATGTTCCATTTGGAGCATGTATGATTTTTAGTTTTGTACATAGTTTTTGGTGCTGCTAGTTTTGCTCTTGCACAGTCCATTTCAGTGGCATTTTGGTGAAAACAACTCCAGTTCAGTGGGTTTCCAAGTGGCTTAGAGAGGAAGTTTTCAAAGTTCAGATCAGTTTGTAGGCTATAACTCATGACTCCATGCCTAATGGATGCTTCAAAGGCTACTGATCATTCATCTAGCAGGCAGATGACCCCTCTGAGTCACCAAATTGTTATCCAAAATAAGCCCCATGCTTATTTTTGGCTAACTCCTCCTTCTTCTCCTTTGCTGGAACTTAAATAAATTTTTGGCATGCTTTAAGTACTCAAAAGATTCTAGAAATGATCCCATCAGATAGGATTTTTCCTCACCTTTCCAGAAAGGTAAAATTTTCCTCCTAACTCCTTGTATTTCTCAAGTTATGGCTCGGCATAATTTTTGAGGGAAATTTTCCTGGGAAGGCCCGCAACCAATAGGAATGTGTCGCGTGGTAGGGTGGAATGGCGGGTCATCGGGGATAGGTTGGAAAAATTACTAAAGTGGGTGGGGTGCAAAGGAAAAACTTCACCCATAGGCCCGTGGAGGAGAAAAAATGGCTTGAGGCCCACGTTGAATGAGGAAGCGCCACGTGGCAACGAGAGGTCCTGCCGGCGGGGTTAGTTGAAATTTTTTCCAAAAATTGCTCAAAGAAAAATATTAGCCTGAAATCCTATAGAGGAGGAAAATAAATTTGTAAGGGCCACAAACCAATAGGAGGCTGCCACGTTTCCAATTGCGGTAGAGGTCAGGACAGCGGAGGTAAGTTCAAAAATTTGCCAAAGGGCTCGGCGATGGCGGAAAAGGAAAATTTTTGCCCAAAGGCCCACAGACCAATAGGAGGCCGCCACGTGTCTAGTCATGGTGGGGGTCGAGGGCATAGAGAGAATTGAGAATTTCTGCTAAATTGGTTAGTGACGTCAAAATCAAAATTCAAGGCGCATGCCCGCACCCAATCGAGGGGTAACACATGTCGGTGGGACAATGGAGTGCGGGGAAAAGTTGAGAAATTTTCCCTATGGAAAATCAAAGGGGCGAAAGGCAGGTATGGGCCCGTGATCCCATAAACCAATGAGGAGGTGCCATGTGGAAGCCGAGCGGCGGGCGTGGGGATTTTTGGGGAAATTTTTCCAAATTCAAAAAAGGGAAAATTTTAAAGTTTTGATATGCCAATCCATTTTTGCCCTATTTTTTCCCTAAATCTTCAGAGGGGCATAACTTTTGATCTAGAGCTCAGATTTTCATGTTCTTGATGTCATTAGAAAGATGGTGAAATTATCTACATGATGGATGGTTAAATTTTGGATTTTGATGGAGATTTATGGGATAAAAATGGTATCCGGCATGTAAAAAACAAAAATGACTCCAACCACCAAAATTAATGAAGTATGGGCCTCTATTTTGCTCTGTAAAGCAATGTACTATGGCGTATGGGATTTTTTATGGAAACCCATCACTTTGCAAGCCATTTAGATCAATCTTATCAGTGGTTGAAGTTAAAAATTGATTTTCCCACATTTTTCCTTTCTTTCATTTTTGGCTTTGATGGTTAAAAGCGATTTGGCTCATTTATAAGAGGTGGTTGTTCATCTTTTCTACTCTTCCCTCCCTTATTTTCTTCCCCAAGGTTGAAAATGGAGTTAGAACCTCCTCCCATGCTTTGTAATGGCATTTTTGCCTTTTACCATTAAAATGATGTTCTGTGCAAACTTCTAGAGCAACAAAAATGTGTTTTGTGATGCATCTGTCCATCCTTGCTCATTTTTGCTTGTTTTCTTCTTGCCTCTCTTCATTATAGGTATTTGTGCATGTTTGAATGTTCATTGCAAGTTTGGAGTTGTGTTCATGGAGTTTTGGAACATTTTCTATGTGAAATCTATCCTTGGGCCTGTGATGCACTTGTCCATCCTTCCCATTGCTCACCTCTTCTTGTTCCATGGTAGTTTTGATAGATGTTCAACATTTTCCTTCTCTAGTGTATCACCATTTTAGTGTAGGCTCTATTTTTCCTCTTTTCTCTCTCTCTGTCTCCTTGGCATAGTTAGATTAGGATTAGATTAGCTTTCCTACACTAGAATAGCTTATGGTAGGTAGTTTAGGAAGAGGAACCAACCTTCTCTGGAGAGCTTTCCCCATTTGCAAAGGTCCCACACTTTGGGAAAGCTCAATGTTGTGCATTCACACCAAATGACATTTCCTTAGAAAAGCAAGATCTGAAGGTCATTTAGGGGGTGTTGTGAATTTGTACTAACAATATCCTCTTCTATAATCTTCCCTAAAAGGTTCTTCTCTCCTCTCACTTTACTATTTATTAGCAGAACCAAGCATTGAGGATTTTATGCGAGATACATTCTAATTAATGATAATATTCTCTTTTCGTAGATCTATATTCTTTTATTCTTTGTTGGAGATGTCTTCTGACTAGATCTTCATTGTGTTCATTTTCCTTTCAGCATTGAGCTTATTCAATCTCAATGATAAAATGTATGTGGATGTTCCAAATATATTCTAAATGGAAGTAGATTTCAGATACAAACAAAATGGTTGAACAACTAATTTTGATTCATAGATTCATGATCAATTGGAAAATGTAAAATTAAGTGGCAATTGGATGTAATAATGATGCAAATTTCAAAGATTCTAAAGATGATAAATGGATAGGAATGAGTGCTTATTTTTATATGAGGTAAGAGAATCCAAAATACTTGATTTGTGTGATTTATTTACCTGATCTCAAGCTAACTAAAGTATGATTGGGGAGATTTTCTTTTAGTTTCTAACTTGATTAACAAGATAAACTATTTTTTTGAGCTTTATTGAGTGAGTTATTATTGAGTTTCCAAATTTGGCATGTGTTTTGAATATTTTTAGATTTTGTCATTGAAATATTAAATTCATTTATTTTGTTTTATTCACCCAATAAAGTGACATGATTTTTAGCTTTGGGGATATTTTATTTAATTTTAGAATGCCATACTTTATGGGATATGTTCATTGAACTAAAATGCATGATTTGATTTGATCTAAACTTGTATTCTTGCATATGATTATCGATTTTATATTTAATTTATTTCTTATTCTCTAGTCAACTTGAGATGTTAATTAGTGAAATGAAAGTGGATAAGAGGTGAGGTGGAAATGGATATGTGTAGGATTTATTAATTATTTTAATAAAATTAGCTAATGTGATACGAAATGAATAATGAGAGTGATAAGATTAATTAATTAATCCTATAAATGGTGTATGAGTGTAATAGGGTTTATATTATGAATATTTAATAATTTGAGACCATGTGTAAGTGATAGGAATGATAGAATTTGATTTAGGACAATGTCATAAAATATAATTAAGTTTCATAAAATGGTGCTATATATAAAAAGTGGTCGAAAATGGTCGTAATGTATTGTGTAGTATTTACGGGATTATATTAGAGGTTTAGAATGTGTAATGTGATATTTTAGGGTGTCTACATGTTTCCCTCTTTAAAGTGTTATTATGAAGTAATAGTTATTTAAAGATAGTAGACATGTGAATATCCGTGAATAGATGATAAAGAAGTGTGGTGGGCTGCCTGATTTTCTCTAGTGAAACATTTGGATGCCCTAGTGGGTCTAGATTGTGCTAAGGAGTGCCCCCTAAGTATATGGGTGATGAGATAAAATGATGGATAACCACTTGATAAGATAAATAATGTTAGTGCTTAATGAATTATGTTGATATGTTTTTTTAATTTATTTATGTATTTTTAAATTAGATGTATGAATGAAGGTAATGATGATATGATGTTGAATCTAACATTTCTCATAGCTTGAGCTTCCATTCAGATTCTATATTTTGGATCAACTTGATTTGTTATTACACAATAGAGTTAGCATCATTATTATTAAAGAAAAATGATGTTTACCCCATTATGTGCGCGCACACACACACAAACACACACACACACACACACACACACACACACACACACACACACACACACACACACACACACACACACACACACACACACACACACACACACGCGCACGCCTTGCACGCACGCACGCACGCACGCACGCACGCACGCACACGCACACACACATGCACACACACACACACACAACACACAACGGTAAAAAAAAACCCAATATACAAAGTAGATGTTAGCACCATGGTTATATATGAACCAATATGGTAAAAATAAAATTTTAATTGTCAAATAATTAAATAAGAAAGGTAAAAGCAAACCCAATATACATAGTAGATAGTCGCATCATAGCTATAAATTAGCCAAAATGACAAACAATAAACTTGTAATTAGTTAGATAATTAACTAAGAAATACAACTTGACATAAATAAATTTAACTATATCCTTAATGTTTTCCATAGTGATGACTAATTGATTGATTTTCCCCAAGAATGGATACATGCAAGGGGTAAGATCAGCTCGAGACTAAATAGTGGGGTAAAGTGACAATCTTGTTGATATGGATTGAAGATTTATTTTCTTGGGTCACTACCCCCAAGCAAGGATGCATGCAAGAGGTTTTTATTTGAGAATATTTTGATTGTTGTAGGATATTTGTAATGAAAACCAAGTACGGATTCAAATGTTTTGAGATTTGAGATAGTTTAGATTTGTTTTCATATGTCTAGATATGTTTTACATATTTTTTTCTCATGCTTTTAATATTGTTTGGAATAATACTTTGGTGTTTCTTTGATGCTTGATAGTTGTGTGGATGTTTATGAGTTTTGGATAATGTTTTGTCTATTTTTTAGATTTTTGACTAATTTTAGATGTTTTTTTATTTAAGGATGAATATAATTTTTGCTTTTAATTCTTTGATTATTTAGATATTTAAGGTTTTTTGGATTTTTTTTTTCAATTTTTGAATTGGTAAAGGGTGCACTATCTGAACTCATGTTAAAACAATTGTAAACATTTCATTCCATTACTAGAATGTATTGTAGATGATAGAATGATAGGATTTCGACTCAAAGTCCTTGATTCCACACAACTAGTAATATGTGAGGACTCAATATCAAGAGCCAAGAAGGGCTAAGACAAATGAGATAGTGATGTGTAAATGAAGATAATGGATGTAAATACATGAGTTTAATAATGTTCCATTTGGGAAAATGTGATGTATCTCTATATAAGATTATCATACTTATTCCAAGATGATTTCAATTTATAGATTTTGACTAGATGTAAACCGGTAGCTAGCCTAATGATTAGAAAGATATGTTTGAAGGGATGATTATCTCTCTTAACATAAGTAACTACATTGATTCTTTGGGATTTTGTATAATTAAACACTTTTGACTCAAGTTTTCATAAGGATTTTTTTATTTGTTTTTTTCTTTTCTTTTTCTTTCTTTTTTTGTAAATGGCTCCCTTCATTTGGCCACATGCCACTAGTAAAAGGAAAGGACTCAACAAAAATTAAAAATGTAGGTGAGTAAGGGTACCCTCCTCCTTTCACAAGCTCACACTACAAGTAAGAAGTGTGGGCTCATCACGAAATAATGTGGAGGAAAAAGGTGTAATTATTTGTATGTTTGATTTCTTTTTCCCTTGTTTTTGAATTGTGTTTGTAGGGAAGGAAAATTTTACCCCAAATTTGATCCCTATATGACTAATAAGACACAAGGGATCATCATGTTAGACAAATATGGGATGAAAAAATATCGAGTAAATAAGTTTAATGTTTTCTTGTTAAGGAGAGTACTTATTTCAAAGGAGGATTTTCCATCATGAATCTTTTAGCCAAAACCATAGGTAAAAATATCTGAAATGGGAGAAGTCATAACAATGATGAGATAAATAATACCTAATAAGAACAATATTAACATGTGTATTATAGGTGAAGAGTCTCAAGATGTTATGAATAAGATATCTGCCAATGGATGAAATATTTAGAATCATTTATCGATGAGATGAATGTATAAAGCGACCTCCCCGTGATATAGAGTAGATAAGGATATGTTGGTTTTTGGTTAATCATTTTTTATTTTAAAATATATTTTTGATGAAGTGTTGGTTATGGGACATATATTTTTTCTTTTTTCACTTTTTTATTTTTTTAATTTTTTTGTGGATTACGATTTGAAATAGACTGTCATTTTGGAAGAGGTACATGGTTATGTGATTTGATTAGTCTTGATTTAGGAAAATTCATTGGAAAATGTCCAAGTCAATTTTGTGGATGGAAAGGTTTTCGATGAATAAGTTTGTATCAACTGGATCATAAAAGAGGCTATCAATGGATAATGGTAATTTTTTTATGTAGAGAGAATTTTGGAGTTCATATTTTTCGATACCTTTGTCAATGATTTATACCAGAGGTGAAGTATAATATATAGATGGTTGGATTTTAAAATGATCTTAGTATCAATGCAGTTTTGATATGTGAGGAATGATGTGGGGAGTGAAGGATTGATCTAGAGATGGGCATCCAAGGTATTTTAATAGTTTTATAGAGAAAATATTCAATGCTTCTCTATTGTTTATAAGAACTCTTTTGATTTTACGATTAGTGATGAATGTTTCAATGTATAATAAATTTGTGTTTATGATGTTAATATTCAAAAGGTCACGAGGAACAAATGATAATATTAGACTATTTGACAAAATATTTTTGATTAAAAATTGAAATTGTTATGTATTGATATCCTTAGGAAAATGTTCATCATGGAATGTGTAAGTAAGGATGTCTAGAAGCGTAAGTGAATTTTTGAGTAATTCTATGAGAGATATTTATACAAATGTCTTCTCTAATTATTTGATAATGTCATAAGAAACATATGAATACTTTTCATTAGATGGTTGTATTGGAACAATAGTAGACTTGGAAGTGGACATTTCTGGTATTGTGGATAATATCAAAACTTATTTTTGTCATGATAATATAGACAAGCTAGGGGTGGAGGTTTTAATGGTAGTCATAATGTTAGATGCGGGATCTAGTGATGAAATGATAAAATCAAGATCAACATTGTTCAATGACTAACCCTTGTCCTTATATTTTTCATATGTACCATCATTTGGAAAGGGTCCTTAAATACCTTTAATTTTTCATTTGGTGTTTTTGTATTTGAGTTTTTCTCTTTTTTTTTTTAATCAAGGGTAAAGTTTTTATGTTGGGATCCTACCTAGATACAAAAAAGGTTATAGCCTAAATATACAATGAAAACCAATGCACCAAAACAAGATTGAAGAGAAAAATAGTTAACATACATCTTCAATTTAATGTGAAGTTAGCACAAAGTTAACACAATGTTAGCAAAAAGTTACCAACATCACAGTTGAGATACAAAAATCACCAAAACACCCCCACAAGGAAGGGTAAAACCAAACTATTTCACGAGCTTCTAAAATATCTTTTTAACATTCTCAAGCCCCTTCTTGATATCCCTGAAATTAGTACCCTTGTTGGTTTTATCCTTGCCAAGGATGTCAAATTCAGAAATGAAAAGGGAGAAGAAATCCAAGGTGCTCTTTTACATGTTGAGAATGTCACATTAATGGGTCTTGATCCCTTCTATCTCTTTCTATATTTTGTTGACACAATTGAGTAGGTCCGAATTTTCATCTTGTCGACTTTATGATCCACACTGTTCAACCTACTAGCTTTAATTTTATCCTTAAGAGCTTTGGATTTTTCCAAATGAGAATCATGATTAGATATTTTTTAGGCTCTTCAACTGAAATTTTTTTCCTTTATTTCCTATGGAAATCACTCTAAAAATAGCTTCATCTTCTCCCATGATGGGGAGAGTGGGAGGTAACACATCCTTAGTAATAACATTAGACATTTTACTTCTGATTTTCTATAGAAAGTAGTATCTCTCGGGCACTTGTTGGAGGAGGAAGGGTCGGATGAGAGGGTGGTGATAGGATGGAGAGAGGGAGGAGGTAGAGGGGGAATGGGAAGAGTGCAAGTGGGGATGGAATAAAAAGAAGGGAGGATGGAGATAGGGATAGAAATATCAAGAAGTATTGATGATGGGGAAGGGGATGCAAAGGAGAAGAGGAGGAATAGTAAGAAGAAGTGGTGGGAGGGGAGGAAATAATAGGAGGATAAAGGCCCAGGGGGAGGGTTGAGAATAGAGTAGTCAAAAAAATTATGAAGAAATAAGATCACGCCATGGTGTAAGGGATGAAATATATTTTCCCATTTAAATAAATTCATAGAGTGCTCTAAGGATTGAAGGATGAGAAAGGTGAAACTAACTTAGAAATTTCTACAAAAATGGTTCAGAAAAACAAGGTGGTAAGAAGGCATTACCGAAAACCTAACCTCCAGCATGATAAATTTCATTACTAACAGAGACACCATGTTGAAGGGAGGAGGAAGGGAGTCACAAACAAAACCCCCATTCTTGCATACCGATATTCACCCTCATTGAGAAATTTCTGCTCCTTTGCACCAATGTCGATATTGATCTTGTAAATATTCAAACCTTTTACGTTAAATATGGTTCTTTGTTAGTGCAAATCAGCAGCACCCCTTGGATGTTGATCAGATTTCTAGTTTGATCATACTAGCATCCAGTGTGATTGCACAACATTGAAACCTCTCTCCAAGTGTGGGACTTGTAAAATGAGAGAGGAATCTCCAAATTAGAGGCTAGTTCCTCAAACTCCTTTGATTAGATCTATTATTTTCACAATTCCAGAGGTTTTAATCCTAATCCTACTCTAAATTCCAAGGAGACAGAGATAGAAAGTGCAAAAATTGAAACTAAACTAATAGGTGATACACCAAAGGAGTGGTGAACACTTCTAGTTCTGTAGATAGACATAGATCATGGAATGTAACATAAACATCATGCACAAATTGATAAGATGTAATTGAAAGTCTGAAATGAAGCAAACAACACAACCAAAGGACTGAAAACTGATCACAGAGCCTGTATTGTTATTTCCACTGTCAAAATCCTTGCATTACAACATCAAAAAGGTAGAAAACCTATTACCACCATCAAGAGGTATGATACTTGCAAAAATCACTTGTTGAAGGTGAAAGAAGAAGCTTGCTATCCAAAGAAATGTTCCCCCAAAAAGAGCCAAATCTGGCTTTTACAATGCATGGGTCGAGCCTAGGAGAGAGAAAACGTGTAAAAACGTGGGAGCCATTCCTCATTGAATGAAGATGCATTAAAACAGCATGGGCATCCTTACAGACCCATGCCCTAACATTTTTGGCCATCTTTGAAGAAGAATGCAACCCATTTTGCATTAAAACTGATTGTTGAAACGTCATTTCTCGCCATTACCACGTGCGGATATGTTTCTTGATTTTCTCTCTCAAACTGAACCAAAATGCAAAAAGACCCTGGAATCTTTTAGATGATTTCACCAAATTTCCATTGATATAAAGAACGTGAAAATCGAGCTCGGATCGAAAGTTATGGCCATTTGAAGATTTAGGGCAAAAACAGAGGCAAAAATCGGATTGGCGGGCAAAAGTTTGAATTTTTACCCATTTGGTCTTTGGAAAATTTTTCAAATTTTCCTTGCACTCCACACTTGGATGATACATGGTACAATTTCATTGGATGTGGGCCCTTCCTAACCATTTCCTTTGTTCTTTCCTTTGGATTTTTTTTTTAAAAATTGTCTGGGGTAGATGAGGTGAAGACACGTGGCGGCGATTAGACATGGACCTATCTTTCCTAAATTTTCCACGGGTCGCTTCGACATTTTGACTTAGACATATGTCAAAACCCCATTAAATGTGGGTTTGACCCTCCAAAATTTCCTTATGGGCTTTTCCAATTTCTGGTGCCACCTAGACACGTGGCGAGATTCTATTGGCTCGCAATAAGGGGGGGGGCTAAAACACTCCTTTTGGATTTTTGGTGAAACACTTAGCCAAATTTCCAAATTTTCTCCCCTTCTGACACATGGCATGTTCTGATTCATCTGTGGGCCTCCTTGTCTCTTTTGCAGCCTTTTCACCTTTTTGCGTCCCACGCATCCCTCACATACTTTTGTCCCAACTGTCCCGGACAAAAATCTCCTACTTCGGCCGATTCGGGCTTCCTTGTTCCTATTTGTGGCCTTTTCACCTTTTTTCATCCCTCGTGTCATGCGTGTACTTTTTCCCAATTGTCCCGGATGAAAATCTCCTACTTCAACCAATTTCCTTTGTATTTCAGCCCTAAGTTGCTGAGTGTACGACAAACCTTGAAATACGACCGAAATGGTACGACCGAACCCTTGGACCGAAATGCCTTAAAACAGTCCTGTAACCTTATTTTTGCATTTTTTTCCATTTTCTCAACTTTTTGGGATTTCATCTTGGATGGGAGAGTTAGAGAGAAACCGAGGGCCCCAGAAACATGATTTCGGGCCTCGAATCAATCTACTTGCTTGGGACTGAATAATTTGATGCATGTTATCAAAATTACCTTGAGGGTGAATTTTGGATAACAATTTTGGTGACTTAGCGGGGTCATATGCCTCTTGGATGAAGTTACCAGGTTGCACAAGCATCCATTGGGCATGGAGTCATGATTTGTAGCCTCTGGCTGATCTAAACTTTGAAAACTTCCCTCTGAGCCACTTGAATTCCATCGAAATGGAATGTGCAAGAGCAAGACCAGCACCACAAAAACTATGTACAAAACTAAAAATCATACATGCTCCAAATGGAACATGCAGAGTGTGCACAAGCACTTCTTTTACTGAAAGCAAAACTACCTATCCTACTTTAACTGGAAGCAAAAGTGGGCTAAACAAAACCTGCAACTGGTTGTGCAAAATAGCTTCCTTTCTTCAAAATTGGCAACCATGCAACTGATTTGGCACTTGAACATGGCTGATTGAATGAGTGGAAAATCAACAAGAAGCTGGTCTTCTACCCAAATCATCAAGGTGTCAACTGAAAACAAATCCAATACCTCTTTTAGTTGCTCTGCATTTGGATTGAAGAGGTATGACAACTGATCCTTGGTACTTTGTAGCTCACCCTCATGCTTAGAAGCAAGCATGACTAGTTGTGACTTCTCCTTTGACTCCAATGAAGTCAAATACCTTATTGGGAAAGGTATGATCCATTTGATATGCCCATAGCTCTGATTTTCAACTCCAAAAATGGAGTCTTCTTGTAGACCCTCTTGAATGGATGGTGTGGAAGCGATGGTAGAACCTTTCTGCCCTTTCTCTTCCTCCAATGAAGAACATGAAAGATTAAAATCTTCCAATCTTGGTTCCAAAGAGCTAGTATAAGATGTAAGCTGCTGCAAATGAATGCTCTCCTTCATGATAGTAGGCTCAAGTATTTGGGACGTGGAAGATGAAAGAGAGAATGGTGGAAACTCAACCGGTTCTTCTTTATCAAAACAGTCCTCCAAATCTGACAGATACACTACCTCATGGTTGTCCTACTGCAAATGCTCAACTTCCTCCATGGTGTCCTCTTGATCTGTAACTTGATCATCATGGTTTCTTTCATCCTCCAACATTGAGTTTGAGAGATCAAACTCTTCTTCAGCACTAGAACTTGAGAGAGATGAAGTAGAAAGAAGAACTGAAGGTTCTCCTGTAGCCTACTTTGTGCTCAAAGCCCTTGGATCTGCAATTTTCTCCTCCACAACTAGAATGTGCTCCTCTTCTTTTGGATTTGGAGCAGCTTCTTCCTCCTCTACTACTTGAAGGAAATCTTGCTCTTGATAGAACTCTTCTTCTAGCATGAAGTTTTTCAAGTCAAACTCTTCAATCTGCTGCTCTAGAGGACAAGTTGGGACTGCAAGATCTTCTTCTGAGATTTCTTCCTCTATGGCTGATTGTGCAACTTGAATTGAATCAGCATTCCCTTCAAATAGAGTGCCAACATGGACACTACTTTCTGAGAAAACTGACTGCTGATCTGCTTCTTCTTTTTTCTCTTCTCTGCTGCAACAAAATCAGTCTTAACCACCACCTGTTCTCCAACTCCAACCTCTTCTAAAGGCTTAACCATCAAGGGGATCTTTTTCATCCCAAATTTAAGAGCCCAACTCTTGAGACTTTGAATTTCTTCATCCTTGTTTGGATTTTCTTTTTGTTGTTGTTTTCCTTGACTGGCATTCTGATTTTTATCCTCCCAACATGGATTTGGGAATGCAAGAGGAGAAGTGGATTGTAACTCAAATGGCTTGGCAATTTTTTGTGGTGGTGGAGGAGGTAGAAACTCTTGTTTCTTTGGAGGAGAGGGTATTTCTGTTAGCTCTTGTGGAGGGGATGACTATTTGGAAGGAAAGGGGAAAGAAGAATTGAGGTGTGGTGGGAGACTAGGGAATGGAGAAATGGAATTAACTCTTGGGGCAGCATTGACTGGATTTAGAATTTGAAATTCCAAATGAGATGATGTTGCTTGAGTAATGGGAAGAGAAAAACCAGATGATGGTGTAGAACTTACCCATTGACAAGGTTGTTCAACACCAATTTTATAGGCCTCTATTTCTATTGTCCATTGTGCAAGTTGGGGCAGCATCTTCATCATAAAGTCCAGCTTCTCCTGAGGGCTGAAGTGTCTTGGAAAAGGGCCTCCCCATGGACAAGGATTCCTACAACCAATTCTGAAAGCCTTCATTTGAGTGTTACTCTTGATTGCACCATCTTTGCCTCCATCTTTTGGATTTTTTCCACAAAATCTACATCTTCCATTTGATTGTCTTCATTGCATGCGTACCCTTGCTCTTGATGTGCTTCACAACCAAACTGACTTTGGTACTGCCACTCATATGGGTAGACATGCTGATTTTGAATTTGACCAAAATGCTGATTTGGAGGATTTGTAAAACATGTTGGAGGTGTGATATGTTGTTGTTGTTGAAAATGTGAATTCCATGATGGAAATGAAGTCATGATTGCACAACTTCATGGAATGGAAAAGAATGAAAGAGATGGAAAGAAAGATGGATGGAAAATGGGTCTGCAACTCAGAGAATGAGTTATTTACTAGATGGAGTCACTAGATGTGCTTTTGAATATGCCTCTAAAAGGTTGGATCTTTAACAGGAACACACCAACCTATAAAAGATAAAGTGGAAGACCTCTAAGGTCCCACCGTGCGTGCCAAAACTATTAGTGTAAATCAGCAGCACCCCTGGATGTTGATCAGATTTCTAGTTTGATCATACTAGCATCCAGTGTGATTGCACAACATTGAAACCTCTCTCCAAGTGTGGGACTTGCAAAATGAGAGAGGAATCTCCAGATTAGAGGCTGGTTCCTCAAACTCCTCTGATTAGATCTGTTATTTGCATAATTGTAGAGGTTTGAATCCTAATCCTACTCTAAATTCCAAGGAGACAGAGATAGAAAGTGCAAAAATTGAAACTAAACTAATAGGTGATACACCAAAGGAGTGGTGAACACTTCTAGTTCTGCAGATAGACACAGATCATGGAATGCAACATAAACATCATGCACAAACTGATAAGATGTAATTGAAAGTCTGAAATGAAGCAAACAACACAACCAAAGGACTGAAAACTGATCACAGAGCCTGTATTGTTATTTCCACTGTCAAAATCCTTGCATTACAACATCAAAAGGTAGAAAACCTGTTACAACCATCAAGAGGTCTGATACTTGCAAAAATCACTTGTTGAAGGTGAAAGAAGAAGCTTGCTATCCAAAGAAATGTTCCCCCAAAAATGAGCCAAATCTGGCTTTTACAATGCATGGGTTGAGCCCAGGAGAGAGAAAACGTGTAAAAATGTGGGAGCCATTCCTCATTGAATGAAGATGCATTAAAACAGCATGGGTGTCCTTACAAACCCATTCCCTGACATTTTTGGCCATGCTGAAGAAGAATGTGACCCATTTTGCATTAAAACTGGTTGTTGAAACGTCATTTCTGGCCATTACCACGTGCCAGAGATGTTTCTTGATTTTATCTCTCCAAACTGAACCAAAATGCAAAAATTACCCTAGAATCTTGTAGATAATTTCACCAGCTTTCCATTGATATAAAGAACGCAAAAATCTGAGCTCTGGATCAAAAGTTATGGCCATTTGAAGATTTAGGGCAAAAACAGGCCAAAATCGGATCGGCGGGCAAAAGTTTGAATTTTTACCCGTTTGGTCTTTGGAATTTTTTTCAAATTTTCCTCATGCTCCACCACTTGGATGAAATGTGGCACGATTTCATTAGATGCGGGCCCTTCCTGACCATTTCCCTTTGTTTTTGCCTTTGGAAAAAATTTCAAAATTTTCCCGCCGGGCCGATGAGGTGAAGACACGTGGCGGGCGCTGATTAGACGCGGGCCTATCTTTCCTAAATTTTCCACGGGTCACTTCGACATTTTGACTTGGACACATGTCAAAACCCCATTGGATGCGGGTTTGACCCTCCAAAATTTCCTTGTGGGCTTTTCCAATTTCTGGCGCCACCTGGACACGTGGCGAGATTCTATTGGCTCGCAATAAGGGGGCGGGCTAAAACACTCCTTTTGGATTTTTGGTGAAACACTTAGCCAAATTTCCAACTTTTTTCCCCTTCTGACACATGGCACATTCTGATTTGTCTGCGGGCCTCCTTGTCTCTTTTGCGGCCTTTTCGCCTTTTCGCGTCCCTCACGTACTTTTGTCCCAACTATCCCAGACAAAAATCTCCCCGCTTGGCCGATTTCCTTTGTATTTCGGCCCCAAGCTTTATGACGAACCTTGAGTACGACCTGAAATGAGTACGACCCAAACCCTTCAAACCCGAAATGCCTTAAAACAGTCCTGTAACCTTATTTTTGCATTTTTTTCCATTTTCTCAACTTGTTGGGATTTCTTCTTGGATGGGAGAGTTAGAGAGAAACCGAGGGGGCCCCAAAACACAATTTCAGGCCTCGAATCAATCTACTTGTTCGGGCTCGAATAATTGGATGCATGTTATCAAAATTACCATGAGGGGTGAATTTTGGATAACAGTTACCATAGAACTAAGCTCTTAATTTACCTCAAAATCCTTTCCCTTGTAGGATACCTTTCTATCTTTTCATTTTTTGACCGAGTTCTTGTGAAATATGTAAGTCATAGCATTTAGTTATTTCCATGAGTTGAGTGAAACCCCCTACTTAAATTTTTCTAGAGCTCCTTGTTATTCTTCCACTCATTAATTTTCATAGGATCAACCCTGTAACATTCACCTCTCATATTGACACAATAGATCAGTGATAAGGAGTTCTTGTTTGAAGTTTGTGCATAAAAAGAGAGATAATTTAAAGGAATGGGATTAATTTTCCACATTTGTAGAGCCCAAGTTGCTAGATAGTTCCACATTTTCATTAGTAATGACATTGATTTCAATTACTGGAGGGGTTTCGTCCTCTCTCAAAAATTTAAAATCATTAATATTCACCCCTATATTAAGCCATAACATCATCTAACTAATTTCCTTCATGATATGTATGTTGGATTACACATTTATGGAAGGTGTTAAGGATGTGCTTAGCTTCATCTATAATATTTTTAATAGACCAAATTTGATTATAGTTTTCCTTGATAAATTGGTGATGTTTAAAGAATCCCCTTCAACAACAATATCTGTATCATTTATTTCTCTTGCAATCTTAATACCCCAAAGAGTAGAAAGAGATTCAATGTAATGGATTGATTTAGCACCCATGGGACCAACATATAGTATGATTACTTGTCCATTCTCATTTCTAATGAATTCCCTTTGGAATTAACTCGGTTGCCTTTAGAGGCACCATCATAATTCAATTTCAACCAGCCTATTGTGGGAGATTGCCACTTGATGTGTTCTCTAGGATTCCCTTTTGTCTGATGGATACTATTTGAGAACATATTAAGATTCCATTTTTCCAAAAGGTTGTTATCCTTGATTTTATGTTGGGTCCTTTTGGGAGTTCTGAAAAATAATTTTTTTTTGTCTTATGTCATTCAAAATACCATTAGTGATTCTCATTATTGAAGGATTCTTGTCTTAAAAAATGACATCATTATAAATATTCCAAATGGTCCACATGACATGAGGAAGGATATGATCTATATTTTCTTGATCACTAAATTATTAAAGGGAAATTTCATTGATCCCAGTATGAATAATAGAATCCATAAGTGTTCACTTTATCTCTTTGAAACAAAAACAAAAATCCAAACTTGACAAAGGCTAAAGGGAAATGTAAAAAGAAGTGGTTATCAGTCTCTTTAGATCTATCTTTGTCTAATTGTTAATATATAGAGATTTATTTTAAATAAAAATATAGAAGAAATGGTTAATATTAGGAGTTAACTTTTTAATCAAAATTTTGTTCCATTTATAAAGAGGAAGTTAAGAAGCGAAGAGGAGCATGCATCTAGATCTTACTTGAGTAGTTTCCATCAAAAGTGTTGTCCCAAATGAATTCATCATGATTATCCATCTATGTGATGTGCTGATTTTTGAGTATTTCTTGTATTCTACTGATGTGATGAGATTATAAGGAGGCTCTACCAAAATCTTGAATCTGAATCTAGGAGTTCCTATTTATGTAGCTGCTCACTTTCTCACCAATCTACTCTTGGAAATGTTAAAATACCTAAGAACCATGTTCGGTGTCATAAAGAGGGAGGTAGGTTAACCATTTTTCTTTCTAGAACTAAATATCCTTTCCATTGTGAAATTTCCATCGACTTCCTTTTGTAATAAGATTTATGTAATTCACTAAAGCATTCCAAAATGTAGACCCCACAGGAAGGTCATCCTTGTGCAACCAATGCAAGATTTTACAATTGTCAATATATTTATTTCTTATGATGGAAATCCAATGGAGGTCTTCTTTTATCATTCTCTAACCCATTTTTGATATCATGGATTTATTCATCCATCTAATATTCTTAACGTAAATCTCGTCGTTACAATATTTTGGAAGACAAAGCTTTTCCCAAGCAACAAGAGGGATTCTATTGCTTTCTTCTACTCCTAACCAAAAATATCTCTTTTGGATCCTTTCTATCTTGTCAATAATAGTACTAGGTATTTTAAAGAGATACATAATGTAAATAGGGATATTTTGAAGAGTTATTTTGATAAGAAGACATTTCCTCTGCTTGAGAGAGAACCACTCATTTCCATCCAATAATCATTTTTTGAAAAGCGTTCAATAAGAGAGTTTCTAAGGTAGGAAGAGGGAAAATAATTGGTATTATATCAATTTAAATATCTTCACTATCAATTAAATCTTGTATATAATGGAAAATTCTCGAACAACAATCTGTAGGGTGGTTATTGTTGTAGTGGTATTCACAATATTATGATTCTTTATATCATGTAGGTTTGGGTTGGCCTATTGCAAAGGGTCTTGTGATTGGATATGTTACCATATTAGTACTTGTTAACTCATAAAGCACACTAGAAATACTTTCTCTGAGAGGTGTGAATTTTCTTCAATTTACTTCATGTGGAGTAGTTTCTTTATAGGATATTATGATTGGTTGATTTTTATTTTTCATTAATTTGGGAACCATAGGAGATATTTTTTTGATTAATGATTTTGAAAGTTTTGTACATGATGAGAATCAATCATCCCATTATTTACAACATTTTTTTATTTCAATTTACAAATTTGAATTTATCATTGACCTTGGAAGCCATATGAGTGAGTTATTTTGACATCTCATGATTTTTTTATAATAAATCATTGTTCGATGTGTTGTTTGAATGAAATGTTGTTTGATTTTTATATTTACATGTTTGAGCTCAAAGGGTTCTTGATTTTATGTTCAATTAAAAGCAAGAAGAGACTCTATTTCAGATTGAATAGATTGATATTTTACTTTTGATTCGATTTAGTTTGGATTGATGTTATTTTAGAGTCTGTTTGGACCGGTTTGGATTTACTTAGATTTTACAAGTAGGTATCAAAAGTGATTAACTAAAAATGGACTATGTAGTGTGGGTGTAGTTAATCTAAGCTATGAAAAACTATACTAAAGTAAATAAATGTAGTAAATAAGAATGTAAAGAACTAGAAAACTATGCAAAAGGAAATGTTAACCCTAATATACAAAAGAGAGTGAGGAAAGAACTCAAAGCAGATAAAAGATGCCTATCAAAGAGTGTCAAAAAGGTAAGTGGAAAAATTAGGAGTAGGAAAAAATGTGTAAGAGTCTAAAAAAGGATGGATCTGAAGGATCTAGATGGATTGGGGCACCTGAAGGAGGATTGGGGTGCCTATGGGAACTCATGTCTTTAATCTAGGTGCCCTGGTCTATACAAAAGCTATGAAATTGGTTCTTACAGGGTCAAAAGATGTTCAAACCCTCATTGGGTGTTATAGTAACTTCTTTGTCATGCATTGAATGTCACCAATATTCTAAGATGAAGGAAACCTATAAGACCCCAAAAAAACATCAAACCCTAAAAAAGAATAAAGAAAATGAAGGAGTCAGACTGACCTCATCTGCCACAAGGGTGGAATTACTAATTGGGCATTAGAATACATATTAGACCCTATCTATTTCTATGTGCAAGTATGTGTGAACATGCCCTATGTTTCTCTTATGTCATTCGTACTTTGTGAAGTAACGAGTAATATCTATATGTAGAAAATGTAATAGAATGTGTGCATGGAATATAAGATAATCCCTCACCCTATGAAGTGTGATGCAGATGTCCTAGCCTTGTGCCTTGATGATAGAGATATGTGGATGTAAGTGATCTCCAATGCAATAGATGGATACAAATATAGATAGAGTGATAGTAGTAAGTGATGTTAGGTCCCTTATTATGGTCTCACAACTTTATATTTATAGGGTTCTCTTGATCTAATTTTGTAATTAACCCTGAAAAGGCTAACCATAAGAAAAATAAATATTCCAAATGGATAGAAAGAGCCTAAAAATGGCGAGAAAGTGTGAAAAAATATCGGGGCACCCCTAGTGGGACCAGGGTGACCATGGGTGCCCTAGTACTAGCTCGGGGACCCCACCAAGAAGGCTAAAATGATAGGAAATAGTTGAAACGGATTGGACATGTGGCTAAAAAGGGGAAGTAATAATGAAACAAAATAAAATAAGATGTCCAAAAGAAGGGTGTTAATTAGTACTTTCTTCACTTAAGAACCTTCTAAATAGTAATATGAAACCAGGATAAATAAATGTCTAACGTGCATGATTTTGTTACTACAAAAATATAAGACTATTTTATTTGATTTGAATTGATTTTAGAGTCTAGTTGGACTGACTTGGATTTTCTTAGATTTGGATATGTGTATCTAAATTATAAGGCTTTGATTGATATTTAAATTTAATTTGGCTTTGATTGGATTGGTTTTATTTTAGAGTATGTTAGGATTGATTTACTTAAATTTGGATTTGCGTATCTAGAAAATAAGACTTTTGATTGATTGAATGTGATTTTGGGATCAAATTTAGATTTGATTTGATTTATAAGTTATGATCTTGATTTGATTGGTAGAGAAAATTTATCATTTAGTAAGGTAAATGTTGATTTAATTGTATATTCAAAGGATGAGGCTTTGTTTCATTGTATTTTCTTATATTTGTATGCATGTATCTAAATTATAAGACTTTGATTTGATTGGATAGGTTGAATGAATATTTTTATTGGATATAAAAAAATTTTGATTTGATTTTGCTTGGATTCTTTGGATTTGGATTAGACAAATTTTGGTTGGATTTGGATTTTTATATTCTATGAATATGATCTTGATTGATATTTGGATAAATTTTGATTTTGAAATGAATATATTTGTTTAGATTGGATTGGTTTTTGATAAAATAGTATATACCTTAAGGATGGGAATTATTTGTCAATTAGTCGACTTGATCAAAATTTGGTATAAGATTGGATTAGTTTGATTCTGATTTTGACTAGATTGTGTTATGGAACATAAATTCTAGTTTTGATTGGGTTTGAAACACACAAGTTTTTGTTTGACATATAACAAGAACATTTTCAAAAAACAAGAAAAAATGATTTTTTTTTTTTTTTCTTGATAGGTAAAATACCATCGATAAATGCAAAGTGTTAATGAAAATGTAATAAGAAGAATGTAGATGAAAGGTTATTATATCTCCAAAAGATGCATCTTTCGATATATCCCAAACCTGATATACCAAATATGTATGAGGATAGAAGTGGTATGGGGAACCCTTGGAATACTAAAAGAGACTCACCTAATTACTATCCCTCTTAGAGGAGTGAATCACCACTCTAATGATGGGTTTTGTGACTAGGTGGTAGGGTAATGAGGGAATGATTTTTTATTCATTTCTCCCCAAATATTTATAGATATGATGACATAGACTTTGTTGTTATATTTATATTAGGCCTATATCATAGTAACCTTAATCATGATAGATTCACTTGTAAGTAGGAAATAGAGGCGAGGAAAGCGTCAAACATTGTTTTGAGAATAGGTCTCAAGTATAATAAAATGCATTACAAGTAGTGTGTGGTAGTAAAGTTTGCGTCACAAGTGTAACTAAGTGGTGATGAAATCCACATTTTTATGTGTAAATAAAATGTATGAAGTGATTTAAGGAAGCTTATTTTGAACTTTAAATGCATAAAATAATTATGTAATTGTGATAATGGTAAGTGCGGTTAAACAAGGATTTTAGAAATATTTTAGCAAGTATTATTTTTGTACCAAGGAAACTTGTATGTAAATGTGTTGGTAGTTTTTTTCTTGGTTTCTACTTCTCTTTATGGAAATATCTTCATATCATGTTAAAAACCATTATCCAAACACAAGAAGAGAAACTTTAATCATTTTTATTCTCAAGTTCACCAAAAGGGTGTGAGAGAAGAGCATACACAGCTTGGTTGTGAAAAAAAAACTTAGAAAATGAGTTATATTAGGCTATGAAGAAAAACTCAATCGCTTTTGATTCTCAAGATCGCCCAAAAAGGGTGTAATAGAAGAGCATACATGATTTTGATTATAAGGAAATAGATGTTATAAATGAAGGAAATACATGAAAAATAAGGAAAATTGATTAGAAAAGTTATTAAGAAAAGAGTTAGATTAGAAACTGAAAATGAAGTGAAATGAAATACTTTAAATTTTAGTTTTGACAAGGGTATCTTACAGAAGGCATAATTTTTCACTCATTACTTTGTTTGAGGTCTAATTTATATAGTTGGAAAGCTTAGAATGAGATCTATAATGTGAAGGACCCTAAAAGTTTTTTCAAGGTTATGTGATACCTAAAAAACCGCAAGAAGAGGTCAAAATGAGATAAAGTTATAGTAAATTTTTAGAAAATATAAAAAAATCAATTAAAAAGTCAGTTTCAAGAAATGCAAAACAATGAAATAAAAACAAGATATACGATGTATATTGATTAGAAAAAATTATTAAAAAATGAATTAGATTTTGTTTTATATGTAAACCTACTTGATATAGTCAAACAAGAAGTATAGAAATAAAAATGAAATTATTGAATTTAAAAAAGAAGTAAGATTTACATAGAACAAAAACGTAGACATATACTATGGAAACACACCTATTGAACATAGTAGCGCACCTAAATGTAACATAGACACACTTGAAATGGATGGTATCACACCTAGTTCTAATGGAAACACACCTCTTAACAATGGTAGTACACCAAATTTTATGGAAATACAAACATTCTGCGTAAACAAAGATCTAAACAAAAGTGAAAATGGAGTTTAAAAACATTAACACAAATAAGTATAACGCAGAGAAAACCTAGTTTGACATACATTCAAGAACTATGATGTAAATGTAGGAAGTTTGAATGTTAGCTCACTGGATGTAATTGTAGTGTAGGGAAATTGATGGAATTGCAAATCATTTGATGGAAATGTATGGAGTCAAATGGTAGTGCAAATCATGAGCTACACTAGTATATGTGATTGAATATAAATATAACTAAACCTAATTGCAAAGTAACTATTGTAATGAATGATATAAAAATGCTAATATATAGTAATACACAAGCAAATAAGTATATATAAATATGAAACCCTAAGAAAGAGGTGGAGATAGAGAGACTTGGCTGATTTTTGAGCAGCCCATAAGTGATCCGAGCATGTGAATAGTTGAAATATACTAGAAATGGTGTCGTAAATACTTGTTAGATGTTTTAAGACTCGAGAATGTGTCTGACAAGAGTACCCATGGGAGGATAGAAGCGCTTGGGCACTAGTGTCCATTCTAGGCGCTAGTGTCTGTGTGAATGGTCTAAATTTGTTATCTTCTGTAGAAGGATATTTATTTCTACTCTTTTTTTGTCACTCTGGTTTCGATCATTGATTGCCAAATGTACCTATAACCTAAAATACACATTGCCTACCTACATATGTCCACAAACCACATCAAATATAATAAAAAGATGCAAAATGTGGAGTTGAATGACTGAAATGGTCACTCAAAGAGTCAAATTAGTACTAATCATTGCACTACATTTCATACTCCATGTAGTTATATATGAATGTGTGTAATGATGCCCTAGGATGCCCTAGTGCAAGTTGCATAGTGATAGTGGGATAGATCTATAATGTAGTAGATGTATAGAGTGTGTGGGATAAAATAGAATAAAATTCCACTCTTATGTAATGTATGCAGTCATTATCCTATGATTGAGTGTGCTATATTGATGCCTTGAAGTGATTGTGTGTCTTTGGATGCAAGATTAAGTGATAGTATGTAATGCTTAGTTCTTGGTCCTTCATTTTGAAAACATAATTGTGTATTTATATGATTCCCTTGTTTGAATTTTTTAATTGATAACTAAAAGGCCAACCCAAAGTAGTAAAAGGTAATTAAGAAGGAAAAGGCATCCAAAAGGATAAGAAAAATTTAAAAAGAGGCATGAGCACCGGGAGGACATGAGCATCTCGTGATATTGTCCCAACTAGGCACTAGTGTTTGAGGCCATAGAAAGATAAAATAGTCAAATTCTATCAAGATTAAAAGATGTATGAAGCTAATAAAACTACAAAAGAAAAATAAAAAGGCTAAAGGGAGTTGTCAATTACTATTTTTCTTGCTTAGGAATCATGTAAATGATAACATGCTTTTAGGACCTAAAAATGTACCCAAGTGCATAGATTTTGTGTGTAAATCTTCCACCACTTTATGTTTTTGAGTGAGTTATTGATAACATAAAGTAGATAGAATATGTCTACCTTATAACCTTGTAGAAAATTATGTATCTAATAGCATGTCTAGTGGACAAGTAAAGCATGGAGTGATTGCGGTGTGAGGCATGAAGACTAGGTTAGGGAAGTGGACCCTAAGGGTGAAGCATGTGTGTAATAGTGTGTCATGCATGCTGATGTGAGATAATTATTCTTACGTATTAAGGATGAGCCTAAAAAATAAGGGAAAGAGATTATTTAAAGTCTTGTATATGAAAAATTTAAGTAAAGTATGTAAAAGTATGTAAAAGTGTGAAAAGGTAGTGTTGTCACCAAAAACAACACCTTCTAGTTTTGATCATGAACATGTTAATGAAAAACCAGTGTTTTGGGTAACATGGGATTGTATTTTAGTTGTTTGACTACTAACTAAGACAAACCTTCAAAGAAGGCCGGATTCCTCTACTTTATCTTACTACTAAACTACTCCTAGAAGGGAAAATCTGCTATCTACTTATATCATAAGCTTCCAAGGGACCATAGAGAGACAAAGATTGCATGAAAATGGAAATCCTAAGCTATAAAGGTGATTACACCAAGAAAGGAATGAGAAAACATCTAAATGAGTGAAAATGAGATAAAGAATGGGAAATAGAGAGGAGATACATAAGTCACATAGTCCCTAACTATATTTGTCAATGTCATTTCCATGGAGCACAACAAATCTGATCCTACAAGAAGAACATAGAATGTACAAAAAAATGGAATATGTAATGAAAGGAAAGTAAAATGCAATAAAACATATTTAGGGAAGATAATAACCAAAAAACATGGATTTATTAATTAAATGGATGCACAATTCATTACAATTATAAAATAAAGGCAAGGATCTTCTTCCAGAATACTCAGACCAAAGGCCTACAATAGTTTTGATAGAGTTCCGTTACATGAAAATCCCCCTAAAAATGTGCCTTAGAACTTACATTTATAATCCTAGAGAGAAGAGAGAGAGAGAGAGAGAGAGAGAGAGAGAGAGGAATCTTGAGCTCATTTTTAGTGGTTCTAACTCTTCTAGAAGCTCAAAAATGATTTCTGGCATTGGATGATTCACACCAAGTGGGCCTTTAAGTATGTTAATAGAATCTTGGAGCTCATGAAAACATGATTCTTTTATGATTAAATTATTCCACTTTAAATTACACCTAGCCCAAACCATTTTTCTCTTTTTTTTCACCCATTTAGACCCACCAAAATCTAATTCTCATGATGTCAATTAAAGTTCTTGAGGAGATATTTTGAACGAGACCAATTTTGTGTAATTTGGAGTAGGGGATCAAAATATATCATCATTTAAAAATTTTGCACACCTAGATACACAAGAATATGACATGTGACAAACTTTGATTAGATCAAGGATTTCCCTCTACTCATGTGCACATCATTTCATAATTTTCCAAGTGACCATCTCTCATTGGGTCATGAGTTTCATCTTGAATTCCTTTTACTTTTATTTTCTTTCCTTTTCCTTAGCGTGCGGAGTCTGTCTTTATGAAGTACAAACCTCTAATACTTTTTCACATTTCTCCATACTATTAGATTATCTCTCAATCTTGTTAGTCCTTGTGACACATGGAATAATGAGATGGATCCATGCCACTCAAATTTTGTAACTTTTCGAGATCTTAGAAACATGATCAAATAAGAAACAACAACCTTTCTTTGTAATTTTCCTTTTCAAATCCCTTTGACTGACAATTGTGAAGTGTGAGCTAATGAGAAATCCCTATGCACTTCACATGTAAGTCCTTTTTATTTCTTCCTCGACATTCATGAACCATCGGCCAATGAGGAATCTCTACACCTTGATGGATTGTTATACTTTTGATAGCCTCATCTAACAATTGTGAAGTGTGATCCAATAAGAAATCTCCACACACTTTGCGATGTTAGTATTTTAATTATCTTCTTCTACATATTTCAAAATATTGGCCAATGAGGAAGCTCCATGTCTCTTGTAAAGTCAAACCTTCTACAAACTAGCTTTAGCCTTGTTGGGCCCTAAAATATTGGTTAAGTACCAAAGGGCACTCATGTGCGGGACCCGAGTTGGAATAAGGGCACTCAAGGGAAAGCACATAGGAAAAAGGGGTTTAAGAAGGGTTTAAGTGAAACTAGGGTGTGCGCGGGAGGTAGAACATGGGTTTAAAGGACTTAGCCATATTTGGCGTTCTAGAGGCACTTGAGGAAAAACATGAGGACTTGACTAGGCATGATGAGTGGATAAGGTTCCATCTTGGAACCTTGGAGGTCAAGAAAAGGATATTACTTGCAAGGAATATTCCTAGGAGACATCATTACAGAGAGTGGAGGGTTTGCAAAGGGATAAAAATTCACCAATGGAGGACCACATCGACACTTGGCACGTGATATGTACTTAGATAAGGCATGGTGGTGGGTGTTAATATTATATAAAGTAATTATTGGGATGGATACAAATATATGGGTGATAGAGAGAAGATAGAGATAAACGCACGAGAGAATGTAGAGAAAGAGAAGGAGAGTAACAAAGTGTTGCAATAATTATAGGGTTTAGAATAATTAATGCCAAGGGTTATAAGGGATGCCATAAGCATATGTGTGGGTACCAGGATATGTAACAAGGGTTAAGGTAGGAAAAAGTATAGTTAGGGTCTCATATCAGGAAGATTTGTGGGATACAAGTCTGTCATTTAATATATATGGTCTGAGATGACCCTTTTGACTGTAATGTGGCTGCTAGAACTATTTTAAATCAATATATATGTGGTTTCATTCTATATAAATTATTTATCGACATAAAACCTTGTGTTATATGACTTATTATGGCCTAGATCTAGTTTATTATGCTTCTTAAAAAAATTATTTCTCTTACGTAATGCATTAATGGGTGGATCTGTTAGTATCACCTTATACCTTTTTAAATAAATGAATGTACTTCTACTTCTAAAAATCATCCTCCATTAATGGCGGAACCTTCTAAAAAATCTCACATAAAGGAGGGCTCGGCACTGCGGGTGCCTCGAGATGAGCGCCCAATGCCCATTGGGTGATAAGATGACGCGCTTGGGGTTAGAAAATAGTATTAAGGGTAAATAAATGACTACATCTTAGTTACGTTTCTGGGACCTATTTTCAAAGCTATTGTTAGAATGGTGCATGATGACGAAAAGTGCTTGACCTTGGATAGTGTTGAAGCATGACTTAAAATCACAAAGGATGTGTTTTCTTAGAGATTTATTATTAGACCGAGTTTGATGCACATAAATGCATAGAAGAACATTTGTATCATGAGATTTATCAAATATTTTTTGTTTTCCATTAGAGTTGTATGAATTGCTCTTGGCATATGCATCTAGATCAATATGGTACTATAGACCTTGCGTATAGAACCAAGATGAGTATTAGAGGCTGCATGATGTTGATCTAACTTGGACACATGATGTTGATCATTTTTGGAGTAGAGTATTGATGAGTTACACCTTGGAGTATGTAATTTCTACGTATTCCTATCCAGAGATTGTTGATTTTGAGTTCTTATGGGATCCAAGAGGATTGTTCTTATGTGTTATCCCTTTAGCTATAAATATCCTGATCATTATGCTGAGTTTGGAAGCATTTCCTATGGCCATATAATCTTCTCCTAAGCATTGGGTGAGGAAGCTAGGGTGGAGGAAGATGGCAGACCTTGTGGCTGAAATGGAGAGGAAGAGAGATGACTTAATTATAATGAAGCTTGTGAGAGGGAGTAAGAAAGAAAACATGAAGTTACAATAGTGATGGATTTATAGAGGTAGACATTGTGTAATGGAATTGAGGCTCACGTAGAGGACATGAAGCCCGAGCTCATCACTTGGAGAAAGGAGAGCCATCGACTTGCATCTAAATCCACCTAGTAACCAAGCCACAGTGCTTAGTTTTCCAAATCTAGAGATAAGTATTACTAACCCAAATGGTATTAGTAGAAGTAAATAATTAGTAATTAGGAGGTATAACTTTATATTGGCACATATATGGTTACACAATCATTTCTGTGTTTAGATTTATACTATCTAGAGTGGAATTTGGGAAAATTACAAGTAAATAAATATTGGGTATCACATCTAGAAGTGCCACAAGACACACATCTGGTAGTATTGCAATATCACATACTACTTGTGCACTGATTTAGCGTGACAATGGGAACACAAGGTGAAACCAATTCAGGACCTTTATAGATATGAGAGGTGGAGCTGGTGGATCAAATGGAATAGGAACTAGACACGATAGATCTAGAGGATCGGTGGGTCATGACAGATAGGCACTTTGGTGGATCTAGTGGAACTGGTGGTGGAGGCAACATCGGAGGGAATCAAGGTTCCGGATCGGGAGGACAAGGGCCTTAACCACCTCAAAGCAAGTCTTTTTGAAATGTATTTACATCTACCATATTACAAAGGTGTTGAGGATGCTGCAGATCATGTACACAAATGTGAGATGTTATGTCATGCAAAGGGGATCACTACCTTGTAATGGAAGGCAAGTCAGTTTGCAACAACATTATAAGTACACATACATAATTGGTACCATAAGTATGACCCCACTAGATAGTAGTAGATTATACCACGCTGCATAATTCCTTTTAGTTGAATTCCATCTTCCGAGTTTGAACAGGAGAGCATTAACATGTCAAGGAGATTCAATAAGGTATGGAAGAGAGTGTGTGAGAGTATGATGCATATTTTAAAACATTCTTATCAAAATTGTCTTATGATATTCATCCTTCTCATCATAATCAATGGTTTGTTGGAGGATTATTAACACCTTTCACGAGATCATTGTTGCACAAAACTATAAGAGACCCATGCAAGGCATTGAAGGCTGCCCTACACACTCGGGATGTGGGAAGCATGGATGCCAACATTATTCCATTTATTAAAGATTAGATTACTTTCATGGTAAATATTTTGGAGAAGTTATCTTCAAACTCGGACCATGAGACTCACGAGGGCCTATGGTGCACGAATTGTAAGGTAGAGGGGTATACAAAGGATAGTTGTCCTTGGAGATTGGTACACGCCATGATAGTAGATTGTGATATTTTCCATAGAGATTATAATTAAAGTAGGTGTTTACTCCTACAACATGTGATCCATAAGAATGTTTCTTGTTATTGTAAGATTTACACCTCTACTACTCATGACACCAAGGATTGTAGATTGATTGACTAGATACATGATGCCATTGACATTGGTGTGCACAAGACTAGTGTTGTAAATAATTCGAGGATGATGGTCATTAATATGAAGGGCACATGGATGGAGGACGCAGCGGAATAAACTTATATGGAGGATTTTGAGGTCGAGGCAATGACGGAGGTGGAGGAAGTGAGTTCTCATATGGAATTTGTTACAATTGTGGGTCTACAGAGCACTATAAGTGCAAATTACCCGATCTATTACAATGCTCTTGATGTGGAAAGAATCAAAAGTACAAGGATTTCCTAGAGTTATTTGAGAACATGAGCCAACAACAGCAGATGGATAAGGGCATCGGGGTGGTAAGCTAAATTTAAAAAGAAGACTCGTAGTGGATTCCAAGGGTGGCGCGTAAGTTAGAATTAAAACCCGTCTTGGTGACAGTGCAAGATGAGGCTACACGCAACAGGAGATACCAAAGTAGAGAACATTGATTACAAGATAAGAGGTGGTGTATGGGAAATATTTGGACCCTACCAATCAAAAGGAATTTTATCAAGAGACCATGGATGTAATCATGAGTCTTAAACGAGAGATCTAGATCCTAAAGGAGAAGTCATGACAATTGGAGCAAAGGAAGAGAGATGAGGCTCCACTAAAGGATCTGGATGAAGTCAGGGATGTATGAAAAATGATGAGGCAAGATAATATCATCCCTTTGATAGGGGAATGGTTATGGGAAAAAGTATTGTGTGCTAGAAGAGAGTGTGAGTGACAGGTCTTGCATTCTAACCTTCCCCCTCACACCATTGACTATGATAAGGAGATTACCTTGAATTTCATTGTTGATGGATGGATCCTAAGAAATATTTTGATTGACATGGGCATGGAATTCAATGTTCTCACCCTAGATTCCTGGAATCAAATGGGAAGCCCCCATTACAGCCATCTTCAAATGTGTTGCATATGGCCAATAAGACAAAGGTAATGTCCATTGGTTTTTTAAAGGATGTTTATATCACTATCTAAGGGGTGAAATTCACTTGAGACTTGAAGTCTTAATGTTGGCTGAGGTAGAAAACTTGAAAGTAACGATAACCAGATCATACCAAGCCAAGAACATAGATGCTAATCAAACACCATGATCAATAAGATGAAAGCAATTCACCAGAATAACTTTACATAAAACCTTTGCAAACAAATGAGAAAAAATATCATATATTATTATGAAACTCAATGCAATACATTGAGAATGGGCCTTGCTTAAATAGGCAAAGGAATTACAATCTAAGAACCAATCAAGGTCATAGATCAAGTCATAAATCAAGAAAATAACTAGTCATCAAAGAACTAGTCAAGACCATAGATTTAGGAGAGAACTAAACATCAAGGATATAGTCAATAACATAGATCAAGGAAATAACTATACCTAACAACTAGATAATATATCCTAATATCTAAATAAGATAGAAGAAATATCCAAACACATAAGTGGGTGAGGATAAATACAATAAAGGTAAATAAAGTACCTAGGTGAACATGAGCTAAGGTAAATACCTACTCTAACACCCCCTCAAGTGAATCTAGGGGCCAAAATAGAAGTGGCATGTCCACAGTATGAGTCCCGAAACTAGGCCTGATGAGGTACTCATGTACAATAACTGGGAAAAAAGGGACACCACAAGGTACCCAAAACTAGTAACAACAAAGTAAAGAGAGTAAAGATCTGCTCCAAGGCATCCTAAGAAGCTCAGCTCAAAAACTTGTATAATGCTGAAGAAGTTTGGTGTGCACTGTGGTCTAAATCCACTACTCAATCACAAAACTCAAAAACAACTGACACTAGGCTTCACTAGAATAGCTCCATACAAGGAGATTATTAGCAGTGATGTCGAAAGTGCAAAAAAACACCAAACATAATTTGATCAACTGATGCAAATAGGTGTGCCACGATCCAAGAACAAAAACCAAAGCAACAAGGCAAGGACATAAAATCCAAAGTATCACGATCCAAGAAAATCCAAGGTAACAAGGCAAGGACACAAAACCCAAAGAAGTAGGATCAACACCACACCCTCCCATATTGCTGAATGGGTGGAGTGATGCTACAAATCTATATGAGTTGTCAAAACAACTACTCAAACATTGAAAAACTAACACTAGAATGCACTAGAATAAATCCCCCATAAGAGATATTGTCAACATGCCAAAAGTGTCAAAAATACAGATACAAAATCTCTCAACAAATAAGAGAGATACACTACACCTGCTAAATAAAAATGCTCAAAACAAGAAGCATCATAATGCATAAGGTATAGAAAGTGGAGCAAGAGGCCTAATGGTGGAGGAGCCATGCCTGTAGAGTCCTCTCAATGAATGCCTATGTCACCACCATGAGTGATCAGATATCCACCCCAAATCAACACGGATGGATGAAGAAGATGCCTGCATATGACTTGGTGTAAAATACACAATGGGTGCATGCAAAAGAACATTAGAATGTGTGTCAAGTTGATCATGTCTGACAACTGAAATCTTAGGTTTCTCAAGCCTGAGTGAAGATGTAGAACTCATGTGTTGCTCAGGATCCTCAGAAAGAGTCAAGCAAACAAAAAAGGAGCTCTGTCAATGTGTGATCCCAATGAAGTATCTGCTCAAAAACCAATGTCATGACGAGAATTCCACTTAACATGTGGAATAGAGGAAACAATACCTTGTGAATGTCTGCCAATGATTGCTAGTGAGACCCATAAAATGGAGCATGTGAGAACTGAATATAGTAGTATGCTTCTCAAAAATCCATGTAGCTGAGTAGAAATAGGATACACAACATGTGGTATTGTAATAGGCACAGATGTGGAAGAGCATGTAGTAACAAGCCTCATAGGTTTAGAAGCATCAAAAGTAGGTTTAGGCTCAAAGACTGGTAGATCAATGTCAGTGGGTACAAGAGCAATAGCTGCAAGTGGACTAGGAGCATGGATATGGTTGTCCACAATATGATGGTGATGTTATAGGCTAGCAAGTTTGTTCTGCAGGGAGTGTATTATTGTATCCTTATCATGAATGAGTGATTGTAGAAGAGAATTTCACTTCTTGAGCGATCTATTTTCTTCCACAAATTTTACAATATCCTCTTGAAGTCCACATACTTTAGAGAAAATCATATCATTCTCAGAATCCATGAGAGGTACAAACTATGCAATTCCCAAAAATTTAGGACATCGGGCTTAGCCGAAATTGTATCCACAATTGATTACAACACTCCTCCATGTTTGGTACTTTATAATTATAGTGAAAGTATCAAAATAAATAACTCGAATGGAAAGAGCATGATAAAATAAGCACTTTTTCAAAAAACGGCACTCAAAACCGAGTTACCAATCAAAAGTTACAAGCTTTTTAATATTTTTCTCTGTTATTTATTTTAGTTGCCATTGAAACAAAATAAATTGTTGTTGCCTTCACCACACAAATAAAATTAAAGGGGGCATAATTTAAGCACCTACTATTAGGAATCACAAGCTTTAAGCCCTCATATGACAATACCATATGACCAAGGGCTAAGGATTTTAATGGGTATTTGTACAACTTACTATTTTGGGGGGTGTCGCATGTTTTCAAGAAAGTCACATCCAACTACCACTTCTGGTAAAAATTGCTATTTCTAGACTGTGTAGACAATGACCTTTATTACAAAAATAGCAACCTGTGGATTTTCCCGAAATAGTAAAAACATGCACAGCATCCATGGACCCCTGCCAAAAAAGGAAAGATCCAAAACCTTCTTGTGCATAAACCGAGATAGATACACTGCAACAAAAAAAAACCTAGTATAGATCTCAAGAAATCCAACAAACCTGAATAAATAAAATCATGTTTTCTTTTTCTTGGCTCGAATCTTGAGGCGTACACATGCACTTCTCTATAAAAATAAAAAAACCACAAAAATGACTGCCTCCAAAATTGGCCAAGTTTACAGTCGATCTTAGGGTTTTCACGCCTTCCGATCCAATGGAAGCCTCTGTTTTGCATAAAAATGCACGCAGCAAAAAATATGACCAAATCCCAAATATATGAATACACAAATAATTTATTTTCAAAATAAAACTTACAGATGGATGTCAACAACAATCTCCAACTCTGATACCATGAAAGGAATGATAACCAAGATCATACCAAGCCAAGAACACATATGTTAATCAAACACCATGATCAATAAGATGAAAGCAATTCACCAGAATAACTTTACATAAAACCTTTGCAAAAAAATGAGAAACAATATCATATATTATTATGGAACTCAATGCAATACATTGAGAATGGGTCTTGCTTAAATAGGCAAGGAATAACAATGTAAGAACCAATCAAGGTTGTAAATCAAGCCATAAATAAAGGAAATAACTAGTCATCAAAGAACTAGTCAAGACCATAGATTTAGGAGAGAACTAAACATCAAGGATCTAGTCAATACCATAGATCAAGGAAAGAACTATACCTAACAACTAGATAATATCTCCTAATATCTCCTAATATCTAAATAAGATAAAAGAAATATCCAAACATATAAGTGGGTGAGGATAAATACAATAAAGATAAATAAAGTACCTAGGTGAACATGAGTTAAGGTAAATACCTACTCTAACAAAACTTTCTAGTGTTACTTAGGCACTGTGGTGCTATAAAAACAATGGTGACTTACATTTCAATAAGGGGTATATATTTTTGAGAACAAAGAGGAACGTCTTATAATTCATTTGAAAGATGGGAATTCAACACCCTATATTGAGCCTTTAGGAGAAGAAAACCTAGACACAATTTATGTACGCACTATCTCGAGACCCTAAAGTTGTGCAACCGATAAAGGAGGGCATTATTAAGTGGGAATATGCTCAATCTATAAGTGATAACACTAGTCCTGCATGTGAAAATTAGGTGCAATGGACATATGAGTTGGTCAAAAGGCGGTTAAGAGGATCTGTGACAAGATTAATGAAGGTGTGCTTATTCAAGTGCTTAGGAGGAAAGAAATTACCAAGTTATTATGGGGATCCAACCTTGATGTTTTCTGCAAGAAATAGAGACCCAATAGATATGTGAGATTGAAAGAAGAATGATGCTTAGTTATACCTTTCTTGGGACCATAGTACATTGGTGGGTGACCCATCCGAGTAACCTTCGAGATTAATGTGAAGTGAGAATCATGTTCTTTATTAAGTTTTGTTAGAGAAATGCACCTACTATCATACAATATTATCATGGGAAGGAACCCACCTCATTTCATGTCCAAGCATGTGAGAAGGCCTAGATGAAAGGCACAAAAGCATTTCTACCTTATTTATGTGTGGATCGGTTATACTTCACCTTACAAGGCTCATGTATGCGCATATGGTACATTCAATCGGATATGTCTTGTTAGATGGGAAATCGGCGGATTTGATGACTCACCTCCTTGAATATTTCGAATATTGGAGTACTAAGCCATCGGTGGATGAGGCGTTGTAGGTTATTATGTTGCTAACTATGGGAGATAGTTCCATGGAAGAGGATAGAATAATTGAATTATTGGGTGAACTTGGATTTGAAACGTGATTTTATGAGGAAGAATTAGAGGAGATACAACTTGAGCATGCATGTATGGAAATAGATAAAGGAAAATTCATCTATGTGATTGATGATGAAGAGGTAGAAAATGTGGATGTTAACCATACTATGGGTACACATGAAGTTATGTATAGTGTTGATGAGAAATCATGTGCCTACCATGAACCCTTAAAAACTAAGAAGGTTAACATTGGTTTCAGAGGCCAAACATAAGGAGGCTACTATTGGTGATTATTGGACAAAAAGGAGGTTTGAAAGATCATTGATCTGTTACGTGAATTTCAAGATTTGTTTATGCACGGTACCAAGAGCTTAAAGGTGTTCACCACTCCTTAGGGGAAATGAAAATTAAGTTAAAGGAAGGTGCACGCCCAATTTAGAAGAGTCCTTATCAAATGAATTTGAATCTTTGTGTCAAATTCAAGGAGGATATTAACAAAATGATCACATCGAGGCATTATTTAGGCCATTGTGGAGTCAAAATAGATAAGTCGATGGTATTAAGAATTAAAAAGATGGGAGGATAAGGATCTATGTTGATTATAGGGATGTGAATGTGGTATGTGTCATTAATCCCTTTCCATCTCATTTCACCGAGGAGATCTTGGAAGGAGTAGTTAGGTGCGAGATCTATTCATTCACAGATGTCTTCTAGGGATATCATTAGGTCATAATTGCAAAGGAATAATAAAATAAAACTTTTCCCCATGAATGGAAAAGTTTTTCCTACATAATCATACCTTTTGGACTGAAGAACGTTCCTCTTGTGTCTTCTGTATTGTGGTGTAGGCATTTCAAGACTTCATCCAAAATTTTCTTCAATTCTACCTTGATGATGGTATATCAATTAGTAAGGGATAATTGTGAAAATTTGAGGCTGATGTTTGAAAGATCTCAGAAGTTGAGGATATCCCTCAACATTAAGAAATGTGTTTTCGCTACTCCATTTGGAACCCTTTTGGGGCATATCATATGTGAGGAAAGCTTCTTGGTGGATCCTACCAAATTTTCTCGTTATGGTAGGATTGGGAGAATCTACCGCTTAGAGCACAATACATGAATTCCTTGGGCATATGGGGTATTGCTAGAAATTTATTAAAGGGTATGCCAAAATCATCATGCTTTTAGAAGATTTGTTGAAACACAAAAGTGTATTTCACTGGGGTGAGGCACAACAAATGGTGTTTGATACATTAAATAATAATATTATCATTACACACATATTACACTTTCCTTCTTGGGATAAGCCATTCTATTTACATGTCGATGCTTCATGGATGGTGATTGGGAAAATCCTAGCACAACCTAGAGAGGGAGTTATTGAACACCCCTTGTGTTTTTCTAGTAGGATGCTAACCCAAAGTAGAAAAATATCTATACTACTACTGAGCATAAAGCATTGTAAATTATGTATGAAATGTACAAATTTAGGAAGGATATGTTGTCAACAATAAATTTCATTTTCTACATAGACCACATGACATTGAAGTACTTAATAAACAAGCCCATTTTAAAGGGTGTATATGTCGGTGGGTCTGTTGTTTCAAGAATTTGGTTTTATGGTTATTGTGAAATTGGGTAAGAGTAATTTGGAACCCGACCATTTATCAAGGATTGACTCATGGGAGGATGTGTAGAGCATTGAGGATATAATTCCAGATGCATAAATGTTTATTTTGCGGCACACGCCCTTTCATTTGGAAGATATTTATATATTTCTCAAGGCAGTGTGATACCAAAAGGAATAAAGAATTTGGATAGGAAGCAATTATCCATACGTGCTACACCCTACATGTTAATTAGTGGATACTTATACAAGCTAGGTTGTGATGAGGTTTTGTGTTGGTGTGTGTTAGAGCATGAATGCGTTGCAATCATGGAGGAATCGTATGGGTGATTACAAGAGGACACTATGTAGGGAATGCCACCACATGGAAAATTCTACTAATAGGGATTTGGTGTGAAAGAATCTACTAGGATTGTATTGATTTTTGTAAGTCCTGTGAGAATTTCTAGCACCATGGAAAACCGGGAGGAAGTGATGATATGCCCTTGAGACCGATAATTAGTGTACAACCATTTGAGAAGTGGGTGATTAATTTTGTAGGAATTATTTCACCTACAACACGAAGGATTGGTTCACATTATATAATTACTTATATTGCTTACTTAACAAGGTGGGAGGAGAAAGTGCCTTAAAGGGATTGCATAGTGGCAAAATAGTAAAGTTCATGTGGTAAAATAGAATCAATAGATATGGATGTCTGCTGAGTTTAACAAAGTGATATGGGTACTCATTTCTTGAATGAGATAGTTAGGATTTTGTTAGTGGAATTCATGGTAGCCCACCACAAGACTACCTCTTATCACCCCCAAGCTAATGGAACCATTGAGGCAATTAACAAGATATTGATTCACACCATGACCAAAAATTTTGATGTAAGAAGATGGGATTGGGATGATAAATTTTTTTCTATGTTATGGTCATACCAGACTACTTATAAAAGACTAAATAAGGCCACACCTTTTCAATTGGTGTTTGGCGTGGAAGTGGTGTTACCTATTGAATTCATATTACCATCACTACATATAGTGCATGCGGGAGGATTAGCTGATGAAAAAGCACTTAACGAGAGGATTGATAAGTTGATACAATTGGATGAGAGGCGAGATATTGCTCATTGGAGTCGAGAAAAAAAAAAAAATCCAGGCAGAAGGCATGCCATGATAGACACTTCAAGAACAAATTTTTTTGAGGTTGGGCGAGATGGTTCTATTGTATGATTCCAAGTTTCTTCTCCATCCTTGGAAATTCAAATTCCATTTCATGGGCCTATACATTATATCCTATATACTTGATTCATAAACTTCCCACTATAAGTCTTTGGTGGAACACAATTACTAGGCCATTTCAATGGGATTAATCTTAATCCCTACAATAGATAAGTCTTCCTTGTGTTTGTAAATAAGGAAGTATTGCCAATTGGCCTAGGATTTCCCTTAATGCATTTCCTTTCTTTGGGTGTCACTTTATCATTTCTTGTTCCCCTTTTTTTTTTTTTTGTGCGTTGTGTTCTAGTAGCCACTTACAATTTCAAAAGTTTTCTAGGCACGAGGACCACACATATTTTTGTGTGGGGTGAAGTGATGCAACAAGCATTGGAAGATGTGTTTTTATGGCTTGGGTCAAAGGATCAAAAGTGCATAGTTTGGAAGAGTGCACTTGGAATAGGTGAACATGAGGAGGTTGGTGTCAATAAGGCTTTACAAAAACCACATACAAGGGTGAGAAGCATAGGAACAACATGAGGTAGGTGATGTCAAAAATTAGGATAAAGATAGAAGAAGTTCCTTCGTCATTGAAAGTACATGCGTAAGGATCTTGATCGGTAAATAGTTTTTGCATGCGAATGTTGTAGAATATTTCACACAGGATTACGTGCGAGGGTAAAAGCGTTGAAGGTTGGCAGTAGGAAAAAGTCACCTTTATTACAAGAGTACGTTAGTAGGTGGCATGTGAAAGGAACAATAAGAATATTGTTCCAAGCCACGATCTCAGATGATAATAGCACACCACATTAGATTTTCAAAGCAAAAGAGCTAAAATACCATATATGGAAATCCATCATAATCCATAATGCTCAATACATTACAATAGAATGACTTGAATTATTCAATAAGAAATATGTACATATAGGAGGAGGGAAGTGAAACTACTACCTAAATTAGTGGTGAAGAACTCCCACTAATTGATACTGGTAGTTAAGTTAACTCCAAAATACTAGTAAGCTAACTTCACATAACTGAGAAGCTAACTCAACACAACTAGTACACCTAAGCAAGCTAACCCAACAAGTGTAGGGCTAACACAAGTGTAAGAATTATCCTGATAAATAAATAAAAGGATAAATAATAACCTACACTAAGAGCATGGAATTTATTGCGGTAAAAAGAAAAAGATATAAGTAGAAGTTCGGGCGCATTATTGTTTACCTTGCATTTTTTTATCAAAGAGGTCTCACAAACTAGAGCATCCTTAAAGAAAAGTTGTGTGAAAATGGGTTATGAAGATTTTCATGAATAGCCAATTTGATCAAGTGAACTAGAGTGGAAAAATAAGTACACGGGTGTAAGCGGAGAAGGTTATGTGGAATAATCCCATGGGTGATTACGTAATCTTTTGGAAAAAGTGTTTTCCAAGTTAGGGTTCCATAGCTAGGGCACAAGATTGAGGGGATTTTTGCAAAGGAGTGGAGCCACCAAGTTGAGAATAACCAGGATTAAGGAAAATGAAGAAATTTGATGACCCGACGAGAAATGACATGAAGGAAAGAAGAAAATGTTTCACTAAAGAAGGGAAAGGGAAATGGGAAACAAATTATCTTCACTAGTTTTTATGAGGAATGGTATGTAAAGATGCAATATCCATATGACATATTCTTGGAAAATAATCGAGTGTCTCATGTTATAAATATGGCCATGAGTGACTATAACCATCGAACGAGCACCATAGAGAATGAGATGGCATTAGAACTGGTTAACCCTATAGAAAAGAGGACACTAGATAGAATTCCTATCTATAATGATGAGGTCAAGGTGAAGATGGAGAAGGTCAGTGTTAATGTAATTCTATGAGTTTTCATATTTCAAAAAACTTGAGTGACTATACCAGTGGTTAATGTCATGTGTAGATGAAGACCACTTCCACTTCACGGGAGGGAGGATACAAATAACTCTCCAACTGATTTTTATGTTTACCAGTCTTATCTGTGAATGAGAATCTTTTGACGATGACTTGGATGATAAGGAGGACATCAAGAAGACTATTGAAGCTTATGACTACAAAAATGGTTCAGATACTTTGACATTTCTATGATTTCGACACAGTAATGAGGATGGTCGCATGCTTTATCACAAAGATGAATGGCGGGAGAGATAGACACGAGATCAACAAGGTTTGGCTAAAATTTTTCCATAAGATATCGTAGGGGACCATTAATAACCTCTCGACTTTCATAGTAGAAAAAATAATCAATTTAGCACATGATGGAGAAAAGATCATGTTTCGTAATGTCCTCCTTACCATTTTATTTATAGAGATTGGAGTGCCTGATGGGCCAGATAAATTTTTGTGGGGGTACCTAGATGAGAACCCTTCCCCGCTAAAAGATTTTAGAAATACACTTGTGACACCATGACGACCACCCATAAGGCATGCCTAGAAAAATGGTATAAGCGGATGCGTGACACATTCGGCGCTGAGTGGAGAATACCCGAACAGTTACCTATTTTACTGCAAGGTGAGGCTAAATTTTCCATGTACCAACATTTTTGTATTGGCAGGTTTACTCTAGAAGATGACACCAAGGGTCCCTAGTGTAAATTTCCATTCTCCTTCACAACACAATACTTCCAGGTTGGGGTCAATCGATTCAAAGAGGCAAAGAAGCTAAGGTTTGTGTTGGACCCCACAATATTGGTTAAGTATAAGAAGGCACATGAGTGCATAGGACCTATTTGAAGAAGGGCACACAGGGTGAAGGTGCACATGGAAGGGTTCTAGTAGGGTTTTATAGAACACATGGTGCACGCGCAAGAAAGATATGTTTTGTTACTTAGCCATATTTTGTGTCCTAAGTAGCACATGAGAAAAGTGTGACCTGTCTAGCTTGCAAAGTAGATAACGTGTTAGCCTAGCGAATATAGATGAAAAAGGGAATATTCCATGTATGCGATGGAAGGTTCTAGAAGAAAATCATTGCACATAGTGGAGAGATCAGATCAAAGGAGGCATACTCCATTGGAGGACCACTTGGATACTTGGAAGCCAATCTATTACCTTATAAGGCATGGAAATGAAGATAGGAAAGCTATATATTGAGGTGTGTGTGTGTGTGTGTGTGGGTGTGAAAAGAGACAGATATACATAGAGATCATCCTAAGAGAGAAAAGGTCATAGAAGAGAGGCGAAGCTCTGTAAAAATATCATGGAGGATTATATGGGTTGGGATTAGTGAAAATATAGGAGTGATGACATATTTAGAGAGATGGATCTATATTCATCTTTTTAATGTGAAGGATATAATGTAGTTATTATGCATTACTTTTCTCGCATTATTATATGGGTCTCACTATGACCTAAAGGATAATAATGTGGTTCTTGGACTGATCAATATGAATATAAGAATCTTTTCTCGAATCATGTATATGTGTTCATGAGTATAATCCTTGTGAAATTTATTTATGTATGAAACAGATTCTATATGTTGAGTGAGGAAGCTAGGGTGGAGGAAGATGGGGGACATTACGACTTAGAAGGAAAGGGAGGAGAGGTGTCTCAAGTATAAAAATCTCATGAAAGGGAGATAACTACACAACCTAAGGTTGCACGTGTGATGGATCTATAGAGGTAGACATTACATGAAGGATTTGAGGTTCATGGAGAGGATGTGGAACTTGAGCAGTCTATGCTACTCCATCTTGGTAAGCATGGGAGAAAATACCCTTCACTCACGATGAAATTTTATTACATGGAGAAATGAGATCCAGCCGCATGCATCTAAACCCATATGGTGACCAACCCCTAGTGCTTAGTTTTCCAGATAAAGGGAGAAGTATTGTTAACCTAGTTGGTATCGCTGGGAGTAACCAATCTGTTCCCATGAGATATAATTTCTTGTTTGTAACATACATGGCTGCGTAAACCATTCCGGTATTTGGAGGAATTATTTGACAAGGTTCAAGTAAGAAAAGTTTGGGTATCATGTCTAGGAGTGGCACAGATATGTTTGTGTTTGATCTTGAAAGATCTCGAGGTGTTTGAGACCACAATGGAACCATCCCCAAGTTGTGGGACCTTGCACGTTTGGGACGGATCTTTGGAGAAGGCCGGTTCCTCTATCTATTTCTACTACTACTGCTACTCCTAGTGCTGAAAGGGGAAACTAAGCTAAGAATGCCAAGGGACCAAGGAAAGAAGGATAACATGAAGTAAACTACACTAAAAGGTGATAACACCAGAAAAGAGGGGTGAACACTATCTGTTCTAAGTGAGAATGATAGGGAATGCATGAAAGGAGGCTAGGCATGAGTAGCATAGTGAAATACACATTCACCAGATCATTCTCATGGAACAAAACCAAGTATGGAACTGTAGGGGACTTGAAATAGCACAACAATACACAATGCAAGAGAAGAGGCAAGAAGAAGGAATGAAAACACGTTAGGACAAAGAATAGTCACAAAACAATGCTTCTATTACTTCCAAAAATGCATAGAACTATTACAATGATAAGGAGGCTGATATCCACATGTAAGAGCCAAGCATGGAGGTCTAAAACTCAAAATACAGAAATATGGAGTCCTTAGAAACATGCGTAAGGATCTAAAGTGTCCAACCCTTTACAATGAGCCCCAACCCTATCCTTTTATAGATTCAAAGCATAGAGGGAAGAAGGAGAGAGAGAAGTGGAAAAAACAATTCAAATCTCAACCACCATCATTAATGCCTCCTACAAATCTACCCCAAATCTATCATGTCTGCATCAATTACTTGTTCGGTGCCTCAAAGGAGGAGGAACGGTGGATCAGATCAAATCTGATCTAGTTATTGGGGTAAATTTATCTTCACTTTTATTTTTTTACCTAACCTCTCCAAAATTAAATTTTCAGATCTCCATGGCATAGATGAGGTCGAGATCTTTCCAACGGTGCCATATTTTTCAGATTTTGAGCACTGAGCCAAAATATATGCTCATTTGAAATTTGAATCGAGTCCATACAAAATGGTGGGAACCAGCTACCAAAACGGGCCCCCTTTTAAAACTAGACATGTGGAGGGCTGGCGCATGTCTGAGGGCAGCCTTTGTATTTCATTTTTGAAGTTGCACCAGCTAACATGTGGCTTCTTCTCATGGCTCTCTCAGTTTCTTCATATTTTGGCTAAGTCTTTTTCTCGACAAGGTCATATATTTGATCGGGGAAATGTGGCATCCTGGCACTTATTTGGAAACCCTCCCCAATTTTTCTCTTGAATTAGCACTGTGCTAACACTTGGCACCCTCTGCTGGTCTGGCCTCAATGCTTTGACTATTCAACCCCAACCCTGTCCTTTTATGAAACCGGACACGTGGAAGCTCTGAGCTCATTTAGAAATCCACTCAAGATTTTTTTAAAGGAGCATCGGGTTGACATGTGGAATCTTCCACAGGTTCTTGGAATTTTCAATGGTCACTCTTACCTTTTCGGGCCCTAAACATGTGGCTAGCTGGCACTCATTTGGGCCCCTTCTTTTGGATTTACCTTTGGAGATGCACCAAACTGACTAGAAAGAAGGTGAACACATGGAGTGTGGGCACAAGGGAGAAAGCATAATGGCACACACAAAATAAAGAGGTGTGGGAGGAAAGGAAAAATAAGAAAATGAAAGAGTGTGTGACATGCGGGAGTGAGAAGCAAGGGTGCGAAAGGGAAATAGAGGGGTTGCGCACATGAAAGAGGAAGGAAGAAAAGAGGGTGTGTGAAGGAACTGAGTCTATGTAAGCACGCAAGAGGAATGCTAGGGACTTAGCTGATTAGAAGGTAAGTCTACAGAGGTGTGTGCAAGGAGTGCACAACAGGATAGGAGAGAAAGTGGGTGCACAGGAGGAAGGTGCACAAGGGAAAATGGAAGGAGATAGAAGAATGTGAAGGGGAGCAGGATGTGTATGCAAGTTATCCAAATCACTAGGAGAGCTATTTGGATAACAGTTTTGGTGAATTTTGGGGCCATATCCTGCTAGATGAAAGAGATCAATATCCTAAAGCATCCATTGGGCATGGATTCTACTTGTTCAATCATGAAAATGCCCCTGTAATCACTTGAAAATCATATCTGCACTTTATTCTAAATCTCACAACTGCTGAGAGAAGCTCTACATTCTGGAAGTAACAAAAGAGCATGCACAGGAAGCATACGAGGGGAAAGATATATGTATAAACAAACAATGTGCATGAAGAACACTTGGAGGAATTGAAACTACTTTAATATATACAACATGATGCAACAAACCTAATGGAAGGGTTTGAGATAGATATCATTTCTTCGGGATTTACAAAGCGTTTATCCGGATGAGTTAACTCGAAAGAGTTATCTTCTTTGAAGGACTTGATGATGTATGGGCCACTCCAAAGTGCATAAAAATTTGAATGGAATCTTGGTTTAGCTCTGTCAGTATCCCATTTTAGAACCAGGTCTCCAACTTTGAAAGCTTGAGGCTTAGCATTTCTGTCAAACCATTTATTTTTTGCTTGTTGATGTTGTTCTAGCTTGATCATGGCAAAGTTTCTAAGCTCTTTAAGATGAACCAACTCTGGCATCCTAATTTCTCTTTGATCCACTCCCTCAAATTCCAGTGTGTTGGGTAAGCATCAATGAATTCATTTCTCAGTGTCAAAGGGAGCGCATCCTCCTTGCCATAGACAAGCTTGTAAGGAGAAGTTCCTATTTCCTTTTTGACTGTGATTCTATCTGCCCAAAGCACGTGCAAGACCTTCGTATGCCACTTTGTCTTTGGCTGATGTTCATTGTGTGCTTCATGATTCTGATCAAGTTCTTGTTTGTTGATTCTACCAGACCATTTCCCTGAGGGTAATAGTTGGAAGAATTCTTCTGTAAATGCCTAGATTTAAAGCCCAATTAGTGATTTTAGCATGAAGGAAAGCCTTTGCATTATCAAATATAATGGTTTGAGGGATGCCAAAACTTATGACTAAACCCTCGAGAAAGTCAAGGATGACTGCCTCATTTGATTCCTTAAGTATGACAACTTTTTCCATCCGGTGAAGTAATTTGTAGTCACAAGACCCATTTATGTCCGGCACTTGAAGACAGATTGATCATGCCTATGAAGTCGAGACCCCATTATGCAAAGGGTTGATCCACTTGGATTGGTCGAAGGGGAAGCACTATCAATATTTTCTTTCCTATAAAGAAAGCACACTCCTTGCATTTTGTGACCCACCTATGTGCATCTGCAAATAGGGTAGGCCAAAAGATACCTGTCATTATGATCTTCATTGCTATAGTTTTGGCAGAGAAGTGTTCATTATCCAAAATAAGCTCGATGCTTATTTTTGGCTAACTCCTCCTTCTTCTCATTTTCTGGAACTTAAATTAATTTTTGGCATGCTTTAGTTTCTCAAAATATTCTTGAAATGATTCCATCGTATAGGATTTTTCCTCACCTTTCCAAAAAGGTAAAATTTTCCTCCTAACTTCTTGTATTTCTCAAGTTATGGCTCTGCGGAGTTTTTGAGGGAAATTTTCCGTGGGAATACCCACAACCAATAGGAATATGCCATGTGGTAGGGCAGAATGGCAGGTCAGTGGGGGTAGGTTGGAAAAATCACCCAGAGGGACAGGGCACAAAGGAAAATTTTTTCCTGTGGGCCCATGGAGGAGAAGAAATGGCTTGAGGCCCGCACCGAATGAGGAAGCGTCACATGGCAGCTGAGGTTGGGCTGGTGGGGGTAAGTTGAATTTTTTTCAAAAATGGTGCAAAGGAAAATCTTGGCCCGAAAGCCCACGAAGGAGGAAAATAAATTTGTAAGGGCCGCAAACCAATAGGAGGCCGCCATGTGTCCAATCACGGTGGAGGTCGGGACAGCGGATGTGTTGGTTTGAAAATTTGTCGGCTAGACAGTCGTGGGAAATAGGCCAACAGTGTGCATGGCATAGCCCTCTTTGAGATGGAAAATCAAAATTTGTTTATTGCTATTCTATCAAGCAGAATCTATGCAAATCTAAACTATTCTAACTTTAGGGGGTTTGGGATCTCATCCCATTAGAGGTAGTTCCGACTATGAACGAAAGGTAGGGAGGAAGGAACGGAAGAAGGATAGCTTTGAAGAGAGAAAAGAAATGAATTCCAAGAAAGAAAGGTCGAAGTTTATGCTTTGAGCTGGTAGTAAACAGATCCAAACTTGCATAAACAAAAAAGTGATACTTGATGAACATATGATGATAATAAGAATGAATCCAACATAATAGAAACATAGATCTAACTTAAGAAAGATCTGATGCAAATAACACATATATTGAGCACAAATTCTGAACATATATATTAATATCTCTTCTATTACAAGAAGGCACAAAGTCTTTCTCTCTTCACTTCTTTTTTCATACAAAAAATGTCCACCTAGAATACAACAAGTATTCCAGTATTTATAGAAGAAGAGGAGGGAAGAAGACAAAAACAAACCAACTACTTACAAAATATCTTACAAGATATTTACAAAATATCTAAAAAGTCAAAATTTGACTTTGGGCAAGTTTTTGGATGGAAACATCCCATGATGCAACATGGATGATGTCATCGTAAATGCCAACATACTTTTTAAATATTTTTACAAAAATGATTGAAGCGTACACAAGAGGAGAAACTACTCCTCATCATCTCTTGGTTTAAACAGAATGTCTTGCTTCTGATTGGGAGAGGTGATGTGACACTGAGCTCGATATTCCATAAACTTGTTGATCATTTTCTGAAGTTGATTATGATCTGACCCTTGAAATGGTCACCAATGACTTCACAAGTTTCTTTTTCAGTCTTGAGCTTGTCAGGTAGCCCGACATACTCTTCACATGCCTCAATCAAGAATCCAATGAAATCACAGCAAGCTAGAAGGTTATTGATTGATTCTCGGTCAAAAGTGACCTCTGGCGCCAAACCTTGGGTTGCAATATCCTTGAAGAGCTGGATTGTATCATCTACCTCCCTCAAGGTGAACATTTCACTAAGCATCCCTGGAGACATCTTTGTGACCATCTGCTCCATTTGATATTTTGCATCTAGGGCTTCATCCTTGATTTTGTCTATCCTTTCTAGGATATACTCCATTTGATCAACCCGGTAATCCAATGCAATGAGAGCTTTGTTATGTGCCCACGGGTGATCAATGACATCGACCTTTAATAGGTCGTCAACTGAGTAGTCAACCATTGCTTGGAATGTTTCGTGTTGCAATCTGGCATTGTCCATCTCCTCGAGAGAGGGATCTTGCTATTTCTTGTAGCTCCTTATTTTCCTAATCTATACCCTGGTAGAGCCCTGTGAATTTCTTGATTATTTCCTCACTATCTCTAAGAATTTGATCTATCTAGGAGGACACTGCTATGCCTTGCTCACCAATCTTGGCGTATTCATTTATCTTATCCTAACTGAGAAATTTAGTAGGTTTGGTAGCAGTCATAGGAGGATCATTTTCCATTCTTTGCAAAGCTTGGAGGAGATGTTTGTTTTGCTCCTTGAGTATTCTCTTCTCCTCCTTTACTTCTTGAAGTTTCTTGCAAAGGGAATCTACCGTGACAAGGCCTCTCCTCGGGCTCTCGATGAGGTTCCCATTGTGACTTGGGTCACTGTAAAGTCTGTAGGAGACAGATCTTTCTTTTCTTTGGTGGGATCTGGATATGCAATCTCCATGACCCTCTCTCCCAAAACGCTCTTAGAGAAGTGAGTTATAGCTTTCTTCTTCTTGGGTCCCTTCTTCGGAATGACAAAGAAGTCCATGGGTGCTATGGGAACCTTTCTCTTGAGTTGACCCAGATGGTCGAAATCTAGCTTGGACTTATGGGAGAAGGAGTAGAGGGAATGGAAGAAGAAATGGGAGTGAAAGGGGAAGCAACTGAAGAGGCCATAGGGAAGAACATTGAGACACTTGGTGGTGGCATCGATAAGGAGTCCAACGCACTACTGCTTGGGGCACGGAGTTACTACATGGAAATAAAATGACATGTAGGTGGAAGGGATCTTTAATGGGATGGAGAGAACATTAGGTGACATATCCGTAAGAGAAGAGAAGATGGAAGAGGTGGGAGATGGAAGGGGGAAGGAGAGAAGAAGAAACATCCATAGGAATAGATGTTTCAATGATAGGGGGAGGAGAAGGAGCAGAAGAAGGAATGGTGGGCACCTCGGTGGTTGTAGTTGGAATAACATCTTGAGTGGATGTATCTCATTGAAACTTCAAAGGGTCTCTTATTCTTTACATGGAGACACCAGGTCAACCACTTACTTCTCAGAAGTAGTAGGAGGTCTTTCAGGAGTTTCTTCCTTTTTGCTTGGTTCTCCCTCTTTATCCTTTCCTTTTCCTTTTAGCACTGGGCTGTTCTTAGAGGCACTCTACCCGAAGGGGAAGTAGTGAAATCTACCCCGAGGTAGGTGAGACCATTTTGTTTACACCAATAGTCAGTGCACTACAACATGGGCTTGACCCTTTCCTGAATGGTCTTTGGTGCCTTGGCTCTATCAATTTCTATGAACAACCAATCATCCCCATCCATGTCTAGGTAAAATCGATGAATTTATTGATTAGGTTCTTGGAATCCTTTTGGAATGATGGCTAAGCCATAATGGATGATCTCTCGCTAGATCCAAACCGGGAGTGATCCTTTTTCCTGATATCTATTTCATGTGTCAGGTTGATGTAGATGTCCTCAATCTTAGGAACATGAATGGGATCAATTTTCACCTTTGGGAGGTAACTCTCCAGAAATTGAAGGTGGGCCTTGCTGCGAATTTTTCTTTAGATTCAACAATTCAAGCTCAGCATACATTTCCCATGCTTTGGCCAGTGTGGTGCAAGTGTATCGGCCCACCATAAGGGGGAATGGAGTTCCTCCCTTCTTTCTCTTCATGCACCTCTCATGGTATGTGATTAGTTTCCTTGACAACTCCAAGAGGATCAGCTTGGGCCCTGCATACCTTGGTAGCTTTGTTGGTTCACCCTCAAAATTCACCGCCCTGAGATATGTGAATGTGGGAAACTACGTGAACAATGCTCCCCACTTCTTTGTGATAGTAGTCACGCTCGGGCTGGTCCGACCATGTCTCATATTTGGCCTCAATAGGTAGATCACCTCATAGAAGAAGGCATCATTGATTTTTGAGAACTGAGGGATGTTGTTCTCGAGCCTTAGCTCTAGGTAGTATTCATATATTTTGACCTGGGGCCATACCCCATTTCGAGCTAGGCCTGTGAAATCTCTCGTTGATGCTATAGTGTATATAACATAGGAGTTTGTATAGAACTTCCCATTTGTTAGGATCTATTGGAGCTACTAGGAGATGGTGTCGCTGATGATTTCTCCCTAGCCAAAATGTTGTTCAGGAACATTCTTACTCATGGTATCTAAGTACCTCAACATCCATTTATGGAAATAACAGGCATCGAAAGCCCAAATATTCTATTCGGAAGGTGATTGTATCACCGAATTCCTTATTGAAGTCACTGCGGTGGATGGTCTATGGCCATTTGCTCACCAGCTTCTTATTTTTCAGATATAGCTCATTCATCATTTGCATGCATTTGTCCTCATTGTCATCCCATGTCTTCTTGCAGTCTTCTAGGATTATGGTGACGTACTTGCCTATGATGAGGAATGCCCAGAGTTATTTCAAAATGATGAGCTGTGAGGTCGATGATCATCTTCCCCTCCTTATCTTCGACACATCTTGTGTCCTTTTTATAGCAAAGAGCCACCAACATGATGAACTCATTATTTATAGCACTCACAGCAGCCCACTGCAAAGTGCAATCCACTCGCCCACCGCTTTGTTCATCTAGGGGCCACTACTTTCTGGTTGGTTCTTGTCCGTAAGTCTTCCATATCAATGTGCCCAAGATCGAGTCTTTGATGTCGAGATCACTCTTTGTGTATGAGTCGGGCATCCCGACTTTTGGATATTTGTACCTCATCTCTTTTCTATCAACTTTTCTTTCCCTTTAGACTTGGTTGGTTTTTTTCTTGACGAAGACATGTGTGAGCTCGAGGATGGCTATTGTCATTCCGCAAGGAGAATTAGGGAGGTCCAACACGGAAGAGCCATGTCAACCATCATGTTATTCATAATGAAAGCTTACGTAAAGAAGAATGAGCAATTTTGAGGCTTAGGGTGCAAGGCACAAGTTCACGAGAATACTACAGAGGCTTAAAAGGTTGGGTGCACTTTTAAGGATGTAAAAATGTAAAAAGGTGCACTGTTTTGACAAGAGAAAAGTTGCACCAAAAGGTTATAAAGGGTGCACTTTTGGAGAGTGTTGCACAAAAGTTTTTAGCGCTAAGGAGAAAGGCGTAGGGCACGGTTTTGCAACACACAACTTGGCATGTTGATGTCAAGGATCATGCACCTGTGCCTTAGGAAATTTGATTTAGCTGGGAGTTGAAAAGGATGGTGTTGTATGGCTTTTAAGTGTGCCCAAGGTGAAATTTTAGAAGATTTTGCAAAGGAGATTAATACACCAAAGGAAAATTGCTTGGCATAGATTTGGAGTACACAACATCTTATGTTGATATTATACAGGGTGTTCCTACGCCCTTGCAAAATCTGCTAAGTGTATTTAACTGGCATGGGTTTAGGTTGTGTAGCAAGTAAGGATAGTGTGCCAAGGCATGACTGTGAGAGGTGCAACAGGGAAAAATAGTGTGCCGAGGCTTTCCATGATTTCTTACAACTTCTTAGATTTCTTCTTTCTCTTTTGGTTTCATCAAATGGTAAAGAGAGGGTTTTTTTCAAGATATCAAGAAGGAAAAAGGCCTTTGGTTCTTTTTAGAGGCAGGGGCCTTCCAGATTTGTAGATCTAGAAGGAGAGGAAAAGGGCTTTTCAGTTGATTTGTAGATTGGTAAGTTGTTCATTTTTAGATTTAATCCTTTTTAACAACCCTAGAAACCTAACACAATCAAAAACAAAATCATAACAACAAGGACAAGAGAAGCCACTTACCTAGTTTTATAAAGGACGAAGGATGATGTTGGGGTCCACAAACTCAAAAAATGGCACACGGGGTGACAAGGACAGCTGACAAGCATAGAATAATAATGTTCACAATTTTTAATTCGTGAAAATGACAGGTGTCGAGTGCCTATATATAGAAAATTTGGCATTTATTAATCCACCCACTTTTTTTGGTGCACTTTTCAAAGTGTCGACATGGGTAAAAATGTGCCTTGGCACAATTTCATTGGAGTTGACATAATACTCTCAACACCTTAGCACGTATTTGATGATGTCAACACAAAATTCCTTGTGCCTTAAGCACACATTTTTCTGTGTTGACGTGATGCTTTCAGTGCCCTAACGTACTTTCTAGGCACATGTTTAATGATGTTGACATGTCATTTCATGCACCAAAGGGGAACAACTTCTTTGATGTTGACATGCCAATTTGGGTGCCAAAGGATTTTCTAAGGGGTGCACATTTTATTGTGTCGACACAACATTTCTTGTGCCCAGTTCAAAAAAGGTGAAAATGGCTAAGTACTTTAAACTTGATTTCGGAAGGGAGTTTTAGGCCATTTTGAACGTTGTCAGACTTCTTCAGGGGACCAAAAAAATTTTGGTATGGTTACCTACAAAATTTCCCTTGTCAATTTTATAGGATAACAGAGGTAAGTTGGAAAATTTCCCAAAGGGCTCGATGGGGGTGGAAAAGTAAAATTTTTGCACAAGGCCCACGGACCAATAGGAGGCTGCCACATGTCTAGTTATGGCGGGAGTCGAGGCACAAAGAGAATTGGGAATTTTTTCCAAAGTGGTCAGTGGCGTCAAAATCAAAATTCAAGGCGCATGCCCATGGCCAATCAGAGGGTGACACGTGTCATTGGGACGGCAGAGTGCGAGGAAAAGTTGGGAAATTTTCGCAATGGAAAATCAAAGGGGTGAAAGACATGTATGGGCTCGTGATCCCATTGACCAATGAGGAGGTGCCACATGGTAGTAGAGTGGTGGGGCATAGGGATTTTGGGGAAAATTTTAAAGTTTCGGCCCGCCAATCCATTTTTGCCCTATTTTTGCCCTAAATCTTTAGAGGGGCATAACTTTTGATCCAGAGCTCAAATTTTTACGTTCTTGATGTCATTGGAAATATGGTGAAATTCTCTACATGATGGAGGGTTCAATTTTTTATTTTGATGGATATTTGTGGGAGAAAAATGGAAAACGTCTCTGGCATGTAAAAAAATAGAAAACAACTCCAACCACCAAAATTAATGAAGTATGGGCATCTGTTTTTCTCGATAAAGAAATTTACTATGGCATATGGGATTTTTTATGGAAACCCATCACTTTGTAGGACATTTAGATCAATCTTGTCAGTGGTTGAAGTTAAAAATTGATTTTCCCGTGTTTTTTCCTTTCTTTCATTTTTGGCTCGATGGTTAAAAGATAGATTTGGGTCATTTGTAAGAGGTTTTTTTCATCTTTTCTACTCTACCCTCCCTTATTTTCTTCCCTAGGGTTGAAAATGGAGTTAGAACCAACTCTCGTGCTCTGTAATGGCATTTTTTTCCTTCTACCATTAAAATATTGTTCTATGCAAACTTCTGGAGCAACAAAAATGTGCTTTATGATGCATATTTCCATCCTTGCTCGTTTTTTTCTTGTTTTCTTCTTGCCTCTCTTCATTTCAGGTATTTTTTCATGTTTGAATGTTCATTGCAAGTTTGGAGCTATGTTCATGGAGTTTTGGAACATTTTCTGTGTGAAATATATGCTTGGGCCTATGATGCACTTGTCCATCCTTCCCATTGCTCACCTCTTCTTGTTCCATGGTAGTTTTGATAGATGTTCAACATTTTCCTTCTCTGGTGTATCACCATTTTAGTGTAGGCTTTATTTTTCCCTCTTTTCTCTCTCTCTGTCTCCTTGGAATAGTTAGATTAGGATTAGATTAGCTTGCTTGCACTGGAATAGCTTGTGGTAGGTAGTTTAGGAAGAGGAACCAACCTTCTCTGGAGATCTTTCCCCATTTGCAAAGGTCCCACACTTTGGGAAAGCTCAATGTTGTGCATTCACACCAAATGACATTTCCTTAGAAAAGCAAGATCTAAAGGTCATTTTGGGGGTGCTGTGAATTTGCACTAATAGTTTTGGCACACTCGGTGGGACCTTAGAGGTCTTCCACTTTATTTTTGACAGGTTGGTGTGTTCTTGTTAAGGATTTTGCCTTTGGAGGCATATTCAAAATCACATATGGCAACTTCATCTAGTAAATAACTCATTCTCTGAGTTACAGACCTTTTTTCCATCCATTTTCATTCATTTCTTCTTTCCATCTCTTTCATCCTTTTTCTATTCCATGAAGTTGTGTAATCATGACTTCATTTCCATCATGGAATTCACATTCACAATAGCAGCAATATATTTCACCTCCAACATGTTTTACAACTCCTTCAAATCAAAATTTTGATCAAATTCAAGATCAAAATGCTTACCCATATGAGCAATACCAAAATCAGTTTGGTTGTGAAGCATATCAAGAGTAGGAGTATGCATACAATGAAGACAATCAAATGCAAGATGCTGGTCTATTGGAGAAAATCTAAAATATGGAGGTAAACATGGTGCAATCCAGGGCTCAAGCACAAATGAAAGCATTTGGAATTGGTTATAGAGCACCATGTCCATGTTTGGGACCTTTTCTAAGGCATTACAACCCTCAAGAGAAGCTTGATTTCATGATTGTAACACTTCCATTGCTTTCAAAGTGGACTGAAGGAATAGAGGTGTATGAGAGGAGTATTTAACAACCTTGTTAATGGGTAAGCACACCATCTCATGCCTTTCCTTTTCCTCTTTCCCAATCTATTTTATCTCAGCAGTGTCAAGTTTTAAACTCTCCATCTATTGTCCCAAATGTTGAATCCATTTCTCCATTTTGTAGTCTTCCACCCCATCTCAATTCTTCTTTCCTCTTCCCTTCCAAATAGTCATCCCCTCCACAAGATCCAATAGAAATACCCTCTCCTCCAAAGAAACAAGGAGTTCTACCTCCTCCACCACCAAAAACAAATGAAAAATTGGTTGAAATCCAATCTATCTCTCCTCTTGCATTCCCAGTTCCATGTGGGGAAGAAGAAATTGCAAAAATCAGTCATGAAGGACAGCAAGAGGAAGAGCCAAGAAAAGAAGGAATGATTAAGAGCTTAGTGAGTTTGGCTCTTAAATATGGAATTGAGAAGATCCCTTTGCTGATGAAGCCTACAGAGGAGGCCAGAGTTGAAGAAAAAATGGTGGTTAGGACTGATTTTGTTGCAGCAAAAGAAGAGCAAAAGGAAGAAGCAAATCAGCAATCAGTTTGCTCAAAATGTAGTGTCCATGTTGGCACTCTATTTGAAGGAAATGCTGATCCAATTCAAGTTGCACAATCAGCCATAGAAGAAGAAGATATTGCAGCCCCAACTTGTCCTCTAGAGCAGCAGATTGAAGAGTTTGATTTGAAAAACTTCATGCTAGAGGAAGATTTTAATCAAGAGCAAGATGGTCTTCAAGTAGAGGAGGAAGAAAAACCAGCTCCAAATCCCATTGAAGAGGAGAAAATGGATGAGATCAAGTCAGTTTTTACAACAGCAGAAGAAGGAAGCATTATTGATACATTTTTTCTTTCATTTGAAGGGGTTGATTTGATTGATGAAGCCATTATGGAGGTGAACAAAATAGGTCCAAATTTTGAGCAAGAGGCACAAGAAATTTTATGTTTCTCTCCCACTTCATCTCTCCAAAAATCTGATTTTTTGGATGAGTTTGAATTGAAAAGTTTCATGTTTGAAAATGAAACTACACATGGTGAAGAAAATGTAGATTTGGAGGTCACCATACAAGAGGGAGAGACCTTGCAGTAGCAGGACATTGAAGAGTTTGATTTTCCATCAGACTTAGAAGAATGTTTGGATGAAGAGCCAGCTAAAACTACAATATTTTCTTCTTCACCATTCGTTCTCCAACATCAAGAGCCTGCTGCCACAAAGGAGAACATTGAAAAACAACATCCTGTGTTTTGTGACAGCTCTTTGGAACCAATGTTGGAAGATATTAATCTTCCATGTTCTTCACTGGAAAAGGAAGGAAAACAACAAGAACTCCATCACTTCTTCCACACCATCCATTCAAGAAGGTCTATAAGAAGACTCCATTTTTGGAGTTGAAAATCAGAGCTATGGGCATATTAAATGGATCAGACCTTGCCCAATAAGGTACTTGTCTTCATTGGAGCCAAAGGAGAAGTCACAACCAGTCATGCTTGCTTCTAAGCATGAGGATGAGCTACAAAGTACCAAGGATTAGCTGTCATACCTCTTCAATCCAAATGTAGAGCAACTAAAAGAGGTATTCAATTTAATTTCAGCTGACACCTTGCTAATTTGGGTAGAAGACTAAATTCTTGTTGATTTTCCACTCATCCAAGCATCCATACTCAGCTCCAAATCATTTGCATGGCTGCCCATTTTGAAGAAAGGAAGCTATTTTACATAACCAGTTGTAGGGTTTGTTTAGCCCACCTTTACTTCCAGTTAGAGCAGAGTATGTAGGTTTGCTTTCAGTAGAATAAGTTCTTGTGCACACTCTACATGTTCCATTTGGAGCATGTATGATTTTTATTTTTGTACATAGTTTTTGGTGTTGCTAGTTTTTCTTGTATCCATTTCGGTGGCATTTTAGTGAAAACAACTCCGATTCAAAGGGTTTATGAGTGGTTCAGAGAGGAAGTTTTCAAAGTTTAGATCAGTTTACAGGCTACAACTCATGACTCCATTCCAAAAGGATGCTTTAAAGGCTACTGATCATTCATCTAGCAAGCAGATGACCCCTCTGAGTTGCCAAATTGTTATCCAAAATAAGCCCCATGCTTATTTTTGGCTAACTCCTCCTTCTTCTCCTTTACTGGAACTTAAATGAATTTTTGGCATGCTTTAGGTACTCAAAATATTTTGGAAATGATTCCATAAGATAGGATTTTTCCTCACCTTTCCAGAAAGGTAAAATTTTCCTCCTAACTCCTTGTATTTCTCAAGTTATGGCTTGGCGGGGTTTTTGAGGGAAATTTTCCCTGGGAAGGCCCGCAACCAATAGGAATGTGCCACGTGGTAGGGTGGAATGGCGGGTCAGTGGGAGTAGGTTAGAAAAATCACTAGAGTGGGTGGGGTGTGAGAAGGAAATTTTTTTCCCGCAGGCCTATGGAGGAGAAGAAATGGCTTGAGGCCCGCGCCGATTGAGGAAGCGCCGCGTGGTGGCGGTGGTCGGGCGACGGGGTAAGTTGAATTTTTTTCCAAAAATGGCACAAAGGAAAATCTTGGCCCAAAATCCTATGGAGGAGGAAAATAAATTTGCAAGGGCCATGAACCAATAGGAGGCCACCACATGTCTAGTCGTGGTGGAGGTCGGGACAACGGAGGTAAGTTGGAAAATTTGCCAAAGGGCTCGACGGGGGCAGAAAAGGAATTTTTTTCCCAAAGGCCTGTGGACCAATAGGAGGCTGCCACATGTCCAGTCATGGTGGGGATCGGGGTGTGGATAGAATTGGGCATTTTTACCAAAGTGGTCGAGGCGTCAAAAGAAAAATTCAAGGCACATGCCTGCGGCCAATCAAAGGGTGACACGTGTCACCAGGACAATGGAGTTGGGGAAAAGTTGGGAAATTTTCCCAATGGAAAATCAAAGGGGTGAAAGGTAGGTTTGGGCCCGTGATCCCATCAACCAATGAGGAGGTGCCACATGGAAGTGAAGCAAAGGGGTGCAAGGATTTTTGGGGAAATTTTTCCAAATTCAAAAAAGGGAAAATTTTAAAGTTTCGCCCGCCAATCCATTTTGCCCTAAATCTTCAAAAGGGCATAACTTTTGATCCAGAGCTCAGATGTTTGCATTCTTGATGTCATTGGAAATATGGTGAAATTATATACATGATGGAGGGTTCAATTTTGGATTTTGATGGATATTTGTGGGAGAAAAATGGAAAATGTCTCTGGCATGTAAAAAACACAGAAAATGACTCCAACCACCAAAATTAATGAAGTATGGGCCTCTGTTTTTCTCTGTAAAGCAATGTACTATGGTGTATGGGATTTTTTATGGAAACCCATCATTTTATAGGCCATTTAGATCAATCTTGTTGGTGGTTGAAGTTAAAAATTGATTTTCCCATGTTTTTTTCCTTTCTTTCATTTTTGGCTCAATGGTTAAAAGCTAGATTTGGCTCATTCATAAGAGGTTGTTGTTCATGTTTTCTACTCTGTCCTCCCTTATTTTCTCCCCATGGTTGAAAATGGAGTTAGAACCACCTCCCATGCTCTGTAATGGTGTTTTGTTCCTTTTACCATTAAAATGATGTTCTGTGCAAACTTTTGGAGCAACAAAAACATGCTTTGTGATGCATCTATCCATCCTTGCTCATTTTTTTCTTGTTTTATTCTTACCTCTCTTCATTTCAGGTATTTGTTCATGTTTTAATGTTCATTTTAGGTTTGGAGCTATGTTCATGGAGTTTTGGAATATTTTATGTGTGAAATCTATCCTTGGGCCTGTGATGCACTTGTCCATCCTTCCCATTGCTCACCTCTTCTTGTTCCATGGCAGTTTTGATAGAAGTTCAACATTTTCCTTCTCTCGGTGTATCACCATTTTAGTGTAGGCTATTTTTTTCCCTCTCTTTTCTCTCTTTATCTCCTTGGCATAGTTATATTAGGATTAGATTAGCTTTCAAAGACTGGAATAGGTTGTGGCGGTAGTTTAGGAAGAGGAACTAGCCTTCTCTGGAGAGCTTTCCCCATTTGCAAAGGTTCCACACTTTGGGAAAGCTCAATGTTGTGCATTCACACCAAATGACATTGCCTTAGAAAAGCAATATCTCGAAGGTCATTTTGGGGTGTGTGAATTTGCACTAACAATGTCCACTAGAGAATCCATCGTGAAATTCTACTAACACTTGCTCAGTCTATGCACCGTTGATACATCTTAACAACACACCATCTAGATTTCTTTTGAAGATAAGTCCATCAATCAAAACATAAGGGATAGATTGCAACCTTAGATGCCTTCTCTTTGCTTTGTTCAAACCGGGAGGGTACACACCCTCAGAAAGGAATGTGATCATGTCCTTCATCTAGTCACACACGTCGGGTCTATATTCTATTCATGTTCTACACGTAGGAGGTCTTCATCTAGAAATAATGAAGCCTTAGGTTCACTCTACACATCCTCAACAATCTACTTGTAGAGTGCACTACCTCTTACCAACTTTTTGGCCTTAATAGTCACATCATATTCCATGATTTTTGTCACCCATTGTGCTCTCTTCTCACTGATTTCTACTCCCATGATGAAGTCTCTGATAGATGAGTGGGAGACTAACACCTTGATATGATTTGTGGCAAGCATGCTCTTGAATTTCTTGAGCGCACGCATGATGGTGAAGACCGCTTCTCTTTATGACTGTATTTCAATTCATAATCCTTCAAAGATCTAGCTAAGGAAGGCTACTTACTGCTTCCATCCGTGTTCATTTTCTTGTGTTAGGACATCAGCAATGCTTACATCAATACCATAAACATAAAGGATGAAATCCTTTGAGTAATCTAGATTGATGAGTGTTAGTGCACAAGTAATCTCTTTCTTGATCTTGTTGAAGCTTTCTCTTCCTTTTGCTATCCATCTGAAGGCTATGTCCTTTTTGAGCATGAGGGTGATGGGCTAAACTAGTCCCACAAAGTTAGGGATAAAACACCTAACAAAGTTAATCTTTCCAAGGAAGGACTGTAAGGCCTTTTTGTGTGCCGGCAGGGAAAGGGCTAGGATGGCTGAAATGTGCTCAGGATCAATCACGATGCCATCCTTCAAAACCACATGGCCCAAGAGCTTTCCCTATGCCACCGTAAAATTACACTTCTTGGGGTTAAGAGATACCCCAAATTATCTACATCAAATACCTTTTCTAGGTGTGTCATGTGATCTACACTCTTCTTTGAGAAGATAGTTATATCATCAAGGTAAACCAATATGAACTCATTAATGTAACCTTTGAAGGCAATATCCATGGTGCGTTAAAACATTGTGCCCGCATTTGATAGACCAAAGGGCATTTTATGATATGCATATGTTCCCCACTTGGTTGTAAATGTTGTTTTGAATTGATCCTCTTCCTTGACCAGGATCTAGTTGAAACCTGAATACCCATATAGCATGGAGAACCTTTGCACGCCAGCCATAGTCTGCAGCATCTACTCCATTGAAGGCTGAGGATAATGATCCTTTAGAGATGCCTTATTCAAATCTTTGAAATCAACAAAAAATCTGATTTCACCATTCTTATTACACACTTTGGAACCATTCACAACCCGTGGAATAATTGAAGGGAAAGATAATCTTTTCCTCAATGAGTTTTGGTAACTCCTTTCTCATGAGGGGCTTTATTTTTGGATTGACTGGTCATTTTTCTATCTGACGGGCTTTATACTAGGATCAAGGTCAATGGAGTGTTGAGAAACACTTGGATCAAAACCTTTGAGGTCTTCATACTCCCATGATAAAATGTCACTGTATTTTTGATAGAGAGAGATGAAGGCTTATTTTTCATCATGCACACAAGTCTGCCAATAGCAGCTCCTTTCCACGCACAATAGTAATGGAGGAGCAATCCTCTTACATGGTGCACATATATCTTTCTTCACCCTTGAAATCATCATTAGGGATGAAAATTTTCTCTAATCTGATCAATCCTTTAGGAAAAATATTTGTATTCAATTTGTATTACTTGGTCACCATAACTGTCATGCAAGTCAGCTTGCATACTTGATGAAAATTCACCTTCATTCTAGATAAACTAGATGATCTACGTGTTACTGTCGAACACTTGCTAGCTGGTGTTATTATCTGGAATGGATGGTTTGATTACCATCTTAACATGCTTTGAGTTTTCGTTTGACAAAGTCCTCAACAGAGAAAATTGTGAACCAAGCGCGGCCATTTGGTTAGCTTCTTTGTTCATTCTACGTGGGACTACCTACAGATTAAGGGCATAAAATCTCTCAAGTAGGTCCCAAATGTTTATAAGATATAAGAAGCTTATTGTTTTTCTGGAATTTGTTGGTGACCTGGTAGATGATCAATTCTGTGTCCTCAAAGATCTGTTGTGCTTTAATTTTCTTCTTCTCAAAGATAATAAGTAAGTCATGCACTGAAAGGCTTCATTTTCTTCCACATTATTTGAACATGTAAACTAAAGCCTATGTGTGAAGAATAACTTCTCATCCTTATGGGAAATGAGAACCACTCCCGCTCTTGTGTTGTTTTTTCTTCTAGATCCTTCAAAGTATAACTTCCATAGACTAGTTTGAACTTTATCTCCCATGAACATGCGTGAAAGCATAACGTCTTCTTCCAAAATGTAATAAGTACTAAGCCCAGTTTCATAGGCTTCGAGTTCTTCAGCATAGCGATCAAATTTGTGATTCCTTTCCACCCATTCATCAAGCACTAGGTCTGGAATAGAGGGTGGAAGAGACTACTCTTCAAGAACTGAAACTTGTTCTTCCTAGATAAGACAATTGGCTTGGAGAGGGGATGGAACATATGGCTCTACATGATAAGAAAATATAGGCTCAACTTTTATGGTAAAATGGGTACCATACCTTATCTTGAGTAACATATGAGACCAATCAGAAGACAAGTAACCACCCACTTTAGCAGTAAATTCTCTTGATAGACATAGGGAAAACAAAGGAGGTAGGTCAATAATTGACACATCTTGAGTAATTGTCAGGCTTGGACATGCATGGAGGGTTAACTCAAGATCCTTGATGACTCCTAAGGTGGTTAAAATTGAGCTGCCAAGTTGTAGGATTCCTTTAGACAAAGGGCTATATTTCGACCGAAAACATCAGCTATCTTCTTAGGCATAATAGAAGTACTAGCACTTGAGTCAATTAAGCAATTATGCACTAGGTGTTTGCCTATAATCAAGGACATATATAAGGGTGGGGTTTTAAAACTTTAATTATTTGTTTCTCCTCTTATTGGAAGATTTTGACAGAAGCACGTGGCTTCTGTATAACTGATCAATGTGTGGAAGTTGTGCCAGAGCTTCATGTAATAGATCCCACTGAGATGGAATGGTCAGGGCATCCCACATTGTGATGTTTATGTTTGTTTTCTTCATCTAGTCAACAATGTTAAATGGAAGCCCCCCCACCTTGTGCATTTAGGGAACAACATCCCTTCTTGACTGTTTAGGCATGAAAGCCTAAATTTTAGCTGGAGTAGAGGCCTGGCCTACCAAAGGATGGGCATGTTTTGCTTCAAAAGGAGTTTTAGGCAGGACCTCCTACATAGGGATTTGAATGCTTTTTCTGTAAGAGGTTTTTTCTGATTATTTTTTCTTCTAAAGATCTGCTTGTATTTCTGGGACTGTGACTTGTGTGTCTGACTTTAATATTCTTTTCTTATATCTTGTGTTGTTCGTAACTTGGGCACATGGTCTGCTTGTATCTTTTGCAACTTGGTTGATTACATAGAATTCCTCCACACCAAAGAACATCAAATTGGTTTCCAGAGGATCTTCTAGTCTTTTTGGATTATCTGCTTCATGGGTGCTTATTGAGGGCTCACAAGATGAAGCATTCTGAATCATGAAGGCTTGGGCATGTGCAACATTAGCACAATGATATTGACTATGAGGCATTTTGCAAGGGAAGCACCATTCTGACTCTTGTGCCAAATTGTTCTGAACCGGAACAAGCATTTGGCTTGCACTAGGTGCTAGGAGAGAAGGCGTGGGAGGGAAAACTTACAAGGGAAGATGTGCATTAGGCTACCATCTATCATTCTATTGGTTGGGCACGTATCTTTGATTTCGTATTGATTCTACCAAGGATGATTCCCTTAGCCATGCGCCTGATTGGAATTGCCTCTACAAGCTTGCGCCTGTTGCTTTTCCAATGATATGATTTTTTTGACAATTTTTTGATCACGGCCTTCATTTATTTGTTTTCCTTTTGCTGTGATGGAGAATAGGATGTTGAGGCAACTGGTTGCATGCTCTATTCAGGAGTAGGAATAGAGGCTATAGAAGGCTAGGGTGCTTGTGAAATTTTTGGGAACAAGGGCATAGGTGGTCTGGGAGCTAATTTTCTCACCTGAATAAGACTATTTTCTTCCCTTACTGCAATACTATAAGCATCTGGTAAGGTCCTACCTCACATAGATTGGATCATAATTGAAATATCATTGTTGAGCACCTTCAGATAATAAAGGAAAGCATGTTGGGCTGTAGGTCTTACCACAAGAGGAATTTTGTCCCAAGTCTTCTGAAATTTGATGTTGAAATCAGTCATCTACTCATTGGACGCCATCTTTGTTGTTGTCAGTTGCTACACCAAATATAGGTGATATGACTTGTCTTCAAAATAACCGCATAGAGTTGTTCCCAGCTCATCCCAGGTGCTAATAGATCCAAGTCTCAATCCTATATACCACTGAAGTGCTTTAGCTTTGAAAGAGGCTGCAAGTAGCCCGATCACATCATTATGTTTGAATAGATAAAGTGAACACACATTTGCTACATCCTGGATATGCTCTTGAGGGATGACTTGATTCTCACCAAGAGAAATAAGAAATACTCTTGAGTGTGTCATTTGGCGTATCATGCTACATGACCAAGAGTAAGGGACTCCCTTAATCAAAGTTTACAAATTTTCTTAATAGAGGGGGTTGTTGATTCACCATTGTAGGGTGCACAAGTTGAATTTTTTGAGGAGTTGAATGGGCATGGAGTGTTGAAGATAGAGATGCACACGTAGGATTTCTAGAATGAACTCTTCTTAGGGATAGCTAGAGGTATTCAAAAGAATCTTTAGCTACTACACTTCTTCTTGTGTGCACTCTTCTCATGAAAGGTGCTTAGGACTACTAAAAAAATATCTTAAAATGTTGGGAGTCGTCAAATGTGTTTGAAATGAGCCTCTAAAGGCTGAAACACTAAGTTCACACACCAGAACTTAGAGATATGAAATTTGAGCTTTCAATGTTGGTCCCACCAGGTGTGCCAGAAACTGTTGGTTGCTCAAATGTGCACCCGCATCTCATATCTCGAAAGGGATGAGGTGTTTGAGACCACAATGGAACTGTCCCTAAGTTGTGGGACCTTATGCACTTGGGACAGATCTCTGGAGAAGGCCGGTTCCTCTATCTATTTCTACTGCTACTACTACTCCTAGTGCTAAAAGGGGAAACTAAGCTAAGAATGCCAAGGGACCAAGGAAATAAGGATAACATGAAGTAAACTACACTAAAAGGTGATAGCACCATAAAATAGGGGTGAACACTATCTGTTTTGAGTGAGAATGATAGGGAATATGTGAAAGGAGGCTAGGCATGAGTAGCACAATGAAATATGCATTCACTAGATCATTCTCGTGGAACACAACCAAGTATGGAACTACAGGGAACTTGAAATAGCACAACAATACACAATGTAAGAGAAGAGGTAAGAAGAAGAAATGCAAACATGTTAGGATAGAGAATAGTCACAAAACAATGCTTCTATTACTTCCAAAAATGCACAGAACTGTTACAATGATGAGGAGGATGATATCCACATGCAAGAGCCAAACATGGAGGTCTACAACTCAAAATACAGAAAATATGGATTCCTTAGCAACATGTGTAAGGATCCAGAGTGTCCAACATTTTACAATGATCCCTAACCCTGTCCTTTATAGATTCAACACAGAGGGAATAATGAGAGAGAGAAGTAGGAAAACTAATTTGAAGCTCAACCACCATTGTTAATAGCTCCTAAAAATCTACCCCAAATATGTAGTGTCTACATCAATTACTTGTTCGGCACCTCGAAGGAGGAGGAACGGTGGATTAGATCAAATACAATCTAGTTTTTGGGGTAAATAGATCTTGTATTAATGGCACAAAGATGTTTCTTCATTTTTACCTAACCTCTCCAAAATTAAATTTTCAGATCTCCATGGCATAGATTTAGGCCGAGATATTTCCAACGGTGTAGTATTTGTCATATTTCAAGAACTCGACCCAAAATATATGCTCATTTGAAATTCGAATCAGCCTATACAAAATGGTAGGAACAAACTACAAAAATGGTCCCCTTTTGAAACCGAACATGTGGAGGGATAGCGCATGTCTAAGGGAAGAATTTGTATATCACTTTTGAAGTTGTGTCGGGCTAACATGTGGCTCTTTCGTGGCTCGCTCGGTTTCTTTGTGTTTTGGCTAAGTCTTTTGCTTTGAAGGGTCATATATTTGAATGGAGACACGTGGTATCCTAGCACTTATTTGGAAACCCTCCCCCAATTTTACTCTTGAATTAGCACCATGCTAACACTTGGCACCCTCCATTGGCCTATCTCAATGCTTTGACTATTCAACCCCGAACCTCTCTTGTTATGAAACTGGAAGCATGGAGGCTCTGAAATCATTTAGAAACCCTTTGGATTTTTCCTTTGAAGGAGCATCGGGTTGACACTTGGAATCTTCTACAGGCACTTGGAATTTTCAATAGTTGATCTTACCATTTCAGGCCCCGAACACGTGGTGAGATGGCGCTCATTTGGGCCTTTGATTTTTTATTTACCTTTGGAGATGCGTCGAGCTGACTAGAAAGAAGGTGAACACATGAAGTCTAGGTGCAACAAAAAAGCATAAGGGGCATGTATGGAAGAAAGAGCTATGGGAGGAAAGAAGAAAGAGGTGAATGAAAGCGCGCATGGCATACAGGGAGTGAGAAGCAAGTGTGTGAAAGGGAAACAGAGGGGTGGCATGCGTGCAAGAGGAAGGAAGAAAAGAGGGCACGTGAAGGAACTGAGTCTATGTAAGTGTGCAAGAGGAATGCCAGGGACTTAGCTGATTAGAAGGTAAGTCTGCAGAGGTGTGTGTAAGGAGTGCATGATGGGATAGGAGAGAAAGTGGGCACACAGGAGGAAGGCATGCAAGGGAAAATGGAAGGAGATAGAATAATGTGAAGGGGAGCAGGATGTGTATGCAAGTTATCCAAATCACTAGGAGAGCTATTTGGATAATAGGACACACAACTGGTAGTGGGACAATATCACAAACCATCGGCATATAGTTCAGTGGGACATTGGGAACACTAGGCACGACCACTTGTGACATTTTCTAGTTACAGGGACGTAGATTTGGTGGTATAGGGGCTGGAGGACTTGGTGGACCTAGTGGATCTAGAGGATCTGGTGGGTCAGGAGGAATGGGACCTGGTGGATCCAATGGATCTAGTGGAGGAGGAAACACTAGAGGGAACCAAGGCTCTGGATCAGGAGGACAAGGGCCTCAACCACCTCTACAAGTATTCTTTGAAATTTATTTGCACTTACCATACTATAGGGTATTGAAGATGTTGCAAAGCATGTGCACAAGTGTGAATTACTATGGCACGTGAAAGGGATCACTACCCTAGAGAGGAAGACAAGTCAGTTTGTAATGATGTTGCAAGGGTGTGTGCATAGTTGGCATCAGAAATATGACCCTCATTAAATGGTAGTAGACTACATTGAATTGAAGAACACCTTCCAAGAAGAGTTCCACATCCTATAATTTGAATAAAAGAGCATCAACACTTTGAAGGAGATCCAACAGGGAATGGAAAAGTGTGCATGAGTATGACGTGCATTTCAAGACTCTCTTATCTAAACTATCCTATGATATTCATCCTTCTCAACATGCTCAATGGTTTGTTGGAGGATTGATAACACTATTTAGAAGGGATCTGTCACACAAGACTTTCACAGACCCACATGAGGCATTGGAAGCTTCCCTGCATGCTGAGGCTATTAGGAGCATTGATACTAGTGTTAGTCCTTTTCTGAAGCTCAAATTTCTACAATGGCCAAGTAGTTGGAGAAGTTGTTTGCAAACTCAACACATGAGGTTCATAGTGGGATTTGGTGTACAGACTATGAAGTGGAAGGGCATGCAAAGGATAGTTTCCCTCGGAATTCGGTATGTGTTATGGTGGTATATTGTGAGATTTTCCATGGGGACCATGATGCAAGTAGGTTACCACTACTACAATGTGCAATCCACGAGAATGTTTCTTACTATTGAAATATATGTACCTCTACTACCCATGATACCAAGGATTACATACTATTTGATCGATCCATGATAATATTGATCTCAAGCAGTGTACCCGGACTAGTCTTGTAATCAGTTCTAAGGATGATGATTGCTGCTATGAAGGGTGCATGGAAGTGGTTTTTGTGGAGGAATTCATGGTCGCAGAACCATGGTAGAGGATGAAGTGAATTAATTTGAGGAACATGTTATAACTGTGGATCTACATAGCATTACAAATGTGAGTGTCCTGATCTGTAACAATGGTCATGGTGCGGGAAGAAACATAAGTACAAAGAATGCCCAGAAATTTATGAGAATATAAACTAACAACACCGAAGGAAAAAGGTGCTAGGATGGTGAGCATCAAGAAATTTGATTCACAATGGATGCCAAGAGTGGTGCATGAGTCAGGACTATAACTTGTACTAGTGATGACGCGAGTAGAGGTTGCTCACACCGAGGAGATGCAAGGATAAAGGAAATTGTTCTTAAGAGAGTAATTAGTACATGGAAAGTATCTAGACCTTGCTCATCATAAGGATGTATATCAAGAGACTATGGACGTGATTTAGAGTTTGTAAGGGGAGATCTAATGTCTAAAAGAGTAGTCAAAGTAGCTGGAGTAAAGGAAGAATGTTGAGGATCCAAAGGAGGACCTAGATGAGGTCAAGGAAGTATGTAGGATGTTAAGGAAAGAGAATATTATTCCCTTGCTAGGATAATAGATGAGGGAGAAGGTACCACACATCAAAATATAGTGTGAAAGGAAGGTTTTGCTACAAACCTTCCTCCTCATAGCCTTGACTATGATAAGGATATTACTTTGAATGTGGTTGTTGATGGATGGCTTCTAAGAAATATCCTCATCAACATGGGAGTAGAGGTCAATGTTCTTACCTTGGATGCATGGCATCAAATGGGAAGGCCCACATTACAACCATATTTGAATGTGTTGTATATGGAAAACAAGACAAAGGAAATGCCCATTAGAGTCTTAAAGGATGCGGTTATCACTATTCAAGGGGCTAAGTTCACTGGGGACTTTAAAGTCTTGGCGCTTGCTAAGGTAGATAATTTCCCAACATTACTTGGGTACCCTTGGTGTTATAAGAACAATGCTGACCTATGGTTTAACAAGGGATATGTCATATTTGATAATAAATAATAAAGTTTGATCATCCATTTAACAGATGGGAAATCAATGCCCTATACTGAGCCCTTAGGAGAGGAAGTCCTCAACAAAACCTATGTGTGCTCCATCAAATATCCTGAGATAATTCATCCCACAGAGGGAGTTATCCAATTTGAAGATGCCCAGTCCTTGATTGATACCAATAGCATGACTTGCAATAATTGGGCACATTGATTGGGAAATAATTGAGTGGATCTATAACAAGGGTAATGAAGGTGTGCTCAATCAAGTTCCTGGGAGGAAAGAAGTTTCCAAGTTACTCTAGAGGAGCATACCTTGAAATTTTCTTGTGAGAAATGGAGGCTCAATGGAAAAATGAGGACGAGAGAAGGGGAATGATCAATTATAACCTACTTAGAACTATAACACATTGGTGGGATACACATTGGGAGAGCCTCGTAGAACGGCACAAGGTAAGAATCACATTTTTGTAAGGTTCTCCAGGAGCAATGCACCTACTGTCATATAAGACTACCATAGTAAAGAGACCACCTCATTTCATGTCTAAGCATGTGAGAAGGCCTAGATGGGAAGTGCATGAAGCTTTACCACCTTCATTATGGGTGCATAAGTTGTATTCCACCTTACAAGGATGTTTGTGTGCATGGTATATTCATTCGGAGATGCGTCATCAAATAGGTAATTGGCAGGAGTTGGTAGCTGATCTCATTCAAGATTTCAAGTATAGGAGTACCAAGCCATCAGTGGATAAGGTGTTATAAGTAATCAAACACCTTACGATGGGAGATAGTGCTATGGTAGAAGATAGGCTACTAGAATTATTGGGTGAGCCTTATTTGGAGATGTGCCTCAATGAAGAAGAATCAAAGGAAGTACAACTTGAGCACATGTGCATGGAAAAAGAAAAAGGAAAGATGGTTTATGTAGTAGATGGTGAAGATATGGAAATTTTTTATGTTAATCATTCTGAAGGTATGCACGAAGTCATAGATCGTGCTAATGAGCTAGCATGTGCCTACCATGAGCCCTTAAAAACAAATAAGTTTAACATTGGGATAGAGACAGAACCTAAGGAAGCTATCATTGGGGACTATTGGTCAAAAAAGAAATTTCAAATGTCATTGATATGTTGTGCAAGTTCTAGGATTTGTTCCCTCGAGGGTACCATGAAATCAAAGGTGTCAACCATTCCTTGGGGAGATGAATATAAAGTTGAAGGAAGGTGTGCACCTAATTCAAGAGGCTTTATCAGATGAATCCAAATTTTTGCATATGGGTCAAAGAAGAAATAGACAAGATGATAGCATCTAGTATCATTAAGGCAGTAGAAGAATCAAAATGGATAAGCCCAATGGTCATTAGTATCAAGAAGGATGGAAGGATAAGGATCTATGTGGACTATAGGGATCTAAATGTAGTATGTGTCATCGATCCTTTTCCAACCCCCTTTACTAAAGAAATTTTGGAGGGAGTAGTTGGGTGCGAAGTCTACTCTTTCACGGATGGGTTCTCAGGGTATCACCAAGTTAGGATTGCAAAGGAAGACCATAGAAAGAAAAATTTCACCACTGAATGGGGAAGTTTTACCTACATGGTTATACCTTTTGGATTGAAGAATGCACCTGCTATGTTCTCATGCATCGTGGTACAATCATTTCAGGACTTCATCCATAAATTTCTTTAAGTTTACCTAGATGATTGGACTATGTATGGATTGGTAAAATACCATTGTGAAACTTTGAGGCTAACATTTGAGAGATGTTAGAAATTGAGGACATCCCTCAAAATTAAGAAATGTATCTTTGCTACTCCATTTGGAACCCTGTTAGGACATATTATATGAAAATAAGGCTTACTAGTGGATCCCTCCAAAGTTGTAGTTATTGTAAAATTAGGGGAGCCTACTAGTCAAAGCACAGTGCATAAATTTCTTGGGCATATGGGGTACTACATGAAATTCATCAAGGGGTATGCCAAGATCTCTGTGCCCTTGGAGGAATTGCTAAAACACAAGAGTGCCTTTCATTGGGGAGAGGCACAGTAGAGGGCATTTGACACTTTGAAGGATAGGCTTGTCATGGTACCCATACTACGTTTTCCTTCTTGGGATAAGCCTTTCCATGTACATGTTGATGCCTTAGGGACAATTATTGGAGTATTACTAGCACAACTTAGTGAGGTAATTGTTGATCATCCCTTGTGTTTGTCTAGTAGAAAGTTTACACCAGTAAAACATAATTACACAACTACTAAGTGTGAAGCATTGTCTATGATCTATGCATTGCACAAGTTTAGATAGTACCTTTTGAAAACACCTCTTATATTCTACACGAACCACATGGCATTGAAATAATTATTCAACAAGCCCATTCTGTAATGGTGCATATGTTGTTGGGTCCTATTATTCCAAGAGTTTGAGTTCATAGTGGTTGTAAAACTAGGAAAGAGTAATTTATGACTTGACCACTTATCAAGGATCAACTCAGGGGAGGACACACAAAGCATTGAGGACACCATGTTGGACATGTAACTATTTAGGTTGTGGCACGCACCCTCAGACTTGGAAGATATTGCAATGTTCTTAAAAATAGGTGTGGCGCTAGAAGGGATGAAGGATCTGGAGAGAAATTAGTTAGCAATATGTGTTGCACCTTACATGTTGATTAGTGGAGACCTGTATAAGTTAGGTCATGATGAAGTTATGCATTGATACGTATTGGAACATGAGAACATGGAAATTATGGAGGAAGTGCATGGTGGGATTGTAGGAGGACACTATGCAGGAATGTTGTCAAGTGGAATATTTTACTCATAGGGATTTGGTGGGAAACCATCTACCAAGATTATATTGAGTTCTACAAGGCCTCTGACCATTGCTAGTGCCTTGGAAAACCTGGGAAGAGGGATGAATTCCCTTGCGACCAATAGCCAATGCTAAACCATTTGAAAAATGGGCAATCAAATTTGTAGGGCCAATTTTGCCACCAAGAAGGACTAGTTCATGGTATATTGTTACTTGCATTGATTAATTGACATGATGGGAAGAGAAAATTCCTACAAAGGATTGCACCAAAAAATGACACCTACGATATTTTTATGGGAGAACATAATCAAGCAGGTATGGTTTTCCTTTAAGATTAATAAGTGATAGAGGTACACATTTCCTTAATGAAATGGTCAAGATCCTATTAGTAGAATTTACGATGGCTGATCATAAGACTACCCCTTTATCACCCTCAAGTGAATGGAATTGCTAAGGCATTTAAAAAAATAATAAGTCACACATTCACTAAGATTTGTGACGTTGGAAGAAAATATTAGGATGACAAAGTATCAGCCATTCTATGGGCATACAGGAAAACCTACAAGAGGTTGAACAAGGCCACACCATTTTAATTGGTGTTTGGTGTGGAGGTTGTTTTACTAGTTGAATTCATGTTACCATCACTGCGTATAGCATGTGTAGGAGGGTTGATGATGAAAAAGTTCGGAAGAGAGGATTGATAAGTTGATGTAATTAGATGAGAGGTGATTAATTTCGTAGAGTTAGAAGATAGAAAAATCAAGACAAAAGGCATGGCATGATCATCATATCAAGAAAAAGTAGTTTGAGGTTGGGTAGATGGTGTTGTTATATGATTCCAAGTATCTGTGCCATCCTGGGAAGTTGAAATTCCATTAGTTGGGACCCTACATCATCTCATACATTCTTGATTTAGGCACTTTCTAGTTACAAGTGCTAGATGGGACAAGATTACCAGGTCATTTCAATGGGAGTAGGTTGAAGCCCTACTATAAATAAGTCTTCTTGGTGTTTGTAAATAAGTAAATATTTCCAATTAACTTAGAATTTCCCTTTATGATTTTATTTTCTTGTGTTTTCCTTTCTCGTTGATTTTTCTTCTATGTTTGTTTCATTTTGTGCCTTGTGCATTGGTAACCACATTAATTTTCTAAGGTTGTGTATGTGCAGAGGACCACGCATCTGTTTTAGTGTGGGGTGGAGTAATGCAAAACAAAGTATAGGCATGTAATACAAGTTGAGTGGCCTAGTAGAAAGAAGTGCGTAAGGTTGAGAAAGTGCATGGGGAAATGGTGGATAATGAATTATGGTGTCAAGAAGGTTGTAAAAAGACCACATACAAAGGATGAAGAGCGTAGGAACAACATGAGGTAGGAAAAGGCAAAAATTAGGTAAAGGATAGAAGAAGTGACTTCAACACTGTAGATGCACGCATAAGAGTCTTTGGTCAGATTGGATTGTTGGACGTTAGAAGGTTATAGAAGGTTTTTCACATAGGATTGGGTGCATGGGTAAGGGATCTTAAAGTAGGCCAAGTAGAAAAATATACATTTATTGTTAAAGTACATTGGTAGGTGGTATAGCATTTATTGCTAGAGAGAAGCAAAAACTATTAATATAAGGTCGAGAAAGTCATTATTCTACCTTGTTATTATGAAGTTAAAGCACTCTACGAACTAGGGAATCCAAAGAGATTTTTGCAAAGGAAGAAGAATCCAAGAAATCTAAGAGTACACGGGCATGAGAAAAGGTTGTTTAAAGTGCGTCGTCTTGTGGAAGGTTTTCCTAGTTAGGGTTTGGCATCTAGAGCATGGGAGATAAAAGGATTTATTTCATGAGTTGAGTTTGCAGTTAAGCAAAGTAGTAGAGAAGAGTAATAAGTTCTTAGGTTATCCCGACAGAAACAATGGCACCTAAGAAGGTGACCGTTTCACCAAAGAAACAAAAAGGGCAAGGGAAAAGGAAAGAAAACCACTACCGTCGCAAGCTCCAATGAGGAATGGTATGTAGAAATGCAATACCTAGATGGAGTATTGTTAGGAAAGGAGTGGGTGTCGCACTTAAGACAAATTGTCGTGAGTAATTATAACCATCATACAAGCACAAATAAGAAGGAAATGGCATTAGAACTTGTTTTTCTAACTAACAAAAGGACACCAGATGGGATGCCTATATATAATGATGAGGTGAAAGTCAAATTGAAGAAAGCACGTTTATTGCAACTATATCAGTTACCTTACTTTGGAAAGCTCGAGCACATTTATCAATGGATGATGTCACACGTACATGATGATCACTTCTATTTTGCAGGGCGTAAGATGTGCATAACAACATAGCTGATATCCAAGTTCACAGGCCTTATTTGTGATGGAGAAAGTATAAACAATGATTTGAGTGACAAGGAGGCTATCAATGAGATAGTAGCAGTGTATGACTATAAAAAGGGTTTGTAATAATTTGACATCACAAGATTCCATAACTTGTTATGAGGATGGCCGCGTGCTTGGTGACCAAACTTAATGATCAAGAATGATGGATGCAAGTGAACAAAGCATGGCTAAATGTATGCTGGAAGATATCAAAGGGAACCATTTATAACTTTTCCACTTTCATTGCGGATGAGATCATAAGTAATGCACAAGAGGGAGAGAAGATACTATTTGGTAACGTCCTCCTCACCATTGTCTTTTCAAATATTGGAGTGCCTAATGGGAAATAAAATTTTTTTGGGAGTATCTATAAGAGTATCCCTTGCCCACAAAAAGGTTTGAAAAGTACACTTGTGAGACCATGATGGCCACTCACAAGGTGCACCTAAAGAAATGGTACAAACAAATGCGTGACGCATTCAAGGTAGATTGGAGGATCCTAGAATAGTTTCCCATGCTTGTGGATGGAGAAGTAGAATTTGTAGTTTACCAATACTTATGTATTGGTAGATTTACTGTAATAAATGGGACTAAGGGTCCATGGTGCAAGCTACCCTTCTCCTTAACTGCGCATTACTTCTAGGAATGGGTCAACAAGTTCAAGGAAGCCAAAAGACTAAGGTTTGACCTTACTGAGGTGGACCAAAAACACCATGAGCTGCACTGAAATCTTGTGTACCCTAAAAAGCATGCATACATGGAGAATGATGTCTCCCATGAAGTACAAATGATGAAGCCCATGATGTTTCCGATCACCAAAAGGATGGCAACAAGGGTTTATCTACACATAAGGCCTAAGTTTGAGAAATGCACCTATTTGGAGAGTGATTTCTCCATTCCAGAAGACCCCACCAGGAGAAAAAAGGTCATGCCGAAGAAGAGAGAAAGAGAAGAGGGGCATGAGAAAAAGGCACCAATTTTGTAGACAGTGCAATCTATGGGCACACTATAAGAAAGTGCTAATCCTAGAACTTAAGTGTGTAGAAGAAGTCCCTTGTGAGGTAAAATACCCAAGAAGAAGAAACACCAGAGAAGGAAGATACCCTCACACAAGAGGAGTCAACAAGGAAGATGTCACCTACCGAAGAAAAGGAAAAGGAAGAATCTCCTATACTAGAATCCCTAGTTAGGAAGAAGCAAAAGTTGATGAAGATGTAGACTTAGATTGGTGATAAGGATAATGATGATCTTGTAGCAGGTAAAGACCATCCAGTGTATGATATACATGATTTTGTAGAGGAGGGAGATGAAGAGAAGTATAACAAGGAAGATGAATAGAAGAATGATGAGGAATAAGAAGAGGAGCAAGGCCAGGGGGTGAGAGAAGAAGTAAGCACCAAAAACCAAACAACCCCAAGCCTAAAAAGGACCAAGTGGAGAAAGATGTAGAGAGAGAAGTAACAGGCATCATGAAGGAGTTGGTGGAATAGGATTTGGAGTGGAGCGTGGAAAAAATTATGAAGGAGATGGAAGAAGAAAGCATTGGGAAGGAGTATGACAACATGGGTGGGGATCCCAAATTGGTAGTAAGCTTCCCAAAATCTATGCGAACAGTGGGAAAGGCGTAGTGGTGGCACAAGAGTAGGGAATGGGATACATTAATGATCCTATCAAGGTGCTATGCACACACTTCTAGAGCACTATACCAATAGAGAAACTCCTAGCTATGTCATCATTTTATAAAGAAGGTGTGTATCCACAAACCAAGAAGATGCTATCTTGGGCATTTGAGTCTCACGTAGATGAACCTGAGTTCAAAGTAAGCTAGAGAGCGCTAATGAAGGTGCAAAAACCAAAGGAGTAAATCCCTTTGTGAATTCTCAACATCTATCGATGATCATGTCTCGTAGCATGCCTATAAAAGGTTTCAATCGATGTTGATGCCGGACTATTCGGGAGAAATAATAGAGTGAGATTCCTGGAGGAGGAATTGGAGAAGAAAAGAAGGAGCTCGTAGAAAAGAGTAAGGACCTAAAGCAAGAGCAGATGATCAGCACTCAGTTGAGGTGTGAGATGAAATAAGAAAAAGCAAAGGTTTACGAAGTCTCCAAGAAGGTGAAGATGATTACGGATGCTATTATCCTAAAGTACCCTAATTTTGCACCGCCCAAGGAGAAGTATGAATCAGCCTTTCAATATCCTGGGATCGACTCACATTCTCACAATGGAGAGGCAACCACACACTTTAGATTCTACGAAGAGGTGCAGACATGCCAAGAAAAAGATAACAAGATGAAGGTTGTCGAGATTGTGGCTTGATACACTAAACTTCTTGATGAGGTAAATTCCTCCGTGCAAGTCGCTAAAGCTTCTTATGATAACTACACTTATAGGGATTGATTGGTAAGTATATTGGTTGCTACCCATGAAATGAAACTCAAGGAGTTCCAATAGAAAAATAAGGGCAATAGAGTAGAAAGAGATAATATCCTAGCCAAGGTGGAGAAGAAGTTAGAAGAAATTGATACCCTATGAGGCTCAATCAAAATATGGCTAAAGGAATTATACCCCTAGATCACCCGCAAGATGGATGCACTTGAGGACTTGGGAAATTAGTTAGAAAGTATTATTAAGACCATGAGCACCAAAGGGGAGGAGATGAGTTTTGAGGAGGTGAGTGCCCTAGTGGGTGACCTATGTCAACAAGCTCATAACAAGGTCAACGCTTGGGAGAAGCTAGAGGTAGAAATAGGGAAGGATTTCCCTCTCCTCCTCTAATAATAAACAAGTTCCCCATTATTTCATTCTTTCTCCCAATTCTTCATTCCTTTATTCTTTCTTTCCAACCATTTTAAGAGCCCACCATTATTTATTCTATTGAAGAGTGTTTCTAAGGATGGAGAATAGGCATAGTGTGGGGTGATGTTGGACCCCAGAATATTGGCTAAGTACAAGAAGGTTCATGCGCGTGCGGGCCTATTTGAAGAAGGGCATGTGGGGTGAAGGTGTGCAGGGAAGGGTTCTAACAAGTTTTTATAGAACACAAAGTGAACACGCAAGACAAAATAAGTTTTGGGACTTAGCCATATTCGGTGTCTAGGTAGCACATGTGAAAAGTGTGACATATCTAGGTTACGGAGTGGATAATTTGCCAACTTGGCAACCGTAGATCAAAAAGGGAATATTCCATGCATGTGATGGAAGGTTCCAAAATAACATCATTGCACAGAGTGGAGAGATCAGATAATATGATGCATGCTCCATTGGAGGACAACTTGGAAACTTGATAGTTGATTTGTTACCTCAAAAGGCATGGAGGTGAAGGTAGAAAATCTATATATTGAGGTGCGTGGGTAGAGAAGGTGTGTGTGTATGTGACAAGAGATAGACATACATAGTGATCATCCCGAGAGAGTAGAGGTGGTGGAAGAGAGGTGAATCTCTGCAGAAATCTCATGGAGGATTCTATCGGTTGGGATTAGTGAAAATATAGGAGTGATGACATATTTAGAGGGATGGGTTTGTATTCATATTTGTAATGTGATGGACATAGTGTAGTTCTGATGCATGAATTTTCTCTGCATTGTTATATGGGGTTGTTATGATCTCAAGGATAGTAATTTGGTTCATTGGAATCATCAATATGAATATAAGACTCATGCTATGAATCATATATGTGTTCATGCGTATAACCCCTAAGCATTTCCTTTATTTATGAATAAGGTCTATATGATGTTTTTATTTCTATTTTATGGATGCAATGGAGTGATAACGCGTCTTAGGTTCTCAAAATGATGCACGGTTTTTTATTATTATTATTTACTTGAATAACTTTCATAAGATGATGTATTCTCATAAGAATCACATAAAGGATAGGCTCGGCACCAGCGCATTCCTTGATTGAGCATCCAATGTCCATTTGGTTATAGGATGATGCACATGGGATTAGACTGTGGTTCTAGAGGTATTAAAATGATTAAATTTTGACCTCAACATGGTAGACCAAGATTAAAATGAGCTGCACATAACATTGATATATCAAAAGAAGCATGCCTATATCAAAAGAAGCATGTATATATGGAGAAGTATGTATCCATGATGTACATATGTTAAATCCAATGAAATTTCTTGGTGTTGGGAGGACCACAAAAAGGGTATGCCTACATATCAAGCCTAAGTATGACAAAGGTGCTTACGTTAAAAATGATGTCTCTCTCCCGAAGACCGCACCGTAAGGAAGCAAGTTGCACCAAGAAAAAGGGAGAGAGAGGAGGCCCCTAAGAAAAAGGCACCAAGTACATATACAATAGAGTTTGTAGGTAGCAGAGTCAGTGCAAAACCAAGCACCTATGCATGGAGGAAGAAGTCCCCTATAGAAGAGAAAGAGAAGAAACCTGAGGAAGAGGTGCGAGTAAGAGAATCCCCCTATGAAATAAGAGTCACTGAGAAAGAAAGGATTCACCTAGGGAAGAAGAAAAAGAAGAGTCTCCTATATTGGAATCACCAATTAGGAAGAAGAAAAGATCAATAAAAATGTGGAATTATAAGAAACAGAGATCATGGAGGTCAAAAAAGGTGAAGATGATGATGAAGAGCATAGTGAGGCTTAGAACCATCATGTGTACAATGTACACGATTTATATGAAGAGGGAAATAAAAATAAGGATGAGGATGAAGGAGGTGCTCACGGTAGGGGGAAGTGAAGAAGTCAACATGAAGGATCAAAAGACTTCAAGCCTAACTAAGGAGCAGATAGAGGATGCCATAGAGAGGGAGGTAGTAGGCATTATAAAGGACTTTTTGGATCAAGAGGTGGAGAAAAACACCAAAGAAGTATTAAATGAGAAAGAGGAAAGAGAAATTATGGGAAAGGAGTATAGAAGCATGGGCGAGATCCTAACTAGGAAATAAGCTTCCCAAGGGTAGTGAGCATATGTGGAAAGGGTATGGTAGTAGTACAGAACAAGAAATGTCTTCAATAATGATCTAAATAAAATATCGCGCACACATTTCCAAAGTACTATACCTTCAAACCAAATCCTTTCATGGTCTTATTTCGATGAAGAGGGTGTGCACCTACACACAAGGAATATGTTGTCTTGGGATTATGAGTCACATGTTGATGATCTTGAATTCGAGGTCAAATATGAGGTGTTGATTAAGATACCATATGCTAAGGAGTAAACCCTATGTTGAATTCCCAACAACTGTCTGATGAGAAATTTTACAATGTGCTCAACAAATTATCAGGTAGAAGTTAAGGTTAAGTGAGGCTCTTCAGTAGAAATAACAAATAAGGGTCTTGGAGGAAGAGCTTGAAAGTAAAAATGATGAGATCATTGGAAAATATAGGGAGTTAAAGTAGGAGGAGCTGATCGGTGCACAATTAAGGCATGAGTTAAGGGAGGAAAAGGAAAAGGTAAGTGAGATCCATAAGAAGATAGAGATCATTTAAGATGTCATAATATTAAAGCACTCGAGACTTGGACCCACCCGAGAAAAATATGAGTCAACCATACAATGCTTAGAAGACATGCCCGCATCCTCACCATGGAAAGATAGACACTCGCATTGGAATAGGAAGACGAGGCAATGAAACACCGAGAATGAGGAAGAAAAACTAAAGATTAGGGAGACAGCTTACTCATTATTCTCGAGCTCCTATCCACCAGAATACTATAGCAAAAATGGCTGAGGCCATAAATGAAAATTTCACTAATAGAGACAAGGTAACAAGCATATTGGTTTATACTCATGAGGTGGATCTGAAGGAATTTCAAGAAAAGAACAAGGGCTACGGGTGGAGCATGATACGATCCTAGCCAAGGTTGAGAAAAATTGTAAGAAATAAAAACCTTGCAGGATTTTATTAAGAATCATCTAAAGGAGCTATATCTACAAGTCGCTTGCGGAATGGATAGATTGGATGATCTTAGCAAGCAACTAGAAGGCATTGTAGATACACTGAATGCTAAGAGAAATGAATTGAGTTTTTATGAGGTGAGCACTCTAGTAGGTGACCTACTTTAGTAGGTGCAGGGTGAGGTAGATGCCTAGGAAAAGATTGAGGAAATAGTGAAGAAGGAATTCCCACTCCTCCTACAATAGTAGTAGATTCTTCTATTCTTTCATTCTTTATTTAGATTGTCCTAGTTCCACTATTCTTTATTCTTTGAAGAAGCAAGATGTTTCTAAGGATGGAGAACACACATAGTGTGGGGTGATGTTGGACCTTGAAATATTGGTAAGTACTAAAGGGCGTGTGCACGCAAGACCAATGAGAAGAAGGGTGCTCAAGAGAAAAAACATAGGATAAAGGGATTTAAGAAGGGTCTAAGTGAAAACAAGGTGTGCAAGGGAGGAATAACATGGGTTTAGAGGACTTAGCCATATTTGGCATTATAGATGAACTTGAGGAAAAATGTGAGGAACCAAATAGGCATGATGAGTGGATAAGGTTCCAATCTAGAACCGTGGAGGTCAAGAAAAGGATATTCCTCACAGGTAATATTCCTATGAGACATCATTACAGAGAGTGGAGGCTTTGCAAAGGGATAAGTATTCACCAATGGAGGATCACATCGACACTTGACATGTGATCTATACTTAGAGAAGGAATGGTGGTGGGTGCTGATCTTATATAAAGTAATTCTTAGGCCAGATATAAATATATGGGAGATAGAGAGAAGATAGAGACAAACACATAGAGAGAATGCATAGAGAATGCAGAGAAAGAGAAGGAGAGTAACAAAGTGTTGTAGTAATGCTAGGGTTTAGAGCACTTAGTGCCAAGGGTTTTAAGGGATGCCATAAGTATATGTATGGGATCGGGATCTATAACAAGGGTTAGAGAAGGAAAAAGTATAGTTAGGGTCTCATATCAGGAAGATTTGTAGGAGATAAGTCTCTGTCATTTAATATATATGGTCTGAGATGACCCTTTTGACTATAATGTGGCTACCAAAACTATTTTAAATCAATATATATGTGGGTTCGTTCTATATAACTTCTTTATGGGTGTAAACCCTCATGTTATATGACTTATCATGGACCAAATCTAGTTTATTATGCTTCTTACAAATGTTATTTAGCTTCTGTAATGCATTAATGTGTGGATCTATTAGTTGCACCTTCTACCTTTTTAAATAATTTAATGTACTTATACTTCTACAAATCATCCTCCATTAATAGTGTAAAATTCTCAAAAATCTCACATAAAGGAGGGGCTCGGCACCGCGCTTTCCTAAGGTGAGCACACAGCCTTCTGTTAGGTGATAGGTCGGTGCGCTTGGGGTTAGAAAATAGTATTAAGGGTAAATAAATGACTACATCTCTGGGACAAATATGTATTCATTTATTTACCCTTAATATTATTTTCTAACCCCAAGCATGTTGGCCTATCGGCTAGTGGGAACAAGGTAGTCACCGAAGGCATGCACAGTGCCCATCCTCTCCTTTATGCGAGCTTTGTGAGAAGGTTCTACCATTAATGGAGGATGATTTGCAAAATTAGAAGTACATTAACTAATTTAAAAAGGTAGAAGGTGTAACTAATAGATCCAACCATTAATACTTTACAAAAGCTAAATAACATTTGTTAGAAGCAAAATAAACTAGATTTGGGCCATGATAAGTCATATAACATGAGGTTTTACACCCATAAATAATTTATATAGAATGAACCCACATATATATTGATTTAAAATAGTTCTGAAGCCACATTATAGTCAAAAGGGTCATCTCGACTCATATATATTAAATGACAGAGACTTGTCTCCCGTAAACCTTCCTAATATGAGACCCTAACTATACCTTTTATGCTCTAACCCTTATTATAGATCCCAAAGTACCATACATATACTTATGGTATCCCTTATAACACTTTGCACCAAGTGATCTAAACCCTAGCATTACTGCAACACTTCATTACTCTCCTTTTCTTTCTCTAAATTCTCTATGCATTCTCTCTCGTGCATCTGTCTCTATCTTCTCTCTATCTCCCATATATCTATATCTATCTCAAGAATTACTTTATATAAGATCATCACCCACCACCATGCCTTATCTAAGTGCATGTGACGTGCCAAGTGTTGATGTGGTCCTCCATTGGTGAATGTTTATCCCTTTGCAAATATTCTGCTCTTTGTAATGATGTCTCCTTGGAATATTCCCCGCATGGAATATCCTTTTCTTGACCTCCAAGGTTCTAGGATGGCACCCTATCCACTCATCACACCTATTCGGGTCCTTGCGCTTTTCCTAAAGTGCCTCTAGAACACCAAATATGGCTAAGTCCTTTAAACTCGTGTTCTACCTCCCCTGCGCACCCTATTTCACTTAAACCCTTCTTAAACCTCTTTTTCTTATGTACTTTCCTCCGATATCCCTTTTTATCATTATTCTTGTGCACGCATGCCCTTTGGTACTTAGCCAATATTTTAGGGCCCAACAAGCCTTCACATTTGTCGAGACTGTCACTGTCTTATTTGTGCTTCGATTTGATTGGATGGGCCTTCACAATTTTTAGACTACGAAATGATAACAAATGTAGTGGCTCCATGTTACTCTTCACATCATAGTTTCTAAGTCCTGGGGGACTTCAAACTTTTGCATTTTAAGTTGCCACCACTTAACCCCTTTCACCTTGTCTAACTTTCCTGGACCCGACAAAATATTAAATTAGGATGATTATGGGCCCTAGAGTCTAGATGAGCTCACCTCCTTAGGGAAAGCCCAAAATGTTGACACTTATCCTACCTCATCGATGATCGACACCACATTGTCCTTTGGCCAAGACCGTCGGGTTTCTACCATATTTCCTTAGTAGCTCTCCGATTTGAATTTGATCGGAAATTTAACGTCAATCAACTTTTTTAACATATCCTACTAATAAAAATCCAAGCCATAAGGATTTTTAAATTTCAATGGCTAGGAATTTTGGGCTTGGGAATTTTAAGGACATTTAAGCTCACATACTTTTAAAAAAATAGATAAGTCCATTTTTGAAGCTTGTTAAGGCCAAAATAACTCGGGTGGAACAAGTAGTAATAAAGAAAAGTGTACACATGATGTATAAGAGTGTAAAATATAGAAATATGTCCTAAACGTTTGTGAAAGGTGACTTTTTTTGGCGATCTCACGCCAAAGATATTTTTTTGGGTGATCTCACACTATGTGTGAGTTTTTGGGCTATCTCGTGCCAAGTGCAAGGTTTTTAGGTGATCTCATGTCGCAAGAAAAGAGTATTAGGGAGAGAGGTCTAACATTTCCTCCTTCCATGAAACTTCCCAAATAATCACCACCGCAAATGGTATGTCCCAATTATTTTGATTAGTCCTAATTTATCTTGATTGTTCCTATTGAATCGAAATGTACTAATAAGGTGAATTTTGTAACTGGAGGCAAGTGCTTGCTATTGTATAACTATTCTAAAAATTGTTAGAGACCATCCTAAACTAAAAAATTGAATGTGTTTTCCCTGAGGACATTAGCGTCTAAGGGAGGACACAACTTCCAAGTGTTACTATCTCTGCATCTTGGGTGCTATTTTCTACTCGTGTGATGTCTAATCCCGATTTTGGACCATTATGTGACAGATTCTTCATGCTGATTTTCTACTCTCATTACCTATAGCATAGCTCTAAGTTGTTATAGGGGTGATGTTTTCACCGATAGATGCTCCCATAATTTTGGATGCATGCAATGTCCGTAGGAGAATGCGGTCTAAAAGAGAGGACCCGATCCGATATTCATATCTAAAAGGGAGATACATGCGGGGTGTAAGGAATGTGCATGGTAGAAACCAAGGCACATGATAATAAGAGAGGATAATAATATGTGTTAGTAGTAAAATTAACTAGCATGCAAAATAAGACAATGTAACAAGTAATTATAAAGATAATGTAGACCATGAGAAGAGGGTTTTATACATGGGAATCGATAAAAAATTCACAAGATAATCAAAGATGAAGTGTCCAAAAGTATACAATGATCACACAATACATAGGGCATACCTCACAAAAAATAGCATACAATAACAAAAAATTGTATCGGATAACCATGTTTATATATAGTTATGCAAGGTAAATGTTACACATGAAACACTCAAGTTATCTTGTTAGAAAGATAAATAGTATGTGAAAGCATGTATATATTTGCAAATAGAAAGTGCTAATAACCAGTATTAAATGATGAAACAATAGATCTTGTAATATGTGAGAGTAGTTAAGGTATATTCCCATAGAATCCTTGGTGGGAATGGTCAAGGATTAAGTTTCAAGAATCATGCATCGTGATAGGATTTGTATGAGATCTGCATTAACTTATAGAGACCCGGTGAAAACACATGTGTATATGATAAAGATAATGACATATTGAATATTTATCTAGCATAATAAGTAAAGTGTAAGATGTAAGTAGTATAAGCTATCAAGAATAAATGCAACCAAGATATGTAAATGTTGTATGAGTGTAATGGTGTGATATGAAAGGTGTGAAGATGGTAGGAGAAGTGTTTCCCCCCAATGGATGTGCATGAGATGAGGTTCATTTATAAATTCTCCCTCAACATTCAAGAATGAACCATAGAACAAGAGTATGTCATCAGAAATAAGTTTAATGCATGGGAGTAGATTCCATAAGGATATATTATGAAGCATAGAGCATGAAGTGTGCATGATGTGAGGTTCATTAATGAATTGTTCCCTCAACACTCAAGTGTGAACCATAGCACTAGAGTGCGTCATCAGGAATAAGTGTAGCATGTTAGATTAGATGGTAGAAAGATATACCATGAAGCATAAAGCATGAATTTTATATGATTTAATGTTTATTGATGAAGTGTGCCCTCAACAGTCAAGTTTGAACCATAGCACAAGAGTGCATCATCGAGTGGTTATGGTATAATGTGTATACCAAAGGTGTATGAGTGTTGTGAAAGAAGAGATATGAATCCAAAGCTTAAAGTGTAGTAGTAGACATTAGAGACAATTAACAGTGATGGAAGGGAAGAGAAATTGAAATTCCCCAGTGTGTGAGTGATGGATATCTATGGTGTAATTTGAAATGTGTCATAATAAAATATATGGTTGGCACAATGGTAGGTATGAGCAAGGGTATGACTAGTATCGATTGTGGATCTAATGAAGAAAATGTAAGTAGGTGAATGAACGCATCTTGTTTCAGTGAATTGGTTGATTTTATTTCGATGTTGGTTACTCATTTAGAATTAGAAATGTTGTAGATGACTTAATATGAGGAGAAGATGGGGTATGTATATTTACATGTGGTTGGTTAGGTGGAATTAGTAACATTGTAGAGGACTTGTTAGGAGGAGGGGTAAGGTTTTTTACAGGTGGTAAGACACTAGATTGGATAAGCAGCTCTTGAATGACCTTAGAAGGAACATTGTAATTACGGCATGATGCTCATTAAACATGGAAGGATCAGATTTGGGAGCCGAGTGGGATTCGAAAGTAGATATGTAGAAAAATGTTCTGTAGTCAATGAAATAAAACCCTAATTCTCAAGGTTCTTAATTCTTCATTTAAAATCATAACAATCATTTTCATTATGTCCATGAATTCGGTGATAATTGAAAAATGTGAGATTGTACGCCCGAGAATCAACACATGATTTGAGATGCATGGGACCTCCAAATGTCATGTCGGGATAGTGGGAATGTGATGGATGAGATGGTAATATGATGGATAGATAGAGTGTATGTGGGATATGTGGGAATGATGATAAGAGGTAAAGACAATCAAAGGTTCTAAATTGGAAAAATGGGAATTTTCTCGTTAAGAGTGATGAATGCTTTCCTAACCTATATGGGGTGATACTACAATCAAAGATGATCATAGGTACGTAGATATTGATCAATTTCAGTTGAACCAAATAAAACTCATCTCGATTGAGGATCAAAAATATCCTTCATATTTTGTGTATTCCTCTCCAAAGAGGGTCATGAAGGTATGAGAGAATATGTGTGGAAAGAAAAAATAAAGGTTGTGAGGTCAAAGCCTATATACTTGGTTAGCCCAATACTCTTCGGCAATATTTGATTCATCGTTAAGGGAAATTAGTTAGTTAATTATTTTAGGATGCACGCATGTGGCTTTGAATACTAATTGGCATAATCCTTGATCAATGTCTATTTGTTTTCTTTCAATGTTTGGTTGTCTTATAAGTAGATCGAATATTCTAATACATTGTTGTGGTGGACCCGGAATGGTCATGTGGGCACCAAGTCAAGAGAAATGGAAACAAACAAGAAAGCTAAAATCCAAAGGGGCTGAGAGCTAAGTTTAGGTAGCCTAGGCCGCTAGGGAAATATAAGTTGTGTTCTTTCCAAATCTAAATTACCTTTAGTTCCTACCTTTAAATAAACAAAAAAATAAACTTGAATTAAATAAAAGATGATTGATTTTCTCCTTTTAATTTAACTAAGTTTGATTTACAAATATTTAATCAAAGAAAGGTAAATAAAAATATATATTTATATTTGTATTTTAAACGAAGCTTTTAAAAGAAGTAAATAAATGAATCTACTTAACTTCTAAACTATATTAAATAAAGTAATATACTTATACACTAAAATAAAATAAACAGGGAATATCCAGATTTGTAGCTATTCCTCTATTGTAGGATGTGAAATTAAATCTAATTTAAAGAAATATGTATTCTAATTTATAATTGTGGAAATCTAACTTCCTCTAATTGCTTCACCTTAGAATCACGGGAAGAAATAAATATTTTCATAAGAACTTTTCTCTTTCCCTTTAGACTTCTGCGGTAGAACAAATAAATTTTAAGGGTAAACTAATAATGAAGAAATGAAATGAACATTGTAGACACATAAGATTCCTCAATATTATATCCCTTGTAGATCCACATGGATAATAAGGAAGAAGATATCAATGGAATTTTGTTCATACACATACAAATATAGGAATGAAGAAATTGAAATGTACGGATGTTTTAAAACAAAGAAATGAATAAATTCAGTCACAAAACCTTCCTCTCAATTCTTTCCCATACGAGATCCACAGGGGTAATTTGGGAAGAAGATGTCAATGGAATATTCTTATTGGTAATGAAGAAACTATAAATTCTACCTCTTAAAATAAGTGTATTGCTTCTTTTAATTTTATCGACAATATTCAAAATAAAATCTTAACATAAATGAAATACATGTCCAACCTGATTAGTGTAGTATTGTGATAACTTCCCAAATGTGGTGATGATTTTATTATCTCCTCATATTCCTTTCTAGAGATGAAAATCCAAATGATCTAGGGTGTAGTGTTGGCTGGTTGTAAGAAGAAATCAAGAAGATGTCAAGTAGACTGGTTATAGGAAAATTGATCACAAATGCAAGCAGGAAGAAACATATAAATGTAATTTCTTGTCTATGTAATTCAGTGGGATTTTGGTAAAGTAACAATGCAATTCAAATAAAAAATCAACCCATGATATGGGTAAAATTTTGGTTTTTATAGAAAAATGGAAGAGAAGAATTCTAACACACATGGCAATCAAGAAGTGTCAAATCATCCAAGAAAGGGGGAGTCAAACTTCTAATAATAGTAAACTAAGAAGAGGATTCTAATATGTATCCAACAAGCTATAAATCAGGAAAAACAATCAAGAAACGAGTGACAAAAATACTCAAAAGTTTGAGACACACAAAGTGTAGATTCTTAGTTAAATGTGCATGGAACTAGCGGTTACGCAACCGTCAGTAGTAGAGGTTGCGTAACTTGAAGTCAAAACAATGTAGAAAAGGATAAAAAGAACATTGCAAAGGTACGAAACTCTAAAAGACTTAAAAACAAGGATAAATAAGCTAGATAAACATGCTAAAGGAAAGGGGAAACGATTTGGATTTCATCATTGTTCGAAAAAATATTCATCATTGGAGACTTAACCATATCGCTAATGCAACACCTATGTAATTTTTGGTGCATACAAAGACCTATGTATTTGGAAAGATGATAAGGAGGGTAGCAATGATTAGTTTGAAATTTGATAAAATGAGGACTGAGGATTTGATGAAAAATATCATGTTGATTAACAATTAGATTAAACTTGAGAGGTGATCGTAGCGGTAATATTTGGGCTTCACTTATATGAGCACATGTAGAAGATATAGGATTAGAATGAGATGTAGAAGAATAACTAGCATGGGCTTGAGAAGCATCCTTAAGATGTTGTATTTTAGTTTTGAGGGATGTAATTATGGTTTCCATAGCATGAAATTTATCTTGAAAAATATTGGGCAAAGATTAAATTAACTCTAAGATGGGTTGATTGGATGGAGGATTATGACTAATAGGATTGGTAGATAGACAATAAAAAATGGCACTTACTTGTGTCGGTGGTGTATTTCAAGGAGGTACATAGTGTCTAGGGATTTTTGGAGAACATATTTGCAAGGTGGGTGGATTTGAAGAAATTAATGCAAGGAGACTAGAGGATTTTTAGGATCCATGAAAGAAGATTAGATAAAATAGGAAAAATAAGGATCCAAGTGTTTGATCATGAGTGGGGTTCACTAAATGATTTAATATAAATGGAATTAAATATAATTGTAGAGTAACTACTATAATGAATGATACACAAATGCTAATATATAGTAATAAAAAAATAAAACAACCGTATACAAATATGAAACCCCTGAGCAAGAGATGGAGATAGAGAGACTTAGCTTATTTCCAAGCAATCTAGAAGTGATCTAGGTAGGTGAATAGATGAAACAGACTAGGAAGGGTTTTGTAAATGATTATTGGAGGTTTTGAGAGTCAAGAATGCACCGGAAAAAGAGCATTGATGGGATTACAGGAGTTCCCGGTGCTAGCATCCATTATGGGCATTAGTTTCGTGTGAATGGTCTATATCTCATATCTTCATGGCAGGAGGAGCTTCATTAATAGTCTTTATTTATCACTCTGGTTTCACTCCTTGATCATAGAATTCACCTATAACCTATAAAACAAGTTTTTTACCTACACGTGTCTATAAACCATGTCAAATATAATAAAAAAGATGCAAAATATGGAGTCATACTGACCCCAATGGTCACCCAAAGAGTCAAATTAGTACCGAGTGTTGTACTACGTTTAATAATCCATGTATTTCTTGGTGAATGTTTTTGTAATGATTCCCTAGGATGCCCTTGTGTACGTTTCACAGTGATAGCGAGGCTAGATATAGAATGTAGTATATTTATAGAGTGTGTAGGATGAAATAGAATAAACTTCCCCTCTATGCAGTGTATGCGAAGAATGCAACCCTTATCCCTTGAGTGAGAGTGCTAGATAGATGCCTTGAATTTCTTTTGTGCCTTTAGAGGCAAGCTTAGGTGATAGTATGTAATGCTTAGTGTTTGGTCCTTCATTTTAAAAACATAATGGTGTATATATATGATTCCATTGTTTGAATTTTGTAATTGATAACTGAAAGGTTGGCCCAAAGTAGTAAAAAGTAATTACAAAGTAAAAGGAGTCTAAAAGGATAAGAAAAATGTAAAGAGGGGTAAGAGTTCCAAAAAGGAGATGAGAACCTCGTGTTAGTGTCCTAACTGGGCGTTAGTGTCTGAGGCCATAAAAAGGTAAAAAATTCAAATTCTGGTTAGAGTGAAAGATGTATGAAGCCAATAAAAGTATAGTAAAAAAAGTAAAAGACTAAAGGAAGTTTCCAATTGCTAGTTTTCTTACTTAGGAATCATGTAAATGCTAGCATTATGTTAGGACCTAGAAATGTACCCAAGTGCATGTATTTTTTTCTAAAGTAGGGAAGATGGTAGAGACATAAGTCACTGGTACTTGAAAAAAAACATGAAAATACAAACAACAACTTCTGATTTTACAAACCGATCTCAAATTTGAGCATAAAACACCTATAAATTAGATAGTGACTTGAAAATACTAATAAGAACACAAAATTGATGTTAATCTTACTAAAATATGAATAAAAAAATGAAATTTATTGGGGTGTACCACCATTTGTGTCGAAATGTATATAGAAAAATACTACTTAATAGAATGAAACCAACATAAAATTACAAACATGATCCTTCCTTTGTATCTCCTTACAAGCTTGGACGATATTGGTGAATCTTGGAATGAAGAACCAATCTTGTTGAATCTCAAAATTCAAATATATGTGGATGCTCCAAATATGTTCTAAATGGCAGCATATTTTAGCTACAAAGAAAGTGATCAATGACTAATTTTGATTTATAGATTCGTGATTAGTTGGACAACATAACGGTGTGTAAAATTTAATGGTAATTTGACACAATAATGATAAAAATTTCATATCTCCCAATGATGATAAATGGAGAGGAACGAGTGTTTATTTATAAATGAGGGAAGAGAATCCCAAATCCTTGATTTGTGTGATTGATTTTTCTGATTTGGGGAGATATGTTTGAGTTACTGAACTTAATTGGTAATATAAACTATTTTGTTGAGCTTGATTGAGTTATCATTAAGTTTGAAAAGGTGGCATTTGTTTTGAATATATTTTTATCTCATTTACATTGAAATATTTATTTCATGTGTTTTTTATTCACCCAAAAATTGACGTGAGTTTTAGCTTTGAGGATATTTTCTTTGATTTTTGAATGCCATGCATTATGGGATATGTTTAGTTAAATCAAATGTGTGATTTGATTTAATCTAAACTTATCTTACCGCATATATTTAATGATTTTATTTTTAATTGATTTTTTTCTCTAGTTAACTTGAGATGTTAATTAGTGAAGTGAAAGTAGATAAGAGGTGAGGTGGAAATGGACATGTGTAGGATTTATTGATTATTTTAATAAGAAATTAGATAATTAAATTAGGTAATGGGATACAAGATGAATAATTAGATTCATAGGATTAATTAATTAATCCTAGGAATGGAATATGAATGTAATAAGGTTTATAGTATGAATATTTTTAATAATTATAGACCATGTGTGAGCAATAGGAATGATAGAAGTTTATTCAAGACAATGTCATTAAGGGTCATAAAATAGTGAGATATATCAAAAGTTGTCAAAATTGGTGGAAAATGGTCGTAATGTATTATTTAGTAGTTACTGAGATGATTTTAGAGGTTTAACATGTGTAATGTGATTTTATACTTGTCTATAACAACTTATATTTTAAAGGGAAAATCAAGCCGTGACAAAAGATATATTAAATTTCTAGATCAATAGGTTGATAACATTGTAAATTTTTCGGCTAATCTTTTTAATTCACAAATATTTGGGTTTTTTAATTTGTATTTGGCTAATTCTTATGGGTTAGGTCACTTTTTATTTCACCTAAATATTTTAAGTACAAGTTAAATTTTTGGTTGATTCACTTATCGCTTTACAATAATATCCAAATTCATATATTTAAATCGACTTTACCACATGAACAAAAGAGGAATTTTCTATCGATTGGTAGCCTAATGCTACCAATTGACAATTGTTACCGGCCGACAACATTTCCTTTCGATTTGTGGCATTCACCAAGATTTTGAAAGTCATTTATAGAAATTCACCAAATAATATCTATGGTTATTTTTAGGTGAGGTCTTAAAATTTACCTTCACTAATAAAGTAAATAGTATATGTAAGATTTGAAATGTAAGATATAATCAAGAACAAGTTCATTCTTTCCTTGATGTTAAGAAGGTAAATGCTCAAATGTAACTTTAGGACCATTGTTATGGAATTCACAAAAAGAAGTAAGATTTACATAGAATGAAAATGCAGACATATATTATTGAAAAAACCTACTAAACATGGTATCACACTTAGATATAACACGAAACACTTGAAATGGATGGTAGCACACCTATTTGCAATGGAAACAAACCACTTGATAATGGTAGTTTACCAAATTTTATGAAAATGTAAGAAATGTGATGCAAACACGTATCTACACAAAAATTCAAAAACATAGTTTAAAAAAATTTAGAATAAATAAGTATAACACAAACACACCCAATTTGATAAAAATGTAAGCACTATGATTCAAGTGCAAGAATTTTGAACGTTAGCTCATTGGATGTAACAATAGTACATGAAACTTGATGGATATGCAAATCATTTTATAGAAATGTAAAAAGTTGAACGTTATAGTAGATAGTGAGCTACGCTATTGTAGTGAAGATGACAGAGACACAAGTCACTTGTACCTATAAAAACATGAAAATACAGCCAAAAGCCTCTTTTTTTTATGAACTACTCTCAAATTTGAGTATGAAAACACTTGAAAATTTATTAGTGACTTACAAATACTAAGAAGAACATGAAAATGATGTTAATATTACTAAAATATGATTAAAAATATGAAAATTTATGGGATGTCTTGCACAAGATGTCGAAATGTATATAGAGAAATACTACACAATAGAAAGATACCAACACAAAATTACAAACCTGATCCTTCCTTCATATCTCCTTATAACCTTGGATGATATTGATGAATTTTTGAATGAAGCATTAATCTTGTTGAATCTAAAAACAAAATATATGTGGATTCTCTTTAGATGTTTTGAATGAAAGTATATTTCAGCTACATAAAATCAATGGAATGACTAATTTTGATTGATAGATTTGTGATCAATTAGACAATGTAATGGGGTGTAAAATTGAATGGTAATTTCACACAATAATGATTCAAATTTCAAATATTCCAAAGATGATAAATGGGTAGGAATGAATGTTTATTTATATATGAGGCAAGAGAATCCCAAATCCTTGATTTGTGTGAAGATTTTTCTAATCTAAAGCTAACTAAAGCATGAATGGGGAGATTTTGTTAGTTTCACTTGATTGGTAAGATAAACTAGTTTTTAGTTTGATTAAGTGAGTTATCATTGATTTGGAAAATTTGGCATGTGTTTTGAATATTTTTTATCTTTTACATTGAAATATTGAATTCGTGATTTTTATTTTATTCTCCCAAAAAGTGACGTGATTTTTAGCTTTTGGTACATTTTATTTAATTTTGGAATACCATGATTTACGGGACATGCTTAGTTAACTCAAATGCATGATTTGATTTAATATAGACTTGTCTTCTTACATATTTTTAATGATTTTATTTTTAATTGATTTATTTTTCTCTAGTTAACTTGAGATGTTAATTAGTGAAGTGATAGTAGATAAGAGGTGAGGTGGAAATGGATATTGTAGGATCTATTTATTATTTTAATATGAATTTAAATAATGGGATAGGGGATGAATAATGAGAATGATAAGATTAATTAATTAATTGTATGAATGGAATATGAGTGTAATAAGATTTATGGTAGGAATATTTAATAATTATAGACCATATGTGAGTGATAGGAATGATAGAAATTTATTTGGGACAATGACATAAAATGTCATTAAGGGTTATAAAATAGCGAGATAAATCAAAAGTGGTCGAAAGTGGTTGAAAATGGTTTTAATGTATTGTGTATTAGTTAGGGGATGATTTCGGGGTTTATAATGCTTAATGTTATATTTTATGGTGTCTATAATAACTTCTCTTTTAAATGGAAAAGCAAGCCATGGAAAAAGATATATTTCATTTTTATATCAATATGTTGATAAAGTAAATGATACATGTATGATATGAAATGTAAGATATAGTCAAGAATAAGTTCATTCTTTTCTTGGTGAAAAGAAGGTAAATTCTCAAATGTAACTTTAGGACCATTGTTATAAATAAATCATTTAAGAAATGCTTATTCCATAACAAGATAAGTACTAATACATCCACTAGGTAAATGATGAAACCAATGAGAATCTATGTCGTAAGATTACTAGAAATTATTTTAGAAGTAATCTATCATTAGAATGTGAAGCCATACCAAATCTAAAATCCTTAGGATGCATATAAGGATTACCCGTTCCATCAAAAATTGTAAAATTATTCATGGTAAAATCCTCAGAAAATATGAGTTGTAGATCTTCTTAGGAATAGGATTTCATTGAAGATAATTGTTATCGCATGAGCATAACAGGCCCTACTCTCAAGGGTAAGGGTATGAACCTTATTTTGTAAATCACCTACAACATGCATAAGACATTAATTATTGCGGGAATGGTATAAACATTAAGAGGTTCATTAAGTGGTTATATCTTGCCATTATGAGTAGCCATATGTACACTATTTGGTTGGAAGGTAATCTTAGGATCAACAAATGGGTAACTAGAGGTAGAAACATTGGAAGAAGAATCAATAGGAATAAAAGTTTTCACACTTTTATCAATAAGATCAATAAAATAAGGAATACAATTAATATGCACAATATCCTTATGATCACTATTATGTACATTATATTTTGGAATATCAAGAGTAGAAACACATGCATCATTAACCACATCATGAGGAGGAATATGAGTATTATCATTATTATGTGACAAAAAATAAGTAGAGGAAGAAATATGCGTATTTTGAAAACACCTTGTTGAGAAGAAAGAGAGGAACTGTATAATAGAAAATCAACACGTGACCTTCTTCTCACTTGACCTCCCGAGGTTGTCTTTGAGACAACCGGTGTCGAATAGAAATGGAACTAAAAGTGATGGCGGTGATCAAGATAATTGGGAAATATTACGTCTTCGACATGTAATATTGGAATATGTGAATCTAAGGAAAAGAACACTCTCTTAATGTGAAGGGGTGTGATGGTATGGTTTTTATGATAGCCACTCGAAGACTCCAATTGATGTCTAGTTCTACCGAGATTCTATTGAGTGTTTACAAAATACGTGGAAAGTAACCTATAGGTGACTCATATGGGTTTCCAAACAAGGTCATAGAAGTGAAGACAAAATGTGTAGCAAACCTATAGGAACTATGGATGATTTTCTCGGTCTTGTTCAAAAATTCTTAGCCTGATCGGATTTTATGTTCAATAATGAAATATGTGTAATAATATTGGGTGGAAGTGATGAGGATATGAATACCAATGTGCATAAACTACTATTAATATCTATTTGACTAGTAGGCCCATTGGGTTATGGTACTTGTGGATCACATCCAAAGACTCGTTGAGTTTGAGGCCATCATATGGTCATGCATGCAATCAAATCCTATTTCCAATAGTAGTCCAAAAGTTGTAGGATTGATTAGCAGCGATATTCAGTGTATCTAAATGTCCTATTTTCTCAGTGTATGTTATAGTTGTGTGTAAAACTATAAAATGCAAACTTGTTTCGATGTCATTTATTAGCTCTAGCTCATTGGTTTGTGCGAGTAGGGGATCACAACTGTAAGTCTTTTCCTTTTATGGACCATTAATGGTCATGTAAGATGAATTGATTTTCTTTTAGTAAATAAACTATTTATCAAAGGATATCTAACATATGTTTTTAGTGTTTTCTCAATATATCGAGCAAATCAAGTAAGAAAGATAATCTATAGAAAGTAAATGTATTGTTCTTTTCTAAATTTTCAAAAATGCATCTAATCTAATAAAGAAATTAAATATAAACAATTAGCCGAATGTAACTAACTGTGTGCAAATGTGTGAATCTAAATCTAAGAATCTATTCTAATTGAATCAAATTCATTCCCACCTTACCTTAGAAGTGAAGAAAAATCATAACCTTAATAGAGCTATTGTTCCCATAGCTTCCCGGTAATGTTGAAGAGGAAACTTCCTATTGATTTTATGTACTTGAGATTATCTATCTAATTGAATGAACCGCTTCTCAACTCGTTTGATATGTAATTTAAATTAACAATTCATAATTGAAAATTTGGTAACAAAGCAAATAAATAAAAACTCCAACCCGGTAGAGCAAGAACCTTGGAAAATCTAGTAGTATCGTTATTCCCCTCGCTTCTTTCCTTTCTTTCTCTCGAGTTTTCATGTGATTCCAAGGGATTGGGAATGCAAAGAACAAAAACAAGAGGATGGCGCTTGAGCAATGGAATCTTGGAAGCAATCTAGACATAATGCAAGTAGAAGAGAGATAACACAAGAGATCTGAGCTTGGCTATACAATTCCTAGCAAGATTATGGCAGAAAAACAATACAAGATACACAAAATTCTCATGATTTTGCTTGAGTACAAGCATGAAATATATAGGAATGGAGGCTAGGAGGTTACTTCATGCACAAGGCAAGAAGAGGTAGTTCTAACTAATTAAATCTTATTTAAAATAGAAGGAGCAAGGAGAACCAAGTAAATAAAGCTAATTTTAGACAATTCGGCTCATGGATGCATGCAAAACCAAACTTAAGTGAATCATTGCATGTTTTAAAACATGCGTGAAGAATTTGGAAAAAGTGGACAAGACCACCACCCCGCTCGGGCAGCGGTTTGTGAACTTCGCCCAGACAGGAGGCAGCGATCGTAAAACCGAAGGCCAAAACAAGCACATAAAGAGGTGAGGAGATGAAAAAATGCATGGAAGAGTTAAATAAGGTCATCTAGGCTATAAATATACACTGCAAATGGGTTTTGGAGCTTGAACACCTTCTTGAAAGGATTTTGAATCAACATTGGGGATTCTTGTAACCATTTTCCCGACAATGTAGCATGTGAAATTTTGGGTGGGTACATATTTCCCCCTCAGAGAAGTGTCTTAGACATGAAAAGGCGTAAATGTATATTTTGAGTATGGAATTCTGAAATGGGGAAATAGAAGGTATACTGATGTAGACACCTAAAATTGGTTACCCAATTTAGTGTCCCCCGCATGCGTTTGCCTTCTCGGGTAACCTGGGGCATGTTTATATCACCACTTCTCCCTTAGGGTATTATTTAATATTTGATTTAAACATCTATCCTAAGTTTATTTCACCCCATTAAGTTTTACCCATAGATAATTAAATATTAACTATTCAATTACACTTTTTACATATATCTTACCCGCTTATCTACCCCATATCAATTCCTAACCTCCCATATCAATTTTATCCATCTATCCCCCCTATTTCTCCTCCCCCAAAACCATGCAGTGGGATATTTCCCGTATTTGAGTTAGAGGGATCACTTGCATCCTTCCAAAATTGGCCTTTTTGGCCATTTCGGGAGTCTGTTCCCTGATCGGCGCCGACCGGTACTCGGTCGACGCTGATTTTTTGGAGCGGCACCGATTACATATCAGTCGGTGCCGATTACAAATACAGGGCTAGAATTCAGTTCTGGTTAGATAGAAAAATGACAGAGAGTTTTGAGCATCAAGTTTGAGCATTATCTATCAAGCAAAAGTGAATTCTGTCCAAATCAATCCCTGAGAGGAGTATCACTTTGTCCTACCACATCAACATCATGAGCTTCCATTTGTCACTCAGTGACTCGTCCCCTCGCATCCAAAGAAAGGTGGATCTTTGTCGATCCCCTCACGGATCCTACAGATCTAGTGGAGATTGACGATCTAGCTTTCATTTTCCGTTTCTCAATCTTCCTGCAAGTTTCCCTAGTCGACGCCCGACCGATCTCGCCAATGCCAACTTTATCTAATCGACGCCACAGATCCCCGTCGACACCAATTTTTCTAATCGACGCCGATTATCCCAAATGATGCCGATCACCTGCACAGACAGTAAATAATTTAGATAACACAAATCCAACATTGTTTTCATAGTTTCTTGTTTTCTATTGCTTTCATCCACTTTGTATACATTCTCATCTGTCACTTTTTAATCAAAAATATAGAAATTTATTTACATTCTTTTATCATGCATGCTTCTTCTTCTAATTGAAAACGTGGATTGACATCTTCCGAGGGAGCTTATCGCTTCCCGGACCTGATTTTCAAGCAGTCCACCCAAATATCTTTTAACGTTGTTTTTTTCTATCAAGTATCGGTGTCTTGCAGGTTTCTCGAGATCTACTTTTGTAGGATTTCTCGTGTGCACCCGTCTTGTCCACATCAGATTTCTTTTCCATCTACATCTTCAGATCTTGTCTTATCTATCAGGTATCGATTTCATTTGAGTTTTTCAGGTTTTTGTGTTTAGTTTGGTACATTAACTTAGACAAGTAACAAGCGCGGAAATTCTTGATCTACATTCTGGCACACTGGTGGGACCCAACCAAAGTCCCTTATTGGTAAGTTCATTTCTTTTCCAGTTTTGAGCTTTTGTTTTGTTTCTTCACTACTTTTCATCAGTTCTCCATAGCATTTCCTTCCTTCATTTTGGTCTTGCTTCTTTCACTTATAATTTGCAAAGTTAAAGTTTCTTCTTTCTTGCAAAACTAAATTCCAATTCCTATTTCGAAGATCAATAAATCTTTCATTTGATTTCAAAATTGCATTTTTTTGATCCATCTCTTTTTGCAAAATTGTTATTTTCTTGAAAGTTTTCTAGTTCCTTAAATAGAAATCTTCATTCTACTATTATCTGGATATATCTTTCTGGATTTGTTGGGTGTTTGCTTAACCTTTTCTTGCAGAGCACATTGCTTGTTTGTGGGATTGTTTGAAGGTAATATCTCAACAACGCACTTTTTGAAGTCCACGCACCTTGGAGAGCTAAATCTACAAGTATTCCTCTTTACTTGTTTTCTCCTTTTTAAGAACTTAAGAAGAACTTGTTTTTTGGTTTTCTATCACATTCAAAAATTTTGATTTTGGCGTTTAAAAAGAATTTAATCACATTTGGGAAAGAATTTGTTTGACTTCGTCTTCATCGAAATCCAACACTTAGTTCTTAGTGCTTAAAAAGAACTTTTCCTTTGTCATTTTTGTTATATGCTATTCATCTAGTTTTCTAAATAGGTTGGAAAAATTGATCAAAATCGGTAGTGACACTATTTGATTTTTTCACCCTTGGACACAAAGCCAAAATCACTAGGTATAAAGAATCAAAATAAAATTCCTCCCTTGGCCTCACCTACTTGGAAGTGACATCCAAGAGGAAGAGCCTACGTGGTACTTAGGCTCACTATAAATTCACGGAAGTTCGGTATATATTGGCAAAGCACCCGACTCCTTATCACAAAGTGGTGTGTGAAGTGCAAGAGTAGGCCCCTATATCAAGCCATGTACTGGTGTTTTACTTAAGTTCCTTCTTAACTCCTCACCAAAACATTCCCCAAACGACCCTTAGTTTGGCTATCTGAGTAGTTCCTGTTCTAAAAAGCCTTCCCTAATATTTTATTTCTTAAAAGAAGGAAAATTTAAAAGAGATAATCACCTACGCTGCTTGAATTGTCTATGCATTAGTTAGGTAAATCTTCTTTTTCTATATTTCAGCTTGTTTATGATGGTCATCGCTCGCTTACAATCTAGAAAAATGGCTCAACTGGCCCCTTCTTCCTCTCGAGATCACCACTAGTGTGGATGTTTCGGCACCTCTCGGGTCTTCCTCGGGACCGCTATTTCGCGGTTCCCCATCTTGGTCATATAATCCTTTCTATTAGCCTAAATCAATCCCATCACGTCAATCTTCCCCCAGTCCTTCAAATATCATCTACTTCTGATATAGAGTATGTTCCTCGTGGGGATCCTGAATTTCAGGCGATCCTTGATCGTAATCCGGTAGCCCTTATGGACTATCTAGTACATAAGTCCTGTTCAATATCTGATCAGGGACCACCAATCCAGCAAATTTACGATTATCCTTGTGAACCATCCTAGGATTTTATAGAACAGTTAGCATATTTTTTCTCACCTCGAACCATGGAAGAGGGTGGCACACTTGTGCCTCCTTTTTCTCTTCCACCGACCATGTCGACTAGTTCTCAAATAGTCTTGCCTATTCCTAGCGCCGTAGTTACCTCAACTATTCCACAACCTACTTCTGAGAAGTCCTCTTCTCTAGCTATAATGGGCACATCTACGCACCCACATATTGCTTTTAATTCTTCTATGCCATTCATTGTCCCAGCGTTAGTACCTCTTTATGAATCAACCCCCTTCTATGAGTCAGTTGGTTCTTGCTTCTCGTCCTCCAGTTGGTATTTCTTCTAATGCTCCAGTGACAGTGACCTTCACCCATCCTCTAGCGTTGGCACCCTTAATAGCCAATCTGGAAGTCAAAATCCTCATTCAGACCTTGTTCCCCACCATGTCAAATCAAATTAACCCCCATGTTCCTCAATCCATTTAGATTCAGTCAAAAAGTGTAGGAGCCCACCAATCACAAGCTCTGTCTTTCATTCAACCACCTTTTTCTCAACCACTTGTCATCTCACAGCCTGTTTATACACATGATCCTTCACAATAAATACCTCACCAAGTGTCACCTAGAATGCCTGGTTATTCCTCTTATCATCTTGTTAATCAACAGATGAATCCCCCGTTGACGCCTCAAAAAAATCCACCATTCACTTCTTATGTAGGACATACCAGTATGCCTCCTCCTCAATCTGACATGGTCCAAATTCTTTTCAAGAAAATCATAGACCTAGAAGCCTCCACCAAAGGGGCTCGTCCTTCATACTCTTTTGAAGAAGTGTGTAATGAACCCATTCATCCATCAGTGGATTTTAAGCCTTATCCTCCCTAATGGGAACTTCCTAAGTTCTCAAAATTTCATAGTCGAGAGGATCCTCAATAGCACCTGCAAGCATTCAAACACGCTTGCTACCTGATAGTCTAGGATCAGGAGCTTATGCTTCGTACTTTTCCTATGTCTCTAGCAGGGCCTGCTTTAGACTGGTATAATAATATTCCCCAACATTCCCTATTTTCTTTCTCTTAATTAGCCCAGATGTTTGTTGAAAACTTTTCAATAAACATCGCACATAAGATCTCGATTACAGATCTATACAACATTCACCAATTCGATGATGAGTCTATTGCAGACTTTGTCACTCATTGGAGAGGGATAATAAATCAATTATCTTTTTCCCTCCCTCAATCTCAACAGATCGAGTTGTTTACTTGATCTTGCGCTAATCATATTTCTTCCACTTTAAGGATTCAAACCTTTCATACATTTGAGGAAGCCTTTACAATGGCACGTAAACTCGAGTCCCATGCCATTGAACAAGGGAAGTTAAAACTTCGCTCTAAATCTAAACCAGATTTTTCTTGGTTTACAAAATCAAACCCTTCCACTTCTAAAGACAAGAATCAGGGATCCACTAACGCTATCATATTAAAAACACCACAAGCCGATAACACTTCTAATCAAACACCACAGAGAGACTCCTCATCTTCTCGAAAAGGACCCTTGTCATCTCGATCTTTTACTTTGTTGGGGGAATCATATGCTTCTATCTTGGAAAAAATGTTGGAAGTTCACATGATCAAACTTCCCCCTATTAGAAATTTTGATGAAAACCAAGAATGACCATTCTGGTATAGGGAAAATGACTTCTATCGTTATCATAGAACCAAAGGCCATGACATTGAACGATGTCAGACCTTCAAAAATCTTGTCCAAAAATTCATTGATAAAGGTGAGCTCATTCTGGATAACCCAAATGCTCCCCCAAATTAGGCACTTGATGTTTTTAAACAACCTTTTCCCAATCATTCCCTAAACAATGATGCTTCAGAGTCTCAAAAACCAAACACTCATACTATCAGCTTCATTTCTACTAAAGAATCTTCTTCTAAAACTAAGCCATCTATGAACACATCGACCGAATCAGAACCTCCTTCCACTCCGCTAATCATTGGGATTCCACCATCTTCAGACAACCCATCTTTGAATATTCCCACATTGTTAGAGATAGATTCATCTCCCTCTACCTCTTTATCTGATCTTCCGTCCATACCTGAGACAGTGTCATCCTCATCTATCTCATCGTCAGATATTCTTTCAATGCTCGAGGCATTTACATCCCTTCAAGTTTCCACCACGAATACATCTACTGCTGTTTCTCCCATTTTTGTTGCGACTATGCCATTGGTAAACATACCTATAGTTGTACCAACTTCGACGGAAGCATCTTCGATTTTGACTCTTCCCGTTTCCTTTCCCACAGTAGTTACACCCACAATTACTGTACCAGAAGTATCTCCCTCGCAAGGAACTGCTCCTTCATCATCCACTTCTTCCATCACCGATACTATTTTTCCTATTAAGGGAAAATCTAAAGAAATAGCACCGGCACCTACACTCTCGGTTCCTGAACTTAAACCAAGACAACTAAATTCTAACGTTACATCATCAGCACCTCCTCATCTCCTTCCCCCGAAAAGGCTACAATCACCTTATGTGGTTGAAGTTGTCACCATCCCTAAAAAAGGAAAACCCATATTTTGGACTATTAAGACTCTTGGTGCTTTCCCTCAAAAATCTCTCTCTGCGCCTCATAAAAGATTGGATTTATCAACTAGGAAGGCGTCTTCTTCTACAATACCATCAGAACCATCATCTTCTTCTTCTACAACACCTTCTTCGTTGGTGCCTTGTAAAGTGAATTTACCCACTAGAAAGGCATCACCTCTTTTATCAGGACCATCATCTTCGTCACCAAAATCCAAGGCACCCTTTGTTCCTCCGATTAGACCTATTTTGGGAGCTCTTCCCTCATCTAAATCAGCATTATCTAAATCATCATCTGTTTCGATCAAGCAGCCTTCCTTATCTCTGAAGACCACAATGCCTGTCATATCTTCAAAATCTATTTTAGGAGCTCCTCCTCCACCAAAATCAATCCTGCCTCACTTACTTCCATCTCAAGTGTCCAAGGCTGCTTCTCCCGATGTCTGAAAAAGTAAAATGATCCCTAAAAAGACTGTCAAACTAGACATGCAGGTTCTTTTACCTCGGCAGTCCGTGGAGGTAAAAGAGGCACCTCCATCATCTCTGTCCTCATCTTTGTCTACCGAATTCTATACTGAAATTATTCACCAACTTATCCAATCTTCATCTATATCCCTTCCTCCGATAAAACCCTATAATCCTAAAGGATTAAAACCTTCCTGGTTTAACTCTGATTTGATTTGTGCTTACCATCGCACTCCAGGACATGACACCGAGGGATGTAAAGCCCTTCAATCTGTCATTAATAGTCTTTTGGAAGAAAGTGATCTTCTGCTGGAAGAAGAGGAGGAACAAGTACCTCCCCGTCATCTCAACCACATCTGAGCCTCAACGATCCACTCGGCCTCAAGTTCTATTAATTCCACTCTAGATGGTCTTCCACCTTCTCAAATCGACATGATTCATATCACCACTAGAACACAATGATATGATAATCTATCATCATCTACATCTCGGCCACACAGTTATCATTTCGCAGCCCCAAGGCATTCCTCCTTCCACATCAGCCTCGAGACCTAGGATCTCTATTCGTGCTTCACCTCGGGCTTAGATTCTAGTGTCGGTAGAGGAGAGTGTTATGAAAGAACTCACCCATGCTCCGGTCAAAATGTCTCTTTTCGACCTCATTCAATCATCTCCAAAGCATCGCCAGGCTTTGATTAATAATTTACACTATATCATAGTGAATTTAGATGATCCCCAACCTTTTGAGATGATTTTTGGATTGAATAAACCGTCAACCGCCATTTCCTTTGAAGATTCAGAAATTCCTTCCCTTTCTTCCGAGGATTTGGAGGCTCCCCTCTTTATCACAGTTCAAATCAACAACACTACATTAAAATGCACTATGATCGACAGTGGTGCTGCACTCAATGTCATTTCCTCCCACACATTTGAACAACTTAAGTTACCTAAGAATGTAGTGTCACCACCACCTTTCGCCCTTCGATCATTTAACGATCAACTGGTAGTTACTTTAGGAACTATGGTCCTGCCCATTCGGGTAGGTAAGAAGCTCTTCATGAGATCTTTTACATTGTTGAAGGGAAATTCCACTACAATATGATCCTCGAACGCTCCTAGATTCGTACAATGCATTGCATCCCATCAACCCTCCATCGATGCTTAAAATATCAGTATGAGGGAAAAATCTATACTCATCTAGAGATCCTTTTCCTTCTGCACAATGCGACATGACCACAGGGTCTACCCCTCTAAAGGAGAATGCTTGTTCTCTTGATGAGGCTTCATCCTCTTCCATACCTGTAACAAAACTACCAGATTTACAAAATCTAGAAGAGACGTTGCAGTGTTTCTCACTAGGAGAGCTTCCTCTTCTCTCTTTTAACACCCATCTCAAACCTAATGAGTATGGTAGACCAGAAAAACAACCTGAATATCAGCTAGGTCTTAGTCACGTCATCACTATTGGTCTACCCAATCAACAGAATAACTTCATTTATGGTGGTCTTGATACACCTCACTATCGCCCGGATTCTCCTCCTAGGGCCAAACCCTATTTAGTAGGGTTTGATTGTCTACAGAATCCCACGTTTGCAAAAACTTATTTATATCGATGCGCGTGGAAGGGTTTTGGCGTAGGAAAGTATGAATAGGGTGTGCATAACCTCACATCCATTCCAACTCTCAAACCACATCAAAAATTTGGTTTAGGAATTAAACCTCTTTCAAAAGCCACCATCACTATTCTCGATGAGCCTCTTCCCATTGAGGAATCATCTTCTCCTGCTAGGTCAAAAGCATAATTTGATGTGGATGATGCCATTTCCATCCCGTCTAACTTTTTTTTAGTCAATACCATTTCCTTAGGGCCGTTGACCTATAAAACTAATAAAAATCCACTTCCATACCATTAGTCTTCCCTGAAATAGTTGGAGATGACTCTCCTACTATCAACACTATCCACTATGCAGATGATGATTTTGTCCTCACCTATCTGGGGGTAGAGGATTCCTATCTTCCTAAAACCATTCCTTTTGACATGTCTACACTTCTTAACAAAGCCACTGTCAACCTTAATATAGGGACTTCTAAAGACCCTCGCATCATTAAGGTCGGCCAATCTCTTAATCCATAGGAGTTAGGAGACTTTACCACTTTTCTTTCCAACCATCATCAAGCCTTCACTTGGTCATATGAGGATATGCTAGGACTTGATCTCAATATTGTGGTCCACAATATCATTACTCTTCTAGACATCAAACCGGTTAAGAAAAAATTGCGTAAAATGCACCCTCGAGTAGCCCTTCTTGTTAAAGAAGAGTTGCAACATTTGCTTTCTACTAACTTCATCCAACCCATTGATTATCCACAATGGGTTTCAAACATAGTACCAGTAACCAAAGCTACTAGGAAGATTTGAATTTGTACCAACTTCCAAGATCTTAATCTTGCTTGTCCAAAAGATGATTTTCCTCTACCTAATATCAACCAACTCGTGGATTTAACGGCAGGTCATGAGATGCTTTCTCTTATGGATGGTTTCTCTGGGTATAATAAAATTCTCATCACACCAGAGGACCAACATAAGAATTCCTTCATAACTCCTTGGGGGACTTTTTGTTATCATGTCATGCCTTTCGGTCTTAACAACGCAGGAGCAACCTATCAGTGAGCAATGACCTACATCTTCCATGATCTCTTACAAAAAACTATGGAAGATTATGTCAATGATCTCCTCGGTAAATCCAAACACTGTCAGGATCATCTTTTCACTCTTGCACCTCTCTTTGAGAGACTCATTTACTTTTTTCTTTTCCTAAATCCATCTAAGTACATGTTTGGTGTTCTCACCGGGAAACTCTTAGGCTTTATCATTTCTATTAGGGGTATTGAAGTGGACCTCGAAAAAATAAAAGATATCCTTGAGATTCCTCCCCTTGTAACTTAAAGAAACTCCATGGTCTTCAAGGATGCCTTCAATCAAGACGCGTTGTTTTAACTCGCAACTATCGGACCATTGTCAACCTTTTCATCATCTCCTCCGTAAGAATGTTCATGTTGAATGGGATGAGTGTTGCCAAAAGGCATTTGATGATCTCAAAGATTATATTATTTCCCCACCTGTGCTTACACCTCCACGCGAGGGGGAACCATTCTATCTTTATATTTCGTGATCGACCATGCTTTGGGAGCCATGATCTCACATCGAGACACTAGTGGTAGAGAAAAAGCCATCTATTACATCAGCCGCACTCTTCATGAGTATGAAACACGTTATTCTGAAGCTGAAAAGCTATGTTGTGCTCTCTTCTTTGCAACTTCTAAGCTTTGTCACTACCTCCTCAATCACAAAACTTACATTGTCACAAGTGTCAATCCACTCAAGACAATGCATGCAAATCCTTATCACAATGATCGTATCACTCGTTGGCTCATGCTCATGACAGAATTTGATCTCGAGTTTATCCCACAAAAATCTATCAAGGGTCAGGTCATTGCAGATCAATTAGCTGATGCTCCTCTTCCAGACACTCAATTCCCCTTACTCAATTCCCGATGAGTATATCCAACAAATTGATTTCGGTCTTTCTCCATTTAAAGTAAAACTCTTCTTTGATGGATCCAAATGCCAAGAAGGGGAGGTGTAAGTTTCGTTATGATTCCTCCTTAGGGTGCACCTATCCCACCACACATAAACTTAACTTTGAGTGTACCAATAATATGGATGGATATGAAGCTCTTGTTTTAGGTCTTCAAAATGCCATTAATCTTATAAAAATCTTTGATGACTCGAACTCATTGTTAATCAAGTCATGGGTGTCTATCAATGCAAGAATGATATCCTTCAAAAATATCGTGATATCGTTCTCTTTCAACTTCAATCTTTTGATAAATTCACTATCTAAGCTATTCCTCACACTGTGAACCGATTCGCAGATACAATGGCTTCGTTAGCCTCACTTATTCCACCTTTTACCAAAGACTCATGACTTTATGTGGCTATGCAGTGATTAGATCAACCATCTCATCTCAGGCAACTGACTTCAATCAATGCCATCACAACCAATACTCAAGATGAGTGGTATCAACACATCATTGATTATCTATCTCATTCAGTGCTTCCTCCAGATCTGACTTCCAATGGTAGAATATCTTTTATCCTATGTGCTAATCGCTATACTATTCTATGGAATCCTCTACAAATGTGGTTTTGATGGTATTTTTCTTCGGTGCCTCAAAACCCCTGAATCATCTAAAGCCATCCAAGAAGTCCATGATGGTATCTATGGTGGAAATTTTAGTGGCTTGGCTATAGCTAAATGCATCTTATGTTTAGGCTATTATTGGCCTTCTCTTAATCAAGATTGTTGTGAATACACTAAAAAATGTGTCAGGTGTCAACAACATTCCAATCTCACACATATCCCCAGTCATGCTTTGCAACCTGCAGCGGATTTTTGGCCTTTTTTGCAATGGGGTCTTGATCTCATCTATTTCATCAATCCCCACTCTACACAGCATCATCATTCTATCATTACTGCCACATAATACTTTACTAAGTGGGTGGAAGAAATTCTTCTTTCATCGACCAAAGCTAAACCCATAGTTGATTTTGTCTATCAACACATCATTTTTCACTTTGGTGTTCAACATAAACTCATCAAAGATAATGGTAAATATTTTAAAAACATCAATTTTTAGAACCTCTGTGATGCTTTCAATATCAAACTCAGCTTTTCTTCTCCATACTATCCCCAAGCTAATGGCCAGGCTGAGGCTTCCAATAAAACTTTGCGTAATATCCTCGCAAAATTAACTAGTCGAGCTGGTAGGGATTGGTATTTACATATCCCTTTTTCTCTCTGGGCTTATTAGACTAGCATTCATACTCCTATGGGTGCTACTCCATTCTCTCTATTCTATGGGTCAGAGGTTGTTCTTCCTTTGGAAGTCCAGATCCCATCTCTTCGTGTTTCTCTCAAGGAATTTTTTTCTGATGAGGACTATCATCAAAATCATCTAGCGCAGCTTGAGTTACTAGATGAGCAGTGTCTTAATGATCTTGAGCATCATCAAGTCTATCTTGAGTGTGTCAAACGTGCTTATAACAAGCACTTGCAACACCATGACTTCAAATTTGGTGATCTTGTTCTTAAAGAATACCAAAATGTCACTATGCTAGAAAGGAGTCAATGTGGTAAGTTCGCTCCTAACTGGATGGGTTCGTACATAGTCACTCATAAATATGGGTCTGGGGCTTATCGTCTATCTTCCATGGATGGTGTACCTGAAATGGAACCTCTTAATGCCTTGCATCTAAGGCCCTTCTACTGTTAAAATCTATCTTACATGATCTTAGTCGCAAAATAGATCTTTCATCCATCTAACAACCAGTCATATATTTTCATAGTGATTCGAACTATGTGGTTCTCCACGTTATGTCTTTTCTACCTTAAATATGAGTATCACGGCTCTACTCATGGCATTTTTCTTATGGATATGTTCCTCCTCCTAGTAGGGACACCTTAATCACTTCTTCATTTGTCCCAAGTATCTATCTTAATCGAATCTACTTGGGGCATGAGTATGTGATTTTTATATGTTTTCTTCCTCTATCTGATCTATCTGGTCTACACTCAGCTTCTTTCAAAAAAGCTCCAAAAGCTCCAAAAAAAAAGGTGTTATCCTAAAAATTCCCAAAAGATAGACTGATCCCTCGAAGGACAACTATCTATGCATTATCAAAAGATATAGACCATGCCCTTGAAGGATGGCTACATTCGAAATATAGACCATGCCCTTGAAGGATGGCTACATTCAAAATACAGACCGTTCCCTTGAAGGACAACTGTTTGTTTACTTCTTAGCATCATTGAAAGACTTCCCGTATCGATCAGTCTTTCTATATCTAGCAAACTTCCCGCATTGATCAGTTTGCTCTTCTGTCAAAACAAAAATCATGAAGCTGAGACATAAGACCTTTTGTCGATCATATGGAGAACCCTATTTTCCCAATGTGAGCATGTATTTTGTCCTTTGTAAATTTTGACAAGATAAATACTTACTTCTCCTTCCATTTACCTTCTAGATCTGGTTTGCGACTAGCTAGTGTCAGGTTTATTTTAACCTCATATATGGCCTTGTATGCATGGTCTTTTGGTTTCCTATCAAAGTCTCTATTTATGGTCGGTTAGGGGCCTAGCTTATCATTCTTTTCTTATCTAGGTGTATTGCCTTTATTTCTAATCAAGGTCATTTCATTACATCCTTTTCTCTCACAGAGAGCATTTCCCATTATTATTTGTTATTCATCCAATTAAATTGACATTTAACATGTTAATTTAGTCAAAATATATCATCTATCTATATTCATCTTATCTACTTTGTCCAAAAAAACATATCAAAGCATGTATTGCAAACACATGTGAATCTATCTATCTATTTTCATCACAATTAAATTAACATCTTAAACATATCAAATCTATCAATCATATCTATCCATCTATCCATCTATCATCTAAAAATCGTGTCCATCCAAGTTACACTACATCTATCTATATCTATTTTTCATCAAAATTAAATCCACATATCAATCACATCAAATCACATCACATCTATCTATCCTCTATGTCTATGTCCATGAAATCAAATCTATTTGTCCTCTATCAACATATGCCTATATCCATCACAATTACACTACATCTATCCATATCTATTAAAATTAAATGCATGAGTACAATCATATAACACAAAAAATGATGAATCTGTATATATACATGAGTGTCCGTACAACAAAGAATGGACGGCTTTCAATCAAGCCATCTATATCATACATAAAAATGCCTTCAAATCAAGGCTACATCAATATATCAATACAAAAATATAACATATCTATATCGTGAAATCTGATAGGTGGAAGACACTATCTCCTCCACCCTCCTCTGGTCCAGTTGTCTCTCCTGGCCACCGCCTAGTGAGCTAGAAGCACCTCTGCGATGGGGGTCTCGCCGCCACCTCGATCTCTCCTGCTCCTCCTCTCGATGCACCACTAGCTGCAACTGTCGCTGATCTCCTCCTCACACCGTAATGAGGCACATCAGGGGCATGTTGTGCTAGGGCGTCCTCATAGTATCTCACCTTGGCAAGGAGAGACTGATAAGTGCTCAGGCTCACCATACTAGGTGCTCGTAATGGCACTGCTGGTGCTGCTAGTGGTGGCCCTCCTAATGTCACACCATATGACCCGGACTCTAAAATAGTGCCTGTAGCACCTTATTTGGCCCTGAGGGCCTCCCTATGTTGATAGTATTTATCCCTCTACTAGATCGCTATATCTCATTCCTGATGTGCTATGTCTCTCTCTAGTATCAGTGCATCCCTCTCCTCGTCGAGATCTAATCTACTCGAGGAAAATCTGGTGTGTCTGTGTCAAGGTAGCATGCTCTCCCTCCAGCCTCTCTAGCACTACAGCTATGTCCTCCTCGTCGGTGTCTATGGATGATGGTAGGTGTCGTGGTAGCTCTATAGAATACCATGCCACATAGCCGTCATCTACTCGCATCATCATCACTGTCTATGGAAGGTGGGGCCTCCTCAACATATTTTCTAAGATCAAAGTCAGCAGATCAATCTCTCTGCTATCTCACCTGCATGGCCTATAGGTGGTCGGAATTATCTGTACTAAGCTGAACTACCTCAATACCCATATAAACGGGATGCACTCCCACATATCTAGCCTACGGCCCCTAACCACCCTGCTCCGTCTCAACCCCACCAGGTGAGCCTCCTGACTAGCCCATGTCGGGTAGACCCGATATGGTCTCTAAATGACCTACTCGGTGTCAGTGTCCTAAAACACTTAGCATACCACTATGCAGATCTCCCTGTATCTCCTAGGGCCATGTCAACCCGCCATTACCAGAATCCATAATCAATGGTCCCCTTTGTTGCTGGAATCTATGGAAGCCCAGGATGGTCTGATCACTGCTATGTGCTCATATGCCCAGCAATGGAGCACAAAGCTAACATTGATGCCTATCCTCCTACTGGTGGTGTACATCCATAACTCATAATATATCTGAGCTATTAGGGCATCGGCAAACGTGAACACCTATCTAAACTACAGGATGTCACAAACACAATCTAGTAATAGTAATGGAAATCTCCCACCTCCTGAATCTGGCAGAGAAAAATAGGAGATCACCATCTGAATCAATACTATCCATCTGCTCCTAGCATCATCCTGTCTATAATGAGAGGCTATCCTCACCACCCCGGACACTATCTCTGAATCATCTACCCTGTCCCCATACAATCGTCCTAGGGCCCTCTTGCTACTCTCATGGAGTAATCTCAATCGAGTCCCCGATGATCGACAGCCTCAGGATCCTATATATATCCTCATGGGTGATGGTCATCTCACCCGTCCTAAACCAGAAAGTGCATGTCCTACTATCCCATCACCGTACTAGTGCTTGCATCAGCTCTACATCTCAAGGCACCCATCGGTAGTACCGGAAGCCCCAAGCCCGGCTAGCTCTAGGTGATGCCAATCTATGTCAGTCACATCGGGGAGAATGGTCTCTAGAAGCTCGGAATAGCATCCCGCATATGCAAAGCCTCTCGTGCCTACATCACATGACACCATGAACAGTGTTAGCTACTTATTTATCCACATCCAAATATCACAAAAAAATACATTCTATCACTTTATTAAATCTAAACACTCCAATCGGTGTCGATTGAGTCAAATCGACGTCGATCCGACTTAGTCAACGATGATTAAAACAAATTAGTGCTGAATTAAATAAATCAATTTTTTAACAATTAACGTTGATTGCAAGGTGAGACGCCCCACAATGTTCTGGCCTCTCATGTATCTAGTTTTTCCTAAAAAAATTGGCATCCTAATATGCTATTTCATGATAAAACTATATAGGAAGTTCGGGTAGATCCACTTACCCTGGTTGTGTCCTCTTCCACTTCTGACTGCTCCCAGAGGCTTCCATGTTGCTCAAAATCAGTTTTTGACTCTCTCTAAATCAATCGTCGTGGTCTAAATAAATCATTCATGTTTTCCTTTCTCATATTTATATGGGCTCGGTATGGTTGGTGCCGATTTGTATGGTCAGGCGCCAATTTTTATTGTCAGCGCCGATTAATCTTGATCGACACCGATTTAGGCCTATCATTTCCGATTGGTTGCACTTTTTCTTCTTCACCTCACTTTCTTCCATCTCCTAATCTTTTTGCCATAGTGTTGATGCTTGGCTTATTTATCTGGTCATTATTATGCCCTGAGTGTTGCCTTTTGGCACATACTTTCGATATTCTCACCCATTTCGAGTCTGTTCCCTATACATGGGGCACTTGCATTTTTGGTAGCTTAAAGATAACGGTCTGTAGGCACTAACGTTGTCTGCTTTGCAGACCATCTAGTTGTCCCTACCAATGTGTCTCTCTTTAGGTGCTACTATTTTTGTAGCCCTCCTTACACTCATGGGTCTGTAGGTACTAACGTCGTCTCATGTAAAGACCGTCTAGTCTGCCCTACCAATGTGAGTTCCTTAGGTTGCTACCTTTTTATTATTTTGGTGCATCATTTATGATCAGATCTACTCTAGGCATCTAGCTGGGGCATCCTGCATTTTCATCTATCTTTTTCAAACTTGGGATCGGTTTCTCTTTTAGGGCCCATCCCATCCCTAGTTTGAGGGGGATCACATCATTACTTTTTCTTCCTTTCTTCCAACTCCTTGTTTTTGTCTCGTAACTTTGCTTATCACAAGTTACTTGACAAAAAGGGGAAAAATGTAGACACCTAAAATTGGTTACCCAATTTAGTGTCCCCCACATGTGTTTTCCTTCTCGGGTAACCTGGGGCACATTTATATCACCACTTCTCCCTTAGGGTATTATTTAATATTTGATTTAAACATCTATCCTAAGTTTATTTCACCCCATTAAGTTTTACCCATAGATAATTAAATATTAACTATTCAATTACACTTTTTACATATATCTTACCCGCTTATCTACCCCATATCAATTCCTAACCTCCCATATCAATTTTATCCATTTTCCCCCTATTTCTCCTCCCCCAAACCATGCAGTGGGATATTTCCCATATTTGAGTCAAAGGGATCACTTGCATCCTTCCAAAATCAGCCTTTTTGGCCATTTCGAGTCTATTCCCTGATCGGCGCCGATCGGTACTCGGTCGATGCCGATTTTTCGAGTGGCACTGATTACATCTCGGTCAGCACCGATTACAAATACAGGGCCATAATTCAGTTCTCAGTTAGACATAAAAATGACAGAGAGTTTTGAGCATCAAGTTTGAGCATTATCTATCAAGCGAAAGCAAATTCTATCCAAATCAATCCCTGAGAGGAGTATCATTACTCTGCTCCTACCACATCAACATTGTGAGCTTCCATCGGTCACTCAGTGACTCTGTCCCTACATCCAAAGAAAGGTGGAGCTTTTCGATCCCTACGGCTCCCGCAGATCCAAAGCAGAGATTGATGATCTAGCTTTCATTGTCTGTTTCTCAATCTTCCTCTAATTTTCCCCTAGTCGACGCCGACCGATCCCAGTTGATGCCGACTTTATCTAATTGACGCTGAATAATCCCGATCTAACGCTGATTTTTCTAATCGACGCCGATTATCCCAAACAATTTTGATCGGCCTGCAGACAGGTAAAGAATTAAGGTAACACAAATCCAACATTGTTTTCACAGCTTTCTGTTTTTACTTTACATTGCCTACTATATACATTCTCGTCTATCACTTTTTAATCAGAAAATCTAGACATTTATTTACATTCTTTTATCATGCATGCTTCTTCTTCTAATTGAAAACGTGGACTGACATCCACCTAGGGAGCTTATTACTTCTCGGACCCTTTTTGGGAATTCCACCCAAATATATTTTAACGTTGTTTTTTTCTATCAAGTATCGGTGTCTCGTAGGTTTCTCGGATGTACTTTGTAGGATTTCTCGTGTGTGCCCATCTTGTCCACATCAGCTTTATTTTCCATCTACATCTTTGGATCTTGTCTTATCTATCAGGTATCGATTTCATTTGAGTTTTTCAGGGTTTTTGTGTTTAGTTTGGTACATTAACTTGGACAGTAACAAACACACAAAATTCTTCATCTACACCCGACACACCCATGTGTCAAAATCTAATCATCCAAGCTCCCGCTACCTACAAGAGAAAAAGAAGACTCAAGTGCAGATAGATAAAATATTGAAAAATAAACACTAGATCAAAATGACAAGAGGACTTACAATTTGCGCAGGGGATGTAGAAATATAACTACGCCAACGCTCTAACCCTGTAAACACATACACTCAAAATGAGTTTGAAATGACATATATATATCGAAAAAAACTCATTTTTCAATTCATTTATGCATTGTTGATTTGGTGAATTTGGAGCTCTGGACCCACATTGACCATTTCTGATGTGAATATAGCCAAAACAACTGTTGTGAGATAGCGATCATGCCTCCACGAGCAAGAAATCAATCGGTGCATTCTTGGGTTAGTTATTTCCTCTTTTGTATTTTTGTGTCCTAGATGTTAAAATGTTGAAAAGTTCACTTAGAGGTGGAATTTTTCAAAATTTTCTTGTTTCAAATGGGTCCTTAGGGGATGCCCATAGGACATTATTTCATTGTGATAGAAATGGTAAATTTTCTCATTTTTGGGAATTTTTAGAGTTAAGGGAACATTTTGGGAAATCAGTCAGATCACACCCAAGATAGGGTGGCGGTCATGGACTGCCACCCTACACTGGGCGGTGTTTCTAAACAGAATGTATAAAATGCACCTTAACTTGAATTTTTTTGTGTTTTCAATATTTTGCTATGTTTTTTATGAGCTTATCATGTGATGTACATTACTAAATTTCTCTTTTCTCATGTTTTGGTGAATGAAAAGGAGGAGTACATACGTTGGAACAGAGAGAGAGTGTGATTAGCTCCTTGGGATTCTAGATCAGCTGACCCAAGATGATATAGATGTACTACAATGAGCGGGCATCTAGCGGATAGCATGGGTGCCCCATGTCACTCCTTCCAGTCACATTTTGTGTGACTTATTCTCTTACTGGGATGCAAACTAGAACACTTTCTAGTTTCTAGGCATTAGGGGTGAGTGGACTATCACCTTAGAGGATGTATACCATATTCTTGGGCTCCCGATACTTAGGAGGAGACTAAAATCGAGACAGCGGGATCAAGGACCATGATGATGCAAAGGGGCCACATATATGGGAGATGCCATAGTATCATCTAGCTCGAAGAAGGGAATGAAGGTTTGGTCCATTGCCACTACTCCCATTCCTATCCTTCGAGAGCCATCATGGGTATCCTATCCTTGAGACTAGTCGGGGACAAGGGAGGAGATACACTCTTATATTGTTGGGCCCCCATCATTACACATATCAAGGCTCATGGTTGTAAGTATGCCTGGGGGGATGATATTTAGGGGACTAACTACCATAATTTGTACAAAGTAGGCGGAGGTTTCTAGGGAAAGTTTTTAAGCCACCCCACTCATCCTATAATTTGGGTTTCTGAGCATTTCATCCCCTATGGAAGGGAGGTACTAGTATCATACCCAGGGGCTATTCAGGAAGCTAGATGGATAGGTATACTAGTTCTCTAGGACACCACATTAGTCATTGGCTTCCCTAACTATGGAAAACATGACTATCACACCCTACCAGGACATGGCAGGGATATGGGGTGAGGAGGTTATGGTGATAGTTACTTTCTCTTCCATGAGTCATCTAGTTGAGAGATAGGAGATTAGAGACTCACCCATTTGATCAGGTACCTCAGCAGTTCAGCCTTCCATACCTTGTCATGCTTCCCCCAGTGGAGCCTATTTATAGGACTATTCGAGAGGCTCGGAGGGGTCCTAGAGGGGATCTCGGTTAGACAATGGTTACTCCTAGCATGCCTATTGTAGTTATACGGGTGGTCCATGCTCATCGGTAGTTGGTGCCCCTCAAGCACCCTTACTTCATATTGTGGTAGTTCCTGCTCATAGTGGGGAGGATGATGAGCCAATTGAGTTGGACTTTGATTCTACGGAGGATATAGGAGATGACACGGAGGGGGATCCTATCGGAAAGGAGACCGGGAGGAGGAGGATGAGGGGGCATCCCCTTCGGAGGGAGAGGAGAGTGACCCTAAGTGGCATGACACTCAGGAGATCCTTAGAGCAGTGCATGAGGAGGTGAGCGCAGAGAGAGAGACACTGGTCTCGGAGGAGACATTTAGAGAGGACAAATAGTATGTAATTAGATAGTGTCATTCCTCAGGATTCCATGAGGCTCCATAGCCACTAGTAGCACCTACAACTATAGCCACTGATCCCACATGGATGCCCAGAGACCCGAGTATGTTTGATACTCCTTTCTTGATTTTGTCTATTGATTTTTGTATGTTTAGCTTAGCATTCTCCTTTTGATTTACATTTTATGATTTTATAGCTCATTATATCTCTCTTTTTTTTGTTCTTTTTTGCAATGTCTACACACGAGTGGTGAGAACTCATTCATCGGGTGTGCGTGGACACCCTATTGATCCCCTCAGGGAAGACTCGGGCCAATTTGATCACGATTTAGGACAACCCCTAGCTGCTGGCTTACATATCAACGTGTTCTCTCCCATCCGGAAGGTGGCAGAGATAGTGACCTCTCTTTGTACCCGGGTTGGTAGATATGAGACTGTTGAGCACCTCACGAGATGGAGCCACTCTCATAGTGAGGCTATGCGTAGCGAGCACCATGATAAGAATCCATACCATTTAGTCCATTCTCGCATGTCATAGTCACAACAGAGCCCTAGAAGTGGTTGCGCATCATCCGAGGTGTAACATTCCAATTTTAAGACTTTAGAAACAAGGGAATTTTTTTAAACACAATTTTCTCTATTCTAAATAAAACATCATTTAGAACACACATTCCTTGCCAATCAATCTCATAACAGATAACCATATGTAGCTGTAATGACTCAATAAGTTACCGATATCTCATTCAATAACTCGATTACCAACCAATCTCTCATGTTTGTCTTAAAGTATAGAATAATTTATGTATACTACATATACTTGGTTTTCCTACCCTATTTTGGGTACTTGAGTGATCTGTTTAAAGAACCTATCTAAATATTTGTTACCAATATTCATTTGACATCACATTTCTTAAACTAGGTGACATAGGACAATGCAACTAACAACTTGTGATAATTTGGCCAAATATTTTCAACATACTATTCATGTTACTATTCCTAGATGGCATACTCGTCAATTCAGAATACATCCTTCACCTCACTCTATTGTTATCTAGAATGGTCTTTACTGACTATTGTCAATCCACTTGCCCAAGGTTTGACCCTAGCCCAGGTTAGCAAAATAATTTGTTATAGGAAGACACTCACAATGACTTAGGGTAAATGGGCATACTCGATCGACCTAATTCGACCAAATCTGCTAAGGTACCTTGAGTCATATAAATCTACTCCCTATTCTAAGCATGCTAGTAACTTGACCTAAAGAGAAACTAAGTTCAAGGCCATATGTTTGTAGATCTAGATGAAAAATACAGTAGGGTGTTGCCACATGTCAACTACAACACTGTATCCCCGAGAAGCCCTTGATCTTATCGAAGGTACAGTCCTACATTTGGTGTGTGCCAACATCCATTAGAATTGATTCATCACGCTGTACATACCCCTTGGTGGTTATTTATTCATAATTAAATTTGGATTAAGATTTAGATTGCAGCAATCATGCCTAACCCTAATTCTAACATTCATTAAGTTCTTTATCCATATTTAATCTGATTTGATATTGAGAACTTCATGAACTCATGTTTGCATTTATGTTCAATAACTCGGCATAACAAGCAGTTATCCCATAAAAAGGTAGAAAACATCAAACGGTTAATTTTTAATGCAACCTAGATATCCAAAGAAGGTATAACATCCACCTAGGTTCCACTAGTGTTTACTCTTCATAAATGAAGTACAAAGATTAAAGATCATAACAACTAATCCTTTTATTTTTCATTCTTTTGAGAGAGGAGGAGTCTTCCTCCTCATGGTTAGATGTTAGGGTTAACATAACCTTTTTATCATTCATCACTCATATAGTTTAATTACATATCCAATACATATTTCATTATTAAACTATAGTTGTTTAGATAGAGATCAACATCTTTTATAACTTAGCAAAATTTACTATAGTAAGGAGATTGTATCATCCCCTTAATCCAAAATATTAATTGATAACAAAGAATAGTATAGAAACAGATATAATAATATCAACAAGATATCATTCCTATTTCCTTCATATAAAGTACAAGAGAATTTACACCACAATTTGGAGTCAGTCTCCAAACCTTTCAATTCATCATGATAAAATATACATTTACAAGACTATACATTTTAGGCATACTGTATGTTGATCAACATTAAGATCATAAAATAACATAACTTTGATTTTTCAATACAACTCAAGAATGAATCAAAATTCTTTACAAAAGATCCCGACTTAAATAAGCCAATATATCATAAAAAAGTTTTCCTTCTTTTAGCACTTATGAAGTCCATTTGCAAAATTGCTAGCACAGTCAGTTCATTGAATCGAGCATGATAAAACTAAGCATTAAAATGAAGTGCATTCCACTAATTGTTCCATTAAAACAACTATGCTTTAATGAAACAATTAATATATCATACAAATAAGCATAAGTAATAACAACTAGAAAAGAAGTACAAATAATGAGTTTGAATTCACTTTTAATAAAAGAGCATAATATAATCAGCAACAACTACATTATAACATATAGTTTAATTGACCCAATCAATTACTTTTTAAAAACAACAGATCTTGTCATCTAATTATTTCATAATTCTTTCTGAATTGAAATACATAATTTATCTTTACTATGTAACAAAAGAGTTACTTTCAGCATAGTACATAATTAGGATGATTCATCCTACAACTTAAATAAATAAGAAGAAGAATCAATACAGACTATCCACGATTCACTATTCATCTAAAAGATAGAAAACAAGTTCAGAAAGTACACAACTGATTACCCACATAACTGCTTCAATTCAAGGAAACCAATAAAAGGATTCAACATTAAAGAGACAACATCTAATACAAGAATCCCAAATCAATCCGAGAAGGGATAGAGAATCAAAACAACCTACTTGTAAGCCTTAAATAAATTCTACATATAGAAGATATCATCTAAAGATTAGAAACCATATGTTCTAAAAATCAAAGAAAGACTCACACAAGGTTAATCTCTTCTCATGTCCATCCAAGCAGGATTCATAATATGATAGAGTGAAAAAAGATGAGTCATTCCAATAACAAATCCAATTGGAACATGACTCAGTCAAACAAAGCAATCGATCTAAACATGATTACATTTTCTCTTCTATAGGACCGACTCAGATGCTCAATTTCCACATCAATACAACAATTGACTTAGTACAAAATAGACTAAACAATCCACAAGGAAGTTTTCGTCTCAGAAGAGTGAGTTCCCACTATTTCCTACAAGATAGAAAGGACAAAAAAGCCAAACCCAAAAATTCAAACAGGCCTAAGAGAGTAATCACTCTACAGCAAAGAAGAGAGTCGAGCTACAGAGAAGTTTGATCAAATGAACTTAACTTTACAAAAGTTAAAGGATCTCAAATAGAAAAGATCCGATCAAGAATTCATTTCTTTTGTATTATCAATTGAATTCCCATTTCTATTTCAAACTCATAAGTTCTTTCACTAGTTCCCAAAAGAGAATACAAAACCAAACACATAGTTTATAGAAAGCAATACTTCTAGTTTCCCCTATGAATTCATACTTTATCAAACAACAATATCAACACTAACCTAGTTCATCTATTCCACGTTGTTTAAACACAAGTTCAAGTTCATTCTACAGAGAAAAGTATACAAAGATAGCCTTCAAGGTATAAGTACAACATTTGGATAAAACAAAATACAATCCACAAGAGAAATCTATTCCTTTCTCCTTTTAAAGACCCAGAAATCCATTTAAAATAATCTAAAAGAGAATACTAAAACCCCACATCAGCATTAGGCTAAGCAAGGTTTCTATAATACTCATGAACTCAATAGAAACTGAAATCCCAACTACAAGGACTTACACAGCTCCATACAAAAGAGACATATAGTTTGTGATCATAATGAAGAACAAATTATATGAAACAATCCCAAACTAGAGGTACTAAATCCTTCCAAACAAGATTTAGCTTACGAGAGTATTCAACTCTTATTTCTTTTAAAAACCTAGAAATCAATTAAAAAGGATTTGAAAGAGAGTACAAAAACCCAACACATGTTTAAGTCAAGCAAGGTCTCAACATTACCCTCAAAATTGATTGAAACAAAAATCAAAACAAAATGTCTTTCACAACTCCATCTAGTACCTAAAGATTGAGACAAAGAAGATAATTGTTCCAATCAACTAGCACAAAAGAAGTATAAACACAACATTTCCAAAAACTTCAAAAACCCATTATCGAATGTTTCAAATGAGCTCTAAATCATACCAATGAGTAAGTAACATTACAATATCAAACCAGAGGTTCCTTATTCCCACAACAAGACACAGTTCCATAAAAGGTCCAACATCCTTCTAACAAAACAGTCAAGAATTTCAAACAAGATGCGGGTTACCTAGAGCAGAGGAGAGAAGAATATCCTCCCATGTTTACATGCCATTACATGTTCAAAGAAAATGATACAGTCTAGGACAGAAGTACCACAACCATTCCAAACTCAAGAAGCATTAAGGAGAAGATCTCAAAAGATATTACCAAATCAACTCAAATAAAAAACCATTCTCTCAAGATTTTTCAAGCAGACAGTCCCATATATGAGTTCTAAGCAACACAAATCCTTGAATACGAGTTCAAATCAACACAAATCTAGGAAAACAAGTTCAAATCTGGCACAAGCCTCAAATATGAGTTCAGGACAAAACACAGAGCCTTGAATACAAGTTCAGAACATAGAAGCCTTGAATACGAGTTCCACATGCATATCACCATTGAACTTGTGAAGAGAGAGAACATTCAAAGACTATCACTATCATGCAATGGATTCATATCCAAAATCGCATGGATTCATACACCCAAGAAAGTAAATAACCAGACAAAACATGTAAAAATTTATCTCATGAGAGCAGAATTGTTTTAATGAAACATTTAGAAGAAAGCAAGAAATATTAATGGGTAGAGCCTATCATTCCTGATAGTGCTTCTTCCAATTCGAAGGAGACTTCTAGCCAAGATTCCAACTCTTTTTCTCCTCCAAGAAAGATCAACAACCAAACATATTTTTCTCCAATGCCTCATATACTTTCCTTGGATTGAAAATAGACCAAAGAAACCAAAAATAGCCACAAAGTAAAAGTCAAACTGCTGGTTCGAAGAACCAGATAGCTCCATGCAGAGAAAAAATCACAAAGCATGCAAGACCAAACAACCTCCAAAAAATCCACCCTCATAGTTTCCAAGATAGTTTGCACGCAAAAATGAGGTTCATTAATGCAATTACTCCCTAATCTCCCACCTATCTCTCCTTGTCACCGCCTCCTAAAACTGGTGAATGCTATTTCCACTTCAGCATGTATTTCCAACTTTAGTGAAGACTCCACGTAAGCTTCCACTAAGTTTACTTTACTCTACCAAAATTGATAGTAATTCCCATTTATTTAAACAACTCAAATCAAATAAATGCCTTTGGAATCATTGCCAACATGCCATGCGACCCTAGGTCCTTTTCAATAGTTTAGTATAGATTTCCATAGCTTAGGTTGTAACCTTAGGTTTAATCAAAATCATTTCAGAATTAATTTCCACCTTATGTTAGATCAAATTCACAACCAAATAGTACTAGGTAATAGGTTAAAAATAGCCTAGAATTACCTTAGTTATTTCTCCCTTATTCCATTTAGCACAACAACTTAGGTTAGGATGCCATCCCAACAAAATAGAATATGAAGATTAGGTTAGATTGTCACCGAATAAGTATAAATAACTAGGAAATAAGTGCATTTACCTTAGTTTAGAATATCGTTAGGATAATTCCTTAGTTTTAGGATTTAGATTCCCTTCATAGTCGTGAAGCAGGATTCATTTTGCTTATGCTGTTAAATGTCCTAAAGAGATCAATCCCAAAGATCCGAGCACAAACATAAAATCGAATGTTGGCACGATCTTGCAAGACCAAATAATTTGTAACATACAAAATTTTAGTCCGCTACGTCTCTCAAGATATGAATGTCAGTTTACCATTCAACCTAGAAATGATATTTAAAACATTCCTTGGATCACTGGAATTTATCCAAGGATGAGTTAGTTAAAAGAGATAAGTTTGCAACTCTCAAAACTAGATTACAAATCACCTATTAGTAGTGAAAATGGATTCTTGCAAGCGATATCATCTCATTATAATAAATCCAAGTGCAAAATTGATTTATCCATAACAAGCATGATCTTCAACAATCAAGGGAATACACCTCATTTAATAAAATTACATGCCAACGCTTACAATGCAAAATAGAAATATAACGGTTTGTCAAAGGTGTTACACGAGGGATCCTACGAGGGGATTGATAGGCCGTTGAGAATTTTTTATTTGATACCATTTTTATATTATACAATTTTTTATTATATTTCGGGCTCATTGCGAGAATTTTGACGATGCCTAGTGCATGATGACATTGTATACAAAGTTGATCTACTACGATATATACAGAGACTCCAATTTAGTTCGGTATTCCATTCTATCTAAGTTGAATTATTTTTGGCTTATCTTGCATGTGTACTCTAGATGTTTAGAATTTCCACTTTTCAATGATTTTCAGAATGTATGCAATGGATGTGAATGATAAACCGAATGATTTCTTTTTGTATTTTATGTTGTTGATATATGATGATGCAAACACAATGTGATGTTTAAACTTAGCTTCTTTAGCAATCTTTGGTACATCATATTGTCTTGATAAAACGTGATGACACAATGATATGATAAGTAAATGTATTTTCCCCACTCCTAACTCCATGCAAATAGTAAGATACGGGGCTCAACACCAAGAGTTAGAAAGGGCACAAATTATGAATTTTTTTGAATGGTAGTGATGAGAGAAAGACAGAGGTGCAGGCATAACCAAATTGACACGCTACAACCTTACCCTAATCAATTTTCCTCATAGATTATAATGTGAATTACTTTATAGTTTATCTATACTTAGATCCATAGATGGCCACTTGGTTGGAAAAATCTGGTTTTGGGGTCTTAAACTCTCTTATAATTTTGGACATCTAACTCACTTTGTTTTTTACTTATGATTTCACAATATTTGACCAATTTGTTTCTAACTTTCAAGTTTATCAAAGAGATCCCCTACGCCTTGCCCCATGCTACCAGGAGGAAACATGGGCTCATTACCATGGAGAAGGCACGATGAGTAAGGGAATTTCCCTTCTTTCCCAACCCTACGTCACTAGTAAGATACACAGTGCTCAACACCGAAGGTTGGTAGAGAAAATAAATGTGTAAAAATAACATTTTATTTTGATTTTTATTAGACTCACTTATTTAGGTAAAATGTTTAGAATGCTCTTATTTCCAAAAAGATGTATATGGGATAAATGTGACACCATCAAGCTTCTAGAAGCAGACCATGGGCAAAGACACCTAACCTAGAAAGAGACCAAAAGTAGAACCAAGTATGCAGGCCTTGATATGGTTCGTCAAAACTTTGTCTTATCTTATTTAGATTGATAAATGATTCAACAATAGTTGATGACACTATAAAGGTTTAAAGAGACATGATTTGAATGTTTTGTCAATGTTTTTAGAAGTTTTTAGGAATTGCTATAAGAATAAGCTCCTTCATCACATTTTTACAAAATGAACAGACAGATGAAAATGCAATGCAGATGCAATAATGTACATATGAAAATGTTGATGGATCATGCATAGTATCTCTTTAGGTGAAGAGATTTTAAGGATTAACTAAAATCCTCACCTTCTAGTGTACACAAGTGAAATTCCCCATTTTTGTAGTCTTCTACTACTCGATATGGACCTAACCACCTGGGTCTAAATTTTCTTCCCTCGCCGGTCTTCTTGTCTATCTAGCTATCAATTCTTAAGACCAAGTCTCCCTCATATATCTCACATTCGTAAACCTTCTTGTTATATTTTCAAGCCATTTGGTAAGTGTAAAAAATGTGTCGTTGAGTGACGTTCAGTCTAGCCTCATCGAGACTTTCTAACTGAGAGAGTCATGCTTCTCGATAACCCTCTTCTCCCAGTATCCCTTGTAAAAAATATGGAGACTTAGTATCTTGACCTCAAGTTCTAAAACTGCTTCAGCCCCGAATACCAAAGAAAATAGGGTTGCCCTTGTTGGTGTTCTAACTGACGTTTGGTAGGCCCATAAGGATGGAAAAATCTTTAGGTGCCAATTTCGTTTATTCTCCTTAATAGTTTTTAAGAGAATGGACTTTAAAGTCTTATTGGTAGCCTCAACTTGTCCATTAGCCTGAGGATAGTAGAGAGAATTTGTATGATGAATTATTTTGAATTTTCCACATAGTTCATGTACCTCATCATTTTTGAAAGATGTGCCATTATTAGAAATAATGACTTGTGGCACCCCGTACCTACAAATGATCTAGTTCAAGATGAACTTAGTGATTACAGAGCTAGGTACGGTGGTAAGGGGCATGGCTTCTACCCACTTGGTAAAGTATTTTGTGGCCGTGATTATGAAGTTATGGCCATCAGTTGAGGAGGGAGAGAATTTCCTTATCAAATCCAAGCCCCATGTGGAAAAGGGCCCAGGATTCGCAATTGGTTGTAGAGCCTATGTTGGTATGTGGATTTCATGGGAAAAATCCTGACATTTATGGCATCTACACATGAATTCTACTATATCATGTTCTAGCATGGGCCAGAAGTAGCCCATCCGATGTATTTTCTGAGTAGTGGTGTGGCCACCAAGTGACCTCCACATACCCCGCTATGTGATTCATAAAGAATCTTTTCTTATTCATCCACATCAACACATCTCAAAAACATTCCATCAAAGTCTCTGCGGTAGAGAACTTGTTCCAAAATAATGTACTCGAAGTGAAAATGACATGTAACCACCTTATTTGTTGTGAAGTTTCCCTTTCGGGTATGTGTGGTCCATGATGAAGTTGATAATGTCGGTATACCAAGGACATACAGAGATAGGGGCCTAGTTTTGACAAAGTACATGCACTCATCGGGAAAGTCTAGATCTACCAAATCACCCCATCTAATGGATTGTCACCAACTAATCGACAATGACTTGTCCTTTAACAAATTTCTAATTTACAAATGTTAGTTCAAACTCTCCCATTAACGTTATGAAACGTCGACATTTTTAGACAAGGATCCTTGCATGAGGAATGTCTGTAAGTGGTCCATCTTAACAATAACCCTCATTTCTTGATTAAGCATATAATTCCTTAAACACTTTGTTGCAAAAATTATGGCAAGACATTCCTTTTTTCTTGTGTGTAACATGTCTCATAATCAAGCAACGTCCGACTAATGAAATAAACTACATGTTCTCATTTATCATCATCCTCTTGAGCCAACATGTAGGCTAGTGAAACATCTGTAGCTCATGAATACAAGATCAAAGGGTGATTTGATCTAGGTGGAATTAGCATGGGAGGGGACAACAAGAATCATTTAACTGCCTCGAAGGCCTTGTTACATTATTTTGTCCAATCGATGCTATAATCCTTTTTCAACAAATTGTTGATTGGATGGATAGAAAAGGTCAAGTTAGGGATGAACCTTCAAATTGCACTAATTTTCCCAAGAAAATATCTAATACTAGACTCATCTAATGGTGGAACCATTTCTAATACAGCCTAGATTTTGGCTAGGTCAACATCAATCCCTCGTGAAGATATAATGTAACCCAGAAGCTTGCCTCCTATTACACCAAAAACACATTTCTCTAGATTTAATGTGATGTCATACTCAATTAAGCATGAAAGGATAATTCAAAGCACCTCTGGGTGATTGCATTGGTTCTTGGCCTTGGCCAACAGGTCATCTACGTAGGATTCCATAATCTTATGAATAAGATCATGGAATATGTAGGTCATTTCTCATTGGTATGTAGCACCAGCATTCTTAAGACCAAATGACATGAAAACATAACAAAGAGGTTCCCAAGGATTTATAAACATAGTCTTAGCTTGATCTTCTTTGGAGATTTTGATTCGATTATATCCCAAGAACTCATCCATGAGAGATAACAACTCAAATATGGTTGTTTTGTCAACAATAACATCAATGGATGGTAATGGGAAATCATCCTTGGTGAAAGCTTTGTTAATGTCTTGAAATTCTATGCAGATACGTATCTTTCCATTATTTTTGAAAATGGGGACAATACTAGATACCCATTGTGAATAATCAACTAGGCTTAATGATTCCCACCTAGAGAAGTTTCATTACTTCTTCTTTCACCATAAGAGCCACTTTCGGCTTAATTAGCCTTGAATTCTTCTTAATTGGTTTAGCATTTGGCTTGCTGACAAGATTGTGAACTGAAATATGAGGTGTAATTCCCGTCATTTCCTTGTAGCTAAATGTGAAGGATTTTTGATGTTCCTTGAGGATTTGGGTATGTATTTCCACTTCCTCTAGGAGTTAAGGAGGACCCCAGTTTTAAGATATTTGGTTCCTCCTCCATTCCAATGTTTATATCAATTGTTCCTTCAATTAAGGAGGCATTTCCTTCCTCAAATTCTAGCAGGGCTGGAGGCAACTCCAAGTCCCCTTCTTCTTCTACCTTGTAAATCTCAAGATCCTTTCCCAGAGAGGACTCAATCATGGGATTCCCAAAATAAGAAGAGGAATATGGGATTAAGGAAAGGTCTATCTCGTGATAGGTAAGATGTAGTTCTACCAAAGCATTTAAATAACTTAAATTCGATTCATCACTATTAACATGCTCTGAACTATCGAATGACTCTCGGTTTCTACGTATGTCAACATTGGGGTCATTGGTGCTTTACAAATCAAGGGTTCGGTGCGAACTGAAATCGTGAAGTTTGTATCCTCTAGGTCACTACTTGGGGTGAAGTGTGAAGCAGAAGTTGCTATAGAATCTACAAGAAGGTTATGTTTGCATGGAATTACTTCAATTGAGATGAAATCAAACCCTTTGGTCGACCTAACACTGTTGTTTTGTAAAGTTGTAGATGCTCAGCTCTAGTCTCATACACTTCGAGATACCTGATTTGTGACCAGTTGTGAATCACCCAACACCCTAATATTGAGGATACCCATCCTCTTAGTGAAAATGAGACCTAATAGAAGAGCCTCATATTCGGCCCCATTGTTTGTACATTCAAAATTTAGCTTGAAGGAAAAAGGTAGAATCCTTCCTTCAGGTGAAGTAAGGATCACACCTGCCCCGGTGCCAAAGTGAAACTTGGCTCCATCAAAATGGAGGGTCTAGAAACTACTTGGAAAGATGAAAATTGAATCATCTTTTGCATCTTTTCCTTTTACCTCAGTCACTTCAACCATGAAAATCTCATATGTTGGGAGAGAACCAAGTCCTAGAGTATGTCCCATACCCATAGAGTCAAAGGGGAGGAGAATAGGAAAATCCCTCTCCAATAGTTTGACAATCCTTGCTGTGGTTCCCAGTGACACTGTCTCTACAACCACGTTTCATCTTTGATCATTGGAATTCCCTCAATCAACCCCGTGACTTCTATCTCTGTCAGTGGGAACTAAATTTTCCTCTGGTGCTGCCCTTGCAGGTTTATTTAACTGATTTGTGGGAAGCTCAAACTTGGAGTGAATGCCTGGCCTTTTCTTTAAATTAGCCAAGTGTATGTCAAAAGGTTTTGGATCACCTTGTGCCACAAATACCTTCCCTAAATGCAGGAACCTTACCTCCTAGAATAGAGTGGAAGGGATTGCCTTCATGTGGTGGATCCAAGGATGGCCAAGGATCATATTATAGTTGGTTTCCCGGTCTATAATATAAAACTCAGTGAGTACCGTCTTGGGCCCGAGAGTAACTAGTAATACTATGGTTCTAATCGAGGTTGCCTTGAGGCTATCATAGCCCCTCAGTGTGTTTCTTGTCAAGGAGCAATTGGTCTCCCCATATCCTAACTTCTAAAGAAAAGAGAAGGGGACTATGTTAACCATTTCCCCATCATTGATCATTGCACGTTTCACGTAGTTGTAGATCCAAACTTGTAAAAACAAGGTCAAATCACCTCTACGAGCTATTTCAGCATCTGTAGGCATCTTACTTATGTCAAACACAAACCCAATGTCCCTTTTGGGTTTCCTAGAGGAAAACATCGAATTCTATATGATTTACTTGAATTTCTAGTAGAGGTGACATTAACCAGATGACCTAAACCTAGCACCTCTAATAGTATGGCTCTCTGAGTGGGGAAATTATTCAATAGGTCTAAGAAGGAAATGTGTGAAAAGGTCTTGGTCAGATCATTGATTAGGTCATAAGCCCCTACCAGCTTGCTTAGCGTATCATGAATATTTCCTAATACATCCATATAAATTGGGATTTAATGTGAGGAATAATCCATATCTCTTGTTGCATGTGTTGATTTGGGGTTAATGTCGAATTCAAACAAGCCCACAATTTTATTTTCTTCACATCCTTCCAACAGAGGTGCCACCTATGGGTTTGATGAAGTTGAAGCTTTGTGATTATTAGTCCCTATCATAATACCCTTATTGGAACCATTGGGATCTAATCTACCATCCTTTGGATGTGTGGGAGAGGATTGTTGAAGATCCCCAACAGGTGTGTTCTATGGGGACACTAGTCCCATATAGGTGTTTTACGTTGGTGTGGTGGGGTTTTCCAGGAACATGTCGACAAATGACTATCATTTATCTTTTGGTAAGCATTTTAGAAACTTATTGCAATCATGGCATGTTCTTGCATCATGCCCGCGAACCCTATGGAAACCACAGTATAGATCAGGATCATAATCTCATGGCCTTTGATTTGTTCCTTATTGTGGCCCAAAATTATGGTTACTATTTGGTTGTTGACTGTTGTGGTTAAAATTTTGAAACCATTTCCCTTGGTTTTGGAATTGGTTGGGGTATTGACTGGGCTTAGGGTCAGCATTTTCCTATTTTAATGAGGTTGTTGTTATTGAAGATGATTAAAATCCATAACGCTTTACCAAGGGTGAAAATGTCCTTTATATAATTATGGTAATTATTGTTGTTGTTATTTGTAACCCTGTGTTAGTAGGATTAACCACATTAGGATTTTTAGGCTATTCAGTCACACCATCAATCATGACTCCATGATTCTTATTAAGGATATTTACTCCTTGATTGTTGTTTGTGGTTTTCGAGTATCCAAGTATTTTGACGAGTGACTAACTTCCCATTTTCCCTATAGGTCTTACGGCCACTGTCAATGGCCACTTGGTCAATTCGAAGAGAACCTTCTAGTACTTCCTCATAGCTCCTGAGTGGGAACTTTTGAACCTCTTCCTTTTTCTCTCTATTGAGAGAGTGGAGGAATAAATCAAAAAGTTCTGTTTGATCCATGTTTGGAGCACTTGCAGAAGAATAGAGAACCTGTCGCCACCTCTGAATGAAGTGGGCTATGGATTCATTATGTTCTTGTTTGATGTGCAAGAATTCTCTATTCCTGTTCTTAGCAGCTTATTCATATCGAAAGCCTTAATGAAATCTGACATGAGTTGTTTAAAAGAGTGTATCAAGGCCTCTGGTATTCTATAATACCAGTCGAGAGTGATGCCTTCTAACATCTTAGGGAATATTTTTGCAACAACTACATCCCATGGGAGAAACTCTCAAATGGTTGTTGCATAGGCTTTGATATGAGCATTTGGGTTGCCTTCCCCTTTAAACTTTGGAAGATCGGGAAATGTCCTTGGGAGCATGAATGTCTAGATGGAAAAGTCTAGAGGCTCCTTTAGGTACTCAGAGTAGGTTCCCATTGCGTACGTTTCAACCATTGAAGGTCCTTGTTGGGGAAGAAAAGGTTACATTGGTTGCTAAAATGGCATGGCGTAGGAATTTTTCAGGGCATATGGCATTCCCTGCAGATAACCATAAGGACCTGGATAGGTGTACGCATCTCCTTGTGGTGTCTTAGAATACATGTTCATATAGAGGAGTTGGCCACTTTGATATGGAGTTGAAGGCGCAAAGCCAAGGAATGTCACATTTCCAGTTGGTATAGTATTTGAGAACACACTTTTGGCTAGTGCCTATTGTAGGTATCCATATGTGGCTTGAGGAGGCATACCCAAGGTACCCATCCCAGTTAATAAATCCCTAGGGTTTGGAGTATTCATGTAGACTAGAGGATTCTATGCAGTAGGTATTTTCCCATAGTTCTGTGGGTAGGACAGAGTTCGTGCTTGCCTTGCATATGAATTCTACATATTTTGGGTAAGCTCTAACTCTTTGAATTTGTCTACCAAATCTGAAATGACATCACCCATTGATGGGGTGGTGCCTTTCTTAGGTACCTTTTTTTGAACCCTTGGAGGTTGTTGAGGAGTATGGTATCCTGCTATGAATTTTTCACAATGTTTCCACCCCTCATTGGTTGTATTATCAGTTGGTGGTGGGGTAGCATTATTGTTTTGAAGCAGGACATCACCTTGTCCTTGCAACCTATCAAAAGATTGGTTCATGTTCTAGAAGTGTTGTTCACTCCTAGCATAACATGTTAAATACTCCTCATATAGATGGGGAAGTTGATCGATTGCACACTAGTGGGTTGTCAAAATAATACCTGAGGAGATGAAATTACTTCACCAAAATGTCATGTTATTTGAATTTGATTGTTCGAGGACATAAGTCCGAGTGACTTGATCAAGTTCCTTAATGTGTACAGAAGAACCAAAATTGGTTCCCTGAAGCAGAGGGTTTTGAGCAGATGATCAGTTGTTTGCTGATGTTGCAAGTGAAGGTGATTGTTGTGCTATACTCAATTGGTAATGGTACATGTCAAAACCCGGGATGGGATAACTCTACTTATCATATCTTGACATATTCGGGGTACAAGAATACCCATAGAATAAAGGATGGATGAAGAAAGTGGAAACATTTAGAGACTAGCTCTTCACATTGGGTTCACCAATTTTGTACAATAGATAATGAACACGTGACCTTCTTCGCACCCAACCTTCTGAGGTTGTGCCGAGATAGCCGGTGTGGAATTCAAATAGAATTGAAAGTGATGGCGGTGATCAAGCTAATTGGGAAATATTACATCTTTGACACACAATACTGGAATCAGAATCTAAGAAAAATAATGCTTTCCTAACCTGAAGGGGTGTGATGGTACGATTTGTTATGATAGCCACTCAGAGACTCCAATCAATGTCTAATTTTGCCAAAATTCTATTGAGTGGTTACGAGATACATGGAAAGTAGCCTATAGGTGCCTCGTATGGGTTTCTAGATAAGGTCATGGAAGTGAAGACAAGAGGTGTAGGGAATTTGTAGGAACTATGGGCAATTTTCTGGTCTTGTCCAGAAATTCTTAGCATGATCGGCTGTTATTTTCAACAATGAAAGTTGTGTAATAATATTGGGTGGAAGCAGGTGAAGATATTAATACTAATATTCTTAGACTAGTGTTAATATCTAGATGACTAGCAAGCCCTTTGGGTTGCAAGACACATGTGATCACAACCAAAGACTCATTGAGGTTGAGGCCCTCCTATGGTCGTGCATGCAATCAAACCCTATTTCTAGGAGCACTAGTAGGCTTGATTAGTAGCGATATTCAAAGGTGTATCTAACTTTCCTATTTTCTCGGTGTATGTTGCGGTGTGCGTTAAACTATTAAATGAAAAATTGTGTCAATGTCGCTTATTAGTTCCGCTCATTAGGTTGTGGGACTGTTAGGAAATAAGGGATTAAATATGTGGAATAATCCCTCACATAATCACAACAATAGAAACTAATATGTAGAAAATATTACAGATCTCAAATAAAAGTGCAGAATAAAATAACACAACACAGAGATATAGTATTTAACATGGTTCACCCAATTTGGTATACGTCCACCAAGAATCACATTCTCATATTTTATTACAAGCCATCACTCTCTCAATACAAGTACTCAAGATTTTTTTGGAGCTATCTTTGAACAAACTCTACAAAATTCACACCCGAATTCAAAACACATCTACAATGTTACATTATATCTACCATATGCACAAAACCATATAAATAGACAATAGCTTAAGTATTTTTACAAAACCATGGGTATCAAAACCATGGGACAAAACCATCCCATAAACCTATGGGTCAAAAATCTCACCCATATGAGAAAATCATGTTTCCTGGTATATCGGGCACATTTTAAGGCCAAAAAATAATCATGGAAAGTGTACAGTACTCTTAGTGTACAATATTTAACACTTCCTCACATGAAAATAGGCTCCACATCCTAACAATCTCCCACTTGGAGACTAGTTTTCCTCTCGAGCAAGCTTCTCAACCCTTCACTAGTTTCGTGAAGACCAACCAAAACCGAACATAGCCTCATTTTTCCCTTTTGACCACCTTGTCATCATATTTGCAGGGATTCTAACTGGTATGAATCTTGTCTGTCAGCTTTCAACTTCTTTTCCTTCAAAGTTTTCTTGATGAAATGGTACCTTAACTATATATGCTTCATCCTAGAGTGGAAAGCAGAGTTCTTAGCTAGGTGTATAACACTCTGACTATCACTATGCAACTTTCCTTCCTCTTGCTTATGCCCCAAATCCTCAAGCAATTGTTATAGCCAAATCATTTCTTCTCTTACCTCTCAATGTCGCAAAGAATGACAAAGCCTCTATGGTTGACAAAGCCACCAGCTTCTGTAGTTGTGAAATCCAGCTCACTATTGTCCCACCTATAGTGTAAACATAACATGTCGTGCTCCTCCTGCTGTCTACATCTCCAGCCATATCTGAATCTACATAACCACACAAAGTGGTGTCTAATCCACTATAGCACAAAACTGTCCCCATGGTCCCTCTCAAATACTAAAGGATCCAATTTATTACCTTTCGGGTCTCTACCTGGATCACTCGTAAATCTACTCACCACTCCGACTGCATGGGTAATATCAGACCTGATGCACACCATGGCATACATAAAACTACCAACCGCTGGTGAGTAAGGTACCTTGGACATCTGGTTTCTCTCCTTCTCTATCTTGGGACACTACTCCTTTGATAACTTGAAATGGCATGCCAAACAAGTCCCAACCAGTTTAGCATCCTACATATTAAACCTCTCCATGACTTTATTAATGTACTCTTTCTCGAGATAAAGTCAACTTTTATTCCTTCCTATCTCGAGATATCCTCGTACTAAGGATTTGTTTTTCTCCCCCAAATCCTTCATAGCGAAGGATTCACTTAGCCGCTTCTTGAGTACTTTTATTTCCTACATGTTTTTACCTCAACCAACATGTCATCCACATACAAACATCGGATAATATAACTTCCATCTTCAAATTTCTTTGTATACACACGCAATGGTCGAAGAACATCTAATATAACCTTGCTCCATCATGAAGCTATCAAATTTCTTATACCATTTACGTGGATCTTATTTCAAGATATACAAGCTCTTCTTTAGTTTGCACACCATCTCCTCTTTACCTTTGACCTCATAGCCCTCTGGTTAATGTATATATAGTTCCTCCTCCAAATCACCATGGAGAAATGTAGTCTTTACATCAAGTTGTTCTAAGTGCAAGTATTCTACTGCAGCTATTCTTAGAACAGTTCTAATAGAAGTCATTTTTACTAAAGGAGAAAAAATCTCATCAAAATCTATACCTTTTTTATGTGCAAACCCTTGACCACCAACCAGCCTTGTATCTTTTATTTCCTCTATCTTCCTCTTTGAATTTGAACACCCACTTATTCTCAGAAGCTCTTTTCCTTCGAGTAGCTTTACCAAATCCCATGTCTGGTTCTCCATGAAAGCTTGATGCTCCTCATCCATGGCTTGCTCCCACTTCTTCTTGGCATCTACCTCGCATTCATCATTGGTGTCAAATCACAAGACGCACCCACAGGACTCCGCAACGCGATCGTTTGAGACTCCCAATGCGATTGCACAACATGGAGCTTTTCCCAAGTGTGGGACCTTGCGAAATCGGAAAAGCTCTCCGGATGAAGGTCGGCTCCTATTCCTCTGTTCAGATGCACCAATGAAACGCAAAGGTTTACCCAAAAAACCTAATCTAACTACCAAGGAGACAGGGAGAGAGAAAAGCATAAAAATAAGCCTAAGCTACGGAGGTGATGCACCGAGGAATGAAGAACATATGTTTTGCCAATTAAACACAGACCACAGAAATGCAATGCAATATCATGCACAGATAAACATATTCACAGTGAAAGATCAGGAGGATGCAAAATGAAACACATAGAGGGTTGAGAAACATCCACAGTCATGCATTTATTTGCTCCGAAGGTTGATACAATACACTGCAAAAAATGCCCAGAGGCAAAGGTGCATTACAGTTTCAAATGGGAGGTTTGAGCTCCACAACTCCACCTGCCAAAGAGAAGAAGGGAGGAGGCACAAAACAAAAATGTTCGACCTTTAAAAAACAGCCCCTTCCTTACATTTTATATGGAGGAAAAGAGAGGGAGAAGAGAGAAATTGAATCCGCCCCAACTACCTCCAAAACTGCACTTAATTCTTCAACAACCATGGTGGTAGGTGAGATCCCCAACGCCTGTCGGGTTCGGAACTTCCTCGTGCATTTGCATCGGGCTTGGAAACTGGCTCGACATGCTTCCTTTCCATGCTCTTCCGGCGTGTTTTCCCGATCCGGAAACCCGAATTCCCTTGCATTGTCGGGTTTTGAAGACCCCACATGTATTCGCTGCGCCATGTCGTTCGCCCCGAAACCCGATTTCCTTTGTGCGTCGGATTTTTTAACCCTTCCGGCATGTCCTTTGGTGTCGGGTTTTGGTGGGCTCCCGACATGCTCTTTCGTCGTGCGTTTCCGACCCGAAAACCCGATTTGCTGGGTGCGTCGGGTTTTGGAAACCCGAAAACATATTCTTTGATTGGCGGGTTTTGAAAATCGCCCGACATGTCTTTTGCTGTCGGATTTCTCTCCCCCCGACATGTTCTTTCCCGGGCGTCGGATTTTGAAGACCCGCACACATATTTCCTTCTGTCGGGTTTTAGAGACCCCCCGACATGCTCCCGCGACCTGTTTTCCCGATCCGGATTTCTGCCTCTGATTTCCCGCTCTGCAACCCGACTCCATTCGCGCCGTGTTCTTCCTCCCGGTCCTCCCGCTTCCTTCCTGTGTCGTGTTCTTCCTTTCTGTCGCCGCGGGGGGGAAACATATACAACAATTTGGCGACTCACGGGGTTACCTGCCTGCTAGGTAGAAGATCAGTGGCCTTTTAGCAATCCATTGGGCATGGAGTCATAAGCGATATCCTGAACCAACCCGATATCCGATCCTGAACCTGATACCGCAACTCCTTCTCTGAGAGCACACTGAACTTAAGAGTTGTTCTCACCAAAACCACTGTAATGAACCATGCCAGAGCAAAACCAACACCACAAAAACTATGTACAAAACTGAAAATCATACATGTCCAAAATGGAACATGCAGAGTGTGCACAAGCACTTCTTCTGCTGAAAGCAAACCTACCTACTCTACTCTAACTGGGAGCAAAGATGAGCTAAACAAACCCTGCAACTGGTTGTGCAAAATAGCTTCCTTTCTTCAAAATTGGCAGCCATGCAATTGATTTGGCACTGATCATGGCTGTTTGGATGGATGGAAAATCAACAAGAAGCTGGTCTTCTACCCAAATCATCAAGGTATCAGCTGAAGGCGAATCCAATACCTCTTTTAGTTGCTCTGCATTTGAATTGAAGAGGTATGGCAGCTGATCCTCGGTACTTTGTATCTCACCCTCATGCTCAGAAGTGAGCATGACTGGTTTTGGCTTCTCCTTTGGCTCCAATGAAGCCAAGTATCTGATTGGGCACGGCATGATCCTTTGAGTATGCCCATTGCTCTGATTTTCAACTCCAGGAACGGAGTTCTCTTGTAGTCCTCCTTGAATGGATGGCGTGGAAGAAATGGTGAAATTCCTCTGTCCTTTCTCTTCCTCCGATGAAGAACATGGAAGATTTAAATCTTCCAATTTTGACTCCAAAGGGCTGCTATAAGATGCAGGCTGCTGCAAATGAAAGCTCTCCTTCATGGCAGCAGGCTCTGGTGTTTGGAATGTGGATGATGAAAGAGAGAAAGGTGAAAGCTCAACCGGCTCTTCTCCATCAAAACAGTCCTCCAAATCTGACAGGTAAACTGCCTCATTGTTGTCCTATTGCTCGTGTTCAACTTCCTCCATGGTGTCCTCTTGATCTGCAACTTGACCACCATGGTTTCCTTCACTCTCCAATATTGAGTTTGAGAGATCAAACTCCTCTTCAGTACTAGAACTCGGGAGAGGTGAAGTAGAAAGAAGAACTGAAGGTTCTCCTGTAGCCTGCTTTGTGCTCAAAGCCCTTGGATCTGCACTTTTCTCCTCCACAACTAGGATGTGCTCCTCTTCTTTTGCCTTTGGAGCAGCTTCTCCCTCCTCTATTACTCGAAGGCAATCTTGCTCTTGAATGAGCTCCTCTTCCAGCATGAAGTTCGTCAAGTCAAACTCTTCGATCTGCTGCTCTAGAGGACAAGTTGGGACTGCAAGATCTCCTTCTTCTGCTGCAACAGAATCAGTCCTGACCACCATTTGTTCTCCAACCCCAACCTCTTCTGTAGGCCTAACCATCAAGGGGATCTTTGTCATCCCAAATCTAAGAGCCCAACTCTTCAGACTTTGAATTTCTTCCTCTTTGTTGGCACTCTCTTTTTGCTGTGGTTTTCCTTGGCTGGCATTCTGATTTTCATCCTCCCAACATGGATTAGGGGATGCAATAGGAGGGATAGGTTGAAACTCAACTGATTTGACAATTTTGTGTGGTGGTGGAGGCGGTGAAACCTCTTGTTTCTTTGGAGTGGAAGGTACTTCATTTAGCTCTTGTGGAGGGGGTTTGGATTTGGAAGAGAAGAGGGCAGAAAAACTGAGATGGGATGGAAGACTAGGGGGTGGAGGGATGGATTCAACATTTAGGGCAGCAGATGGTGAGTTTAAAACTTGACACTGCTGAAATGATATAGATTGAGAAGGAGGAAAAGAAAGAGTATGAGGTGGTGTGCTTACCCATTGACAAGGTTGCAGAATACTTCTCTCATACACCTCTATTCCTTCAATCCACCTTGTAAGTAATGGCAGTGTTGCAATCATGAAGTCTAACTTCTCTTGAGAGTCATAATGCCTTGGAAAAGGTCCCACCCATGGACAAGGTGCTCTGCAACCAATTCCAAATGCTTTCATTTGTGCCTGAGCCCTAGATTGCACCATGTTCACCTCCATCTTTTGGATTTTCTCCAGCAGATCTGCATTTTCTTCTTCATGGTCTTCATTGCATGCATACCCTTGCTCTTGGAAAGCTCCATAGCCAAACTGATTTTGGCATTGCTGCTCATATGGGTATGCATGTTGATCCTGAACTTGACCAAAATGCTGATTTGGAGGATTTGTAAAACATGTTGGAGGTGTGATATATTGCTGCTGTTGATGTGGATTCCATGATGGAAATGAAGTCATGGTTGCACAACTTCATGGAATGGAAAAGAATGAAAGAGATGGAAAGAAAGATGGGTGGAAATGGATGGGAACGGGTCTGTAACTCAGAGAAATGGGTTGCTGATCAGGTGGAGTCGCCAGATGTGTTTTTTGAAAATGCCTCTAAAAGGCTGGATGTTGCCAAGTTACACACCAAACTTGACAATATCGAAATCGAGATTTAAAATTTGAAAGACCCGGAGGGATGCAAACTTCAGTTCGGAACTCATGTCATGTTGTGCAGTTGCGGATTCCCGAAAAGCACAATCGGAACTCAGGTCATGCGATGCAACTCACAAAACCCGAATTGCTATGTGTCGGAACTTGGAACATGTCCGACACCCCTCAAAACCCGAAAACACTGCCTTGATGTTTTCGGACCCCGAAAACCCGAAAACACCACTGTCGGGGGTAGGACCATGCAACGCATCACCCAAAACCCGAAATGACTACTGTGCCTGCTTTGATGCTCTCGGATCCCGAAAACCCGAAATGGTAAAAACCATGAAATTTTGAAAATCAAAATCTCAAAAATCTAAAGATACCCTTTTGAAGATTACCCTCGGATCTACCAACTGTTGAAATTTTGACTGTTTTGAGCAAGATAAACCCTTGAAAAATGATTTCGGAGTTCAGGCTAGGAGATGCAAAATTTGAAATTTGTAAAAAACTACAATTTTTAGTGCAAATTTCATGAAAACTCCTTCAAATTTTTTATGGAATGACCTCTTGGTCCCACCGGGCGTGCCAAAACTATTGGTGTCAAATCACAGCACCCCTGGGACTCCGCAACGCGATCGTTTGAGACTCCCAGTGCGATTGCACAACATGGAGCTTTTCCCAAGTGTGGGACCTCGCGAAATCGGAAAAGCTCTCCGGATGAAGGCCGGCTCCTATTCCTCTGTTCAGATGCACCAATGAAACGCAGAGGTTTACCCAAAAACCTAATCTAACTACCAAGGAGACAGGGAGAGAGAAAAGCATAAAAATAAGCCTAAGCTACGGAGGTGATGCACCGAGGAATGAAGAACATATGTTTTGCCAATTAAACACAGACCACAGAAATGCAATGCAATATCATGCACAGATAAACATATTCACAGTGAAAGATCAGGAGGATGCAAAATGAAACACATAGAGGGTTGAGAAACATCCACAGTCATGCATTTATTTGCTCCGAAGGTTGATACAATACACTGCAAAAAATGCCCAGAGGCAAAGGTGCATTACAGTTTCAAATGGGAGGTTTGAGCTCCACAACTCCACCTGCCAAAGAGAAGAAGGGAGGAGGCACAAAACAAAAATGTTCGACCTTTAAAAAACAGCCCCTTTCTTACATTTTATATGGAGGAAAAGAGAGGGAGAAGAGAGAAATTCGAACTGCCCCAACTACCTCCAAAACTGTATTCAATTCTTCAACAACCATGGTGGTAGGTAAGATCCCCAACGCCTGTCGGGTTCGGAACTTCCTCGTGCATTTGCATCGGGCTTGGAAACTGGCTCGACATGCTTCCTTTCCATGCTCTTCCGGCGTGTTTTTCCGATCCGGAAACCCGAATTCCCTTGCTGTCGGGTTTTGAAGACCCCCCGACATGTATTCGTTGCGCCATGTCGTTCCGCCCCCGAAACCCGATTTCCTTGTGCGTCGGATTTTTTAACCCTTCCGGCATGTCCTTTGGTGTCGGGTTTTGGTGGGCTCCCGACATGCTCTTTCGTCATGCGTTTCCGACCCGAAAACCCGATTTGCTGGGTGCGTCGGGTTTTGGAAACCCGAAAACATATTCTTTGATTGGCGGGTTTTGAAAATCACCCGACATGTCTTTTGCTGTCGGATTTCTCTGCCCCCGACATGTTCTTTCCCGGGCGTCGGATTTTGAAGACCCGCACACATATTTCCTTCGTTGGGTTTTAGAGACCCCCGACATGCTCCCGCGACTGCACGCTTTTCCCGATCCGGATTTCTGCCTCTGATTTCCCGCTCTGCAACCCGACTCCATTCGCGCCGTGTTCTTCCTCCCGGTCCTCCCGCTTCCTTCCTGTGTCGTGTTCTTCCTTTCTGCCGCGCCGGGGAAACATATACAACAATTACTTCATCAAAGCTCTCGGCTCTCCACTTTCAAAGAGTAATAAATAATAAAGAGAAGGAGAAAAATGTTCAGGATCTCTTCTTACCCTAGAATACCTTCTCAATATAGGAGTTTGGGGTTCCTGTTGAGGAGGTTCTTGAACTGATTCATGTGTCACTTTCCTATCTAGAAGATCCTCTACAACTACATATTCTTTATTGGATTCTTCCGTACTTTCTTCTGCAAATCGCTTATACATGACTTTCTCATTAAAGAACACATCCCTAGATCGAATGATTTTCTTATCCTTAATACTCTAACATTTATATCCAAATTCATCACCACCATAACCAATGAAAGTACATTTTTCTTATTTAGCCTCTAGCTTGGTCCTATCATCCTTGTCTATATGGACAAACACCTCACATCCAAAGACTCTAAGAAATGAATAATCAACTTTCTTACCATACCAAGCCTCCTCAGGTATGCCTCCATCTAAGGCACTTGAAGGTCCTCTGTTGATCAAGTACACAACTATGCTCACCGCTTCTTCCCAAAAAGAAAGAGGTAGTCCTACATGTAACCTCATGCTCATAGCACATTCCATTATTTTTATGTTCATCCTTTCTGACACCCCATTCTATTGCAGAGTTCCTAGAACCATATTTTTCTTGATTCCATTCTTTGAAAAATAATCATCAAATTCATTGCTACAATACTCCCCTCCATTATCTGACCTAAGACATTTTATCTTAAGACATGTTTCATTCTCTACCAAGGCTTTCCATTTAACAAAAGTGTCAAATACATCAGATTTGTTTCTAATACAATAAACCCAAACATTCCTTATTGCATCATCAATAAAAGTAACATAATAACTTGAACCCCAAGAGATGATACCTGAGCCATCCCCACACATCGAATGCACCAACTCTAACTTTATTTCTTTGTATGTCCAACCTTGAGAAACATTACTCGTTTCTATTTCCCATATATGCAAATCCTCACGAACTCCAAACCTATTTCGTATATCAAGGAAAATCCTTCTTTATGATCTCCATGCCCTTATGGCTCATATGAATGAGCCTATAGTGCCACAATGTTATATCTACTTCTGAAGCCACAAGATTACAAAAATTAGTGCTATAAGTGGTTAAATACAAGGTTCCAACCTTCTTACCTCTTACCACCACAAGAGCACCCTTGGTAACCTTCCAAGAGTTTGATGTAAATATCACAGTATAACCATCACTTCCCAACTGCCCTGCCGATATCAAATTTCATCTTAATGTAGGAACATGTCTAACATCCTTCAATAGCCAAGTATTCCCATTCTATATCTTAACTTGAACAGAACCTTTTCCAACTATGCTGCAAGGCTCATCATCACCAAGAAAAACATGCCCAAAATCTCCTTGAACATAATCAACAAAATAATGCCTATGTGGAGTAGCATGGAAAGAAGCCCCTAAATCTAAAACCCAAGATTCAATAATATTATGCAAAGAAAGAATCAAAGCATCCTAACATACATTACCTATTGCCACATTTTCCTCCTTGTTTTCTTCCTGTTGTTTCTTCTTGTCCCAAAGCTCCCAACAGTCCTTCTTTGCATGCCTAGACTTTCCACAGTGCCAACATACTATCTTTCTTTTAGATTTTTACCTTTCCCGATCCTTTGATTTTCCATGGCTTCCTCTATTCTTTTATCTCCCTCTAGTTTCCACTGTCAAAGCATTCCCTGAAGTAGAATATTCCCCAAAGCTTTTTCTTCACATTTCCTCACTTAGAATCACCCCTACAACATCCTCAAACTTCAACTTTGAGTTAGCTAGAACCAAGTTGCTTACCGCCATTACTAGGTTATTCCAACTCTTAAGTAAAGAGCACAAAACTAATAAAGCCCTAACTTCATCAAATTCTATTGTAACCAAAGCTAGCATATTTACAACCATATTAAAATCATTTAAATGATCTACTACTAAACCATTCTCAGACATCTTCATATTAAACAAATTTTTTATTAAAAATATCTTATTTGAGGTAGAGGGTTTTCCATACAACTTCCTAATGCATCCATCAGGTTCTTTTATAGTCTTTTCCTTTGAAACATTAAATAATACCAAGATGCAAGACACAACTAGATTGTCCCAAGTGCCTTCCTATCCAGCAAATCCTATTCCACATCCATCATTCGTGAGGGTTTTTTTCACCTTATTATACAAATGAATATAAAGATCCTTCTGATAAAGATAATCTTCCATCTACATTTTCCAAAGACTAAAATTCTGCTTATTGAATTTATCAACCCTAGATCTTCCATCATCTACCATAGCTCCCACTCAAGATAAAAATTTCCCTATGATTCAACACTTCAACAAACCAAACCAGGATCTAATACCAATTGTTAGGAAATAAGGGATAAAATATGTGCAATAATCCCTCAAAGAATTATAGCGGCAGAAACTAATATGCAGAAAATATTACAGATCTCAAATAAAAGTGGAGAATAAAATAACACAACATAGAAAATATTTAACGTGGTTCACCCAATTTGGGCTATGTCCACCAAGAATCACTTGCTCAAATTTTATTACAATCCACCACTCTCTCAATACAATACCCGATCTCTGTTTGTAGCTATGCTCAACAAACTCTATACAATTCACACACTGAATTCGAACACATTTGCAATGTTACATTATATCTACCATATGCACAAAACCATATAAATAGAAAAATGCTTAAGCAGTTTTACAAAACTATGGGTATCAAAACCAAGGTCCAAAACCATCCCATAAACATATGGATTAAAAATCTCGCCCATATGAGAAAATCACGTTTCTCGGTATATCAGGCATGTTTTAAGGCCAAAAAAATTTGAGGGCTACACCCTCGAACCCTTGCTACCGAGGGCTTCCACCCCCAAACCTCGGTGAGAAAACTTTGGAAAGTGTACAATAATCTTAGTGTATAGTCTTCAATACTTCCTCATGTGAAAACATACTCCACAACCTAACGAGACCATGGGATCACAAGTGTAAGTTTTTTCCTATTGTGGACTGTTGATGGTCATGTAAGATGATTTTATTTTATTTTAATAAATAAACTATCTATCAAAGGAAATCTAACCTATGTTTTTGGTGTTTTCTCAATATATCGTAGAAAATAAGTAAGATAATCTAATCTATAGAAAGTAAATGTTTTTGTTCTTTTCTAACTTTTCGACAATGCATCTAATCTAATAAAAAAATTAAATAAAAAAATTATCCGGATGTGGCTAACTATTTTTGCAGATGTGTGAATCTAAATCTAAGAATATATTCTAATTGAATAAAAATCCTTCTAACCCTACCTCAGAAGTGAAGAACAAATTATAACCCTAATAGAGATATTGTTCCCCACGACTTCCCTTGTAATCTTGAAAAGAAAACTTCTTATTTATTTGATCTACTTGAGATGATCTAGCTAATTGGAATGAACCATTTCTCTACTCTATTTGATATGTAATTTAAATTAACAATTCGTAATGAAAATTTGGTAAACAAAGCAAACAATACATAGCTCCAAACTGGAAGAACAAGAACCTTGGAAAATCTAGTAGTATTAGTATAAGTCCCCTCATTTATTTCCTTTCTTTCTCTCTCTGAGTGTTCATGTGAGTCCAAGGGATGGGAATGCAAAGAATAATAAAAAGAGGATGTCACTTTAGCAATGGCATCTTAGAAGCAATTTGGACGCAATGTAAGTAGAAGAGAGATAGCATAAGAGATTTGATCTTGGCTATGTAATTCCTAGCAAGATTATGGCAGCAAACCAATACAAGCTACACAAAATTCTTAGGATTTTGCTTGAGTACAAGTATGGAATATATATTAATGGAGGCTAGGAGATTACTTAATGCACAAGGAAAGAAGAGGCAATTCCAACTAATTAAATATTATTTTAAATAGAAGGAGCAAGGAGAACTAAACAAACAAAGCTAATTTTAGACAATTTAGCTCACGGATGCATGAAAAAGAAAAATTAAGTGAACCGTCATCTATTTTAAAACACATGTGAAGAATCTGAAAATTTTAGTAGGACCACCACCTGTGCGGGGTAGCATCCCACGACATCAAGGAAAAAAAAAGCACAAAAGAGGTGGGAGATGGAAAAATGCACGGAAAAGTTAAGTAAGGCGATCTAGGCTACATATATCCACTATGAATGGGTTTTGGAGCTTGAACACCTTATTGAAATGATTTTTAATCATCATTAGGGATTCTTGTAGCCATTTTCTTGACAATGTAACACATGTAATTTTGGGTGCATACAGGAACATTAACATTATTATCATAAATGGGTGAAATCATGGGTAGGGTAGTCAAGCGGGATTGGCCCTAATTATTTATGCATATGTAAGTGGAGGAGGAGAAGAAGAAATACCATGCCCATTTATAATAGCATCTACAACAACATTAGAAGTATGAGCATCACAAGCATCATTAACAAGAAATTATTCATCTGAAAAATTAACCAAATCTTCAACACATGTATCATTTGTAGCAAGAGAAGTGATATCATTATCACTATCACAACAACTATTTTCCTCAATAAGGGGTAGGATTGAAACATCATAATAATGATTTATATGTTTTTTTATTAGAATAGGAAATTTACATGTAGGTCTAGTATGTTTCTTACGGTAAAATTCATCTTCTTTTTGGGAATTAGCAAAACAAGGCTAAAGACTAGTCATAGCTAAAGGATCGTACTTGGGTAGAGGGGGTTTGGAAAGATTATTATGCAATATCTTTTGGTAAGCCATTAAGAACACATAAAGCAAGTAGAATGATGGATCTTTGGGTTCAATCAAGAGTGGGGTTCACCAAATGATTTAATGGAATTTCATTATTATGTCATAGAACTGATATCATGTAGAATGTATCAAGAATATACAAGATCTAAAATACAATGGAAAGTAACTTCATCTAATGAGAGAATACGAGTGACTTAGCTTGTATCTCACTATCTTGGTTGATTAAGGGATAGAATAATGATGAATTGGAATTAATTATATATATATATATATATATATATGTTACATCTATAAAATAGGGATCTACAAATCTTATGGAAAATAACACCCGAAGAAGGGACAAGATTGCCTAGGTGCTAGTGTCTATAATGGGAACTAGTGTCCCAACAGTGATTCAAAATATGATCTTTTTAGGGTTTGAAAATATCTCCTTCACTTCACTCTTTATTACTTTGAATTTATTGTAGGGTTTCATTTTTGCACCTTTACCTGTAAAGCAAACCCTAACTACTGTATAAGGATTAAACACATATTAGATGAAATAAAATATGCACATGCTTAAGTCGACTAACCTCAACATCATCCCAATGTGATTTTCATGGAACATTGGACTACATTTTAGAGTTAATGTAGTTCTGTGGTGTGTGTGTGTGTATGATTGAAATGTCTCCTTGAAGCTAGGTTTCCTTGTGCCAATATCACCAAGATAACAAGCTATAACTAATAGTCCCCTAAGATGAATGTATGCAATGGGATTTAGAATTTTCTTCTTCCTATGTAGTGAATGACATATCCCAAATCTTGTCCTTGAATATTTCTCTCTTTCCCAAGTAGTAAATAACAAGTAATAACCCGAATTTCCATCCCTTAGAATGGTAAGTAGGTTTTATATATATATGAATCCTTTGTTTTATTTTAAAAATTTAGTGACACCAAACGATGACCCAAATTATGCAATAAGAACTAGACAAGACCCAAAGTTAAGTATCAATTGGAAAATTAGAAAATAAGACAAGATGGAAAAAATTTCCTCGGAGGGACACTAGAACCCAAATGTTAGTATCCTTATTGGGTGGTACAATCCCAAGGATACACGACAAAAATATGACCATTGACAGGAACATGGATCCCTATGACTCGACTAAGAAGCATATAAGATCATCAAAACATAAGATGATGTGACAATCAAATCCAATCAAAAGAAATAGAAGGATTAGAAGAGGTGTAACCCATGTCTAATATTCTCACTTAGTAATCATGCATATAACAACATACTAGAGGAGTAATGTAATAATAATTATTTTATATTTTGGTGTCTACACATTCCTTTGTTGTACAATTTATTGTGAACCTTCGGGTGTTTTTTATGTTTATCATTTGTTTTCAATTCAAAAATTTCCCTTCCTTGTAAGTTTAATTTAATTTCATCCAACTTTGATTTATATTAAGTGTGATATTTAATTTCATGCAAGATATCTTTTCAATTTCTACAAGGGTGCCTTTTAATTCCTACAAGTTTGGATTTTAGTAAAAGGGACCATTTTCCAAATATATATTTACCCTATTGCATATTTCCTTCAAACACTAGACCTAGATTGACATTATTAATGTTGAGGATTGACAACCCCATCATTTTTCATCATTTTTTGGGAACACAATGTCATTAGGAGATTTAGAATTTTCTATGAGAATTATCTAGTGACAGTAGATAAATAAAGTTCCTAGTGAAAGGGAATGTCTCTTAGAAAATTATATACATGAGATACTTAATTGATGATTTATTTAGATTTATTTTCCTATAAACTATATTAGAATTTATTTTCATGCAAAGTAGATTAGAATTTATTTTTCTGTAATTAGGAATTTAGAATAAAATTCCCATTTCATACTAACACTACAATGTAGAAAAACATAACTACTAACATCGTGAAGGAAGATTTAGTTGTTGATGTTGGTTGGATATGGAATTCAAAGATGGCTGAAATTTACAAGGAGATTGAAGGCCAACAAATGATCAAGGAGTAACAAAAGAAGAAAATGACATCTAAAATTGTTAATTTTTCAATACGAAGGAGAAAATGAAAATATGTTGTTTATCTTTGTTGGAATAAATGGAAAAGAATATGAAGATAGAGAAAATGGCTTGTAATAGAGTTCATATAGTTTCTAAATTAAGAAATTTCTAGCCCATCTAGAAAATTTAGAGGTATGTATGAAGCCAATGTCATAGTCTTCATTTTCCCTATTATTTTAATAGAAAAATGGGTCAAAATTATTCTTCTAATATCCAAATCATTATAAGAAAATACACAACTGATATGGTGGAATTAAATTAGGTAGTTAGATTATCGAATTACATGATAACACCAATCACCTAAATAATTGCATGAAACTACGCCTATGTTAAGTTTAGAAATTTGATTTATGGCAAATATTGAGGTTTTTCATGCAATACATATTGAGTGTGAATTTATTCGAGATTAATAACAAGTAAATATTTTAAGATTGCGTGCATAATTATTATTTTTAATTATCATTTCTATCTTAAGATTTATGTACACTTATCCTACATTTTCACATGCCTTAAAAGGGCACACAATTGAAGGAAAAATCACACATATGCATGAAATCAAGATTATGAGAGAAAATCATCCAAGATTGTGGGAGAAAATCATGCAATATTGTGAGATAAAATAATGAAAGATTTTGGGAGAAGATAATGTAAATAATTTTTTAAAGGATATAAAATATTTTAGAAATCAACTAATTCTATTTTTGTTGATTTTGTTAAAAAAATCAATTTCCAAACGAAATGTACTAGTTTAATGTGTAAAAAGAATCAATATATCATTAAATTTTTTTTTTTGCATATTTGGATTCCTCTTTAAAAAATTCTACAATTTCAAAATAATCATCTTGTTTCGATCCCGTATGTAAAATTTATGAGCTCAATTGTTGTTAGAAATTATGCATATTCAAAATTTGTGAGCATGTTTATTGACTTTTCTTGGCATGAAATTATGTAGTTTCAATTGCGACTACCCAAAACTATAGTTGGTTATTTTTTAATCATTATATGAAAGATAAAACATTAGAAATGGAATGATTTAGTAAAATATTGTGTTTCTACCTCGATTATTGTTGTGAACAATAATTTTTATGCTAAGTTGTTGAAGAAAAGATTTCATCTCAAGGAAAACAATGGCCATCAAAATTCAATCACATATATGTTTTCCACTCTTTATTATGTTCAATTTTATACTTGGCATTATTCACAACTAAAAAGTCACCACCAACATCCATCTATTCAATTCTTTAAAAATTGTTTTATTAATGGAAACCATCGTCCAACATTAAAATTAACATCCATATTGTTATATTTTTAATAAGTTTCCATAAATTTGTTAGAAATCTACTTGTACCTTCCCTCCGTAAATAAAAGTTAATATTTTCTACATAATTAATAAATAAAAAGATTTGATGACATTCCATTCCATCCATATTCAAGAATTATTTGAAACCATATACACCCATCATAATAATATAATGTATCTCGAGTTCTTATTGTCCACAATTAAATTCCATTATAAATGATATTAATTCTGAACCAAAGTAAGATGAAATAGTTTCCTTTGTATATGTTCAAATTTTCCTTTTGATGATGATATTGTTGACATTTATGATTCTTTAATATTGTTAATATTATGCTTATATGGAAATTTTTTTTTGAGTTTTTACAAGGTAATCTCATGACAAGGAGTTCTTTTAGAGATCATAATGGATAGATTTTTGTCCATATATTTATTAATCAGTTGACACCTTATCTTGAGTTATCTTTGAGAAAAATGATAAGTAGTATCAACATGAATAAATCATGAGTTATTGGTCATCATTACATAGACCAAGGATGAAGAAATTTCAAAAATCTTACTACATATAAGGAATTGAAAACAATATGAGGATATCTATAGTCTATTGCTAACATTTTCCATGTCATCATTTCTCATAAATTTCAAATGTAAAAATGCAACAATGAAAAACCTCGGGTGTTCCTTCTTGCATGATGAATTTCTTCTCCAAACCCGACCTCTTAAGGGCTCTTGTGACTGAGCTCAATAAGGGTAATAAAGGAAATATCAGAGAGAATGAGAGGAAAAAGGAAGTTGAAAAGAGAGAACAATATATCAAGGATCTTATTCAGCTTTCTAGTCAAGTGCACAACCAAAATTGATCATTGTCCTATTTTTTTATTTTTGTTGGTTTCTAGATGGTCTTGGGCTACACTTGGGTTGTAAATGGACTGTAATTGGGTTAGTTTTGTGTTGTTTTCACCATATTTTTGGATTTTTCTCTTTTTATTCCTTGTATTTTTAATTTTTATATTTATATACGACATACTTCTTTGGAACAGGTACGGACCTGGAAAAACCCTCCTTTTACCTATTATCTTAAAAAAACCTTGGGCATTGTTGTAGGTCTTGGTTTGAAAACCAACTTGCTAGCGGACCAAGTACTAAAAACATCCTTTATTAGAAAACCACCTTGTTGGATAGTCAAAGGAAAATGTTTTTTTTTTTTAATTTTAAAACTAGTAATGGTGTTTTTTCCAAAATAAGTAATAAAATACTTGGTTTCTCACTTTTGTGCTCTTCTTTTTCAGCATAGTAGCACTACCCAATATTTTCCACTTTTGTTGAAAATAAGAGGCAAAAACGATTGAATTTATGCTTTGAGGTATTTTACTTTTCTATTTTAGTTTTAAATTTACTTGTAAGTTTTTTTATTACATGAAGATCCAATTTTTCATATCATGCATAAGATTGAAGTATTGAGGATGATTAAAAACAATGAAGTTTGGCCTATTCAAAAGTAAACATCTCTTAGTGTATGATGATTAAAAATTTATTTGTTTCATATTGTGAAAATTCAAAGCAACAAAGGATTGAGAGAATTATTTTTAGTGGATTAAGTCCATTTTTAATTTCTCCATGGAAAATTACAAGTAATTTCTATGTTGTTTTGTAAAGAAAAAGGCAAAAATAATGTTCTCCACACAAGAACTTGTTGCTACCTCATGAAAATAAAGAAAAATTATATATTATATAAACAAAAATAAATAAATAAATATATGGACTATTAGGAGAATTTCCACCCAAGAACTTGTGCAAAAAAACTTACAAATAGAAAAAATGAAAGGAAGAAACAAGAAAGGATAATAGGAAAATGTCCACACAAGAAATTTCTTAAGAATCATTGTAAATGTAACATCCTATTTTAAAGACTTTATAAACATGGAATTATTTTTTTAACATAATGTTCTCTATTCTAAATTAATAGAATTCAGAACACAAATTCCATTGCCAATCCATTTCATAATAGAAAACCATATGCAGCTGTAATGACTCGGTGAAACACTTATCTCTCATTCCATGACTCAGTATAAAACCAGTCTCTCATGTTAACTTAATAATGTGTATAATATGAATACTTGGTTCCTTTACCCTTTTAGGGGAAATCAAGCATTTTGTCTAAGAAACCTATCTGAATACCTATTACGAGATATTCATCTAAATCATGCATCTTAGATAACACAACTAACAACATCTTGCGATACTTTGGCCAAAGTTTTTAAAAATGTTTACCATGCTTACATTCCAAGATGACATATTTGTTGAAAGGAATTTTTCCTTCACGACGCTTGTTCTGCTATCTAGAATGGTCTTTCTTGACTTCTTTCAACCCAATCTGATTAGAAGTTTTACACTAGATAAGGGCAACAACATGCACTAGTGTGGAAAACTACTTATGGTGGCTAAGTATGCATAGACATACTCAATTGACTTACATCGATTGGGTGTGTGTAGTCACCCTAAGTCAACATGAGTTGACCACTACACTATCTCATTTTTCTATCTTTGGTTAGGGTGGAACCACAAACCAAACTTCCATTTATGTCAATCAAGTTAATCGAACTAAGTGGGGTGTTGAAGCATAGCTAGCTGCATCATAGTATCCTCGTAATGACCCATGTCATTATAAAGGTACTCTTTTGTAGTTATTATGTTATAACATCCAACTATTTTTCTCAACTAGACTAACATACTTAAGAATATTAGTTTATTAACCCAATCAATTATTATCTTATAGTTTAACAATAACAACGCTTTTAAGGGTCTACAAGCACAATTTAACCCAAGAAGGTTATAAGGTGTAATTTACATGAAGGAAGGTATGTAGATAAAATCTACTTTCCTAATCATTTTGAATTCATGTTTATGTTTATCTTAATCTTAGCTATTTATTTCCATATATCTGACATGTTTGAATTTTACGTTAAGAAAGTAAGATCATTAGATCTTCTTACTACAATTTTAGCTTGTATCAATCTTATTGAAACTTTTACTTTAGACTTCATAATACCGTAAGTCTAAATATTTTTATTATCCTTTTTAAACATTCATGTTTCAATTATAGAAATTAGCTAAGGAAAACACAACCAATCATCCTTTGATTTAATCATAAACCCATACAAGATATCATATAAAGCTCTTTGTTTAATTACAAGGAAGATATCCTTTTTCCTTATTAAGGATTAATGTCCTATTTATGAAAATAAAACTCATATGCTTTAGCATAACATATATTTAAAAACATTTATATAATCCAATCATATTCCTTTTTTACTATTTAAGGGTCTACCAAAGAGTATCAACTTAGTTGTGCTCTTTCATGTGAAATGAAATTAACTATAAGTGTAGATCCTTAATCCTAGAAGCTTATATATATCACATAATCTGTTAAGTTGCATAATCCCATATTACATACATATTTATATTTCCCCCATCATGAATGATATTACTTAGTAATATTACACAACTTATGTCATGAAAGTCTCATAAGTAAAACAAAAATCAACATTCACTAAAGCAATTCATTTATAAAAAGAGAGTTTTCCACTCTCTGAACTTAGGAAATATTTCAAAGGATTAAAAAATGTCATTACATCAATATAAAACTATTTGTAATACATCTTCTTTTCCCAACAAGAATACAATTCAAGTGAATGTCATACATAGACATCTTAGTGAAGAAATAATTTCTTCAAGAAAAACAAATGTAACTTTGTATAAGTCTTTCTCCTTTCATTTTTTTAAAATCCATCTCAGCAAAATTGTTAGCATGAATCGCTTCATAATTTTAGTTTAAAATTTTATAGTTTTATAAATTTTATAGCCTAAAATTTTATAAAATTATAAATTATAAACTATAAAATTTTAAATTATAAAATTTTAAACTATACAATTTTAAAATATAAAATTTATAAAATTTTAATTACAAGGAGGATATCCTTTTTCCTAATTAAGGATCAATGTCCTATTTATGAAAATAGAACTCATATGATTTAGCATAACATAGATTTCATACTCATTTATATAATCAAATCATATTCCCTTTTTACTATTTAAGGGTCTACCAAAGAGTATCAACTTAGTTGTGCTCTTTCATGTGAAATGAAATTAACTATAAGTGTAGATCCTTAATCCTAGAAGCTTATATATATCACATAATCTATTAAGTTGTGTAATCCCATATTACATACATATCTATATTACCCCATCATGAGTGATATTACTTAGTAATATTACAAAACTTATGTCATGAAAGTCTCATAAGTAAAACAAAATTCAGCATTCACTAAATAAATTCATTTATAAATAAGAGAGTTCTCCACTCTTGGAACTTAGGAAATATTTTAAAGGATTAAAATATGTCATTACATCAATATAAAACTTGTTTTAATACATCTTCTTTCCCCAAGAAGAGTACATTTCAAGTGAATGTCATTACATAGACATATTAGTGAAGAAATAATTTCTTCAGTAAAACAAATGTAACTTTCTATAAGTCTTTCTCATTTCATTTTTTTGAAATCCATCTACAAAATTGTTATCACGAGTCAGTTCATATGAACTGAGCATGGTAAACACTATAACGTTAAAACAATGTGATTTTATCTATTTTTTTCATAAAAAGAACCTTTCTATTAATGAAAGGTTCCTAAATCAAAAATTAATATTAACATAAAAACTTTCCCAAATAATACAAATCTCAGAAAGAGAGAAATAGATCATAAAATCTACAAGAAGAAAAGTTCAAGTAAGAACTAATTAAATCATCATAATTAATTATATCTCAAACAAAAATATGAAACTCATTACAACATGTTATTCATCCAAAACAACAACTAATTAAGAAGAAGTATTTAACATTCTTATCCTAATCTTCAGCTCCTCAAACTAGTTTCCAATCTAAATTCCACAAACTCAACTTGTTTGTTTATTCAAGAAGTAATTGAAATAATCAAACTACCTTTCTAAAATAAGTATATTGTTTAAATATTCAAAGTGATAACAACCTACATTACGACTGCATGATCAAACATGAAGGTACAACCTGAATATCATTCCATCCAACAATCTTACCTAACTCAGGCTCATCTTAGAATCTAAGAGTTATGTTGATCAAGAACTAGTCTAGACATTACAGGTAAGAAAATTTTAACCACACAATAGATTGGGTGCAAGCCACACAAAACAACATAGCTCATGGTAAGGGATCCATATGGGTTTGCATTCATTTTAGAGTTATGATCATAAAAGAACAAGACATACCTAAGAATATAGTATTCCAAAAACAACCACATCTACATACTAGTGATTTCCATAAGCTATAGTTGGATAAAGTGCAGGTCGTTTAAGAAAAACACAATTTCAAACTAACCATATCCATATAAGGAATGGAATTTAAGAACTACAAGATCAGAATAACACAAGACCTAAATCAATCCCAAGGAATAGTATTACCCTTAAACCAATCTCCATTTAGGTCAAGGAAATGCAAAGATCAAACACTAAATTCCAAGATAGTAAGATCTACAAATAAAAAAAAATAATTTCATTCTACATCCACATAATCCCAAGTTCCACAAACTCAAGAATTGGAACCTACTCGAAGGGAGTATAAAGATAAAGAGGAAAGTAGGGTTTAACCAAACTTCAATCCTATACAAAACCATTTAGATGTCATACCATAACTTAGATTAAGCCAACTAAACGTTACCAATTTTGATAGGTTAACCCATAAGGGTTTTCGTTCCAAACTATCTCAATAAACCAAAAGGAGAGAAGATACCAGTCTCCCCAACGCAACTATTTCACCCATGAAGGATTACAACTAACATTGAACAAGAATGGAAAAGAGAGGAAGTAATAACAGTCTCCCTCCAACAAAAATGTTCTTCGATTTAGAAAAAATAGAATTCACAAGCCTAATAAAGATCAACAAGATCTATCTAAAAACATTTAGAAATCCCAAAATGGTTAATCCTTTATTTCAATAGCAGAAAAAAACTGAAACATAACTCTTAATAGACATACCTTCTCAATATCCCTTTTGACAAAAGATATTTCCTCCCCATAAGTGTTATAAAAAAAAAAATCACAAGATTTAATACAATTCCCTTTTCATGGTGAGGATAACAAAATATACATAACCCCGAACAATAATAGTTGAGTATCTCAAAATCAAATATGAGTACAGTCACAATAAAGTTGACCAAATAAGATTTGTCCCCAATGTTATCAAAAAGTAAATAGGCCAATAAAAAATAACATAAATATTTTTACCCTATCACAGATGTATGTCCTAAACAATATCAATAGAGAGCCTTATGAAAAAAAAAGAGTGAAGTCATGCTATAAGCCCCTTGTGTAACCACAAGTGAAGTCAGAATTTCAAATAGTCAAAATGAATCCCACCAATAAAATTGGTCTACAACATTAACAAGAAGGAGAAAATTTTAAGCTACACCCTTAAGATTTCATCAAAAACACGCAACTAATGAAGCTTACACGTTACCCAGCAAGGTAAACCATCCAAAAGAGATTAAAACATAGACTTGTATCAATATCAAAGGAAGTTATTATGCAAAAAAATCTAAACACATTTTCATTTAATCAATACAACCCATATTTTATAGTCAACACAACATACCCAAAATCATAATGCATCCATAAGAAACCAATTTGAAAATGACATTAAAGTAAGAAGGAGAAACAAAAACACCAGAACTAGAAAGATTTCATAAAGAGAAGAGTTATTTTAATGAAACACTTAAGTAAAAGTAGAATATTTAAAGAGATAGGGCCTATCATGCCTGATAGTGCTCTGTCTTCTTTTCCTTGTTTCAAATATTCAAGCAGAACTTCTACAACAAGATTTCCACAAAAACACCAAAAACCAGGCTTTGAAACTTTCCTTATCTTCCTCTTATAGCTTCCTAGAATATTTTTTTCATTACCATCACCACCATGTAAGGAAAAATAACTATGCAAAAATTTGAACTAGAGGTTTGAAAGATGAAAGACCATGCAGAGCTAAAAAGATCCCAAAACCAAATGAAAAATGAAAATAAAAACCATCTATCCCACCAACTTCTCCTATTTCCTAGGTAGTTTTTGCAATGGTCAAGATCAATAAATTCCAATAGGACTGAAAGAGTCCTTAGCTTCTTTCCCACCTTCTCTAAATCCTTTTTGGCTATAACCAAAGTTTAAAACTCCATGCAACCAAATTTTAGCAGAGTTGACAACTCAGCCACCTCCAAATTTCCATGCATTCACAAAAATTGGCGGTAACAAAGTGTTTAATGCCACATTCAAACCTCTTTAAAACCTTTGAGATTTGTGCAACTGACACCCCTCCTTATGTCATCCACACCATCCACTTAAGGCAAGTCCATGCCCTTAGGTTAGGTTCATAAACATTAGATTAGAAACCAAATTAGGCCCTTAGGTATATTTTAGTATTTTAGTCTTAGAATATCATACCAAAAAGACTTAGGATTACCTTTATCCTTAATCAACCACAATAATAAAATCATCTAGCTTAAACTTAGGATAGGTTAACAAACTTAATAACTTAGATTATATTAGGTTCCCCAAATAATCATTTACATTACCAATTAAAAATTTCTGAATGAAGAATCAAAATGATGGTCTTGGATCACTTAAGAAGGATGTGAGCAGAAGAGATCACCAATGATCTCGTGATAGCCTAGGTTCAAAAATCTAACCTTCTACCTAGCTCAGTCAAGATGACCTTGATTTCATAAAATTAAAAGCATGTCTTGGATCATTGAAATTGATCCAAGGTATAGCTAACCTATGACAGAAATCATATAGACTGAAGTACAAGTTAAAATGAAATATTGGATATGAATGAGTTACGCTGAATTAATTTCCTCTATCCACATGCAATGAACATTCAACATAAGAAGGAATGAAATAATTATAAATTTAGAATTTACATGGCAAGATTTTATCTATTATTATAAGATAACATATTATAGAAAACATGATTGCTTAGTTCATAAGAGTACACCGTCTTCAAATAAGAATCACATATCAACGTTTACAACTTCAAGTACAGAATTCATCATAGATATCAACCATGTTAGAGGCATTACATACCTCCCCCTAAAAAGCATCATTGTCTTGATGATTAACTTAGTCCATATTCTTAAACAAGAAAAATAATCATAATTATAGTTCTTTTATCCACAAGTTCTCAAACAAAAACCAGATTTGAGAAATTCAAGTTTTCATAATTTATTACAGCATTAAATAACTATTCCAACACTAATAAAAATATAGTACCTACCCAAAACTGGTAGAAATTAAAGATAGATTTAAACAAAGTCTTTAATTATTTCCAACATTAGAACTAATTTTGTTCAAATAAATGAGGAAAATCAATTTTCATGTCCTCAAGGTTTTCCCATGTTGCACTTTCCTCATTAAACTGGTCCCACTAAACCTTGCATTGACTAATTTCATGATTTCACAAGTGCAACTAGTGATTTTCCAGCACTCTTATGGGTTCAACCATGATTATTCCTAGGTCTTGGACCTACAAGGAATCCCAATTTAATACATGTGATAAATTTGAAATGTATTTCTTAATCAAATAAATATGGAAAACATCATGCATTCATGACAAAGTGGGGAGGTAATGCTAAGTGATAAGCTATAGGCTAATCACTTCAACAATCTTGAAAGGTCCCACAAAACGAGGTGATAATTTGGCTACCTTGTCAAAGGTTATAGAGCTCTTTTTAGGCTTAACATGTAAAAAGACCTTTTCACCAAGTTTAAATTTTTATCAATCCTTTTCAAATCTGCATAACTTTTCTACCTATCCGCAGCTTCTTTTAATCATTCATGAATCATTTTCACTTGATGTTCCATTTCAATAAGAATTTTAGGTCCAATTACCTCTCTATCTTTAATGTTATCCCAACTAACTGGATTTCGCATTTCCTTCCATACAATGCTTCAAAAGGTGCTATTTTTAAAGAGGGATGATAAGTATTATTGTAAGAAAATTCAAATAGAGGAATATATTCTTCTCATTTGTAATGTTGATCCATGCAGTACATTCATAACATATCTTCCAAAACCTTATTTACTCTATCTATTTGACCGTATGTTTCTAGATGGTATGTAGAGCTAAAATTTAGTTTTTTTCCTAAGGTTGCATTTTGAATTTCCTAGAAACGAGATGTCATTCTAGGGTACCTATCAAATATAATCAATTCAGGTACTCCATGTAATCTAAAATTTCATGCACAAATATTTTCGCTAAAATAGGTGAATCATCTTTAAGATTACCAATAATAAAATGTGTTACTTTTGTCAATTTATCAACAACAAATAAAAATACCATCATGTTTATTTCTTGACATATGCAACCCACGAACAAAATCCATGCTAATTACTTGCCACCTATATTATGGTATGCTATGAGGATGTAATAAACTAGCTGGGTGCATATGCTCATCCTTAACATGCTAACATTCCAAGTAATGTGAAACAAAATAAATTATGTCTTTCTTCATCCCTTTCCAAAAATATTGTTGTTTTACATAAACAAACATTTTTGTAATATCGAGATGTCTGAGTAAGGTGAATTATGAAATTCCATCATTAAATTTTTCCTTAACTCATTTCCCAAAGGTACGTATACCCACTTTTCATATCTCAAAATTCCTTCATTATCAAGTTAAAACCTTTGTATCTTGCATCATTTGGATCTGCAGCAAGTGTTGTTTTTACCTACTAAAAGTATAAATCAGATTCCATGATACTTTTTACCTCATCCTTAAACTGAGTTCTCAAAGTTATAAGTGTAGAAATATGTTTCCTATGAATTAGTGCATCTTTCACTTTGTTTTCTTTTCCTTTAATGTAACTTATGTCAAAATCATATTGTGACAAAAACTCTAACCATCTTCGTTGTCTTGCATTCAGATTTGGCTGAGTGAAAATATACTTCAGCCCAAGATGATTAGTCTTTAATTCAAAATGTCTTCCTAAAAGATAATGTCTCCATACTTGAAGTGCATGAACTATGACAACAAGCTCTAGGTCATGGGGAACATAATTCAACTCATGTAACTTGAGTTTTCTTCTCTCATATGCTATAACATGATCATTTTGTAACAGAATACCTCCAATTCCTTCATCGAAAGCATCTATAACTACCATAAATTTTCCATTTGATCTAATACAAACAAAATAGGTGCAAAATTTAATTGATCTTTAAGAGTTTTAAATTTTTCTTTGCATTTATCACTCCACACAAAAATTTTGTCTTTCTTTTGTAATGAAGTTATCAAGGCAGTGACTTTTGAAAATTCCTTAACAAACTTTCTATAGTAACCAACAATCCCCATGAAGCTTCTGAATTCATGTACATTTTTAGGTGCGGCCATTCAATTATGGAAACAATATTTGATGGATCAACTGCTATTCCATCTTTTCTTATGACATGTCCTAAATAGTGAACTTTTGTTTCATAAAAAGAACATTTAGACAAATTACCATACAATCTTCTCTTTCTTAATATTTCAAGTACTATTTTCAAATGCTCATGATGCTCATTAATGCTTTTATAATAGATAAGAATATCATCCAAGAATACAAGTAAAAACTTTTCCAGGTATTCTTGAAAGATATTATTCATTAAATTCATAAAATTTGTAGGTGCATTTGTCAAACCAAAAGGTAAAACCATGAATTCATAATGTCCATACCTCATCCTAAAGGTTTTTTTATGAATATCTTCATCTTTAATTCTTAATTGGTGATACCTAGAATGAAGATCTATCTTAGAATATACTAATGCACCACACATCTGGTCAAATAAATCATCAATTCTAGGAAGTGGATATCTATTTTTGATTGTTGCTTTGTTTAACACCTATAATCAATAAAAATTCTAAGTGTTCCATATTTCTTTTTCACAAAAATTACGGTACTCCCCAAGGTGAGACACTCGGTCTTATCAAACCCTTAGACAACAGTTCTTGTAATTGTTCCTTAATCTCTACTAGTTAAATGGTAGTCATCTAATAAGGTGCCTTGGAAATAGGTTCAGTTCTCGGTTTGATTTCTATTATGAATTCAAATTCTCGTTTAGGTGGAAGACCAGTAGCTCTTTTGAAAACACATCACTAAAATATTGTAACAATGGAAAATTTTATAATAAATAACTATCACCTTTAGATTTTTCATAAATTTTTACTACATACAAAGTGCAACCTTTATTTTTGGCCTTTTTAAGTTGCATAGCTAACAATTTTCTAACTAAAATTTCTCATTTTACCCCTTAGATGTCTAGTTTTTTTCTGCAGATCATCAAGACAAATAATGTGTTTTTCAAAACAATAAAAATTTTCTTATGATTAGAAAGCTAGTTAACACCTATTATGACATCATATGACCCCAAAGGAGCAACATAAAGATCTACTTCAGTGGAAAAATTTGGTAACTCTAAGACTGCTCCAAAAAGACATTTACTAACAATATGGACAACATTATTTCCATAATGTACAGTCCAAGATTTTTCCATTATTCCAAATTTTATTTTTATTTTTACAAATAATTTACTATAAATAAAACATTATGTAGCTCTAGTATCAAAAATTATAGTAATAGGCATACCAAATAATTTACCTAGCACTTCTATGGGCATAACTTGTTTTTCAACTTGTTTATCAGCTATTGCAACATATATCTTATGATGTCAATTATCGTCATATTTATTTAGAGTGAATTGATTTACATAGTGATCCTTACCACAGTTGAAACAACCCCTATAGGTCCTCTTTTTGGTTCAAATTTATTTCCATCCCTGAAATTACTATTTTTTCCTCCAAGGACTTTTGTCCATTGTTATTATTCACAAAGTTGTTTTGAATGTTTGCATTAGGTTTATTTGCTGTTGTTTTATTATTATTATCAGTTACAAAATTGTGTTTTCCACCAAAATTTTTCCATGCCACTTTTTGGGTGCAAGTGATGAAGAAGAATTAGGATTTTCTTATGATTCTCTTCCTTATGGGAAAAAATTGCTTTTAATTTATGTTCCTGCTAAATGGATTTTTCTATAACCCATTCCATGGAGGTTGGTATGTGAACATATAATTCACCCCTATGATAGGATTCAATCCCATAATAAACTTACATATCTTAAACTTCTCGTCATTTTGATACTGAGGAACGTACTTAAGAAGTTTAGTAAACCTCTCCCAGTACTCAGTTATAGTTAATTTTCCTTGAATTAAATTCTAAAATTCTATCATTTTTTATCATAATAGAGTTGTGGCAGCCAACGTTTCCTAAAGTAGCTCTTAAATTAATCCCAAGTGATGTTTGATTCATCAATGTTTAATTCATCTTTACGACTATCCCACTAGGAGGATGCCTCATGGGAAAGCTGATAAGCTCCCCATACTACTTTTGTTTCTTCTGAGAAGTTCCTTATTACAAAGTACTTCTCCATTTCATTGAGCCAATTCTCTCCATCCCCCAGTGTAGTTCCATCAAACTTTGGTGGACTTATCCTCTTTATGTCATTAGTAAGTTCATTGCTAATCTTTCCTTTTTATTTTTAGGAGGATTAGGTACATTTGCATTTGCATTCGCAACATTATTATTGACATTCACAACATTGTTATTGCTACATTATTATTATCAATGCCCAAATTTCTAGCATTGGTGTTTTCCCCTGGAGGTGGCTGATTGTTATTATCAACATCATCTTCCTCCTCCTCATTACCCATTACTTGTTGTTCAAGTACAACGAGATGATCTCTTGTGTCCAACAGGGCAGTAAGAATCTCGTCAAGTTTTTGTGTGGTAGCTACCTCTCCACCTAGAGGTAGATTATTTGTAGCACCTCTCCTTGTTCTAACCATTTTCTATTAACAAAAAATTAAGTTTTTATCATATATGGACTCAATAGGTCCAAGAGCTACAACCTTCAGCTCTGATACCAAGATGTAACATCCTCTTTTTAAGACTTTAGAAAAAATGATTTTTTTAACATAATGTTCTCTATTCAAAATTAATATAACTAGTAACACACATTCCATTTCCAATCCATACATAACAAAAAACCATGATGTAATGACTGTAATAACTCGATCTCTCATTCCATGAAACACCTATCTCTCATGTTAACTTAAATGTGTATACTATGTATACTTGGTTCCTTTACCCTTTTAGGGGCACTCAAGTGTTTTGTCTAAGAATCCTATATGAATATCTATTACCGATATTCATCTAAAATCCTACATCTTAGACTAGGTGACATAAGACAATGCAACCAATAACTTGCGATACTTTGGCCAAAGTTTTTAAACATGTTTACCATGTTTACATTCCAAGATGACATACTCTTTGAAAATAATATGTCCTTCACCACACTTTTTCTATTATCTAGAATGATCTTTCTTGACTTCTGTCAACCTAATCTGATTTAAATTTAAACACTAGACATGGGTAGAAACATGCACTAGTGTGGAAGACTACTCATAGTAACTAAGGAAACATATACATAATCAATCAAATTACATTGATTGGGTGTGTATAGTCACCCTAATTCAACATGATTTGACCACTACACTAGCTCAAGTTTCTATCTTTGGTTAGGGTGGAACCACGAACCAAACTTCCATTTAGGTCAATCGAGTTAATCAAACTAATTGGTTTGTTGAAGCTTAGCTAGATGCATCATAGTATCCTTGTAATGACCCATGTCATTATGAAGGTACTCTGTTGTAGTTACTATGTTATAACATCCAACTAAGTTTTCTCAACTAGACTAACATACTTAAGAATATTAGTTTATTAACCCATTCAATTATTATCTTATAGTTTAACGATAACAATGCTTTTAAGGGTATACTAAGCACAATTTAACCCAAGAAGGTTACAAGGTGTAATTTACATGAAGGAAGGTATGTAGATAAAATCTACTTTCCTAATCATTTTGAATTCATGTTTATGTTTATCTTAATATGAGCTGTTTATTTCGTATATCTCGCATGTTTGAATTTTACATTAAGAAAGTAAGATCATTAGATCTTCTTACTACGTTTTATCTTGTAACAATCTTATTGAAACTTTTACTTTAGACTTCATAATACCATAATTCTAAATCTTTTTATTAACCTTTTAAACATTCATGTTTCAATTATAGAAATCAGCTAAGGAAAACACAGCCACTCATCATGTGATTTAATCATAAACCCATACAAGATATCATATAAATCTCTTCATTTAATTACAAGGAGGATATCATTTTTCCTTATTAAGGATCAATGTCCTATTTATGAAAACAAAACTCATATGCTTTAACATAACATAGATTTCAAACTCATTTATATAATCCAATCATATTCCCTTTTTACTATTTAAGGGTCTACCAAAGAGTATCAACTTAGTTTTGTTATTTTCATGTGAAATGAAATTAACTATAAGTGTAGATCCTTAATCCTATAAGATTATATATATATATATATATATATATATATATATATATATATATATATATATATATATATATATATATATATATCTATATCACATAATCGGTTAACTTGTGTAATACCATATTACATACATATCTATATTGTACCTATCACAAGTGATATTACTTAGTAATATTGCACAACTTATGTCATGAAAGTCTCATAAGTAAAACAACAATCAACATTCACCAAAGAAATTCATTTATCAAAAAGAGAGTTCAACACTCTAGGAACTTAGGAAATATTTCAAAGGATTACAATATGTTATTACATCAATATAAAACTAGTTTTAAATTATATTCTTTTCCCAACAAGAGTACATTTCAAGTGAATGTCGCTACATAGACATCTTAATGAAGAAATAATTTCTTTAGTAAAAAAATGTAACTTTCTATAAGTCTTTCTCCTTTCATCTTTTACGAAATCCATCTACAAATTGTTAGCATGAGTCATTTCATATGAAATGATCATGATAAATGCTATAATGTTAAAACAATGTGATTTTATCTAACTATTTCATAAAAAGGAACCATGTTGTTAATGAAAGGTTCCAAATCAAAAATTAATATTAACAGAAAGACTTTCCCAAAATAATACAAATCCAAGAAAGAGAGAAAGAGATCATAAAATCTACAAGAAGCAAAGTTCAAGTAAGAACTAATTAAATCATCATAATTAATTCTATCTCAAACGCAAATATGAAACTCATTACAACATGTTATTCATCTAAAACAATAATTAATTAAGAATTATTTAAATTTTTTATCCTAATATTCAACTTCTCAAACTTGTTTCCAATCTAAATCCCACAAACTCAACTTGTTTGTCTATTTAAGAAGAAATAATCAAACTACATTTCTAAAATAAGTGTTACGATTAAATATTCACATGTGTAACAACCTTTATTACAATGCATGATCAAACATGGAGGTGTAACTTAGAATATCATTCCATCCAAAAATCTAAGAGTTATGTTGATCAAGAACTAGTTGAGACATTACAAGTAAGAAACATTTAACCACACAATATATTTGGTGCAAGCCACATAAAACAACATAGCTCACAGTAAGGGATCCATATGGGTCTACATTCATTTTAGAGTTATGATCATAAAATAACAAGACATAACTAACATTCCAGGATTCCAAAACAACCACATCTACATGCTAGTAGTTTCTATAAGCTATAATGGGATAAATTTTAGGTCATTTATAAGAAACACACAAGTTCAAACTAAACATATCCATATAAGGATGGTAATTTAAGAACTATAAGATCGAAACAACACAAGACCTAAATCAATCCCAAGGAACAGATTTCCCTAAGAACAATCTGCATCAAGGTCAAGGAAATGCCAAGATCAAACACCAAATTCCAAGACAATAAGATCACAAATAGGAAAATAATTCCATTCCACATCCACATAATCCCAAGTTCCAAAACTCAAGAATGGAACCTATTCTAAGAGGGTTATCAGATAAAGAGGAAAGAAGGGTTTAACCAAAATTAAATCCTATACAAAACCATTTAGACGTCATACCATAACTTAGATTAACCCAACTAAACATTACCCATTTTCATAGGCTAAACCAAAAGGGTTTCCATTCCAAACTATCTTAATAAACAAAAAGGAGAGAAGATACCAGTCTCCCCAATGCAAACTATTTCACCCATGAAGGATTACAACTACCATCAAACAATAATGGAAGAGAGAGGAAGTAATAACAAATCTCCCTCTAACAATTTTTTTTTCTAAAGATAAGATAAAACAGACTTTGTAAGTGTGATAAAGATTGACAAGATATATATAAAAACAAATACAAAGTCCTAGAATGGTTAATCCCTTATTTCAACAATGAACAAAACTAAAACAAAATCTCGATAGACATACCTTCTCAATATCCCTTTTGATGAAAGATATTGCCTCCCCAAAAGGGTTATCAAAAGAAACACAAGATTCAATACAATTCCCTTTTCATTGGTGAGGATAAAAAATAAACATAGCCGTGAACAATAACAAATAAGTATCTCTAAATCAAATATGACTACAGTCACAATAAATTCGACCAAATAAGGTTGGTCTTCACTGTATCAACAATACCAACAAGTGAATTCAGAATCAAAATAGAGAAAATGAATCCCACATATAAATTGGTCCCCAACATTAACAACAAGGAGAAAAATTTAAGCTACATCCTTAAGATTTCATCAAAAACCTGGAAACTATTGAAGCTTACGAGTTACCCAAACAAGGTAAACCATCCAACAGAGATACAAACATAGACTTGTATTAATATCAAAGGAAGTTCTTATGTAAATAAGCTAAACACATTTGTCATTCAATCAATACAACCCAGATTTCATAGTCAACACAACATACACAACATCATAATGCATCCATAAGAAACCAAGTCAAAAACACCATTGAAGCAAGAAGGAGAAACACAAAACACCAAAACCAGAAATATTTCATAAAGAACAGAGTTATTTTAATGAAACACTTAAATAAAAGAAAAATATTTAAAGAGATAGGGCCTATCATGCTTGATAGTGCTCCTGTCTTCTTTCCCTCATTTCAAATCTTCAAGAAGAACTTCCATAACAAGATTTCCATGAAAACGCCAAAAACCAAGCTTTGAAACTTTCCTTTTCTTCCTCTTATAGCTTCCTGGCTTATTTTTGTTACCATTACCACCATGCAAGGAGAAAATAAACATGCATAGATTCGAACTGGAGGTTTGAAAAATGAAAACCACATGTAGAGCTACAAATCTCCCAAAACAAAATGAAACAATGAAAATCGTTAACCATCTATCTTCCAACTTCTCCTATTTCCTAGGAAATTTTTGCAATGGCTAAGATCAATAAATGCCAAAAGGACTGACAGATTCCTTACCTTATTTCCCTCCTTCACCAACTCCTTGTTGGCTATAACAAAAAGTTTAAAACTCCATGAAACCAAATTTTAGCGAGTTGACAACTCATCCTCCTCCAAATTTCCATGCATTCACCAAAATTGGTGGTAACAAAGTCTTTAATGCCACATTCAAACCTCTTAAATACCTTAGAGATTTGTGCAACTGAAACCCCTCTTATGTCATCCATGCCATCCCCTTAAGGCTAGTCCATGCCCTTAGGTTAGGTTCATAAACATTAGATTAGAAACCAACTTAGGTCCTTAGGTATAGTTTATTAGTTTAGTCTTAGAATATCATAACAACAAGACTTAGGATTACCTTTATCCTTAATCAACCACAATAATAAAATCATCTAGCTTAAACTTAGGATAGGTTAAACAACTTAGGAACTTAGATTAAATTAGGTTCCCCAAATAATTATTTAAATTACCAATTCAACATTACCAAATGAAGAATCAAAATGATGTTCTTGGATCACTTAAGAAGGACATGAGAAGAAGAGATCACCAATGATCTTCGGTAGCCTAGGTTTAGAAATCCAACCTTCTACCCATCTCGGTCAAGATGACCTTGACATCATAAAATTGAAAGCATGCCTTAGATCACTAAAATTGATCCAAGGTATATCTATCCTGTGATAGAAATCATATAGACTAAAGCATAAGTTCAAATGCAATATTGGATATGAATGAATTAATTTTCTCTATCCACATGCAGTGAACATTCAACATAAGAAGGAATGAAATACTTCGTTTTAAATTTAGAATTGATATGGCAATATTTTATCTATTATTAGAAGATAACATATTATCTATAGAAAACATGATTTCTTAGTTCACAAGAGGACACCATATTCAAACAAGAATCACATAACAATGTTTGCAACTTTGAGTAAAAAAATCATCATAGATATCAGCCATGTTAGAGGAATTACAGTATAAATAAATAAAAACAACATAGGGGATCCGTACAAGAACTTGTCCTTGATCTTTGGCATATAGAAAAGGATATTGATGGTGTGGGGTACTTGCATTCTCATCTCGAGACATTGTCCACATCACTTGGTTAGTAATCTCACTTAGGTGAGATCATAGGTCTTAGGTGACTTATGGGGCATGAAAAATTCCATTATACACATCAATGTTCATTCTTTGCATCACACAAGATTTATTTTGCATTTCTTGAATGTAACTCCTCTTCTCCATTTTGGAGGTATGTTGGTTTTGCATTGGGGGTTATAAAACACTCCTATTTGTACCCTTTTTTTCAATCTATGAGAATGAGTAGACCCTTTCTTTTGCAAGCACATTTTCATGGTTGAATGTTTGCTTACTACATGGATCTCTGTCACACGGTTATTCAAGTGCATCTTGGTTAATGTCCATTGAATCATGAATGATCCTCGATCTCACATTTTATCACATGGTATTGGAGCATGTTGTTGGGATTTGTACCACTCTCTGAATTTTGTTGCCTACTATTCTTGGTTTTGTGTTCTTACTTGTTTCATGTGAAAGCTTCGTAATTTTTATTCCATTATTCTTTACTTGCATTGATTTGGATTATCTAAATTTTCATGGATTTTTATTGGTTTATGGGTTGTTGTCGGTGCATATGCATGTGTATTTTTGAGTTTTGGATGTTTAGGATTTTTCAAGCTAAATTTGGTTATCTACACCAACTTTGGTGGAAATAATATTGTTGAGGTATGTATATTTTTTATTTTTCATTAAAAGTTCAATTTTTTGGAAACTTTGTGTTTCTCTACCTTCTTCCCTTATGCTCCCTACTTTCCCTTCCTTTCTCTCTCTTCACCCATATTTTAGGTCCCTTGTAGATCCTCTCGGATATCTCGAACTTTGCCTCATCTCGGTGAAATACTTGCGAGCTCATCGAGATCCTCCTTCTCCCTTGGTGATTTGAGTTTACTCTTGTGGAAATTTGGCTATTTCCTTAGTTGTGAGTTGGATTATTTTCTTTTTAACTTAGTTGTGTTTTTTTCGTTGGGATGGGTTGTTGGGTTTAATGTGGCTCTTTTTTCTTTACCTTACCCTACAAAACTCATAGGCTCATTCCTGTGTTGTCTTTGTGTTGATTAGACATTCATCTTACTTTAGCTCTACACACCCACTTCCAAGATTTACTCTGTCTATCATGTTTTAATGCATTGCATTTGTTATCTCTTGTTTTCTAGTCATCTTTTTTCTCATCGACCATTCCTCTACTTTCATGCCTTGGTTTTTGTGTCCAAAAATGTCACCCATCCTGGTTATTGTTGGCTCCAACGACCCTACCTCACATGTGAGCTCTACCCTATGTGGTCATTTCCCACTTTCTTACTATAAAAACCATTCTCAAGGATCTTTATTGTAATTCCCTCAAGCCCCGCATCATACATTACCAATCCCCCTACCTCGATTCCCCGCCCCTGCCAACTGCGAACTCGACTCACTACCTTGAGCCCTCCCCCTCCATCATTTTACCTCAAGCTCGCTTGAGCCATCTCCCTTCGACCATTGAACACCCCCATTCATACATTTACCTCCCTTTTTATTTAATCAATCCCACTTCATTTTTTTCCTAGGTTTAGTTAAAATCCTTTTATTAAACTAAAGTGGGGTCAATTAATTAAAGGAAGTGTGTTCTTAGGTATTTTGTAAAAATAGGACCTAATTTAATATGAATCAAGGGGTCAATTAATTAGGAGGATAATTTAATAAGTAATCTTTGTTTTTAAATGATAATCCTCTTTTTCTTTTCTTTTCTTTTCTTCTATTTTCTTTTCAAAAAATTAGTAAAATTGGGAAAAATTGATTCCGAGACTAGGGTTACCTGATGTTTTTTTCCACGAGGCCATTTTTGGGAGTGTGTATGTCTCATTTGGATCCATTTTTGCATTTTACGTGGTTATTGCATGTTTTGGAGTCATTTTTAGCGTTTTGGGCCCCTTTTAACTTGTTTTGAGTCATTTTTGCATTTTATTGCTCTTCTTTGTTTGCCGGCTAGTGAGCACATCCATCATAACCTTGCGGTAGAGAGACTCTTATGTGATGTGAGACAATTTTTATCACTCTAAACTCTTTTTCTTTTTCTTTTTCCTTACTTTTTCCCTTTTGTACTTGTTTATGTGTTGTTCCTCTTCTTCTGACTAAAACTTATTGTGGCCTCCACTCTTGCATGATTGGTTGCCTCCTGCAAGGTGAGTGGTCAACCATTTCATGTCACATGAACACAACTTATTATAACCAATGTACTATTTATAAAGTGTTACAAACTTAGGGGTTATCTTTATTCTTGGGTGTTGTATTTCATACAAATGCATTATCGGTTGAGTTGTACTTCTTAAAAACTTGTGTGTATTCTTGTACCCTTATTTTATAGCATTCCAAATGTATTTTCAGCTCATTCTGACATCCATTTGAGCTTGTATTTATTTTCTATGACCCTTCTACACTTATTTCTCTCTCCATGGATGCACCATGGAGGATGTTATTTCAAGACTTTAGCTAAACAAGATTTCTTCTCATCTTCCACCACTTCTTATTTGTAGAGAGAATTATACATCATGTCGTGCTTCCATGGAATGTTACCTTACTCACAAGGGAGTATATGCCTTCCTATATGGGTAAGTTCTTGCACCCACCAATCCTTATCATCTTAAAGAATGTCTTAACAAGTGTTATCATGTTCTTGGTTGCTTTTTGATACATGTAGCCCATCCTATCCATCTTCATATGGTGTACTAAGATTGTCCTTGCACTTTGTTTGGAGCATTCTTTAGTTATTATTTGGATACCCTTTAGAGATTGTCGTTAATATTTATTTTTAGTTTTTATTTTACTAATAACAATGTAAGGCATGCTTGAACATGACTATGATGGATCTGAATGCTCAAGTAAAGCATGCAAGCGTGCTGGTCCCTCTTTTATGGAATCTTTATCAAGGAGTTAGCATGAAGAGACATATAATCCATAATCATAACAACCAGATCCATAAAAACCATGAAAGGATAAACCACAACTAGATCAAGATCACAACTATATGCAAGAATGAGATAAAAAGAATCAAGATCAGGTTTACTATGCAAGATCCAGTTATAGATAAGTCAATAACCAATATCCATCCACAAAGATCCATTGTATTAATCATTGTAAAACATAGAAGCTGAATACATACATAAAAGTATCACCATAAGCTAGACACACTCATAAACCAAACCAACAACATAACTCTACTACAAAGTGGAACTACTAAAAATATGCAAATAAATACATATATATAGGGGTGGGGACTTTCCCTTCACCGCCTAAGCATCCTCAAAATAGGATGCATGCTAAGAATATCCATTCACTGATTACAAAGATAACAAGAGAGCATGAAAGATCTTCTAACAATAGATCATCTATAGATAACATCATTTCTAATAATATTTTTAGCCCAAAGCACTACATGCCACTTGATCTTCCACTTGTCCCAAAATAGCCTTGTGTATCCTCCAAGTCTTCATGCTCTAGTTCGAACTACTAGTTCCTCGCTCCAAAAATAGACTTATTCTTGCATGGAATCTTCCCTAACGTGGTGCCCACTCCACCTCTATATTTAACATATTTCCCAAAATTGACTAAGTCCTCAACTCTCCTGAAGTAATCCTTTAGTGCCCTTTTTTGTCTCCCGTGCATGAATAATCTCATACATGCACACATTTATCATATTTTCTCATGCGTGCATTTCCTATGTTGGTTTTGCGTGCGTGTTCCAATACTTAGCTATTTTTCAAGGCCCAACATTACCCCACACTAGGCATGTTGTGTGTCCTTGGATAAACTCTATTTCATCTCATTTCTAGAGAAAAATCCTTCAAGAATCAAATAATGAATAATATCTATCCATCTTATGCCAAAGAATGCAATATTTTCAATTTCACTAGGAAAAAAGAAGGGAGATTCCTTATTCATTAATTTCTTTAATGATTTCCACCCATCTATTTCACTATATGCTTGAGTAAAGGCATCTCCTATAATAGAAGTGACCTCTTCATATGTTAATTCCTTACCCTTAGCCTTCAGTGTGTCCACCAAAGTCTCTAATTTTTTCCCATATCTTTTAGTGCATCCATCTTGTGCATGACCTACGGGTATAGTTCCTTCAACTTATTCTTAATTGAATCCCTTAAAGAATCAATTGCTTCCCTCTTTTTTTCAACCGGCCAATATTTTCTCTCGTTCTTCCATGTTCCCCTTATTCTTGTCCTGGAACTCCTTGAGATCTGATTCATATTTTGCAACAATCAGTCCCACCACATGGTCCCTATCCTTGCAATTGTCATATACGACCTCTGCCATGTGAGGATATTCCTCCATTGATTCCATCAACTTTTTTATTTTTTTGTTATGGTGGCTTTTATTTGTTATTTTTCTTGCTTCTTATGCCATGACATAACTTCTTCTACATATTCTAATGTAATGGTTGTCAATTGGGAAGTAATTATGTGTGTTAGATCCTCAAGACAATGAAAGGAAGACTCATACGTTGTCTTATCGGGTTCTGATGCAGGGAATGTAATTAAAATGGCATCATCTATGCATTCTTCCTTTTGTACAATACATGCATCCATTCTTTCTGATCCTTCAAATCTTTTCTTAGTGTAAAATAATTTATTCCTTCTCCTTTATCTCTTTATCCCTTTCAATTATTTATTTATTCTTCTCTTCCACCTCCTTTTGCATAAACCTTATACTATTTTTCTTATAAAAAATCCTGGAACCCACTTCCACCGATAGCTTATTAAGAGCATTACACGCTTGTTCATTTTAGTCACTAAGAATCAACTACCGAATACATGTCTCTTTAAACTATTGATTCAAGGGTATCCAATGATAATGGGTGCTTAATTCAAACTTTGGCTCCTCAATGTGTGACTCAAATTCCCAAGATAGCATATTTCTTACGTGTGGAATTGCACTCTTCTTATCAAATGATGACCAACAAAATTTCTGATCTACAGGTATCATTCTTTGATATCTTGTGCACAAAACCTTATTGGGATCCTCTACATACTACATAATAGGTCCTTGGGGGATGTATGTTCATCTCTTTCCATGAGCACCCTTGGGGAAACCTACAACAAGGCATGACTCTCCACCCATGATCCCTTCATGTCCTTCACTCTTTTCCTCTTCTACACTATGTGCAACCTCATGCTCCACCAAGTGTTCAATAATTTTGTGACCTCTTTCTCCACTCTGCTCTCCAGTTCAAGGTCGGTATGCACCTATCCCCATGCTCCTTAGTAGGGTTTTGGTTTTCTTTTATAACCTTTTTCTGTCGTCTTGACACCCTCTTCATCCAAATTCATTATATGTGTATCTTTGAAGTGTTCATCCTATCCCTCTTCATCTTTTTCTTCAATTGTGGACCCAACTTCTTAACTAGATATTCTTCACTTTCATCTCTTTCTTCCTACAGGCTCTTCATCTCCTCGATTCTCGAACCATAGACTATTTTTGTTTCTTCTTCACCAAGGACCATCTTCTAACATGATGCCTCCTGAAATAGGTACTTATCCCAATATCCTCTTGTTCTAAAGTTTCTCCTACAAGTGCGCTTGAAACTAGAGTTTTATTTTTTCTAACTACTTTAGTTCTAATGACACAAATATTCTCTTCCATCCCCACTTCTTTGGGTCAAATTTATTAGGCACGGAGGATCCTTAGGAATGCTTACATTATTCTCCATGAATTTCCCATCAACAAATTTTTCCTTAGAAAAATATATATTCTAACTATATCAAATGAAGCTATAGGCACTATTACTAGTTTCATCAAATGCATGCTTTACGAAACATACTTCTCCTCATAGGCACAATTCTTGGGGTAGACAAGTGTTTTGATCATCTTGTGGTGCTCTTTATCCACTTCACTCATATCATATCTCAAATTATGTGCCAAACTAAACCTATTCAGAACACTTTAAAAGTATTACACTTTGAAAGAAAATGGGAGTTGCCATGATGGGATTTTAGTGTCATCGGTCAAAATGAACCTCAAAATACAAAATTGTTGATACACAGAAAAATTAAAAACTCCATACACAAGAGTGGGAAACTGCTTTGGAGTCATCAACTCGTTTCAAACACATCACTCATGCATTTATACCATTTTTCCATGTGTGCCTTATATATTTGTGTCATCATGTCACATGTATACTTAGGAAATCATTTTGTAGGGGAGGGATCTTCTACAGGATACTCCCATATATTATAATTAGGCCCATCGGGTACCCCAATCTTAGAAAATACTATTACAAGCAAAATTTTCCCAAACATGATCTTATCTCCATCACGTGCAACATCAATAATACACTCTTCTATAAAGGAGGAAATATTGTATATGGTTCCTTATGATATTTTCTTGCATATGTACAACCATATTTTATTTACTTGTGTCCATATCTCCTTCCACTTAGCTTTGTGAGAAAATGTGTGGCCATCCTCATAACAGGATCATCCAAATTCACAATGTCAAATGCGTGTCCTCCTTTCTTGTACTCATACTCCTTTATAGCTTTCTTCACCTCAACATCATTACCTAAGTCATCATCAAAGGAGTTACCAATATTGATTAGTCTAGTATATTTCTCCAACAACAATGCATCCTTTTTCCTATAAACTAGAAAAAGTCTTCAAGCACAAGCAACATTAACCACTGATATAGCCTCTTAGGCTTCCCAAAGAATAGAAGCTCATACAACTACAATAGTCCAACATTCTTTAATACCCTCTTCACCTTTTCATCATACATCGATTTATCATCCGAGGTTCTTTCCTCTGTCGTATGGAAAAGATTTGTTGTCATGTCGAGCATGGCTAGGTCACTTCAATGGTTATAATCACTAACTTTCATGCTTATAATGTGGATGTAAACTATTTTCCCATTAGTAATCCATTTGGGTATTGCATTTCTAAGTACTATTCATCTTGAACGTCGACTGTGGGGGTTGGTTTATATTTTCTATTGTCTCTCTTCTTTGGTAATGTAGTTACTACCTTATTTGGTGCCATTTTAGTTGTGTAAAATAAAAATTCTACCTTGTGCCTTCTTGTTCTTAAAACTTCAAAACATCCTTCCCCAAACCCTAGATACACCTTTGTTGTATTTCTAAGTTTCAATTCTGAATGTCATTCCCTAACTCATGAAACCCTAATCAAAGAAAATAAAAATCCACACTAGTTCAATCAATATGCAAGACTCCTTCCAAAGGAACTATCTTTACTTACCCATGTTCTCCTTTACCCTCTGGTTCTGCACTCTATATCTTTCTCGATTGTCAAAAGTTTTCCCTAGGCGCATGACAACCTTTAAAAATTCATGTAAGGTAAGGTAAAAATTATTTACCTTGACACTCCTTTTATAGTTCTTTCCAACTACCACCATAAGACTACATTAAATTTGGATTTCCTAATTTTTCCCATCATTTTTGTATTTCAAGCGCACTTCCATTGCGCATCCGATCTGCACGTACCAACCGAAACCTTCTAATGTGTAAACTACTTCACCAACCTAATATCTCCTTATGTGCGCACCATGCATTGAATTACATCCTCCGTGCCTTATACCAATTGCTATCCATGTCACTACCTACCTCACATTTCCCTATGTGCTCATTCACTATACATGGATTTTCCTTTTGGCATCGTCTTTATTATCACCATTCTTCTTATGAAACCTTATCACCATTATTCAAAACCAACATCGTCAATACACATGCTCCACTTTGGTACTTAGGCCTTTGTAAATATCTACTTTCTCAAGCGTGATCTTTCTTTCCTTCTACCCCACATTAAATATATGTGTGGTCCTCTATGCATGAACTCAATAGATAGTAATCAGAAAATGGCATGTAAGTGTGCTTATTGTAACAAAATATTAACTAAAATGAAAAAGCATATCAACGTTGAAAGGAAACACATATAAAGGAAATGCATTAAAGGGAAATCTACTCTAATTGGAAACATTTCATTATTACAAACACTAAGAATACTTAGTTATAGTAGGGCTTAAGCCTACTCCCATTGAATTAACTCGAAACCATATCCCATCTAGTGCCTATAAATTACAAGAACTGAATCAAGTATGTAAGTCACAACATATGGTCCCAAATAATGCATTTGGAACTTTCCAGGATGGAGCAACAAATTTGAATCATATGGAAGAACTATCTTCCCAAATTTAATCTGATTATTTTTAATATGCCTATCATGTCATGCCTTCCTCCTGGACTTTTCTGTCTTCTGACTCCAACCAATAATGGCATGCATCTCATCCAACTACATTAGTTTTTATATACGTTATTCAAGTGCTTTCTCATCATCTAATCCTCATGTGTGCATAATACATAGGGAGGGTAGCATGAATTTCACTGGTAAAACAACCTCCATGCCAAACACCACCTAAAATGGTGTGGCTTTGTTCAATATTTTATAAGTAGTCCTATATGCCCAAAGTACAACAAAGACTTTTTCATCCCAATCCTTCCTTCCAACATCACATATTTTTGTCAATCTATGTCCTAGTATCTTGTTGAAAGACTCAAATACCATTTCATTGGCATGTGGGTGATAGGATGTTGTTTTATGGTGTGCCACCATAAATTCTACCAATAATATCCTAATGGTCTCATTAAGAAAATGAGTTCCCCTATCACTTGTCAAAATCAATGGACATCCATACCTACTGAATATATTCTCCCAAAGAAACCTTGTTGTTGTAGCTCCCGTGTAATCCTTTGTATGTGTTTCTTCTACCCACCTTGTAAGATATTATATACAAGTTATAATATAGTGTGATCCAATCATGCATGTGGGTGGGGAAATAGGACCCAAAATTCAATTTCCCACTTTTCAAAAGGTTATGCACTAGAAATAGGCCTCAAACACATTTCATCTCTATGCCCGGGCTTTCTAAAATGGTGATAATGGTCATATGCTTTACAATATTCTATACAATCCTTGTAAATCATTTCCATCCAAAGGCCTATCAATAAAATCTTGTGCACTTTGTAGTATTTCCTACATAATTTCCACCTACAATCTCAATACAAGCTTCCTCTATAATGGCAATACGCACTTGCTCAAGTACACACCGGTGTAAAACCTCATCCCAACCTAACTTGTATAAATCTACAATGATCAACATGTAAGGCACAACATGTATAACAAGTTGTTTGTTCTCCAAATCCTTCATCCCTTCAAGTGCCACACCAATACACAAAAATAAAGAAATACATTCTAATTCAGAGGGCGCACGGTTCAATATGAAAAGTTGGGAATCCATAATTAAATTCTCAATTATTTGAATGTACTCTCCTGAATTAATCCTTGATAAATGATTTGGTCCTGTGTTACTCTTTCTGGCTTCACTACTACTGTAAAGTCAAATTCTTGGAATAAGAGAATCCACCTACATATGTGCCCTTGAAAAATGGGCTTATTGACCAGATACTTAAGTTCCATGTGATCTGTATAAAATATGAATAGAATTGCCAACAAATATTACCTAAACTTGTGTAATGCATAAACCATGGGAAATTCTTTTTGCTCCGTAGTTGTATAATTTTTTTCATCCGGGGTCAATTTCCTACTTGCAAAGAAAATGGGATGATTAACAATACCCTCTCTAGGATGGCTAATACTACGCCAATGGCCGTGTGACAGAGGTATCTAGATGCACATGGAATGGTTTGGTTCATGAAGGAAAGCGCATAATAGGCACAAAAGTAAGCTTTCCTTCAACGTCTCAAATGTGTGTTATTGCACCTCACCCTAATGGAACGTTATCTTACTCTTTAATAATTCCTCTAAGGGCATGGCTATCCTAGCATAACCCTTGATAAAATTCCTATAATAACCTATGTGCCCCAAGAATCCATGCACCTCACTCTGGTTAGTAGGTTCCTCTAAGCCCAAAATGATAACAACCTTAGCAGGATCTACCAACAAGCCTTCTTTACATATGATATGTCCCAACAGAGTTCCAAAGGGTGTAGTAAATACGCACTTCTTGATGTTTAGGGAGATGCTCAACTACTGGCACCTCTCAAACATAAGTCTCAAATTGTCACAATGATATTTTACTATCCCATAAACATTTCAATCATATAATTAAACCTATAAAAACATATGAATGAAATCTTGAAATGATTTCACAACAATGCACAAAAAGACTACATGCACATTCTTCAATCCAAAATGCATAACTTTGTATGTAAAAATTCCCCTATCAGTGGTGAAAGTTGTCTTTTCCTTATCTTCCTTAGTAATCCACACATGATGATATCCAAAAAATCCATCAGTGAAAGAGTAGATCTTGCATCCTGCAATGACTTCCAAAATTTCCTCTGTAAATGGTGTGGGAAATGGATCTATTACACAAGAAACATTCAACTCCCTATAATCCACAGAGATCCTTATCCTTCCATATTTATTTATTCTTATCACCATAGGGCTAACCCACTCCGAATCCTCAATGGGCTCAATGATTCTAGACTTGAACATCTTATTAATCTCTTCCTTTACCTTGACACGTAGATTACGATTCAACCTGTAAGGCCTCTTCAAAACTGAGAATGCACCTTCCTTTAACTTGATCCTCATTTTTCCCAAAGAGTGATGTACCCATTTCAACTCATGATATATTTTAGGAAATAAGTCCTTGAATTTGCGTAGAAACTCAATTATTTTTGCAACCTCCGATTCGGACCAACAATCACCAACGATGGCCTCCTTAGGTTCTACATCTATCCCAATGTGAACTTATTTTTTTTCATAAGCTAATGATAAGTGTATGCCTTTTCATATGAACTATGCAATAATTATTACATACCTAAAGTATGATCAATATCTAGACTTTCCACTTCTTCATCATCAATCATATAAACCACTTTACCTTTCTCTATTTCCAACCGGGCACACCCCAACTATTCTACATTTGTCCCTTCTTCTTGAAAGTGCACCTCTAAATATGACTCTCCTAGTAATTCTTGAATAATATCCTCATCCTTTGCACTATCTCCCATAGTCAAGCACTTCATAATTTGTAATGCCTCATTCACTTGTGGTTTAGTAGAAAAATAGTTAAAGGTCTGAATCATACCTACAGTCAGTTCTTTCCAATTCCCTATTTCTCTATTCAACTCCACATAAACATACCATGCAAGTGCACAACCACACAAATTGAAGTAGAGATTATGCACCCATAGTTAAGGTGGTAAGGCCTCCTTCCCCTCTTTCCAGAGTCTCTCACACTTCAAAACGTGATGTGAAGCATTGACCCCCCATGAAATTCACATGTCTTGGTAAGCACATTGTTCCTAGTCCTAGTAAATATAGTAGAGAAGGATATTATCACCTATCACCACTCTATAATACTATCTATGTGTTCAATCCACTAGTGTATTCTTTGTCCGTGTAAGGTATATACAAAAATATTTATTTTATTTACTTGATCTATCCACTTGGCTTCCATAGTGTGTAAAAATACATCGGATTTCCTTCTCCAGGTGTACCTTATTACCTAGTTATTGCCCACGTACCTAACATAATGTATCTTGACTATGCATATTCTTTGTACTCTTCATCTCATGCCCAAACATTTCATAAGTCCCATTTGACGATTTGTCATACAAAATTTTGGTTGTATCACTCATAGATTGTGCATCATCCCATTGAATAACACCTTCCTTTGATAGCTCAAGCACTTTAAGATCTCTAATGGTGTGTAGAAATTTGTTATTAAGATCTTCCTCACTTAATGGTTCCAAATAAGGTGAAAATTTTCCATCCATCAAAGGAATAATCACACGATCTTCCTTTTTCTCAAAAATGATATAACCTTTATTTAAGCGTAAATAAGAATTATTTGTGTAACACCAAGGGATCCTAAGAAATGTTGGAAAACTATCAGATTCAGCAAGTGCCAAGACCTCAAATTCCCTAGTAAACTTGGCCCCTTGTATAGTAATAGTGGTATCCTTAAATACTCCAATGGGTGTGGCTTTAGTCATGTTTGCCATATACAACATGTTTGAAGATGGTTGTAATGGTGGCCTCCCCATATGATTCCACACATCCAAGGTTAGTACATTTATTTATGCACCAATATTAATCAAGAATATTACTCAATAGCCATCCATCAACAACTACATTCAAAGTGATCTCTTTATCATATTCAAGACTATGAGGAGGTAAGTTCACATGTAATATCTATCTCTTGCGCTAGACCCTAGCAGCATGAACACCTTCTCCCTTAACCATTCCCCTAATAAAGTAATTATGTTTTCTTAGCACAACATCTTATAAACCTCCTTTAATTCATCAACATATTTATGAGGAATCTCAAAAAAATTTCCTACTCTATCTTCTATGACTACTCCTTCAAACCGTATCTCACCCTACAATTTTCTAATAACCTCCATAGTTTCCTAATAAAATTCCTTCTGATGGGAAGGATCTAGATACTTTGCATGAAATAGGTCATGTTTTCTAATAACATTTTTATGCTTTTGAGTCTAATTTGTGTGAAACCTTAGCACGTGTAGTCACCAACACATGTATCATCTCAGGGTCAGGTGTTATCTTTGGCATCCACTAATCTTCCACAGTGTGTTATACTCTAACCATTCCTACACCCTTATCTTGTTTGTGTTTCTTTCTCATATGCTCATACAAATCTAAACATTCCTCAAACTTGTTGATTCTTTCCACACCATGAGAAAATAATGTTATGAGGGAATTCGTGCCTATAATGATTAGGGGATCTACATGTATAACAGGTTCCTCATGGGAACTCACCTCTTCTACCTCCGTAAACTCATATTTTGAATCATCCACAATAACCTCAGCCTCTACCACCTCCATCAAAGTGCCCTTTGTTGTGATTATGATTATGATGTTCACTTTGTTCCTTACAATTATTTGCAACACTAGTCTAACATACATCGGGTTTAATGGAATCATGAATCCAATCAATAAATTTGTAATTCTCTGTATCATGTGTGGTAGACTTAAAAATCTTACAATAACAAGACATGTTCTTCCTTATCGTACACTACAACAGGGGGAATCTACTTGAATCATGATCAAAATGACAGATCTCACAATCCAACAATATGGCACACACTAATTTATGAGGAAAATATCCTTAATATGTCCTTCTACCTCACAATCAATACACTAAATACCACTGCACATCTCATGGACTGAATTAGCTGACAATGTTTCCAACTATTTTTCCATATATGCCATATGTGCTTCCAAGAATGGGCTAACTCCAGTGTCTACACTTCCAACTTCCTTAGCACGCAAAGCTACCTACAAAGGCTAAAACGGGTCTATAAAGGTCTTATGAGAAAGATTCCTTCTAAAAGGTGTGATCAAACCACCAACAAACCATTACGCATGATGGATAGGGTGAGTATCATAAGAAAACGTTGATATAAAAATTTTAAAGCATGCATCATACTCCCTTACGCTCCTAGCCATGCCTTTCTTAATGTCCTTTAGCATTCTGATGCTTTTCTATTGAAATTTAGGTATATGGAAATCTTCTAAGAAATCATCACGTAGCACGTTATAGTCTACACAAGTCTTATTTGGGTCATACTTCCTATACCAATTATTTGTGTGTCCTTGTAAATTAGTAGCAAACTGATTTGCCTTACGCACATGACCCATTATTCCCTTAGTGTGCCATAGAAATTCACACATGTGTACATGCTCAAAGCTACATCCTCAATTCCTCTATAATCTGGTAGGAAAAGAGGCATCTCATAATACAATTTATGGGGTTGGTGTGGGCCTTCCCACCGATCCGAACTTGTATTACCTTCAGTATTCCCTCCACCTCCAGAACCACTAGATACACTAGATCTCAAATCACCTGATACTCCTCTTGTAGTGAGCACCGGACTAGAGGATGTGCTACCTTGTGTTCCAAAAATTGTAATGAATTGAACCCCCATAGTCTATGAAGTGATAGTACTTCTAGATTTGGTTCCAAGGTTCTGCATGCCTAAACTCTATACAAATGACACACCAAAAAATACCTCCAACCAAATCCCCAAACAAAAGATGAATTATACACCGCCATAGATGAATGTGCTATCTTATTAACTTCTAAATTTAATGGAAAATGAAATCTACATGTCACTCTTTGAAACACCTACACTAGCTTTGATTGTCGTGGATTTTCTCGGGAACTGGAACACCAATCCCAAGGGCTAGGTTGTCGGGTGGGACTAGATGTGGACCCTCAACTCTTAGTAATTATTCCTCAAACTTGCTCTCATTTGAATCGAGGGTTCTCTGCCATGTTTACCCAAATGGGGGAGTACTAGATGCTCCATCTGTATGTCTTCCATGTGAACTCCAAATCCTTCTCAAGTCATATCTCCCTGCAACACCATTCCTTCCTTAACATCACACTTCTTCACTAAGTCCCTCTCACATGCTTTAGTAAACTTAAGCCACCTTTCTTCTCTTTTCCTTTCTACCACCAAAACCACCATCTTTAATCACACCTATTCCTTCCCCCTTGTGTGGTTGGATTTAGCTAGCCATAGGTCGCTCTTCCAAATCTAGAGTCACAATCAAGATCTTAATCACTAAAGGGATAGCGCGCAAATAGGATCCTCTAGTTTCATGCAAGAACTGAAACTCAGCAACCTCTGGACAAGAATAAGTTGAAACATCATGTGCCAAAGTGTAACTATGCAAAACACTACTCCATCAATGATCTACAACATGTATCTAAGCCAAATCACCATCATATAGAATCTAGTAATCTTCCTAATTCCATACAATTATTCTATACCTCCAATTTATTTTTTATGCATATGTTACCAACCACTCGTACAACTCTATAGGGAAAAAATGAAAGAACATATCATAGAGATCATGATATATATTTTCTTCAACCCATGCGCGAGCATCAAAATTAGGTCCAGTGTTAAATTTATGAGCAAAATCTTCTTCTAAATTTTCTACCCAACTCTATATTGTCCAAAGTCAATCGATACGCCTTCATCACGCAACATCCTTGTAATAACTTAAAATAGGTCCCATCAATGGAACCAAAATGTACTCTTTTATTTTATCAAGAACAACCAAAGACACTTTGACACATCACTTAGATGGATCTGAATGCTCACCTGAAGTGTGAAAGGGTACCGGTCCCTTTTTTATGATATATTTTTTAAGGAGTTAGCATTAAGAGACATATAATCCATAATCATAACAACAAGGTCCATAACAACCATGCAAGGATAAACTACAACTAGATCAAAATCACAATTATATGCAACAATGAGATAAACAAGATTCAAGATTAGGTTTACTATGCAAGATCCAGTTATAGATAAGTCAATAACCAATATCCATCCACAACGATCCATTATATTAATCACTATAAAACATAGAAGTTGAATACATACATAAAAGTATCACTATATACTAGGTGCACTCATAAACCAACAACATGAATCTAGTACAAGTGGAACTACTAAAACTAAGAAAATCAATACATATATAGGGGTGGGGACTTTCCCTTCACCCACTAAACATCATCAAAAATACGGCATGCTAAGAATAGTCATGTGTTTCTTACAAATATAACAAGAGAGCATGCAAGATCTTCTAACAACAGATCATCTATAGATAACTTTAGTTCCAATCCTATTTTTAGCCTAAACCATTACATGTCACTTGATCTTCCACTTGTCCCAATATAGCCTTACATAGCCTCCAATTATTCATGTACTAGTTCAAACTACTAGTTCCTCACTCCAAAAATAGACTTCTTCCTATATGGAATCTTCCCTTGCATGGCACCCACTCCACCTCTATATTTAGCAACTTTTCCAAAATCGACAAAGTCCTCAAATCTCTGATATAATCCTCGAGTTCCATTTTATATCTCCCAAGTGTTAATACTATCATCCATGCACATGTTTATCATATTATCTCCTCTATGGGTTTCTTCTACTAGTCTTGCATGCACATTCCAATACTTAGCTATTTTTGAAGGCCCAACATTACTCCTTTGATATAATTGTTTCTTCTCCCTCTTCAAGTGATGAAAGTTACTGTTGACATAAATTTTCCTATTTTTATCCTTGATGAGAAGGTTTTCTATTCTAGTTCTTATGATGAGAGTTATGATGATGACTTCTCTCCTCCTTATCCCAACCACCTTTCGAGAGAATGTTGAACCCCATCTTTTCCTATCAAAATAAGGTATCCTTGTTCCCAACCTCATACTTTGAATACATATGCCTTCATTCCACATCCCTTATGTGAGGATTCTTCCACTCCTCATTCAGATGTTAATGATTCATACCTATTATACATTACTCTTCTATTTGTTGAACCACCCCTTTGGGAAAAATATTTGCAAGACCTTATTTATCTCTTTGTATCACCTACTTGTGATGCATTATAGGATGTTCCTCATCCTTGTACTAGTGTTTCGAAGAGTCCTTCATCTCCTTTGTTGGGAGTACCCCTCTTATGACTCTTATCACTTTAAATGTTTCAAAGGACATCAACTTTGGTCCACCCTTGCTTGTGGATCATCTTTCTACTATTATGGGGGTTGTTTATTTTCCTTGAATTCACTTGGAAATCCTTTCATAGATTTTTATCTCTTACACTCGATAGTTCTACGTTCATGGCATTACCTTCAGTTCTTTTACACTTATATTTTAGACATATGTCACATTTTGATGGTCCAGATTCATATTTCTTCATACTACTACCTTGGGTTTACTTCCCAAAGTGGCCGGACTTCTAGTACTCCATTTCTATCCTTCTTAAGGGTAGGAACATTATTTGATGTAGATGGATATTTTATCAGTATATAGGTCAAAGACCACATCATCGATACTCTTCTTGGAGACTTCATAGAGTTTGAGACTTTAAATCTATTTTGGATTCACATCTTCATCAGTTTCTCTAGTCTCCTTCCTCTCTTCTCTTCTTCTTCTTCTATAAATATTATAGTTTGTACATAGGTACCTTATCAAGCCTTTATTTTTGGGACCCATTTGATGCATCTTTCTTAGTTTGTTAGGGAGTCTTCTATCTCTTATAAGTGGATGTTTTTCCCATTGGGTTTTCCTACATTACTTGAGATCCTTATTGTACATGGGTACCTCATCAGGTGTAGCTTGTGAGACCCATTTCTCATTTCTGACTTTCCACCCCATCCTAAGCTATGATTAAGGGGGTTGTTAGCATGGGGTATTTTCTTGTCATCCGGGAACTATCCACATCACTTAGTGAGTCATCTCACTTAAGTGAGATCATAGGTCTTATGTGTCGTAGGGGATATGATAAATTCTATCATATATTATGTCATATGTGTCGGTGTGCATCGATTGCATCATACAAGAGTTACTTTTCATTCCTATAATGTAACTCATCTTCTCCTTGTGGAGGTATGATGGTTTTGCATTGGGAGTTACACATTACTCCTATTTTTACCACTTTTTTGATCTATGAGAATGAGTAGACCCTTTTATTTTACATGCACATTTTCATGGTTGAATTCTTTCTTACTACATGGAACTCGTCACGCATCCATTGGAGTACAAATTGGTTTATATGTGTGTCATCCACTTGATCCTTGTTCCCACATTCTCTCACGGATATACTAAGGATAATTTATTTGAAATGATATTACATTTTTTATATTATGTTAATGACTTCAAAGTTTTCTGCATTGTAAAATGGGTAAATCTTCTTAGCCTATTCAAAGTAATCATTAAAGGATGGGATCAACCACAAAAATAATAAAACTCATGCATATGTGGTTCAAAAACCATGAAAAGTTGTATGTATGAGGACATGCATGAGTTTAGGTGTGGGGAAATGATGATCCCAAAATAGCCCACCATATATGAAATATGGCATTATTTTTGCTTACATAAATTACATACAACTCAATCTAAGTGTAATTTCTAAACTTATGGTTTATTTAGAATAAGATAAAAATTATATATCATTTTTATTTATTTCTAATTATTATTAGGAAAAAGATGTCAATGTATGCATATGTAGTTCATACTAAGATATAATTATCAAATAAAGGGTTTTGAGCACTAAGCATCGATCAACCAACCTTAGATAATATCCAACACCTCTCGATTATCTCAAGAGATTTTTATTTCAGCACTACAATGAATCCAGAGTAGCTCCGAAGATGTATTTAGTAGATCCAGAGATGGATAACACAACTATGGGGATGAGTATAATGTATTTTGAGATATTTCTTCTAACTCTAAGGGTGGTTCAAAATTCATTACTATCTATTTTTGAAACCATTCTAAAAATAGATATTTTTATAAGTATTTTATTAATTACAATGTAGACACAGAAATTGGGTCATACTTCCATTAAAACCTCGTTCATTAAATTAACCATATCCTACACATTCATATCCCCTAGTGCACATGTTAATTAAATTAATTATCTTGATTAAATTAATTAATAGATATCCTCACCTAGCCATCTCACTTAAATGACCCACTCAAACCTCATTAATGACCTAAGACCAAGTCTAAGATTATCCTAACCAACTAGGACTTAGTCTAAACCTAGACTTAACTCATATTAAAAAACCTAAAAGGAATCTTAATCATCCTTCCGGGATCTATCACTCAAGATTCAGATGAAGATTGGGGACCACACCAAAAATAACAACAATCAGGTTATTTTTGGCCAACCTAGATAGTCCCACCTTGACCGAAGTCGGTTATATCTCAACCAATTCTTCACCTAACCTTTGTTGGTTAGGTTAAATACATTTCAAAACCTTTGCCTAGGTTGGTCATTCAATTTAGGATCTCATACGAACAGAGACTTGGAGCACTCAAATTTCTAAAGCACTCAAGCAAAGGAAAACACATGGGAGCACTACCAACAACCATTGGCATTCATCATCTTCTTCACGATCATGGATTCACATAGAGAAGCATGGAGGTTTGAACTGCCATGGCACGAACACAACATCTCTTCTCTCTGGATCTCTACCATCACCGTCCTCATCACCTACATTCTCCAAACCTACTCTTCAGTAAGTACCTAACATCTCTTCATTTATCTCTATTTTATTTCAGTAAGATTTATTATTCATCTCAGTAATTTATCTTTCTCCACACCTGTATACTTCCTTCCTCCCACCAACCTATCATTTTAATATACCTGGCCCTATTACCTATTTTTACCCTCTTCTAACCATCTCTGAGCCTCCAAGACCATATTACGACTTCACCCTCACCATTTCCAACCCCTGTGCAATCTCAGGAAGTTTGAAAACCAATTTTAAGAGCTTTATGCTTAGTACCCCTACTTGATATCAGGTCATTTTTCCTAACTAGCATTGGTCACACAACCCGACATTAGTCACTTTGTGTTTGTGAATATAACTCAGGACCAACGAGACAATACCTATTTCCTAACAGCCCAGAATCACTTGTAACCTTTATCAAACCCTACCCAGAGCCTGTACCAGACTTGTAACCCAATACCAGCCCATCACCTAACCTATTTTGACCTCAAACAATCTTTTGAACAACCTTTCTTATTGTTTTGTATGAGATACCCAAATTGTTTCAATTACAATAGGATCTTTATTTCATGTATATTTTGAATAACATTAATATTGTTATATAAAGTGGATTGACATCCTATTCAGGAAGCATCACGCTTCCTGGATCTAGCTTCTACTAGGTACTCCACTCATTGTTTTGTTTAACTCTATCTAGTGGTATTATTTTGCATTTACAGGTAGTTCCTCCTAGCAAAAAGGGAGCTCTCACAGTCAACTTGGATCAGGAAATCAAAATGCGCACACAACCTTCAACCGAAATCACAATAGATATTCCTCCTTGGCCTACTACCTCTTATCTGTTTCATTAATTTGCTAAGAATCTGGTGAAACATTTTGGCATGCCCAGTGGGACCCATTCGGGGTTCTTTCCTTTATTCATTCTTAGGGAACCATTGTATGTTTGTTTCTTTTTCAAAAGGAATTTAACATTAAATTATCTCCCTAGAAATCTTCTCTTTATTCTACTTGTCTGAGTGACATTTGTATTTCGGGACTAAAAAGAATCATTATTTTTCTTATTACATTTGCATTAGTGAAATTCATTCTCTTTCCTATTCACTCTTTGTTTACATTGAATATCACATTTTGATTTTGGTTTTAAAATACTTGTATTTCATACTTTTATGCTTGTATTTTTAGCTCACATTAAAATTAAGGGAAACATATACGATGGAAGTCATGCCTAGCTGATGGTTGAGATAATTGAATCGTAGAGCACTTTCTCTTCTCTCTATTTGCCAAACTGCACAAATATAAATTTACACATCTTCTTAAACAACACCTTACCTGGAAGAAGTTGTCAATGATCACACGATTAGAGGATTGATAGTGGGCACCCAACTGGTTTCTTTGTCCATTCATTATCTCTTAGAAAGGACTGCCCCCACTAGAAAATAACTTGAAACCACCCTTAGATCTTGCCTCTTCATAGGAAACCTTTCCAACAAAAAAATTCTATTATGTTCACAAGTCAGTCTTAAATAGCATAAGCTAAAACATAAAATTCACTTATAGGATTTCATGTTTTTCTTATCTTTTTCTTGAGTTGTGTTTTGAGTTGTGAGGTCACGTTCTTCATTTTATTCTTCTTTTCACACTCCGCCATCATATTTGGTGTATTCCAACTGTTTTTGAGTGTGTCAGGGTCCATTACTATCATACTCAGGTTTCTGGGTTGATATTCCATCTGACTTAATTCATAAAAATAATTTTTTCTTCATTTTTTCCAAATTTCACAGTGATTGGCATTAGTCCAGTGGACCATCATTGGTTTACATTTGACCATCATCGGTTTACCTAACCATTGTTAGTTTCCATTTTTTTCATTTTACTAAAAACAACACTCATCACATCTTCTATTCTTTTTGAAGTTCTCAGGACATCATCATACCCTATAATTTTAAAATCACAATCAAATACAACTTCTTTACTTCATTTTCATTATTTTTTACCTCATTTGCAAAACTATTGATTTCCCACAACAACCGATATCGGTCACCCTAACCATCATCGGTCACCCTGTCACCATCATTGGTTAGCACAACTACCATTGGTTCCTTTGTTTTAATTTTCAATTAAAACAGCAACCTGTTTCACCTCCGGAACCTATTTTCCCCATTTCTTCTATTTTTATATGCCATTTACAGAGAACAGACTACCAAGCCTAAGCTAACTCACATGGTTTTGACTCGTAGTCAAACCAATGCCCTTTTATTCCATGTAAGCCTTCAACTGCTCCCGCCTAGCCCATTGTCACCTTCCATCATGTCACCTATGGACCCCACTCAACCCATTATCATTACTACTAGTGATGAGGAGTTCACAAGATTCTTTGACCACAACCTCGCTTCCTTACACCATTATCTTTCCTATTCATATACCCGGATTCATCGGGATAACTGGTATATGGCATGTATGTATCCACCCCCTTCCCTTGCTCCTACTTCCATGTCGGCTAATCTTGTCTCAAAGATTACCTTCTTCTACCTTACCACTCGTAGTATCCCAACTTGACCCCACACCATCAATACCTATGGCACCTACAACATCATTCACGGTTTGACATCATTTACACCCATGGTGTCAACCGTCCCTTCACTAGCCACCATAAGTATAGCCCCATCTGCACCCACCACCTCATATATACCTATTGCATTACAACCACCAATGGTTTCAACAACCCATACCCCATTCCAAAAATTGTCCTCTCTATCCCGTAGTATTTACCTCCAATTACAATAAGGATTGCTACATCCACAATACCTACTTACATGTATCATCAAGAACCCCCAATCTTGTCTATCACCTATTAGGGATATTTTATGTAGACACTTATTCACCCCATGCGGTTCTCATACTTAGCACCACCATATACTAGAATTGTCAAAACATCATACATTTATCATCAACCTCCTTATACTGCAGGGGGTGCTCCATCATCACACCCTACCAACGACCTTATTAAAATGATGATGGAAAATATGCAAACATTGGAAGCATCAGTTTTTGGCTCTCAAAACTCCTTAACCTATGATGAAATATAAAATGATCCCATCCATTTGTCTATTCCCATTTTCCCATACCATGTGCATTGGGAAATGCCCAAATTTAACCGGTTCAATAGTAAAGAAGACCCGCAACAACACTTGTGGTCTTTCAAACATGGGTGTTATCTAATGACCCATGATGATGCTTTACTCCTACGAACATTCCCCATTTCCTTAATGGGACCCACGTTAGATTGGTACAATGGTTTACCTCAACATTCCATTTACTCATTTAATCAAGTGGTTCAAGCCTTTTCGGACCAATTTTCAATCAATATCGTTAAGAAGGTCATGTTCGACAATACGACAATGAGTCTATCACTGATTTTATCACTCATTAGCGAAGTCTCATCAACCAAATAACATTCCATTTTCCTCAAACCAAGCTTATATATTTTTTCACTAGAGCTTGTGCTAGGAACATCTCATTAACTCTACAAGTAAAAACCTTTTTTACCTTTGATGAATCATTCACTATGGCTAGAAAGCTTGAGATCTGGGTGATAGAGCGAAGAAAAATTCAATTGTGTAACAAAAATGCCCCACTTAAATCAAATGATGCTTCTTCCTCTTCAAAAACTCAAAAAAATTATTCAAAAGACAAAGGATCTCACAACACGGTAGTTTTAAAGGTTGTCTAATCTCACCCCTCTAATAAATCAAAACCTACCTCCAACCTTTCTCCCGTTCAAAATTTTTAGTTCAAATGGGAGCAACAAAAATACACTCCAATCAGGGAGCCTTATTATTCAGTATTAGAAAAACTTCTTAAGGATGGAGCCATTGCTCTTCCACCCATAAAACCACATATTGGTTTTGACTCTACTCATCCTATGTTGGCATGGTACAAGGAACATGACTATTGTAACTATCATCGCATAAAAGGGCATAGTGATGGTAATTAAATAACCTTCAAGAACATCATCCAAGAAATGTTAAACAACGAGATCTTGTCTTGGACAACCCGAATGCACCTACAAATCAGAATTTTCATATCTTCAAGAATCCATTTCCTAATCATACCCCATCATCTAACCAAAGTGGTGAACCTTCAACCAATGACAACAATGTCCATGAGGTCCATGTTGTGTTTGACACCGTACTATCCCATCTATAATTTCCTCATATCCCCTCTATCGAGGAGATTCTAGCATGAGATCCTCTACCCATGGAGGAGCCTACTTCATCTACTCCTTAACCCATAAAGGATTCCCCTTCATCTCCCCCTTCACCCATGGAAGAGACCAAAATACCTATTGATACCATTTTACCACCCACCTCGTCACCTAACAAATAATCTATGGTGTTAACTCTCCTACCCATGGGGGAGTCACACTCACCTTCCTCTCCACAAAAATAGGAACCTACCTCATCCCACCTATCATCTCCCCTACCCATAGGGGATCCTTTAGAAGTGCCACTTCATGTTGGGGACAATTCCCCATTAGCATTCCAGGATCATGTTGTCATTCTCTTTGCTCTCTTACCTACACATTCCAAAGCCAACCAATTTCTTCTCTCACAGACATATTTTATAGGGATTTCTACTAAGCCAACATTATCTTCTCTTACAATAGTGTTTTTTTCACACATGTCCAACCTCTTGTATTATGTTGACAATTCCATGTTTTGGGGATGCATTCAACTCTCCTTTTCAACCCAAATGAAAATTTCACTTGTGGATACCATCATGATTTATCCAAAGGTATTTCAAGCAACCTAATCAACCATGACCATGCCTATTGAAACAGCCTCTTCTTCATCACCCTCACCTACATCCAAAACTTTACCAACAACTAAACCTATTCCTATGCCTAAGAACCTACATTCACCTACACCTCCCCCACATCTAGATCCATTACCACATTGGGTGTCATGTCGACATCAAGTCTAGTTCATTCACCCATCAAATTAGATTTAGCCATGTCTTCCCAAACTTGCACAAAAACCATTCCTCCACCTAAAAGGAAGACCCAACCTTCTAGGCCGCATACACCAGTTTCACCCACTACGCCTTTGTCACCTTCACCCCTTCCATCTATCCTAGGGCCTCACCCATCGACCTTGGCCAAGAAACCACCTATCCAAGGCAAATAAAAAGCACAACAACTGACTCTTCATCACAATCCTTTATTACACCCAACTTACTAGCGCGCACATACACCTTCATCATTACCTACATTGCTCTTACCACCTATACCCCCACCTACTACAATAACCTCATCAAGGTACATATGATATTTCCTTCTCTTATACCCATACCTTCCAACTAGGTAACCTTCACCGCACCTCCTTTATAGCCTTGAATAACACATCCTCTACCACCATCTGATTTTTCTTATGCATCAAGTATGTCTCATTCACCTTTACCCAAGAAGGTGCAAACTAAATTGAAAAACACGCTACCCTCCAAAGAGATATTTAATCCTATAACACCTTTTAACGTTACTTCATCTACTATGCCTTTACCCAAGAAGGTATATCCTAAGCCTAAAAAATACCACCTACAAAAACGGTGGTCAAACCTATCTCACCTCCAATTCTAACTCCTCTTACACCTTGTACATCATAGTCACCCACACTCACTTCACACTGTGATCCATTGGCAGGGTCTTATGCCAACATTCTAGCTAACCTTTTAGAGACCTTTGTCATCACATTACTGCCCCTTAGACCTTATGACCCACTCAAACCCAAACCAAAAGGGTTTGATGATACTAAAATTTTTTCCTACCATTGTGTGTGAGGACATGATGTAGAAAATTGTAAGCCTCTAAAAACCATTCTTCTCCAACTTTTTCCTCCTGAACAAAACTTTGATGACAATGATCTTTTAGACAAGGACCTTGTTTCACCTGTTGAGAAGACAAAGTATGAAACTTAGCAGAAGGCACAAAAAATGTTTGCATGTGGGAAAAAGGCATGTTCAAATATGTGGAAGGATAGGGATGTAAACATGCATGAAAGACAAGGATAGATTTGGGACTTAGCCATTTTCAGGTTACAGACTATTTTTTGAGATAACGTGCAAAGCACAAAAACTAGATAAAGACTTATGCAACACATATAGGATATTTTTAGAAGAGTTTCTACTAATAACTTTTCACGAGTTCAAGCTAATAATAGAATTGCTACTCTTAGTTAACCGAAGAAATCTATTGTTAGCACACTTGTATGTGTTTCTATTATTGTAAAGGCACATGGCTATTTTCAACATGCAACCTATTTTGGGAATTATGTAAGTGGTGATGGGAAATTCCCCACCCATATAAATATGTAGTGATCTGCATAGTATAGAGGGGATTGTATTTGAGCTATTGTTAAGTTATACTTGCCATATCTTATCCGTGCATAAGGTTATGATACTAAATATTTTAAGGAGATTTTGTGTATTTATTGTGTTTAATATAATGGAGTGTATTGACTGATTCAAGGTGTTAAACATGAATATAACTATATCTTGCATGGTATAATTTATATAACTATTGCTTGAATCCATTACTCCTTAGATCTTGATTTTGAATATCCTTTATAGAACATTTATACTATTTATGGATCTGAATGCATTAACCCTTCATCATGTTCACATCCTACAAAATCAACCCTAAAGAGGGGCATGATACCTTTGTGCGCTTTGGGTGAGTTCTCAATCTAGGTGAGTGATGTGCTAGCGCGACTAGGTTATTTATGGTAAATTATAGGCTACATCATTGGTTCCATTGTCGGGACCTTATTTTAAGTTGTTTTCAAGATGGTTCATGATGAAGAAATACTAGTTGACTCTAGAAAGTATTGAGAAGTGGATACAAGATCTAGAAGAATAGTATGCATGGAGGTTCAACACCAAATCTGAGTTTAAGACACGCGCGTGGGTGGAGCGAATCTATATAAAAGTTTGTATGAGAGATTATTCACTTTTTTCGGTATAAATGTATGAGTGGTTGGTTGTTTATGCGTCTAAAAGGGATTGGAGGTATCGTGCACTTGTCTGAGACATAGGAATAATTTCAAGCCCTTTATGATGCTAATTTGATTTAGACACACGTTGTGGATACTTGGTTTTGTGGTGTTATGAATAGTTATATTCTGGAGTACTCAATTTCCACTTATTCTTGCCCAGAGGTAGCACAATTATATTTTTATGATATCCCAGGGGAACTTACTTGCAAGGCATTCCACTGGCAATAAAAATCTTGATGGTGACCCTTAATTTGGAGAGAAAACCAATGGATAACTAAACCCCACCATACATATGGGAAGAAGCAAGTTTGGTGAAAGATGGCAGACCTAGTAGAACAAAGGAAGAGAGAAGATAGGTGACTTAAGTATAATGAGGCATGCTAAAGGGAGATAGAGAAGCAATGGGATATTGTAGAGCAAATGAAGTTTAGGAGAGAGATGGGTCGTGAAGGATTTCAATCTCACATAGAAGGCATGGAGCCAGAGCATTAAGAACTCCCCCATTTTGGAAAACATGACAGGTAACACTCCTCAGCCTCACATGGAAGCATTCCAGTAGATATGACTTGAGTCGTGGGAAAGCATCTGGATATACATAACAACCTAGCCCTTGTGCTTGGTTTTCTTGTATCTAGTACAAGGAGTGTTCAACACACTAATTTAGGTTGTGGGAGAGAAGGAGTAAGCCACATATAAAGTACATGAAAATTTCTTCGTTGTTGTTTGGAGGTACCGTCTTAGGTGCATCATCTGCAAAGAATTCAAGTGCGTAGAATTTTGGACTCACTTCTGGGAGTGGTAACACTTCATAGACTATAGGGGTGTAGTTCAGTACTACTATTGGGACACATGGAATTACATCTTCTGGTCCACTTCCAACTACATGTGGAGGATCAAGAGGTATAGGTGGTTCTAGTTCCGGTGGATCTAGTGGTTTTGGAGGAAGAGGAAACACAGGAGGTTATGGATCAAGTGGGCAAGGTCTCGCACCAACCCCAAAATATTTACATGGAGATGTCTCTTCATCTTCCATAGTATAGAGGTATAGAATATGTTGTTAAACACATGCACATGTGTGAAATACTATGGTGCGTAAAAGGAATCAAGAATACTGAGTGCATGGTGAGTCAATTTGTAACTACATTATAGGGATGCGCATATAGTTGGTACAGGAAGTTTGACCCCTGATCAAATTATGTAGACTATGCAGCATTAAAAGATGCTTTCCTTAAAGATTTTCACATCCCCGAGTTTAAGAAGAATATTTTAAGCACGCTCAAGGATATCAAGCAAGGAACTACTGAGAGTTTCGGATAGTATGATTCCCATTTCAAAATAGTTTTATCTAAGATTTCTTATGATATTCACGCAAACCAAAATGTGCAATGGTTTATTGAAGGTTTGATTACACCTCTTAGAAGGATGAAATCATAGAAGACATACACCGATCTGTGAAAAGTACTTGAAGAAGCTTTACGCACTAAGGAAGTCAAAAGTATAGACAATTTGAGTCACCCATTCTTGGAAGCACATATTACAACTATGGTGAACAAGTTGGAGAAACTATCGAGATAATTCATCACATGAGATGTGCCTGGGATTTGGTGTATAGATTGTAAAGTGAAAGGTCACACTAAGGATAGTTTTCCCCACAAATCAATATGTTCATTATTGCTAGATTGTGAGATATGTCATTTAAACCATGATGCTAGCCACTTCCCATTATTACAACACGTAATAAGGAAGAACATATCTTGTTATTGTAATATTTTTCGTTCCACAACTCATAATATAGAGGACTGTAGATTGATTGGTCAGATCCATGATGTTATAGATATTGGTGTGCAACAGACAGGAGTATCATATAACTCTAAAGGAAAGAATGAGCATTAGGATCGGGATCACAATCAAGCGTGCTATGATCAAAATGAAGGGAATTTTGAAGGATTTTGTGGTAGAGGTTGAGGATATTGTGGTGGATTTAGAGGATAAGGCCAAGGTTGTGGACGAGGTGAGTTTCCTCATGGAACATGTTATACATGTGGATCTCTTGACCACTATTGGAGTGAATGTCCTTAGAATATTACTTGTTATTTTTGGAAAGAATTAGAGTTATGAGGAATTCCTAAACTTATATGAGCATCTTAGTAAGCAACATAAACAAGAAAACAAAGGTGCATGGATGGTTAGGATACAATGTGTTGTGGAAAATCAGTGGATGCCCAAGTTGGAACCATAATCCAAGGTATTTCCTATAAATATCACTACCCATACCGAAGCGGCATAGGCCAATGAAGCATTACAACAGAATCCTACCATCACTAAGGAGAAGGTTCTACATGCTCAATACCCAGATCCTTTCCATCAAAAGGAGGTTTATCAAGAAACCATGGAGGTACTCAGAAATATTTAGGGTGAAATATAGTGTTTAAAGGATTAATCACAGAAGATGGAGAAAAAGGAAGTGGCGAGAGAAGGTCTAATATGATATTGATGACTTAAAGGACGTGTGAAAAATGTTACACCATGAGAATATCATTCCATTATTAGGGAATTGGCTAAAGGGAAACCATCGGTGTGTGCAAGTATTGAGACCGGATGGAAGATCCCATGTAAATTTTCCCCATATATCTTAGACTACGACAAGGAAATCACTCTAAATGTTGTTGTTAATGGATGTCTTTTGAGCAACATATTGATTGATACATGTGCATAAGTTAATGTTCTTACTTTATATGCATGGGTATAGATGGGGAGACCCCCATTACAACCATCTTCTAATGTGTTGTTTATGGTTATTTGAACCAAGGCCGCCCCTATTGGATTTTAAAAGATGCATCCATTATTATACAAGGGGCCAATTTCATAGGGGACTTTGAGGTTTTGGAACTTGCATAAGCAGACAGTTTCCCAACTCTCCTTGGGCACCCTTGGTGTTATGCAAATAATTTTGATCTTCCGTTCAACAAGGGATATATAATTTTTGAGAACAAGGAGGAAAGGGTTATTATTTAACAGATAGAAAATTTGAGCCCTATTTTGAGGCCTTGAGTGAGGAAGATCTGAATAGGATTTATGTATGCGCCATCCAAGACCCAAAAAAGCTTGATCCATCTAAAGAAGAAATCCTTCAATGCGAAAATACATAGTCTATTAATGATACTACAAGTATTTCTTGTGATAATTAGGCTCAAGGTACTTATGAGTTGGTAGGGCGCAAAGTAAGAATCACATTTTAGTGGAACAATAGACCTCGTTGTATCAAGAGAATAGGTAACAACTCAGTACCTTGATACACTAGAGAAGGAGATCCTACGGTATTTCTTTGCACTATAGAGGAACAATGGATAGACTAGTTGGAGAGATGGAATATGTTATCATATACCCTGTGTGGGACAATAATGCATTGGTGGGTGGTTCATAGGGATAATAGGATGGAATGAAATCATGATTTCTCTTTCTACTCAATTTTATAGAAGCAATGCACCTACTCAAATATGCACTTATCATGGTAATCAACATGTTCAACACCACGTTCAATACTATAAGATACTCTAGACAAAGGGACAGGAAGCTTTACCACCTTCACTGGGTGTAAAAATTTTATTCCACTTTATAAGGATATGTATGTGCTTGGTATGTATATGCGGAAATCCATAGAGAGAGTGGATATTGGTAGGATTTGATTACAGGAATGATTTAGAATTTTGACTACTTATCTACTAAACCTCTAGTAGAAGAGGAATTAAATGTTATAAATCACTTAACTATGGGAGACAGTCAAAAGCGAAAGAAGCAGTTGAGGATTTATTTGATGGAATTCCTAAGGAGAGCGTTTTTTGCTAAGAATGAGAGATATATGCCACACTACTTAAGCCCACTTGGATTGAGAAAGAAAAAGGAAATATGGTCTACTTAGTGGAAGATGAAGAAGTAGAAAATATGGATGTAGATCATTCAATAAATAGGCATGAGGTTTTGGATAGTGCAGATAAGACCACGTGCACCTATAATGAACCTATAAAAATAAAGAAAGTGAATATTGGATCAGATGCTAAGCTTAAAGAGGCCATAATTGGGGATTATTGGTCTGACTCTAAAGTGGCAAAAAGCATTGAATTACTATGAGATTATCAGGACTTATTTCTTAGAGGATACCATGAACTAAAAGGTGTATATGAATCATTAGGAGAAATAAGGATAAATCTTAAGGAAGGTGCATGCCCAGTTAGGAAGAGACCCTACAGGATGAAGCCCAACTTGCGTGAAAAAGTCAAGGAAGAAATTGATTTTTTTTTAATTCTGGAATCATCAAGCCCCTAGACAAGTCGAGTGGGTTAGACAAATGGCTATCAGTATAAAGAAAGATGGTCGGATTAGGATTTGTGTGGACTACAAGGAGCTAAATGCTACATGTGTGACTGATCCTTTCCCTACACCATTCACAGAGGAAATATTAGAAGGTGTTGCAAGGCATGAGATCTATTCCTTTACAGATGGATTCTCTAGGTATCATCAAGTTAGGATTACACAGGAGGATCAGGAAAAGACTAATTTTACCACTAAATGGGGAATTTTTTCCTATACTATGATGCCTTTTGGTATGAAAAACACGCCTCTTTGTATTTTCACGCATAGTTGTCCAAGCATTCAAAGATTTTATTCACAACTTATTGCAGGTTTATTTAGATGATTGGATGGTGTATGGACTTGTTAAGGATCATTGTGAAAATTTATGCTTAATGTTTGAAAGATGTCGATAGTTAAGCATCTCTTTGAACATCAAGAAGTGTATATTTGCTACACCATTTGGCACATTGTTAGGGCACATCATTTGCAAGGAAGGTTTTTGTGTTGATCCAGCTAAGGTTGTATACATTATTGGCCTAGAAAATCCTACTAGTCAAAGTGAGGTGCATGGATTCTTATTTCACATTGGGTATTATCAAAAAATTATTAAAGGGGTATACTAAGGTTATCACACCATTGGAGGATTTACTAAAAGGAAAAGGGACATTCTATTGGGAGGAATTGCAACAACACACATTCAAGACATTGAAGTATAAAATTACTACAACACCTATTTTGTTCTTTCCTTCATGAGACCAACCATTTCATGTACATGTGGATGCTTCGGTATGGTCATTTGTGCGGTATTGGATCATCCTGGAGAAGGTATTATAGATCATCCTATCTATTTTTCTAGTAGAAATTTGACTCATGCAGAGAATAATTATACAACTATAGAGCACAAAGCTTTGTCAATGATTTATGTGCTACATAAATTTAGATAGTACATGCTAGTAACACCATTTGTATTCTATATTGATCACATGGCATTGAAGTATTTGGTAAACAAGCCCATTTTACAAGGGTGCATATGTCGATGGGTACTCTTATTCCAAGAATTTGATTTTACAGTTGTGGTAAAACTAGGGAAAAGTAATTCTGGACCAGACCATTTATCCAAGATATAGTTAGGAGAAGATAGACAATAGAAGATACCATTCCCGATGCACAGTTATACTAATTACAACATGTTTCATTATAATTAGAGGACACTTTTATCTTTCTACGTACAAGTATGACACCAGAAGGAATGAAATACTTAGAGAAGAAACAACTTGCCATTTGTGTGACACTATTTATGTTGATCACAGATGACCTATACAAGTTAGGCCAAGATGAAGTATTTTTTGATATGTAATAGAACATGAGCACAAAAATATCATGGAAGAGGATCATGGTGGTATTGCAGGTGGGAACTATGTAGGTGATGCCACTACACACAAGATTCTACTCATTGGATTGTGGTGGGAGACCCTGTATAAGGATTGTAAGGAATATTACAAGGTTTTGATTATTGTTAGTGCCTTGGAAAACTAGGACAAGGAGATGAAATGCCTTTAACACAAATTCTCACAGTGCATAACCATTTGAGAAATAGGTTATATACTTTTTGGGTCCTATTTTTATAGCCAAGCATAGGACTGGATTGTGCTATATCATCACTTACACAGATTATCTGACAAGGTGGGCAGAAGCAACACCTACATAGGAGTGTACAACAGCTACAACAACCAAGTTTATATGGGAAAATATTATTACAAGGTATGGATGCCCATTGAGTTTGACCAGTGATAAGGGCACACATTTTTTGAACGAGACAATCAAAATTCTATTGGATGAGTTCATGATTGTACACCCTAATACTACAACATATCATCCTTAGGAAAATGGGACTCTTGAGGCTTTTAATAAGATTTTGAGCCAAACATTGAGAAAAATCTCTGATGTTGGAAGAAAATATTGGGATGATAAATTTTTTATTGTGCTTTGGGCATATAAAACAAAATACAAGTGGTTAAACAAGGCCATACCCTTTTAATTGGTGTTTGGTGTATAAGCGGTTCTTCTTATGGAATTCATGTTACCTTCTTTGCGTATTATGCACACTTTGGAGGTATACCTAATGAACAAGCATTAAAAGAATGAATTGAAAAGTTTATTAAGTTAGATGAGCGATGAGAAATAACACACCTGGAGTCGGAAGAAAGAAAAAGTACGGCGAAGGCATGGCATGACCGGCACATCGGGGAAAAAAATATTGAGATAGGAAAGATGGTTCTTCTTTATGATTTTAATTTTCTATGCCATCTAGGAAAACTTAAAGTAAATTGTTTGGGACCATATGTTATCATTTACATACTTGAAACAAGAGCTTGTAAGTTAGAGGTTCTTAAAGGAATATAGTTACTCGGTTACTTGAATGGGCGTAGGCTTAAGCCCTACTATAAATAAGTCTTCTTGGTGTTTGTAATAAGGAAGTGTTTCCATTTAGATTAGGTTTTCCATTCTATATTTCCTTAATGTATTTTTTTCTTTGACACTATTCTTTGTCAATTTAGTTGGTGTTTTGTATAAATAAAGCACATTCGCACCAGAAGCTAATTACCATTTGCAGTATTTTTATGCATAGAGGACTACACATACCATTTGTGTTGGGTGGTTATTGAAAAAATGGGTACACAGAAAGAAACAAACTACTACAAGTGTTATTAAATTTTGGAGAGTTGTTGGAAAGAAGATTACTTCCAGATAAGGACCATAGATGGAGATAAGCGAAGGAACAATATAACATGAGGTAAGTAGCAAACATGAAGACTACCAGGAGAAGGAACAATGGTAAGGTACTCAAGTGCATGGAAGTGAACTGAAGAGAAGTCTGTAGTTAGAAGGTAGGAAGGCATGCTAGAAGGTTATAGCTGAGGCACAAAGATGTACCACACGGAAATTGTGAAAATGGTCAATTAATGAGAATTGTTGGTAGGTGAAGGAGTAATAAATGCACCAAATTTTTGAAAATATATATAAGGACATGATGCGAGTTCATTTTTACCATTGTGATCGAAAGAATTTTAATGAGTTAAGTGTGACCGAGATGAGAAAAGAGTATTGAGGTGTAGATAATGGGAAACTAGATGTGAAGAGTAGATGTGTGTGCAGAAGAAGCTTGCGTCCCCATTAGTGAAGGGTTTGAGCGAAACATATGTGTTGCAAAAGAGATAGGGCATGAGATTTATACTAGGCCATGTGAATTTGAGCTATGGTTTGGACTTACTTGATATAGAGGAGAGAAGGAAATGCATTTGCGACTATAAAGGTCGAAATGTAAGATTTTAAAATGAAACCAAAGAAAGTACTTGCTACAGGAGCTAAAGGAAAGAAGAAAGTTGAGTCAAAAGTTGAATTTGCACCCAAAAGTAAATTTTCGGAGATACAGTACCCAAAAGGTGTTATAGTTGGGAAAGAATGGGATTCCCACATCCATAAGTGTAAAATAAGTGATTACAACCACCACACATCGATAACAAGGAGTTAGATGTGTTGTTGAGCACGAAGACCAATAAGCACATAATAGAGGACATGCTAGTATATGATGATGTTGGGGAGAATTTGTTAAAGTAGGTTGGATTCTATCAGTTGTACGAGCTCCCTTATTTTGGCAAGTATGAACCATTATATCAGTGGTTAATGAGAAGATTCCATGAGGAATTCTTCTATTTCTCTAGATGGAGGGTCAAAATCATAGCCGCCTTGATTGCAACAATGACATGATTAAAAGGCATGGGGTAGACCTTGTCAGTGATCTAACGAGATAAATCAATAAAATTGGAAAATAGGAAAGATTTAAGATACACAAAGGGTCCACGCGGGATTTATATTGAAAAGTTAAAGAAGTACCCATTAGTTCGAAGCAAAGACATCTAATAACAAAGTTGAATGACCAAGAGAGGTGGTCGCAAGTGAATACAATGTGGCTACATATCTACAACATAGTAGGTTACATTGTAAAGAACATTATCGAGGAAGCATGCATAGGTGACAAAATTAGTTTTGGTGTTGTTTTACTTTCTTTAGTATTTATAGATAGTGGAGTGCCCGATGGGCCAAAGTACAGGATATAGGAGTATCCCGTGGAGAAAAATCCCTTGCATGAAGGTTTGAAAAATATTTATGTGAAGGGTCAATGAGTGGACCATTCAAACAGAGGGTGAAGATGTGGTATGACAGGCTCCACTTGGCATTTGAAGAGGAGTGGTGCATTCCTAAGGAGTTATTGTCATTGGTGGGAAAGGCAGTACAATTCACAATGTACTAGCACTTATGCTTCACATGATTTTCTATGAAGGATGCGACATGAAGAGAATGGTTCAAAATTTTATATCCCATCATAGCGCACTACTTCCGGGCATCATTCCACTGATTTATTGATGCGTGCTACCTAAATTTTATCACAGACAATGTAGAATGTGACTAAGACACTTTGAGGAAGACATATGTCTATCCAGGAAAGGCTTCCTATGTTTAAAAGATCATATCAGATGTTATAAACCCAAAATCTACCTTGTAATCTTGGTAATTAGGGACACTAGAGCAGCACTTGTATACCTTCACTTAAGCACGGGCTGAGAATAACAAATATATGGAGAATGAGTTCGCACTCCCAGGGCCACCAAAGGGAAAGCATATAGTGGAGAACATACCATCTCTAAATCCCATAGAACCATATAGAGGTATATGATGAGGAGGAAGAGTATGAATATAGTGGTGGCTTGGTACATAGAGGCCGAAGGTAGCCTACGAGAAAAATGCAGAATAAGTACGTGAGTACCCCACCACAGGGAAAAGAGAAAGAAGAGGACTTGGAAGCATTCTAAGGAGAGTTTTAGTTCAAGAGGGTATTCAGAAGAACAAGAACACAAGGCACAAGAACCCCTCAATCTATTAGGAGATCATCATGACTCTCTCCACATAAAGAGATAACTCAGAAAAGAAGGAGAAAGTTAAAGATGAATGAGGAGGTGGAGGAGTCTATAGAGAGTGCACTTGGAACTCTTAAACCACCAAAGGATGTTGAGGAACCCAAGGATGAAGAAATTAAGAATGAAGAAGGAGTAAATAAGCCAAGATAAATAGAGCAATATATTTCTCAGGACATAAAGGATCTAACTCCAAACCTTGGCGCTCGAGCTCCTAAGGGGAAAAGAAAAAAAGGGGGAAGTGGGGAGTATGTTGCACTAATCTTGGGATATGAAGAGGATGCAAGTAAAATTTTCCATGCCCAATTCTAGAATATAGTGGGCCTCAAGGATTTTTATGGATGGGAATTGATGAACCTTGACGTGGCAACCACGCGCACAAGGAAACAATTTTCATGGTCCATGTAAACCCACATGGATGAACCTAATTTTGATTTATGTGAAGAGTCATGTGTGTCAAGAAAAATGCTAAAGGAACCACAAAACAAACACATAACTATCAAACCCAGGGTTATGTCTCATGAACAAGTGAGCAATGCCCTAGTGAAAGCATTTATAGAGGTGGCATGCGAAAATGTGGATAAATCTACCACTATTAAAGTGCTAAGAGAAGATATCAAAGCCAAATATGTAGAAATAACATGTCTGAAAGGAGAAAAGGACCTAGAGAAAAATAAGAATGGGGTTCTCATCAGCATGGCAGAGGATATCAGTGATCATGTCCTATAAGTAAGACCGCACTTGGAGTCCAAGGTACCCAAAATTTCCCTTCAACTATGCATTATGTGCATACCTTAGTTGATTTGGTGCTTGAGGATGGACCAGTTTGAATGCCAACACCAAAGGACCCTGAGTAGGAAGCAGAGAGAGAAGGGATTTATTGGTTCAAAATATTTCATCTTATGAAGCATTACTCCAAACCTTGTAGGAGGAGCTAAAGAAAAAGACCAGACATTGAATATATGTGCAGATCTAGAGGCAGTAATAAGGATCATGGCTATGGTAGAAGACAATGAAGTCCTGAAGGCCATGAAGGATGAGACTTTGGGGTGCACAAAGATATTGGCAATAGTAAAGCAAAAGCATGAGGCCTTTGTAGCTATACAAAAACCCCATAAAGACAAAGGCTAGATGAAATTGTAAAATTTATCATACGAAGATGGATATTCGAAAGGAAGGTTGACTATAATTTCTAGCATTGTTATCATATTGCAGAATGAGAAGGAAGATATTGTGAAAGAAGAGTTAGACTCTATTGCATCAGATATTCTAGAAAAGGTAGAAGCCACGTTGAGTGATTGGAAGACCTTAGAAGCTGAAATCAAAGAGGAATATCTAGAGCTCATTATTCCAGTTGAGACAGAGGATGTTGCAAGGTGAAATTCATTCTTTGTATAATAATTATTTAATTTCCTTTCATTCATATTCTTTATTCTTTAAAATTATAAAGAGGAAACCATTTCTAGAGTGGAAATGCATTTTTATGTGGGGTAATGTTGAGCAAAAAAAGTATGAAACTTAGCGAATGGAACATGGAATGTTCATGCATGGGAACATGGCATGTTTAAAGGCACAAAAGGATAGGGAATTAAATGAACATGAAAGAAAAGGAAAATTTTGGGACTTATCCATTTTGAGGTTACAGACTATTTTTGGAGATAGTGTGCAGAGCACACAAACTAGATAAAGACTTGCATGACACGCATAGGATATTTTTGGAAGAGTTTCTACTAAGAATTTTGCATGGGTTCAAGCTAATAATAGAATTTCTAATGCCAGTTAACCAAAATAGATCTATTTTTAGCACACTTGCATGTGTTTCTATTATTGTAAAGGTGCATGGCTATTTTAAGCATCCGACCTATTTTGGGAATTATGTAAGTGGTGAAGGACAAGTCCCCACCCATATAAATATGTAGTGATCGGTGTAGTATAGAGGGGGTTTTATCTAAGCTATTGTGAAGTTATGTTTCCAGATATGATGCATGCATAAGGTTATGATACTGAATATTGTAAGGATCTTCTATGTATTTATTGTGTTTAATATAATGGAGTGTATTGACTGATTCAAGGTGTTAAACATGAATATAACTAGATATTGCATGGTATAATTTATATGGCTATTTCTTAAATCCATTACTCCTTAGATCTAGATCTGGAATATGCTCTATAGAATTTTTATACTATTTATGGATATGAATGCATTAACCCTTCATCATGTTCACATCATACATAAGAAACCCTAAAGAGGGACCTAGCACCTTTGCACTCTTTGGGTGAGTGCTTAGTCTTGGTTGAGTGATGTGGCAGCACGGCTAGATTATTTCAGTAAATTCTAGGTTTCATCACCACCCCCATCTATCACCACACATCCTCGCCCACCGCATATTCAGCTACTTACATCATCACCTCCAAAACCCTTTTATCCACCTCCAAAATTTGAGATCAACATGGTCCTCATAAGAGAGATCACCAAAACCCCACCCAAATATAAGTGTAGCATAATGACTACTAAATTTAAATTATAAGACAAAATAATTGATATTGTACTTACCATATCACCACAGAAACCACTATGTTTATCCATTTAAGTTTTCCACAACATGAAATCAATTATGAATTGATTAATGTTTATTTCAAATACATTATGCTCACATTTTCAATAGGAAGAAATAGATTATGAATTGATGATTGTTTATTTGAAATAGCTCTTGCATCAATGGATCCAGCAACATGTAAAGGTGGTGTAATCCAAGTCACAATCTCAATTGGTAATTGTTAGTCGTAAGCTAAAATGTTTTTTATTTCAATTGGTTGTAATTGATATGTGGCCAATGAAAATAAATTTTGTTTACTTCCCTGTAGTAGCGATAAGAGTTATTTACTTATTTTGGATATGGAGGACTTGCTATATGGGATAAACAAAACATACAATAGGAAGATGTCATTCAATTTCGGGATGAAAATTTTCAACTTGTGACATGGCTTGTCGAATTTATAAAATTATTATCACCATATTGTGAACTAGGATTCTGGTCTAACAATATCATTTCTATTGATGTTAAAAAGATATCAATAGGATTCAATAAAAAAATATCAACCATATTGAATCCAAGACTCACTTGGGGAAAGGAACATTGCAATATATTCGAGGGAATAACAATAAGAGACCTATAAAAGGTTTGGAGTAGAAATTATTTTTCATACAGTTAGAAAAACACTTTGTGTATTACATTAGGTGTAAAGGAAAACCCTCCTGAAAGTTTTATGGTGGGTATGAAATGCAGATGCAAAGATTGTACAAAAATAAATGGTTGGTGGTCGATTTGTACAAAAAATATCACAAATAGTGTCTCAAAATTGAATGTGGTAGAGGGAACAAAATACTTTGAGCAAGAAAATGCTAAATAACTATTTATCCTTTCATAATGTTGTTATGATGTTATTGATTAACATTTTCAATAATATACACATTAGCTATTATGAAAGTCTTTGTGTAACTCTATTATATTATAATGAGATTGTCAAAATATAAGTTGGGTGGATTTATATTTTCATTGATTATAAGATGACGGTATGATTGAATAAATTATGTGGTGAATTATCGAAAAACCTTGCCCTTGAAAATTTATAAAATAGTATTTTTAACACTGCTTCATAAAATAAATATAAAATTATACTATATATACTTAATTGTTTTTAAATATTTTTAATATAATTAATCTATAAAAATTTACAGTCATATCTAAAATATGCAAGTCATATGTGACGGTTATTTAAAATATTTTTAACTATTTTATGGATAAAAATGATAAAAACAATTTCTAAATGGGCATCAAATTTAACACCACATTGTGGCCTTTGTTGCAACCATTGAAGGACAAGAGAAGATGTTCAAGATGATATTTGATCAAAAACTGAATTCAAGGGAACTTATTTTTTGGAGCTTCACTATGAAAAAGGATAAATAATGCTTAGCGACTGCTAGCTCAATCAAAAAATAACCATTTTATACAAATAACATAGCATAAATAATGGCTTGCGAACACTAGCCCTTACAAAATAGAAACATGTTTTGTACATAACAAATCATAAATAATGCCTAGCAGTTGTTATCCCGTATAAAACATATACATGTTTTGTTTAGTCCAAAGCATAGATAATGCCTAGCGGACACTAGCTTTGTATAATGGATTCCAATATTTGACATTTTGGATTCCAATATATGGGACTTTGGAGTGTAGTAAATTCCAATATATGTGATTTTGGATTCCAATATATGTTATTTTGGATTCCAATCTATGTGATTCTTGGACTCTAATATATGCGATATTGGAATCCAATATGTGTGATTTTGGAGTATAGATAATTCTAGTATTTAATATTTTGGAATCCAAAACAAGTAGTTTTGGATTCTAATATTGGTTGTATTTTGTTGTTGTTGGGTGGAATAAGTCCCAATTTAGTTAAATAAGTGTTTTACACTAAAATTAATAACATCATTTACAATAACCACCTGAATTATTCTAACAATAGTTATTTATCTTCATGCCTTCAATGATTAATATTATATAATTGATTAATCCAACATTAATTAATGTTTATAATCCAACCAGACAAGCTATGATACCCATGTGAAACTATAAGGGTTCAGATCCTACCCGATCCCCTTTAGTTCTCCTCCCAAGTGACATACCCACTATATCATTTGGTTATACAATTTGTTAAAGGTTCAGAGAATGTGTATCTTCTTAGTGTAGCCTCTTGGGCATAATACGAAGAACTAATGATCACACAAAGCAATCAGTCATTTACAATACTATGGCCATAGTTTTAGGGCATCATGCTAGCTAGCCTAGTTTCATGATTGCACATAAGACACATGAAACATGTCCCTCAATTCACCACACAATTTTCTTAGTCATAGTATTAGGATTATTTTTCATTCTTAAGTTGTTAAGTTCACTATTGAACAACTTCAACATTCACTAATGATCTTCATTCATTACTAAGCTGATTCAACTTCTTAATACTGATAAGTACATTTGTACTACCCAAGAAAATATGAAGTACCTTTGTACTTTTTTCCATACCATCATGATTTGTTCATTCAATGATGATCCAAAACCAAGTAATTTGTACATTATTGTTGTTAAGTAACACCAACCTTGTTATACTAGTTTATCTCGATCGCCTTTCCCATAAATAGATTCAATTTTCATCATATCTTGTCACATATCTTGCCCCTGAAGTCACTTTAATTCTCCTATAACTCCCACTTTCCTATTTATACCAATCTACTCTTTTGATCTCTTTGGCTAGATTCTAGGTCAATTAGGAAACTTTTCTTTCTTGAGTCTCAACACTTTTTTCACCCATGTAATATATCAAGTACTTCTAGTATTGTTATAATATGGATTCTAGAATCCCTAGTCATATAACTTACATTGTTTAGACCATATTGCTTTTAAAATCTCCTCCTTGTCTTAATTCAATGCATACTTTATTCTTCTATGGGTATTAATTTTTAGAGATGAATTTAAGATTTTAGAATATTTCTTGGAATTCTATTTTCACTCTAGATATTCTCCCTAAGTTTGGAGATCCAACTCCTCTTATAACTCTTTATACCTCAACTTTTGCAATATCTCTTATAAACCCTTAACTAGGTCTTGAAGAGTAAACTGTCATGCATAATTTTTAATTTAGATACTTTCAAGATGAATTGGAGGCATGTTCTATCACCCATTATCCTAATTTATCTATATTAGGATTTTGAAGACTTCTTTCAAAGTTTAAAATTGAGTTCCTTTGGAAAACTTGCCTTTGAGATTAGGTTTTAATTGTGTCATCCCCGTCCTTAAGGTGCTTTGTGAAGAATATCTTAAAATTCCACTAGTGAATCTCAAAAATGCTTATTGAATCCTTTTAAGGTCCTAACTAGCTTCACTTCTACCAATATTTACACCCTCATTCAAAGATTTGGGTTTCAAAACCTCTTTCCATATTAGGTTCTTAACTATAATTCTTAGTCAAGCCTGAGAGTGATAAAATACTTACAACCCCTTTCTTTGATGGATTTAAGACCTAAAATTTGTTTCAAGGGTCAGTTTTATACTCTTCCTTCATTCTATTTTACTAGACGCTCATGAAAATTCACACTTTTCACCCAACACACCGGAAGAAAATCCTTTATATACGTTAGAGACAAAGTTATATCATAGTTAGCAAGAGTAGGACTTACATTAAGAGAAATATTTATTTTTTATTCAATCCACTCTTTCCTATGATATTTACCTTGATACCATGCCTTACTTGTATAATGTAGTGACAAGGAATTCTTCCCTTGATATAACTAACAGACAAATTTTTTAGATTTGATTATATTAGGGAAACCCTAACAAGCGAAGGTCACGATTTTGAATTTCAACCCTACAAATTTATTTTTCCTTTAAAAACCCTATTTTCATCATTACGGTCTCTTTACACTAATTACAAGTTATTTCATTTCCCTTCATAATCACAATCACCTTTCAACTTGCAAAATATCAATATGAATGCATAAGTAATAGATTATGCTAAAAATGAACACCTTCAGATTTAGATATCATGACCATTCTCTTTTACTAAGAGATATCACACCCATGCTCAGTATAATTTATAAAACATGCTCTTCACTATGCAAAGTTCTTAAAACAAATTTAAAGTTAACAATGTTCAATTTCATATTAATAGGAAAATATCTCAGTGTACTTTGAGTTTCAACATGTAATAACCTCCCAAATGCATACCCTTGGATGATCATTTTCTCAAAGATCAACATCTCACGTTTAAACATAATTCATGTATCACAAATTCTGCATTCCAAGGACAAGAAGTCCATTCAGATATTGATAATCATTCACCCACAAACTAGAAAACATAAGAAACATGCAAATTAATGTAACAATAAAAGGATAAATTCAAATATTGAATAAGATGACAACTTACCCACTCAAAAATCTTATCTTAGTTATGAAATACGAACTTTGAACCATACAAAGGTAATCAACTTGTCTCATAATTAGTAATGTGGAAAAACTATCCAAAATCAATGTATTCATCCTCATAGGCTCATAACTCAGATTGCATTCATTTTGAGAATAAGGAACCCTTTCAAATAACATGGAAATATTATATTACATATGAACAACCAATGAGAATCGTGAAAAAACATAAATCCTTACTTTTCCTTCAATACCTTCAATGAAGATCACCATCAAAACCCAGTTTTCCTTCAATATCTTCCTTGAATCTTACAAGTGATTCATTATCTGAATAAGAATGGGAGATACAGTTACATTTTTGCAATATATAGTCATCCAAATAGTCTTAATCGAATAGAATCTTTTAGAAACCCTCGGTCATATGCAAAAATGTTATGATTTGAAATCTTTAGACAAGATAGCTTAATTTTATGAGCAAAAAATCATTTGACATGCTCCCTAGCTAAAGAGAGGTTTTAGGACTACCCCTAATTTCCTCATTTCATCCATATATTTATCCTTATTAGCTCCAAGATTTCTTTGAAACATTACAACAAGATAAAAGGTTCTAAAATTCAAATTTTTCTCTTAGAGGGAAAAGGCTTTGTTTTGATATTTAAAGGCCTAGACATCAAACAATACACCCAAAGACCCCTATGAATGAACTAACATACTTAAAAAGCCAAAAATTGATGTCTTTATGACTTATTCATATACATGGAGTGATGCTCCTGCATCATACTCCAAGGGTAGGAAAATATTAAACCTCATAGCTCTTCTTCTTCTTCTTCCAATTCCTTTGCTTCTTCATCTTCACTCTAATCTTCTCTTTGCCTTCAATCTACTCATTCTTCATTTGATCAGTCTTATGTATTTTCTAGATCTCATTTGATGTTTGGTCTTCATAAAGGAGGTATGGTTCTCCATAGAATTCTTCTTCTCCATTCTCTTCTTCAATCTTCATATCTTCCTCTTTAGCTTGTAATATCTTCTCAAGTTCTTCTTTTTCTCTCTGGTAGTATTCTTCATTCTCAAACAATTCTAAAATTTTAGGTCCTTGCATAATTTTCTGCCACAACAACTCATTATCTCAGACTTCTCTTATTCATCATTTCTCTCTTCATTTTCAGTTTCTTCAACTTTTTCATTAGCAAATTCCTTCATTTCTAGGCTTTCATCTTTAACACCTGCATGTACACACTCAAAAGAAACATTAGAACAAAAAAATGAGGAATTTTAGCCTCATATGATGCTTCATCCATGAGCTTTTACTTAGTTTCACTCTGCTGCTCCATTTCATCTTCCTCTCTTTCATCATTTTCAAGGCAAGCCAAGAAGCTTTCATTATTTCTTCCTCATCTATATCTTGAAATTCTTCATAGAGCACTTCTTTATCAACCTCTCTCTCTCTTGTCTTCTCATTCTATTTTATTCTTGTCTCAACTTCCTCTCTTCTTCTCTTATATATATTCTTAGATTCTCTCTCTCCCTCTTCTTTACAAGTAGCTCTAATGGCCACATTACCTTCTTCTTCACTAGTATTCAATCTAGTTCTTTTACTTCTATCTAACTCTCTATCATTTCCAAAAATATGCCACATACCTATTCAAATCTTGTATATCTTCTTCAATTTTCAATTCTCTTTATTTTTCCAACTTAATTTTTCTTTGCTCTTTCCTTTTCCTCTCTCTCTCTCTAAGTGTTCTCTTTTACTCGTGACTTATCACTCTCCACAATTATATTACCAATTCCTCTTTATCCATCTCTACTGCTAGCTCCCCACCACCACCACCACCACCACCATCATCATCATCATCACCATCATCTGTCAAATCTAATCCATGATTCTTAATCTCCTTTAATGCTCTATCTCTACATGTTTGCCTTTGTTCCATCATCCTAGATATTCTTCTCTGCTAATCTAATTTTCATATTGTTTCATAAAATTTCATTTTATTGACCTCTTCTCTTGTTAATATTGATTCCTTCATCAATTTTGGGATTTTGTACCCATGGTCCATGATAGATTTCACACTCTTTTCTTTACTCATCTCCTTGTTAATCTTTACTTACAATACAAAACATTGTTAGTAACAATAACTTTTTTATCAATCTAAAATAAGGGCTTTGATAAAACTAATGATGTAGCCAAGGATATGTATTCATATAAGTACAGAAATAATGAAGAGATGATAACAATTTTACCTTTACTTAGCTTGCATTTAGGGATCATTTCAAGTCTATCAAGAGCTTATACTAGTCATTCTGATCACTTTACCCATAAATAGATTCAATGTTCATTATATCTTGTCACATACCATGCCCTTGATGTCAATTTAACTATCCTATAACTCCATCTTTCCTATTTAGACCAATCTATTATTTTGATATCTTTGGATAGATTCTAGTTTAATTAGGAACTTTGCTTTCTCGAGTCTCAACCTTTTTTCACTCATGTAATCTATCAAGTACTTCTATTACTCATACAATATGGTATTAACTTCTAGAGATGAATTTAAGACTTTATAAGGTTCCTTGGAATCCTCTTGTCACTCCATATATGCTCCCCAATATTGAAGATGCAAATCCTCTTATAAGTCTTTATACCTCAAATTTTGCAATATCTCTTCTAAACCCTTAACTAGGTCTTGAAGAGGAAAATTTCATGTATAATATTCAATTGAGATAATTTAAAGATGAATTATAGGCATGTTATATCACCCATTATCCCATTTGATCTATCTTAGGAGTTTGAAGACTTCTCTTAAAGTTTAAAACTAAGTTCCTTTGGAAAAATTGCCTTCAAGATTAGGTTTTGACTGTGTCATCCCTATCCTCAAGGGACTATCAAGAATATATTCAAATTCCACTAGTGAATCTCAAAATTATTTTTGAATCCTTTTAAGGTAATCACTAGCTTAACTTCTACCAAATTTTAGACCCTCATTTGGTGATTTGGGCTTCCAAAGCTCTTTCCTATTAGGTTCTTATCTATAATTCTCAGTCAAGCCCGAGAGTGATAAAAGACTTAAAAATCCCTTATTTGATGGATTTAAGACCTAAAATTTGTTTCTAGGGTCTATTTTATCCTCTCCCTTTGTTATATTTTACAATAATATCATTAAAATTCATACTTTTCACCAAACTAACCCCAAGACAATCCCTTATATATGTTGGAGACAAAGTTCTATCACGATTAGCAAGAGTGGGAACTTACATTAAGAGAAATATTTCTTGTTTATTCAAGCCACTCTCTCTTATGCTCGTTACCTTTATACCAAGCCTTACTTGTAGAATGTAGTGAGAAGGAATTCTTCAATTAACACAAAAAAAAACATAGTTTTTATATTTTAGTATCTTAATGAAACTATAATAAGCAAGGTGGTCACTATTTTTAATTTTAACCCCACGCATTGATTTTTCCTTTAAAAACCCCTCTTTGGATCATTAGGGTATCTATACACCTATTACAAGTTCTTCACCGCCCTTCATAATCACAAGTTACTTTTCAACTTGCAAAAGATCAATATGCATGCATAAGCAATAGATTACGCCAAAAATGCACACCTTTAGATTTGGATATCATGACCATTCTATTTTACTCGGATATATCACACCCATGCTCAATACAATTTATAAAACATGCTCTTCACTATTTAAAGTCTTTCAAACAAATATAAAGTTAAGAATTCTTTGTTTCAGATTAAGAGGAACATGTCTCGACTACTTTGAGTTCCAACATGCAATAACCTCCCAAATGCATACCCTCGGATGCTCACTTTCTCGAGAGATCAACATCTTATACTTATTAATGATTCATGTAACACACAAGATTCGTTCCAATGAAAATAAGTCCATTTAGAGATTGATAATCATTCATCCACACATGAGAAAACACAAGAAAAATGTAAATTAATGCAACAACAAAAGGATAAATTTAAATCTTAAACTAGATGACAACTTACCCACTCAACAATCTTATCTCAGTTATTAAATATGCACTCAAAACCATATAAAGGTACTCAACTTGTCTTAGAATTAGTAATGTGGAAAAAATATCCAAAAATCAATGTGTTCACTCTCACAGACTCATAACTCAAATTGCATTCATTTTGAGAATAAGGAACCCTTTCAAACAACAAGGAAATATTGTATTACATATTAAAAACCATTGAGAACCATGAAAAATTTCAATCCTAACTTTTCCTTTAATGCCTTCACTTTGAAAATCACCATCAAAACCTAGTTTTTGCTTCAATAGCTTCCTTGAAGCTTAAAAATGATTCATTATCCAGATAAGAATGGGAGATATAGTTGCATATTTATAATATATATTCCTACATCTAGTCTTAACTAAATGCAGGCTCCTAGACACCCTTGGTCATATGCAAAAATGTTATAATTTGAAATCTTTAGACAAGATAGCTTAAGTTTATTAGAAAAAACTAACTTGACATGCTCCCTAGCCAAATAGAGGTTATAGGACTACCCATAATTACCTCATTTCATCCATACATTTAGGATTATTAGCTCAAATATTTATTTGAAACATTACAACAAGCTTAAAGTGTCTAAAATTAAAATTTTTCTCTTGGAGGGAAAAGGATTCATTTGGATATTAAATGGCCTAAACACCAACTAATACACCCGATGAATCCTAGAACTCAACTAACATACTTAGAAAACAAAAAATTGATGTCTTTATGACTTATTCATATACTTGGAGTTATTCTTTTGCGTTAAATGCAAAGGAAGTTGTAACCACGTGTCATAGCTAAGTCACTTATTTTACTTATGCATGTAGGTTTCTCATAAATGATTCAACGTTACTATTCAAACTTGCAAGGGTTTCAACTCAATCCAATAATTACATTCATTAACCCGAGAATGTTATGGTTAAATATGCCATTTGAGGGATGGTAGGAATTTTTTCCCACCAACCGAGAAATATCAAAAACTATTTTTTCCAGGAGAGAATCGATCATAACCTAACTATCAAAGTTACACAAGAAACCGATAATCCTAATTAAGGTCCAGGTGATCCCATGACCTACCTTACAATTCCTTTTTAAATGATAGTTTGAACTCGAGTTCGACATCTACGTTATATTCAAAACGACCCAAAAACCTTTCTATTAGATTTAATAAGCATGACATCAAAACCCTCTTACTAAAAGATTCACGCAAGCTCAAAAAAGGTAGGAGGAAGGCCCTAGATAATCACTTGAGACCAAATAGATTCAATATGGTAACTATTACCATAAGAAAAAATATTCATTCTACATAAGTAGTTTAATAACCCAAACCTCTCTTTTTTAAAAAAACAAATTCTGAATGAGAATCTCATTAAGAGAATGGTTGAGCCTCCATAGTTATTAAAGAAAAAATAGTTCATAATTAACCATTCACAATTTACAATATCAAAACAATCATTTAACATTTGAATGATAGTATCCCATTATTTAACAATAAAATATCTCAGTCAGGGAGAAATAAAACCATGCCTCGAGATTATGATAGTTTCTGAAACTTCAATACAAATCCTTTAATCTTTTTACAAAGTCTCCTCATAATTTTTCCCACAAAACTTGATATTTTTCCACCAGATTTTTAGTTTCCTTCCCATTAAATTGAAAAATAACCACGCTTTGTAATGAAGTAATGTCCTTTATTGTCTCCATAAAAATATGTGCAATCAAACCAACTACCCCATATCTTTTCATGCATATCTTGTTCATTTGAGATAAAAATAAAATGAATTTAATTGTCGTATGTAACAAAACTCGGACAAAAAGTTACCAAACCACATGCGAGTTCTCGGGGAAGCGAGAAAAAAATGACGAAGAGAATACCAATGAAAATGTGTATGAAGGGTATCTTCTTGGAGAATATTTGAGCTTCCCAAGACTTAGTGCCCACATTCAATGCCTTCCAATTGTATAGTGTCACGTAGGTGGCATTTAACTTACCTTCATAACTACCTCCAAATGGAATGGTGGAGGTGGAGAGTTCCTTGAGTTGTCGATTTGTAAACTAACCCACCCTAATTCCAAATCTTAGCATGGGTCAATATGATCATAAAATAACAAAATTTAATTATTTATCTAGTAAATTTTCATAGGTTTGGTTGATCATTCAACTCTAATGGTAATCAACCAAACAAACCTCTTGGTCTATATATGGTGGGGGTGGATTTTACCCATACAACAATCATCTCTTATTTGTAAAATGATCATTTCACCAAAGCATGGTCATAGACCATGTGGTTACGAATAGATAATTAAAACTATAGAAGTTTGGAATAGTAATATGAATTTTATCACAGCCATAGTACATCCAAAAAACCGCTTATCAACTGTCTTTCTATCAATTTGGATTATTAAGACCAAAACCCAATGATAATCTAGTGATAGAAAGTGATAATAATCACAACATTAATCTCATAACATGAGGTTAACAATCAAAGACCAACATGTTTAAGATAATAAAACTCATAACTTGCATAGATACGAATATGTGGACTAAGTCTCTTTCAATTTATTAGATTGAATTTACCGTAAGATAATAATAATTACTGAAACAACCTTACCTTTACCATGATAATACAATAGTTTTACTGCTTCAGGTTGAAGACCTTCTCATAGGCACGATCAATGATCGTAATAGTATCAAAATAAGTTAGTAATTTGCAATCAACCATATTTCCCTACCAATATATGAATTTAAAATAAATTATAAGTTCGTCTCAATTGCATATCATGATTTCAGCATAATAGATAATCAATTAATCAATATCCAATGTTGTAATAATCATTACTTTCATTCATGAAAGTAACCATAATACTCAATATTACACGATGAATAGCAACATTTCTCTTGGTAAAACCATCAAACTAGTTCAAAAATGCATTACATCATTGTGATCAATAAGATAAGTTCATACAACATCAAAACCATTAAAAAAATATCGTAAATGTAAGGTACATTGCATGAGTCCACATCGACAAGTGTTGTTGAGCGGTTGTACATGTGAATACTTTTCTTTCTTGAGTATCAACCCTTTTTCACTCATGTAATATATCAAGTACTTATATTATTATTACAATATGTATTCTAGAATCCCTAACTCATACAACTTACCTTATTTAGACCATATTTCTCTTAAAATGTCCTCCTTGTCTTGATTCAATGCATATTTTCTTCTTCTATGGGTATTAACTTCTGGAGATGACTTTAAGAATTTAGAAGATTTCTTGGAATACTCTTTTCAGTCCAAATATTCTCCCCAAGTTTGAAGATCCAACTCCTCTTATAACTCTTTATACCTCAACTTTTGCAATATCTCTTTTAAGTCGTTAACTAGGTCTTGAAGAGGAAATTGTCATGCATAATTTTCAATTTAGATACTTTTAAGATGAATTGGAGGCATTTTATATCACCCATTATCCCATTTTATCTATCTTAGGAGTTTTAATACTTCATTCAAAGTTTAAACCTGATTTCCTTTGGAAAACTTGACTTTAAGATTAGGTTTTTATTCGCCATCCTGTCCTCAAGGTACTATGAATAATATCTTCAAATGCCACTAGTAAATCTCAAAATGCTTATAAAATAATTTTAAGGTCCTAAATAGATTCACTTTTACCAAATTTTAGACCCTCATTTAATGATTTAGGCTTCAAAACCTATTTCCCTATTAGGTTCATACAATTAGCCCGAGAGTGATAAAAGACTTACACCCCCTTCTTTGATGGATTTAATACATAAAATTTGTTTCTAGGGTTTGTTTTATCCTCTTCCTTCATTCTATTTTACCATGCATAATTTTCAATTTAGATACTTTTAAGATGAATTGGAGGCATTTTATATCACCCATTATCCCATTTTATCTATCTTAGGAGTTTTAATACTTCATTCAAAGTTTAAAACTGATTTCCTTTGGAAAACTTTCCTTTAAGATTAGGTTTTTATTCTACCATCCCTGTCCTCAAGGTAGTATGAATAATATCTTCAAATGCCATTAGTAAATCTCAAAAATGCTTTTAAAATAATTTTAAGGTCCTAAATAGATTCACTTTTACCAAATTTTAGACCCTCATTTAATGATTTAGGCTTCAAAACCTATTTCCCTATTAGGTTCATACAATTAGCTTTGAGAGTGATAAAAGACTTACACCCCCTTCTTTGATGGATTTAATACATAAAATTTGTTTCTAGGGTTTGTTTTATCCTCTTCCTTCATTCTATTTTACCATGCATAATTTTCAATTTAGATACTTTTAAGATGAATTGGAGGCATTTTATATCACCCATTATCCCATTTTATCTATCTTAGGAGTTTTAATACTTCATTCAAAGTTTAAAACTGATTTCCTTTGGAAAACTTGCCTTTAAGATTAGGTTTTATTCGCCATCCCCGTCCTCAAGGTACTATGAATAATATCTTCAAATGCCACTAGTAAATCTCAAAAATGCTTTCAAAATAATTTTAAGGTCCTAAATAGATTCACTTTTACCAAATTTTAGACCCTCATTTAATGATTTAGGCTTCAAAACCTATTTCCCTATTAGGTTCATACAATTAGCCTGATTGTGATAAAAGACTTACACCCCCTTCTTTGATGGATTTAATACATAAAATTTGTTTCTAGGGTTTGTTTTATCCTCTTCCTTCATTCTATTTTACTGGAGGCACATGAAAATTCATAATTTTCACCCAAATAACCAGAAGACACTCATTTATATACATTAGAGACAAAGTTATATCATAGTTAGAAAGATTAGGAACTTACATTAAGAGAAATATTTCTTGTTTATTAAATCCACTCTCTCCATGATATTTACATTAATACCAAGCCTTACTTGTAGAATGAAGTGAAAAAGATGTCTTCCTTGATATAACTAACAAACATAGTTTTTAGATTTGAGTATCTTAGTGAAACCCTAATAAGCAAGAAGTTCACGCTTTTGAATTTCAATCCTAGACATTTATTTTTCCTTTATCAAATCCTCTTTTGATCATTAGGTATCTATATACCTATTACAAGTTATTTCGGTGTTGTTCACAATCACAATCACCTTTCAACTTGCAAAATATCAATATGCATGAATATGTAAGAGATTACACCCAAAATGCACAACTTTAGATTTGGATATCATGAACATTATCTTTTACTAAGAGATATCACACCCATGCTCAATACAATTTATAAAACATGTTCCTCACTATGAAAATTTGTTTTAAAATTTTTAAAGTTAACAGTGTTTTGTTTCATATTAAGAGGAAAATTTCTTAGTCTACTTTGATTTTTAACATGCAATAACCTCTCAAATGCATACCCTCGGATGCTCACTTTCTCAAAGATCAACATCTCATGTTTAAACATAATTCATGTATCACACATTCTTCATTCCAAGGACAAGAAGTCCATTCAGATATTGAGAATCATTCACCCACACACTAGAAAACACAAGATACATGTAAATTAATGTAACAAAAAAAGGATAAATTCAAATATTGAACAAGATGACAACTTACCCACTCAACAATATTATCTCGCTTATGAAATATGCATTCAAAACCATACGGAGGTACTCAACTTGTCTCATAATTAGTAATGTGAAAAAACTATCCAAAATCAATGTATTCATTCACACAGATCATATCTCGAGATTGCATTCATTTTGAGAATAAGGAACCCTTTTAAATAACATGGAAATATTATAAGACATATCAAAACCATTGATAATCATGACAAAAACATCAATCCTTACTTTTTCTCCAATACCTTCAATGAAAATTGCCATCAAAACCTAGTTTTTCCTTCAATATATTCCTTGAATCTTACAATTGATTCATTATCTAGTTATGAATGGGAAATAAAGTTACATTTTTGCAATATATAGTCCTCCATCTAGTGTTAACCGAATAGAACTTGTAGAAACCCTTGTTCATATGCAAAAATGTTATAATTTGAAATATTTAGATAAGATAGCTTAATTTTATGAACACAAGCTAATTTGACATACTCCCTAGCTAAAGAGAGGTTTTAGGAGTACCCCTAATTGCCTCATTTCATCCATATATTTAGGCTTATTAGCTCCAATTTTTCTTTGAATCATTACAAAAAGATAAGAGGGTCTAAAATTAAATTTTTTTCTCTTGGAGGGAAAAGGCTTCGTTTTGATATTTAAAGGCCTAGATATCAACTAATACACCTAATGACCCCTATGAATCAACTAACATACTTAGAAAACCAAAATTTATGTATTTATGACTTATTCATATACATGCAGCGACGATGCTCTGCGCATCATACTTCAAGGGTAGAAAAATATTAAACCTCATATCCCTTCTTCTTCTTGTTCCAATTCTTTTTCTTCTTCATCTTCAATCTAATCTTCTCTTTAATTTCAATCTACTCATTCTTCATTTGATCAGTCCTATGCATTTTCTAGATCTCATTAGATGGTTGTTCTTCATAAAGGAGGTATGGTTCTCCATAGAATTCTTCTTCTCAACTCTCTTCTTCAATCTTCACATTTTCCTCTTTATCTTGTTATATCTTCTCAAGTTCTTCTTTTTATCTCTGGTAGTCTTCTTCTCAGTAACATCCTCATTTTAATACTTTAGAACAAGATTAAAAAAAAAAATTGATTAGTGTTTTCTAGTTCTAAATACATAATTTAAAACACACGTATCATAACAATCTTTCTTATAACAGAGATAACCATATGCATTTGTAATGACTCGGTACACCGCCGATCTATTCACTCCATGACTCACACCGCCAATCTATTCATTCCATGACTCGGTGAACTACTGATCTATTCATGTGTATCTTAGAGTTTGGTGCTTTTAACAGAACACTTCACTCTCGAGGTTCTCTTCCCTAATCCGGGATTTTGAGTGCTCTGTCCAAGGAACCTATCTAAATAATTGTTACCATTATTCATTGGCATCACATTCCTTAGACTAGGTGACATAGGACAACGCAATCAGCAACTTGCGATACTTTGGCCAAAGATTTGAAACATACTATTCATGTTACTTATTCCTTGACGGCATACTCGTCAATCCGGAATACATCCTTCACCCCACTCCAATGTTATATAGAACGTCTTATACTGACTTCTGTCAGTCCCCTTGACCCAAGTTTTCACTTCAATCGGGTTAATATCATAATTCACATTATAAGGATGCCCTTGAAGACTAGGGGTAAGCTGACATACTGGGTTAACCAATGTTAACCCCGTGTGTCAAGCTATCCAGAGTCTCAAAGGGCTGCATCATAACCTGTCTATGGTCCTAACGAATCCCAAAGAGGAATCTTGATCAAGTTTCAGGTGTAAATCTTAACGATCAATGTAGAAGGGTGTTGCCATATGTCATCTGCATTATTGTATCCTCGAGAAGATCCTAATCTTCTCGAAGGTACAACCCTACAGTTGACATGTGTCAACATCCTACTGAAAGACTCGGAAAGATGTACATACCTCCAAGAATTCATAAGTGTTGAGTTATATTTGGATTACACGCCCTCCTAATTGGGTAGCCTTCCCTAATCCTAGGTTCCACACTTCTTGAGTTACCTTATGTAATTAAGTTCAAATTTCACAGAGAAAAGTTTTAATAAGATTAAAGATTGTTTCAAGTTTCCGATTGGTTCCTATTAACCTTGTATCCTCATAATAGGACAACAACCCTAAGTTTTCCCATAAGGAAGATAACTAAATCAGCAAGGGTTTGTAACAATCTCGAAGACTGAAATATATCAGACTTATTACCATTAAGACATGGTGATTTATAACCATCAATTACATTGCTTTGGATTAGAACATTAAGAGAGTAAAAGAATACTCTTCTAGTTTAGCCACATTTAGGGTGTAGTTCAACCTCAACGTTCCCTAAATATGCAGTGGTCTAATTTCCAATATAACCATAATCAAATGATATAAGACTTACTAACCAGAAATATGTAGTATTCATCCACATAATTAAATAAATCTTATCTAGGGAAATCCATCTAGACCCCATTGCATATAATAATAAGAATGCACTCTCATTCATACAGACAAAATAAGATCATTTCCACAAATAAGAACACAGACCACTTAAGTAACAAGTCCCCATTTCATTTATTCCCAAACCTATTCAATTACAACCTATGCACTTCGGCATATTATAATACAATAATCATCAAGTAAAAGAGTAACTTTCTTCTATAGTACAATTAGAAAAATCATGTCGAATTCTTCATAAGAACCAGATTAAATAGTATGTGCATCATATCGATCTATCTACGCCATTACTTTGGCTTAAGATGACCATCTACAAAAATTGCTAGCACGGGTCAGTTCAGTGAACTGAGCATGATAAGCACTAATTCTTAAAACAACTGCATTCCACCAATTGTTTTCATTAAACAATCCTGTTTAAATGACATCAATTTCATCAAATCCATAAACATGATTCACGCTATTTTTCTTTCAACCATTATAATATGACTTTATAACATGACTCATATTATAGTTACAAATTCAATTTAAATCTTTTTGGATGATTCATCTTATACCAAAGAAAGAAGAAGAAACAATATGAATATTAAGTACCTAGGCATCTAAAACCAAGAGCAGTGTCAATCCTATTATAATTACTCTAAAAAAAGAATGAAATCTTCTTAAGGTATGCAACCAATAGGTTTGCATAAAATAATTTAAACAAAGGACATATTACTGCCTCAAGCAAGTTCATCTAGCGGATTTCCTTTAACTCTTATCATATCAAATTCACAAACATTGATAAGTAAGCCAAACTTTTACTACAGTCTACTTTTATACAAGTAGATAAATAACTGAAACTCTAAATCTGGATAATAATCCTACTTAAAAGAAAGGAGACTTCTAAGTTAAGATTTCACCACTTACCACTCTTCCCACTTAATTTTTAACAGTCTTTTCATCTCAAAACCATACTGTAGAGTTCCTTACAGAATTCTATAGAAGAGCTCATTAATTTTTCAAGGAAGAGAGCGTGAAAATACCTTCCTTCTTCAAATTCCTATAACAACTATCTTTCATAACTCAGAGGAAGGAACAGAGAGATCAGAACTCTATTTTAATCAAGTTCAGAACTATAATAACTTCCAAGAAGTAATATATATATTCTCTAATTCAATCAGGGAAAAAGAAGGCAAGTAAAACCACACTTAAGTTCACCAATAGTTCCAGTCAGGTAGAGCCGCCTTAAAAGTTTCCTATAGATCTCTATGGTCTTACGATTGTACATTAAACAAAGACCAATATTCGCTACAAAATGTTATAAATGTTCTAAACTCAGACCACAATCCTGATCTAAGTAAACAGTCTACATTTCACCTATTACTCGAATCATTTTGGACTAAGAGTTAGGGTAACTGTCCCATTACCATTACTTACCAATGGATCGAACTAATTATTTCCAACCATTACTCTGTTAGGTTGTTAAATCATTCCAAGATACCAAACCAAAATGCATGTACAAAGTTAATAGTTGAATTCTAAATACAGATTTCAAAATCACCTCAGGTAACATCAAACACAGTCCCTTCTTAACCAAATATTAAACATAATTTCCATTCATGTAGATCTAGGATCAACCGCGAATTGTCAGGGAACAGAGCTCCTCCAAGTACGTTTCTTCCCAAACATATCCGTATTCCTAATATTCATGCAAAAATTTCAAAAAAAATAGTACGCCAAAACTTCCTTACTCACAGAACCTATATCCATAATAACATTCAGACCCCTTTAAAATAAAGGTACAGGCTTAGAATTCAACAATATTTCCAACTCACGTGACTAAACCAGTCGAGTTTACAGAATAAACAAGCATTCCAACCACAAAATCTACTACTTACTTTCATGAACATATTCAATAATAGTTAGAGTTCATACGGCGAAGCAACAATCAAATACTCCAACCATATTCAAAACAGCAGTTAATTTCAGTGGCATTTTCAAACACAAAAATATCAAGCATGAAGTCTATCATGGAGCCATTTTTAATCCAATACCTCAGCTAGATAAAGAAAACATAAAGCACTTCCAACAGAAAGTGAAACCCATATTGTATTCACATCATGGAAACAAGAATTAAGAAGCAGGTTTCATCCAGGATCTACATACAACCCAGAATTCCCAAATCAACAAAAAGGAAAACCAATACATTGCTACCAGCCAAGCCGACTGTGCATAAATCATCTAAACAGAGTTGTTCTAATGAAAGCATTTAAAGGAAAGCAATATTTTTAAAAGTTAGGGCCTATCATGCCTGATAGTGTCACTAAAAATTTGAAGAAGACCTCTGAATGCGCTCGCACCTTCTCTTCTTCTTCCATGAAAGGTTAAACAACAAAATATTGTTACCTCCATGCCTTATATACTTCCCCTGACAGAGAAGTAAATTTGAAACTCTAAAAATTGCCATGCAACGAAGAGTAGACGGCTGGTTCGAAGAACCAGTGCTCATGTAGAGCGAAAAATAGAATGCATGGAAAACAAAACAACCAAGAAAAATTCCACTTGCATGCCTTCCAAAGAAATCCACGCTCAAGGCCCGATGCTCATTAATTACATTTATTTTTTTTCTCCCACCTATTTTCCATTGCCACCGACTACCAAAGTTGGTGAATGCCAAAGAAAAAAACAAACATTCCCATCCTTAAAGATACTCCCACGTATGACTCACTTAGAAAATTTACCCTCCACCAAACCTCCGACAAAGACTCCCTTCCCTTCATCCTTATCCATTCTTAAATGCCATGGAAACCACTTTGCCCATGACTCGCGACCTCCTTAGGTCCCCCTTATTAGCATTAGTTTAGGATAGGTTAGTGACTTAGGTTAGATCATAGGATATGACATTAGTCACCCTCCATAGTGATAGGTGTAGTTAACCCTTAGGAGTATTAAGCTCATAGTTTAAGGACTAGGTTAGATTAACTAACCTTGTAATATTAGATTATAGTTTAGGTTAAAACTACTAACCTTACTGATTATAGTCTATGTCCTCAAGATAGGACTAATCAGTAATAGAATTCAAACAAGATAAAATATTCCTGGATCAGATTCCGCTTGGCATCAAAAAAATTAAGCTTTAGATATAAAAATACACATCTTACCTAGCTTATGGTCTAGGTCCTTCCCGATGCTATGATAACTAGAACCAGTTTCTAATTACCATGATCAACCAGAGTTAACCTCCGGAACTGAACACTCAAAGCTCAGTCAGACTTAGTAATTCTCAAAAAGTCAATACCATTTGCTCATCCTGAACAAAATTAAAACATCCCTTGGATCAATGTAACTGATCCAAGGTTGAGTCATAAGGGTGGATAAATCCACAACCTTCCATAATCAGATTGTACTCAAAAGTGAAGAATGAAAGAAACAAAAGAGTCCAAGCATATTCCTGGTTCAGTCAAAGATCTTAAGAGTAGAAAAGATATAATCCATATCAAGCATGACTTCCCAAAACCAAAGGAACACGTCCTTATATAGGAGAAATCATATATCAACACTTGAATGCTCAGGAGAAAGTAACAACAGTTCAGGGTGTTACATGCTTCCCTCCTAAAAGATTCATCATCCCGATGATTACATCCTTTGATTTATCTTCTGGTCAATCAATTCATTGACTCACTGAACAAATTAACTATTTCAAACTTGAATAGTTTTAGAAATCAGTATCATGATACTATTTATTCAACCTGAATAAATGTTTTCCCCAAAACTGGCTTACATAAAGACATGTAAAAGATAAATTCATAATAATAGTTTTTTTTTTTAATCAGTCAACAGATTCAATTCTATTCAAAAAGAAAGGGAAAAGTAGTTTTCATCTCTTCCAGATTTTCCCAAGTTGCACTTTCTTCGTTAAACTGGTCCCACTGGACCTTACATTGTTGTATTTCTCAATTTCTCAAATGCAATTGGTGAGTTTCCAGCACTCGAGTGGGTTTAACCATGATTATTCCTGGGTCTTGGACCTGCAAGGAATTCCAATTTAAAACATGTGACAAGTCTAAAACATATTTCTTAAGCAAAGAAATATGGAAAACATCATGCATTCGTGACAAAGCAGGTGGTAATGCTAATCGAAGTAAGCTACGGGATTGATTACTTCGACAATTTTGAAAGGTCCCACAAAATGAGGTGATAACTTGGCAGCCTTGCCAAAAGTTATAGAACTCTTTCTTGGTTTAACACGAAGAAAAACCTTTTCACCAAGTTCAAATTTTTGGTCAACCTACTTTAAGTCAACATAACTCTTCTGCCTATCTGTTGCTTCCTTCAATCATTCACGAATCATTTGAACTTGCTGTTCCATTTCAGTAAGGATTTCAGGACCAATTACCACTCTATCCTCAACGCTATCCCAACTAATAGGGGTTCTGCACTTTCTTCCATAAAGTGCCTTGAAAGGTGCCATTTTGAGAGAAGAGTGATATGTGTTGTTGTATGAAAATTCAACTAATGGGAGATATTCTTCCCATTTATACTATTGATCCATCCAATACATTCGTAACAAGTCTTCCAACACCTGATTTACTCTCTCAATTTGTCCATCCGTTTCCGGATGATATGCAGAACTGAAGTTTAGTTTAGTTCCAAGAGCTGTATTAAGCATTTGCCAAAATCTCGATGTCATTCTAGGATCCCTGTCTGATATTATTAGTTCTGGTACCCCATGTAACCTGAAAATTTCGTGCACACATCTTTTAGCTAACACCAAAGAATCATCCTTTATATTTCCAGTGATAAAATGAGCTACCTTCGTTAGTTTTTCAACAACTACCAAGATAACATCATGTTTATTTTTATACATAAGAAGCCCTTCTACAAAATCCATGCTTATTACTTTCCATTTGTACTATGGTATGCTATGGGGATATAATAAACCAAAGAAGGTGCATGTGTTCTCGCCTTTACTCGCTAACATTCTAGACAATGAGTCACAAAATTAATAACATCCTTTTTCATTCCTTTCCAAAAATATTGCTATTTTAGATCGACAAGCATTTTAGTAATACCCGGTGTCCAGAAAAGGGTGAATTATGAAATTTAGTTAACAATTTCTTTCTCAAATCATTTAGCAAAGGTATGTATACTCTATTTTCATAGCACAAGATTCCTTCATTATCAAAATGAAAACCTTTATACCTTTCATCTCTTGGTTCTGCACAAAAGCGCCGCTTTTACTTCTTGAAAGTATATATCAGATTCTAACACACTTTTCACCTCATCTTTAAACTAAGTTCTTAATGTTATAAGAGTAGAAATGTGCTTCCTACGAATTAGAGCATCTGCAACTCTATTCTCTTTTCCTTTTATGTAACTAATATCAAAATCATATTGAGACAAAAACTCTAACCACCTTCATTGTCTTGCATTTAGATTAGGCTGAGTGAAAATATATTTCAGCCCAAGATGATCAGTTTTCAACTCAAAAGGTTTCCCAAGTAAATAGTGTCTCCAAACTTGAAGTGCATGAACAATGGTAGCAAGCTCTAAATCATGAGGGGCATAATTCAGCTCATGTAACTTAAGTTTTCTACTTTCATAAGCTATGACATGATCATTTTGTAACAAAACACCTCTAAGGCCTTCCCCAGAAGCATCCGTTACAACAATAAAATCTCCATTAGGGTCAGGTACAACTAAAATAGGTGCTGAAGTCAACTAACTTTTTAAATTTTTAAAAGCAGAGTCACACTTTTCATCCCAAGCAAATTTCTTATCCTTTTTCTGCAATGAAGTTATCGGTGCAGCCACTTTAGAAAAATCTTTAACAAATTTTCTATAATAACCAGCAAGGCCCATGAAGCTTCTTACTTCATGTACATTCTTTGGTGCAGGCCATTCGGTTATTGCCACTATTTTTGAAGGATCTACAGCAATTCCTTCTTTACTAATGACATGACCCAAATAATGAACTTCGGTATCAAAGAAAGAACATTTGGATAACTTACCGAATAACCTTCTTTTTCTCAAAATTTCCAAGACTACTTTCAAATGCTCATTATGCTCCTCGACACTTTTAGAATATATGAGAATATCATCCAAGAATACAAGCACAAACTTGTCCAAATATTCTTGAAAGATATTATTCATTAAGTTCATAAAAGCTGCAGGTGCATTAGTTAATCCAAAGGGTAAAACCATGAATTCATAATGTCCGTACCTTGTCCGGAAAGCTATTTTATGAATATCTTCTTCTTTAATTCTTAATTGATGATACCCAGATCAAAGATCTATCTTGGAATAAACCGATGCTCCACACATCTGATCAAATAAATCATCAATTCTAGGAAGTGGGTATCTATTCTTGATTGTTGCCTTGTTCAACATCCGATAATCAATACACAATCTAAGTGTCCCATCTTTCTTTTTCACAAATATTACTGGTGCTCCCCAAGGTGAAACACTTGGTCTTATCAAACCTTTAGACAAAATTTCCTGCAATTGAGCCTTAAGCTCGACTAACTCTGTAGTAGTCATCCAATAAGGTGCTTTAGAAATAGGCTCCGTCCCTGGTTTGATTTCAATAGTGAAGTCAAATTCCCTTTTGGGTGGTAAACCTGGTAATTCCTCTAGAAATACATCCTTGAAACTCGTAACAGCGGGTACCATTTCAAGAAATCATCATCCTCTTCTGCAGATTCAGATATCTTTACTGCATATAAAGTACATCCTTTATTTTTAGCCTTTTTAAGTTACATAGCTGACAATTTCCTAACTGAAATTTCCCGTTTCACACCTTGAATCTCTGTTGTTTTCTGCAGATCATCGTCTAAACATCTTATATATTTTTCAAAGCAGTCCACTTTTGCTTTATGATCAACTAACCAATTAATGCTGATGACAACGTCATAGGATCCCAAAGGTGTAACATAGAGGTCAACCTTCATGGAAAAGTTAGGTAAGTCAAGGACTGCCCCGAAAAGACACATACTAACGGTATGAACAAAGTTATTACCATACTGTACAGTCCAAGATTTATCCATTTTTCTAGCTTTTCTTTTAAGTTTAGAAGCGAGTTTACTAGAAATAAAACATTCAGTAGCTCCTATATCAAAAAGAATAGTTACAGGTATGCCAAATAACTTACCAGGAACTTCTATAGGTGTCACTTGCCTTTCAGCTTGCTTGTCTATTACTGCAGCATGTATCTTATGCTGCTGATTACGATCATCCTTCTTTAAAGGGAATTGATTTGTGTAGTGATCTTTGCCACAATTATAGTAGCCTCCTACAGGTCCCTTTTTAGGCTCAAAATTACTTCCAGCCTTAAAATTATCACATTGGCCTCCATAGGACTTCTGCCCATTATTATAATTCTTGGCAAAACTATCCCTTACATTTCTAGCAGGCTTATTCGCTATTGTTTTCTTATTATTATCCACTGGAAACTTATTTTTGTTGCCAAAATTTTTCCATGGTCCCTTCTTGGGTGTAAGAGAAGTTGAAGAAGGGTTTGAAATCTTCTTCTACACTTCCTCTTTATGAGCAGAAATAGCCTTTAATTTACTTTCTGCCTTATGGCTTTTTCAACAACCTCTTCCATAGTGGTTGGGTTGTGAACATCAACCTCTCCACCAATCACGGGGTTTAGTCCCATGATGAATTTCCATATTCTGAACTTCTCGTCAATTTGATACTACGGTACATACTTGAGGATTTTCGTAAACTGCTCCCGAGTATTCGATTCTGCCATTAGCTTCCCTTGAATTAAGTTCTGGAATTCTATCATTTTCTGATCATAGAAAAGTTGTGGCAGCCAACGTTGCCTAAAATAGCCTTTAAATTGATCCCAAGTGATGTTAGTTTCATCAATATTTAGCTCAGCCTTACGGCTGTCCCACCATGAAGATGCTTCATGGGAAAGATGATATGCTCCCCAAATAGCTTTAGTTTCCTCCGAGAAGTTTCTTATTGCAAAGTAATTCTCCATTTCATTGACAGCCGCTCTCACTCTATCTCCTAATGTGGTGCCATCAAATTTAGGTGGACTTATCCTTTTTATATCATTAGTGAGTTCCGCTACCAACCTGGCCTTCTTGTTTTCTGGTTGGACAGGTACATTTCCATTGTTATTACCAACACCCATATCGGGGTTGTCCTCAGGAGGTGGCTGATTGTTGTTACTAGCTTCATCGTCCTCCTCATTTCCCATCACTTGTTATTCAAGTATATCCAAACAATCTCTTGTGTCCATTAGGAAGCAATGATCTCATCAAGTTTTTGAGTTTTTTCCACCCCTTCCTTAGGTGGAGCATTATTCGCAACATTTCCCGTTGTTCTAACCATTTTCTGTTACAAGAAAATTCAGGTTTTTATCATATTATGGACACAATAGGTCCAAGAGCTGCAACCTTTAGCTCTGATACCAAGATGTAACATCCTCATTTTAATACTTTAGAACAAGATATTTTTTTTTATTAGTGTTTTCTAGTTCTAAATACATAATTTAGAACACACAGATCATAACAATCATTCTTATAATAGATAACCATATGCAGCTATAATGACTTGGTACACCGCCGATCTATTCATGTGTATCTTAGAGTTTGGTGCTTTTAACATAACACTTCACTCTCGTGGTTCTCTTCCCTAATCTAGGATTCTGGAGTGCTCTGTCCAAGAACCTATCTGAATAATTGTTACCATTATTCATTGGCATCACGTTCCTTAAACTAGGTGACATAGGACAACACAATCAGCAGCTTGCGATACTTTGGCCAAATATTTGAAACATACTGTTCATGTTACTTATTCCTTGACGGCATACTCATCAATCTAGAATACATCCTTCACCCCACTCCAATGTTATATAGAACATCTTATACTGACTTCTGTCACCCCCTTGACCCAAGTTTTCACTCCGAATCGGGTTAATAACATAATTCACGTTATAAGGATGCCCTTGAAGACTAGGGGTAAGCTAACATACTAGGTTAACCAATGTTAACCCCATGTGTCAGGTTATCTAGAGTCTCAAAGGGCTGCCTCATAACCTGTCTATGGTCCTAACCAATCCAAGAGAAATCTTGATCAAGTTTCAGTGTAAATCTTAACGATCAATGCAGAAGGGTGTTGCCATATGTCATCTGCATTGTTGTATCCTCGAGAAGATCCTAATCTTCTCAAAGGTACAACCCTACAGTTGACATGTGTCAACATCCTACGAAACAGCCTCGGAAAGATGTACATACCTCCAAGAATTCATAAGTGTTGAGTTATATTTGGATTACAGGCCCTCCTAATTGGGTAGCCTTCCCTAATCCTAGGTTCCACACTTCTTGAGTTACCTTATGTAATTAAGTTCAAATTTCACAGAAAAGTTTTAATAAGATTAAATATTGTTTCAAGTTGTCGATTGGTTCCTATTAACCTTGTATCCTCATAATAGGACAACAGCCCTAAGTTTTCCCATAAGGAAGATAACTAAATCAGCAAGGGTTCGTAACAATCTCGAAGACTGAAATATATCAGACTTATTACCATTAAGACATGGTGATTTATAACCATTAATTACATTGCTTTGAATTAGAACATTAAGAGAGTAAAAGAATACTCTTCCAGTTTAGCCACATTTTAGGGCGTAGTTCAACCTCAACGTTCCCTAAAAATGCAGTGGTCTAATTTCCAATATAACCATAATCAAATGATATAAGACTTACTAACCAGAAATATGTAGTATTCATCCACATAATTAAATAAAGCTTATCTAGGGAAATCCATCCGGACCCCATTGCATATAATAGTAAGAATGCACTCTCATTCATACAGACAAAAGAAGATCATTTCCACAAATAAGAACATAGACCACTTAAGTAACAAGTCCCCATTTCATTTATTCCCAAACCTATTCAATTACAACCTATGCACTTCGGCATATTCTAATACAATAATCATCAGCAAAAGAGTAACTTTCTTCTATAGTATAATTAGAAAAATCATGTCGGAATTCTTCATAAGAACCAGATTAAATAGTCAGTGCATCATATCAGATTTGCCTGCCATTACCGCTTAAGATGACCATCTTCAAAAATTGCTAGCATGGGTCAGTTCAGTGAACTGAGCATGATAAGCACTAATTCTTAAAACAAATGCATTCCACCAATTGTTTTCATTAAACAATCCTGTTTAAATGACATCAATTTCATCAAATCCATAAACATGATTCACGCTAGTTTTCTTTAAACCATTATAATATGACTTTATAACATGACTCATATTATAGTTATAAATTCAATTTAAATATTTTTCGGATGATTCATCTTATACCAGAAAATAAGAAAAAACATAATGAATATTAAGTACCTAGCCATCCGAAAACCAAGAGCAAAGTGTCAATCCTATTATAATTACTCTAAAAAAAAGAATGAATTTTTTTGAGGTATGCAACCAATAGGTTTGCATAAAATAATTTAAACAAAGGACAGATTACTACCTCAAGCAAGTTCGTCTAGCGGATTTCCTTTAACTCTTGTCATATCAAATTCACAAACATTGATAAGTAAGCAAAACTTTTACTACAGGTCTACTTTTATACAAGTAGATAAATAACTGAAACTCTAGATCTGGATAATAATCCTACTTTAAAAGAAAGGATACTTCTAAGTTAAGATTTCACCACTTACCACTCTTCCCACTTAATTTTTTAACAGTCTTTTCATCTCAAAACCATACTGTAGAGTTCCTTATAGAATTCTATAGAAGAGCTCATTAATTTTTCAAGGAAGAGAGCGTGAAAATACCTTCCTACTTCAAATTCCTATAACAACTTGTCATCCAAAATTCACCCCCCAGGGTAAATTTGATAACATGCATCATAATATTCAAGTCCCAGGTAGATAGATTGATCCAAGGCAAAAAATCATGTTTCTAGGGTCCCCTCAGATTTTTTCTAACTCTCCTATCCAAGGAGGAAAGAACAAGTTCTAAAAAAGGGTGAAAAAGTTGTAAAAAACAAGCTTGGGCTAGAAAAAATCATGAAAATCAGCTAAGTCCTGGTCTAGGCGGCCCTTGGGACAGTTGGGACGTCGGGGCACGAATCGCCAAAAGGCCTCCGTGTGGTTCGCGCAGAAAGGGACATCCGGGAAGTGGGGACGCGCGGGACGCGAAAGGGTGAACCGGCCGAAGGTAAAAACAAAATTAACTAACTGTTGTGCAGAACGTGCCGGGACATTTGGGCCATGAGGACGCGAAGGACACGAACCACACGGATCGACCGAAATAGAGAACTTTCACACCGGACAGTTGGGACATAGGGACGCGTGGGACGCGGAGAGCCGAAAAAGCTGAGAGCCAATCAAATCACGCCATGTGTCTTCGCCTCAAAGAGGGACAGGGAAGCCTGAATTGGGCGGATCGGAGGAATTTGTCCCAGGGCAGTTTTCAACAATCGGGCCAAAGGGACACGAGGGATGGAAAAATCGCGAGCTCGTAGACAAATCAGGAAACGCCACGTGTCATAAGGGAAAATGTCCAAAATTTCAAAGGGCAAGGTTTGAAGCGTTGGCCCGAGCCAATAAAAAGAGGACACATGTCCTAAGGAGAAGGGGAGTGCGGAGCTCGGGGAGGAATTAGAGAATTTGGAAAAAGTTTTGGCCAAAAACTAAAAGGTAAAGGATGACCCCGCGCCCCTGTCCTCCAACCAGATCATGCCACGTGTCCCAAGTGGCGGGATGCGGGGAAAAAATAGGAAATTTTCTAAAATTACAACAAGTCAAAACTTTCAAGGAAAACCCACGGGTAAGGGAAGGAGAGAGAATTTCTCATCCAATCAATGCCCGACACGTGTCATCCAGGTGGCGGAGCGCGGGAAAAATTTCAAAACCCATTTTTTCCTGTTTTGTGCCCTAAATCTTCAGATCACCATATCTTTCGATCCAGAGCTTGGATTTCCACATTCTTTATATCATTGGAAAGCTTATAAAATTCTCTACATGATTCTAGGGTCAATATTGAATTTTGGTTTAGTCTGAGAGAGAAAGTTAAGAAACGGCTCTGACGCGTGTTCATGGCCAGAAATGACATTTCAGTGACCAAATTTAATACAGAATGGGTCGCATTCTCCTCCAATTCAGTCAAAAATGGTAGGGTATGGGTTTGTAAGGTCCTCCATGCTGATTTAATGCATTTGCAGTCAATGAGGAATGGGCTCCCACGTTTTGTACATTTTCTCTCTCCTAGGCTCGACCCATGCAATGTAAAAGCCAGATTTGGCTCATTTCTTAAGGGTGGAACACTTTTTGGCATAGCAGACTTCTTCTTTCACCTCCAGCAAGTGATTGTTGCAAGAATCAGACCTCTTCAAAGATTGTAATAGTTTCTACCTCTCTAAGGTTGTAATGCAGTGTTTTGACATTGGAAATGATAATGCAAGCTTTGTGAATGAGTTTCAGTCCTTTGTTTGTGTTATTTGCTTCATTTAAGATCCTAAATTATATCTTATCGGCTGTGTGTATGTTCTATGTTGCAATATTTGGTTTGTGTCTATTTGCATGACAAAAATATTCACCACTCCTTTTGGTGCATCACCATCTTTAGTTAGTTTCAATTTTTGCACTTCCATCCCCGTCTCCTTGCAATTTAGAGTAGGATTAGGATCTCGAACCTCTCGTAGTTATGCAAGCATTAGATCTAATCGAGGAGTTTGAGGAACCAGCCTCTAATCTAGAGATTCCTCTCTCGCCTTCATAAGTCCCACACTTGGAGAGGGGTTTCCATGTTGTGCAATCACACTGGATGCCTAAGACATCATACAGAACCTTGATTTGCATCCAGGGGTGCTGTGATTTTGCACTAACAGTTTTGGCACGCCCGGTGGGACACTAGAGGTCTCATTTTTATTACAGCAAAGTTGATGTGCATCTGCTGTAATTTTTCTTGCTTAAAAAGAGCCATTATTTGCATATCTGCGACTCCAAGGGGAAGAATCAACTGGTTTCAGTAGTGCAGGCCTGAAAACTCATGAGAAGAGTCACCACAAGGTCAAGAGTTGGAGAAGAAGAAGTGTTGTTTGAATACCTACAATTATCTCTAAGAAGAAGGCAAAGAGGAAGAAGGATTCAAAGGTCTCCATCTCCACCAAATAGAACTCTCTCAACTCCTCCACCTGGTAGGCCTTTCATTCAGTCAACAAGGGTTTTAAGACCAATTAGAATGGCACAAAACAACCCCTATGTCAACTTCACAGGCAGCAGCCCACTTTCCCTCAATGCACAACATCCAATTCCTATTGCAGCCTTGAAGAACATTCCATGCTTTACTAGAGAAAATAAGACTACTCCAGGTGATCATGTTAAATATATTGCTAACCTTTGTGCAATCCATGAAATCAATGAAATGCAAGTGGCTATCAAGTTACTAGCATCTTCGTTCAAGGGTAAAGAATTGCAATGGTTCAGGAGCCTTGGAGCTGGTTCTATCACAAATTGGAACCAACTGTATATATCACTTCATGAGAAATTTGGAGAAAAGGGAGACAACTTGTCTCTTTTGGAGTAGCTGACAACCATCAAGAGAGCTCCCAACGAGCAGCTGACCGATTTCAACTTTAGATTTCAAAAGACTTGGGAGAGAATTCCAGTGGCAGTCAGGACAACAGCAGAAGGTGCTTTTCTCTACTATCTTAAAGCTCTAAATTCTAATATTTCTATGTTCATTCAGTCCATGGGAGGCATAACCATCCCTATGGCTTATAGCATTGCCATTAGGGCTGAAAATTGTTTGATCCAAGCTGGCAAACTTGCCCCTAGACCCCCCATGCCACTGTTTCCAAGTTTAGACAATCCAAACACCAATCAAGCACCTTGTTTGGCTCCTTCTCCCACTCCTAGAAATCAAAGTTCAAATGAAGCTTCCACTTCATCTCCAAGTGCCCCAAATGAGCTTCAAGAAGTCATGAAGCAATTGCAAAACCTAGGCAATGAGCTGGTTACTCTCAAAAGGCAGCAAGCCCAAAGTTTTAGACCTTCTTATCAACCCCAAGCTTAGCCTAATAGGCAGCCATACCAACCACAAAGGCCTCCTAATCCAGCTACAAATATGAATCAAACAAGGCCTCCTGCCAATAGACCATTTCAGCCCTATAATCCAAATGCCATATCTGCCTCCAAGGCATTGGTGCCAACACAAAACAACATTGCTCAGGAGTATGACTGGTGTTTTCCATGCAATGAGCCTCATAACCAATCCATGTGCTTCAATGGTGCTTTGAATCAAGCATTAATGGTGACAACTACTAGTGTGGAGGGTGAGGGTAGTCAAGGAAACAATCAACAACAAGAAACATTCCAATAGCAATCAGCCCCAAATGACACCACATTGGTAAATTGGCAAGTAGAGGATTTTTGTGGCATGAATCAAGCAGTTTCTCAAGGTGTTGCAGCCAACACAAGGTCAAAAAGGAGGAATTTGGGTGAAGAACAGCCATTAGCCCCAACCAATCCACAACCTTCCATGGCTCCACAAATGATTGGCAAGCAAAATCCAATTTCAAATGCACAAGGGCAGCCAAGGACAGCCCCTAGGCCAACTCAAATACTAGTTGTTGCTGCCCACATGCAAGGAGTGAATGTGCAAACTAAGGGACAACAAAGAGATCTTTCATCACCATTCAATATCATTGATCAGATGAAGAAGAAAAACATCAATATATCAATGTGGGAATCCTATCCATCCCGTGCCAAAGAGATCTCTTTATGAAGCTGCCATGAAGGATTGGCCAACTTCGAATCAGCAAGTTCGGATGAAAGACAAAGTGCTTACAAACGCTGCCTAGCCTGAGGGAAATCATGGAGGACAACAAGGTAAACTGTTGAAGACCCCTCCTTTCTATGTTTCATTGATCATTGGAAATCAGCTAGTGCACAACCGCATGATAGACTCCGAGGCAAGTAGCTCAAGAATGCCTAAACAAATAGCTGATCGGCTAGGTCTCTAGTATGAAACAACATCCAAAGGGGTAGTGCAGCTGGATGGGACAACAAGAATAACAGTTGGAGTGATTAGAAACTTGAGTCTTACCTTGCATGCATGTCCAAATGTTGTTGTTTTACAAGATGTATCAGGTCATAGACCTCCCACCACTCTTTGCCCTATGCTTGTCCGGGGACTTCACAAACAATATTGGGGGATATTTATCTGCTGATTGGTCACACATGCTGTTCAAAACAAGGTATGGAACTCGTGCTACAATTAGATTATGGTGAAGGAAGAGGACCATTCAAGACAACATTCACAACCAAATGGGAACTTTTGCATACAAGAAAATGCCATTTGGGCTGTCCAACGCCGTGCTACCTTCCAAAGGGAAATGGACATGGCATTCAAAGGTTTGATTAACAATGTGGTGCTGATTTACCTTGATGATATCACTGTTTTTTCCAAAAATGCAGCAGACCACCTCTCTCATTTGAGGCAAGTCTTCACAAGGTGCAAGAGATTTGGAGTGTCTTTGAATCCTAAGAAGTGCATCTTTCTTGCACATGAAGGAAAGCTCCTTGGCCATATTGTCTCCAAAGAAGGATTAGCAATTGATCTAGAGAGGGTTGAAGCCATAAGAGCACTACCATTGCCAAGCCACAAGAAAGCCCTTCAAAGTTTCTTGGGAAGGATAAACTTTGTTCGGAGGTTTGTCCCAGATTTTACAGCCCTTGTCAAGCCCATCACCAAAATGTTAAAGAAGAGCATGGCTTTCAAGTGGATAGCAGAAGGAAAGGAGATTTTTGAAGCAATCAAAGAAGCCATCTCTCAAGCACCAACTCTCATCAACCCAGACTTCTCCAAGGATTTCATCCTCTATGCATTTGGAGGTAATGACACTATTTCGCCATTTTGGTACAGCAGAACAAGGATAATGATGAGCAGCCAATTACCTTCTTCAGCTAGAGCCTAGATGACTATGAGGTGAGGTACTCTTTTATCGAGAAGCATGTACTTGCAGTAATCAGAAGCTTGAATAAATTCAAGCATTTAGTCTCAAACAACAAGGTCCAGTTGCTGGTCTCACATGTCAAGGGTTAAGGAATTCCTCCTCAACAAGGATTTGAATGAGAAAAGGGCAGGTTGGATCACCCGTGTCATGGAGTATGACATTGAGATCAAGATCACCAAGTTGGTAAGAGGGAAAGGATTGTGTGAGCAGCTGGTTTTGGGAAGCAAAAAGAAGTATGCAACGAAGAAGAGGCTGTTTGACACCAGGGACAGCCATGAGCCAAGTGGCAATCAAGAAGAAGATGATGCTGCCCCCACTCCTTACTAGACCCAAGGTATTATACACTTCCTAGGCAATAGGCCTATGCCCTCCGTAGATGAACAAGACCCAAAGGAGACACTTAAGATTGTAGGCTGTCCCGTATGCCATTGTTGATGGAGTTTTGTTCAAGAAGGATGTGAATTAAGTGCTGCTTTGAGATGCATTAGCACAAATCAAATTCAAAGGGTGTTGGAAGAGTTCCATGGTGGACCAGCTGGTGGTCATTTTGCACCAAGAGTGACAGCTCTAAAAATCATGAAAGCTAGTTATTATTGGCCTAATATCTTTAGTGATTGCTATGCATGGATCAAGAGGTGTGAGAATTGTGCATTCTTCATAGGAAAAGAGAGACTTACTACCATTCCATTACATCCAATCTCAGTTGACCAGCCATTCATGCAATGGGGTTTGGACTTCATTGGAGTCATTAATCCCAATTCAAGCCAAGGGCACAAATGGATTTTGACAGCCACAGACTACTTCACCAAATGGACAGAAGCAGTAGCACTCAAAGAGGCAAATGAGTCTAACATCTTAGACTTTTATGAGGGGATAACAACCAGATTTGGTGTACCTGCTACAATAATCTCTGATAATGCATTGACATTCATTGGATCTAAGGTGACTGAGTGGGCTATCAAGAACGGTATCTACCTAAGCACTTCATCAAACTATTACCCTCAAGGTAATGGCCAGGCCGAGTCTACAAACAAGAACTTGTTGAGGATCATTAGGAGGACTCTTGACAAGAATCAGAGGTCTTGGCATACCAAACTGAAATCAGCCTTATTGGCTGATAGGATAAATCCTAAAAGATCCACGGGTAACTCTCCATTCAAAATTTTCTATGGAAGAGAGGCAATCTTGCCCATGTCACTTGAGTTGCCAACATTGGAACTCATGAAGCAACTGGAGTTACTTGAGTTTGAGCCCATGGAGGTGAGGTATGCAGAGTTGATGGAGCTGTAAGAGATCAGAAATTAGGCATCCCAAGCAATGGAAAAGGATCAAGCTTTGATCAAAAAGACCTTTGATAGGAAGGCCAAGGATAGATCTTTTCAGGTTGGAGATCTAGTGTTGAAATGGGATGTGGATAGAGAAAACCGGGAAGGAATTCAAAATTTGATGCCATTTGGAGTGGCCCATACATGGTCACGAAGTGCAAGAACAACAATGCTTTCCAATTGGCCTCATTAGATGGTGAAGAACTACAGATTCCAGTCAATGGAATCTATCTCAAGCATTGCTTCTAGAGGGAAATTCACTACTTTGTAAATATTAGATTAGATTTTCATTCCTCCAAGTGCTTGTGCACATTGTTTTGCTATAGGTTAGTTTTGTTTTCCCTAAGTGCTTTGGCACAACTTGCTATCCATGGAGATGTTTTGTAGTCCTTGCTTCCATTAGGTGATATTCCATCTTCCTCCTTACACATTCTAAGTCAGTTGGGGTTCTAAACAGAATATTTGATGACTCCATGCCCAATGGATCGCTTGAGCAACCGGTATCTTCTACTACAGCAGGCGGTGACCCCACCGATTCACCAAATTGTCATCTAAAATTCACCCCGGGGTAAATTTGATAACATGCATCGAAATATTCAAGTCACGAGCGAGATAGATTGATCCAAGGCAAAAAATCATGTTTCTAGGGTCCCCTCGGATTTTTTCTAACTCTCCTGTCCAAGGAGGAAAGAACAAGTTCTAAAAAAGAGTGAAAAAGTTGTAAAAAACAAGCTTGGGTCGAAAAAATCATGAAAATCGGCTAAGTCCTAGTCCAGGTGGCCCTTGGGATAGTTGGGACGTCGGGGCACGAATTGGCCAAAGGTGCTAGGTGGTCTCAAGCGCAAAGGAAGGGACAGTGGGCCATGGGGACGTGCGGGACGCGAAAGGGCGAACCGGCCGAAGGTAAAAACAAAATTGACTAACTATTGTGTAGAACAGGCTGGGACATTTGGGCCGTGAGGACATGAAGGATGTGAACCACCCGGATCGGCCGAAACAGAGAACTTTCACACTGGGACAGTTGGGACATAGGGACGCGTGGGACATGGAGAGCCGAAGGAGCCGAGAGCCAATCAAATCACGCCACGTGTCTTCGCCTCAAAGAGGGACAAGGAAGCCCAATCGGGTGGATCGGAGGAATTTGTCCCAGACAGTTTTCAACAATCGGGCCAAAGGGACGTGAGGGATGCGAAAAGCCGGCAGGCCCATGGACAAATCAAGAAACACCATGTGTCACAAGGGAAAACGTCCAAAATTTCAAAGGGCAAGGTTTGAAGCGTTGGCCCGAGCCAATAAAAAGAGGACACGTGTCCTAAGGAGAAGGGGAGTGTGGAGCTCGGGAGGAATTAGAGAATTTGGCAAAAGTTTTGGCCAAAAACTAAAAGGTAAAGGATGACCCTATGCCCCTGTCCTCCAACCAGATCATGCCACGTGTCCTAAGTGGCGGGGACGCGGGGAAAAAATGGGAAATTTTCCAAAATTACAAAAAGTCAAAACTTTCAAGGAAAACCCACTGGTAAGGGAAGGAGAGAGAATTGCTCATACAATCAGTGCCCGACACATGTCATCCAGGTGGCGGAGCACGGGGGAAAATTTCAAAACCCATTTTTGCCTGTTTTGTGCCCTAAAATCTTCAGATCGCCATATCTTTCAATCCAGAGCTCAGATTTGCACGTTCTTTATATCATTGGAAATCTTATAAAATTCTCTACATGTTTCTTGGGTCAATCTTGAATTTTAGTTCATCTGGAGAGAAAGTTAAGAAATGGCTCTGACGCGTGTTCATGGCCAGAAATGACATTTCAGTGACCAAATTTAATACAGAATGGGTCGCATTCTCCTCCAATTCATCAAAAATGGTAGGGTATGGGTTTGTAAGGTCCTCCATGCTGATTTAATGCATTTGCAGTTAATGAGGAATGGGCTCCCACGTTTTGTACATTTTCTCTCTCCTGGGCTCGACCCATGCAATGTAAAAGCTAGATTTGGCTCATTTCTTAAGGGTGGAACACTTTTTGGCATAGCAGACTTCTTCTTTCACCTCCAGCAAGTGATTGTTGCAAGAATCAAACCTCTTCAAAGATTACAACGCTTTCTACCTCTCTCGAGGTTGTAATGCGGTGTTTTGACATTGGAAATGATAATGCAAGCTTTTTGAATGAGTTTTAGTCCTTTGTTGTGTTATTTGCTTCATTTCGGATCCTAAATTATATCTTATCAGCCTATGTATGTTCTATGTTGCAATCTTTGGTTTGTGTCTATTTACATGACAAAAATATTCACCACTCCTTTTGGTGCATCACTATCTTTAGTTAGTTTCAATTTTTGCACTTCCATCCTGTCTCCTTGCAATTTAGAGTAGGATTAGCATTTGAACCTCTATAGTTGTGCAAGCATTAGATCTAATCGGAGGAGTTTGAGGAACCAGCCTCTAATCTGGAGATTCCTCTCTCGCCACAAGTCCCACACTTGGAGAGAGGTTTCCATGTTGTGCAATCACACTGGATGCCTAAGACATCATACGAGAACCTTGATTTGCATCCGGGGTGCTTTGTGATTTTGCACTAACATAACTATCTTTCATAACTCAGAGGAAGGAACAGAGAGATCATAACTCTATTTTAATCAAGTTCAGAACTATAATAACTTCCAAGAAGTAATATTTATATTCTCTAATTCAATCAGGGAAAAAGAAGGCAAGTAAAACCACACTTAAGTTCACCAATAGTTTCAGTCAAGTAGAGCCGCCTTAAAAGTTGCGTATAGATCTCTATGATCTTACGGTTGTACATTAAACAAAGACCAATATTCGCTACAAAATGTTATAAACGTTCTAAACTCATACCACAATCTTGATCTAAGTAAACAGTCTACATTTCACCTATTACTCGAATCATTTTGGACTAAGAGTTAGGGTAACTGTCCCATTACCATTACTTACCAATGGATCAAACTAATTATTTCCAACCATTACTGTTAGGTTGTTAAATCATTCCAAGATACCAAACAAAAATGCATGTACAGAGTTAATAGTTGAATTCCAAATACAGATTTCAAAATCACCTCAGGTAACATCAAACACAGTCCTTTTAACCAAATATTAAACATAATTTCCATTCATTCGATCTAGGATCAACCGCGAATTGTCAAGGAACAGAGCTCCTCCAAGTACGTTTCTTCCCAAACATATCCGTATTCCTAATATTCATGTAAAAATCGCAAAAACAACAGTACACCAAAAACTTCCTTACTCACAGAACCTATATCCATAAGAACATTCAGACCCCTTTAAAATAAAGGTACAGGCTTAGAATTCAACAATATTTCCAACTCACGTGACTAAACCAAATCGAGTTTACAGAATAAACAAGCATTCCAACCACAAAATCTACTACTTACTTTCATGAACATATCCAGTAATAGTTAGAGTTCATACGGCGAAGCAACAATCAAATACTCCAACCATATTCAAAACAACAGTTAATTACAGTGGCATTTTCAAACACGAAAATATCAAGCACGAAGTCTATCATGGAGCCATTTTTAATCCAATACCTCAGCCAGATAAAGAAAACATAAAACACTTCCAACAGAAAGTGAAACCCATATTGTATTCACAGCATGGAAACAAGAATTAAGAAGCAGGTTTCATCCAGGATCTACATACAACCTAGAATTCCCAAATCAACAAAAGAAAAACCAATATATTGCTACCAACAAGCCGATTGCAAAAATCATCTGAACAGAGTTGTTCTAATGAAAACATTTAAAGGAAAGCAATATTTTTAACAGTTAGGGCCTATCATGCCTGATAGTGTCACTAAAAATTTGAAGAAGACCTCTGAATGCGCTCGCACCTTCTCTTCTTCTTCCATGAAAGGTTAAACAACAAAATATTGTTACCTCCATGCCTTATATACTTCCCCTGACAGAGAAGTAAATTTGAAACTCTAAAAATTGCCATGCAACGAAGAGTAGATGGCTGGTTCGAAGAACCAGTGCTCATGTAGAGCGAAAAATAGAATGCATGGAAAACAAAACAACCAAGAAAAATTCCACTTGCATGCCTTCCCAAGAAATCCACGCTCAAGGCCCGATGCTCATTAATTGCATTTATTTTTATTCTCCCACCTATTTTCCATTGCCACCGACTACCAAAGTTGGTGAATGCCAAAAAAAAAAACAAACATTCCCATCCTTAGAGATACTGCCACGTATGACTCACTTAGCAAATTTACCCTCTGCTAAACCTAGCAGCGCTCCCTACCCTTCATCCTTATCCATTCTTAAATGCCATGGAAACCACCGCCCATGACTCGCGACCCTCCTTAGGTCCCCCTTCTTAGCATTAGTTTAGGATAGGTTAGTGACTTAGGTTAGATCATAGGATATGACATTAGTCACCCTCCATAGTGATAGGTTTAGTTAACCCTTAGGAGTATTAAGCTCATAGTTTAAGGACTAGGTTAGATTAACTAACCTTGTAATATTAGGTTATAGTTTAGGTTAAAACTACTAACCTTACTGATTCTAGTCTAGGTCCTCAAGATAGGACTAATCAGTAATAGAATTCAAACAGATAAAATATTCCTAGATCAGATTCCACTTGGCATCAAGAAAATTAAGCTTTAGATATAAAACATACACATCTTACCTGGCTTACGGTCCAGGTCCTTCCCGATGCTATGATAATTGGAACCAGTTTCTAATTACCATGATCAGCCAGAGTTAACCTCCTGGAACTGAACACTCAAAGCTCAGTCAGACTTAGTAATTCTCAAAAATTCAATACCATTTGCTCATCCTGAACAAAATTAAAACATCCCTTGGATCAATGTAACTGATCCAAGGTTGAGTCATAAGGGTGGATAAATCCACAACCTTCCATAATCAGATTGTACTCAAAAGTGAAGAATGAAAGAAACAAAAGAGTCCAAGCATATTCCGGTTTAGTCAAAGATCTTAAGAGCAGAAAAGATATAATCCATATCAAGCATGAATTCCCAAAACCAAAGGAACACGTTCTTATACAGGGATAAATCATATATCAACACTTGAATGCTTAGGAAAAGTAACAACATTCGAGTGGTGTTACATCTTCATTCTCAAACAACTCGAAATTTTAGATCCTTGCATGATTTTCTACCACATCAACTCCTCACTAACTTTCAACTTCCCTACGAGAATAATATAAACTCGATAAATTAAGGTACATATTAGAAATCTTATCGATACAATTACCTTAATCTTTACAACCCATATTATAATCTTTTTTAACATAAGAAAAAGTAATTCTTCATAAAATTTTACGTATTTTACTACATAGTGAGTTACTATCTACTCATACGAGTCATTATTTCTATTCGTAATGACGTAGGGTTAATCCTAAGATCATATTAATAAAATTCATGTCGTTTAAGGCTCTCAATAATAGATCACGATAGAACTTTCGTCTGATTTGGAACCCCAATAAGCATATACATACATGGTCTCATTTATCTAGAAAAGATTATTGACCATAAAATTCATGCATATCAAGAAGAATATTATTAATATCCATATAGTTTCTTTTGTTGGATATTTGAAGAACCTATATAAAACCCATAAATATTTACACCCCAATTACAAATTGCACCCATAATGGGGTTTTGACCAAGAAACAAGGGAAGGTATACATCCATATTGAGTCCTAAATAAACACCTTATTTTTTTTTATTGGAAAATAGTTTTTAAAAGGGGCTATACCCTTGTACAAAAAGGGCTCAAAATACATATATCAAAATAAATACATATCAAAGTTTGATAAAAACAAGATATTACATGATATTCCAACCGTAGTTTAAAAACTACACAAAAAGAGCTAAAAAGGGATCAAAACAATAAAAAAAAAAGAATGGCGAGAAGCAATCGATCATACAAACTTCGTAGGACTCGAATAAACACCTTATTGATTATCATTAAGAGTCCCAAAATTAGAACACATGTATCCATTTGACTCGGTTTGAACCATTTGGCACTCAAGCTAGACTTAGGAACAATAATCATGGATATAGAGTAAATTGTTATATACATAAGTATATTCTTTTTCTTAGAGTATTAAAAAAGTATCATGAAGACCTAGATACATTTAAACAACATATTTATACTGTACCCTTAATGGGTTTCTAGCCTATCAATCAAAGGTGAATATACAAGTTCATGTCAACAAAATGGATTCCTAAAACATATAATTATTTGCAGACCTAATAAGGCAGCCATAGCTATATTTCAACCAACCTATTCAAATCAAATAGTATATTTTAAAATAATTAGCAAAATCAATCTCACATATATAAGAGAAAGTTCCTTTCTATGTCACGTATGCTTGTTAGGAAATTAATGTTTACATTATTGGTTCGGTTGATTAGTTAGTGAGTGATTTGTAATAAAAAATCACGTATATATTTTGTGGGTATATAAGTTGTTATTAGCAACTTATATTTGTATTTATGGATTGTTATGTAGGTTTAAACAACCTACATATATGGTATATTGTTGTGAGTTGTTTCATAAATATTAGGAACAACCTCACATATATATTTGGATTTGTATCTTCTTGTATTTGAATCAGAGTAATAATACGAGAGAAATCAATATATTTTTGTGCACATCTTGTCTAATACCTATCGCTGGTATTAGAGAAGGTTTGTATGAGAGAGAAATTATCCATAAAAGCAATCATTGCATAAATTAACAATGTCTTGTGTAGTCATTTTTACCCCCATCACAAAGGAAATAAATCCCATATGCATCGTCCTATCACCCAATAGTACTAGGCGCTCACCCAAGGCACGCGTAGATTCTCGAGTCTCTCTTTTATGTGATTTTAGTGGGAAACATCATCTATGATCTAAGTTTAAGAGTTTGGAAAGGAAATAAAACATACAAGCACCATAGAGCTCATAACGGCTTCTAGATCCTTGCATTTATTGCAGACATAAAGTGCTTAATAGATTAAATAACTTACACCAATACAGAAAGGAAATCATACAAGCATTCATACTTAGTTCATAAAAATCAATGAAAAAGAAATATGAAGAAGGATGTATGCATCAAGAATCATTAATGCTCATATTCATATCAACTTGGTAACCTTATTACATTAATTAGGCCATTATAGAATGTCACAGAAAGGAAGACCGTAGTCCTGCATTATAACTGGACTTATATAACTAGGCCCTCAAAACTAAATTCATAACTCCCAACCCTTGATACATCCTTTCCTACCCTTATTTTCCCAAACTAATAGAGTCCTTGCAGTATTTTTGTAGAGCTCTTCCCTCTCTCTATATTTGTCTTCGTGTGTATCTCTTTGTATATCTTTTACTTCTACATGCACTTGTATATATAGCCTCTCTGATCTGCCAAGTCATTCTCCTGCAGCCTCAGATCCATCTCCAAGTGTTTGAATGTGGTCCTCCAAGAGCGCATGCTCCTCCAGGCCTAAGCTCACCACTCTATGCCATGACTTCCTTCTAAAAGCCTCTGACGTAGGGCATATTCCTTCCTAGGCCAACTTGTCACCAGTCTAGCACCTTATCAACTCCACATGCACAGCTTGGGTCACATTTTCCTCATATACTACCCAAAATTCCCAATATGGCTAATTCTTGGAACCTTGGCTTTGTTTGTGCATGCGCCATGTGTTTCCTTAAACCCTTTTTTGTGTGCCTTCTCCTTGCACGCCTTTCTTTAACTAGGCCTTGCGTGTCTATGCACCTTTTTACACTTAACCAATATTTCAGGGGCCCAACATCACCCCACACTACACCTATTCTCCATCTCAGGAAAAATTCTTAAATAGATAAGGAATCATAGTAGGATTACACCTTGGAAAAATAATAAGGGGATGAAGAATTTAAGAAAGAAGAAATAATGGGACAAGAATGACATTACTGCAACAAGCTAGGAAAATCTTTTTATAAGTCACCTCGACTTGTTCTAGGCATCGAATTCATTTTGTACTCTCTGAAAAGATCACCCACTAAGGCACTCACCTGATCAAAACCTATCCCATCCCCTTGTGCACTCATGGTGTCAACAATATTTTCTAACTCCTTACCTATATCTTCCAGTGCATCCATCCTTCGTAATCAGCAGTATAGTTCCTTCAACCATTTTTTGATTGAACCTCTTAAGGTTTCAATGGCCTCGGATTTCTGTTCGACCTCGGCTAGGATCTTTTCCCACTCCACTCTATTTCCCTTGTTTTTCTCTTGGAACTCTTTAAGTTCCACTTCATCATTGGCGACCAACATGCTCACCACTTTGTCTCTGTCTACACTTTGTATGTGGCCTTAGCATTCTAGGAGGTAACCTTTACATCAGCAAAGACCTTGATGTATTCTACTATGAGCACCATGACTTTCAACTTATCCTCCTTCTCTAAGCATGCAGCCACTTATTTTGTAGACTCCAAAGCTAGTGGTTTCCTCTCCATGGTGAGGGTTCTTGTTAAATCTTCCATGCATTCCAGGAAGATGCATACTTCCGCGTGGTAGGTGCTAGTTCCGGATGCTTCAATACTATGGCATCTGTAATGGACTCCACATTTTTCTAAACTTCACGCACTCTATCCTTCTCATACCTTAACTCACATTACCACTAAGCGCTAATCAACTTCTCTTAACTTATATCCTTTGTCCTTACAACTATCTCTTCCTCTTTCTTCTTCAGTTCATCCTCCAGATCTTTGATTTTATCATTCCACCTGAAGAGTATTGCTTCGACCTCAACGGATACCCTTTTGAGCACGTTTCATAGTTGTTCATCTAAGATCTCATTGAGCATTCACCAATGGGTTGTCTCCTTTTTATTATGGAAATGTTATAATTTCCCTATTTCTTACATCGAATTCTGGATCATCAATATGGGACTCAAATTCCCATGAGATCATCTTCCTTTTCTGTGGGTAAGCAACCTATTTATTAAAATATGACATTGCCATGAACTCCTCTGCTAGAATTGTGCTTTGGAACCGTGTGTGCAACACTTTGTTGGGGTCATTAATATAACTCATCCCTGGACTCTCCTCCCCTACGTTACTTCCTCCCATGCGCGTGCCCTTAGGAATAACTACAGTCAAAGTGGGGCCTCCAATGTTTTCGTGGTCCTTTTCTGCGGTTTCTTCCTTATCCTTACTCAACACCAACTCAATCTTGTGTTCCAACCCCTCTTCCACCAAGGTCTCAACGATCTTTGTTGCTTCTCCTTCTTCCACCTTGGTTATCTATTCCTACTTAAGGTTTGGATTCCTCTCGCTTCTACATGCCAATATCCTCACTTATTCCTATGTCCCGGTGCCTTCCCCCCCGACTACCCTTGCACTACATGAAATGGGACCCATGTTCTTCTTATCCACCTTCTTCTTCTGAATCATGCACGTTAAAGATGTGTTTCTCTTGATCTCTTCTAGGATAATATTCTTCACTGCCATCTTCCTCATCGTTATCATCCTTTTCACCTTTCTACTTCTCTTGACTAGAAGTTTCTTTTAAGGCGGTCTCTTCTTCTATACTCTACTTCTTCCAAACCGTGGATTTTGGTGTAGGTGATTCTGTCTTTTCTTCCTCTGATGAATCCTTTTATAACAACTTTTATGGCTCCATATGTCTTCTCTTTGATTATGGACTTGTTTTTGCATGAGTACATACTGGTTCTGGTGCTTTTCCTGGGGAATCTTTTACCTGTGTGTCCACTACACTTGGTATTTTCTTCTCTGGTTATTTTTCCTCCCACCTGGGCATAGGTCTTTTATTGTTAGTTAGATCCTCAAGTAAGGATATTTCATTCTCCAGATATGTTCCCTTCTCATATTTGGGTCTTATGCAGAGGTATATGTGCGCCATGGACCCTCCTACAATGGGAAAATTCATGGGTCTCACCATTTGAACCTCATGTGACATGTACCTCTCCACGTACACATGCTTGTTGGGTTAGACCAACCCTTTGCACATTTCCCTATGGTCTTGGTCCAGATTACCAAGGTCCAACATCATCTTATTGGATTCTCTGAACCTATTCACTCCTAATTGGAATTATTGAGCTGTGAAGGAAAAAGGGAGCTTGCACCATGGGCTCCATGTCTCATCTAGTCAGCTTAAATCTGCCTAGGTAGAAATGTTGGTACATAGCAAACTCAACCTCTCCCTTAGTGGTCACTAGCAGTTGTTCAGGGATCCTCCATTCCACCCCAAACATGTTCTTGAGGTGAATATACCATTTCTCCAAGCGCACCTTGTGCATGACTATCATAATTTGTCACATGAGTATTTTTCAAATATCTTCACGGGTGAAAGGTACTCAACAGGGTACTCTAACACAAATTTGTCCAATGCATCCGACACTCCAATTTATGAAAATACAATGGTTACTAGGACATTACCAAAAAGGATTTTATCACCTTCCTTTGTGCTACTAACAATCTCATCCATGATGAATGTAGACAAGTTGTAGATGGTGCACTCAAATTTTACTTCAAACATGCAACCATGCCTTTTAACCTAGGACTATCTCTCCCGACCATCTATCTTTATCACAAGGTATGCATCTATCTTCATCATCGGGTCCTTGATGTCCATAATATCAAAGTACCTCGAACCCTTTTTGTATGCATAGGTGGTGATAGTTTCCTTAATTTCCTCTTTGTCGCTTAGGTCGTCCTCTAAACTATCTCCTTTATAGATGAGGCCTGTGAAATGTGAAATAAGCTGAGGGGTAATGTGCATCTTGTGCCCTACAAAGTGGAAGTAGTCTTCGTGCACACATGACATCAACCATTGATATAGGCACTCAAGCTTCCTAAAGTAGGGAAACTCAAAGAGTTACAATAACCCTAACTTCTCTAACTTGACCTTTACATCATCATCATAGATGGGAAAACCCTCTGGTGTCCTTTTATTTGTTGGGCACACTAACTCCAGCACCATTTCCTTCTCAATTGTGCTTGAGCGATGATTGTAATCATTTACAAGACATGTTTCTCAAATGGGACTCCCACTCCTTTCCTAGCAACACTCCATCTAGGTATTGCATTTCTGCGTACCACTCTTCATTTATATGTGTGATAGTTTCTTGTTGCTTTCCCTTTCCCTTTCCCTTCTTAGGTGTGCCAACTAGTTTCTTGGGTGCCATTTTCTAGGTTCTCTTATCACTTCAATCACTTTTTATTACTCTATTCTTCCACTCCCTCCAACCTTAGATCTCAAACTTGTGAAGAAAACCCCTTAAACCCATGCCCTAGTTCTTCAAACCCTAACTGGATAGTTCCTTCACAAGACGCCTTCTCACAATTTCTCTTACACCCGTGAAATCCCTTCTCTCTGGTTTGCAAATCCAAACTAGTGACTCACGCTCACACTTTTCAATTTTTCTTCACATAGATTAGTTTTGGAAGCCCTAGTTTATAAAGATGCACAAGCGCTTCTTTCTCCTTATATGCAAAGTGAATAATGAAATACTTAAACCTTTATTTATAGTTTTTCCCATTTTTAAGAATTAAATACTACTTCACCTACCACCATACTTTTAACATTTAAAGTGTATTTTTCAAACAAAGCTTGACTTCTACACCCTAACTTACGCACCTAACCTTGCGTGGATAATCTCCAACCTTCAGCGCACAACCAATCCATCTTGACAGGAGACTCTTGCGTGCGCATCACCTACACCGAAGGCACTTCTTCTATCATGATTTTTTCTCTCACCTACCTCATGTTGTTTATGCACTTCTTCCTTCTCTATACGTGGGATCTGAAAGTAGCCTTATCTTGACACCAACCATCCTTTTCCACCTTTTCTTTCATGCACCTATTTCAATAGGGACATTCAACTAGGATTTTCAATAGAATCTTCCTTGGCACGTTACCCATGCTTTCCTTCTCACCACTCTACCCCAAACTTAAATGATGTGCGGCCCTCTGCACATTTAAAAATCCTCAAAAGTAACAAGGTTACAGTGCCCAAGGTACAAAACAAAATAACAACATGAAAGGAAAACACAAGAAAGAAAAAAATGCATAAAGGAAATTCTAAATTATTTGGAAAAACTGCCTTATTTACAAACACCAAGAAGCCTTATTTATAGTAGGGCTTTAGCCTAATCCCATTAAAGTGTCCAGAAATTTTGTTCCATCCAGTGCTTATAACTAGCATGCACCCAAATCAAGGATGTACGAGATTGTGTAGGGACCCAACCAATGGACTTTCAACTTCCTAGGATGGTACAAAAACTTAGAATCATACAATAAGACCATCTACCCAACCTCAAATTTCTTGTTCTTAATGTGGCGATCATGCCATGCTTTTTTCTTTACTTTTTCTATTGTTTGGCTCCACCTGAAAGTGTTCATCTTTCATATAACTTCATCAATTCCTCAATTCCCTCTTCCAAAGACTTTCTCATTAGCCACCCTCCTACGTGTGCTATTCACAAAGAAGGTATTATGAACTCAATCGCGTAACACTTACTTGCTAAACACCAATTGAAATGGTGTGACTTTGTTCGATCTTTTATAAGTTATCATATAAGCCCATAATACGAGATGATACCTTGTTATCCCAATCTTATCTTCCGAAATCATAAATTTTTGTTATGGTGTGACACAAAGATTTTGTTAAATTCTTCCACGGTTCCATTTTCTTGTGGGTGATAAGGTGTAGTATTATGATGAGCCACCATGAACTCTGCTAACAGGATCCTCACGGTCTCATTCAAGAAATGTGTACCCCTATCGCTGGTTAAAATTAAAGGGAATCCATACCTTGTGATAATGTTTTCCCATAAAAACCTTGTTGTTGTAGCTGTTGTGTAGTCTTTAGTTGGGGTTGCCTCTACCCACCTTGTCAAATAGTCCATGCAAGTGATTATGTAGCATGATCCAGTCCTATGTGCTACTAGTGCAATAGGGCCTACAAAGTCTATTGCCCATTTCTCAAAAGGTTCAGTGCTAGGGATAGGGTGCAAAGGCATTTCATCTCTTCTTCCTAGCTTGCCAATGTGCTGACAGTGGTCACACACTTTACAATAGTCCTTGCAATCCTTATACAGATTTTCCCACCACAAGCTTGCCATTAATATCTTACATGTGGTGGCATCACCTACATAATGCCCACCTACATTTCCTCTGTGTGCTTCCTCTATGATGGCAAGGCACTCATGCTCTAGCACACACCTATGAAAAACTTCATCACACCCTAATCTGTATAAGTCCCCACTGATCAACATGTAGGGCGTGGTGCATATCGACTTCACAACCACCATGAACTCAAACTTTTGAAATAACAACACCCACCGACATATGCACCCTTGTAGAATGGGCTTGTTCACCAAGTACTTTAACGCCATGTGGTTGATGTAAAACACAAAGGGATTTTCCAGTAGATATTGTCTAAACTTTTGAAGCGCATAGATCATTGAAAATGCTTCGCGCTTAGTCATAGTATAATTCTGCTCTGCTGGTGTCAACTTCCTACTTGCAAAGCATAGGGGATGATCAACAATTCCCTCACTAGGTTGTGTAAGCACTACCCCAATGGCCATTCCAGAGGCATCTACATGAACATGGAAGGGCTTATCCCAAGAGGGAAAATGTAATATAGGCATGGTGACAAGCCTATCCTTTAATGTATCAAACACCTTCTACTGCGCCTTTCCCAAATGGAAGGCAATTTTATGTCTGAGAAATTATTCTAAAGGCATAGAGATCTTGGCATACCCCTTAATGAACTTCCGATAGTAGCCCATGTGTCCAAGAAACCCACATAGTACACTCTAGCTAGTAGGTTCCCTCAATCCCACAATCACTGCAACATTTGCAGGATGTACTAGCAAGCCCTCCTTACATATGATATGCCCTAATAACGTTCTAAAGGGGGTAGAAAGACACACTTTTTAATGTTGAGGGATATCGTCAACTACCAAAACCTCTCAAACATTAGCCTCAAATTATCACAATGGTCTTTTACTAGCCCATGCACTGTCCAATCATCCAGATATACCTAAATAAATTTTTGGATGAATCCTGGAGCACCTGTACCACTATGCGTGAGAAAATAGCAAGTACATTCTTCAACCCAAAGGGCATGACCATGTATGAAAAACTTCCCCATTTAGTGGTGAAAGTTGTCTTCTCTTAGTCTTCCTTTGCAATCCGGACTTGGTGGTACCCTAAAAATCCATCCGTAAAGGAATAGATTTTGCACCCAACGAATCCCTCCAAAATTTCTTCAGTGAAGGGGGTTGGAAAAGGATTGATGACACAAACTACGTTCAACTCCCTATAATCCACACAGATCCTAATCCACCCATCCTTCTTGATGTTGATTACCATTGGACTTATCCATCCAGACTCTTCAACAACTTCAATGATTCCAGATGCTATCATTTTGTTTATCTCCTACTTTATCTTCACACACAAATTAGGATTCATCTAAGTAGGGTCTCTTCTTGACTCGAAAGCGCAAAATCCTTTAGCTTTATCCTCATTTCACCAAGGAATGGTGGATGCCTTTGAGCTCATGGTACCAATGTGGAAATAAATCCTCAAAATCACGTAAAAGATTAATTATCTTAAAGACATCCTTCTCTAACTAGTAATCTCTAACAATAGCTTCCTTAGGTTCTTCTCCTAAGCTGATGTTAACCTTTTTAGTTTTTAAAAGGTTCATGGTAGGCACACGCATGAGTATCACACTATCAACTACCTCATGCATTTTTATAGAATGGTTAACATCAAAGCTTTTTGCTTCCCCCCCATTAATCACATATACAAGTTTTCCTTTCTCCTTTTTCACACACATGCACTCAAACTAATCCTCCTCTATTTCCTCTTCTTCAAAGTGCTCCCCCAAACCTGGTTCACCAAGAAATTCCAACAACCTATCTTCTGTCATGGCACTATCCCCCATGGTAAGGCACTTGACAACCTGTAATTCCTTATCAACTAATGGCTTGGTACTTTGATACTCAAATGTTTGAACTAGGTCACCGCTAGTTCTTTCCAATTCCCTATTTGGCGGCGTGTCTTAGAATGTATGTACCATGCGTGCGGAAACCCTATAATGTAGAATATAGTTTGTGCACCCAAAGGGATGGTGGAAAATCTTCCATGCCTTCCCTCTAGGTTCTTTCATAGGCTTGGATGTGGAAAGAGGCGGGATCCTTACCATGGTAGTCCTTGATGGCGGTGGGTGCATTGCTTCTAGAGAAATGAACACAGAAGGAAATTATCACTTCACACCATTCCAATAGATTATCCCGATGTGTTTCCCACTAGTGTGCAGTAGTTCCTAGTAGGACGTAACTTAACATCCCCCTTATTTCATCTTCCTCTTTCCACTAAGCTTTCATTCTCTACAAAAATACCTCAGGGGATGCCCCTCCTTAGTACATAGGTAGCTCTTTTCTAACCTAGGCACTGATTGTGTGCGCCTTTGTCACATTTTTCACCGATGCTCTTAGATGTTATCTCGATCAATTTGTAGGTCCCATGCACCTAATTATCACATGCTAGACCAGGTGGTGTCACTTCATCGAATGAGCATCTTCAAATTGGATAACTCCATCGGTAGGATGGATTATCTTTGGATCCCTGATTGAGTGCACATATATTCTATCCAGGACCTCTTCTCCCAAGGGTTCAATATAGGGTGTTGACTTCCCATCAGCTAGGGGTATGATGAATCACTCCTCCTCATTTTCAAAGCTGATGTACCCTTTATTGAACTGAAGATCTACATTGTTCTTGTAACACCATGGGCACCCAAGTAGTGCTTTGGGAATTTGTCTACCTAGGCTAGCGCCAAGACTTCAAAGTCCCCAAGAAAACTTAGCTCCCTAAATGATGATAACCACATCCTTTATGACACCAATGGGTATTTCCTTTGTTTTTTTTGCCATATATAACACATTTGAAGATGGCTGTAATATAGGCCTTCCCATCTGATGCCATGCATCCAATGTGAGAACATTGAACTCCACGCATGTGTTAATGAGGATATTACTTAGAAGCCATCCATCCACTACTACATTTAACATGATCTCCCTATCATATTCAAGGCTATGACGGGAAGGTTTACATGCGGACCTTCCTTTCACACTCTTCTTCAAAGACATGGTACCTTCTCTCTCAACCATGCTCCTAGGAAGGGAATAATATTCTCTTTCCTTAGTATTTTACATACTTCCCTGACCTCATTCAGGTCATCTCTTGCACCTTGACTTTCCTCCTTTGCTCTTCTCTCTTGGACTACTCCTTTAGACACTAGATTTCTCCTTTTAAACTCTGAATGATGTCCATGGTATCTTGATATACCTCATTCTAATGAGCAGGATCTAGGTACTTTCCATGCACCACTTCTTTTGAAACCAGAGTCATCTTCCTTGGTATTTCCTTTACGTGCATGGCCTCTGCTCTTGTTATCACTAAAAAAGTTCTAAGCCTTCATCACGTGTTACTTGTGGAATCCATTATGTGTTCATCTTTTTAATGCTTACCATTACAGTGCCCTTGTCCTTCCATTGTTGCTGATTCATGTGCTCAAACAACTCAGGGAACTCCTCATACTTATGTTTCTTCCCACACCATGAGCATTGTAATAGGTCTAGGAACTCTCGTTTGTAATGCTCTATAGACCCACAATTAAAATAGGTTCCACGTGGGAACTCACTTCTTCCTCCATAGTTACCATGACCATGGAATCCTCCGTGAAATCCCCTTCCGTGCATGCCTCCATCTGCACGCTCCTCATAACGGTGATCATCACCTTTAGAACTGTTGGAAATGCTAGTCTAGTGCACCCCATGATCAATGGCCTCATGGATCTGATCAATAAGCCTACAATCCTTAGTATCATGGGTTGTAGAGGTATAGATCTTACAATAACAAGACACATTCTTCTAAATTGTGCACTGTAACAAGGGGCATCTACTTGCATCATGGTCCCCATGACAAATCTCACAGTCTACTATCATGGCATGTACTATCCTCTGGGAAACTATCCTTGACATGCCCCTATACCTCAAAATTTGTACACCATAAACCACTGCGAGTCTAATGGGCTGAGTTTGCAGACAATTTTTCTAGTTGCTTAGCCATAGCAGTAATCTAAGCCTCTAAAAATGGGCTAATACCAGTATCAACACTTCCAACACCTCGATGCGTAGAGCGAGTTCTAACACCTCGCGTGGCTATGTGAAAGTTTTATGAGATAAGGCCCTTCTAAAGGTGTGATCAACCCTCCAAAACCCACCGAGCATGCTTTGTGAAGGGTGAATATCATATGATAACTAAATAAGAGAGTTTTAAAGCATGCATCATACTGCACACTCTCTACCATTCCCTATTAAATCTCCTTTAGGGTGTTGATGCTCTTCTATTTAAACTCAAGGATGTGGAATTATGCCAAGAAGGCATTCTTTAAAGTAGTATAATCCACCACCATTTGATGAGGGTCATATTTCATATACCAGCTATGTGAACACCCCTATAACGTCGTTCTGAACCGACTAGCCTTCCGCTCCGAAATTGTGATCCATTTTGCACACCATAGTAGCTCACACTTGTGAACATGTTCTGCAACATCTTCAATACCTCTTGTAATCTGGAAAATGCAAAGACATCTCAAAGAAGACTTGAGGGGTACGTGGGGCCCTTGTCATCCTAAGCAAGAACCTTGGTTCCTCCGGTGTTTCCTCTGCCGCCCGATCCACCAGTCTACCGTGTCTTGTGCCTCTTGAGCCACGAGATCCACCAAGTCCTATTCCTCCTAACCCACCAAATCCACCAAATCCACTAGGTCCTGTAGTGGTCATGCCAAGTGTCCCCAAGGTTCCACTGAACTGTGTGTCGATGGTCTGTGATAATGCCCCACTACCACTAATGTACCCCCCGCACCACTCCCCGACATGAGACCAAAATCTTGTGTACTTTATACTTATCCAAAGACACCTTTGAATACTATAATATGTGTAGCCATGGAAGTGGGAACTGAAAAATTATATCTCATGGGCATATATCTGTCACTTCCACTAATACCAACTTGGTTAATGATACTCCTTTCTTGATCTGGGAAACCAAGTGCTAGGGTTTGGTCACTAGGTGGGTTCAGATACATGCCAACGAATCTTCTCTCTCTGCATGACGAACTCTCATCAGAATCTGAAGGGGTCTCTCTTACGTGCTTTCCAAGATGGGGTAGCATAGACTACTTATGTTCCACGTCCTCCGCGTGAACCTCAACTCCTTCCCACAACATCTACCTCCATAGATCCATCACACTTGTAGCCTTACATCATCTAGAAATCTCTCTTTCACGTGCTTCAATATACTTGAGTTGTCTCTCCTCCCTTTGTTTCTCTATCGTAACATCTTCCATATTCCTCAACCCTAGCTTCCTTGCCCAACACTCAGAATGGTTTATCCATCCATTGGAAATGCCTCTAAACTCAAAGTAACAATCAAGATCTTCATTGCGAGAGGATAGAACACAAAAATGGTCCTCTGGCCTCCCACAAAAATTCAAACTCGAACTTCGGACAAAAATATGTAGAAATAGCGTACTCCATAGTGTAGCTAGCCAACACACCTTTCCACCAATGATCCACAACATGAGTCCATGTCGTATCTGCATCTTGCAGCTCTAGTATTCTTCTTGGGTCCACACATGTGATCTATAATACCAGCTTGATCTAGATGCATATGTTGAGAGCCATTCATACAGTTCTACTGGGAAGCAATAGAAAAATGTTTCATATAAATCATGGTAGAGGTTTTCTTCCACCCATATACATGCATTAAATTCAGGTCCAGTGTTGAATCTCTGAGAAAATTCATCCTCGGTGCTCTCGAACCATGATTCAACACTTTCCAAAGTTATACGTTCTATCATTACTGCGTTACCCGTATCACGATGTATGTCATTTCCCACTACAACTTCAAAAATAGGTCCCGGAAATGAAACAAATATGTAGTCATTTTTACCCCCATCATAAAGGAAAGAAATCCCATGCGCGTCGGCCTATCACCTAGCGGCCATTTGGCCGGACGCTCACTCGAGGCACGTGCGAGCACCGAGTCTCTCTTTATGTGATTTTAGTGGGAAACATCATCTATGATATGAGTTTAAGAGTTTGGAAAGGAAATAAAACATACAAGCACCATAGAGCTCAGAACGGATTCTAGATCCTTGTAGTTATTCTAGACATAAAGTGATTAATAGATTAAAGAACTTACACCAATACAGAAAGGAAATCATACAAGCATTCATACTTGGTTCATAAACATCAATGAAAAATAACTATGAAGAAGGATGTATGCATCAGAATCATTAATGCTCATATTCATATCAACTTGGTAACCTTATTACATTAATTAGGATATTACAGAATGGCACGTAAAGGTAGATCGTAGTCCTTCATTATAACTAGACTTATATAACTAGGCCCTCAAAATAAATTCATTACTCCCAACCCTTGATACATTCTTTCCTACCCTTATTTTCCCAAACTAACAGAGTCCTTGTAGTATTTTTGCAGAGCTCCTTCCTCTCTCTATGTATCTCTATGTGTATCTCTCTATATATCTTTTACATTTTCATGCACTTGTATATATAGCCTCTTTGATCTACCAACTCATTCTCCTGCAGCCTCATATCCATTGCCAAGTGTCTGAATGTGGTCCTCTAGGGGCACATCCTCCTTCGTGCCCGAGCTCACCACTCTATGCCATGATGTCCTTCTAGAAGCCTCTACCGCAAGGCATATTCCTTCCTGGGCCAACCTGTCACCAGGCTGGCACCTTATCCACTCCGCATGCGCAGTTGGGTCATGTTTTCCTCGTATCCTACCCAAAATGCCCAATATGGCTAAGTCCTAGAACCTTGGCTTTGTCCGTACATGCGCCACGGGTTTCCTTAAACCCTTCCTAAGCACCTTCTCCTTGCGCACCTTTCTTCAACTAGGACTTGCACACCTACGTGTCTTTTTACACTTAGCCAATATTTCAGGGGCCCAACATCTTGTAATTTAAATAGCTATCTTTTCGCAATGCTCTAGGTAATTGTTTATCTATAGTAATTCACGGTAAGAAGATGCATTTGAATTAGTGAAAGGAATATACACTATGATATGTGCATTTTTATATGCTTGGCATCAACACACACTAAAATGATGTGTTATCTTGAAGATAAGTGTGCAGTATTGATTTTTTGCACTCATTCAAAGAAACTATTTTATCTCTAGTTGAGGGACCAATTGTTGTTTAATTCAAGATCTATAGATCTGATTACATTTGTCAATTCATGCGTGTATTGTCTGACACTGTTGCATTCAAAAATTTGGATCGATCTCATTCTCCTCCAACATCACTACGTAGGAGAAAGGTTCAATATCAAACTTATTTGTTGGTTGTGAAGAATCACTCGAGATTAATTACGTAAGCATCAATATTATATTAAAACTTATTCAAGATCTTTGGATTCGAGAACAGGTTCTATGAGTCTGGTTTTAGCTCAGAAGTGAGACCTATCTCACACCTCTTCATCCAGAGATTTTGATCTTCTTGCTTGCTTGGGTATCAAGCTTGCTTTGTTTTCAGCTCTCTATTGTTAGACGTGTGTTATTTTGATGGTGATTTAAATGTATCCTTCAACAAATAAAATTTAAAAATAAATTACATTTAACTAAGGCATGATCCCTCTCTAATCACATTTCTTAGTCAATGAAATAGAGAAAGATTCATTCAACATTTTTCACTCTCTAAACAATTGCAAATTGGATGGAAATAGAAATTTGTGGTTGGATATGTTTTGGTTTGCTATCATTGGTTGTCTTGGATGGTTGCATGGACTTTGGTGGCATATGGTATCTTGGGGAACGTCCACATTGCTAACAAAGGAAAAAGGCCCACGTATTTCTTTGGATCGCCATTCCAAGCATATGCTATGCACACACACAAGAGCATCAGAATGGTATGATGCACATTTTATAGAAAACTCATGATATAGTCGTCATTAGTGGTAACAGTTATGTGTAATTTCAAAATTCATTGTGAGTCAAAAATTCCTTATAGATATTATTTCTTAGAGTTTATATTAAGTTAGTCAATTGAGTCATGGCCTAGATATTTGTGTCTTGTTTATTCCTTTCATTGGCCTTTTAATTTTTTTAAAAGTAATTATATCTCATTGGAATTTTTAGTAGTAAATATTTAAATTTAGGGTGTCATTAGAATCATGTCTAGATTACTATTAAGGTCCATTATATAGTATTATTTAAAAGTGTCTCTTAGAGTCATATATAGTGGGTCGTGTCATAGTTTGTGTGTCAATTAAATATTTTGTCAATGGTATTTATAGATTTTGTTATCCAAAATTCACCCCCCAGGGTAATTTTGATAACATGCATCAGATTATTCTGTCCCGAGCAAGTAGATTGATTCAAGGCCCAAAATCATGAAAATCAGCTAAGTCCTAGTCCTCGCAGCAGCTGGGACAGTTGGGACATCGGGGCGCGAATCGGTGAAAAGCCGCTAGCGGTCCGCGCAGCAATTGGGATGTCGGGATGTGCGGGACGCGAAAGGGCGAACCGGCCGAAAGTGGAAAAAATCACCAAGTTTTGTCTGGGACATCCGGGACAAGAGTACGCGGAGGACGTGGATCGGCCGGTTTGGCGCAAGTCAGTCCATTTCGGGTGGTTCAGAGAATTTTGTCCCAGGCAGTCCGGGATAGTTGGGACAAGAGTACGTGGAGGACGCGAACCGGCCGGTTCAGCTGAAACAGAGGACTTTCGTTTGGGACATCCGGCCAAAAGTACATGTGGGACGCGAAAAGGTGAAGTGGCCGAAAAAGACAAGGAGGCCCACGGACGAATCAGGAAATGCCACGTGTCAAGGGGAAAATGACTCGAAGAATTTGCTAAGTGTTGGCCGAAAATTTCAAAGGGCAAGGTTTGAAGGGTCGGCCCGAGCCAATAGACACAGGACACGTGTCCTAAGGCGGGGGGAGTTCAGAGCCAGGGAAAGACTTAGGAAAATTTGACAAAAGTCTTGGGCCAAAAAATTAAAAGACAAGGATGACCCCGCACCCCTGTCCTCCAACCAGATCACGCCACGTGTCCCAAGTGGCGGGGCGTGGGGAAAGTGATTTTTTTTTCAAAATTATAAAAACGTCAAAATTTCAAAGGGAAACCCATGGGAGGTGGAGGAGAGAGAATTTCTCATCCAATCAGTGCTTGCCACATGGCATCTAACCAGTGGAGCACGGAAATTTTTGAAAATTTTTCCAAAGACAAAAAAGAGGTAAAATTTGAAATTTTTTCCCGCCGATCCGTTTTGGGCCGTTTTTGCCCTAAATCTTCAAACGATCATATCTTTTGATCCAGAACTCAGATTTGCATGTTCTTTATATCATTGGAAAGCTGTTGAATTTCTCTACATGATTCCATGGTCAATTTCTAATTTTGGTTCATTTTGGAGAGAGAAAATTCAAAAACGGCTCTGGTACGTGTCCATGGCCAGAAATGACATTTCAACAACCAAATTTAATACAGAATGGGTCGCATTCTCCTCCAATTTGGTCAAAAATGATAGGGTATGGGTTTGTAAGGTCCCCCATGCTGATTTAATGCATTTTCAGTCAATGAGGAATGGGCTCCCACGTTTTTGTACGTTTTCTCTCTCCTGGGCTCGACCCATGCACTGTAAAAGCCAGATTTGGCTCATTTCTTCAGGGGGAACACTTTTTTGAACATCAGACTTCTTCTTTCACCTGAAAACAAGTGAATTTTGTAAGTATCAGGCCTTTTTCAAGGATTGTAATAGGTTTATACCTCTTTGATGGTGTAATGCAAGGGATTTTACATGGAAATGACAGTGCAAACTCTGTGAATGTTTTCAGTCCTCTGTTTGTATTGTTTTTATTTCATTTTCAGATCTCTTATTGCATCTTATCAGCTTGTGTATGTTTTTCGTGTTGCATTTCATGGATTTGTGCCTATTTGTATGAGAAAAAAATGTTCACCACTCCTTTGGTGCATCACCATCATTAGGTTAGTTTCATTTTCTGCATTTCTTATCCCTGTCTACTTGCAAATTAGGGTAAAATTAGGATTTGAACCTCTGCAATTGTGTAAACACTAGATCTAATCAGAGGAGTTTGAGGAACCAGCCTCTAATCTAGAGATTCTTCTCTCATTTTACAAGTCCCCACACTTGGAGAAAGGATTCAATGTTGTGCAATCACACTGGATGCTAGAGTGATCAACCTAGAAATCTGATCAACATCCAGGGGTGCTGTGATTTTGCACTAATAGTTTTGGCATGACCTGGTGGGACACTAGAGGTCTCATTTTTATTGCAACAAAGTTGATGTGCATCTGCTACAATTTTCTTGCTTGAAAAGAGCTATTATTTGCATATCTGGTGACTCCAAGGGGAAGAACCACCTGGTTTCAGCAGTGCAGGCCTGAAAACTCATGAGAAGAGTCACCACAAGGTCAAGAGTTGGAGAAGAAGAAGTGTTGTTTGAATACCTGCAATTATCTCCAAGAAGAAGGCAAAGAGGAAGAAGGATTCAAAGGTCTCCATCTCCACCAAATAGAACTCTCTCAACTCCTCCACCTGGTAGGCCTTTCATTTAGTCAACAAGGGTTTTAAGACCAATTAGAATGGCACAAAACAACCCCTATGTCAACTTCACAGGAAGCAGCCCACTTGCCCTCAATGCACAACATCCAATTCCTATTGCAGCCTTGAAGAACATTCCGTACTTCACTGGAGAAAATCAGACTACTCTAGGTGATCATGTTAAATATATTGCTAACCTTTGTGCAATTCATGAAATCAATGAGATGCAAGTGGCTGTCAAGTTGCTGGCATCTTCATTCAAGGGTAAAGCATTGCAATGGTTTAGAAGCCTTGGAGCTGGTTCTATCACAAATTGGAATCAACTGTGTATAGCACTTCATGAGCAATTTGGAGAAAAGGGAGACAACTTGTCTCTTTTGGAGCAGCTGACAACCATCAAGAGAGCTCCCAATGAACAACTGACCGATTTCAACTTCAGATTTCAAAAGACTTGGGAGAGAATTCCAGTGGCAGTTCGGGCCAACAAAGAAGGTGATTTTCTCTACTATCTCAAAGCTCTAAATTCTGATATTTCTATGTTGATTCAGTCCATGGGAGGCATAACTATCCCTATGGCTTATAGCATTGCCATTAGGGCTGAAAATTGTTTGATCCAAGCTGGCAAACTTGCCCCTAGACCTCCCATGCCATTGTTTCCAAGCTTAGAGAGTCCAAACACCAATCAAGCACCTAATTTGGCTCCTTCTCCCACTCCTAGAAATCAGAGTTCAAATGAAGCTTCCACTTCATCTCCAAGTGCCCCAAATGAGCTTCAAGAAGTCATGAAGCAATTGCAAAACCTAGGCAATGAGCTGGTTACTCTCAAAAGGCAACAGGCCCAAGGTTTTAGACCTTCTTATCAGCCCCAAGCTCAGCCTAACAGCAGCCATACCAACCACAAAGGCCACCTAATCCTACTGCAAATATGAATCAAACAAGGCCTCCTACCAATAGACCATTTCAGCCCTATAATCCAAATGCCATATCTGCCTCTAAGGCATTGGTGCCAACACAAAACAACATTGCCCAGGAGTATGATTGGTGTTTTCCATGCAATGAGCCTCATAACCAATCCATGTGCTTCAATGGTGCTTTGAATCAAGCATTAATGGTGACAACTACTGGTGTGGAGGGTGAGGGCAGTCAAGGAAACAACCAACGACAAGAAACATTCCAATAGCAATCAGCCCCAAATGACACCACGTTGGTAAATTGGCAAGCAGAGGATTTCTGTGGCATGAACCAGGTAGTTTCCCAAGGTGTTGCAGCCAACACAAGGTCAAAAAGGAGGAATTTGGGTGAAGAATAGCCATTAGCCCCAACCAATCCACAACCTTCCATGGCTCCACAAATGGTTGGCAAGCAAAATCCAATTTCAAATGCACAAGGGCAGCCAAGAACAACCCCTAGGCCAACTCAAATACCAGTTATTGCTGCCCACGTGCAAGGAGTGAATGTGCAAACCAAGGGACAACAAAGAGATCCTTCATCACCATTCAGTATCATTGATCAGATGAAGAAGACAAACGTCAATATATCAATGTGGGAATCCCTATCTATCCCAGGCCAAAGAGATTTGCTACAAGCTGCCATGAAGGACTAGCCAACTTCGAATCAGCAAGTTCAGATGCAAGACAAAGTGCTTACAAATGCTACCCAGCCTGAAGGAGATCATGGAGGACAGCAAGGTAAAATGTTGAAACCCCCTCCTTTCTATGTTTCATTGATCATTGGAAATCAGCTAGTGCACAATTGCATGATAGACTCCGAGGAAAGTAGCTCAGTAATGCCTAAACAAATAGCTGATCAGCTAGGGCTCTAGTATGAAACAATATCCAAAGGGGTAGTGCAGCTAGATGGGACAGCAGTAACAATAGTTGGGGTGATTAGAAACTTGAGTCTTACCTTGCATGCCTATCCAAATGTTGTTGTTTTACAAGATGTATCAGTCATAGACCTTCCACCACTCTTTGCCCTATGCTTGTCAAGGGACTTCACAGCCAAGATTGGGGGATATTTGTCTGCTGATTGGTCACACATGTTGTTCAGAATGAGGTATGGAACTAAGGCTACAATCAGGTCTGAACCTATTGCAAACTTCCACATTGAGCCTTACACTCCAAGTCAGATCAACGCCAATTGTTCAGCATTTGATCAAGAAGACCACCCAAGCACTGATGAGGCTGACACCAAGGTTGGAAGCATCCCGGATCTAACTCTTGATGAATGGGCAAACAAGATACATGCATTTGATCCTTATCAAGAAGTGGAAGAATCTGAGCTAGGGGTCTATTGCATACACGAAGAAAATCAGCCTATTCCTAGCATCACCAAGCCAAACCACAAAGATGACAATGAGGTATGGCAGCTGTTTTTTGATGGATCAAGGAGTAGACAAGGTGTAGGAGGTGGAGCTATGCTTGTTTCACCTCAAGGAATAAAGTACTATTCAGCTTTTAGATTTCAGTTTGCATGCTCCAATAACACTGCTGAATATGAAGCCTTAGTGCAAGGGATGCATTGGGCAATCAAGAGAGGAATAAAGAACTTGCAAGTCTTTGGTGACAGTGAATTGATTGTAAATCAGGTCAAGGGATAGCATGCTACCAAAAATGATCTTCTCAAGTGCTACAAGAACAGGGTGTGGGACCTCATGGAAGATTTTGAGGGTTTTGGCATCAAATCCATTCCTAGGAAGAGAATCAAGCTGCTGACAGGCTTGCAGCAGTAGGGGCAGCCTTTGACATTGTGGAAAGCATTCAACAAGACAAGGTACAGCCAAACATCCATGTGATTGTGAGGCCTTCAGTGCCGGATAACAATGTCAGTTGGCAAGTGTTTGAAAATGACCAGCAAATCATCCATTTCTTACAAGAAGAAGCTGAGTTCTCAGCCAAGAATCAAGAAAAATTGGAACAGCAGTATGGTGACCAAGTGGTACAGCTGAGAACTAACAAGCTACCCAAGGGACTTATCACTTTGGAGTCCATTTTTAACCCCAATGATCAGTTTAGAAAGGAGAAAGCAAACATTCAGGTCAAGAGAGAGGATTCAGTATCCATCTTGGTAGAAGAGAACAAACCATTGCAAATTGGAAGGATGACAACTGAACAAGAAAGGTATGAGTTCATACAGCTGTGTCAAGAGTTCCCTGACGTGTTTGCTTGGAGCTATGAAGACTTGAAAGGTTTCAATCCCAACTTAGCTTAGCATACCATCGAATTGGATCCAGATATTAAGCGTGTCAGGTAAAAACTAAGACCACTCAATCCACACATGGAGCCTCTCATGAGGAAAGAATTGGAGAAGCTGATTGAGTCAAGGATCATATTCCCAATCAAGCATTCTAGTTGGGTTGCCAACTTAGTCCCAGTCAGAAAGAAGAGTGGAGAGATCAGATTGTGTGTTGACTTCAGAGACTTGAATAGAGCCTCTCTCAAGGACCATTACCCACTCCCTTCCATGGAGCAAATCTTGCAAGTTGTGGCTGGCTCCGAGAGGTTTTCACTACTTGATGGCTACTCAAGCTACAATCAGATTATGGTGAAGGAAGAAGACCAGTTCAAGACAGCCTTCACAACCAAATGGGGAACTTTTGCATACAGGAAAATGCCATTTGGGCTGTCCAACGCTGGTGCTACCTTCCAAAGGGCAATGGACATGGCATTCAAAGGTTTGATTAACAACGTGGTGCTGATTTACCTTGATGACATCACTATTTTTTCCAAAAATGCAGCAGACCACCTCTCTCATTTGAGACAAGTCTTCATGAGGTGCAGGAGATTTGGAGTGTCTTTGAATCCTAAGAAGTGTATCTTTCTTGCACATGAAGGAAAGCTCCTTGGCCATATTGTCTCCAAAGAAGGATTAGCAATTGATCCAGAGAGGGTTGAAGCCATAAGAGCACTACCATTGCCAAGCCACAAGAAAGCCCTTCAGAGTTTCTTGGGAAGGATAAAATTTGTTCGGAGGTTTGTCCCAGATTTTGCAACCCTTGTCAATCCCATCACCAAAATGTTAAAGAAGAGCATGGCTTTCAAGTGGACAGCAGAAGGCAAGGAGAGTTTTGAAGCAATCAAAGAAGCTATCTCTCAAGCACCAACTCTCATTAACCCAGATTTCTCCAAGGATTTCATCCTCTATGCATTTGGAGGTAATGATACTATTTCTGCCATTTTGGTACAAAGAGAACAAGGACAATGATGAGCAGCCAATTGCCTTCTTCAAATGGGAGCCTAGATGACTATGAGGTGAGGTACTCTTTTATTGAGAAGCATGTACTTGCAAAAGAATCGAAGCTTGAAGAAATTCAAGCATTTAGTCTCGAACAACAAGGTCTAGTTGTTGGTCTCACATGCTGGGGTTAAGGACTTCCTCCTCAACAAATATTTGAATAAGAAAAGGGCAGGTTGGATCACCCGTGTCATGGAGTATGACATTGAGATCAAGATCACCAAGCTGGTAAGAGGGAAAGGATTGTGTGAGCAGCTGGTTTTGGGGAAGCAAAAAGAAGTATGCAATGAAGAAGAGGCTGTTTTGACAGTCCAGGACAGCCATGAGCCAAGTGGCAATCAAGAAGAAGATGATGCTGTCCCCACTCGCTTGCTGGACCCAAGGTATTATACACTTCCTAGGAATAGGCCTATGCCCTCCGAGAGATGAACAACACCCAAAGAGACACTTCAGATTGCAGGCTGTCCCGTATGCCATTGTTGATGGAGTTTTGTTCAAGAAAGATGTGAATGGAGTGCTGCTGAGATGCATTAGCACAAATCAAATTCAAAGGGTGTTGGAAGAGTTCCATGGTGGACCAGCTGGTGGTCATTTTGCACCAAGAGTGACAGCTCTAAAAATCATGAAGGCTGGTTATTATTGGCCTAAGATCTTTAGTGATTACTATGCATGGATCAAGAGGTGTAAGAATTGTGCATTCTTCACAGGAAAAGAGAGACTTGCTGCCCTTCCATTACATCCAATCTCAGTTGACCAGCCATTCATGCAATGGGGTTTGGACTTCATTGGAGTCATTAATCCCAATTCAAGCCAAGGGCACAAATGGATTTTGATAGCCACGGACTACCTCACCAAATGGACAACGTGAGCACTCAAAGAGGCAAATGAGTCTAGCATCTTAGACTTTTATGAGGGGATAACAACCAGATTTGGTGTACCTGCTACAATAATCTCTGATAATGCATTGGCATTCATTGGATCTAAGGTGACCGAGTGGGCTGTTAAGAACGGGATCTACCTAAGCACTTCATCAAACTATTACCCTCAAGGTAATGGCCAGGCCAAGTCTACAAAAAGTAACTTGTTGAGGATCATTAGGAGGACTCTAGACGAGAATCAGAGGTCTTGGCATACCAAACTGAAATCAGCCTTATGGACTGATAGGATAACTCCCAAGAGATCCACAGGTAACTCTCCATTCAGGATTGTTTATGGAAGAGAAGTAATCTTGCCCATGTCACTTGAGTTGCCAACATTGGAACTCATGAAGCATCTGGAGTTGCTAGAGTTTTAGCCCATGGAGGTGAGGTATGCGAGTTGATGGAACTGCAAGAGATCGGAAATCGGCATCCTAAGCAATGGAAAAGGATCAAGCTTTGATCAAAAAGACCTTTGATTGGAAGGCCAAGGATAGATCTTTTCAGATTGGAGATCTAGTGTTGAAATGGGATGTGGATAGAGAAAAACCGGGAAGGCATTCAAAATTTGATGCCATTTGGAGTGGCCCATACATGGTCACGAAGTGCAAGAACAACAATGCTTTCCAATTGGCCTCATTGGATGGTGAAGAACTACAGATTCCAGTAAATGGAATCTATCTCAAGCATTGCTTCTAGAGGAAAAATTACCACCTTGTAAATATTAGATTAGATTTTCATTCCTCCAAGTGCTTGTGCACATTGTTTTGCTGTAGGTTAGTTTTGTTTTCCCTAAGTGCTTTGACACAGCTTGCTGTCCATGGAGATGTTTTGTAGTCCTTGCTCCCATCAGGTGATATTCCATCTTCCTCCTTACACATTCTAAGTCAGTTGGGGTTCTAAACAGAATATTTGATGACTCCATGCCCAATGGACTGCTTCAGGCAACTGGTATCTTCTACCTAGCAGGCAGGTGACCCCGCTGAGTCACCAAATTGTTATCCAAAATTCACCCCCCAGGGTAATTTTGATAACATGCATCAGATTATTTTGTCCCGAGCAAGTAGATTGATTCAAGGCCCAAAATCATGAAAATCAGCTAAGTCCTAGTCCTCGCAGCAGCTGGGATAGTTGGGACATCGGGGCGCGAATCGGCCGAAAAGCTGCCAGGCGGTCCACGCAGCAATTGGGACGTCGGGACGCACAGGACGCGAAAGGGCGAACCGGCCGAAAGTGGAAAAAATCGCCAAGTTTTGTCTGGGACATCCGGGACAAGAGTATGCGGAGGACGCAGATCAGCCGGTTTGGTGCAAGTTAGTCCATTTCAGGTGGTTTGGAGAATTTTTTCCCAGGCAGTCCGGGATAGTTGGGACAAGAGTACGCAGAGGACGCGAACCGGCCGGTTCAAATGAAACAGAGGACTTTCATTTGGGACATCCAGGCCAAAAGTACGCGTGGGACGTAAAAAGGTGAAGTGGCCGAAAAAGACAAGGAGGCCCGCAGATGAATCAGGAAACGCCACGTGTCAGGGGGAAAATGACTTGAAGAATTTGCTAAGTGTTGGCCAAAAATTTCAAAGGGCAAGGTTTGAAGGGTCGGCCCGAGCCAATAGACACAGGACACGTGTCCTAAGGCGGGGAGTTCGGAGCCAGGGAAAGACTTAGGAAAATTTGACAAAAGTCTTGGGCCAAAAAATTAAAAGACAAGGATGACCCCGTGCCCCTGTCCTCCAACCAGATCACGCCACGTGTCCCAAGTGGCGGGGCGCGGGGGGAAAGTGAATTTTTTTAAATTATAAAAACGTCAAAATTTCAAAGGGAAACCCGTGGGAGGTGGAGGAGAGAGAATTTCTCGTCCAATCAGTGCTTTCCACATGGCATCCGACCAGCGGAGTGTGGAAATTTTTTGAAAATTTTTCCAAAGACAAAAAGAGGTAAAATTTGAAAAAATTTCCCGCCGATCCGTTTTGGGCGTTTTTCCCTAAATCTTCAAACGATCATATCTTTTGATCCAGAACTCAGATTTACACGTTCTTTATATCATTGGAAATATGTTGAATTTCTCTACATGATTCCATGGTCAATTTCTAATTTTGGTTCAGTTTGGAGAGATAAAATTCAAAAATGGCTCTGGTACGTGTCCATGGCCAGAAATGACATTTCAACAACCAAATTTAATACAGAATGGGTCGCATTCTCCTCCAATTTGGTCAAAAATGACAGGGTATGGGTTTGTAAGGTCCCCCATGCTGATTTAATGCATTTGCAGTCAATGAGGAATGGGCTCCCACATTTTTGTACGTTTTCTCTCTCCTGGGCTCGACCCATGCACTGTAAAAGCCAGATTTGGCTCATTTCTTCAGGGGAACACTTTTTTGAACATCAGACTTCTTCTTTCACCTGAAAACAAGTGAATTTTGTAAGTATCAGGCCTTTTTCAAGGATTGTAATAGGTTTATACCTCTTTGATGGTGTAATGCAAGGGATTTTACATGGAAATGACAGTGCAAACTCTGTGAATGTTTTCAGTCCTCTGTTTGTATTGTTTTTATTTCATTTTCAGATCTCTTATTGCATCTTATCAACTTGTGTATGTTCTTTGTGTTGCATTTCATGGATTTTTGCCTATTTGTATGAGCAAAAAATGTTCACCACTCCTTTGGTGCATCACCATCATTAGGTTAGTTTCATTTTCTCTGCATTTCTTATCCCCTGTCTACTTGCAAATTAGGGTAAAATTAGGATTTAAACCTCTACAATTGTATAAACACTAGATCTAATCGAGGAGTTTGAGGAACTAGCCTCTAATCTAGAGATTCTTCTCTCATTTTACAAGTCCCGACACTTGGAGAAAGGATTCAATGTTGTGCAATCACACCGGATGCTAGAGTGATCAACCTAGAAATCGATCAACATCCGGGGGTCTTTGATTTTGCACTAACGATTCCTCGTCAAAAGTTTATTTGTAGGTTGAATAATCATATTACATCAAAATGAGTCATTAGTTTTCATAGTGGGTCATTATTTCTTGTCAGTGTTTTATAGTAGTCGTATCTATATAATGACATCATTGACAATTTTGTCAACTATGTCCTGTCATTATTAATTCAATTTGTCAATTTTTTGAGTTATCATCATAAGTTGTGTCATTTTCAAAATTCATAATATAAATTAAAAAATTTCCTTACGAACGCATTTTTGGTGTTACACGAAAACCAAAAATAATGTGTTCCACATTGTGGGGGATAAAATAAACCAAATGTGGAAATTGTTGAGCTTCATATTCAAATCAGAGCTAAGCTAACAACATGGCATTGAAGGAAGGAGTCATCGAGGTCGGAGGAAAACAAAAAAACTCTCATAATTTGCCAATGATGGGGCCACACTTCTGGTATGGTGGCATTTTATGGTGTGAGTATTTGATGTTCAGTTGTGTAGTGTTCCAGTTTTAGTTGTGTGTCGTGGATTTTAGTTTTTCATCTTTTCAATGTGGTGTGAAAAATAAGATTAGAGGTTCATTCCTATTCACTTGTGTATGTGACTATTCCTACATTATTCCCAATGTAATAACAAAGTGAAGAAAAAATAACACAAAGAAATGCATCATCATGAGTCTTGAAGAGGTTGAAAAGTTATATGTTCATACATAGGTTTGTGGTTAGCCTCTAGAAAACCATTGAAGGTTTTTCATATGTGTTCTTGCTTGAGTTCCCACACTGTTAGGTCATATGTGTTCCCTAGAGTGATTGGTTGATAAATAGATGATTCCTAAGCATGTTCCCATCCTCGTTAGTCATATGTGTTCTTGACAATGCATGGTTGATAAGAATTTGATGTGTTCCTTCTTCTACCTTTAGTTCGAGTGTTGTACCAAGATCATGAGCAAGCACGGGTGACAAAGGCTACAGAGGAAGTGTGAAAGTTATTTTTCTACCATGTAAACATTAAGGGGGGGAATGTTAGGAAATTAATGTTTACATTATAGGTTTGGTTAATTAGTTAGTGAGTGATTTGTAATACAAATCATGTATATATATATATATATATATTTTTGTGGGTATATAATTTGTTATATATATATATATATATATATATATATATATATATATATATTTTGTGGGTATATAATTTGTTATTAACAACTTATATTTGTATTTACAGATTGTTATGTAGGTTTAAACAACCTACATATATGGTATATTGTTGTGAGTTGTTTCCTAAATATTAGGAACAACCTCACCTATATATTTGGCTTTGTATCTTCCTGTATTTGAATCAAAGTAATATTATAGAGAATTAATATATTGTTGTGTACAACTTATAAATACCTATCATGCTTGTTGTTTTTACAGCATACCTCAGGAATTTATTTGGTTCCCAAATAAATATCTTGTTTATTTACTTTAGAAAAATTTATACTATCCATTATGTCGAAGTCCAGTAAAGGAACTCACCTTTAACTCCAATTTCCATGTTAAATTTTAAACAACGTTCTTGTTGTATTAACAAACAAAGTTTTACCATTTTAACCAAATTTCATGTCATATGACTTGTAAAAATCAGATTAAATTTCTATTTTTTAGCTAATCACAAAAAACAAGTAATTCAGCTATGTTAATTTCAAATTTTGAAAACAGCAACAAGAGTTTCTTCTTAACTCTACCCGATATCCTAGGAAACTTATTTCTTATTTTTAGCTTATTAGCCACCACAATGGTGTTTTTTCTCCTTGTTAGAAATTACATCAAGCTCTTATTATTTTCATCCTGCAAGTACACATTTTCTGCCATAACATTCCCACTATTTTCCCTAAATTTGTAGGTGAAGAAGATCTAATGCTCTTATTATATTCTTGTATTACAAGTTAGAATTTGACTACAGATTCTGTTCTAGCCTTTTAGCTTTTCTAAACTCTACATCACAGTAGAATGTACACGTTTTCTACTTCATCTACCCTATTTGGGTTTTAATTTAATATTGGATTTAAGTTCCAAATCTACCATCAAGATAGTTTAACAATCAAGAAACTCCTTGCTGATTGTTATCAATCAGTTCAAGTTATTTACCTTGGTTGATCATTTTCACACTCAACAGCTTATTCCAAGAAAATTTTCACTGTTATGTGTCATGAAGGATTGATAGAGTTTTACCTAACTTATTTACCACTGAAACTTCAACATAATATGATCCATTTTTTCTCCATGGTTCATCCTTCACACATTTGTTTTATTTTGTTAATCAAAATCAGAACTCAGTAAGCATAAGGACCCAATTAGTCCAAAAGTTGTAACCTTATAATCTGATAACAAAATGTAGCACCTCTTTTTACTTCTTCAAATCTAGGGATTTTTTTCACTGACTCATTTAATACAGTTTATTCCTTCAATGAATTCAACATGCAACCATTAAATTCCAGCACACAAGAGTTAGAAATTCCCTTAAGTTATCTTACGCTGAAATGAATAACATCATTTATGGAAACTGCTGAATTATTCTAGAAATAGTTAGTGATTATCATGCCTTCAATGATTAATAGCTTGCAAAAAAATAATACAGAATTAATTAATGTTTAGAATACAACCAGACAAGTTATGATAACCATGTGTAATTATAAGGGTTCAAATCCTACTCAATCCTGTTCGGTGCTCTTCCCAAGGTGACATACATAGTATATCATTTAGCTATACCTTTTTAAAGGTTTAGAGAATGTGTATCCTCATAGTGTATCTTCCCAAGTGTAACTCGGAAGAAATGTTAATCGACAAAGCAATCAAGTAATTTTCAATACTATGACCATAGTTTTAGGGCAGCACGCTAGCTTTTCTGGTTTCGTGACTGCACATAAGCCACATGAAACATGTCCCTCCATTGACCAAATAATCATCTCAATCATAGTATCAAGATTATTTTCCATTATTAAGTTATTAAGTTCATTGTTTAACAACTTAAGCATTCATTAATGTCCTTCATTTTTACTTAGTTGATTTGGCCTCTTAATAGTTATAAGTACATTTTTACTACCCAAGAAAATACAAAGTACCTTTGTACTTAGTTCCATACCACCATGATTTATTCATTCAGTGATGATACACAACCAAACAATTTGTACATTGTTTTTGTTAGGTAACAACAACCTGCTTTGTATTGTTTACAACATATAACTTGATTTATATCACTATGTTAGTTTCATTCATTCTTATAGTCATGTTAAAAGTGTAAGTTTCTACCCATAAATCGAGCACTTATCTCCACTAATTGGTTTACATCATCTCACTTCCCTAAGGTTAACGTAGATATAAGTTCATAACTTATTATTTCATTAAGTACACCTTTATACTTTCTTTCATATCAATGCATCTTATTTTTCCATGGAATCGTTTTGTTTAAATACTAATACAACTTGATCCTTCCAAGTGTAAGTTGTTGCCTTTAAGACAGCTGATTAGAATCTAATTGATTCTTTATATAACTGATTTGTATCACATACTTAGCTATCAAATTAGATGCATCATTAAACATTATTACAAATACTCATTCATATGTTCCTGATTTCCTGATTTCATTATTGTTCAAGTATATTTGTTTACCACACTAATATGCATACTCAAATTTATAAAAGTTGATATCCTAAGTGAAACAGTAAGATTCACATTATCTCATACTTTAAAAGATAAGATAGATTTGATAAACCTACTTATCTTTCCTAATTGATTTTTATGTTTCTTGTTACCATTACAACTTATTAAACTTTCCATAGCTTGTAAAGACATCATGTTTTAATATGAACTTTCCACAAGTAATACTCAACCAAAATAAATACTTCAATGCTTAATAGAAATAGAAATATGAATTCAATCACATTCTTGACGATCTAAAAAAATCTTTATTTATATGGTAACAATCAACAAGCCTTATTACAAGTCATAAGTGACTATACAAAAAAATAGACCTCTTGCCTTTATAGGTAATTCTCTCATGCTCTAAACACAAGTGCCAAGGATATGTTTCACTTAGATCAATAAGAATACATTATTTCATTTACATAGCCAAAGAGGGTCTAACAAGAGAGTATTTTTATTTCAAGACCAACAACCTTCATAATTACAAAGGTAATTGTTGCCTAGATTTGCACTTTCTTGCAAAAATTAAGAAACTTAGAAAAATATGGACTTGTTAGTATTCAATTGCTAAAGCCGTAGAGTGTTTGAACATGTTGTGGAAGTCCGAAAAATACTTGTAGAGGAATCATAGTATGCCGTGGGTGAGAAAGAAAGCCGCGACCAAAGGTGGAAGCCTCTGAGGTCTAAATTGTGTAGTGGAAGGATAAAATAAGGTTTGTGGGTGTTTTAGCAAGCTTTGATACATCAAAATAGAAAACCGCGGGTAAAATTAAATAATAAATTCCACAATATGAAGTAAAAAGGATAATATAGCTATGTATCAAGAGGAAACATCAATTTTCCATAGAACACTTAAAATGGATATGAATTTGAATCCAATGATAAGATCTTTGCAAATATTGCATCATTGGATAAATCTTACCATCTTCTACATAATAAAATCATATTTCCTAAATCAAATGGTGGTAGGTGGGTGAAGTAAAGGAGATGTGTATCCAACATGTAAAATTTTCAGATGGCATAACCATCATAATTTAATGCGATGGGCATCATTCCTTCTTGAACAGGGAAAATGGTGCTGGGAAATGGTATTTTCATATGCATGTAGTTATTTTAAGAGAATTAATGAAGGTGGTTGGCTGGTGGAGGGAGGAATTCAAATTTCCTCTCTTTTCTTCTTTTTTTCTTCTTCCATTTCTCTATATATTGTAAAGTGATGCCTAGTTTTAATGTTGGATACTTTTAGAATACAAGAGCATCATTTTATGTTGCACAAGTATTCTAAGGGTGGAATGCCTTGGAATCAGATTTTGTAAATGTTTTTCATCTTCCACTTGTATCGTGATAATTTGTCCATGATCTTTAAGGAATAAAATCTCTAGTTTTATGACTTGTTTCTACCTTTAATTGTTGATTTTTTATGTTTCCTTACCTCACATTCAATCGCAAGTGTGTTATATGCATTGTTTCAAAATTTGTGTTCATTGCACATTGTGAAAATTGGAATATGGACTCTTTTTTATCTTTGACTTTCGTTTCCTCCCTCTTCATCATCATTTTCACCCATTTTCTCTCTTTCTAAAGTATGCATCCCCTTATTTTTGTGTTAGCCCCTTCTCTAGTTCAGGTTTATGTTTAAGGCATCTCCTTCTCACCCTAGTCTCTTGGAAATTTAGAATAGAGCTATATAGTTACATTTCAATTCCTAGGAGTAGTTTACCATTAGGAATAAGTAAAGGAAGATGGCCTTCACCAGAGTCTATCTTAGTTCAAGTCTCACATTTTGGAGATAGTCCCATGTTGCCTCAAAGCCTCATATTCTTTTGATTTGGTACATGTGAAAATTTAAGCTCCAACAATTTTGGCATGCTTGGAAGGACTCTTTAAAATTAATATTTCCAATTTTATCAAGTTTTGATGTGTATCTTGGTGAAAATATAGCCTTTAGAGGCTCTTTAATAACACATCTGGTGACTCCATTAAAAAAATCAACTAGTTTTCAATAGTCCAAAGTTTCTTTGATTCATGATAAGGATACAAACATAGTCTAGTTTAAGAGAATAAAGGCGTATTTTTATATTTGAAGTTATCTCCAGGAAGGTGGTGCAGAGGTTATATTCAAATTCCATATATACTTCTTATTTGGAATATTACCTTCTAGAGGCCTTTCCCTTCCACCAAGAGATACAAACTTGACTATGTTAATGGAAGGCTTAAGAACACAATGTTTCAAACTGATATTCTACAGAGCTCAAAATTTCTTTGACTTAACTTATACCAACCCCTGCACTTGAGGATCTCCCTTTGAGGTTCTATAACACCTTTTCTATGCTCCTAACACCTTGAGGTCCATTGAGACCTAATGCATACTATTATATGAAAGACAAACAATTAGAATAGTTTACTTGATAATAACTAATCATATGTGATCACTGAACTAATTCCTTTAAAATTTTCAAGTCTCCTACACTCACATGCAAGACTGTTTCATGCTACAAAATCCATTTATGAGGTTACTAGCATACATACCTCTTAAGTTATCTTGACAATGCTTACTCTCCATGTGAATTCATGTTACAATTGAAGGCATAGGTTCATTCATACATGATTAGACATGTTGAATGCATCCTATTAGAGATTCAACTCCCTTACCATTTTTCTCTAGCAATGACCTTCCAGTTGGACTGTAATACCCTATTCTCGAATCTCCTTAGGGTCCCGATTTTCTCAACTCAATGCTTAGAATGAAAGTAGTAGGTTCTCATGACCTAACTCTAGGATTTAAATACTTACCTCACCAGGTTTGAAGTGTTCCAATCTTGCATGCACTAGCTTCAACTTCATTTCTCCCAACTTAGTCTTCTATTGTAGCCTTTCAAGTGATTTAGCATAGTTATATACCCTGTACAGTCTGCCTTTGCTCAAAATGAAGGCATTATATGTCTTGAAATCTCCCTAGAATCATTTAAACACATAAATTAGACCATATTTTGGCTATATACTATATCTATAATCACAAATTTCAAGCGATAATGAAAGTATTGTCCATTTTCCTTTATCTAACTATTCACTATATTTCCTTCTTTCTAGCTCGAAACTCTATCATCGATAAATTATATTTTAGATTCTCAATGACTCTAAAAATTTGTGGATCTATAGTTCTAGCGGAGATAGAGATAACTTCAAAATATTATCCAAATTCATTGGTTCACCAAAATATAATGGATTCTCTATATCGAGCCCGAGAGCCTTCAATTTGTAATAGAATTCTTATCAAAAAATTTCAAGACCTATAAAAATCATGGTTGTGTTCCTATTCACCTATAGAATCCTTCTAACTTGAAAGCAAAGAGAAATCATGCATATAAATAGGACTAAGGGTGTGTACCTCACTATCTTGGTGCATCTTCCATGCACAGCCACTAGAAATATACCAAATTCCTTCAAACAAAGATATATTATATCTCAAAAATCACTATACATGCTTCATTCTTCATTTTTCAAACTCAAGAACCTCTATATACTTTCATTACATTTGAATAATATATGAATAGGTGTATCTTGACTAATTATAGACTCCTAAATTAACTCATCAATTCCCTATCAAAGTACAACCAACACTAATTTTGCTTAAACAAGTTCCTAGACCACTTCCAAAAAACTCATACACACGTTTGAAGACACAATTTACAACTTTACATGTATTTCATGGATTTATTCCACCTTATCTAACCACTTTTCACATTTTACTTAACTTATTTACTCCTACAACCTTTTACGAGAACTTATTCAAAATTTTACAACATATTCAACTTTGACACTCATCTACTCACACCTAGAATAACATGTTTAATGGTCTCATATGACCTTATTACCCTTTAGGTCTTGATGCCCCTACATCATAAGGGGATAAGAGGAAGATAGATTTAGATATATCCATCTCCAAAAAAGGAACTCTTGCAACACCTCCACCTAGTAGGCCCTTTTTACATTCAACAAAAGTTATCGGACCAATCGAATGGTTGTAAAAGAACCCAATCCATTTGTTAACTTCATGGGTAGTAGCCCACTTTCCATAAAAGCTCGTAATCCCATCCTAGTAGTATCTTTATAAAATGTCCCATTCTTTACATGAAAAAATCATAATACTCCAAATGATCACATTCAAGATATCGCAAATGCATGTGCCATACATGAAATTGTTGAGATGGGAATTATAGTGAAACTTTTAGCTTCCTATTTAAAAGGGAAATATTTGTAGTGTTTTATAAGCCTATAATTAGGCTCAGTTTATAATTGGAATGAGTTTTTATAGCTTGGTGCAATAAATTTAGAGAGAGAGCGAAAAATTATCTCTTTTGGAGTAGTTGAATACAATCAAGAGCACTAATTGAACAAATGGTAGATTTCAACTTCAGATTCTAGAGAACATGGGACAAAATTCCAGTTCTTATGAGATATACAAGAGAATGTCTCTTTCTTTAATATTTAAAATCTCTTAATTCTGATATATCTTTCATGATACAATCCATAGGAGGGATAACTCTACCAACAATTTATACAATTACAATTAGAGCCAAAAATAGTTTAATACAAGATGGGAAATTATCCCCTAGGCCTCCCATGCCTTTATATCTTGAATTACCTCAAGCTTCTCAACCTTTTATTTCTCCTATCCCTAAGCCAAGATCACAACCTGTTGTTTCCACATCTCAGACCCCTGCACAACAAAAGGAAGATGAAGAAATGAAGGTGTTGATCAGAAATTTTACAAACAAAGTCATATCCATAGAAAAAAACAAAACCAATCTTATAAAATTATCAAAGTCAAGGGAAATATTCAAATAAGGGATATCAACCACATAGAAGTCAATAACCTAATCAAAGATATGCACATAATAAAAAAAAATAGATGACAAGGTCAAATTGCTCCTTGTCCATTGGCAATAATTCCTCCTCCACAAGCACTTCCTTCTCCTTGTTCAAGCCTACCATTGGTTCCAATGAAAAATAATATGGCTCAAGAAATGGAGTAGTTTTTTCCATGTAACTTGTCACATGATTAATAAAGTTGTGAAAGGGCAATGCATCTTCAAGCATACATGGTTCAAGGTTCTTCTAGTCAGCAAGAACCACTTTTGAAGGCACCTAGTTCAAATGTAGAAGCAGTTCAAGAATCCAATACTGATGTTAATCTCATGCTATTTGGGGATGAGGATCTTTGTGCAGTGAATAAAGTTGTAGGAAGCTCTAATAGACCTCAAATTAGTGTTGCTCTTAATATGCAACACAAGAAAAGAATGTTAGAATCACAACATTTAGCTTAAGTGGGTCAAAGTAATGTCCCAAATAAGGAGAAAAAGTTGTATTGGATAATAACAAGTTTCCCGAGGTATCCGGCAAAGTCAATTTGTATTTGAGAAAGAAGCTTCAATTCAACCAAAACCACCTATTCAATTGCCACAAATGTAAAAGTCCATGGGTTTTCTATTTAACATTGTTGAGTAGATGAAAAATACCAATGTCAATGTGACAATTTGGGATTCTTTAGTTATTCCATCACATCATAACCTCTTGTGTGAAAACCTCAAATAGTTATCTTAGGTGGATATAGGGGTGCAAAATAATCATGATGTGGTTCATGTATGTCAAGAAAAGGAAGACCGAGTAAGTAAAAGTGTCAAAGCCCCAACATTCTACATGTCATTAATTATGGGAAAGCATTTAGTTCATAATTATATGATTGATTTAGGGGCCGATGCCTTTCTAATGCCTAAAAAAATTACTAATGTCCTATGTCTCAAATGCATTCATGTTTCTAAGGGAGTCTTACAACTTGATGGGTCAATTTTGGGTGTATTGGGAATAATAAAAATATTGAGTTAACCCTTCATGACTACCAAATCCTCACCATAACCCATGACGTATCAGTAATTGACCTCCCGTCTATGGTTACCATTTGGTTTTCTAGATATTTCACTGCTAAGGTAGGTGGTTATCTGTCTTTAGATTGGAATCATATGCTACTTGAAAAACTAGATATGGTATAAGATTTACCATATAGGATGAGCCCATATTTTCCTACCACATTGAGTCATATGATCCTACTCCTATCCAATCAAATTTCTTAATTCAAGAAGAACATGAGAAGGGTTCAGTTTTAGATGAGAAGCATATTTCCCCTTCTATGCCCGATTTCTTACTAGATAAATGTGTTGAGAGAGATCATGAATTTAATCCCTATGACAAATAACTTAAAACCTTTAAGAATGGTATCGACACTTATTTCATTCTCCAAGAATAAACTATGATACCTATGACATTAAAACAAGAAAAGGAAAGTACTTTTAGACTATGAAAGATGTTATTTGATGGTTCTAAAAGTAGAAATGGTATTAGGGTGGGTGTTGTGATAATATCTCCATTGAATGAGAAATTATTATTTTGTCAATGATTGTAATTTGTATGTTCTAACAATGTGGCGAGTATGAAGTATTGGTCTATGGTATTATGATTTTGAGAATAAGGAAAATCAAAGAATTGTAGGTCTTTGGAGATATTGAATTGATCATTCACGAAGTCCACGGGAAGTGTGTGATGAAGAACAAGTTGTTAAAAGATTACAAGTATATAGTTTGGGATCTGCTAGAATTATTTGATTCCATTAACATACAAGTTGTTCCCATGAAGTTTAATAAGGATGTTGATTGAATGGAGGATCTAGGTTCTCAATTTTCATCGATAGAAATGTGTAATATATCAAAATGGTAGTCATTCCATCCAATTAAGACAATAAGAAAAGATGACAATTTTCCGATCGTGATGAACACATTATCTAATTAATCCAAAATGACATTGAGTTCTCCTCAAATATGCATTTTGATTTGCAGGAAATCTATGGTGATCGGATAATTGAACAAAAAAAAAACAAATTACCAAAAGCATTAGTCAATATGGAAAAGATATTCACTAGATGATGGATTTAAAGGTGTGGAAAATAACATGGCGAAAAATAGGAAGATTGTCTGTGAGTTTAGATTTCTCCAGGAAAATAAATTATACTTGGGAAGGTATGTAATGAGGATGAAAAATGTGCTTTTGTCTCCCTATGTGGTACAAATGCCTAGAATTCACTTGTAAATGACCTAGGCGCCGACACATCACTTAACCTGAGTGAGAACTCACTCAAGCACATAAAGGCACCATGTTCCTCTTTAGAGTTGTTTTTATAAAATGTTTTCATGATAGTGCATATGTATATTCAGATTCATAACCAACAAGAAATAGTCCACATAAAAATAGATCTTTATCTTATAATATATAATATATGAACTAAACAATGACTATAACAAGATTTTCCACACAAGAACTAGTTTAAGTCATGTTCAACACTATTATCTAGCCAATATGATCCATTGTATTAAATACTATAAAACATAGAAGCTTCATACATTATAAATGTATCTTCATAATTCATATGCACTATAAGACCAACAACATAACTCTACAATACTTGCCGCCATACTTAACTATGCAAATCAATACACACACACACACACACACACACACACACACACACACACACACACACACACACACACACACACATAGGGGTGGGGAATTTCCCTTCACCACCCATGCACTATCTCAAAATAGGCCACATGCTAATAATAATCATGCACCTTTACAAAAGGATACAAAACATGTAAGTGCTCTAACAATAGACTTCCTATAGTTAACTATGAGTAGAAATCCTATTATTATCCTAAACCATGCATGGTTCTTGTTTGATGCTTGTTCCAAAATACCCTTGCATGGACCGCAAGTCTTCATGTATTTTTGTGCTTAGTACGCTATCTCCAAAAATAGCCTTAACAACAGAAAACAAATAAGTCTTGATCCTAGCCACTTTAGCCTTATTGTAGTGTCGCGCACTCTTTCAGCGCCCTACATTCACACACCCAACACTTAGTCCATTTTTGTCTATCTAATATTACCCCACACTAAAATGGAATTCTTCCCTAGCAATGGATAATCACCTTGTTATTCTAAAAGAATATAGGATAATGAATGAAATAATAAAGAATAAAGAATATGTTGAGTCATCTTATTATGTACCCTTTTCTTCTCTAGAATGAATTATGGATATTCACTTTGAATTTCCCCTTCAAACTCATACCAGTCCTTAAGTGTTACATTTTTCTTATCGGGATGTCCAAAATGATGCCATCTAACTCATCTAGAGTCATGTTTCCACCCTCACTCTTCAAAATTCTAAGGATGTTGGCCATACCTGAGACCATCCCTTCCATGACATCCATCTTTGTGGAAATGAGCTTCCCAATGCTCTTGATTTGATCCATATGTTATTTTTTTGTAGCATCCAGTAGCATAACACTTCATTTCTACCTGGGTAACTTGTTCTATAAAAATTTAATTGAGATCACATTTTAAGTCATACCAACATAATAAAAGGAACAGTTTAATGGAGTCTTGTGAGTTTGAAAATTTGGGTGGGCTGCGTGAGGGTTTCAAAAGCGCTGTTTTAGTAGCTCTAGTTGCTGAATGTCTTTCAAAGAACTGTGATGTAGCCGCTAAGGAACCGGTAAAAGCAAAAAATGTGATCATTGGTGACAGTTTCGGTCTAGAGCCTAGGTGGAAGTTGTTAAGACTCCTCCTGACAAAAATGCGAGACCTCAGGCTGCATGTGATTTTAAAAGTACAAAAGATGCTGAAGGGGTGACCCACTTACAAGTGCATGACGGATGTCTGCAAAGAGCTCTGGAGAAAACCAATCTGGCACTTGTCGGCAAATTTTTGGGATCACGACCCAATGTGGACACCATTAGGAAATGGGCCATTCGTAGATGGAAACCAAAAGGGGATTTGATAATCACCACTATGGCAAAAGGTTTTTTTCTGGCCAGATTTAATCTCCAATCTGATGTTGACTCGGTCTTGTTGGGTGGTCCCTGGTGTCTGGGTAATATGGGACTATTTTTAAAAAATGGTACCCCGGATTTAATCCATTTGTTGAAAATATTCATGCCATACCCATCTGGTGTAGACTCCCAGGGCTTCCTCTGCATCTTTGGGATGATGAAATCCTCCTTCACATTGCCAAATCGATTGGTTCACCTATTGGCCTGGATGGGCCCACGAGAAATAGGTCTAGGCTGGCATTTTCTCGGTTCTGTGTCTCCATAGAAATGGATCTGGAGCTCCCCGATAACATTGTTCTGCAATCCAAATTTGGAGAATGGAATCAGCAAATAGAATATGAAGCTTTCCAGTTACGATGTAGCAAATGCCACAGATTAGGGCATTTTGCCAGCAAATGTCCTGAACATACAGTTCAAAAGCTGGAAGATTTCTCAGATATTCCTGAAGATCAAGGACAGAATCAGAGAGATAAGGCGGATAAAGAGTAGATATCTGAACCAGCTACTGGAAATAGGTGTTTGGAGAGGCATTCCAAGCTAAAAGAAAGGAAAAAAGGATTTAAGGCAAAGAGACCACCAGTTTTCAAAAAACTTTGGAAACCTAAGAAGCTGATTGAGTCTCAACAAGAAATAGATCTGGGTCCGAATGAGGAAGAAAACAAAAGGGAGATGTCAGTGGATTAAGTTTTGAACTCTTTGACTCCAAATCAGTAAAGTTTGAACATGGAGATTGATGAAGAAAATGAAAAAGTTAACATTTCTCATACATGGGAGAAGAGGAAGACAAAATCAGTGCCCATCAAGAGCTGCTAAGGAGCAGCTCATTGGAGAAACTAAAAATGAGACAAGAAAATGGAAAAGTGGATCTAGAATCCATTGCACGAGATCTAAACCAAGAGAAAGAGGACACAGATGTGGAGGATCGACTCCTAAAATGGATAAGCAGGTTGATATTACCACAGGAAAGGAGGATGGGGAAATTACCCCAATCAGTAAGGAAAATGATTGTGATAATGATGGATTCATCTTAGTGAAAAGAAAGAAAAGAGGTTCAAAAAGCCTGGAAGAAAAGTAGCTTGGAAGCTGGGAAGCTTCCACCTCAAGAATCACAAGGGCCACTGCTAGAAGAACTGCAAATTTTGGAGTAACCTTTAGAAAAGGCAGGCCATCTAAGAGAGAAGCAAGAGAAAAAGAGACTGAAAAAGAAATTGTAGATGGTACACAGAGAATTCTGAGCCATCCGGCAAATGCATCTCCAAATTTTTTTAATGAAGGTTATTTCTTGGAATGTCAGAGGCCTCAATGGAGGGCCTAAGCAAATAATTCTTAAGGAAATTAAAAGAGCAAACAAACCCAACATTCTTCTCATTCAGGAAACTAAAATGAAAAGTAAAGCAGTTGAAGACTTCAAAAGACATTTTTGGCAGAATGCTGTCTTTGCTTTGCTGTTGACTCTCAAGGGGCTTCTGGAGGCTTAGCAATCTTTTGGGATACAAAGATGGTTGATGGTAAGGTACTCTCCTCAACCTAGAATCATTTAGCTATTATCTTTAAAAGCCTTGAAAATAATCATAGTTGGATCCTGTCTAATATTTATGCGCCCAATACTGCTACTGGTAAAAGAAGTCTATGGAAAGAGTTAACCTTGTTCCGAAGCAAGGTTGAAAACATGAACTAGTTGGTTATGGGAGACTTCAATACTCCTTTGAATCTAGGAGAAAATTTTGGAGGAAGTTCTGAATTCTCCCTTGGTATGGAAGAATTTTTGACTTCATCTCGACTCTTAATCTTATGGACATAGAGCTTCATGGCAATCAATTTACATGGTCCAACAGAAGATTAGGAGAGAGCTTAATTCAGGTTAAACTTGACAGAGCTCTTATTTCTACAAATTGGATCCTGGACCAGAATTTCCATCTCTCTACTCTCCCCAGAACGGGATCTGATCATAATCCAATAGTCCTCAATTTCTTCAATTGGACAAAACCTTTTCATGGTAATTTCAAATTTGAGAAAATGTGGTTCAACATGAAGACATTCTGGACAGAATTAAAGAGTGGTGGGTTTGGGAAGGCACAGGACAGCCCAATTTAGGCTTCTTTAGAATCTAAAGAATGTTAATATACGGTCATTTCAGCTTTAGCATTCCTCACAAAAGTTAGAATATGGAATAAAGAGGTTTTTGGAAACATTTTTGAAAATAAGAAAGAACTTAAGCAACAACTAGAAGAGCTTGAGCTAAATGTCTCCATGAAAGGTATGACCCTAGAGGATCATCAGTGGGAAAAAAACTCCTATCAGATCTACATAATATAAACAGCCATGAAGAAACCTTTTGGAGAATGAAATCTAGAGCCCTTTGGCTTAAGGATGGAGACAGAAATACAAAAAAATTCATTTGACAGCCATCAAACATAGAGCTTGTAACATAATTTCAGAGGTTGCTAAAGGAAATGGAAACATTACTAAGGATCATGAGGATATCAAAATAGAGGCACTTAATTTTTACAAGAACCTCCTCACTGAAGATACCTCCTACAATGAACAAGCGGCCTCTTTCCTCTTAGACTCCATTCCTAATAATCTAATACCTGCTGAGAGATTTAAAAGTCTTTCAAAAACTGTCACCATTGAGGAATTAAAAAAGGCTATCTTTGCTTTAGAAGGGGATAAGGCTCCAGGTCCAGATGGCTTCTCGGCTAAATTTTACCAAAGATGTTGGGAAATATGCTCTGAAGATCTCTTGAAAGTTGTTAATGAATTTTATAGAACGGGAAATCTTATTAAAGAACTAAATAATACACACATTGTGCTTGCCCCGAAAAAGTTGGATGCAAAAGACTTCAAATATTTCAGGCCTATCAGTTTGGTTAATGTCATTTATAGGATTTTCACAAAGATTCTCACCACTAGAATGCAACCTATACTCATGGAGATCATTTCTCAACAACAGAGTGGATTCATCCAGGGAAGAATTATCCAAGATGGCATTATCATGGTTCATGAAACTATACATTCTATGGATAAAAGTAAAAATGTGGGGATGGCCATCAAACTTGACATGCATAAAGCTTTCGATAGAGTCTCCTGGAGATTCATGGATGAGGTCCTATCCAAATTTGGTTTTCAAAGAAAATTCAGAAAAATCATTCACTCTTGCATCTCTACCTCTAGATTCTCTGTGGTTGTTAATGGGGAACCTGTGGGTTTTTTTGCCAGTAATAGAGGTATACGGAAAGGTGACCCAATCTCCCCTCTTTTATTCATTATTATGGCTGACAGTTTAAGCAGATCTATTTCCAAAGCTATTGACATTGGCATGATAAAAGGCTTCCCTCCAACTACTGGTAATCAGATCTCCTCTCATCAGCAGTTTGCTGATGACACTTTGCTGCTACTAATGGCTTCTATTATTGAGGCAAAGGCCATTAAAACTATCCTTAGATTTTATGAGGAAGCCTCGGGACAAAAAGTTAATTTTGACAAAAGCTCTATTTATTTCTTCAATACTCCTGAGGAGAGGCAAAGAAAGATTGCTAATATTCTAGGATGCACTATTAATTCTCTACCAGCTACTTACTTAGGGTTACCTTTAAGTACTGGCAAGATTTCAGTGGAGGTATGGAATGATCTTATTAAGAGATTTCAAAGAAATTTGGTTGGATGGAAAGGAGCCGTTCTTTCAAGTGCAGGTAAGTGTCTTTTGGTTAAAAGCACGCTTCAAAACTTGCCTATTTACATACTGTCAATGTTCAGCATGCCTACAGCTGTGATGAACAGTATTGAGAAGATTCAAAAACACTTTCTATGGCACGGTACTGAGGACAGATTCAGATATCATCTTGTGGCTTGGGAACAGGTTTGTAAACCTAAGAGACTAGGGGGGTTAGACATCAAAGATATCAAACATATGAGTACTACCCTTACTGCAAAATTAGGATGGAGGCTTATAAAAGAGCACAGACCTTGGATAGAGCTGATTAAGATCAAATATCTTTCAAATCAAAACAAGATTTCCTTCATTTATGATCAGTCCCTTCCGAGTGGTTCTATTTTCTGGAACAACCTTCTACGCAGTACAGACACACATTCTCTCTCAGGGGTGCAGCTGGAAGCTTGGAGATGGGCAAAACATAAACTTCTGGACTGATAAGTGGACGGATTCTAACTGGATTTCTACTTATGATCATATTAAAGATAGATTAATTACAAAGTATGGACACAAAATCCAGGGATACATTGAGAGGGATGGAAACAAAAGAAAATGGAAGCAGCTAAAAGTGGAGAATGATAATATTCAGGCTGATATTATATCTCTCCAGAATCAACTTTCCCTAATCCATATAAGTAATCAAAATCTTAAGGATGAGCTCATCTGGAAAGATTCTTTTGATGGGGAATACACTGTTAAATCAGGATATAATTCTTTCTTTGCATCCATGGAAAGTGAAATTAAGTGGCACAAGTTGTGGATGCCGGAGCTAACCCCTAGAGTGAACTTATTTTGGTGGCTAATTATTAATGGAAAGATCCTAACTAATGACAACCTCATCAAGAAGGGATTCATCATGCCGAATAGATGTTGCATGTGTCAGCAAGAGGCTGAAGATATAAAGCATTTATTCCTTCATTGTGAGATTGCTTCCAAAATTTGGCAGCTTGTTTTTGCAAAATTTAATCTGAGATGGATTTTTCCCCTTACCTGCCTTCAGGCTTGGGAGCAATGGAGCTCTCCATTTAAACATTGCATGGTGAAAAGGCTATGGCAACTGGTTCTGCCCCACACTATGTGGAGAATCTGGAAGGCCCGTAATGATAGTATTTTCAGAAACAATAGACAGGCTTGTAACAAAGTATATAAGGAAATTATCATTGTTGTGCAAGATAATATTGCTAGATTTAAACCCCCTAAAAATAGACTCTACCCGGAGAATGAAGAATGCATTCTGACTGAATGGAATATTGCCACTGTCAATAGAAATAACAATGGTACTGACAGAAACACAGTCCGATGGATTAAACCCCCCACTGATTGGCACAAGTTAAATTTTGATGGGGCCTCTAAGGGCAATCCAGGGTGACTCTGGAGGAGGGGGAATCATCAGGGATCAAAGAGGCTATTATGTTGCTACTTTTTTTGGGAGAATGGGCAGACAGACTAATCATTATTCCGAAGCCATGGTGGCTCTTTGGGGTATTAGACTTGCCAGAGATTGTAATATTCCAAATATCATAATTGAAGGTGATTCTCTAAATATTATCAATCTTCTGAATAAAAAGCAACACCCCAGCTGGTCTATCAGGGATTATATTGAGGAAGCTATTGATATATGTAAAAGATTTGAAAAGGTCCAAATCACCCACACCTACCGGGAAGGAAATAGGGTCGCTGACAGTTTGGCTAACTTCGGTGTTAATAATCCCTTTCAAACTTGGATTGGGGGGGACGTTCTGCCCACTCATGTCAATAAAGCCATTATCATTGATCTACATGGCAGTGAAAATCATAACTAATGGTTGTATTTTAGATGCTAATGTGTGGATCCCCAAGTACATGATGATGACATCACAAAAGATTTGGATGATTGTTGCGATCTGTGCGGGCTGGACTGTCATCATTTCTTGGCATAGGAGGAAAGCTGAGGAGTGGGGCAATAATAACAAGTGTAGCATAATAATTAAACCGGCTTTCATGGGAAGGAAAGATTCAAATACCAAAATCAAAGTTCAGCCTATCCCACACATTGGTAGCTATTTTACCATTGAGAATAGGAAAAGGAGCAGAGGAAACATGGGGGGGCCGCCATGCAAAACCGAACCGACCCACAATCCTGAGTGGAAAGAGAACACGGAGCTTTGGGATTACCTGCAAATCGGGGGCCTGTCTAATTTCATTGAAAGGATCCAAGGCTTCGACCAAGACATCTCTATCAAATTCACCTAGGGTTGGAAGAATAGAATAGTCAAATATAGTAACATGAAAATGGAAATCACGGAAGAGCTCATAGCTCAGATCACGGGCCTCAGCCTGGAAGGCACAAAATTCTTCAATAAGAAGGTAGACAGGGAGGTGGAAACCAAGAAATTTCTGGAAGAGGGGGAGAATCTTGAGTTCGTGACTGCTGGCCTCAAGGTGGCATCGATCCCTAAACCTTTTGATGAACTGGCCAAAATGGTGGTAAGGTATGTTACCCTTGAAGGAAGATATGTGACTATACCTCAAAAGCATCTGATTTTTCTGAATCATTTTCGTAGAAATAACATTATCAACTTTCCTCACTATCTGATTAACTCTCTGGAGAAATCTATAAGGGAAGTTCAAAGCCACTCTAGGGCTGTCCCTTTGCACTAGGGCCTTATCCTCTTGATTCACCGCCATTTCTCCAGCTGCCCTCCCATGAATCCTATCCCACCTCCCTCCTCCATACCTCCACCTACCCACACTGCTCCCACTCCCCCTTACTAAAAAGAAAGAATGAAGATGTTGTCTCCAGCAAGAAAAGTAAGAGCCTCAAAGCTAAAATCCCTACTTCCCAATGGGTCCTAAGGAGCCACAAAGACTTGGAACTAGCTGAAAACCTCTTGCATATTAGCAAGCCGGTGGAGGAGCCCAAAGAGGAGGAATTGCTAGATAGGGTGGATAGATTAGAAAAGGAGATACAAGAGCTCAAAGGGGCTATAAAAAACATGGAAAGAGCTAAGGGTAAAAGGATCCTTCAAAGTGAGGAGGAAGAGGGGGTTATTGGGGAAGTCTTCAAGAAACTACAGTCCTTAGATGGTAGATTGGGGAATGCTAAAAGCCAAAATGATTACATATTGTCTACCATCAAAAGCATTTATAATTTCATTGAACAACATGTCCACAGTGTTTTCAGTTTAAGTGGGATTAATGAGGACATATGGGGCCCTAAAGAGAAAAGGGACATTGCAATTGCCCAAGCAGATTTGCAAGACTCCTCTTAGGCCACTGCCATTGCCTTCTTCATGTCACTGCAGGCTATCAAGACCAAAATTGATAGAGCCATCAAGTAACGGGTTGTTGTGATGTTGTTTTTTGGCTGCGATGTGGCTATCATCGGGTGGTTCTGGAGTTATTTTTTGGTGGAGCTCTTCATGTTGTTTCTCTTTTGGTTTCTTTTTGATCTTGCCTTCTTTTTTCTAGATCTTTGTACATTTAGATCCTTTTTTCTCCTATATTGTAATATTTGGCTATTGAGCCTTCCTTGGTTGACTATTTTGCCCTTCTCTGGGCTGCTTCTCTCATCTTTACTATCTGGCTTTTGAGCCCTTTTGTATACAGGGTATAGTCCCTTCAAAACTATTTTCCCTTAATAAAAAAACTTGTTCTATGCGCTTGAGTGTTTCATATTTTGTTACCCTGCAAAACCCCAATTTCCTTTGATTTTTTTCTTTCCCGTACTAAGTTATCAAGCGCTATACACATCACCAACACCAAATCTTCCTTCTTTATTTCATACCTTAAGGATTATAAAATAACCTCATAATGAGACATCTTCCTTTCAATTGAAGCCTTTTCCCTCGATGATTATTTTACTACATCCTTTTGTTTAGGAGGCACGTTGATCTTTCCCCTAGAAGTAGATGAAATTTTGTGCACTGAGATAATGTAGTTTAGAATTAAAATCATGTGGAATCTGTTGGTTTTCAGCCTGCACCATGTCTCGTATCTGGAATAATTGAGTCATTTGTGACAGAAATGGAACCATCCCAAAGTTCGGGGACCTTGCGTGCTTAGGAAAAATATTTGAAGAAGGCCGGTTCCCCTATCTAATTCTACTACTTCTACTCCTAGTGCTAAAAGGGAAAACTAAGCTAACAATACCAAGGGACCAGGGATAAAAGGATAACATGAAAGCAAACTACACTAAAAGGAAAAAGCACCATAAAAGAGGGATGAAAACTATTGTTTTTGAGCAAAAATGAAAGGAGATGTGTGAAATAAGGCTAGGCATGTGAAGCACAACTAAAACGTATTTACCAGATCAATTTCATGGAAGATAACTAAATAAGGAGCTACAAGGTACGTAGAATTGCACAACTAGTACACAATGCAAAAATAAAAGGCAAGAAGAAGGAATAAAAACATGTTAGGATAGAAAGTAGTCACAAAACAATGCTTTTATTACTTCCATAAATATACAGAGATGTTACAATGGTGAAAGAGGCCAATATCCACATGCACGAGCCAGATCTAGAGGTATGCGACTCAGAATATAGAAAATATGAAGTCCTTAGCAAAATGCGTAAGGATCCAAAATTTCCAACATTAATAATGAGCCCAGATCTTACATTTATAGATGAATCCATGGAAGAAGAAGAGGAGGAAAACCTAAATTTGAAATACAACCACCAAAAAGAAGCATTCATTGCTTGAAAATCCACCAAAATCTATAAAATAAGTTTCCTCAAGTATGTTTGGCATGTTGGAGATGGAAGGAGGGTAGCTCATATCAAATCAGGTGGTTGGAGTAATTAGATCTACTCATTAATTCCCATAAAGATGTTTTCCAATTTCTCACCTACCGAGATACACCAAGAATTTGAATTTGCATGTTTAACACTGTAGCCTATGTCAATAGCTATTGGTTCAGACTAGGTGCATTCCAATTAGATATTTATAGTAAAATATATGGCTTTTAGAAGATTTAGAGTAGTCATCTAGGCATGAAATACATGTGGTGGGTGTGGATTAATCAAGAAATTGGCCAACTATTCATTTGAATCATTGTTCTTACCTTATGTCATTCACTAGCTAGTTGTCACGATTTGGCACCTTGTTGGCATGCTTTGACTAGTTGTGTGTTGCAAAATCAAGTTATGTATGAGAATAATGTGGCATGGAAAGGCGTAAAGGAGGGTGCAGAGGTATGTGCATAAAGGAATGAGGTGCGAGAAGGAGGAAGAAGGAAGGTTTACGCAACGTGTGGGGAAATGAGTAAAATTGGTGAGTGGAGAATGCATAATAAAGGAACAATTATTATAACGTAATTTTTGATGGCATGAGGAAGGGGCATGCGGGGATACCAAGGAAAAATAACTTTGGAGAAAGTGCTAGGCACACGTGCACAGGATGGATGCAATGTTGAGAGGAAAGTGGAAGCACAGGGAATGCATACAAGGGGAAGATGAAACAAAGAGGAAAAGGAAAAGGAAGGGAAGAAGGGGAAGTGCGCAAGATCACATGAGGAAATGCAACTAAGGGAATGTTCCAAGTGAACTTGAGCACGTGCAACCTTGTAATGGAGAACTCAAAGCTAGAAAGTGTATACACATTACCTAAATAACTGTGAGAGTTACTTAGATAACAATTTTGGTGACTTTTGGGGCCATCTTCTTACTAGATGAAGGAGATCAGTAGCCCGAAGCATCCATTGGGAATGGATTCTACTATGTAATCATGAAATTTTGATCTGCAACTTTGAAGAACTACCCCTGAAGTCACTTGAAGGATCATTTCTTAACTCTATTCTAAATCCTGCAAACTGCTGAAAATTGTTGGAATCTTAGAAGCAAAAGAAGAGCGCACGTAAGAAGCACGCAAGAAGAAATAACTATGTACAAAAAATAATGTGCACGTAACACACTTAGAGGAATTGAAACTACTCTAATATATATAAAATGATGCAATAAACTTAATGGAAGGGTTTGAGATAGATCCCATTTATTGGGATTTACAATGCGCCTCCATCAAGATGAGATAACTTGAAAGAGTTAGCCTCTTTGCATGAAATGATGATGTATGGGCCACTCCAAAGTGCATCAAACTTTGAATGGTGCCTTGGTTTAGCTCTGTCAACATCCCATTTTAAGACTAAGTCCCAAACTTTGAAATCTTGAGGCATAGTCTTTCACAAACCATTTCTTTATTGTTTGTTGATGTTGTTCTTGCTTGATCATGGAAGATTTTATTTATTCTTCAAGATTAACAAGCTCTACCATTATGGTTTTTCTTTTGTCCGTGCCTTCAATTCTAGCTACTGGTAAAATGCTAATGAATTCAATTCTAGCATCAAAGAAAAGATTGCAAGGTGAAGTTCCCACTTCTTTTTTAACCGTGATTCTATCTGCCCCAGCGCACGTGAGACCCTTGTATGCCACTATGTTTAGTTGATGTCTATTGTGCATTTCATGATCTTGATTAGGTTCTTGTTTTTATTCTTCCGAACATTACCTTGTGGGTAATAGTTAGAAGAAGTCTTCAGATATATGCCCAAATTTATATCCCAATAAGTGATTCTAGTCCCAAGGAAGGATTTTGCATTATCGAAGATAATGGTTTTAGGAATGCCAAAACTTATGACTATACCTTTGAGAAATTTAAGTATGAATGACTCGGTTGATTATTTGAGCGTGACATCTTCTTTGCATCTGGTCAAGCAATCTATAGCTGTCATCACCCAATTGTGTGTAGTGCTTAAAGGTGGATTGATCATGCCTATGAAGTTGAGACCCCATTGCGCAAAAGGCTAACCAGCTTGGATTTTCCAGAGGGGAAGCACTTGCCAACCTATTTTTTCTTGCAAAGAAGGTGCATTCCTTTCATTTTGTGACCCACTTGTGTGCATCTACAAATAGAGTAGGAAAAATATTCTTACCATTATGATCTTCATCATTGTATTTTTGGTAGAAAAGTGCCCACCAGAAAAACCATCATGGAATTCTACCAACACTTTTTTGGTATGCACGTAGTTGATACACCTTAACAACACACCATCAATATTTTTCTTAAAGATGAGTCCATCAATCAAAACATAAGGGACAAATTATAACCTTAGATGTATTCTCTTTGCCTTGTTTAATCTACGAGGGTATGTGCCCTTGGAAAGGATTGTGCTTATGTCATTTATCCACTTGCACACACCATGATCTGTATTCTTCTCAAGTTCTATGTGTGGGAGAGCCTCATCAAGAAATAGTTAATCCTCAAGCTCATTTTGTGCATCCTCAACAATATTTTTATAAAGTGTGCTACCTCTTACCAATTTTTTGGATTTTATAGTTACATCTTATTCCATGAATTTGGTCACCCACCATGTCATTTTCTCACTAATTTCTTCTCCCATGATGAAGTCTTTGAAAAATAGTGGGAGACTAACACCTTAATATGATTTGTAGCGAGAGTACTCTTAAATTTCTTGAGAACGCGTATGTTGGAAAAGACCTGATTTTCCGTGTGACTATATTTTAATTCATAATCCTTCAAGGTCAGGATGAAGAAAGCCACTAGTTGTTCCATCCCTTGTTTGTTTTCTTATGTTAGAAAAACAAAAAAACTCATGTCAACGCCATAAGCATAAAGGATAAATCCTTTGAAGAAGTCGGGTTGATGAATCTGGTGCGTAAGAAATATCTTGCTTAATTTTTTTGAATCTTTCTCTTCCTTCTGATGTCCACCTGAAAGCTATGTCCTTCTTGAGCATTGGGGTGATGGGCCTTACCAGTCTTGTAAATTTAGGAATAAAATGGCTAACAAAATTAATCTTACGAGGAAGGACCACAAGGCCTTTTTGTGCACCGACGTGGAAATAGAAAGGATCACTAAAACACGTTCGGGATCAATTGCAATTCCATCCTTTGAAACCACATGGCCCAAAATATTGCCTTGTGCCACAACAAAATTACACTTCTTGGGGTTAAGGGATACCCCAATTTTTCTGCATCTCTCAAATACTTTCTCCAGGTGTTCCATGTGATCCATGCTTTGCTTTGAGAAGATTGTAATATCATCGAGGTAAACCAAGATTAAGTCATTGATGTAACCTTTGAAGGCAACTTCCATGGAAAGTTAAAACATTATGCCAAAGCATTTGAAAAACCGAAGGGCATATTTTTATACATATGTGTTCCCCACTTTGTTGTAAATGTTGTTTTGAATTGATCCTCTTCCTTTATTGGGATCTGATTCAAAACTCAATACCCATAAAAATTGAGAATATTTGAGCGCTAGCCACAAAAGCTATAGGATATGCTCCATTGAAGGTAAAGAATAATGATCCTTCGAAATGGTTTGTTCAAATCTCTTAAACCAACACAGTATATGATTTCACCATTCTTCTTACGCACTAGAACTAGATTTGTGACCCAAGTATAGTATTTGATAGGAAAAATTATCTTCGCCTCAATGAGTTTGGATAATTCCTTTATCACGAGGGGATCTATCTTTGGATGGACTGGTCGTTTATTCCGTCTAACACAGGCTTGATACCGGATCAATGTCAATGGATTGTTGATCAACACTTGGATCAAAACCTTTGAGGTCTTCATACTCCCATGAGAAGATATCATTGTATTTTTGACAGAGGGAGATGAAGGCTTGTTTATCATCATGCGTGCAAGATTTATTGAGTATTAATTATTTTTCATGTGTAATAGTGACTAGGGAGTAGTTTGCTTGCGTGTCATGTATATAATTTAATTTATCCTTGAACTCATCATCAAGGATAAACATTTTCTCTAAGGTGACCAACCCTTTAGGAAACTTATTTTACTTCAGTTGGATCACTTGGTCACCATAGTTGTCATGCAAGTCAGCTTGCATGCTTGATGAGAACTCAACTTCATTTTTAATGAAATGGACAATCTGAGTCACTTTCAAACACTTGTTATATGGTATTGTTTTTGGAATGGATGGTCTAATCACCATCTTAATGTGTTGATTATTTCCTTTGACAAATTCCTCATCAAGAGAGAACTATAAACCAAGCATGTCCATTTGATCATATTCCTTATTCATTTTGCATGGCACTACTCACAAATTTAGAGCATCAAATCTCTTAAGGAGGTCCCAAACTCTGTGTTTATAATATTTGAGGAGATTATTATTTTCTTGGAGCTTGTTAGTTACCTAGTGGGATAACTATTTATGTGTCCCCAAATATCTGCAGTGCCTTAATCTCCTTTTTATTAGCAATGAGAAGGCCATGCACCAATGCTTTATATTCTACTACATTGTTGAAACATGAAAAATGCAATATGTGAGTGAAGAATAATTTCTCATCCTTATTAGAAATGATAAAAATCCTTCTCTTGAGTCATTTCTAATTTTGGATCCATACAAGTATAATTTTCATAGACCAAGATCAACTTGGTCTTTCTTGAGTGTGTGTGGCAACACAAATTCTTCTTCAAGAATGTAGTAAGTACCAAGCCTAGTTTCATAAGCTTCCATTTCTTTAGCATATGGGTCAAATTTATGGTGCCTCTCTACCCACTCATCAAGTACTAGATCAGGAATAAAAGGTGGAAGAGGCTGCTCTTCAGGAATTGAAGCTTGTTCTTCTTGGATTAAACAGTTGGCTTGGAGAGAGGATGGGACATATGACTCTACATGATAAGAAAATATTGGCTCAGCTTGTATGGTAAACCGGGTACCATACCTTGTCTTGAGTAACATATGGGACTAATCAGAAGACAAGTAACCACCCACTTTAGTAGTAAAATATCTTGAAAAACATAAGGAAAACAGAGGGGGTGGATCAATGATTGACACATCTTGAGTTATTATTAGATTTGGACATGCATGGAGGGTTAACTCAATATCCTTGATGATTCCTAAGGTGGTGACAGTTGAACCATCGAGTTGCGGGATTACTTTAGACAAGGGGCTATACTTAATACATAGGAAATCAACTATCTTATTGAGCATGACAAGAAGTACAAGCACCTAATTCAATCATATAATTATGGAAAAGATGTTTGCCTATGATCAAAGACATATATAAGGGTGGAGTTTTAACAACTTTACTTACTTTCTTCTCATCTTATTGGTAGATGTTGATAGAAGTTCATGGATTTTTCATAGTTGGATCAATAAGTGGAAGTTGAGGGCTTCATGTAAAAATTTGCACTGGGATGGAATGGTCATTGGCATCCCACATTGTGACATCAATGTTTGTATTTTTCATTTGGTCCACAATGCTGAATGGAAAACCCATTGAATTTCACATTTGAGGAATAGAAACATCCTTTTGTGACTACTCGGGTACAGAAGTAGGAACCTTAGCTGGTGCATAGGATTGACTTACCAAAGGAGGGGTGCACACCACTTATGAAGGAGCTTTACGTGGAGCCTCTTGTGTAAAGACTTGGGAGATTTTATTACTGGATATCTTAGCTACTTCCTTTTGCTTCTACATGTCGGTTTGCGTTGCTGGGACTGTGACCTACGTGCTAGACTCGAGAATTCTCTTCTTATAACTTGTATTGTCTATAAATTGGGTGCGTTGTCTTCTTGTGTCCACAACATCTTGGTTGTTTGTAGAGAAGTCTTTAGTGCCAAAGAACATCAAATTTTCCTCTAGGGAAGCTTCTGGATTTTATTGGTTATCTAGATCAAGTGCACTCATTGAAGGTTCATAGTTAGAAGCTTTCTAAATCATGTAGGCTTGCGCATGTGTAGCATGAGCATAGTGATACTAGCTATGAGGCATATTGCAAGGAAAACACCATTCTGAATCCTACCCCATATTGTTCTGGAATGGAACGAGTTCCTAACTTGTGCTGAGCACTAGAAGAGAAGGTGTGGGAGGAAAAAATTGCAAGGGAAGATGTGCATTAGCATGCCATCTATCATTCTCACTTTGGTTGGGCACATATATTTGGTTTCCATATTGATTCCACTAAGGATGACTTCTTTGGCTATGTGCTTGATTAGAACTACCTCTATAGGCTTGTGCCTATTGCTTCTCTAATGATATGACCTTATTTGAAAAATTTCTAATCAAGGTTTTCAGTTCTTTATCTTCTTTTTGACACGCCAAAGAATAGGTTGTTGATGCGGTAAGTTATGTTATTTTCTCAGGAATAGGAATAGGGGCCATAGAAGGCTGGGGCACTTATGAAATTTCTAGGAACAAGGGCATAGGTGGTCTAGGAGCTATCTTTCCCACCTAAATAAGACTATTTTCCACCCTTACTATGATATTATAAGTGGTTGGTAAAGTCCTACCTCCCATCAATTAAATCATGACAGAGGTATCATTATTTAGAGCCTTTATATAATACAAAAAATCATGTTGGGATGTAGGTATTATCACAAGAGGGATTATATCCCAAGTCTTCTAAAATTTGATGTTGAAATCAGTCATCTTCTCATTGGGTGCCCTCCTTATTATTGTTAGTTGCTCCACCAAAGATAGATGATATGAATTATCTTCAAAGTAATTGTAAAGATCTTTCCAAGCTCATCCTGGTAGAAATAGATCTAAGTCTCAAGCCTTGTACCATTGAAGTGATTTTCCTTTAAAAGAGGTCATAAGTAGCATGGCTATTACATCGTCATGTGTGATCAAATAGAGTTAACATATGTTTACTATATATTGGATATGCTCTTGAGGGGTGACCTTATTCTCACCAGTAAATAATGGATTACTCTTGAGCACACCATTTGTCTTATCATGTTACATGGAAAGAACTAAGGGACTTCCTCTGGTGAATTTAGAAAAGTAACTTAGTGGAGGAGGTGGCTGATGTGCCATTATAGGGTGTACAAATTGTTTGTTGTGAGAAGGAGTTCAATGAGAGTGGAACACTTTGGAGATGGATATGTGCACATGGGATTTTGGAATGAACTCTTCTCAAGGATAGATGGAGGAACTCTAAATAATATTTAGCTACTTGCACTTCTCCTTATATGAACTCTTCTCATGAAAGGTTCTTAGGGCTGCTAAAACAAAGATTTGCAATTGTTGGGAGTTGCTAGATGCATTGAAATGAGCCTTCAAAGGCTAGAAATACTAAGTTCATACACCGAACTTAACAATATGCAATTTAATCTTTCTTTTCCTATCCCACCAGTGTGTCAAAAAAGTGTTGGTCATCAAACTTGCACCCGTGTCTCGGATATCAAAGAACCGAGTTGTTTGTGACAATAATGGAACCATCCCCAAGTTGTGGGACCTTGCGCTCTTGGGAAGGATGTCTAGAAAAGTCCGGTTCCTCTATATAATTCTACTACTACTGCAACTCCTAGTTCTGAAAGGGAAAACTAAGATAACAATTCCAAGGGACAAAGGATAAAAGGATAACAAGAAAAGAAACTACACTAAAAGGAGATATCACTAGAAAAGAGGGATGAACACTATATTTTCTGATCAAAAATTAAATAAAATGCATGAAATAAGGATAATTATGTGTAGCATGACTAAAACATATTTACCATATCAATTTCATGGAACACAACTAAATAAGGAGCTATTAGGGATGTAGAATGGCACCACGAGCACACAATGCAAATAGAAAGGTAAGAAGAAGGAATAAAAACACATTGGGATAGAAAGTATTCATAAAAAGATGCTTCTATTACTTCCAAAAATGTAGAGAGCTATTACAATGGTGAAAGAGGCTAATATCCACATGCATGAGCTAGATCTAGAGGTCTACGGCTAAGAATATAAACAATATGAATTCCTTAGAAAAATGTGTAAGGATCCAAAATTTCCAACATTAACAATCATCCCAAATCTTACATTTATAGATGAATCCATGGAAGAATAAGAGAGAATGAGGAAAACCCAAATTTGAAATACAACCACCAACAAGAAGCATTCAATGCCTATAAATCTTCCTCCAAATATATAAAATATGTTTCCCAAGTCTATTTGGCATCTTGGAGAAAGAAAGAGGGAAGATCATAACAAATTAGGTGGTTGGAGTAATCAGATCTACTTATTAATTCCTTGAAAGACATTTTCCCATTTCTCACCCACCATATCCGCTAATAATTTGAATTTGCATGTTTAACATTATAGCCTATGTCGTGAGCTATTGGTTGAGACTAGGCACATGCCAATTAGAGCTCTGTAGCAAAAGATATGGATTTCAAAAGATATTAGAGATGTCTAGGCATGCAAGACACATGGTGCACACATATTGACTAAAGAAATAGGCCAACTATTCATCCCGAATTATCGTTCTTGCCACATGTTATTCATTGGCTAGTTGTTAGGATTCAATTCCCTATTGGCACACTTTGACTAGTTGTGTGTTGCACACTCAAGTCATGTATGAGAATGACCTATCATGGAAATGCATAGAGGAGGGTGCAAAGGTATGAAAGTGGAGGAATGAGGCATAAGAAGGAGGTAGAAGGAAGGTGCACACAATGTGCATGGGGAAATGAGGAAAACTAGTGAGCGAGAGAATGCATAGTCAAGGAGAAATTATTACAAGGTAATGTGCGATGGCACAAGGAAGGGGCATGCGGGGATACCAATGAAAAAAACTTTGGAGCAAGTTCTAGGTGTGCACATGCAGGATGGATGCAATGTTGAGAGGAAAGCGAAGCACGGGGAATGTTCTCAAGGGAAGATGGAACAAAGAGGAAAAGGAAAAGGAAGGGAAGAAGGGGAAGAGTGCAAGGGTGCGTGAGGAAAATAAAAGTGCAAACGAGGAAATGTAACCAATGGAATGTTCCAAGTGAAATTGAGAGTGTGCAACCTTGTAATGGAGAGCTCGAGCCAAAAGGTGTATACAAGTTACCAAAATAACTAGGGAGTTATGTAGATAATAGAAATTTCTCCTAAAAATTGGGCCTCTTCTGTAAGATCTCATCCACTATCTATTCAACCATCTTCTTAACATTTTTGCCTCAGCCACTGCATTATCCCACTCTTGGGTGATTTTCCTCATCTCTTGTCTTTATCCTTCTTATCATCCAATAACGCCCGTATTGTTTCCACCTTATCAATATTTTGGCGTGCTACTTCTATTGACACTTTAACCAATGTGTTTCTCACCTGTTCATCTGAAAACTACGTGGGCTTGATGGTCATATGGCATGTATGTGGCACCTTCCTCATCTTCTTCAAACTACACACCTCCTCGTAGACATCAAAATAGGGCTCATCCATGTGAGTTTGCATACTCCATGTTATCTCTTACAAGTGCACATATTTTCCATCTCTGGGTCCATCCAATCCCAACCATACAATTTCTTGTTGGGTAGAGTGCTCTGAAAGTGGGCACGAATAATTTTTGATGGGTCATCCATATAGCCCAAATTCTGAGTACCTATTGCCTCTTCATCTTCATGTCAACTTGTATGTTCCCCAACATCCTCATGAATAGACACACCCTTGTCTTGCTGTACCAAAATGCTTGCATCCTGTTGCATAGTACCACCCACATTCTAGTCTACTTCTTCTTCATTCTCTCCTTCCTTTGGCATGGGGTGTACTAAGACTTTCATGTCTCCACCAACGTTGCTTTCCCCTTCACCTGAGCACTGTTCATGGACACTCATGCTTTGGTCTATAGTCTCATAGACTACTCACTCTCCAATATCCTCATCCTCCTACATTTCCACATTGGGGGTGGCCTCTACTCTACGCTCTCCCATACTTGGACTAGCCTCCTCATTCTTCACACTTGGCTATGGGGAATCCTCCTCACTATCCTTTACTTGAACATATTTTTTACACTTTCTCCTTTCTTCTTCCTCATTCTTCACAAGAGTTACACATGGTGATCTTCTTACCATTTGTGAAGTCACTATGCCAATGTCTCTAGATGTGTGCCTTCTCCGTAGAACTCTCCTTGTATGAATCAGTCTGGCATTGTCTTCTGGTTCCTTTTTCTACAAGAGGTTCTCTAACCTAGTAGGCACTGTATCTTCCTGAGTAGGGGTGCTAATTCAACTTGTCTTGATGTTTCTACTATCTAAAAATTCTTTATAGGTCTCAGTAGTGTCATATATGTTCCCTTCACCACCTTGCCATCCTTGAACCTTGGCCTCAGATAGATGTACATGTGTATTGGTTCAATTTTTCCTATGGCCAAACTCTCTAGCGTAATGTCCACATTTTCAGACTCCATTGTTTCAACATAGGCCTCTTTACCTGGCCATACATAGGTCTTGTGCAAAATGTGAACATCTGCGTCTACTTTATCCACATCAAACTAGAGTTTGCGCACGTCATGGAATTTGTTCACAGAGTTGCTAAAGTACCTTGCAGTAAAAGGTGAATGGTAACTTACAACATGTGATTCTCTTTCCATAATTCATATGGAAACACCCTAAGTGACATGTTGGAAAATTACAAATTCAGCTTCTCCATCCAACACCTTGGGAAATTCACATGGAATGTGCCATTCTCCCTCAAACACCCTACACAACCTCCTGAACCACTTCTCTAGGAACTCCTTATATGTATTAGAAATAGCCCCATGTAGAGTATACTTAGCATATTTCTTTGTTGGGGATTTTTTTCCAACAAAAACTCCTAGATGTTCTCCCTTGGTCATTGGGTACACTAATTTCACTAAATACAATCAACAATAGGATGGTACCCCAAGTTATTTTCTCACCTTTATCTTCCTAGATGCATGCCTCATTCACTAGGATTTCTGCAATGTACCCAATGATGTTGTAGTATGTCTTATTTACCATCTTGTGCATTATATGTAACCAGCGCATATTTACCTCATCCATCGCTCAGTGGAACCCAACTTTCTCCCTATTAAACGTTACGTAACCCTGGTGGCCATGTCTACAATGTTGGTTACTTTAAAGGCTTGGCCCACCTTCTTATACTAGTATAAGGAGGTTGTTACATCAATTCCTTCATCATCTGATAAATCACTAATGATCTCTAATCCCGAGTTGTGCAACCCTTTCACCTTCCCAATCAGCTTGGCGGTGATCCTCATTCTCCTACCCGCGAAGTAGAAACATTATCCATGCTTGTGCGACATGAGCCATTGATACAACTAATTGGGCTTCCCAAAATAGGGTAATTTCAGAATTTACATGACCCCCACACTGTTAAGTAACCTTTTCACAAAGGCATCCAAAACCCTACTGCTGCCTCGCCAACTATCGCTTAGTTTTCTTGAGACTTCTTCTCGCAACGTCCTTCGGTACTTCTCATTTCAGTGGTTGATTTCTAAAACCCTACATTGTGTATTTTTTTCCAACATGGCTTCCCCTTAATCACCTCTTCTAGGTATAACATTTCAACTATCCATTCTTTTTTTGGGTCACCAACCTCCTTCTCCACAACTATAGCCCTCCTTGGTGTCATTTCTCCCTTTGATCATGTAGGCGTGAATGAAACCTTAGATGTCATGTGAAAAAATCCCAGTCACCCCCTCATCATGCACATGCACCACCACTTGAATCCTACTTCCATGCTTGGATTCTCAACAACATGCTTTGAATCTCGATAGGTTTACTCGATCTACAGAGTGCTCGTCATCTCCAGCTCTTCTTCACACTTCTCAATTTTCTTCAAACTCACAAGGTAACAAATGATGTTGCAAATGCCGGATTTAATACAAGTTTCAAAAATCCCCTTCCTTAATTTCTCCACCTACCACTATACATGACATTAATTCCCATTGAGCATGTTTTGTGCTTCTTTTCCTACTCCCTAATCTCTCGTGCCTCAAAATTTTGCACCTCAATCATAAATTTCTAGTGTGCCACTACTTATTTGTCACATATATCCTCTACCCATGCTTCCTTATACCAAAGTAGTTTATCCAATGTGACCCAACATACGTAGTCTCTAATGCTACAGCCTCCTTACTTTATATTGAGTGCTCATCACCTTACGTGTGGTGTTAACTTTGAGCAATTTCTCCTGAAGTTTTCATTATTTTTGAAAGCTGTTCCCTTTATGGTCACCCATGAGTTTATTTCTTTTCTTTACTAATATAACCTTCTTTATCCACCCCACACTAAGGGTATGTACAGTCCTCTGTGCATGAAAACACTTTATATTGTAACCATCTTCTAGAGTGCAAGTGCACTTATTACACATAAAACTAAACTAAATTGACAAAGCATAGAGACAATGAAGGAAACACATATAAAGGAAATATATTAAGGGAAATATAATCTAAATGGAAATATTGCCTTATTAAAAACACCAAGAAGGATTATTTATAGTATGGCTTCATCCTACTCTTGTTAAAGTAACTAGCCAACCGTGTTCCATCAAGCACCTCTAACTGGAAAGGGCTGATTCAAATATATAAGTGATAACATATGGTCCCAACCAATGCACCTTAATCTTTCCTGGGTGGTGTAGAAACTTTGAATCATAAAGGAGTACCATCTACCTAACCTCAACCTTCTTATCCCTAATGTTCCTGTCGTGTCATGCCTTTTACCTAGTTTTTTCTTTCTTCTGAATCCATCATGCTATTATGTGCCTCTCATCTAGTTGTATCAAGTTTTCAATTATTTCTTCCAATATTTTCTCATCATCTAGACCTCCTACGTGTGCAATACGCATAGAAGGTAACATGAATTCCATAGGAAGAAATTCATCTATGTCAAACACCAAATGAAACAAGTGTTGCCTTATTTAATTATTTGTAGGTTTTTCTATATGCCCAAACAAGAAACTTTATATTCCTAATACTTTCTTCCTACATGACCAATTTTTGTCAATGTTTGGCTCAATATCTTATTTAAATCCTCAGTAGTCCCATTTTTTTAGGGTGATAAGGTGTTGTCTTATGGTGTGCAACCATAAATTCATCCAATAATATCCTGATGTTCTCATTAAGGAAATGAGTTCCTCTATCACTTTTCAAACTTAAAGAACATCCATACCTGGTAAGAATATTTTCCTACAAGAACATCGCTGCTGTAGCGATTATACAATCCTTTGTATGTGCCACTTCTACCCATCTTGTAAGATAATCTATACAAGTGATGATGTAGCGCAATCCAGGTTAGCGTAGCGGCTCGGGAAATAAGACTCACCAAGTCAATTTCCCACTTCTCAAAAGGTTCTGCACTAGTAATAGGCCTCAAAGGCATTTCATCTCTCTGTCCAGGTTTTCCAAGGTGCTAACAGTTATCACACGCCTTGCAATATTATTTACAATCTTTGTACAAGTTACCCCACCATAAACTAACTAGTAGAATCTTACACATGGTGGCCTCACCTGCATAGTGTCCAACTGCAATACCACAATGATCATCCTTCATGATTTTTGTTCACTCATGATCAAAACACACCGATGAAATATTTCATCTCGGCCTAGTTTTTATAAGTCACCACTGATCAACATGAAAGGTGTAGAGAGAATCGTAAGTTTTTTCTTTTCTAAGGCCTTCATTCCTTCGAGAGTCATACCTATGTGTAAAAAGACAACAATATCCTCTAATTACAAGGGTGTGTGGTTTAACTTGTATAAATGTGCATCTGACATTATATCCTCAATGCTCTATGCATCCTCTCTTGAGTGAATCCTTGACAAATGATTTGGACTAGAATTACTTTTACCTAGCTTTACCACCACTATAAATTCAAACTCCTAGAATAATAGAACCCATCAGCATATGTACCCCTGTAAGATGGGCTTGTTCACCAAGTATCTCAATGCCATGTGATCTATATAGAAAAAAAAAGGTGTTGCTAGCAAGTACTATTGGAACTTATGCAACACATAGATCATTTACAAAGCCTCGAGCTCCATTTTTGTATAATTATATTCTGCAAGATTCAATTTTATGCTATCAAAGAAAACATGATTATCTACAATACCTTCTCTAGGATGAGATATAACTATACCAATGGCCATGCCAGAGGCATCCACATGTACATGAAAAGGTATATTCCATGAAGGAAAATGTAGAATAGGCACAATAGTAAGGTTTTCCTTTAGCGCTTTGAATGTGCGTTACTATGGTTCTCCCCAATATAACTTTCCTTTACCCTTTAATAACTCCTCCAAGGGCATGAAAATATTAGCATATCCTTTGATAAATTTCTTATAATACCCTGTGTGGCCCAAGAATCTGTGCACCTCACTCTAACTAGTAGGCTCCTCCAAGCCTAAGATGACTACAACCTTAGCTAGATCTACTAACAAACCCTCCTTGCAGATGATATGCCCTAGCATAGTTCTAAAAGGTGTAGCAAATACACACTTCTTGATATTTAAAGAGATGCTTAATTATCTGCACCTCTCAAACATTAACCTCAAATTGTCACAATGATCCTTGACAATCCCATACATGGTCCAATCATCCAAGTAAACCTGCAATAATTTGTGAATAAAATTCTGGAATGCTTGAACAACAATACGCAAAAATACTACGGTGTATTATTCAATCAAAAGGGCATCATTGTGTATGTAAAAATTCCCCATTTACTTGGTGAAAATTGATTTCTCTTTATCTTCATTAGTAATTCTTACTTGATGATACCTAGAGAATCCATCTATAAAATATTAAATTCCATGCCTTGCAATGCCTTCCAATATTTCTTTAGTGAATGGTGTAGGGAAAGGATAAATCACACATGCAACATTAATCTCCCCGTATTCCACACAAATCAATATTCTTCCATCTTTCTTTATGTTGATTACTTTAGGTAGACTCATATTTTGATTACCTTCCTTTAACTTAATTTTCATCTCACCCAAATATTCACGAACTCCTTTTAACTCATGGTAGCCTCTAGGAAACAAGTCCTCGAAATCATGTAATAAATCAATTATCTTTTCCACTTCAGAGCCAGACTATTAATCTCCAATTATGGCCTCCTTAGGTTCAACATTCATTCTAATGTTCACTTTCTTCATCTTCATAGGTTCATGGTAAGCACGTGCCTTCTCATCCACACTATCTAAGACCTCACATGTACCTTCTAAATGATCTATGTCTAAATTTTCCACTTCTTCATCATCCACTATGTAGACCATATTTCCTTTCTCCTTCTCTAGGAAAGCATGCTCAAGTAGTTTTGCATCTGTCTCATCTACTTCTTCAAAACACACTTCTAGGTCTAACTCACCAAGTAACTCCTGAATGAGTTCTTCAACTTTTACACTATCTCCCATAGTCAAGTGCTTCATAACCTGTAATGCCTCATTCACCGAAGGTTTAGTGGAGAAGTAGTCAAAATTCTAGATCATACCTGTAGTCAAGTCTTTCCAATTTCCAGTCTCTCTATTCAACTCCGCATAAACATACCATGCACATGCACAACCTCGCAAGGTGAAATAAAGTTTGTGCACCCACAACGAAGGTGGTAAATCTTCCTACCCCTCTTTCTAGAGTCTCTCACACTACTGAACATGGTGCTAAACATGATTATTACCATGATATTCATAGATTTGAGTAGGTGCATTACTTTTGAGAAACCTTGATGATAAAGAAATTATCACCTCTCTCCATTCTATGAGATTATCCCTATGAACCATCCACCAATGTGTTGTTATCCCACATAGGGTAAACTAACATGTTCCTTTTTCCACCTAACCCTTCCACTATACTTCCATGGCTTATAGGAATACCTCAGCATTTCCTTTACCATTGTACTGGTGTATAGGGTTGTTTCCTAGCCACCTAACATAGTGCAGCCTGCTTACACACGCATCTTTTCTGCTTACCTCATGCCCAACCATCTCATAAGTTCCATGTGGCCAATTTTCATAGGAAATACTTATAGTATCATTGATGGATTTTACATATTCCCACTGGAGATATCCTTCCTTAAATGGATCAAGTACCTTTGTGTCTCAAATGGTGCGTGCATAAATTTTGTTAAGATATTCTTCACTTAAGGGATCAACATAAGGTGCATATTTCCCATTTTTCAAAGGGATAATAACTTGTTCTTCCTTATTCTCAAAATTGATATATCCCTTATTGAACCATATATCAACATTATTTACATAACAATAAGGGCATCCAAGTAGATCTGGGAAGCTATCTTCTTTTACAAGAACTAAGACTTCAAAGTTCCCAAAGTGAACTTGGTCCCTTGTATAGTAATGGATGCATCCTTCAAGACTCCAATTGGCATGGCCTTAGTTCAATTTTCCATATATAATACATTGGAAGATGACTATAATGGAGGTCTTCCCATCTGAATCCATACATCTAAAGTAAGAACATTCACTTTCGTGCTGTGTCAATCAAAATATTTCTCAAAATCCATCCATCCACAACAAAATTTAAAGTGATCTCCTTGTCATAATCCAAGCTATGAGGAGGGATATTAACATGCAAAATATTTTGTCCATTATCAATACTAGCACATAGAGTGTTTCCCATTAATTGACTCCCTAGTAATGGAATAATTTTCTCTTGACACAACATCTTACATACTTCTTTCAGATCATCAACATCCGACTGGAAATTCTCATCTTCCTTCTTCTATTCCAACTTCCACGATTGTTCCTTTAAACATTGTATTTCACCCTGCAAATTTTTGAGTACCTCCATGGTTTCCTGATAAACCTCCTTCATATGTGTAGGGTCTAGATATTTTCATGTAAAACCTTCTCCTTAGTAATGGTAGGATTTTGTTGCAACATTTATCTAGTGTGCATAGGCTCAGCGTGTGTAGTAATATTCATAGGTACCATCTTAGGATCCGATGCTAACTTTGGAATCCATTGGTTTTCCATGGCATGTTGTATTATAACCATCCCTATGTCCTTGTTCTTCTATTTTTGCTTCTTTCTCAAATGTTCATATAAATCTGAGAAACATTCATAGTTATGATTCTTTCCACAAAATGAACAAGTAACGCTACATGGACACTCATGCCTGTAATGGTCGGGAGATCCACACGTATACCATATTCCATTATAGAAATCACCTCATCCACTTTCACAGCCTCGGACTCAATCCACCATGGTATCCTCGACCTCTACCACAACCTCCCTCAAAGCACCCTTCATTACGATCATAGCACCCTTGAGTATGATGATGATCAAGGTTCTCACTTTTTTCCTTATATTTATTCACAACTTGAGTCTATCATACACCAATATCAAGGGCATCATGGATCTGATCAATCAACCTGTAATCTTCAGTAATGTGAGTTGTGGACTAGAAAATCTTATAGTAGCAGGACACATTCTTCCTTATTGCGTGTTGCAACAATGGGAAGCGGCTCACATCATGGTATAAATGACATATCTCACAATCTAGTAATAAGGAGGGCATCAATTTGTGAGGAAAACTATCCTTAGTATACCCCTCTACATAACAATCATGCTACCAAATTCCAGTGTGTGTCTCATGTTATATATTGGTGATAGTTTCTCCAATTGTTTTTCATTGCTGAAATCTAAGTTTCCAATAATGAGCTCACTCCAGTGTCTATTCTCCTAACCGCCTCAACATACAAAGATGCTTCAAGTACCTCACGTGGGTGCAGTATAAGTCTTATGTGAGGGTGTCCTCCTAAAAGGTGTGACCAAGCCTCTAACAAACCACTATGCATGTTGACTTGCATGGATATCATAAGATAGTTTATACAAGAGTGTTTTGAAATGAGCATAATATTCTTGAAAACTTTCGAAGAATTCCCTACTTGATATCCTTAAGCACGCTTATACTTTTCTAGTCAAAATTAGGGATATAAAATTCTTTAAGGAAATCATCTTGTAACATGGTATAATCCACATAAGTCTGATCAAGGTTAAACTTCATTTACCAGCTATGCACACATCCCTATAACATAGTTGAAAACTGACTAGACTTGTGCTCTGAAGCTGTAATTCCTTTTACACGCCATAGTATCTCACACATATGGACATGATAAACAACATCTTCTATTCCCATATAGTCTGGGAGACTAAGTGACATGTCCATGTAAATATTTTAGGGCTGGTGAGGACCATACCCACCGATCAAAACCTCATGTGTTACCTCCACCTCAAGATCTGTCACAATCCCGAGAAACATGTGCCTCCTGATCCTCCCCTTGTAATAGTAATTGAACCAGAGGATGCACTACCTTGTGTCCCAATAGTGGTGCTAAACTAAACTCCCATAGTCTGCAAAGTTACACTAATCCTAGATGTGAGTCCAAATTTTTGCGCTCATGTATTCTATCTTGGCAAAGCACTGAAAAGGTACCTCCAACTGGACCTCCAAATAACAAGGAAGACATATGCCTAGCCATAAATGTACTTGCTATTTTATTTACTCCTAAACCTACTAATAAGTCAAATTTACCTCTTGCTACTCTACTGCCCAAACTATCTTAATGACTACCGGTTGTGTTAGTGCAAATCAACAAAGACCCTATGGATGTTCTAATAGATTTATAGTTTGACATTTTAGCATCTAGTGTGATTGCACAACATTGAATCTTTTCCCCCAAGTGTGGGACTTGTAAAAGTGGGAAAAGAATCTCTAGATTAGAGGTTGGTTCCTCAACTCCTCTATTCAAGTGTGCATGAAATTCTACAAAGGGTTTACCTATAGCTTAATCAAACTTTGCCAAGGAGACAAGGTTGAGAAAATGGAAAAATAAACCTAGTCTAAATAAGGTGATGCACCAAAGGAGTAGTAGACACTTGCTACTACAAAACATACAGAATCCATAAGAACTACAGCACAAAACATGCACAAATTGCCAAAATATGATGAAAGATCAGGAAACAATGATAAACATATGAAAGGATTGAGAAAATTTTAATCACAGAGCATACATTATCATTCCAGGTCTAATACAGTGCATTACAATGACCAAGAGGCAAAAAGAGATGCTGTATTTACATGAAAAGGTAAAAATTTCCAGTCTCACTTTGATGAGGAAGAAAGGGAAGTTGCAGAGCCGGAAAAAATGTCTAACTTTTTAAAAATGAGCCCATTCTAACTTTTACAATGCAAATTCGAGCTCAGGAGAGAGAAACATGGGAAAACATGAAAGATGCTTCAACCACCAACCAAATGGTATTAAAACAGCATGGGCACCCTCAAAAGTCCATCCCCTGATGTTTTTAACCATACTGGGAGAGAATGCGAGCCATATTTCATTAAAAATGGTGGTTGAAATGTCATTTCTATTGATTTCCACGTGCCAGAGGTATTTTAAAATTTTCTCCCTTCAAAGTCCATCAAAACAAAAAATTGATCCCATAATCATGTAGAGAATTTTACCAGATTTCCATTGATATAAAGAACGCAAGAAACCGAGCTCTGGATCAAAAGTTATTCCCCTCTAAAAATTTAGGGCAAAACAGGGCCAAAATGGGTTGGTGGGCCAAAAATTTGAAATTTTCCCACTTTTTGCATTTTGGAAAATTTCCTCAAAAATCTCCATGCCCCACTGCTCTGGTGACATGTGGCATGATTTGATTCATTATGGGCCCTTCAGCTTCATTTTCCATCATTTCGGCCTTTGGAAAATTTTCTAAAAATTCTCCGCCAATGGATGACCCAAGGACACGTGGCATGATGTGATTCACCGTGGGAATTTGCTCTCAACTTTTCCATCACTTTTGACCATCTTCCCCGGGTTGGAAATGTGGTGAAATGCTATTAGATGTGGGATTTCCATGTTCATTTTTCCCTGTGGGCTTCCCTTGTGTTTTTGCTACCATGTGGACACATGGCATAATCCTATTAGCTCAAGCTTTTGGGGGGGCTTTCCCCTTCAATATTTCCCTTTGATTTGCCTTGGGAAGAATTCCTAGATTTTCCCAGGCTCTGCCAACATGAGGACACATGGCATCATTCAATTGGTTGGCAGGCCATGGGGCCAAGAATTTTCTTTGCGCTAACATCTGGGAAATTTTCTAGACTTCTTCCCACCAGCTCGACCCCCAACACCCCGTGGGACACATGGCCTTCTCATATTGGCTCGGGTTTTAGGGGTGGGCCTTGCTTTTGAAATTTTCCAAACTTGGGTGAAAAGGAAAAATTCCTTTCGTGCTTCAGTCCCCTGACCCCACGAGGACACGTGGTGCCACACTATTGGACATGGGCCTTGGGGGAAAAAAATTTACTCGTACCAACCCTTGGAAAAATTTCCCAACTTCTCCCCACCTAGACACGTGGCCACATCTTATTTGCTGGTGGGCCATCAGGCCAAAAAATTCCTTTCTGAACCCTGCCAAACACTTGGTAAAAATTTCAAGTTTACCTCCACCTCCGCCCTTCCGAGGACACGTGGCCTCCTTTTATTGGATCGAGCTTTCCATGGGAAAAATTTCCCATTGTGCCAACACTTGGTAAAAATTCAAAAAAATTCTCCCTCCTCCCAATTGCTCCGATGTTGACGTGGCGGCTTTTGATTGGCCGGCGGACTGTCTAGGAAAAATTTCCCACAAAAACTCTGCCAAGCCATAACTTCAAAAATACACGGAGTTAGGAAGAAAACTTTACCTTTCTGGAAAGATGAGAAAGAGCTCTATCTAATAGTTCCATTTCTAGAAGGTTTTAGTGCTCGAAAGATAAAAAATTATTACTAAGGTAAAATAGAGGAAAGAATGAAGGAGTTAGCAAAAAAAAATGAGCCAGGGGGCTCATTTTGGATAACAACTTTGGTGACTCGGGGGTCATCTACCTGCTTGGATGAAGTTGTTAGTTGCACAAGCAATCCATTGGGCATGGAGTCATCAAATTCTTTGCTTGGTACCCCAACTAATTAGAACAATGCAAGGAGGAAGATGGAGGGTAGAACACCATCGATTGGAGAAAATCTGGAAAACACATTCCTGAACAATAAGCTTGTGCCAAAGCACTTAGGAAAGCAAAGTTAAACTAAAAAAACAATGTGCATAAGCACTTGGAGGAATGAAAACCTAAACTAATATGTACAAGGTGGAGAATTTCCTTCAATAGCAATGCTTTAGATGGATTCCATTGACTGGAATCTGTAATTCTTCACCATCCAATGTGGACAATTGGAAGGCATTGTTGTCCTTACACTTTGTGACCATGTAGGGGCCACTCCAAATGGCATCAAATTTTGAATTCCTCCCGTTTTCCTGTCATCGCATCCCATTTTAACACTAGATCTCCAACTTGGAAAGATCTATCCTTGGCCTTTCTATCAAAGGTCTTCTTGATCAAAGCTTGATCCTTCTCCATTGCTTGGGATGCCTGATTTCTAATTTCTTGGAGCTCCATCAATTCTACATACCTAACCTCCATGGGCCCAAACTCCAACAACTCCAATTGCTTCATGAGTTCCAATGTTGGCAACTCAAGTGACATGGGAAAAATTACCTCTCTTCCATAAACAAGATTGAATGGAGAATTACCCGTAGATCTCTTGGGGTTATCCTATCAGCCCACAAGGCTGATTTCAATTTAGTATGCCAAGACCTCTGATTTTCATCAAGAGTCCTCTTGATGATTCTTAACAAGTTCTTGTTTGTAGATTCAACTTGGCCATTACCCTGAGGATAATAATTTGATGAAGTGCTTAGGTAGATCCCATTCTTGACAGCCCATTACATTACCTTGGACCCAATCAATGCCAATGCATTAGCTGATATTATTGTAGTAGTTATGCCAAATCTAGTTGTTATCCCTTCATAGAAGTTTAGGATGCTAGATTCATTTGCTTCCTTGAGTACCACTGCCTCAGTCCACTTGGTGAAGTAATCTGTTTCTTTTAGAATCCACTTGTGTCCTTGGATTGAATTTGGATTAATGACTCCAATGAAGTCTAAACCCCATTGCATGAATGGCTGGTCAATTGAAATTAGATGCAATGAAAGGGCGATAGTTTCTCCTTACCTGTGAAGAATGCACAATTCTTGCACCTCTTGATCCATGCATAACAGTCACTAAAAATCTTGGGCCAATAATAGCTAGCCCTCATGATCTTGAGAGCTATCACTCTTGGTGCAAAATGACCCCACTGATCCACTATGTAACTCTTCCAACACTCTGTGAATATGATTGGTACCAATGCATCTCAGCAGCACTCCATTCACATCTCTTTTGAATAAAACACCATCAACAAGGGCATATGGGACAGCCTGTAATCTGAAGTGTCTCCTTTTGGTTTTATTCATCTCTAGAGGGCATAGGCCTATGTGTAGAAATTGCATTATGTCTCGGGTCCAGCAAGGAGTGAGGACACCATCATTTTCTTCTTGAGTGCTTCCTTGTTCATGGCTGTCTTGCAATGCCAAAACAACCTCTTTCTCATTGCATGCTTTCATTTGTTTGTTCAAGACCAGCTGCTCACACAATCCTTTTCCTCTAACCAACTTGGTGAATTTGATCTCAATTTCATACTCCATGACACGAGTAATCCACCCTACTCTCTTTTCATTTAGGTCTTTATTGAGGAGGAAGTCTTTAACTCCCACATGAGAAACCAACAATTGAACCTTGTTGTTTGAAACTAGATGCTTAAATTTCTTCAAGCTCCTAATCACTGCAATAACATGCTTCTCAATGAAATAATATCTCACCTCATAGTCCTCCGGCTTTGGCTGAAGAAAGAAATTGGCTGCTCATCATTGTCTTTGCTCTCTTTGTACCAAAATTGTAGAAATAGTATCATCACCTCCAAATGCATAGAGGATGAAATCCTTGGAGAAATATGGGTTAATGAGAGTTGGAGCTTATGAGATGGCCTCTTTGATTTCTTCAAAACTTTCCTTTCCTTCTACTATCCATTTGAAAGCTATGCTTTTCTTTAACATCTTGGTGATAGGCTTGACTAGGGCTGCAAAATTTGGGACAAACCTCCAAACAAAATTTATCCTTCCCAAGAAACTTTGGAGGGCTTTCTTGTGGCTTGGCAATGGTAGTGCTCTTATGGCTTCAAATATTTCTAGATCAATTGCTAACCCTTCTTTGGAGACAATGTGGCCAAGGAGCTTTCCTTCATGAGCTAGAAAAATACACTTTTTGGGATTCAACGATACCCCAAATCTTCTAGCACCTTTGGAACACTTGTCTCAAATGAAAGAGATGGTCTGCTGCATTTTTTGAAAAAATAGTGATATCATCTAGATATATCAGCACCATTTTGTTAATCAAATCCTTGAACGCCATGTCCATTGCCCTTTGGAATGTAGCTCCAGCGTTGGACAGCCCAAATGGCATTTTTCTATATGCATAAGTCCCCCATTTGGTTGTGAAGGCTATCTTGAACTGATCCTCTTCCTTCACCATGATCTGATTGTACCCTAAATAGCCATCAAGCAATGAAAACCTTTCAGAGCCAGCAACAACTTGTAAAATATGCTCCATAGAAGGAAGTGGGTAATGATCCTTGAGAGATGCTCTATTCAAATCTCTGAAGTCAACACACAATCTGATTTCTCCACTCTTCTTTCTAACTGGAACCAAGTTGGCTACCCAACTAGAATGCTTGATAGGAAATATGATACTTACCTCTATCAACTTATTCAATTCCTTTCTCATGAGAGGCTCCATGTGTGGATTGATTGGCCTTTGTTTTTTCCTGATGGGTTTAGCACTTGGGTCCAATTCAATAGTGTGTTGAGCTAACTTGGGATTGAAGCCTTTAAAATCCTCATAGCTCCAAGAAAACATGTCGGGGAATTCTTGACAAAGTCTGTATGAACTCATACCTTTCTTGCTCAGTTGTCACTTTACCAACTTGGAGTGATTTGCCTTCTTCCACCAAGATGGGCACTGAATCTTCTCCCTTGACTTGGATGTTTGCTTTCTCCTTCCTAAACTGATCATTAGGATTGAAAATGGACTCCAAAGTGACAAGTCCCTTTGGTAATTTGTTGGTTCTCAGCTATACCACTTGATCACCATACTGTTGTTCTAACTTTTCCTGATTTTTAGCTGAGAACTTAGCCTCTTCTTGCAAGAAATGGATGATTTGTTGATCATTTTCAAACACTTGCCAACTTACATTGTTTTCTAGCACTGAAGGCATTATAATCACATGAATGTTTGGTTGTAATTTTTCTTTCTTGATGCTTTCAACAACATCAAAGGATGATCCAACTGCTATAAGCCTGTCAGCAACTTGGTTCTCTTTTCTAGGGATGGATTTGATGTTAAAACCCTCAAAATCTTCAATGAGGTCCCACACCCTATTTTTGTAGCACTTGAGCAAATCATTCTTGGCAGCATGCTGCCCCTTAACTTGGTTGACAATCAGTTCACTATCACCAAAGACTTGCAAGTTCTTTATTCCTCTCTTGATTGACCAATGCAATCCTTGTATCAAAGCTTCATATTCAGCAGTGTTATTAGAACATGCAAACTAAAATCTAAAATATGAATAGTACTTGACTCCTTGAGGTGAAACAAACATAGCTCCCCCTCCTGCACCTTGTCTACTTCTTGATCCATCAAAGAACAACTTCCACACCTCATTGTCATCCTTGTGGTCTAACTTGGTGATGCTAGGAACAGGCTGATTTTCTTCATGCATGCAATAGACTCCTAGTTCAGATTCCTCTATTTCTTGATAAGGATCAAAAGCATGCACTTTTCTTGCCCATTCATCAAGAGTCAAATCTAGGATGCTTCCAACCTTGGTGTCAGCTTCATCAATGCTTGGGTAGTCCTCTGATCAAATGTTGAACAGCTTAGTATTGATTTGGCTTGGAGTGTGAGGCTCAATGTGGAAGTTTACAATAGGTTTAGACCTAATTATGGCTTTGGTTACATACCTTGTTCTGAACAACATGTGTGACCAATCAGCAGATAAGTAACCTCCAATCTTAGCTATGAAATCCCTTGACAAACATAGGGCAAAGAGTGGTGGAAGATCTATCACTGAGACATCTTGCAAGACAACAACATTGGGGCATACATGCAAGGTAAGACTCAAGTTTTTAATCACTTCTACTTTGTCATTGTTGTCCCATCCAATTGTACTACCCCTTTTGATATGAATTCATATTAGAGCCCCAATTGATCGAAATTTTCTTGGGCATTCTTGAACTAATTTCCCGGAATCAATCATGCAAATTGTGCACTAATTGGTCTCCAATGATCAATGAAACATAGAATGGATGGGGCTTCAACATTTTACCTTGTTGTCATCCATGATTCCCTTTAGTCCGGCAGCATTTGTGAGTACCTTCTCTTACATTTAGACACGATGATTTGAAGTTGACCAGTCCTTCATGGCATCTTGTAGCAAATCTCTTTGGCCTAGGATAAATAGTGATTCCCACATTAATATATTTACATTTGTCTTCTTCATCTGATCAATGATGTTGAATGGAGATAAAACATCTCTCTACTGCAATTTGGCCTACACATTCATTCCTTGCACATGGGCAGCAAAAACTGGCATCTGAGTTGGTTTAGGAGCTGGTTTGGGTGGTCCTTGCATACTTGGAACTATATTTTGTTTGATAACGATCTATGGAGTGATAGAAGGTTGTGTATTACTTGGAGCCAATGGTTTTCCTTCACCAAAATTTCTTCTTTTTGACCTTGTGTTGGCTGCAACACTTTGAGAGGTTATTTGATTCATACCACAAAAGTCTTCTACCTGCCATTTTACAAGTGTGGTATCATTTGGAGCTGATTGTTACTGGGATGTTTCTTGTTGCTAGTTATCTCCTTGACTCCCTTCACCCTCCACACCAACTGTTGTTACCATTAAGGCTTGATTTAGAGCACCATTGAAGCACATAGACTAGTTGTGAGGTTCATTGCATGGGAAACATCAGTCATACTCTTGAGCTATGTTGTTTTGTACTGGCACTTGTGCTTTAAAGGCAGATGTAGAATTGGGATTATAGGGCTGAAATGGTCTTTTGGTAGGAGGCCTTGCTTGATTTTGATTTGCAGCTGGATTGGGTGGTCTTTGAGGCTGATATGGCTGCTTGTTAGGCTAAGCTTGAGGCTAATAAGAAGGTCTAAAACTTTGGGCTTGCTACCTCTTGAGTGTAACCAGCTCATTACCTAAATTTTGTAATTGCTTCATGACTTCTTGAAGTTCATTTGAGGCACTAGAAGATGAAGTAGAAGCTTCACTTGAATTCTGATTTCTAGGAGTGGGAATAAGAGCTAAAATAGGTGCTTGACTAGTGCTTGGACTTTCTAAATTTGGATACAATGGCATTGGAGGCCTAGGAGCTAGCTTACCAGCTTGAATCAGATAATTTTCAGCCCTAATGGCAATGCTATAAGCAGCAGGGATAGTTGTGCCTCCCATGGATTGAATTAACATAGAAATATCAGAATTTAAAGCTTTAAGGTAATATAGAAAAGCACCTTCTGTTGTTGGCCTTACTACCATTGGAATTCTCTCCCAAGTCCTTTGAAATCTGAAGTTGAAGTCAATCAGCTGCTCATTGGGAGCTCTCTTGATAGTTGTCAATTGTTCCAAAAGGGACAAGTTATCTCCCTTTTCTCCAAATTGCTCATGGAGGGCTATACAAAACTGGTTCCAATTTTGGATAGATCCTGAAGCAAGGCTCCTGAACCATTGCAAGGCTTTCCCTTTGAATGAAGATGCCAAGTTTGATAGTAACTTGCATCTCATCAATCTCATGGATTGCACAAATATTAGCAATATCCTTGACATGATCACCGGAGTGCTCTGATTCTCTCCAGTAAAGTATGGGATGTTATTTAATGTTGCAACTAGGATTGGATTTTTTGCATTGAGAGAAAGTGGGATGCTTCTAGTGAAGTTGACATATGGGTTGTGTTGTGCCATTCTGATTGGCCTTAGAACCCTTGTTGATTGGATGAAAGGTCTACCAGGTGGAGGAGTTGATAGAGTTCTGTTTGGTGGAGATGGAGACCTTTGAATTCTCCTCCCTCTTTGTCTTCTTCTTGGAGATAATTGCAGATACTCAAACAACACTTCTTCTCCAACTCTTGACCTTGTGGAGATTCTTCTCATGAGTTTTTCAGGTTTGGACTGCTAAAACCAGTTGATTCTTCTTCCTTGGAGTCACAAATGTGTAATTCAGGGATCTTTTAAGAAAGAAACTTGCAACAAATGCACATCTATTTTTTTGCAATGAAGATGAAGACCTCTAAGGTCCCACTGGGCATGCCAAAATTGTTAGTGCAAATCAGCAACACCCTCTGGATGTTCTATCAGATTTCTAGTTTGACATTTTAGCATCCAGTGTGATTGCACAACATTGAATCTTTTCCCCAAGTGTGGGACTTGTAAAAGTGGGAAAAGAATCTCCAGATTAGAGGCTGGTTCCTCAACTCCTCTATTCAAGTGTGCATGACATTTTATAGAGGGTTTACCTATAACTTAATCAAACTTTTCCAAGGAGACAGGGTTGAGAAAATGCAAAAATAAACCTAGTCTAAATAAGGTGATGCACCAAAGGAGTAGTAGACACTTGCTACTACAAAACATACACAATCCATAAGAAAATATAGCACAAAACATGCACAAATTTCCAAAATGTAATGAAAGATCAGGAAAAAATGATAAACATATGAAAGGATTGAGAAAATTTTAATCACAAAGCATACATTATCATTCCAGGTCCAATACAGTGCATTACAATGACCAAGAGGCAAAAAGAGATGTTGTATTTGCATGAAAAGGTAAAAATTTCCACAAATATACCTGATGAGGAAGAAAAGGGAAGTTGCAGAGCCAGAAAAATTGTCTAACTTTTTAAAAATGAGCCCATTCTGGCTTTTACAATGCAAATTTGAGTTCGGAGAGAGAAACGCGGGAAAACATGAAAGATGCTTCAACCACCAACCAAATGGCATTAAAAAAGCATGGGCACCCTCAAAAGTCCATCCCCTAACATTTTTAACCATACTTGGGAGAGAATGTGAGCCATATTTCATTAAAAATGGTGGTTGAAACATCATTTCTATTGATTTTCACGTGCCAGAGGTGTTTTCCAATTTTCTCCCTTCAAACTCAATCAAAACACAAAATTGAGCCCATAATCATGTAGAGAATTTCACTAGCTTTCCATTGATATAAATAACGCTAGAAACTGAGCTCTGGATTGAAAGTTATTCCCCTCTAAAATTTTAGGGAAAAATAGGGCAAAAATGGGTTAGCGGGCCAAAAATTTGAAATTTTCCCACTTTTTGCATTTTGGAAAATTTCCTCAAAAATCTCCGTGCCCCACCACTCTAGTGACACATGGCACAATTTGATTCATTGCGGGCCCTTTAGGCTTCATTTTCCATCGTTTTGGCCTTTGGAAAATTTTCTAAAAATTTCCACTGGTTGGATAACCCGAGGACACGTGGCATGATGTGATTCACCATGGGCATTTGCTCTCAACATTTCCATCACTGTTGACCACCTTAGCTAGGCTAGACATGTGGTGTAATGCTATTAGATGTAGGCTTTCCATGTTCATTTTTCCCTGCAGATTCCCTTGTGTTTTTTGCTGCCACGTGGACATGTGGCATAATCCTATTAGCTCGGCTTTTGGGGGTGGGCTTTCCCCTTCAATATTTCCTTTGATTTGCCTTGGGAAAAATTCCCAACTTTTCCCCACACTCTGCCGACCTAAGGACATGTGGTGTCATTCAATTGGTTAGTGGGCCTTGGGGCCAAGAATTTTCTTTGCACTAACATCTGGGAAATTTTCCCAACTTCTTCCCGCTAGCTCGACCCCTAACCCCCCGAGGACACATGGCGCCATGCTATTGGATGTGGGCCTTGGGGGCAAAAATTTACTTGTGCCAACCCTTGGGAAATTTTCCCAACTTCTCCCCACCTGGACACGTGGCCACATCTTATTCACCGGCGGGCCATTGGGCTGAAAAATTCCTTTCTGAACCCTACCAAACACTTGGTAAAAATTTCAAGTTTACCTCCACCTCCACCCTTCCAAGGACACGTGGCCTCCTTCCATTGGCTCAGGTTTTCCATGGGAAAATTTCCCATTGCACCAACACTTGGTAAAAATCCAAAAAAATCTCCCTCCTCCCGATTGCTCCGATGCCGACGTGGTGGCTTCTGATTGGCCGGTGGGACTGTCTAGGGAAAATTTCCCACAAAAACTCTGCCAAGCCATAACTTCAAAAATACATGGAGTTAGGAAGAAAACTTTACCTTTCTAGAAAGATGAGAAAGAGCTCTATCCAATGGTGCCATTTCCAGAAGGTTTTGAGTGCCTGAAAGATAAAAAATTATGACTGAGGCACAAGAGAGGAAAGAATGAAGGGATTTAGCCAAAAAAATGAGCCAGGGGCTCATTTTGGATAACAGTTGTACTTAGAAACTTCAAAACCAAGAATAAGCGCTAGGTCATCGTGGTAAATTCAAATGCACACCCATAACCCATGTTGTCTTTTTTTGGCACACTCTCATAAGAGGCTGATGAGGGTTCCATGCAATGCTTTCCCAAATGGGGAGTTTTAGATGCTTTGGTTCAACGTCCTCTATGTGCGATCTAAATCCTTCACGAGCCATCTCTCTCCACAATGCCATCCATTTTACAACCTCACATTGCTTCTCTAAATCCCTATCACAAATTTCATTAAACTTAAGCCTCTTTTCTTCTCTTTTCCTCTCTGCCACTAGGTCTTTCATCCTTCACCACACCTACTCCTACCCCCACATGTGTTGGAGTTCAGCTATGGCAATCGAATTCTCTTCAAAATTCAAGGTTACCATCAAGATATTGATCACTAGTGGAATTCCATGTACATATGATCCCATGGGATAATGTAAAAATTTAAACTTGACTACCTCTGGACAAGAGTAAGTGGAGATTGAGTTCTCTAAAATATAGTTATTAAAAACACCACGGAACTAAGTATCCACATCACACGCTCAAATCGAGATCAACATCATAGAGGGCCTGAAATTCTTCTTACATCTAGATAAGTGTACAAAACCTCCAATTCCTTTTATACACATAAGCAACCAGCCACTCATATAGCTCTATGGGAAAAATAATAAAGAAGCTCTCATATAAGCAAATCATACAAATTCTTCTCACTTTATGTGCATGCGTCAAACTCAGATCTAGTGTTGAATCTCTAAGCGTATTCTTATTTCAGATCTACTATCCACTCCTCAACACTTTCTAATGTTAACCAAGTATGTCTTCATCACGTAACATCTTGAAAATAGCTGAGAAAGAAGTCACGATAACGAAACCAATGATGCAGCCTAGAATTCACTGTAAATGACCCAGTGTGCTAGCACATCACTCAGCCTGAGCTGAGCGCTCACCCGAAGTGTACAAAGGCACCATGTCCCTCTTTAGAGTTTCTTGTACAAAATGTTAGCATGATAGTGCATATGTATATTTAGATTCATAACCAATAATAATAGTCCACAGTGCATAAACCAAATCTAGATCTTAGAATATATAAAAGATGAACTAAATAATGACTATAATAATATTTACCACACAAGAACTAGTTTTAGTCATGTTCAACACCATTATCTAGCTAATATGATCCATTGTATTAAATACTATAAAACACAGAAGCTTCATACATTATAAAGGTATCTTCATGAGTCATGCACACGACAAGACCAACAACATAACTCTACAATACTTGACACTTACTTAACCATGTAAATCAATACATATATATAGGGGTGGGGAATTTCCCTTCACCACCCATGCACTATCTCAAAATAGGCCACATGCTAATAATAGCCATGTGCCTTTACAAAAGGATGTAAAACATGCAAGTTCTCTAACAATAGACTTCTTATAGTTAACTCTAAGTAGAAATCCTATTATTAGCCTAAATTATGCATGGTGCTTGGCTAATGCTTGTTCCCAAAATACCCTTGCATGGACCACAAGTCTTCATGTCTTTGTGTGCTTAGTATGCTATCTCCAAAGATAACCTTAATAATAAAAATGGCTAAGTCCCAATCTTAGGTGCTTCAGCCATATTGTAGTGTCATGCGCTCTTCCAATGCCCTACATTTGTGCACCCAAAAGTTATCCCATTTTTTACATCAAACAATGTGTAAAAAATTTAGTGATGTGTTTTCATGGGACTATGAAGACATAAAATAATTTAATCGAGCCATAGATAAGCATCCTATTGATATTCATCCCAACATCAAGAAAACTAGACAGAAGCAAAGGCTAGTTAACCCTAAACTTGAACCCCTCATGAGAAAAGAACCATCTAAGTTCATCAATTCCAAGATAATTTTTCTTATTAAGTACTCTAATTTTGTGGAAAAAATGGTCTCAAGTAAGAAAGAAAATGGAGAAAACAGGATTTGTGTGGATTTTTGGGACTTGAACAAAGCCTCCCAAATGATCATTATCCTCTACCTTCCATGGAACAAATCCTAAAGATAGTAGCTAGGGATGAAAGGTTTTTAATGCTTGATGGATATTATGGTTTCAACCAAATCAAATTCAAATAAAAGGATTAGTAAAAAAATGCATTCACCTTCAAATGTGGACCGTATGCTTACCATAAAATTCCTTTTGGCCTATCAAATGTAGGTGCCACTTTCCAAAGAGAAATGTACATCGCTTTCAAGGGATACATTAATAAATTCATCTTGGTTTACCTAGATTGAATTATTGTATTTAATAAATAGATTTCAGACCACATGAAGAATCTGGAGAAAGTATTTGAAATATTGAGGAGTTTGGGGTATTTGATGAGGCCATAAATTGGCCATAAATTACCATTATTTTTCCTTCCAAGTTACCTTTGAAAGTGGATTTAAATGTAATCTAGGAACTTATAGTTTTATTAAGATATAATATAGGACATATATCTTGTTCATTCTTTAGAAATCTTTTGTTATCTATTTTGTTGACTAATCATATTGATTATCTGGGAAAAGATGCAAAGTCTTGTGTATGTAGGTCATTAAAGAAAGATAATGCTAGTATTGAGAAAAATGGAACTAATCATGAATAGTACATATAAACTCAAATATTATTTCATATTAATATTTATCTTAGAAAATTATGCAAGTTTAAACAAATAATCATCTCAATCTGATATTGCATGCAAAATTTATAGTTGTTTTAGTTAGCTCCGGAACCATTGGAGTTAGCTCAAGAACTTCCAAATTTGCCTCCGAAACCTACAACGTTAACTCCGTAAATATTGGAGTTAGCTCGGAACTGAATCAATAGAGTAACGTTAGCTCAAGAACCTACAAAGTTAGCTCAAGAACCTACAACATTAGCTCCGAAACCATTGTAGTTAGCTTTAGAACCTATAATATTAGCTCCTAAACCATTGGATTTAGCAGGAACCTACATCAACAAAGTAACGTTAGCTCTGGAACCATTGCAATTAGCTCCGAACTTGCATCAATAGAGTAATGTTAGCTCCGAAACTTGCATCAATAGAGTAACGTTAGCTCCGGAACCTACATTAACGGAATGAAAATTTTTGAGGAATCGTAAAAAATAAGAGAATCAAATGGGAAATCTGAGAGATTTTTTTATATAGAATTTTTAAACAAAAACCTCATTCAGATTTGCTACAGAGTTTTACCAATGAAGAGAAATCTAACTTTCAGTGAGTTGTAGTTTGAGGAAAAGTGTATCAAATGAGCACTAAAAGTTCCATAAACAAAAATAGAAAAGTCAAATGGAAAATATGAGAGAGTTTTTGTTCATAGAAATGTTTTTAACAAAAACCTCATTCATATTTTCTACAAGTTTTACCAATGAAGATAAATCTAACTTTTAGTGAGTTGCAGTCCAAGGAAAAGTGTATCAAATGAGCACTAAAAGTTCCATAAAAGAAACATAAAAGTAAAACGGAAAATCTAAGAGAGGTTTTTTTCATGTCAATTTGTTTAACAAAAACCACATTCTGATTTGCTACAGGTTTTACCAATAATGATAAATATAACTTTTAGTGAACTATACTTTGAGGAAAAAATGTATCGAGACAAGTGTCGAAAGTTCCACAATCAACAAAGTAAAATGGAAAATCTAGGAAAGGCATTTGGTCAAAATCATCTTTTGAGGAAAAACCTCCTTCCAATAATGTAGGAGAATAAAATCATTGTGATTCTTCTTACCAAAAAGTAAGGAGAATATTTTGGAGCAAATCTTCCTAAAATAAGTAAGATAAGATTCGACTCCAATAATATATCTCTCTCCATATTTTGTGGAGATGAAGATCTTAGTTGTTAGGATTGGAATAAAGATAAGATCAGATTATATTTCCTAAAATAAGAAGTTGGTTAGATGAATGAATTATAAATATAACCTTCTACACTGTGATATGTAATTCTTTTCTCCCAAGAAATAAAGATCTGTTCTTTCTTTCCAATCTTTTCTGAAGTAAAGTTATTCTCGTAAGTTATGAATTAATTATATGAATTAAGTCATCTTCTAAGGAATGAGCTGGTCACTCATTAAAAATTTCTATTTTTTTATGTTATGTAATTTCTTTTGTGAACCTACAGGTGTCTTTTCCTCTTTCCTTTATTTTCAATTCAACAATTTCTTTTATACAAGTGTGTTTACATTTCTATAAGTTTGATTTCCTTTATGTGAGTGTTCCTTTATATTCCTATAAGTGTGATTTTCTTTATGCAAGTGTGTTTACATTTCTACAAGTGTGCCTTTAAATTTCTGCATGTGTGATTTATTTTATGCAAGTTTGGATTGTGTTTAAAGGAGCTACTTTCCAAGATATTCTTCTCTTAATGCATACAACCTTCGGACACCAACCCAGATTGACATTATTAATGGTGAGGATTGATGAACCTCATCATTTTGGCACCGTTTCCAGGGACACAATGTTATTAGGAGATTCAAAGTTCTCTAAAATAATATTCTAGTGACAATAGAATACTTTTTAGCAAATTATGTGACAGAAATATTTGGTAATTAGTTTCTTTAGAATTTTATTTTCTGCAAGTAGATTAAAATTTAATTTCTACAATTAGGAATATTAGATTAGAAATATTTATCTCCCCATAAGCTAACTCGTGTATAAGAGAATGACTTGTGATGTTTGATCAAGAACGTATAATGGTATGAACAAAGAATTCAAATCTTGAAATGGTAGAATATGATATTGAATCTGGAAGTAGATCTGGTTGATGAAATATCATATTCCATTCTTGATAACCACCACAATTTCCCCTTATATCAACTAACAACTCAGTGATCTTATTACACATAACCTTAGTAAAAACCGGCTTATCCATTTTGTAATAATGAAGTGGTAGCATTTCTAATTAACTCTATCCATATTCAGGGATTTCATTAGAGCCAAATTAAAAACCACTCATAATAAATCCACCCATCCAAATTAATTTTCATCCCATAATAAAATTCAATCCTTGAACCATATCCATTAGAAAATTTTTTTTTCATGTCTTTTAATTTCTTCATTTTTTTATTTTCTTGTATAACGTTAAGAAGCAATTATGGTGAATATCAAAGCAAGAATGTTTTTTGTAATAACATCTGAGGACTAGATCTATAGGAATTTCTAGAGTTGTTCTTAATACCATCATGTATATTTTAGAGCACCAAAGATGTAGATTTTGTAGCACCAACAAAGATCAACCAAGGAGCATGCAGATTTTGGAGGGACCCAAGGATACCTTCAGTATCTCTTTTAAAAACTCTCCATCTCTTGCGATCACTAGTTTCAGATTTGAAGATTACTATGGTGATTCCAATAATGCACAATTCCAGTTGGGTTGTGAATACCTAGAAATTGTCTACATAATTTTGGAAATCTTCTTGGAGTTACCAAGTATGCAAAGAGGTTTTTATGAGATCTCAGGCATTGCTTCCTATTTTACACAAGATGTAATTTGATGAATACACTCTAATGTTGGATCAAATTTTTCTCTAATCCTTCTCATACTATCATTTTAGCCAAAACAAATGTCAAAAACTTTGATTGGAAAATTATCTTGCTGGCCAATCAAAGACAAAAAAATAAAATCATAAAACACTTTGAATGCAAAATCAGTTTGTTGTCCAATCAAAGGAAAAAGGGGGGCAACTCTTCTTTAAAGGTAATCAATCGTTACCTGGTGGCTTTCTTCTAGGCATTATTTGACCAAGTTAACAACATGATGGAAAAGACAACTAGAGGTATGATCAAGTTATTTTATTCTACTATTTTATTTTTAAGCTTTCTTGTAATTTTTTTTATTACGGCTAGATCCACTTTTAAGATCTTCAAGGAAGAAAAATAAAATTCATATCTCTCCTACTTATATGAAAAATATGTGCACCTCTTTGCAATCAAAATTTTATAGTCTAATTTATGCACACCCATGAATAAACAACATGCACGAGGACATGCATGAGCTTAAGCGTGGGAGAGAAGGAGAAACACAAGGTATGCATTTTTATTTAAAATATGAGATACAACAAAAGGACATCCACACAAGAACTTGTTATAAATGAAGGGATATCATAAGAAACAGAAGGAGATTCACACAAGAACCTATTATAAAAGAAAGAAGATCAAAAGCAAAGCAGAGAGAGATCCACACAAGAACTCATTGTAAAATAAAGGAGATCAAAAACAACATAAGGATATCCACACAATAACTTGTTGTAAAAGAGAGGAGATCAAAAGTAGTAGAAATAAATCCACACAAGAAATAAAAAGAGATCCACACAAGAACCTATTGTAAAAGAAAGGAAATCAAAAGTAGTAAAAGAATATCCACATAAGAACCTATTGTAAAATAAAGGAAATCAAAAGTAGTAGAAGGAGATCCACATAAGAACCTACTGTAAAAGAAATAAAAACAACATAAAGAGATCCATACAAGAACTTGTTGTAAAATAAAGGAGATCAAAAGCAATGTAAGAAACTCCACACAAGAACCTATTGTAAAAGAAAGGAGATAAAAAAATATAAGGAGATCCACAAGAACCTGTCCTCAATATGGAGAAGACTCTAAGAAGAGGATATAATAATGTAATGCATGAGGACATGCATAAGATTAAGTGTGGGGAAATGATGAGGCCATAAATTGGCCATAAATTACCATTATTTTGTCCTTCTAAGTTACCTTTGAAAGTGGATTTAAATGTAATCTAGGAAATTATAGTTTTCTTAAGATAGAATATAGGATATATATCTTGTTCATTATTTATAAATCTTTTTTATCTATTTTGTTGACTAATCCTATTGATTATTTAGGAAAAGATGCAAAGTCTTGTGTATGTAGGTCATAAAGGAAAGATAATGCTAGTATTAGGAAAAATGAAACTGATCATGAATAGTATATCTAAACTCAAATATGATTTCATATTCAGATTTCTCTCATAAAATTATGCAATTTCAAAAAAATCATCTCAATCCGATATTGCATGCAAAAGTTATAGTTGTTTTAGTTAGCTCCGAACCATTAGAGTTAGCTCTAGAACCTGAAAAGTTAGCTCTAGAACCTACAACATTAGCTTCGTAACCATTGAGTTAGCCCAAGAACCATTATATTTCAAAACATGCATCAACAAAGTAACATTAGCTTTAGAACCATTGAGTTAACTCGGAACTGAATCAATAGAGTAACATTAGCTCCGGAACCTACAAAGTTAGCTCCAGAACCTACAATGTTAGCTTCGGAACCATTGAAGTTAGCTCCAGAACCTGTACCATTAGATCTGGAACCATTGGATTTAGCTCCAGAACTTGCATCAACAAAGTAATGTTAGCTCTGGAACCATTGGAGTTATCTCCAAAACCTGCATCAATAGAGTAACGTTAGCTCCGGAACCTACATCAATAGAATGACAGTTTTTGAGGAATTGTGAAAAATTAGATAATCCAATGGGAAATCTGAGATATTTTTTTGTTCATAGCAATGTTTTTAACAAAAAAATCATTCATATTTTCTACAGGTTTTACCAATGAAGAGAAATATAACTTTCAGTGAGCTGTAGTCCGAGGAAAAGTGTATCAAACGAGCACTAAAAGTTCCATAAAAATAGAAAAGTCAAATGGAAAATATAAGAAATGTTTTTTTCATAGCAATGTGTTTAACAAAAACCTCATTCATACTTTCTACAGGTTTTACCAATGAAGATAAATCTAACTTTTAATGAAATGAAGTCTGAGGAAAAGTGTATCAGATAAGCACTAAAAGTTCCACAAACAAAAAATCTGAGAGAGGTTTTTTTCATATCAATGTGTTTAACAAAAACCTTATTCATATTTACTATAGGTTTTACCAATGAAGATAAATTTAATTTTTAGTGAACTACAGTCTGAGGAAAAAACGTATCAGACAAGTGTCAAAAGTTCCACAATAAAAAACACCAAAGTCAAATGGAAAATCTGGGAAAGGTATTTGGTCAAAATCATCTTTTGAGGAAAAACATCCTTCCAATAATGTAGGAGAATAAAATCATTGTGATTATTGTTACCAAAAGAAAGGAGAAGATTTGGGAGAAAATATTCCTAAAATAAGTAAGATAAGATTTGACTCCAATAATATATCTCTCTCCATATTTTATGGAGATGAAAATATTAGTTGTTAGGATTAAAATAAAGATAAGATCAGATTGTATTTCCTAAAATAAGGAGTTGGTTAGATGCATGAATTATAAATGCAACCTTCTACACTGAGATATGTAATTCTTTTCTCCCAAGAAATAAAGATATGTTCTTTCTTTCCAATCTTTTGAAGTAAAGTTATTCTGCAAGTTTTGAATTAAAAGTATGAATTAATTCCTCTTCCAAGGAATGAGTTGGCCACTCATTCCAAGGAAGATGGATCAATGTGTTAATGTTTATTTCTTTATTTCTGTAGTTTTCCTTTTGTTGTAAATTTTTGTTTTTATTATGTTATGTAATTTCTTTTGTGAACCTGCAGGTGTCTTTTCCTCTTTCCTTTATTTTCAATTCAGCAATTTCCTTTATGCAAGCATGCATTTATATTCCCGTAAGTGTGATTTTCTTTATGAAAGTGTATTTACATTTCTGTAAGTGTGCCTTTAAATTTTTACATGTGTGATTTATTTTATGCAAGTTTGGATTGTGTTTAAAGGAGCTACTTTCCAAGATATTCTTATCTTAATGCATACAACCTTCAAACTCTAACCCAGATTGACATTATTAATGGCAAGGATTGATGACCCTCATCGTGTCCCTTAATCCTAAGAAATGTAACTTTACAGTTCCCACTAATAAGGTTTTGGGACACATTGTTTCAAAAGAGGACATTTTCATTGATCCAAATAATCTCAGCCATCTTGGCTCTTTCCTTGCCAGCTCACAAGAAGGCCTTGCAGTCATTCCTTGGAAAAATCAACTTTTTAGGCATTTCATTCCTAAATTTATGGTTTTAGTAATACCTATTATTCTAATGCTCAAGAAGGATTCAATTTTTAGGTAAACCATGGAGGGGAAAGAAAACTTTGAGAAGATAAAGCAAGAGATTTCTCAAGCCCCCACATTGATTAACCCGATTAAAATAAGGATTTCATTCTTTATGCTCATGGGGAAGAATCTAGCATAGCTGCGGTTTTGACTCAACAAAATGAATAAGGTCGAATATCCAAGATCCTTCTTTAGTCAAACACTGAAGAATTATGAGCTCAAGTACAACCACATATAAAATTAGGTTTTTGTTTTCATGAGAGCCTTGAAGAAATTCAAAAGCATGATTATTACTACTTTCATCAAAGTCTTAGTGTCACATTCTAGTGTTAGAGACTTAAACTTGGGAGTATAGATCAATGAGAATTGAGCTAGATGGGTGACTAAAATTATGGAATATGATGTCACCATTAAGGCCATAAAATTAGTAAGAGGAAAGGAATTGTGTAAGCAGATGACTAAAGATGCCCATAATCACCAAGAGATTTCCCTCGTAAATGAAGATCCTTTAAACAATGTTGAATGGAAGAAGGATGAAAGAAATGTATTTAATGATCACAGCTGGATTATGGATATGAATAAGTTCTTGTCTACTAGTGCATATCCTTTAGGGTTGAACAAAACAAAAATAAGGCATCTCATGTTGCATTCTAATCCCTATAGATTAATTGGTGGTGTATTGTTCAAAAAGAATATTGATGGAGTGCACTCAAGACTATTGAAGATGAACAATGTGACGAAGTTATATATAAGTTCCATGATGGTTTCTGAGGTGGAAAATTATCTACTAGAGCCACAACTATGAAAATCATAAAAATAGGTTACTTTTGGCCTACGTTGTTCACGATGCTCATAGATGGGTAAGGAAATGTAAGGAATGTGCTCTATTCACTGGAAATAAAATATTGGTGGCTCTCCCTCTTCATCTAATTCAGAAGATCAACCATTTTCACAATGGGGTCTTGACTTCATTAGTATGATTAATCCTCCATTTAGTGTTGACCACAAGTGGGTTTTAACAACAACATACTATTTCACCGGGTGGACAAAATTTGTGTTATTAAAGGAAGCTATTGAATCGGTCATCATAGAATTTATTTAAGAAATTGTTACAAGGTTTCACATACCTCGAATATTATTTCTAACAATTTAAAAGTTTTCTTGGGATCTAATATTTCTAGTTAGGATTTGTGACTTGGCATTTATCTAAAAACCTCTTCCACTTATTACCCCAAATGGATTGGTAGAATCCACTAACAAGAATCTAATTATAATCATGAAGCGGACAATGGTTATTAATAAAAGGAAGTGGCACACAAAGGTAAGGAATGCTCTTTGGGTAGACATGATAATAGTAAATAAACAAATTTTTACTTCTCCCTAAAAACTGGTATATGGAAAGGAAGAAAAGTTTCCATTGTCACTAGAATTCCCTTCACTTGAATTAGCTCAACAACTAAAATTTGAGGGTGTAAATCAAAGGGAAATAAGATTGGCGAACTAGTAGAATTGGAAGACAATAGAAATTCTACCATGATTAGATTGGAATAACATAAGAATTCAACCAAACAATGGTTTGACACAAAAGCAAAGGATCGGACATTCAAGGTTGGATAACTAGTCTCAAAATGGGATGCGGATCAAGCTAAACCGGGGAGACACTCTAAATTTGATGTTATTTAGAGTGGACCATACATCATCACAACTTGCAAGGTGGATAACTCATTTGAGTTAAATAATCTTGATGGGAATGTGCTTAAAATCTCAGTCAATGGGATTCATCTCAAACCCTCTCATTAAGATGATTGACTACATCTTGTACATAATAGTTTAGGATTTTAATTCCTCCAAGTGATTACAGAAAATTACTTTTATAGTAGTGTATGTTCCTTCCCTAAGTGCTTTGCACAATATTATTTCTTGAAGGTATTCGTGTCCACAATTATCATTTCATTTCGAAATCCATGGTAGGAATAAATTAAAGATTCCAAGGATCAGTTGTAGTCATCTCAGAAAATAAAATGTAGAGCAACTAAATCAGATCTCAAAGTCCAAGTTCTACTTACATATCAGTTTCAATTTTATCAAGCTAACTCCATACCCAATGGATTCCCAAGATGCTAATCAATTCATCTAGCAGGAAGATGACCCCTATGAGTCGCCAAAAATGTTGTCTATTTTTACATTCCCTTGTAAAAATTAAACAATTTGGACAGATATGGACTTGGTGGTATTCAATTACTAAAGTTTTTGAGGGTTTAAACATGTTGCAGTAATTCTAAATAGGCCATGGAGGAATCATAGTATGCCGTAGATGAGAAATAAAGTCACGGCCAAAGGTAGAAGCCACCAAATTTTAAATTGTGTTGTGGAAGGATAGAATAAGGCCGCAGGTGTTTTAGCAAGTTGTGATACATCAAAATAGAAAACCATGGGTTAAATCAAATAAGAAAGGCCATTGGATGAAGCGGAAAGGATAATAAAGCCACATATCAAGAGGAAACAACATTTTTATGTCTGAAGACTTAAAATGGATATAGATTTGAATTTGATGGTTAGATCTTTGCAAATCATGCATCATTAGATAAATCTTACCATCCTCTACACAATAAGATTAGATTTCCTAAATCAAGTGGTGGTAGGTGGGAAAAGGAAAGGCGAGGCATCTCCATTATTTTCCATATGATGCAACCACTAGAATTTAATGTGGTATGGGCATTTTTCCTTCTCCAACAAGGAAAATGGCATGGGGAAATGGTCTTTTAAGAGGTGTGTAGTTATTTTAAGAGAATTAATGAAGTTGGTTGGTTGGTGGAGGGAGGAATTTGAATTTCCCTCTCTTTTCTTCTTCTTTCATCTTCCATTTCTCTATATATTGTAAAGTGATGTCTATTGTTAATGTTGGATACTTTGGGAATACAAGAGTATCATTTTATGTTACACATGTATTCTAAGGTTCACATGCTTTGGACTCAAATTTTGTAAATGTTTTTCATCTTCCTCATGTATTGTGAGGATCTCAGTACATGATATTTAAGAAAAAAAATATCTAATTTTTTGACTCATTTCTTCCTTAACTATTGATTTATTGTGATTCATTTGCTCTCATTTGCTCGTAGGTGTGTTATATGTGTTGTTTCAAAATCTGTGTCCATTATGCATTGTGAAAATGGGAATCTGGACTCTGTTTTGATCCTTAGATTTTTTTTTCCCTCTTCATCATCATTTTCACCCATTTTCTCTCTTTTTGAAGTATTCATCCTCTTATTTTTGGTGTTATTTCCTTCTCTATTTTAGGTTTATGTTTTATACATCTCCATCTCACCCTGCTCCCTTGGAAATTTATAGTAGAGCTAGATAGTTGCATTTGAATTATTAGGAGTAGTTTAACATTAGGAATAAGTAGAGGAAGTCATCCTTCTCCGTAAGTCTATCTTAGTTCAAGTCCCACATGATCCGGAGGATTTTTCACTATGAAAATTTTCCCTAAACTTCCCTAAAATTGGACCATGCTGAAGGGCTTATTGAGACCTTTCCGACGGTATGCTGAACTCCAGAAACAGAGTCCGTATGCAAATTCTATCGCCGGTCAAAGATGGGCCTCCAAACGGGTCAACTCTGGTCAATAGGTCAACCAGTGGACCAATGACAAGGTGACACGTGGAAGTTGGTGATGAGGAAAAATTGATGGTACTGTAATGTTTCAAAATCAGTTCCATGGTATAGAGCTCATCGCAAGCTTTCCGACGCATTTTGAACGGACCAAATCTGAGTTCGTATGCGAAAGATATGCATAGTCAAAGTTGTGGTCAAATGATGACGTGGCACACTCTAACGTGGACAAATGGCATATTATGGGCGTGACACTTGGCAGGTTTGTAGTGGATTTATATTTTAAAATAATAATTTTAAAAATCTATTTAATCCATTCCATGTGAATAAATTCAAATCCCATGGTATAAGGAGGATTTTGTGGCCAAAAAAGCTATTTTAAGGCTTATCTTATCTCTTTCCCACCAAACGTGGGGTCAATGGCTAAATTGGGCTCCTAAACCTATGGAAGGGGGATTTGAACCCTTTCCAAAATAGTAATCAGCCTTACCAAGCCGCCACTTTGTAGCAAGTGATAGAGAAGGAGATCACATCTATTTAAAGGGAAGCTTTTGGTAGGTTGGAAAGGGGGACAGCCAAGGACCAGTTTGCAGAGATCACAATTTTCGAGGCACTTATGGTTCGAATTAGGACTTGGTGTAAAAATGAAAGTTGTTCAAAATTCTGAGAGATTTATAGAAAGGTAACTTTTGTTGCATGAAGTGATATATATTTTTCTATGTAGGCGTTTTTCCATTTCAGTTTCACAGAACAGGCACGAGGGGCAAGCAGAGATCTGTATTTTGCATCCACTTCTGATCCGAATCAGACCATGAAGTAAAAGGGGAAGTTTTTAATAATTTCCTAAAGTTTCCATAAATTTAAACCTTATCTATATAGGTCTTGTATATTTCAAGTTGTAGACGTTTTTTGAACGTATTTGCACAGGGAACAAACAGAAGAAATACTGTAGGAGCCACGGATGAACTTGGGAATGATTATGGTAAATTGCAGAATTCCTTGAGGTTTGAATCAGCTCATTTGCAGGTATAAAGGTCTATTAAGTCAATATTGAAGGGATATTGTACTTCATTGGATGTTTAATGGATCGATTCACTTTTTGTGAATCCGGAGATGTAGCCTTCGGGTGAACTCCGTTATCAATTTCTTGTTTTGTGGATTTGTGCATTTTAGTTTTTTAAAGATTTTTATCAGTTGAAATTAATCATTGGATTAATTTTATTAATTGATAAAATAAGTATAAAACTAGAGTAAATGGATTGAAGGAACTTTCAGTATCCATAACCCACAACAAGATTTGAATACACTTATCATCTTAGATTCAAATGTCAGTTTGAGTGTATGATTAAAAATCAACTGTGAAGTAAAATGGATTTGTATTAGATTCAAGTGATTCACTTAAAGTTGAAAAATCAGATTAATTGGTCTTTTTGGAAGAGTTGAGGATTTGGGTTTCAAGACACCTAAAAATTGGATCAAATTAACTCAAGATCAATGTTGAGTCTGTAAATTTCAAAATCTGGAAATTTTCTAAGTACTTCAAAAATAAATAAATAAATAAGTACCATTTTCAGATCAAGTTGGTATCAGAGCTGGTTTAGCTTTTGATTTGCATCAGTTGATTTGGTTCAGTTTGGTTTTTACATTTTGGGCTTGATCTTTCATTTGCAGTGTGCAGAGTTTGGAGGAACAGGTGTGCAGGAATCATGGGTAAGATGTCCAACAAGACCAAGTTTGAGGAACTGGAAGCATGCAATCATCAAATTCAGGAAGAGAATGCCTTCCTGAGATGTCAGGTATTGGCTCTTGAAGAGAAACTTGACACATTGAGAAAAGAGCTAGAATCTAAGGATGAGCTCTTGATGGTGTTGCAAATTGATGGACCTAACAAGGTACCAGTTATTGTTGATGCCTCCACTATGACAGATGAGTGCACAGTAAGTATGACAACACTTAATTCCTCACCCAAAGCTAATTTGGATTCTACTATAGTGCTCGGTGAATTTGAAAAGCACACTAAAGGTATAGGATCTAAAATTTTGAATAACATGGGTTTTAATGGAATTAACCTTGGTAAGAATAACCAAGGTATAACTAACCCAATCTTGGTTGAGGAGAGACCTCGTTATGCAGGACTGGGATATGCTAGTGCAGGGGAAATGGAAATTGGAGAGAACTCCAAGACCGCTGGAAGAAGAAAAGCTTCTAACAGCAAAGAGTCATCCCCGCTAGCATCAGGTGGTTCATCCTCATCAGGAGGATCTGGTAATAATTCACCACGGAGAGGTATAGAAATCCCCCCACCTTCGGTTTACCATTGCTCAAAAATGAAAGGTAAACAAATTGATCCCTTATCTACACTGGAAAAATTTGGCTATAATTTTCAAGCTATGTTGAATAGTTATCCGTGCACATTCTGTGGTTTATCTAATCATTGTGTGGCCAAGTGTAGGAAGTATAAATCCATAATGGAACAGTTTGAGAAAATGCATTCTCCTAACCCGGGTTCGGCTAAGAGCAGTCAAGGTAAGGTTCCTAAAAATGTGGATCCTAAAAAAATGGATCAAAGGTTTTGTGATCATTGTAATAAACAAGGTCATGAAATTGGTAAGTGTTGGAAGCTACATCCAGAACAAAAATTAAAGTTTGTTAAAAAGGATAAAAGTTTTAAACCAACTAATTTGACCACTTCGGTGGCACCGTAAAAACTGAATTGAATCAACCCCCTAAAAAGGGCAGTATGCTGAGTAAAGTGGGTAAACAATTTATCAGTTTTATGTTTGCATAGTTGATTGTGGAATACATGCAAACTAACAAGGCAGTTTTGGAAATCCCACTAAATTGTGAAAAGGATAAGTACAAAATTTATTTTTCTGCCTTGGTGTTGGTGAAGTATCGTAAAGAGGAAATAATCAGGTGACAGGTTTAAAATACTTGATGCAATTTTCTTTTTTAATGGTTTTACAACTTCATTTTTCAGCAGTATTTACAGTTCAGTGGGCATGATCATTGGTCGATGTCTATATGTGGATTGTAGTTAAAATACTGTTATTGTGCAATTTGTGGCATGTAGGCATTGTTTGTAAGTGCACAACTTATACAAACTCTTTGTTTACTATGCATGACATTTGTACATTTGTAAGTCTTATTGATAGACTTAATATTTGTAACTGTTAGGTATAGTTGCAAATGGTATGTACAAGTTTTGCACTAACAAGCTGTGAGTGCAGGTTACATTTGCATTGTTGACAGTGGTGAGTGCAGGATCAGGATGTACAAAGGAATATGGCAGTTGCAGTGTCATATCAGTTGCAGTTTAGGCCATTGGGTTATATTACTATTATTGGCATTTGATTATTGCAATTTTTATGGAAAAATTACCATGCTATAAACTGGGTTCTATGTTTGTATTATGCAGAGAACGTGTGTATAGTTCAACAGAGTGAATTTCCATTTTGAGGTCAAAATGGTCTTACTGGGGAGGAGTGATCCGGAGGATTTTTCACTATGAAAATTTTCCCTAAACTTCCCTAAAATTGGACCATGCTGAAGGGCTTATTGAGACCTTTCCGACGGTATGCTGAACTCCAGAAACAGAGTCCGTATGCAAATTCTATCGCCGGTCGAAGATGGGCCTCCAAACGGGTCAACTCTGGTCAATAGGTCAACCAGTGGACCAATGACAAGGTGACACGTGGTAGTTGGTGATGAGGAAAAATTGATGGTACTGTAATGTTTCAAAATCAGTTCCATGGTATAGAGCTCATCGCAAGCTTTCCGACGCATTTTGAACGGACCAAATCTGAGTTCGTATGCGAAAGATATGCATAGTCAAAGTTGCGGTCAAATGATGACGTGGCACACTCTAACGTGGACAAATGGCATATTATGGGCGTGACACTTGGCAGGTTTGTAGTGGATTTATATTTTAAAATAATAATTTTAAAAATCTATTTAATCCATTCCATGTGAATAAATTCAAATCCCATGGTATAAGGAGGATTTTGTGGCCAAAAAAGCTATTTTAAGGCTTATCTCTTTCCCACCAAACGTGGGGTCAATGGCTAAATTGGGCTCCTAAACCTATGGAAGGGGGATTTGAACCCTTTCCAAAATAGTAATCAGCCTTACCAAGCCGCCACTTTGTAGCAAGTGATAGAGAAGGAGATCACATCTATTTAAAGGGAAGCTTTTGGTAGGTTGGAAAGGGGGACAGCCAAGGACCAGTTTGCAGAGATCACAATTTTCGAGGCACTTATGGTTCGAATTAGGACTTGGTGTAAAAATAAAAGTTGTTCAAAATTCTGAGAGATTTCCAGAAAGGTAACTTTTGTTGCATGAAGTGCTATATATTTTTCTGTGTAGGCATTTTTCCATCGCAGTTTCACAGAACAGGCACGAGGGGCAAGCAGAGATCTGTATTTTGCATCCACTTCTGATCCGAATCAGACCATGAAGTAAAAGGGGAAGTTTTTAATAATTTCCTAAAGTTTCCAGAAATGTAAACCTTATCTGTATAGGTCTTTTATATTTCAAGTTGTAGACGTTTTTTGAACGTATTTGCACAGGGAACAAACAGAAGAAATACTGTAGGAGCCACGGATGAACTTGGGAATGATTATGGTAAATTGCAGAATTCCTTGAGGTTTGAATCAGCTCATTTGCAGGTATAAAGGTCTGTTAAGTCAAGATTGAAGGGATATTGTACTTCATTGGACGTTTAATGGATCGATTCACTTTTTGTGAATCCGGAGATGTAGCCTTCGGGTGAACTCCGTTATCAATTTCTTGTTTTGTGGATTTGTGCATTTCAGTTTTTAAAGATTTTTATCAGTTGAAATTCATCATTGGATTAATTTTATTAATTGATAAAATAAGTATAAAACTAGAGTAAATGGATTGAAGGAACTTTCAGTATCCATAACCCACAACAAGATTTGAATACACTTATCATCTTAGATTCAAATGTCAGTTTGAGTGTATGATTAAAAATCAACTGTGAAGTAAAATGGATTTGTATTAGATTCAAGTGATTCACTTAAAGTTGAAAAATCAGATTAATTGGTCTTTTTGGAAGAGTTGAGGATTTGGGTTTCAAGACACCTAAAAATTGGATCAAATTAACTCAAGATCAATGTTGAGTCTGTAAATTTCAAAATCTGGAAATTTTCTAAGTACTTCAAAAATAAATAAATAAATAAGTACCATTTTCGATCACCACAACTTGGAGATAGTCCTATGTTGCCTTAAATCCCTAGATTCTTGTGATTTGGGATGGGTGAAAATTTGATCTCCAAGAGGAATCTTATCTTAAGATCACAATATAATACATTATTATCATTCATTCAACTTGGTACAAATATCAAAGTATGTCATGATATCCTCCTTGTAAATCTCAACCTTCCACATTTACCTCGCAAGCTGAATAGTAATGTACAATATTGTATATGGTCAATTCTATATGAACTAACATGGTTTATACTTATCTTTGACTAGATATTGTATTACAAAATAATATAATATCTTTCAAAGCAAATACAATGATAATAGAATTAAATTTCATTCATAGCAACCATGTGTAATTAAAGAAAAGGGACTGAAGAGAAAGGTAATAATCTCTCATTTTGAAACCCCTTTCCAACCACATAAAACCAAATTTAGTATTGTGCCCTTAATTTATACTCAATTACCACCACAAGTCTTTCTTCTTCAAATAAACTATATAATCATTCATGATTCGCATAACCCTATCACTACCTAATAATCATAGCAATTAGGAATATATATGAGAGAAGAAAATAAGGTATCTCATAAAATAATATGTTGGCATTAACCATTCCAATAATAAAAAGAGTAATAAGGTAATTTTCTTTACATTCTTATCTTGATTAGCATAATATTAAAGTGTTATTTGTCTATAAAAATAGCTAAAAATTCCTATAAAATAGCCATGTATCCCTGAGTACAGCTTCAATATTTCTAGTAAGTAGTAAGACTCAAGTATCCCTTGACTTACGTTTTTACAAGATATACTTAATCCCTTTCAAAAAATGCACAGGAAATCTCTAACCCATGTCATAGCTAAGTCATGTTATAACACACCAGGGTATACCTTTCTTCCTAGCTCACAAGGAATAAATCATCAACATTTTTCTTATACATACAGGTCTCTCATAAACTATTAAACGTTACTATTTAAACTTGAAAGGGTTTCAGATTAACCCAATAAGTATATTCATTAACCCAGAACTTCAAGGATAAATACACTATTTAAGGGATGGTAGGAATTACACAACCTTCCCAGGATAGATCATGCTCACCTTAGTAAGGATAAACTTACCACTTTTGCATCCTTCATACATTGATAAGAGCATAGAAGTGATCATAACCTAAATCTCGAGTTATAAAAGAAACTCGATAATCCTCATTAATGTCCAGTGATCCAACGACCTACCTTATAATTAATTTTTAAATGATATTTTGAAATCAGGTTTTGACTTCTAAGTTATGGTCAAAACGACCCAAAAAAATTTCCATTAACTTTAATAAGCATGACATAAAATCCCTCTTATTACAGGATTCAAGAAAGCTCGAAAAAGGGTAGGAGGAAGGCCCCAGATGATCACTCGAGACAAAATAGATTCAATATGGTAACTATTTTTTATATTAGGTAAAAGAATGTTGAGGGGACCCTACCCCATATAGTAATAAGATCATATAGATAATATATACAAGAACATTACAGCCAATATAAAATAAATTTCATCAAACAACCATTAATACATCAAGAATCCAAAGAAACTAACAACCAAGAAGAGCATAGAACAAAAACAAAAAAACAACAAAAGAAAAGAATCCATCATTCATTCTTATTCACAAAGTTAGCTAGAAATTTTGCCCATTATTTCACCAAAGGTGCTTCTATATTTGTGCTTATACTAGACAACTCAGACTCAAATAGTCCCATGGTCTTCAAATTATCTATATACATTGGCCAATTGTCATAGAATATGGAGGTGTTGTATAGAATGTTTGACATTCGTGATACTCCAATTGGTGAAGTTTTGAAATATGGACTTTAACTACTCCACTTCACTATCCATGCCCTTGAATTTTTCCTTCATAACCTCAAGGAATAATATGCATTCTACAAAAGTAGTTTAGTAACCCAGACTATCTCCTTTTTACAAAAACAAAATTCTCCATAAGGAGAAGCTCATCAAGAGAATGGTCAAGCCCCTGGAATGATTAAATAAAAGACAATTCATAATTTTAGCCATTCACAATTTACAATATCAAACAATCATTTAACATTCGAATAGATATTATCCCATTATTTTGTAATAAAATATTAGGCCAGGGAGAAATAAAAACCATGCCTAAGATTATGATAGTATCTAAACTTCAATACAAATATTTTTAGCTTTCCCCGCAAGGTACCCCAAAAATTATTCCCACGAGACTTGAGAGTTTAACACTAGATTTTTTACTTCCTTCCCATTAAATAAAAAAATAAACACAATTTGTAATGAAGTAATGTATTTTATTGTCTCCATAAAAACTTGAGCAATAGATCTAGTTCCCCCATCTAGCCATGCATATCTCATTCACCCAACCTAAAAATAAAAATGAACTCAAATTTTGTATGTAATAGAAATCATACAAAAATTACCCAAAACCACATGCATAGTTCCAAGGGGGAAGTGAGAAAAAATGGTGAAGAGAATACAAATGCAAATGTGCATAAAGGGTAGCTTCTTAGCTAATCTTCGAGCTTCCCAAGACTTAGTAACCACATTCAATTCCTTCCAATTGCACAATGCCACATAGGTGGAATTTAAATTACCTTCATAACTCCCTCCAAAAGGAATGGTGGTGGTGGAGAGTTCCTCAAACATTCAGAATTTATAAACCAACTAAACCCCGATTCCAAATCTTAGCATGAGTCATTATGATCATAAAATAGCAAAATAACTATAATGATTTATCCATTAAATTTGCATGGGATCGGTTGACCATTCAACTCTAATGGTAATAAAAAAAACAAACCTCTTTTTATATATATGGTGGGGGTGAAATTGACCCATACAACAATAATCTCTTATTTGTAAAACAATCATTGCACCAAAGTATGGTCATAGACCATGTGGTTATGGATAGAAAATTAAAACTATAAAAGTTTCGAATAATAATACAAATTTCATCATGGTCATATTCCATCCAACGAACCAATTATAAATTGTCTTTCTATCAAGTTATATTATTAATACCAAACCCCAATGATAATCAAGTTCTAAAAAGTGATAATAACCACAACATTAATCTCATAGCATGGGGTTAACGATTGAAGACCAACATGTTTAAAATAATAAAAATCATAACTTACAGAGGATACCAACATATGAAATAAGTCTCTTTCAATTTACTAGATTGAATTTATCATAAGATAATAACAATTACCAGAACAAACTTACCTTTACCATGATAATACAATAGTTTTACCTATTCCATTTGAAGACCTTCTCATAGCTACATAATTAATGATCGTCATAATATAAAAAAGTTATTCATTTGCAATTAACCATATTTCCATATGTATATTTTACTTTACAACAAAGTATAAGTTCATATTAATTGCATATCATGATTTTATCATGATATATAGCTAATAAAACATTATCTGATGTTGTAATAATCATTACTTTCAGCTATGCAAGTAATCATAATATTCAGTATAGCAAGATGAAAATAAACATTTCTATCGGTATAACCATCAAAACAGCTTCAACAATGCATCACATCATCGCAATCGAAAGATAAGTTAATATTACATAAAATTCATAGTAAAAATATGTCATAAATGCAAGGTACATTACGAATGATGAGCAACAAGTGTTGTTATGTGGTTGTACATGGGACTACAAGTAAGTGTGCAAATCTTTTCAGATATGTGTATACGAGATGTGGCTACATATAGAGATACAAAACACAGCTTATCATCATGCTCTCATAGCCCACCCATCATTTATGACTTATATCTTTCAAGAAACATAAATAAATTATCAGATGTGACATATCATAATAACCTAACTCTCATTCTATTTGGGAAGGTATATTTTTAGGGCAGCTAGAAATCCCTACGATACCCTTTTCTATGTCAGACACCTAATTCCCTCATAATTATAAAATATCTATTAGGAACTAATCACCCCCAAATCTCAACAAATACAAATAATATATCCATATCTCTAAGCCTCTTTTGACACCTATCACACTATTTCACATCTATGACACATTTTCCCTATCTCCACTTAGGTTAGCCAATGAATCATGTTATTTTCTATGCTTTTGTTACTATGTTGAAACATATGTAATTTTACCTACATTGACACTATCGGGTAAACTCCTTTTTCTGCATTAAAATAGAAAATTTTACTCACTCAATTAAATAAGGAAATTTAGAAATGTAATTTAGCACAAAATCATTATTACATCATGTTTTAGCAAATTATATACATAAAAGTGTCTTGAAAAATGAAACTAGATCTTAGTGGTGCAAGTAATTTATTATTTCACTTTAGTATTTCTTTATTGTGAAGAGCACACACTTATACTTAGAGGGAGTGAATTAGTATTATTTAAAATTTTACTTATTTAAAACATTAACATCCATAACCACAAAAATCACATAAAATATAATAGTTACACAACACTTGATTTATGTGGAAACCAATCTACAGGAGGCACCAATCCCTAACCTACCGGAGGTAAATATCACATAAAATATTTCAAAATACATTCATAGGCACCAACCTACCGGAGGCACCAATACCTAATTTTGAGAACCATATCACCTAATTTATGAGAACCAAATCACTCGAGACACCAATTCCCATTTCCAAACAACAACCGAGAAAATTTGTAGGCACTAATCTATTAGAGACACAAATCCCCAATGTTGAGCACAAACACATCTAATTTGTATGTACAAACCTAATTGAGACACCAATCCCCAAATTTTTAGGCACTTGACCTCTACAAAATTAAGATCCACCTTCTAAAGTTTCTTCTTCAACATGATGATGGTAATTCAATCATTCATTTTATACACATAGATCATATCATTATTCCAACATTGGATGGATGGCCTCAAAAATTAAGGAAATGGATAGACGTGAGCATGAAATTAACACATTTTTCATTGGCAAGGAAAGGGTGCATTACTTCACTGACGTCATTACTCAATTGTGCATCCCTAGAGTGTGGAAGGAGGTCTTCCTTCACATTATGAAGTATTTAACTTTGGAAGGAAAGTATTGTAAGATCTACACTCATCACTTGTCTCTCCTGAATATGTTCAGGCATAAGAAAATGTTAAGTATTCCCTTCTTTTTGTTCATGTATTTGACTACCTCTGTGAAATATTTTCAAAGGGGTAAGGTGGATACCCCTATTCATGAGGGGCTCATTCTCCTTCTAGTTTCAAAATGGTAAACTTGTGTTGGCTAAACCCATGCCCCAAATTGAGGAGGAGGAGGAGGAGGACATTACTCTTGTTGAATGTCTTACAAAGATGCGCGAGGGAAAATTAGGCCATAACAGAGTTGAGGAGGGGAATAATGTGGTTAGCTTGGTGAGTCAAGAGGCAAGGTCCTCAAAATTTAAAGGCAATATGATCTCGGAAGCTAAGCTAATCTATGAGGACTTCAAGAAAAAGTGCGGATTTGGAGATTTTGTTACAGGTTAGGGAGGAGACAAATTAAGTTGTTAGGAATGGTATGATCGATAGCATTGAATCCACCAAAAATATGCATGCCCCAAAATTATATTAGGGGGAAATCAATGGTTTGGATAATCTTGTTTGGGATATGAGGGTTCATTTGGAAGCGGTTGAAGAGGAGCAAAGGAAAAGAAAATATTCTAGAGCCACCAGCTCTGATGATGAAGAGGAGGATGAGGATGAGAAAAAGGAGGATGCTGCGGGTGAAGATGAGAAAAATCCATCCCATAAGAAGTTGCAACTCAAGCACAACAAGGATACTATGACCATGGAGGCAAAACCCTCCAAAAATCAAAAGAAAAATTAATGGTGTTGTTCCAAAACTTTCGGAGGTTTTTTGGTGAACTATCTCTGGTTTTTGGTTTAGTTGTTTAGTTTTTATTTCTCTCGCTAGTTGGGTTTTTGGACCTTATTGTTTTGGAGTTAAGCATGTTTAACTCCTTTTGGTCATGTTCCTCTTTTTGTTTCTTTCTGTGTGCTTTCATGATGTAATCTTTCTTGTACTAGCCTCTAGGAGACGATCCCTATTTTTACCCTATCTAATAAAAAAATATCATTCTTCCAACATGGACATTGGTCCAATTAATGAAATTAGATCACTTTATAGTTTTCTCTTCTCTCTTTTTCACATTTTTATTCACTTTCTCTCTCGCACATATGCTTTCACTTAAAATGCTGCTCCAATACTTCTCATATTCACATCTTGCTCCACTATCAAATCTCCATGCTCTATTATCTCTTAAAAATTGAAACTTTAATTTGCTTGAGTTTTCTCCTTAATTATCAAATCTCCATTACTTTATTCTTCCACATAGTAGTTCATTGTTGTTCAAACACAATGAACTCAATTCACACATGTTTCACACTTGATACAAAATTGTTTCTCCCTCACTACACATTTTCTCCATAATATGATCACTCCATACTCTATATAAAGAACGATAAATTTATCTTCATGATACATCTCCAAAAATTCCTTCTCTACTTCTCTATATTCTCCATGTAGGCACACTCCCTTCACAGTTCATTCTACTCACATGCCATGCTCTCCATAACTCCCACACTTTTTCATTATTTTTTAACTACACATCATTTTCTATGCATGTAGATATTATTAAAAATTGGTGCCAAAACTTTGGATGAAGGTTAGATGAATGATCTTATTTTAAACACAAAATAAATCTGACCTCAATAAGGAAAACATGGTATTCAAAATGCTAACACCAAGACATAGCACGAGTCAACTAAACTAATCCAAAGATAATGCCAAAACAGATCATATAATTAAAAATGATAAACATGTCACTCCATATGTATCAACACATCCCCGCACAATTCAATTATAGCTTAAAACTAATTGTAGACACCAAAATTAGGTCATACTACTCTTATAAACATTTTTAATTAAATTAAGCATACCTTACCTATTCCTATCCCATAGTACACATGAATAATTAAATTAATTACCTTAATTAATTTAATTAACATCCTCACTTGACCACCTCACCCACCAACCGACTCTAGCCACCTCACTCCATGACCCACTCAAACACTATTAATGACCTAAGACCAAGTCTAATCCTATCCTCACCAACTAGGACATAGTCTAAACCTAGACTTAACTCCTATTAAAAACCTAGGACTCTTACTCATCATTTCATGATTTATCACTCGAGACTCCTGGACTAAGATTGAAGACCACACCAAAATAGAAACAATCATGCTATTTTTCCAAGCTAGATATTCCCACATTAATGATTTTGATTATACCTCAACCGATGGTGGTCCCCTAACCCTTGCCATTTAGATTAAATACATTTCCAAAAGAATTTGTTGAGGTTGTTCATTCGATTTAGGATCTCACACAAAAAGAGACTTGGAGTACTCAAATTTTTGAAGCACTCAGAAAATGAAAGCACCCGAGAGCACTACCAATAACCATCAACATCCATCACCTTCTTCATGATCATGGATTCACACAGAGAAGAATGAAGGATCAAATTTCCACGGCACATACATGACATCCCTTCTCTCTGGATCTCTACCATCATTGTTTCATCACCTGCACTCTCCAGACCCATTCTTCAGTAAGTACCTAACATCTCTTCAGTTATCTCTATTTTATTTTAGTAATATCATCATTCCTCTCAATAATTTATTTTTTTGTACATCTGTACACCTCCCTCCCACCAACCTATCACTTTACCATATCTATCCCTTTCACATATTTTCACCCTCTCCGAGTCATCCTTGAGTCACTAAGGCCATTTTACGACCTCACCTTCACCATTTTTATCCTCTCAACAATCACAGAGTGTTTTGAAACTAGTTTCTAACATCCTTTCACTAACTTCCCCTACCGATGTTGTTTAGCCAACCGACGTCATTCATCCTACCAAACTAGCATCGGTCACATAGCCAACGTCGGTTACCATGTCTAGCAACATACCTCAGACCAATGAGCTCATATCCATTCCCCAACAACCAAAAATAAATTTTAACCTTTACCAGACCTTACCTAAAGCCTATACCAGACATGTAAACCAATACCAACCGATCACCTGACCCATTTTGACCTCAATCACCTTTTATTTGATCATTCTTATTTATTTTACATGAGATACCTAAATCATTTCAATTCCAATAATATTGTTATTTCATGTTTATTTTGGATAACATTAATATTGTTATATAAAATTGGATTGACATCCTGTTTAGGAAGCATCACGATTCCCGAATCTAGCTTCTACTAGGTAGTCCACCCATTATTTTATTTAACTCTATCTAGTGTTATTATGTTGCATTTTACATGAAGTCCCTCCTATCCAAAAGGTAAGTCTCACAATCAGCATTGGATAAAGAAATTATAACATTTGCACAACCTTCAACCGAAATCAAAAATAGGTATTCATCCTTGGCCTATCATCCCTTATCTGTTTCATTAATTTTCTAATAATCGGTGAAACATTTTGGCATGCACATTGTGGGACCACCCCGCCAAAACATAACTTGAAACCACCCTTATATCCTACCTCTTCATAGGACACCTTCTCAACCATTTTTTTTTTTCGATTCACAAATTCACTCTAAAATAACATGAGCTAAAACATAAAATTCACTTATAGGATTGTGTGTTTTTCTTAGCTTTTTCTTGAGTTGTGAGGTTACGTTCTTAATTTTCTTCTTCCTTTCACACTCTACCATCATATTTGGTGTATTTTGATTGTTTCTAAATGTGTCAAGATCCATTATTATCATACTCATTTTTTTGGGTTGACATTTCATCTGACTTAATTCACAAATATCAATTTTTCTTCACTTTTTCAAATTTCACAAAGTGATCGCATCACCCAAAGACCATCATCAGTTTACATCTAAATGTCATTGGTTTACCTAATCATTTTCAATTTCCATCTCTTATTGGTCATTCTACCAAAAATAGCATTCATCACATCTTTTTTTCTATTTGAAGTTCTCAGGAAGTCATCATACCCCCAAAATTCAAAATCACAATCAAATATAACTTCTTTACTTCATTTTCATTAGTTTTTTCCTCATTTGTTAAATTGTTGACTTCCCATATTAACTGGTATCAGTTTCCCTAACAGTCATTGATCACCTTGTAACCCTAATCAATTAACCTAACTGCAATTGATTCCTTTGTTTTAATTTTTAATTAAAACACTGACCAATTTCACCTCCCGGAATATATTCTCCTCCATTTTTATTATTTTTTTGTGTCATTTACAGAGAATAGTTTACCAGGTCTATGCTAATTCACATGGTTTTTACTTATAGGTAAGCCAACGGCCTTTTATTTCATGTTATCCTTTAAATTCTCCCACCTAGCCCATCACCACCTTCCATCCTATCACCTATGGATCCAACTCAGCCCATCACCATTAGTACCAGACAAGGAGTTCGCAAGACTCCTTGACCATAATCCTATTGCCCTACAATATTATCTCACCCACTCATCTACCCAAGACTCCTTGTGATAGTTGGTATATGGCATGCCCATGTCTATCCCTCCTATCCTCGCCCCACTTTCAAATCATCTCGCCACTATCTCGACATTACCTTCATCCACTTTACCACCTATGGTTTCTCAACATGATCCCACATCCTCTACAAATATTGCACCTATGGCATCCGTAGCACTTGTACTTTCAACTATTCCTTCATCACCACCTTAAACATAGCCCCATCTACACCCTTTACCTCATATGTACTAGTTGCATCGCAACCACCCATGGTGTCGGAAACCCATACCCCATTCCAAAACCTTGTCCTTTCCATCCCATAATCTCTACCCCCAATTACCACAAGATTCATTACGACTACCCCACCTACTTATACATATCACCAATAACCCCCAATCTCATTTATCACCTATTTAGGATACCTTCTTCTTACATCTATTCCCCCTTCATAGTTCTCATACTCGACACCACCATATACTGGGATTTCATCCACATCATACATTCATCATCAACCTCCTTATACTACAGGGGGTGCCCAATCATCACAACCCACCAACGAACTTATAAATATGATGATGGAAAATATGCAAACATTAGAAGCATCATTATTTGGATCTCGCAACTCCTTAACCTATGATGAAATCTGCAATGAGCCCATCCATCCATATATTTCTATTCACCTATACCCCATGCATTGGGAAATGCCCAAATTTAACCAGTTCAATAGTAAAGAAGACCTACAGAAACACTTGTAGTCTTTTAAACACTGGTGTTATCTCGATCTCCCATAATAATTATTTACTCCTACAAACATTCCTCATGTCCTTAACAGACCCGCGTTAGACTGGTATAGTGGTTTGCCTCAATATTCCATTTACTCATTTAATCAAGTAGATCAAGCCTTCTTGGACCATTTTTCAATTAATATCATCAAGAAATTAAGTATGACCTACTTGTACTCCACTCGACAATATGATGACGAGTCTATCACTGATTTTGTTGCTTGCTAGTGGAGCCTCATCAACCAGCTAGCATTCCAGCTTTCCTCAAACCAAGATTATATATTTGTTTACTAGATCTTGTGTCGGGCACATCTCACAACATCTGTAAGTACAAACCTTTAGTACCTTTGATGAAGCATTTACCATGATGTGAAAACTAGAAATTTTTGCCTTTAAAGAGAGGAAAATTCAATTGCAAAACAAAAATGTTGTGTTCAAATCAAATGATTCCTATTCATATTTAAAGCCTCAAAAAATTATTCAAAAGCCAAAGGATCTACCAACGTGGTATTTCTTAAAGCTGACCCATCTCACCCATCTAATCAAGCAAAACCTTCCTTTAATCTTTTCCCATTCAAAGTTTTTAGTTTAGATGGGAACAATGAAAGTAAACCCCTATTAGAGAGCCCTATTCTTCAATTAGAAAATATTATTAAGGATGGAGCCATTGTACTTCCACCTATAAAACCAAATATTGGTTTCAACCCCACTTTTCCTATTCCCGCATGGTATAAGGAACATGATTATTGTAACTATCATCGTGTCAAAGGCCATAGCGATGGTAGTTACATAACCTTAAAAACATTGTCCATGAAATGTTAGATAATGGAGATCTTGTCCTGGAAAACCCAAATGTACCAACAAATCAAAACTTGCATATCTTTAAGAAGTTTTTCCCTAACCGTAAACCATCATCTAATCAAAATGAAGAACCATCAACCAATGATAGCAATGTCCATGAATTTCACATTGTTTTTGAAGTCATACCAACCATTCCTAAATTTCCTCCTATCCCCTCTATTGAAAATATTCTAGCACAAGCTCTTCTACCCATGGAGGAGACAACCTCATCTAATCCTTCACCACATAGGATTCCCCTTCATCTCCCCCTTTACCCACGAAGGATTCCATAATTTATGCCAATGCTATTTCACCATCTACCTCACAACCTAATGAAAGATCAACAGTATTAATTCTCCGACCCATGGGAGAATCATCCTCACTTTCTTCTCCACCGAAAGAAGAATCTACCTCACCCCACCTGTCATCTCTCCTACCCATGGGGGATCCTTTAGACATGCCATTGCCTATTGGTGACAATTCCCCATTAGCATTTTAGGATCTCGTTGATCTACTCTCATCTCCTTTACCTACGTGAGTCCGAGGCTAACCAGGTTCCTGTCTCACGGACATATTTTATAGGGGTACCACTAAACCAATGACATATCCTCTTACATTGGTAACATTTTCACGCCTGGCCGACTGCTTGGATTACATTTATAATTCCATGCTTTGGGGATGCCTTCGATTACCCTTTTCAACCAAAATCCAAATGTCACCTATTGATACCTCCATGATCTATCCAAATTTATTTTAAGTGACCAAACCAACCATTACCATGCCTTTTGAAATGGATTATTTTTCATCAAACTTTCCCACATACAAACCTTTAACCATAACCAAACCCATTCCTATGCCTAAGAATCTACTTTCACCTAACTATTTTCCAATATCTAGACCTATCACTACCCCGGTGTCATGCCGACATAAAGCCTTTTCCATCCACCCATTAAATTTGACTTAGACACATCCTCTCAATATCGCATAAAACCAATCCTCTATATAAAGAGAAGACCCAAATTTTTAGGCCGCACACACTATCTTCACCCACCACACCTTTTCCACCTTTTCCCCTTCCATCTATCCTAGGGCCTCACCCGTTGATCTTGGAAAAAACCACCTATATAAGGTAAATCAAAAGCGCCACACCACACCTCTCCATCACAATAATTTATTACAAAAAATCTATCAAAGGCAACATACACCTTCGTCATTACCCACATATTTCTTACCACCTATACCCCCACTAGCAACAATAACCTCATCAATACCTATGGGACATCCTTCTCTTTAACATGTACCTTCCAATTTTCCTCTGCCAACAACCTTTACCACACCTTCATTATCACTATGGCTAACCCAACATATTTAACCATCTATTTTCCCTTCGGCATCACGTACTCCTCCTTCACCTTTACCCAAGAAGGTGCAACCAAAATTGAAAAACCCACTACCCTCCAAAGAGGTAGTCGAGCCTACAATGCCTTCCATCGCTAGTTCATCTACCACACCCTTACCTAGGAAGGTACAACCCAAGCCTAAAATAGTCCCACCTACCAAATCAGTGGTCAAACCTATACCATCTTCAATTCCACCTCATGTAGTACCTCACACATCACAATCACCTACACTTCAATCTAGACCAACACTCACCTCACATTATGACCCATTGGTAGGTTCTTACACCAACATTCTAGCCAACATTTTAGAGACCGTTGTCATTACATTACCCCCTTAGACCTTATGAACCACTCAAACCAAAACCAAAAGGGTTTAACGATACTAAAATTTTTGCCTACCATCGTGTGTCAGGACATGATGTAGAAAATTGTAAGGCTCTAAAACCGTTCTTATCCAAATTTGTCCTCCTGAACAAAACTTTGATGATGATGATATCCTAGATGAGGACCCATTTCCACCTCCACCTATCACTATGCATCCTTTCCCACTACCTATTCAATGACCTACATCACCACCTCCATAACCCTTTTATCCACCTCCAAAATTTGAGATCAACATGGTCCACATAAGAGAGCTCGCCAAAACCCCACCAAAATGCTAGTGCGCCCTACTCATTTCACAAGGTTCTTACCCCACATTAGGTTTTTTTCCATCATGCCATTATACTACTCATGACATACCTTCTCCATCCACCTCTCTTCCTCATATTAACATGATCTAAGTTGTCACTCGCACCCAAAAAGAAAAATGAAAAGAGAAAGCAATTAGCCCATCCACTAATCCTATACCCAACATACCATCTGTACCTATACCAAAAATCACCATTAGGGGACCCACATACCCCATTTCCGATGGGGTCACCCATCGTACAATGATAAAACAATTACACCAATCCCCCTAAAAATGTCTTTGTATGATCTCATCCAAACCTCTGAATCTCATTGACAGTGCCCTCATGGAGGTTCTATAATCCATCGAGGTTTTACCCAATGACCCTACACCTATGGCCTCCATTATTACCCCTCACCATGGCCTCTCTCACCAATTCATCACCTTCCTCTACACCCCCTACCACTCATCAAGTCGCCACCCTTAGTTTCTCTGAAGACAAGATTATACCTCTCCAATCAGATGATCCTGATCCCACCCTTTTCATTTCCATTTATATTGATAATATTTTTGTTTGACGCATTATGACCGATAGTGGTGCCAGCATAAACATCATTTCCTCCCATGCATACAATCAAACTATAATCCCTTGAAATTACATCCATAACAACCCCATTATGCTGCATTCATTCAATGACAACATCACATCCATTCTCGCCACCAATCATCCTCCATGTCTATGTGGGCCCTCGTACCATTCTATAACTATTCTATGTCTTAGAGGGGGAGTTCTAGTACAACATGTTGCTTGTCTAACCTTGGATCTGCATCATGGGTTGTGTTCCTTCAACCTTACATCATTGTGTAAAATTTGAACATGAAGGACATAACTATACCATCCCCATTGACCCTTCACCATTCAAAACATATAACATGTTATACCAACCTAATGATGTCCTTATACCAATTAAGTCATCTAGCACTTCGCTCGGTACTTCTTCTTCACCCAAAACCCTATCCATTGATGTTACTTGCTACCTTTTCCACACCTACCACCTCCATTCCCACCACTCGCCATAGATTCTCGCAAATGAGCCATCCGCTAATCCTCCTACTTCTCAATTTACCAATGCTTCTTCCTCCACATTTCCTAATGATTCATCCATTCCTACCACCCATTTAACAACTATCAATCCCTTAGCAGGTGTTTTTCAATGTCTCACTCTGGGGGAGTACCACCTATACAACATCAACACATCACTTACTCCTCAAGATTATGATAACCTTTACCAACATCCTCTCTATGATCACCACGTAGGTGATATTTTATCTTATGGTCCTCATCACCTTTACACAAACTTAACCTATGGGGGAATTGATACTTCTACATACTTTCCCAAGCCACCTTCTCAAATGCGACCATTTTCTTTTGACCTTCAATCCCTTTCCAACCACCACTTTTCCCACACTTTCCTACACCATTGTGCATGGAAAGGCTTTGGCATTGGGTTCTATGAATAGGGACGCCATACTATCATCTCGTGTACCACACGTAAACACATCGACCGTAATGGTATTTAATTTTCCAAATAATCTTTCAAGAAATCCCATGTTGAACTCATTGAAGATGAAAAACCTTCTTCACCCCATCTACTAACTTCCCCACCTTCACCCATGGAGTCTATGGATCCATAATCCATTCCTCCTAAATTTTTTTTTCATAAACACCATTTCCCTAGGAACTATGACTTATCAACGTGATGATGAGGCTTCCTCTTCCCTTCCCTTCTTGTATCCTAACATGATCAATGACAATACATCTTATATTAATGTCGTTCAATGTCAGGATGATGAGTCTATTCTCACCTACCTTGGTGTAGAAGATTCTTATATTCACTTTGGTCATTACCTTCTGAGATGTAAACTATGTTAAATGAATTGACCATCGAAATCAATATTAACACTCAAGATGACCCACACATTCTAAAGATAGGACAATCTTTAGATGCTACCGAACAAGAAGCTTTTACCTCATTCCTCCGAGATCATAGAAATGATTTTGCTTGGTCCTACGCTGATATGCCTAGTATTGACCCAAACATTGTGGTCCATAATATCATAACTGTTCCTAAAGCCAAACCCATAAAATAAAAGCTGCAAAAATGCATCCTTGCATTTCCCTTCTTGTCAAAGAAGAACTTCAACACCTTCTCTCGGTTTCCTTCATCATACCCATTGATTATCCCCAATGGATCTCTAACATCATTCCTATCACAAAAGCAATAGGAGAGCTCTACATATGCATGGATTTCTACAACCTTAATTTATCTTTCCCTAAAGATGACTTACCTCTACCTAGTATAGACTAACTAGTTGATCTCATCACCGACCATAAGATGTTATCACTCATGGAAAGATTCTCGGGTTGTAACCAAATATTACTCACCCTTAAGATCAATACAAAACCTCTTTCATCACTCTCTGGGGTCCTTTTACTATTGAGTCACACCCTTTGGCCTTAAAAATTCTAGTGCTACATATTTTTGGGCTATGACTTAAATATTTCATGATATCATACATCGCATATTGGAATATTATGTAGACGACCTTCTTTCCAAATCCAAACATCGATCCAAACACCTTATAGTATTTAGGTCATTTGATACTCGTCTCATGAAGTATTGTGTTCACCTTCAACCTAAGAAATGTGTCTTCACAAATCCTCTTAGGAAAAATCATTGCTTTTATTATGTCTTTGTGTGGCATAGAAGTTGATCCTGCTAAAATTAATGTTATTCTTTAAATTCCTCCACCTACTAACATTCTCCAACTATGTAGTTTTCAAGGCAAGTTGCATTCTATCCATCATTTTATTTCACATCTTTTTGACCACTGCCACCCCTTTCATCATCTCCTCAAAAAGACGTCTCCTTCAAATGGGACGATGAATGCCATAAATCCTTTGAGGCCTTAAAATAGTACCTCCTTCAACCACCTATACTTATTCCTCCTAAGGATGACCAACCATTTTACCTTTACATTTCTGCTATGGATCATTCCTTGGGAGACATGCTCGCTCATCGTGATGAGTAACATAGGGAGCAAGCATTTTATTACATAAGACATACACTTTTAGATTATGAAACCATGTACACCCACTCAAAAAAACTCTACTTAGCCTTAGTTTTTTTCACTACTAAATTGCACCATTACCTACTTAACCACAAAACATTTGTTGTCACCAATACAGACCTATTACATTACATGTACGCCAAGCCCTATGAACATTAGCGTGTTGCATGTTGTCTCATGCTTTTGCAGCCTAGACTTCAAATTCACTCATCAAAAATTTGTCAAACTACAAAAATCAGCCCTCTAACTTTGATTTCCCAGATGAATCCATTGCTACCCTCTCATTGGATGATACCATTTACTCGATGACCTTATTCTTTGATGGTTCTAAATGTCAAGCATGGAGGTGGTGTTAGAGTTATCCTCATTCCTCTCGATGGTGAGCCTATGTCGTTATCTTTCAAACTAGATTTTGAATGTACTAACAATATTGCCAAATATGAAGCACTCGTATTAGGCCTTCAAACCACCATCACCTTAGACATCAAATCAATTAATATCTTTGGCGAATATCAACTAGTTGTAAATCAAGTCAATGGTATATACCAAGATCATAAAAATACTTTAAAAGTATAAGTATCATGTAGACATACTTTTGACTACCTTTAACCATTATAAACTTCAAACCACTCCACATTCCACTAAAAATTTGTGGATACCATGGCCTTCCTTGCTTCTTAAATACTCACTTTACCCTTTGACTCGAAAATATTTGTCATAGTACAAAGGATGAAATCACCTTCCTATCTATTTCGAGATGTCAACCTTGTCGAAACCGTTCAACCTGACCCATGTGACCTTTGGTATAAGAAGTTTGTTGACTACCTTTCCCTTTCAATTCTACCTCCAAACCTTACTCACAATGGACACCGCTCCTTTCTCAAAAGTGTTTCTTGATATGTCATCATAGGATGCCTTCTTTATAAATGTTATTTTCATGGTATCCTCTTGCAATGCCTTACAAGTTCTAAAATTCCCTACACCATCAAGGAAGTTCATGACATAATTTTTGAGGTCACTTCAAAGGGCTTAGCTATCACTAAAATTATTCTCCTCCTAGAATATTATTGGCCAAACTTAAACTGGGATTTTTGTGATTATGTTATGTATTGTGTGAAGTGCTAGCAACATGCTAATATTCATCACATGCCTAGTCATGCCTTATAGGTCACATGATACCTTTTGCCTTTCTCTCTCAATGGGTTTTGGATCTTGTTAGTGAAATCAATCCCCATTCTTCATAGCACCATTAATGGATTATTACCACTACTGAATACTACACTAAATGGGTAGAAGCCATACCTCTTATTTCAACAAAATCGATAAAATATGTGAATTCATCAATCATCATATAATTTTTCGGTTTAGTGTTCACCATCTTTTGATCACTGATAATGGAAAACAATTCAATAAAAAAACTCTATGGAAGCTTTGTGATGCCTTTGGAATTCAACCGAGTTTTTCTTCACCCTACTACTCTCAAGAAAATGGCCAAGGTGAATCCAAAAACAAAACCTTAAACAAATTTCTTATGAAAGTTGTGGATGATACTAGAAAGGATTGGCACATGCACATTCCTTTTGCCTCATGGGCTTACCGTAATAGTATTCATACCTCAACTCTCTGTCTATGGTAATGACGTTGTCTTTCCTCTTGAAGTATAGATTCCATATCTTTGTATCTCACTCAAAGTGATACTCAACAATGACAACTTTTTCCAAGACTAATTGGCAAAACTCGAGTTATTAGACGAATGTGGACTTAATGCTCTTGATACACTTCAAATCTACCAAAAACGTATTAAATGTGTCTATGAAAAATGCATCCTGGAATGAACCTTCCATGTTGGCGGCCTTGTCCTTGCCGAAAATCAACATATAACGAAAGGGGAAAAAAATTAAACAAGGTAAATTTGCTCCTAATTGGCTTGGACCTTATACCTATGGATCAGGTGCTTATCGTTTATCTTGACTTGAAGGTAAACCCAAACCTGAACCCATCAATGCCTTGCATCTTTGACCATTCTACTATTGAATTAAGTCCTATATCACCTCTTTTCTATTCAACACATGTTCCTTGAGCATCATTAATCTTTCATTCTAACTATTTTAAGGATCAACGACTAAACTAGGATCATGTGATTACCCATTACCTCTCAACCTTGTCTTTAATATGAGTACCACAACTCTACTCATGGCATGATTCTCATGGATACTTTTCATATATTTCAAGATGGAATCCCATGGTCGTTCATCACTTAAAACCTCTCCATCATAGTTAACCTCTGTGTGCTATAGTTTTTCTTCAAACACCAGAGCCTATTTTCCTCTATAGTCTTTTCCATGACTTAAAAGGCCAAAAGAAAAACAATTTCAAAAGTAAAATGGGATTCCACTCCTTGATTCAAACTTCTAGCAAAAATATGACTCCCTCAAAAGGACATCTATGCTTTTTATCTCATGGCTATAAATAGACTTCTCCCTCAAAGGACAACTATACAAAGCTAGTTGTATTGTACTTAGTCTATCATCAAAAGAGGAATATTCTTGCAAAAACTAAAATAAAAATATTTTAAAGCTTCCCGCATTGATCAGCTTCATGAAGACCTCAAGGAGATAATATACTCATCCCACATAGACTTTTAGTATTGATTAGTCTATTAAAAAGAAAAGAAAAAGAAAAAAAATATTATATTTTTCATCATGGACTTTCCTATTGTGATCTTGGGTCTTTTTCAAGTCGGCATACTATCTCAAACTAGGTTACGCTAAAACCAACATGCTTTCACCTTATCATTTTTTACGCTAATTTCCCACCTTCTCAATGGAGGTTTCGCAAATGTAACATTTCATGATACTCGTAACTTCTTCACACTTAGAATATTCAATCATGCAAAGGACTTTAGGGTCTTACATTCATATGCCCATATTTGGTATGGTGGATTTGTTTTGGTTCTTATAAATTAGGTGGCTCTCCTATCACCTCTTAACACCTAACTTCTTCATTACTTGTTGATTATCCTATACAAGACCAAGTCCTCAACACCTCAAATTAACCACACCTCAATGACCTCAATTCACTCCTGCCTTCATGACCTAGACTCAATCATGCCTAAAACCTGCTCACCCATTTCTCTACCTCATCATAATCTTCCCTAGATTTTGAGAGAACTAAATTGGCATGAGGCCCCTTTTTGGTGGGGCTATGTAGGAAGTAATTTGAGGAAATGGGGCCCTTGGAGGTTATCCCAGCCACTCTTTACCCTAACAAATTCCCCCATGTTTTTCAATTAACATTTCACCTTACTTAGTTTCCATTTTTCAAAAACACTTGGAAATTAAACAATTAACAAACATAAATACCTATCATTTTCTTAACAACATCATATCATACATCCATCATTTCACATTTCCATGATATCAAATATTTTTGAAATCTACACCATAACATACATATACATCATCATTTATTTCCCATGTTACCAATAACTTGGAAATTAAATCAAAACCAACAAACCTTAACTCCACCATGCCTAACTCACCTAGAATAAATCATGCATATACCTAACTCAACCATGCGTAAATGATCTAAAATTAACCATGCTTATACCTGACTCAACCATGCCTAAAAACCTCAAACTCTACCATGCCTAACCAACCTAACTTAACCATGCCTACATGACCTTGACTCAAACATGCCTAATTCACCTAGTTTCCATCACATACACAATAACAATGGAAATTAAAACCAAGTACATCATTAATACATACACATCACCATCATAATCATCATCTATATCAATGAAAATATTTGTGTATTAATACATATGTACACAACCACAAATAAATACAAGTATCTCAATATGCTCATGTACAATCTCACTATCTTTGGCACGCATGCTGGTATAGTAATAAAAATCAAAAACCTCTCATGTACATCCTTACTATCATCAAAATGCAGGTGGTATATACCAAAAATTGATACACCAATCATGGCAAGTTCCTAGTTGCCATTCCATCTGATATCCATGCCTCTCTCATCTATCTTCTCACTACCAGCCTGACAACCTACCTACACCTCTCCACCTAGCATGGGTCTCGACCTAATATCTTCCTTACCATCACCTAGAATTAGCCCTCGTGAACTCATAGCCTCGCCATGACCCTGCATCTGGGCTCACCGGCCCCTATGCTCTCTGAACTATGAGTGCAAGATCGATTCCTCTCACTCATTGCATGTTGTGCCCTATACTCAGCATAAGAAGGGACATATATCCTGATGGTAGTCAAATGATCCTAGTAATACCATGCATCACTCGTGAGAATCCCTAAACCTCACCATCGCACCATATGAGGTGGTGTCATAGGTCTCACAACAACCTATGAGCTCTAACCTTCTATCATTGGCCTCAATGAGCCATGTCCTCCTCCCTATACAATAAGCCCATGTCCCACTACAACCGCCTATAGTGTGCGACCATATCCCTAAGTCTCGTGGAGGTGCATGTATCGTAACTAGTTCCTATAAGGCCATAACCTTGGCATGTGTGGTGGCCAAGTGGCCCTACAAACCTCGCTAACTACACCTGTAAAGTAGCCACCCATCCCCCATCTCCACCTCCACCATGTTTGGGTGCTTGTCCCTATGTTACCTAGGCCTATAAGGCTAATACATGTGCCTTTAACCCAAAAGTTTCTCGTAAGGCTGTAATCTTTGCCTAAAGGGAAGCCACCTGACCCTGCAAGGTATCCTTCTATATTGTGATGGTATCTAAGTCTGCTTCCCCGACCTTAGTGATGACACTTGTAATCGTGCCACCCACCACTACCTATATCTATTGATTACTATCGCATCATCGACCCTCCTATCCACCACTTTCTCCTCCTTCCTTATAGGCACACTCGGTCATGGTGGAGACACATGTCTCACCACGTCATCTCTCTTGTACTATGGGAAGGGTGGAGGAACATCATGTGGTAACTCAAATTGTCATCTCACCCCTGTCTACAGTATCTTCTCATGCTCACCAAAGATGAAACCGCTAAATCCACCTCAATAACTATAACTCCTCTAAATCCTCCACCATTTCCCTATATGAGGGATAGCTAACATATGGCCTCCAAACAATATCCACACCAAACAATCCCTCTAGAAACCACCTATAATATGAAACATCATGTGTGGCCCTAGCCACCATATGTTGCACACAAACTTGTACCCATTGTCTATATCCGACTCGACCAAGCCACCCCTGAACTAATCAAGTCACGGTAAATCAACTAGATGTACAAATACGATGTGCTCATATGCCTAGTAATGCATAATAAAAGTACAACACAAACTAAACTGCTGCAATCTCCCATAGGCCCACAACTCCCTATACAACTACACCAGAATGTTGGTTCCCATGCAAAATAGACCCACTCCTCCACCATATCCTAGAGCACTCCCATCAATTGTCATAGGAATATACCACCCTTGGCATCTGTAAGGTGAAACAACATACCCTCCTACATCATCAAAATAACCAACCTCGTCTCCTAAGGATGGGTTGCATACATCTTTGCATAGCTAAGAATCATGTTATGGTACCTCATCTTTCCCATTGCCTCCCTACAAAAAGAAACTATAGGCTCCATGGAGGCCTTTGAATAAATAGAATACACTCTCTCACCCAAAATCAATAGCTGCAAGATCTTTTATACATCCTCTAGGGTGACAATAATCTCACCCATCGGTAAATGAAAAGTGTTGGTCGCTGAATCCCATCTATCGATGAGTGTGACCATCAAACTAGGATCTCGAGATACACACCTATAGCATCAGATCCTAATCAATCTAACATCTATCATATGCTCCCACTCCTCTCGCAGTCACACTCGACCACATCTCTACCAACAGAGGTGGTACTCTGTCTCACATACGTAGCTGGTCCCTAGCCTACATCCAACAAAACACAACATTGTTAAGACCTCACTACCTCCAATTACGTATTAACCCCAAAACCATACCCAATCACACCAATCCTACTTACCCCATTTACCTAATTCACATACTAACCTCCTACCCTTTACACTCATGACTCATTACCTTCACATTATTTCACCTACTCACCTATCCCATCTAGCCAAAGATCATATTTTACCCTTACCCCTCTACAACCAGTCATTACTTTCCCCTTCTTACCCCTATCCCTCTTTCACCCTAACTAGTGCCGCTCCGAACCATCACCTATTATCTTTAACTAACATCGGTTCCGATTAACTCGTGTCACCACCTTAGTCTTGACCAATGTCACCACATCCGACTAACATCGGTCTCTTTCGTGACACCCAAAACCAAAACCCTCCTCTATTTCTTAAAAATTGACTAAAACAACCTACAATCCTACTTAATCCCAACCACTTACACCCCACATTTATTTCTCCCCCTACTTAGCCTATATTTGACCTCATACCCCCAGATTTCATCTATTTTTCACCCACATTTCAAAATTAACATTCCCGCCAAAATTTCTTCATTATAAAACACAATTGGAGAAAATCAACAAGTTAAGAAATGCCCCTACCTCATGATCCAAAACCAAGGGGTTTCAGACTTAAGGAACATATTAACAATTGTTCCAGATGAATTGAAAAACAACTATCTCTGAAAAGAGATGTAAATTACTCAAAGACTTCAAATACATCAGTTATCTCTACCAGGAGATGTCTATCCCTTTTCGGGTTACATATGCATTTATAATAATTTTAGAAATATGAAAGGGCACCTAGAGGAATGTGGAAGGTCACCGGTATCAGGGAGATGAGGTGTTTCATCTTCCAAGACTTACATGTGCACTAATTTTACAAAACATACTATTTTTAGAATTTACTATTTTTAGACAACACTACAAAAATCACAATTTGGGCCCCTTAAACATGGATTTTGGGGGTAAAAATTTCCAAATAGAGTACAACACCTTTTCATCACATTCTATGCATTCTAAGATTTCTATTTCCTTTTGAATGAAGTCAATCGGAGGTATGGTGTAAAATTTATGGTCTCTGGAAGTTATGCCACTATAATTACTACCTGGATCATTCCTCCCTCCTTCAGAAGCAATGGTCCCCATTGCATTAAGATGCCCCATCAAATGTGGAAATTTCTTCTTTACCTGGTATGTAGTGAGCCACTCACCTTGGTGACTGAGATTTCCTTTCTTTATCACATGATAGAGTTGAATAGGTTGTCCTCTGGTGGTCTTAGTCAAATTGTCCACAATCTAATCTTCTTCAGCTGGGGAAAGACTTGTTGGATTGAGATCGAAGATGTCCAATTGTTCTGCTATGAATGAAGTATCCAAAAAAGGTGGATGGTATGGCTTGAGGAGGTCCACATTGAAGATGGTTTAGACCAAGGTAGGGTGGAAGATTCAACTCGAAAGCATTTTCCCCTACTTGCTTAGTGAGAGTGTAAGGACCATACCAGAGAGGTCGAATATTTCTGTGTGGACCTGCAAGCCATTCCTTTTGAAGCCACAACCAAACCTTATCACCAACCTAGAAATGATGTGGAACCCTGTGTTTATCATGGTGATTCTTATACTTTTTATTCATTTTCTCAGTAAATGTCATGGACCTAGTGCTGAATGTGTTGGATCTGTTCAACAAACCTTGTCACCTTTTCTGCTTCACTTTTTCCATGAGGTGTGAATTCCATGGTAGGAATTGGGATGCATACATTGATGGGAGCCATAGGTTAGAATCCGTAACAAGCTTGAAATGGACTATGTTTAGTGGAGCTGTGCAGGCTTGATTGTATCCATGTTGTATGTATGGCAGGGCCTCGTCCCATGTGCGGGAGTGCTTGGAGTGGTACATACAAAGCATGTGAACAATTAGGTGATTCACCACTTCTGTTTTCCCATCATTCTGTGGGTGAAAGGATGTGGACTTCATCAACTTTGTATCTAGCATTCCCCATAAGGTGGACCAGAAGATGCTCAGGAACCTGCTATCCCTATCAGAAACAATAGACTTGGGGAGCCCAAAGTTGATCCATACATGACTAAAATAAAGTTTAGCAGTATCTTCAGTAGAAATATTTTTCTTACAGGAAACCATTACATCCATTTTAGAAAATTGATCAACTACAACAAAAACACCATCATTCCCATGTTTCGAAGTTGGAAAACTTGAGAGGAAGTCCATCGAGATAGATGCCCAAGGCTTGGTTGGTTCTGGAAATGGTGTGTACAATCCCTATTTCTTGTTAGTTATCTTAGCAATTGCACAAGGAGTGTAGGACTTAATATACTTCACCACATCAGTCCTTAGATTAGGCCAGTAGAAATGCTTCAAGTGTGCTTCCTAGATCATCTTTTGTTGTTCACTTGCTGGAACATAGATGTGTCCCATATGGCAGAGGAGATTATCCTGTAGATAGAAATCAGAGACATGTTTTCCTTCACGGAGGGCCTGATATGTGTCTGAAAACTTAGGGTCCTTCTCATACAAACTACACCAGCTTGAAGTCTCACGTCCACAGAGATCAAGAATAGTTGTGAGGGCTGCAATTGGAGGGTGGTTTAAGCAATTTTCTACTGAATTGGAACTTCCCTTCTTATGATTGATTATCAGGTGAAGTTATTGTAGGTATGTGGCCCATTTCTGGTGTCTCTCATTCCTCAACTTGATCTGTATCTGAAGGAACTCCAAAGGCCTATGGTTAGTGTGGATTACTATCTCCTTCCCTAAAATGTAGTGTTTCCACTACTTACATGCCTAGATGATGGCATAAAGCTCCTTGTCATATGTTGGGTACTTCCTGACTATGTCATTGAATGTTTCACTATGGTATGTAACAGGGTGGCCATGTTGCATGATAACAACTCCCAAGGCATACTCAGATGTGTCTGTCATCAATTTGAATGGATGATGTAGATTAGGAAGGGAAAGGACAGGGCCGAGCATAACCTTTCTTTCAGCCCTTCAAATTCTTTTTGTTGTGCTTCCCCCCATTGGAATTTAGCCTTGTTCCCTCCTTTAGTCACCTGATTGAGTGCCCAAGAAATATGTGAGAAACCCAAGACAAACTGGCAATAGAAATTGGCAAGGCCCAGGAAGCTATGAAGCTCTGTAAGATTCTTTGGGGTAGGCCACCTCTAAATAACCTAAATTTTCTCTGGGTCGACATGGACTCCTTCCTCATCCACAACATAACCCAAGTACTAGACCTTTGTCATCCCAAATGTGCACTTATCTAGATTTTCATATAGTTTGTGCTTCCTGAGGGTCTGAAGTACTTCTCAAACATGTTGTAGATGCCTCTCCTAGGTATGGCTATAAATGAGTATATCATCTAGGTAGACCACCATGAAGGAATTGGTGTAGGGCTGTAGGATGTCATCCATCATCTCGCATGAATGTTGCAGGTGCATTAGTTAGTCCGAAAGGCATGACCAACCATTCGAATAGGCCTTCACGAGACTTAAATGTAGTTTTCCAAACATCGGTGGGCTTGATAGGGATCTGGTGATAGCCAGATTTGAGATCAATTTTGGTGAAAAATTTTACACCGTGGAGCTGGTCCAGCAAATCATCAATCCTTGGGAGGGGTAGCGATTCTTCACAGTGATTTTTTCAAAGCCCGATAGTCTATGCAAAGTCTCCATGTTCTATCCTTATTTGGCGCCAATACAACTGGACTTCCATAGTTTGAAGAGCTTGGCCTAATATGTCCCTTTTGAATCAATTCCTAGAGCTACCTCTTGATCTCCTCATTTTCAAGGACTAACCTGTGGTACATAGGGTTGTTGGGTAAAGGAGACCCCGGGACCAAATCAATAACATGTTTTACCTGACACTGAAATGGCACTCCTTTAGGTGTCTGGAATAGATCATCATACTCGGTTATGATTTTGTTGAGCTGCTTTTGTTGCTGCATTATGATTTGGTTTTGAGAGGACATGGACTTCTTTCAATTTCAAACCCTTGGTGAGGCATATAATTTTTCAGTCAAGATTGAACAAAATCATAAAAGGAGGACTGCCAAGAACCAACCCGCGAGGGGGAAAAATGATAAAGAAGGCTAGACCCAAGGCCAAGGTTGGAAACAAAAGGAGTCACAAGGAAATAAGATGCAGAAGGAGAAGACAGGGAAGTGGTGCGACCTCCACAAAACAAATCGCCACTCTAAGGAAGAATGTCGAGCCATCAAGTCCTTACTTGCTGAGTCATCTTCTTCAACACTCTTTGCACCAGCAGTTACAGACCCTAAGGTCAAGGATGAAGAGGATGAAATTATAGATGTTGAGCTAGATGTGATCATTGCCACCTCAAAATTCAAGAATATGGATGAGAAGGAAAGGCTCTTCCACTCCAAGCTCTAGGTAAAAGGTAAGCCACTGCATTTTATCCTTGATAGTGGAAGTCAGAAGAATTTAATTTCTGTTGATGTTGTAAAGAGCCTGAACCTCCCTGTGAAGCCACATCCCTAGCCATATAGTATTGAGTGGTTAAACCCAGGAAGAGACCTCTAAGTCACACAACAATGCCTCTTTCCGTATACCATCAATCCCTTCCATGATGAAGTCATGTGTGATGTTTCTCCATTAGATGTTTGTGATGTGCTCCTAGGCCAGCCATTTATGTGGGATAGACATGGCATCTATGAGTCATGACCTATAAGGGTCTCCATTACCATTGGGAGTGGATGTTATCGGATACCCGAGGTCATTCCCCAAAATATTTCTCCCTCATCAACGCCAAAAATGTAAGAAGTTAGTGGAGAAAACCAAATAGTTTGTCGTCTTGATGATCAAGCCAAAACCTACAAACAAAATTGTTGCAGCCTCCATGAACATGCACTCAATGCAACAAAAATTTCAACACCTTTTCATCACATTCTACACATTCCAACCTTTCCGTTTCCTTTTGAACAGATTCAATTAGAGGTACGGTGTAAAATTTATGGTCTTTGGAAGTTGCGCCACTATAATTTATGCCTAGATCACCTCATCATGATGTCACGTACATGGTAGCACATCCGCCAAGATGCCTATTGTTTACACAAACCCTCTCCCACCTTTTCCATGACAAAATTATACCTCGAATCTCTCCACCAATCACCTGCCTCCAACTAACCTCGTGGACCTAGCTACCTAGCTCCTTTCACTACTTAGAAACCTCCACCTCAACTTAGCGTCTCGTACTATCACTTTCTACGAAGCACTATCACTCAGTCATTTTCCCAAATGGAAACAAGATAGAGTGAATACATATAAGATAGAATTTTCATTTTTATACCCGAATCGACATGACCTAAGTTGGTCATGTCATTCCCAATAAATCAACATCAATAAGACCTTTACTAGGATCGATTACCTTCTATTACCATTTGCACCCCCTTTTACCCATTTTTACCAAACTCATTACTACCAAATACATTTTACTAGTACCAACACCCATTGTACCCTACCCACAAGCTTAAACTACCCATACAATTCCTTAATTACATTTAGGGATTCGTTATTTTACCTATACCTTGGCCTTACCTATGCCATGACCGATTTACCTGGATCTGACTTACTTTTTGTGACCATTGAACTTATGTACTTGTTATGCCTTGAGATGTTGTTACCTATGTTATTTTAGCCTAACCATACCTTGCATATTGCCATGTCATTTATCCCAACCAAACCTATCATGTACCGTAGATTATACCTAAATGTTCTTGCACCTAACCTATGTTTTGTTTCAGACCATATCTTATACCATGGATACCTACATCACTTCAACCTTGTTTGGATAAACATATGGACCTTGAGGATGTAGAATTTACAATATCTTTAACTTGGTATCGTATCACAATCTATATGTGTGCATGCATTTGATTTCCCTTACCCATTACCCAATTTGACCCTTTCCCATTCCCTATTACCTGATTTGACCATTACCCTTTACCCAATGTGCCTATACCCTTACCCACAACCCACCTACCTTCACTTTCACCAACTACACATTTATCAAACCACTCACCGACTCTATATACCACCTCATCAGTTCCTGGTTTGAGGGGGATCACCTTCACCCACACTTTGGTAAATCCCACTCTCACCCATACATGGGGCAATCACTTCATTTTTTTGTCAACATCTCTTATCAATACAATATACATGATGAAAAGGGGCAAAATGTAGACACCAAAATTAGGTCATACTACCCTTATAAACATTTTTAATTAAATTAACCATACCTTACCTATTCATATCCCATAGTACACATGATTAATTGAATTAATTAACTTAATTAATTTAATTAACATCCTCACTTGACCACCTCACCTAGCCAACTAACCTAGACACCTCATTCCATGACCCACTCAAACCCTATTAATGACCTAAGACCAAGTCTAAGCCTATCCTAACACACTAGGACTTAATCTAGACCTAGACTTAACTCCTATTAAAAAACCTAAGAGGACTCTTACTCATCCTTTTGTGATCTATCACTCGAGATTCAGATGAATATTGAAGACCATGCCAAAATAGCAACAATCAAGCTATTTTTGGCCAACCTAGATATTCTTGCCTTAACCGATGCCGGTTATACCTCAACCGATGTTGGTCCCCTAACCATCACTAGTTAGGTTAAATACATTTCAAAAATCCTTTGTTGAGGTTGGTCATTCGATTCAAAATCTCACACAAACAGATACTTGGAGCACTCAAATTTCTAAAGCACTCAGAAAAGGAAAGCACCCGGGAGCACTACCAACAACCATCGGCATCCATCACCTTCTTCACAATCATGTATTCACACAAAGAAGAACAAAGGCTCAAAATTTCACAAACATACACAAAATCCCTTCTCTCCCGATCTCCATCATCATTATTTTTATCACCCGCACTCTCAGCACTCCATTCTTTCGTAAGTACCTAACATCTCTTCAGTTATCTCTATTTTCTTTCAGTAAGATCATCATTCCTCTCAGTAATTTATTTTTCTATACATCTGTACACCTCCTTCCTCCCACTAACCTATCACCTTACCATATCTATCACTTTCACATATCTTCACCCTCTCCTAATCATCCCTAAGTCACTAAGACCATTTTATGACCTCACCTTCACCATTTCCAGCCTCTTAACAATCACAAAGAGCTTGGAAACCAATTTCTAAGAGCCTTTCACTAAATTCCCCTATGAACGTTGGTTATCCAAATGACATTGGTCATCCTACCAAACTAACATCAGTCACACATCCTACGTCATTTATTGTGTGTGGAAACATACCTCAGACCAATGAGCTCATATCCATTCCCCAACAACCCAGAATCAATTTTAACCTTTACCAGACCTTACCCAGAGCCTGTACTAGACCTGCAACCCAATACCAGCCCATCACCTGACCCATTTTCACCTCAATCACCTTTTATCTAACCTTTCTTATTTGTTTTGCATGAGATACCTAAATCATTTCAATTCCAATAAGATTGTTATTTCATGTTTATTTTGGATAACATTAATATTGTTATATAAAAGTATATTGACAACTCTGTTCAAAGAAGCATCACGCTTCTTGAATATAGCTTCTACTAGGTAGGCCACTTGTGTTATTTAACTCTATCTTGTTGTATTGTTTTGAATTTTATAAGTAGTTCCTCCTAGCCAAAAGGGAGCTCTCACAATCATCATTAGATCAGGAAACCAGAATGTGTGCACAACCTTCAACTGACATCAAAAACATGTATTCCTCCTTAGCCTATCACCTTTATTTGTTTCATTAATTTGCTAAGAATCTAGTGAAACACTAATACACTAACTCATAATTAATTAATCAATTAGCACGTAACCATCATATTGTGAACTAGCTCCGAAAAAAGACATTGCTGCTAGTGAGCTCTAGGACAATTATTCTAACTACTCCAAACTTTCTATGCTATGAGATATACCTATCTCAAACACATACTTCAAGATCCAAAAATTACACTTTAATCACCTTGATTATTTACATCAATGAAAAATCTCATCATACTCTGAAGCTACATGAATATACTCTAAAGTTAGAGTAGGAGAATTCAAAGCTACAAAGAGGAAAATTTGAAGGTATAATAAGAGACTTCAAAGCTATATTAGGAGACTTCAAAGCTACGGTATGAGACTCTCAAGCTAAATTAGGAGACTTAGAAGCTAAAATAGGATAATATGAAGCTAAAGTAGGATATTATAAAGCTACAATAAAAGATTCATTGATTAATGCCAACTCTTCCAAAAATCTTCTTTGTCTCGCTAGCCCTATCATCGTCCTTTGAAATCAATGAAAACTATTTCAAAATATTGTATATTATCTCGTAACTTATTTGGATCTTTCATATTTTATTATGTCATGTTAACGAGATATATAGATGTTTCTTTTTACTATTTGACTATTGTTGACTTTAGCATGATACTATTCAACTTGGTCATTTTAGAAATATATCTAGTTGTTTTTTTATTTTATTCTCGATTAACGGTAAAGAAGGGTTAAAGGGACCCTACCCCGTATAAACCAAATAGATAAAACTATGAAACCATGGCCAATGGTATACCCATTCAAGAAAACATAACATAACCAAGTATAAAATAATAATAAAACTACCAAACTAACAAAGAAACCAATAAAATTTATGGTCTAAACCCAAAACAAAAATAAAAGAAAAATAATCCTTGATAATTTCACCCATTGAATGCATGTAGTCATTCCATTCTTTAACCAACCTGTTGGGCCTCTAAAATATCAAATAAGTCCAAAAAGGTGGCATAAGCACACGTGGTTGAAAAAAGCATGTAAGATAAGGCGCGTAGGGGAAGGGTTGAAGTAGGGTTTTGGTAGAACCCAAGATGCATGTCCATGGGGAAAAATTTGGGACTTAACCATTTTTGACCTATTAGGCAGACACAAGAAAACATGACCCAAGTGGAAAAGGTTCCCGCCTAGTGACAAGGGCAGCCTTGAATGAATATGCCCTACGATAGAATCTTCTAGAAGGAAATCATGGAAAGGAGTGGTGAGCTCAGGCTTTGAGGAGCATGCGCCCATGGAGGACCACTTTCAGATACTTGGTGACAGATCTCGAGGCTGCGTAAAATGCACCTATGCACGCCTATGCACCCTTTTTAGGTGCCATTGTTTATGTTAACACTTCAACTTCTTTCACTTGCTTTGATTTACTACACCTTTCTAAGTTTAGATCTCAAACTGGCGAAGAAAATATTTTCTGACCCATGCCCTAGATACCAAACCCTAACTGGAATCTATTTTCACCAGATGATGCTTCTCCACAACTCTTCCCATGCCCATGAATCACTTCCTTTCTAGTTTGTAAATCCAAACTAGTCACTCACGCTCAAATTCTTGTAATTTTTCTTTGCATGGATCAACTCTGGAAATCCTAGTTCACAAAATCTCTTCTCTTTGTATTCGCAAAGTGAATAATGAAATTTTTGAACCTCAATTTAAAGTTTTTCCCATTTTAAGCATTAAATGCTACTTCACCTACCACTATACTTTTAGCATTTAATGTGGCTTTTTCAAAAAAATCCCAACTTTTGTGCCCTAACTCACGCACCCAACCCCGCATGGACATTTTTCCCCTATCAACTAAGTCCAAAAAGGGTGCATAGGCAAGTAAAGTCAAGGTTGTTGGGCCCCTGAAAAAGCAACTAAGTCCAAGATAAGGTTTAAAAAATCACACAAATAAGGAAGGGTTCAAGTAGGGTTTTGGTAGAACCTAGGATGCACACCCATGGAGAGAATCTAGACTTAGCCATTTTTGACCTATCGGTAGGATGCAAGAAAAATGTGACCCGAGTGGAAAAGGTGCCAACCTGGCGACAGGGTGGCTTGGAAGGAATATGCCCTACGATAGAAGCTTCTAGAAGGACATCATGGAAAGGAGTGGTGAGCTCAGGCCTGGAGGAGCATGTGCCCATGGAGGACCACTTTCAGACACTTGGCGATAGATCTGAGGCCGCAAAAGAATGAGTTGGTAGTTCAGAAGGCTATATATACAAGTGCTTGAGAAGTAAAAGAGAGAGAAAATGAATAGAGGGGAAAGGGCTCTACAAAATACTGCAAGGACTTTATTAGCTTGGGTAAATAAGCATAGGAAAGGATGTATCAAGGGTTTGGGGGTTATAAATTTTCTTTTGAGAGCCTAGCTATATGAATCTAGTTATAATGCATGATTATGGTCTACCTTTTTGACATTCTATAATGGGCCTAATGAATGTAATGAGGTTACCAGTTTATGTGAATATGAACATTAATGGTTTTGATGCATACATCCTTCTTCATAGCTCTTTTTCATTTATGTTTATGAACTAAGTATGAATGCTTGTACAACTTCCTTTCTATTTTGGTGTAAGTTCTATAATCTTGTTAAGCTCTTTTCTGTCTGGAATGACTGCAAGGATCTAGAAGCCGTTCTGAGCTCTATGGTGCTTGTATGTCTTATTTCCTCTCAAATCTCTTAAACTCAGGATCATAGATGATGTTTCCCACTAAACTCACATAAAAGAGAGACTCAGCACCCACACGTGCCTCGGGTGAGTGCCCAACGCCCACTGGGTGATAGGCCGATGCACATGGGATTTCTTTCCTTTGATGGGTGTAAAAATGACTACATCTTGGTTCCATTTTCGGGACCTCTTTTCAAAGTTGTAGTGGGAAATGGCATACATCATGATCTATGTAATGAGTAATGACAGAGTGTTTAACTTTGGAAAGTGTTGAATCATGGTTCAAGAGCACGGAGGATGAATTTTCTCAGAGATTCAACACTGGATCTGAGTTTAATGCACGTAGATGGGTAGAAGAGAACCTCTACCATGATTTATATGAAACTTTTTTTTGTTGCTTCCCAATAGAACTATATGAATGGCTCTCAACATATGCATCTAGATCAAGTTGGTATTATAGATCACATGTGTGGACCCAAGAAGAATACCAAAGGCTGTAGATGTAGATCTGACGTGGACTCATGTTGTGGATCATTGGTGGAAAGGTGTGTTGGCTAGCTACACTCTGAGTACGCTATTTCTACATATTCTTGTCTAGAAGTTGTTGAGTTTGAATTTCTGTGGAGCCCAGAGGATCATTTCTACGTGTTATCCCTCTGGAAATGAAGATCTTGATTGTTACCTTGAGTTTAGAGGCATTTCCAATGGCCGGCTAAACCATTCTAGCATTGGGAGGAAGCTAGGGTGGAGGAAGATGGAAAGATATTACGATGGAGAAAGAAAGGGAGGAGAGATGGCTCAAGTATAGTGAAGCACGTGAAAGGGAGATTTCTAGACAACATGGTTGCAAGTGTGATGGATCTATGGAGGTAGACATTGTGGGAAGGAGTTGAGGTTCACGCGGAGGATGTGGAACCTGAGCAGTAGTTTGTGCTACCCCATCTTGGAAGTGCATAAGAGAGACCCCTTCAAATTCTGATGAGAGTTCATCACATGGAGAGAGAAGATTCATTGGCACATATCTGAAACCCACCTAGTGACCAAACCCTAGCACTTGGTTTTCCAGATCAAGGAAGGAGTATCGTTGACCTAGTTGGTATCAGTGGAAGTGATAGATCTGCACCCAGGAGATATAATTTTTCATTTCCCACTTCTATGGCTATGCATATTCTAGTATTCAGAGGAATTTTTGACAAGGAGCAAGTACACAAGCCTTCGGTCTCACATCTGGGAGTGGCACAGGGTACACTAGTGGTAGTGGGGCATTATCACAGACCATCAGCGCATAGTTCAGTGGAACCTTGGGGACACTTGGCATGACCACTACAGACTTGGTGGACCTAGTGGATCTAGGTGGGTCAGGAGGAACAAGACCTGGTGGATTCTGTGGATCTGGTGGGTCAGAGGAATAGGACCTGGTGGTTCTGGTGGATCTGGTGGCTCAGGAGGCACATGACCTAGTGGATCTAGTGGATCTAGTGGATCTCGATGGCGGAGGAAACACCAGAGGGAACCAAGGCTCTAGCTCAGAGGACAAGGGCCCCAACCACCCCCTCAAGTCTTCTTTGAGATGTCTTTACATTTTCTAGATTACAAAGGTATTGAAGATGTTGTAGAACATGTTCACAAGTGTGAACTTGCTATGGCACAAAAGGGGATCACAACCCCAGAGTGGAAGGCTAGTCAGTTTGCAACAACGTTGCAGGGGCACACACATAACTGGTATAGGAAATATGACCCTCATCAAATGGTGGTGGATTATACTACTTTAAAGAATGCCTTCTTGGTAAAATTCCACATCCCTGAGTTTGAACAGAAGAGCATCAATGCCCTGAAGGAGATTCAACAGGGAATGGCAGAGAGTGTGTGGGAGTATGATGCATGCACTTTTAAAACTCTCTTGTCTAAGTTATCATATGATATTCACCCTTCACAACATGCTCAATGGTTTTTGGAGGGTTGATCACTCCTTTTAGGAGAGATTTATCTCATAAAACTTTCATAGACCCCACGTGAGGCATTAGAAGCTTGCTCTATGTGCCGAGGTTATTGGAAGTGTTGATACTGGTGTTAGCCCATTTTTGGAGGCTCAAATTGCTTGCTATGGCTAAGCAAGCTGGAGAAGTTGTCTGAAACTCATCCCATGAGACTCACAATGGTATATGGTGTATAGATTGTGAAGTAGAGGGGCATGTCAAGGATAGTTTCCCCAGAGGATAGTACGTGCGTGTGATAGTAGACTATGAAATTTGTCATGGGGACCATGATGCAAGTAGATGTCCCTTGTTACAACATGTAATTTGGAAGAATGTGTCTTGCTACTATAAGATCTACACCTCTACAACCCATGATACTAAGGATTGTAGGCTTATTGACCAGATCCATGAGGCCATTGATCATGGGGTGCACTAAACAACATTTCAGTAGTTCTAAAGGTGATGATCACCATTATGAGGAGCGTGCAGATGGAGGCATGCACGTGGAAGGGGATTTTGTGGAGGATTTCATGGTCATGGTAACCATGGAGGAGGAAGAAGTGAGTTCCCACATGGAACCTATTTTAATTGTGGGTCTACAGAGCATTACAAATGAGAGTGCCCAAGACCTATTGCAGTGCTCATGGTGTGAAAAAACACAAGTATGAGGAGTGCCCTGAGTTGTTTGAGCACATGAATCAACAAAGAAACAAAAAGACAAGGGCACTGCAATGGTAAGCATTAAGAAGATGGACACACAATGGATGCCATGGGTAACACGTGATGCAGGCTTAGAACCTATTTTGGTAACAACAAGAGCAGAGGCCACGCACGTGCAAAGGAAATACCAAGGCAAAGGACTCTAGTTTCAAGAGAAGAAGTGGTGCATGGAAAGTACCTAGATCCTACTCATCAAAAGAGGTATATCAAGATACCATGGATGTCATTCAGAGTTTACAAGGAGAAATCCAGTGTCTAAAGGAGCAGTCCAGGAGGGAGGAGCAAAGAAGGAAGGTCGAGGCACCAAGAGATGACCTGGATGAGGTCAAGGAAGTATGTAAAATGCTAAGGCAAGAGAATATTATTCCCTTGCTAGGGCATGGTTGAGAGAGAAGGTACCACATGCCGAGAAGAGCATGAGAGGTAGGTCCTACATGTAAACCTTCCCCCTCACAACCTTGACTATGATAGGGAGATCACATTAAATGCAGTGGTGGATGGATGGCTGCTGAGTAATATCCTCATTGACACAGCGCAGAGGTCAATGTTCTCACATTGATGCATGGCATCAGATGGGAAGGCCTACATTACAACCATCTTCAATGTGTTGTATATGGAAAAAAAAACAAAGGCAATGCCCATCGGTGTCTTAAAGGATGCAACTATCACCATTCAGGGAGCTAAGTTTACTTGGGGACTTCAAAGTCTTGGCACTCACCGAGGAGAGAAATTTCCCAAAGCACTACTTGGGCACCCATGGTGTTATAAGAACAATGCGGATCTTCGGTTCAACAAGGGGTACATTAGCTTTGAAAATGAGGAGGAACGAGTCATCATACCCCTGGCTGATGGGAAGTCAACACCCTATACTGAACCTTTGGGAGAAGAGGTCCTGGATAGAATATATGTGTGCTCAATCAGGGATCCAGAGATAATCCATCCTACCGATGGAGTTATCTAGTTTGAGGATGCTCAGTCGGTAAGTGACACCACTAGTCTAGCATGTGATAATTGGGTGCATGGACCTACGAGTTGATCGATGACATTTAAGAGGATCGGTGACAAAGGTGACAAAGGCGCACATAGTCTGGCACCTAGGAGGAAAAGAGCTACCTAAGTACTCAGGAGGAGCCTCCCCTGAGGTCTTTTTGTAGAAAATGGAAGCTCAATGGAAGGAGGAAAATGAAAGAAGGGGATGTTAAGTTACGTCCTACTAGGAACTATTGCATGCACTGTGGGAAACACATCGGATAATCTCTTGGAATGGCATGAAGTGAGAATTTCCTTCTCTGTTCATTTCTCTAGAAGCAATGCACCCACCACCATCAAAGGACTACCATGGTAAGGAGCCCACCTCTTTCCACATCCAAGCCTGTGAGAGAACCTAGAGGGAAGGCATGGAAGCTTTTCCACCATCCCTCTGGGTGCACAAAACTATATTCTACACTACAGGGTTACACACACACATGGTACATACATTCTGAGACACGCCACCAGATAGGGAATTGGCAAGAGCTAGCAATGGCTGACCTCATTCAAACATTTGAGTATCAAGTACCAAGCCATCAGTTGATAAGGCATTGTAGGTTGTCAAGCCTTACCATGGGGGATAGTGCCATGGCAGAAGATAGGCTACTTGGACTTGCTTGGTGAACCAGGTTTGGAGGTGCACTTTGAAGAAGAGGAAACAAGGAGGTTTAACTTGAGCACGTGTGTGTGAAAAAGGAGAAAGGAAAGCTTGTATATGTAATTGATGGGGAGGAAGTAGAAATCTTGGATGTTAACCATTCTGTAGGGACACGCGAGGTAGTGGACAGTGTTGATACTCACACGCACACCTACCATGAACCTTTAAAAACTAAAAAGGTTAACATCGGCTCAGAGAAGAACCTAAGGAAGCTATCATTGGAGATTACTGGTCGAGAAGGAAGTCTCTAAGATCATTGATCTTTTGCATGAATTTGAGGATTTATTCCCACATGGTACCATGAGCTCAAAGGCATCCACCATTCCTTGGGGAGATGAGGATAAAGCTAAAGGATGGTGCACACCCGGTCAGAAGAGACCCTACTAGATGAATCCCAATTTGTGTGTGAAGGTAAAGGAAGAGTTAGACAAAATGATAGCATCTGGGATCATTGAAGTTGTTGAAGAATCAAAATGGATAAGTCCAATGGTAATCAACATCAAGAAGGATGGGTGGATTAGGATCTACATGGATTATAGGGAGCTGAACATAGTTTGTGTCATCGATCCTTTTCCAACCCCCTTCACTAAAGAAATTTTGGAGGGAGTCACTTGGGCATGCGAAATCTATTCCTTTACGGATGGATTTTGGGTACCACCAAGTCTAGATTGCAAAGGAAGACCAGAGAAGACAAATTTCACCACTTGAATGGGGAAGTTTTGCATACATGGTCATGCCCTTTGGGTTGAAGAATGCACCTATTGTTTTCTCATGCATAGTGGTATAGGCATTCCAGACTTCATCCATAAATTTCTTCAGGTCTATCTAGGATGATTGGATGGTGTATGGGCTAGTAAAAGACCATTGTGATAATTTGAGGTTGATGTTTGAGAGGTGTCGGTAGTTGAGGATATCCCTCAACATTAAGAAGTGTGTCTTTGCTACCCCCTTTGGAATGTTATTGGGGCATATCATATGTAAGGAGGGCTTGCTAGTAGATCCTTGCCAAGGTTGCAGTTATTGTGGGATTGGGGGAGCCTACTAGCCAAAGCACAGTGCATGGGTTTCTTGGACATGCGGGCTACTATCAAATTCATCAAGGGGTATGCCAAGATCACCATGCCTTTAGAAGAATTTCTTAGACATAAAAGTGCCTTCCATTGGGGAAAGGCACAGTAAAAGGCATTTGACACATTGAAGGATAGGCTTGTCACCGCACCTATACTACATTTCCCCTCTTGGGACAAGCCCTTCCATGTTCATGTAGATGCCTCCAGAATGGCCATTGGGGTAGTGCTTGCACAACCTAGTGAGGGAATTGTTGATCACCCCTATGCTTTGCAAGCAGGAAGTTGACACCAAAGAGAGTAGAATTATACTACGACCGAGCGTGAAGCATTTTCAATGATCTACGTGCTTCACAAGTTCAGAAGTATCTGTTTGAAACTCCCTTTATCTTCTACACTGACCACATGGCATTAAAGTACTTGGTGAACAAGCCCATTCTACAAGGGCACATATGTCGGTGGGTGTTGTTATTTCAAGAGTTTGAGTTCACGGTAGTTGTGAAGCCTAGAAAGAGTAATTGTGGACCTGATCATTTATCAAGAATTGATTCAGGGGAGGATGCACAGAGAGCATTGAAGAGACTATGCCAGATGCACAACTATTTAGGTTAGTTAGCATGCACCCCTCGGATTTGGAGGAAATTGTAGTATTTCTAAAGGAAGGTGTGGTGCCACGAAGGGATGAAGACATTAGAGAAAAAAGCAACTAGCCATACGCGTCACGCCCTACATGTTGATCAGTGGGGACTTATACAAATTAGGGCATGATGAAGTTTTACGCAGGTGTGTACTAGAGCATGAGCACCTCACCATCATAGAGGAAGCACATGGAGGAAGTGCAGGTGGACATTATGTAGGTGACACCACCACATGTAAAATATTAATGGCAGGATTGTGGTGGGAAACTCTATATAAGGATTGCAAGGACTATTGTAAAGCATGTGACCACTATCAAGTCACGTTGGCAAGCCAGGAAGGAGAGATGAAATGCCTTTGCACCCTATCCCTAGCACTGAACCTTTTGAGAAATGGGCAATAGACTTTGTAGGCCCTATTGCACCAGCAACGTAGGACTAGATCACGCTATGTAATCACTTGCATGGACTATTTGACAAGGTGGGTAGAGGCAACCCCAACTAAAGACTACACAACAGCTACAACAACAAGATTTTTGTGGGAGAACATTATCATGAGGTATGGATGCCCTTTAAGTTTAACCAATGATAGGGGTACACATTTCTTGAATGAGACCATGAGGATCCTATTAGCAGAGTTCATGGTGGCTCATCACAAGACTACACCTTATCACCCACAAGAAAATGGAACCATGGAAGCATTTAACAAAATACTGAGTCATACCCTGACAAAAATTTGTGATGTCGGAAGACAAGATTGGGATGACAAGGTATCAGCCATATTATGGGCTTATAGGACAACTTATAAAAGGTGAAAAAGCCACACCATTTCAATTGGTGTTTGGCATGGAAGTTGTTCTACCGGTTGAGTTCATGTTACCTTCTCTAAATAAATATGCGCAGAGGGTTGGCTGATGAGCAAGCACTGGAAGAGAGAATTGATGAATTGATGAAGTTGGATGAAATATGATCACTCACTAGGTGGAGCCAAACAATAGAAAAAAGCAAAGCAAAAAGCATGGCATGATCGCCACATTAGGAACAAGAAGTTTGAGGTTGGGCAGATGGTCTTACTATATGATTCTAAGTTTTTGCGCCACCCTGGGAAGTTAAAGGTCCATTGGTTAGGTCCCTATATAATCTCATACATCCTTGATTCGGGTGCATGCCAGTTATAAGTGTTGGATGGAATGAAATTTCTTGGACACTTCAATGGGAGTAGGTTGAAGCCCTACTATAAATAAGGCTTCTTGGTGTTTGTAAATAAGGTAGTTTTTCCAGATAGTTTAGAATTTCCTTTATGCATTTCCTTTCTTGTGTTTCCCTTTCACGTTGTTGTTTTTTGTTTTGCACTTGGGCAGCCACTTGTAACCTTGTTACTTTTTGAAGGTTTTGAATGCACAGAGGACCACACATCATTTTAGTGTGGGGTGGAGTGATGTGAAGGAAAGCGTGGGTAAAGTGCCAAGGAGGATTGTGTTGGAAATCCCGTTGAATGGCCCTATTGTTGAAAGAGGTGCATGAAAGAAAAGGTGGAAAAGGATGGTTGGTGTCAAGATAAGGCTACTTTTAGATCCCACGTACAGAGGAGGAAGAAGCACATAAACAACATGAGGTAGGTGAGAGAAAAAATCATGATAGAAGAAGTGCCTTCGGTGCTGGTTACACGCACACAAGAGTCTCCTGTCAAGATGGATTGGTTGCACACCAAAAGGTTGGAAGATTGTCCATGCAGGTTGGGTGCATGAGTTAGGGCACAAAAGTTTGGGCTTTGTTTGAAAAATCCATGCATTAAACATTAAAAGTATGGTGGTAGGTGAAGTAGCATTTAATGCTTAAAAATGGGAAAAACTATAAATAGAGGTTCGACATTTCATTATTCACTTTACATGAATACGAAGAGAAGAGATTTTGTGAACTAGGGTTTCCAGAGTTGATCCGTGTGAAGAAAAATTGCAAGAATTTGAGCGTGAGTGACCAGTTTGGATTTACAAACCAGAAAGGAAGTGATTCACGGGCATGGGAAGAGTTGTGGAGAAGCGTCATCTGGTGAAAAGAGATTCCAGTTAGGGTTTGGTATCTAGGGCATGGGTCGAAAAGAGTTTCTTCACCAGTTTGAGATCTAAACTTGGAAAGGGGTAGTAAAACAAAGCAAGTGAAAGAAGTTGAAGTGTTAACATAAACAATGGCACCCAAGAAACTAGTTGGCACACCTAAGAAGGGAAAGGGAAAGGAAAGAGAAAGCAACAAGAAATTCGTCATGTACAAATGAAGAGTGGTATGCAGAAATGTAGTACCCAGATGGAGTATTTCTTGGGCATGAGTGGGAGTCCCATTTAAGAAATATGTCAGTAAATGATTACAATCATCACTTCGAGCATGATCGAGAAGGAAATGGCACTAGAGTTAGTGTGCACCCATGAAATAAAAGGACACCAGAGGGTTTTCCCATCTATAATGATGATGTAAAAGTGAAGTGGAGAAGTCAGATTATTGCAACTCTTTGAGTTTCCCTACTTTGGAAATCCTGAGCACCTATATCAATGGTTGATGTCACACGTGCACAAAGATTACTTTCACTTCACAGGGCACAAGATGCATTACCCCTCAACTTGTTTCACATTTCACAGGCCTCATCTATGAAGGAGAAATTTTGGAGGATGACCTATGCAACAAGGAGGCAATTAAGGAAACCATCACTTATGCATACAAAAAGGGGTCGAGGTACTTTGATATCATGGACATCAAGGACCCGTGATGAAGATGGCCACACACCTTGTGACAAAGTTAAATGGCCAGAGAGATGGACCCAGGTAAACAAGTCCTGGTTGAATGTTTGTAGGAGGATTTCGAGGGCACCATCTACAACTTGTCTACATTCATCATGGATAAGATTGTTAAGAACACATGCAGGAAGGTGATAAAATCCTCTTTGGTAATGTCCTATTAACCATTGTGTTCTTAGAGATTGGGTGCCGATGCAGTGGAAAAATTCATGTGGGAGTACCCTGCTGAAGACCCTTCACCCATGAAGAGGTTTGAGAAGTACACCTGTGATAGTATGATGATGTGCACAAGGCACACCTAGAGAAGTGGTACACACACCTGAGGAACATGTTTGGGGTGGAATGGAGGATCCTAAACAACTACCAATGACCACCAAGGGAGAAGCCAGTTTGTGTGTACCAACATTTCTACCTTGGCAGATTTAAACTGATAGATGAGACATGGAGCCCATGGTGCAAGCTCCCTTTTTCCTTCACATCTCAACACTTCCAAGTGGGAGTGAACAGGTTCAAAGAATCCAAGAAGTTGAAGTTGGACCTTGGTAATCTAGACCGGACCATAGAGAAATGCACAAAGGGTTGGTCTACCCCAACAAGCACGCATACGTGGAGAAGTATGTGTCACATGAGGTCCAAATGGTGAGACCCATGACTTTTCCCATTACAGGAGGGTCCACGGCACGAGTATACCTCCACATAAGACCCAAATTTGAGAAGGGTGCATATCTAGAGAATGAGGTGTCCATACCTAGGACCCAACTAGGTAGAAGAGACCCACCCAAATGGGAGGAAAAAGAACCAAAGAAGAAAGTACCAAGTGTAGTGGATACACAGAAATAGGTACCCCTGGGACAAGTGCACCAAACAAGTATGTATTCATGCAAGAAAAATTCCATAGTCAAAGAGAAGACTCTGAGCCAGAGGAGCCATTAGACAAGGAGTCATCAGAAGAAGAAGAGACAGTCACCTACACCGGAATCCCGGTTGGGAAGAAGTAGAAGATGATGGAGGAGTTAGATTCTAAGTACACTGAGAGCTTGGGGGCCTACCAGGGTGAAAGGGATGATGATGAGGAAGATGAGCCTGAGGTAAACCAAGAACAACCTATGTTCAGTGTACATGACTCGAGGAGGGAGAAGGAGAGAAGAATGAGTACATCTTCACGTGGAGAAAGGGAAGCCAGGAGGAGGAAGGCACCTAGGACAAGGAAGGGAGCGAAGAGGTAAACAAGGTGGTGGAAAGAGAGGCTAAGAAGATCATTGAGACCTTGGTGGAAGAGGAGTTGGAATGCAACGCTGAGCTGGTGATGAATGAGGATAAGGAAGAGAGTGGGGAAAAGGACCATGGTAGCACTGGAGGCCCCACTTTAACTATAAATATTCCTAAGGGCACGCACATGAGAGGAAAGTGTACGGAGGAGGAGAGGCCATGGATGGGTTATATTGATGACCCCAACAAAGTGTTGTGCACATGGTTCCAAAGCATGGTTCCAGCAGAGGAGCTCCTGAAATGTCATCTTTTGATAAGGAGGCTACATACCCATGACAAGGAAGATGCTCTCATGGGCATTTGAGTCCCATCTTGATGAGCCGAATTTCAAGTAAGCCACGGGGAAATAATAACATTTTGGAATCAAAAGGAGACAACCCATTGGTGAATGCTCAGTGGCTCTCGATGAACAACTATGTGCAATGCACTCAACAAGGTCTCCATTGAGGTCAAAGCTAGACTCTTTGGGTGGAATGATAGAGTCAAATTTCTAGAAGATGAACTAGAGGAGAAAGAGGAAGAGCTAGCTGAGAGGACAAAGGAGCTGAGTCAAGAAAATTTGATCAGCACCCTAGTTGCAATGTGAGTTAAAGGATGAGAAGGCTAGAGTGCACAAAGTATACAAAAAGGTGGAGTCCATTACAGATGCAATAGTGTTGAAGCATCCAGACCTAGCACCTCCCACGCGAAGAAGTATGGATCTTCCCTGGAATGCCTGGAGGACTTAACAAGAATCCTCACCATGGAGAGGCAAGCCGCTAGCCTTGGAATCTATAGAAGAAGTGGCCACATTTAGAAAAGGAGGATAAATTGAAATTCATGGTGCTCATAGCTGAATACAACAAGGTCCTTGCTGATGTAAAGATTACTTCCCAGACTGCTGAGGCCACGTACGACAACTACGTGTGGATAGAGACAAAGTGGCAAGCATGTTGGTCACCAATGATGAAGTAGAACTTAAAGAGTTCTAGGAGAAGAACAAGGGGAATAGAGTGAGCGAGAAAATATCCTAGCTAAGGTAGAAAATAAATCAAAAGCTATTGAGGCCTTACGGGGCTCAGTTAAAAACGCTAAAGGAACTATACCCATAGATTACACAAAGGATGGATGCACTAGAGGATATAGGCAAGGAGTTAGAGAAAATTGTTGACACCATGAGCACACAAGGGGATGGGTTGGGTTTTGATCAGGTGAGTGCCTTAGTAGGTGATCTTTTCCAGAGAGCACAGAATGAGGTCGATGCCTGGAACAATCTGGAGGCCAACTTGCAGAAGAACTTTCCTCTCTTATTGCTTTAAGTAGCATCATTCCCCATTCTTCCTTCTTTTCCCATTCTTTGTCCCCTTTATTCTTTTTCCAAGACATTAAGTCTTTGTGTATTTATTTATTCTTTGAGGAAGTTTCGAGGGTGGAGAATAGGTAAAGTGTGGGGTGATGTTGGGCCCTTGAAATATCAACTAAGTCCAAAAAGGGCACATAGGCACGCAAGGTTGAAAAAAAGTGCACAAGAGATAAGGCATGCAGGGAAGGGTTCAAGTAGGGTTTTGGTAGAACCTGGGATGCATGCCCATGGAGAGTAGAATCCAGGACTTAGCCATTTTTGACCTATCGGGTAGGATGTGAGAAAAACGTGACCCGAGTGGATAAGGTGCCAGCTTGGCGACAGGGTGGCCTGGAAGGAATATGCCCTATAGAAGCTTCTAGAAGGACATCATGGCAAGGAGTGGTGAGCTCAGGCCTGGAGGAGCATGCACCCATGGAGGACCACTTTCAAACACTTGGCGATAGATCTGAGGCCATAGAAGAATGAGTTGGTAGTTCAGAAGGCTATATATACAAGTGCCTATGTAGAAGAGAGAGGAAAATGAATGATAGAGGGGAGCTCTCTGCAAAAAATACTACAAGGACTCTATTAGCTTGGGTAAATAAGCATAGGAAAGGATGTATCAAGGTTTGGGGTTATAAATTTTCTTTTGAGAGCCTAGCTATATGAATCTAGTTATAATGCATGACTATGGTCTGCCCTTTCTATGACATTCTGTAATGGGCCTAATGAATGTAATGAGGTTACCAATTTATGTGAATATGAACATTAATGGTTCTGATGCATACATCCTTCTTCATATCTCTTTTTCATTTATGTTTATGAACTAAGTATGAATGCTTGTACAACTTCCTTTCTGTTTTGGTGTAAGTTCTATAATCTGTTAAGCTCTTTTCTATCTGGAATGACTGCAAGGATCTAGAAGCCATTCTGAGCTCTATGGTGCTTGTATGTCTTATTTCCTCTCAAATCTCTTAAACTCAGATCATAGATGATGTTTCCCACTAAAATCACATAAAAGAGAGACTTGGCACTCATGCGTGCCTCGGTGAGCACCCAGCCTCGCTAGGTGAGCTTGGCACCCCTACAACAAATCTTCTGGGGTGATAGTGCACAACTACTTGGCCGCACATGCATGATTTCTTTCCTTATTTGTGTATTGTGATGGGTGTAAATCCTTTCTGAGGATTCTCTCTAGTCGTGTGTGGTCTTGTCCTCTTTCCATGAGTTTTTATTAATTCCTTCATCTTTGGGATTATATCCTTTGCACCAATTTTCTCAGCCCTTCCAATCATAGGGGTCCCTGTTTGAACCAAGGCATTAATAAGCCCTTGTGCAGAGGGACTTTGAAATTACCTTTTCTAACTTGATCAATAGATTTAGCCAAAGATCTGAACAAGAAATTTGGGAAACAATACTTCCTACCATGTCTGAAATGGTTTAACATAGGGAAATGATAGGCATAAACAAATTTAAACCTACCTTCTAGGGTTACATATGACATCAAAAGAAAATAAATTTCCTCATAAGGAGGAGGTGTTAGTGCTCATTTTTATCTCACCCTTTTATCCCGAGTGTTCCTTCAAAAATTTTCCTTGACTGGTTTGTCAATGTTAAAAACATGTATGCTTGAAGAATAAAATCATGTTGAATACAAACGAATTATCATGTTTAAGTTATGAATACTATTTTTTAGTTGAGGAATGTGATAATCATGTTGTCCCTGAGAGATCCCTATGAAAAAATTGATGATTGATCATGTTTAACCATGTAAATCCTTCCTATATATCATCCCTTAGATCTTCGTTGTAAACTGCATATTTTCCTCCATCGCTTGAGGATACATGGCATGATATAAGTGGTGGCGCTATGATGGGTTATGTTTGAAAAATTACAAAAATTCCTTAAGAACTGTAGAATTCAAGCCAAACCTTGAAATGTGATGGAATATTCTAGGGAACATTCGAGTTACAAATGAAAAATGCAAAGAAAGCTCCACTTGGTGAAAGGAACACATGTTTAGATATGTTTGCAATAGGGAAATGGATTATCAATGTACTTTTTCCCAAAGACCCAATATAATGAAAAGTGTGAGTGTAGCTCCGAAGCCTGACATATGACATGTGTCATTGCTTCATGCAAAGTGAATAAGAGGATGCTCAGTCAACCTTGCATTTTTACACCTAGTTGAAAAAATAGACAAAAATGCAAATAAATCTCGCGACTCTGTCACTCTTAAGATTGAGACATGTGTTAGTTCCTCATAAAAATTCAAGAGGCAAGGTTTCGTGCCAGATCTACAAACTTGCACTTCTTTGAAAGGTAATGCAAAAATACTCCCCAAGCCCACAAAACATTAAATCAAGCCACGTGGACAGTCCATATTCAAATGAAGGAATAAATTGGGATAGATAGGATGTAACACATTAATGGCTTCCATCATTACCAAATTTTTTCCCAAATCAAAGTATATTTTTAGAAGTTTTAAAGCATTTGGAATCAATTTCCATTACATGCGAAGAACAGGGTTCTCTAGCTATGAGAATTTTTGAAAAGAAAGGAGAAAATTTAACTTAGAAGCCATTAAATTGAGCTAATGAACTCAAGTACGAATAAGAGGAGAACTTCAAAGAGCTCGTAGAGAAATGGGTAAGTACTTTTTTCCCTATTAAGTCTCGGACTCGAATTGAAATTGGAAGGAAAGGTAAAATCCACAAGATGAGATTTCTAGGTTCGTGTTTCCACGTAAGTTCAAATATTACTAGTGATTTAGAAAAAATCATGCACACAAAATTATTAAATGCTGATTTAGATGATTTTTAGAGGAGGATGAATGATCCGAATAAAATTAGATGGATGAAAACCATTGATGCCAATCACATTGCCCTAGCAGTTTTTTTTCCATCATCCATACACTCTCTTGAGCTTGTATGGTTGTGTGATGAGAATTATGACCCAAAAAAGAAATAAGTATTGGATGGAAGTGGAGAAAGGGTGATAAATTTAACACCAGAGATTTTAGGGAAATATTAGGGCTACCAAGACTGCCTTAACCAATAATTTCTATGATTGAGTCTGAACATACCGATATGAGGTGAGGCATGATGAATATGTTATAATGTTAAATTTCCAATGGTTAAAATACAAAATACCATATGTCAAGAGAATCCCCAAAAATTGACCAGGGCCATGTTTGTTGAGGAAGTTGAGGACCTTATTGTGTTATTGCTGCGAGAATGAAAGGGTTAAAAGGGCCCACTAATTTTCAAGAATGGATGTGTCCTTTTATAATGGTTATTCTGGAGGAATAAGGAAATTTTTGTTAGGCAAGCTTCATATCAGCATCTATTCATGTTCATCTCATGACAATAGCCACAAAGATCATGCTAGGAAACACAGTTGACATTAAATTCTATATGATGTCCTATCTTATTTATAAAATTGTATATTTTAAATCATTCCCAGGTCTCCCACTACAAGAAAATTTTTAAGATCATAGGGTGTATGATGTATATCCACAATTGATATTGGACATATGGAAAGGGAATGTTAGGTTAGTAAATGATGCTTTCATTTCCCCTATGACATGTATTTTCAAACCAGAGTGGGAACAATATAGATTATCTGCTAGTGTTAGGAAACAATTCTAGAGTATGGTTGCATCTTTATATAATACAAATTCTTCACATATTTTAGGGTAAGTGGATTTGAGGGACAACCTTGTAAGTTACCTAGATATGTGAATGAAAAGTGGGATTTAATGGAATTATCAAGATAGTTGGTTCTTGTGCACAAAAACATTATAAAAAGGCACAGAGAAAACATAAAATTCCCACTCTGGATTGGCAGATATTCATGCCAAACCATAATAAAATCTAGATTGATGGAAGAAGAAATGGAGAGGTTTTCAATGGATAATTTCACACCCAGACTTAATTATGACATTCGGTGGGTTGTTAGCACAGGAGAGCATGAACCTCATTTTGAGGATTACTGGATGAATTGTATAGATGAAGAAGAAGTCAGATTGAGAGACTATTCTAGAATGACCTTAAGGCAAATTATTGATTTCAAGGTTGTTATAGTTCCACAAGGAATTGTAGATGATAAAGATGTGGTGGGGAAATATTACCATGACCAAAATATTGAGTCAAAATCAATTAGATCTATAGATTAGAAAGAGACAGAATTAGATAACCCTCATATAAGAATTTCTAATGTAATAAGGAGAACATTGACTTGGTTGAATGGAAAGGGTTTGGACATATCTATTCAAAATACAAAAGTATTATAGGATTTAAGAGAATCTGAATGTTTTGGAGGAAGATATCCCTCCACTGAAGGAAGGAGCAGATAAGATAGATCCCTTAAATGGTCAAGCTCCTTAGTTACCCAAAGAAGAAGCATAACAAGAAGATTATTAATGAGTGGATATCGACAATAAGTAAAAATGGAACTTCAAATATTGTCTTGATTCAAAAGGGTGAAAAATACTCTTGAAGGCTATGCAATACGCCATCATCAAGCAAGCAGGTGCTAATCCAAGTAAGCGGAAAGGATTGACTACACCAAAATTTATTTCAGGGGTATTACTAGGATTGTAGACACCAAAATTGGGTCACACTCCCCTTGGTCCCCTTTCGAATAACCAACTTAAACACATTCACCTAACCATGACCCTTATACCCCACATTAATATTAATTTAATTATTTACAATTAAATTAATACTCATCCTCACTTCATTCATTATTTAATTACCTCAATTAAAACCAATTTCCACCTCACCCCACCACCTCACCTAGACACCTCACCATAGACCTATTCATAGCATGCTTCCATAACTAACTAAGACTTATCCCTACTTACCTTAATGAACTAAAACTTAGTATAACCCTAAAATCACATGCCTATTCTCCCTCTAACCAATTTCCTATGTATCTAAGCACAACGTTCCATTTAGACCCAACAAAAATGAGAAAAATCTAGGAGAGGATAGCCAAGATATGCTATTTTAGGAAACCTAGGATATCCCGCCTTAACCGATGTCACCAACCCGAAACGACATCGATAAGCTTAAATCGTCAAGTCGGTTACCATATAACCATTTTGGTAACCTTGTTTGAGAGGTTAGAAACATTCTCAAGTTTTGGGAGAAAAGGAGATATGCATGCAAGCAAGAACTAGATCTCTTTCACACATCTAGACAGCCATAACCAACACAACCATTGATTAGAAGGTATTTGCATTCACAGGAGCACTCCAGAAGCACTTCCATGAAACTGATCACCATTTCATTTATCAACCATCACCACCCAGCCTTTGAACCTACACAATAGTGTGTCTCTAACCTGCATCACTTCATTTCCATTCAGTTTATAAAGTTCTTCACCTTTGTTTATCAATCATCAGTTATATTTTCACCCCACCACTATTGCCTTCCTGTGAACCCGACCATTCCCATCACTCATAACCCTTTTAATCACCTCTATCTACTCCTAAGTACCCCTGAATATTCCCAACATCTCCCCATACCTAAACTAACTCCTCACCGTCGATGATCTAGTCTCAAAAAATTCCCCAAAACCATGAACTATTGAGTTATTACCATCCCGCAATGATCATCGCTTTCTTCTTACTAAACCATCTTCGGTCATACCAAACCGACGTCGGTCTTTGTATTTGGTAGTCTTACTAATACCAGATCCTAATAACCCTTTTTAGGTGATTCAAGTGACCCAAAATCTGACCCTGACCTATTCCAACACCTTAATTATTTACCTTATTTCTAGATCTGATCATAGCCTAGCCTTTGTTATGTTAGATTTTCTTATTGTATTTGGATGAGATACCTAAATCATATCAAATACAATAGGATTCTATTTAATTACGTTATTTCTTGCATTAAATTGTATTAAACAGTGGGTTGACTGCCACCGAGGAAGTATCACACTTCTTGGATCTAGCACATGCTAGGCAGCCCACTGACATATATTATTTAATCCTCTTTTGTGGTCTTGTTGTGTATTTTAGGTAGTTCCTCCTATCCAAAAGGAAGCTCTCACAGTCAAATGGATCAAGAAGTCAAAACGCGTGCATAACCTTCAAACCAACCATCACAATAGGTATTCCTCCTTGGCCCACACCCTTATCTGTTTAATCTAAAAACTTAAATTGAAACATTTTGGTACGCCTATTGGGACCCATCCGGGTTCCTTGCATTTTATTCATTCCTAGGTAAAAGTTGTGTGTTTTTTTCCCTTTTGAAAGGCTTACATATTAATTTTCCTCTCTGGATTATTCCTCTCTTTCTATCATCTAAAAGAAATCATATTTTTGGTGCTATAAAAAGAATACTTCTTTTCTTTCATTCATATTGCATTAGTGAAAGAGAATCCCTCTTTTTGTTCACTACTTGCTGCATCGAATATCACACTTCAATTTTGGCTTAAAACACTTGCATAACATTCTAGTTTTTTGTATTTTAGATCATATTAAAAATTAGGACAACCTATATGTTAGAATTCATGCCCAGCTGATGGTTGACATAACTGAATCATAGAAAAGCACATTCTTTCTTCTTTCTCTTTAAAAAACTATAAAAATTGAAATATATACATCTTCTTAAACAACATCCCACCCGAAAGAATCTCTCAACGATCACACGATCAGAGGATTGAAAGTGGTGGAAGCCACCAGTTATCTCTGTCTAGTCATTACCTCAGAGAATGGCCCACCCCGCCATAACATAACCTGAAACCTCACCTTTAGAATTTCCTTCTTCGTAGGAAGCCTTCCCAACCAAAAACTCTACTCTAAATTCACGAGTCAGTATTTTAAATAGCATAAGCTAAACACATTAAAATCACTTGATTGGGTTATGTATTTTCTTAGCTTTGTGCTTGACTTGTGTTTTGAGGTGTGAGGATATGATTCTTCATTTTTCTTTCTTTCCTTTCACACTTCGCCATCATAGTTGGAGTATTTTGACTTTCTCAGAGTGTGTCAAGACCTAATCTTATCATCCCCACTTACGGTTGATTATTCATCTAATATAAATTCACAAAAACATTTTTCTTTATTCTTCAGATTTTACAAGAATCGGAATCATTCTAGCAAATGCTACTAGGTTACATCTGACCACCATCATTTTACCTAGCTGGTGTCGGTTCCTTGTTCTTTTGGTTAATTTACCCAAAAGACACTTATCTCATCTTCTCTTTTGTTTTGAGTCTCTATGTATCATTGTACTCTCTATACTCTAATAACAGTCATGAACTACACCTTTCTTATCTAATAGTCATTAGTTTCTTCGTAATTTTCTAAAATCTGTCACTTTCTCACAGTAACTAGTATTGGTTCCTGTAACCGACATCGGTCACCCCTTAACTGGAATTGATCAGTTAGATCGGAATCGATCACTATGTTTGGATTTTAATCAAAACATTTACCAACTTTCCCTCCCAAAATCTATTTTGTCCCATCTCTACTGTTCACTGTGTCATTTACAGAGTATAGTTCACCTGATATACGTTGATTCACATGGTGTTAACTCACAACCAAACTAACGCCCTTGTATTTCACACCAGCCACCAGCCCCTCCCACCTAGTCCATCACCACCATCCATTCTGTCACCTATGGATCCAATGTATCTTACCTCCATCACTACCCAGGTGATGAGGAATTCATAAGACTACTTGACCAGAATACCACTACCCTCCAATACTACCTTACTCATTCCTCTACCCAGATTCCTCAGGATAGTTAATATACAACATGCCCGTATCTATCCCTCCTTCTCTAGACCCCACTTCTGCATCAGCTAGCACTAGTTTAGAACTACTGTCATCCACTTTATCACCTGTGGTGTCTAAGCTAAATCCTGTAGCTACTATAACTATAGCATCTATGTCATTGATTGTGCTGTGACATCGATTTTCTCTCGAGACAACCTATATGAGTATAGCTTCATCATCGGCACCCACCACTTCACATATACCCATTAAATTGCAACCACCTTCGGTGTCATAAAATCACACCCCTTTCCAAAACCTCATCCTTTTTATCCTAGAAGCCTTACCCCCAATTGCAACTAGAGCTGTTATGACTACCCCACCCACATACACATACTACTAACAACCCCCGACCTCATCTATCACTTATGCTGGCTATTTACCACCCACATCTCTTCCTCCTCCGAGTAGTTCTCATACTCGGTGCCACCATACACCAACATATCACCTACCTTGTACATTCAAATCAACCCCCATTTTCTTCATGGGGCACCCATTCATCCTAACCTATTAATGATCTCATTAAAATGATGATGGAAGATGTAGACATTAGAAGAATTTGTTTCTAGATCCTGTAATTCTTTAACATATGACAAAATTTGTAATGAGCCTATCCGTCCATCTATTCCCATTCATCCTTACCCATTGCATTGGGAGATGCCTAAATTCAATCACTTCAATAGTAAAGAAGACCCACGAAACACTTGTGGTCATTCAAACATGGGTGTTATCTAATCGCTCACGATGAATCTTTGCTCCTACGAACTTTCCCAATGTCCCCGACATGACCAACATTGGATTGGTACAATGGACTACCTTGACATTTTATTTATTCCTTTAATCAAGTATACCAGGCTTTCCTAGATCATTTTTCAATCAATATTACTAAGAAATTCACCATGACCGATCTCTTTTCAACCCTAAAGTATGAATAATAATCTATCACAAATTGTTTTACCTGCTGGTGGGGTCTTATTAACCAATTGACATTCCAATTACCGCAGACTAAAATTATTGATTTGTTCACTAGAGCTTGTACTAGACACATCTCACCAACTATGTAAAACCAAACCTTCTAAACCTTTGATGACACATTCACCATGGCCTGAAAACTAGAAATTTATGCCATTGAAGAAAATAAAATCCCATTACTAAACAAGAACACCACATTCAAATCAAACGATTCTTCTTCATGTTCAAAACCCCAAAATAAATATTCAAATCCCAAAGGATCTTCCAACATGGTATTCCTCAAGATAGGTCCACCTCATCCTTCTAATCAGGCCCAACCTTCCTCCAATATTCCTCCTATCTAGGCATTTCAGCTCCGGTGGGAACAACGGAAATACACTTTGATTAGAGAGCCCTATTCATCGGTCTTGTAAAATCTTCTTAAAGATGGAGCCATTACACTTCCTCCCATAAAACCTCATACATATTTTCATCCTGCTCGTCCCATGCCGACATGGTATAAAGAACATGACTATTGTAATTATCATTATGTTAAAGGACATAATGATGGTAACTGCATAACATTTAAAAACATTATTCAAGAGATGATAGACAATGGAGACCTTGTTGCAGACAACTCGAATGCGCAAACAAATAAAAATTTTCACATATTCAAAAAATAATTCCCTAATCATAAACCATCATCTAATCAAAATAGAGAACCTTCATCCAACGACAACAACATCTCAGAGGTTCACGTAGTTTTGATATCATGCCAACTGCTCCTAAAACCTACCTATTTCATCTATTAAGGAAATCTTGGCACAAGCTCCTCCACCCATAGAGGAGCATACCTCTTATACTCCTCCACCCATAGAGGAGTCCCCCTCATCTCCCCTTTCTCTCATGGATGAACCCACACTTTCTATCGGTTTTGTGTCATCATTTGCTTCCCAAACTTCTCACACCGCAACACTTGTTATTCTCCCATCCACAAGAGAATCCTCATCACCTTATCCTCCACCAAAGAGAAGTATACCTCATCGAACATATTATCTCTCTTACCCATGGGAGATTCTTCGACATGTCACTACCTATTGGGGAAACTTTTCCCTAAGCATCCGAGAACCCTATTGACATGATCTCGGCTCTTTTACCTATAGTATATGAGGCTATCCAATTCCATGTCTAACAAACATACTTTACAGGGATTTCCACCCAACCCATTCCATCCTCTTCTTCATTAATCCCATTTTCACGGTTGGTCAATCGTTTGGATTACATTGATCATTCCATTCTCTGGGGACATCTTTGGATCCCCTGCTTTCGACCCTAATACAAATGTTTCCTGAAGATGCTTCCACGATCTACCCAAAGGTATTTTTGGTAACCAAAACTACACTAAGCATGCTAATTGAAACAAATTCCTCCTCATCATCCCTACCTCCATCCAAAATTCTACCCATCACTACAATTATTCCCAAACCTAAAAACCCACCCATACTTATCCACCCACTCATATGTAGACCCATCAATACTTTGGGTGTAATTCCGATATCAAGCCTTAGTCACCCACCTATCGATTAGACCTAGCCATGTCTTATAAATTCCACAGCAGCATTATCCCCCGCATGAAAAGAAAACCCAACCCTCTAGGCCACATACACTAGTCTCGCCTACCACACCTTTGTCACCTTCCCCCCTTCTATCCATCCTAGGGCCTCATCCATCAACCTTGACCAAAAATCTCATACCCAAGGCCGGTCAAAATATAAACAACCTAATACTACATCATGAACCTTTGTTACACCTCATTCACTCAAAAACCAAGCTCCCTCAACTTCACCCGCACTTCTTGCCACATATACCTCTACCAGCTTACTATAATCTCAACCTTTCCTATACAACTTCAACCAATGTTGCATAGCCAACGTTTACTAACCACCTCCACTGCAACTCGGTTTCCCCATTGGTAACCCATCCTCTTCCACCATCTACTTTTCGTTCTATATCTCGTACTCTGTGTCATCTTTACCCAAGAAATTGCGACCCAAAGCTAAGAATCTGCTACCCTCTAATAAGGTAGTCAAACCAACCAAACCTTCCATCGCCAACTCTTCTACCCCACCTTTACCCAAATAGACACCAATAAGACATTAGACCACTCCACATAAAAACTAGTAGAAAAACCCACTCCCCCTCCTATAAAGCCTCTTTCCTCACAATCAGCCATACATATACCCACACTCACTTCCCATTGTGATCCGTTAGTGAGGTCCTATGCCAACATTTTAACCAATCTCTTAGAAACTTCCATCATCACATTACCACCTCTTTGACCTTGTGATCCTCTCAAACCCAAACCAAAAGGGTTTGATGAAACCAAGATGTGTGCCTATCATCATGTGCCAATACATGATGTTGAAAATTGTAAGGCTCCGATGATAGTTCTTCTTCAACTTTGTCCTCTTGAATTTTTTTTTTTTTTGATGACGATCTTGTTGATGAGGAACATGATCCACCTTCACCTATTGCCATACATCATTGTCCTTTACCCATTCAGCAATCAATATTTCCACCCCCACAACCATCTTTCCCACCTCTAAAATTTGAGATCAACATGGTCAGTATTAGAAAGTTGGCCAAACCACCACCCAAATTTCAAGGTGCACCCTACTCATTTCACAAGGTTGTTATCCACCCCTAGGATTTTTACCCTCATGTTATTATACATTTCATGACACACCCTCTCCATCCACCTCCCCTGAGATTAACATGGTTCACATTACTACCCATGCTCAGAAAGACAAAGGAAAAGATAAATCAACTAGCCCATTAACCAACCATATACCCTATATACCATAAACACCCACTCCCAAAATCACCATCCACAGGCCTCGCATACCATATCTCTGACGACGGGGTCACCCATCACACAATGATAAAACAATTTCATCAGTCTCATTGAAATATGTCTTTGTATGATCTCATTTAGACTTCTCTAATCCCACAGACAAGCACTTATCGAAATGCTACAATCCATTGAAGTTATGCCCAATGACCCCACACCAATGGCCTTGATTATCACCCCTCACCATGTGGCCTCACTAACAAAATCAGCTCCTCCTACCCCCAAGACCACTCCTCAAGTTACCACCCTCAGCTTCTCTAATGACTAGATTGTACCTCTCTAGCTAGATGAACCCAATTCTGCACTATTCATTTATGTTTATATCGATAACATATGTATATGATGTGTCATGATTGATGGTGGTGCTATAATTAACATCATCTTTTCCCACGCATACAATCAAATGTGTATTCCTTCTAATTATGTGCATAATAGCCCAGTTATGTTGCACTCCTTCAACGATGCCATCACCTCCACCCTTGGCACTATTATCCTTCATATTTGTGTAGGCCCTCACATTTTCTCAAAACTATTATACATCTTAGAGGGGGAATTCCAGTATAACCTATTTCTCAAAATACCATGGATTCATGTCATGGTTTTTGTCCCTTACACTTTACACTACTATGTAAAATTTGAGCATGAGGGACATAAATACACCATCCTAGCTAACCCATCACCATTCAAGACCTATAACATGTTTTACCGGCCCAATGATGTACTCGTACCAGTCAAGGCATCTGCCACTACCCCCACTTTTCCTTCACCCATAATCCCATCCACTAATACTTCCACCACCTCTCCCACATCTAACCCTATTATTCCTACCGCGCTTGTAGCCTCTACAACTAACTCATCAAATTCCATATCATCTAGTGAGCCATCTATCCCTGCTACCCACATATCGACTACAGATCCCTTAGAAGGTGTTTTTCAATTCCTTACTCTAAGGGAGTACCACTTATACAATATCGACACATTCCTCACTTTGTAAGAGTATGAGAACCTGTGTCAACACCCTAGTTATGATTACCACATAGGCAAGGTTTTTCCTTATGTTTGTCCCCACCTTCGCACTAATATCACATATGGGGGAATTGATATTTCCACTTATTCACTTGAACCTCCATCCTAAACATGACCATTTTCATCTAACCTACAATCCCTTACTAACCACCACTTTTCCCACACTTTCCTCCACCATTGCGCATGGAAAGGCTTTGGCTTCGTTTTAACGAACAAGGTCATCATACTGTCATTTTCTATACCACCCATAAACATAATGACTGTAGTGGCATTGGCTTTTCTACACCACCTCCCAAGAAGGTCCATGTTGACCTCATTGAGGAAGACAAACCTTCTCCACCTCATTCGCCCATGTTACCATCTTCACCGACGAGTCCATAGATCCCGAATCTATTCCTCCTAACTTTTTTTTTTCGTAAACACAATTTCCCTAGGACCTCTGACCTATCAACATGATGGTGAGGATCACTCTTCTCTCCCCTTCCTATATCCTAACATGATCGATGACGATACACCTTCTATTAACATCGTTTAATGTTAGGATGATGAGTCCATCCTCACCTACCTTGGTGTGAAATACTCTTATATTTATCAATCGTTACTCTCTAAGACACAAACCATATTAAATAAATTGACCATCGAAATAAACATTAATACTTAGAATGACCTACACATCCTAAAGATAGGTCATTATTTAGATGTTGCTAAATAGGAAGCTTGTACCTCTTTCCTTTGTGACCATAGCAACGCTTTTTCCTGGTCCTATGCTGATATGCCCGGTATTGACCCAAAAATTGTGGTCTACAATATCGTAACCATTCCTAATGCCAAACCCATCAAACAAAAGTTACGAAAATGCATCCTCACATTTCTCTTCTTGTCAAAGATGAACTTCAGCACCTTCTCTCGGTTTCCTTCATCCTACCCATTGACTATCCCTAATGGATTTCTAATATCATTCTTGTAACAAAGGAAACAGGGGACTCTACATTTGCATGGACTTCGTGACCTCAACCTAGCTTGTCCCAAATCTGATTTTAACCTACTAGGCATTAACCAACTAGTGGATCTTACCGATGGCCATGAAATGCTATCACTCATGAATTTTTATTGAGTTATAATCAAATATTACTTACTCCAGAAGATCAACACAAAATTTCCTTCATCATTCCTTGGGGACCTTCTTCTATGGAGTCATGCCTTTTGGCCTTAAAAACACCGGTTCTACATATCAACGACCCATAACTTACATCTTCCATGACATCATGCATCACATATTGGAATATTATGTAAATGATCTTCTTTCCAAATCCAAACATCGAGCTGAACACCTGACCATCCTTAAGGTCATATTTGATCACCTCATCAAGTATTGTGTTCATCTTCAACCAAAGAAGTACATCTTTGCGGTACTTTCAGAAAAAATCCTTGGTTTCATCATTTCTTTGCGTGGCATAAAAGTCGATCCTGCTAAAGTAAAGGCTATTCTAGAAATGCCTCCACCTACTAATCTCTCATCAACTTTGAAGCTTGTAAGGTAAGTTACAATCCATTTGTCATTTTATCTTGTAGCTTTCTAACCATTGTCAACCATTTCATCATCTTCTCAAGAAGGATGTTTCATTCAAATGGGATGATGAATTCCATAAATCCTTTGATGCTTGAAAATAATACCTTATTCAACCACTAGTGCTCATTCCTCCTAAGCATGACCAGCCCTTTTACCTATACATTTCCTCTACTGACCATTCTTTAGGTGTCATGCTCACACATTGTGATGAGTAAAATAGAAAGAAAATGGTTTATTACATAAGTCATACTCTTTTGGACTATGAAACTAGATACATCCATGCCAAAAATCTGCTTAGCCTCGAGTTTTTGTCACCACCAAACTCTGTCATTACCTACTCAACCACAAAACATTCATTGTCACCAATACTCGACCCCCTACACTATATGTATGCCAAACCCTACAAACATCGCGTGTTGCGCATTGGGTCATGCTTCTCACAAACCTTGATCTTGAATCCATCCATAAAAATCCATCAAAGGCCAAACCATCACTGACCAACTAGTAGACACACTTATTTCTCGGGAATCAACCCTCTAACTTTGATTTCCCAGGATGAATCCATAGCTACTACCCTCTCCTTAGACGACACCGTTTACCAAATGACACTATTCTTTTATGACTCCAAGTGTTAACATGGAGGTAGGGCTGGTGTTATCCTCATTCCTTTTGATGGTGAACCTATGCCTTTATCTTTCAAACTAGATTTTTATTATACAAACAATATCACCTAATACGAAGCACTCATATTGGGTCTCCAGTGCTGCTTATGCCCTATATTTTAGGTAAATCAATATCTTTGGTAATTCCCAACCTGGTCAGTAAACCAAGTCAATGGTATATACCAATTTTGTAACGAGATACTTCAAAAGTATAAACATCTAGTGGACATACTCTTGACCACCTTTAACTGCTACACACTTCAAACCACCCCCATTCTACCAATAAGTTTGTGGATACCATGGCCTTCTTGGCTTCTCAAATACCCGCTTCGCCGCCGAATCTAAAATATTTTTCACAATACAAAGGTTACAATCACCCTCTTATTTACCTCATGAGGTCTACTTCGTTGGAACCATTGTACTGACTCACTTGACCTTTGGTATAAGCGGCTTTATAGACTATCTTTCCCTTTCAATTCTACATGCTGATCTCACTTTTAATGGATAATATTCCTTACTTAAAAGTGTGTCTTGTTATGTCATCATTGGTGGTCTCCTTTATAAGCTAGGATTTGATGATATTATCTTACAATGCCTTAACAGCTTATGAAATTCCCTACACTATCAAGGAAGTGTTAGTGTAGGATCACAACACCCTGGATGTTGATCGATTTCTAGGTTGATCACTCTAGCATCCAAAGGTGTGTCGCACAACATAGAAACCTCTCTCTAAGTGTGGGACTTGTGAAACTAAGAGAGGAATCTCTAGATTAGAGGCTGGTTCCTCAAACTCCTCTGATTAGATCTAATGCTTGCACAACTACAGAGGTTCAGGTCCTAATCCTACTCTAAATTACAAGGAGACAGGGATAGAAGTGCAAAAATTGAAACTAACTAAAGATGGTGATGCACCAAAAAGGAGTGGTGAATATTTTTGTCATGTAAATAGACACAAAACAAAGATTGCAACATAAAACATACACACGGATGATAAGATATAATTTAGGATCTGAAATGAAGCAAATATTACAAACAAAGGATCAAACCCATTCACAAAGCTTGCATTATCATTTCCAATGTCAAAACCATCGCATTACAACCTCGTAGAGGTAAAAGCTGTTACAATCTTTGAAGAGGTCTCGATTCTTGCATCAATCACTTGTTGGAGGTGAAAGAAGAAGTCTGCTATGCCAAAAGTGTTCCACCTTTAGAAATGAGCCAAATCGCATTACAATGCATGGGTCGAGCCAGGAGAGAGAAAACATACAAAATGAGGGAGCCCATTCCTCATTGATTTTGCAAATGCATTAAAATGGCATGGGGACCTTACAAACCCATACCTTGTCATTTTGACCGAAATGGAGGAGAATGTGACCCATTCTCATTGAATTTGGTCATTGAAATGTCACTTCGCCATGAACACGTGTCGAGCCATTCCTTAAATTTTCTCTCCAGAATAAACCAAAATTCAAGATTGACCTCAAAATCTTGTAGATAATTTTATAAGATTTCCAATGATATAAAGAATGTGCAAAACCGAGCTATGGATCGAAAGATATGGCGATATGAAGATTTAGGGCACAAAACAGCAAAAATGGGTTTTGAAATTTGTTCCCGCGCCCGCCACTGACGACACATGTCTGGCGCTGATTGGATGAGAAATTCTCTCTCCTTCCCTTACCCATGGGTTTTCCTTGAAATTTTTGACTTTTTGTAACTTTTGGAAAAAAATTCATTTTCCCCCACGCCCGCCACTTGGGACATGTGGCATGATCTGGTTGGAGGACAGGGGCACGGGGGCATCCTTCAACTTTTAGTTTTTTGGCCAAAACTTTTGCCAAATTCTCTAATTCCTCCCTGAGCTCCGCACTCCCCTTCTCCTTAGGACACGTGTCCTCTCTTTATTGGCTCGGGCCAACGCTTCAAACCTTGCCCTTAGAAATTTTGGATGTTTTCCCTTGTGACACATGGTGCTTCCCGATTCATCCACGGGCCTTCCGGCTTTTCATGTCCACCACGTCCTTTTGTCTCGGATGTCCCAAACTTTCTCGGGACAAAAACTTTCGATCTACTTGATTCGGGATTCCCAGTCCCTCTTTGAGGTGAAGACACATGGCATTATTTGATTGGCTCTCGGCTCCTTCGGCTATCCGCATCCCACGCGTCCTTTGTCCCAACTTTCCCGGTGTGAAAGTTCTTTGCACCGCCAATCTGGGTGTTTCGCATCCTTCGCGTCCTCAAGGCCAAAATTTCCTAGCTTTGTCCTACACAACAGCTTAGTCAATTTTGTTTTTTTCCTTCTACCGGTTTGCCCTTTCGCGTCCGTCGCGTCCTCACGTCCCAAATGTCCCATTGCTTTGCGGACCACTTGGCGGCCCTTCGGCTGATTCGTGCCCTGATGTCCCAACTATCCCAAGGACCGCCTGGACTAGGACTTAGCCAATTTTCATGATTTTTCCTGGCCCAAGCTTGTTTTTTGCAACTTTTTCACCCCTTTTTTAGAACTTTCTCTTTTCTCCTTGGACAGGAGAGTTAGAAAAAGATGAGGGGACCCTAGAAACATGATTTTTTGCCTTGAATCAATCTATTTGCCTAGGACTTGAGTATTCTGATGCATGTTATCAAATTTACCCTGGGGTGAATTTTGGATAACAATTTGGTGACTCAGTGGGGTTACCTGCCTGCTAGGTAGAAGATACCAGTTGCCTGAAGCATCCATTGGGCATGGAGTCATGAGATATTCTATTTAGAACCCCTAACTAACTCAGAATGTGTAAGGAGGAAGATGGAATATCACCTGATGGGAGTAAGGACTGCAAAACATCTCCATGGACAGCAAGCTATGCCAAAGCACTTAGGGAAAACAAAACTAACCTACAACAAAACAATGTGCACAAGCACTTGGAGGAATGAAAATATAATCTAATATTTACAAGGTAGTGAATTTCCCTCTAGAAGCAACGCTTGAGATAGATTCCATTGACTGGAATCTGCAGTTCTTCACCATCCAATGAGGCCAATTGGAAAGCATTGTTGTTCTTGCACTTCGTGACCATGTATGGGCCACTCCAAATGGCATCAAATTTTGAATGCCTTCCCGGTTTTGCTCTATCCACATCCCATTTCAACACTAGATCTCCAACCTGAAAAGATCTATCCTTGGCCTTCCTATCGAAGGTCTTCTTGATCAAAGCTTGATCCTTTTCCATTGCTTGGGATGCCTGATTTCTGATCTCTTGCAGCTCCATCAACTCTGCATACCTCACCTCCATGGGCTCAAACTCTAGCAACTCCAGCTGCTTCATGAGTTCCAATGTTGGCAACTCAAGTGACATGGGAAAGATTGCTTCTCTTCCATAGACAAGTTTGAATGGAGAGTTACCTGTGGATCTCTTGGGAGTTATCCTGTCCCCAAGGCTGATTTCAGTTTGGTATGCCAAGACCTCTGATTCTCATCAAGAGTCCTCCTAATGATCCTCAACAAGTTCTTGTTTGTAGACTCGGCCTAGCCATTACCTTGAGGGTAATAGTTTGATGAAGTGCTTAGGTAGATACCGTTCTTGACAGCCCACTCAGTCACCTTAGATCCAATGAATGTTAATGCATTATCAGAGATTATTGTAGCAGGTACACCAAATCTAGTTGTTATCCCCTCATAAAAGTCTAAGATGCTAGACTCATTTGCCTCTTTGAGTGCTACTGCTTCTGTGCATTTGGTGAAGTAGTCTGTGGCTATCAAAATCCATTTATGCCCTTGGCTTGAATTGGGATTAATGACTCCAATGAAGTCCAAACCCCATTGCATGAATGGTTGGTCGACCGAGATTGGATGTAATCGAAGGGCAGCAAGTCTCTCCTTCCCCTGTGAAGAATGCACAATTATTACACCTCTTTATCCATGCATAGCAATCATCAAGATTTTAGGCCAATAATAACCAGCCTTCATGATTTTTAGAGCTATCATTCTTGGTGCAAAATGACCACCAAATTGGTCCACCGTGGAACTCTTCCAACACCCTTTGAATCTGATTTGTGCTAATGCATCTCATCAGCACTCCATTCACATATTTCTTGTATAAAACCCCATCAACAATGGCATACGGGACAGCCTGTAATCTAAAGTGTCTCCTTTGGGTCTTGTTCATCTCCTGGAGGGCATAGGCTCGTGCCTAGGAAGTGTATAATGCCTTGGGTCCAACAAGGAGTGGGGACAGCATTTTCTTCTTCTTGATTGCCACTTGGCTCATGGCTGTCTTGGGTGACTCAAAACAACCTCTTCTTCATTGCATACTTCTTTTTGCTTCCCCAAAACTAGTTGCTCACATAATCCTTTCCTCTTACCAGCTTGGTGATCTTGATCTCAATGTCATACTCCATGACACGGGTGATCCAACCTACCCTTTTCTCATTCAAATCCTTGTTGAGGAGGAAGTCCTTAACCCAGACATGTGAGACCAGCAATGGACCTTGTTGTTTGAGATTAAATGCTTGAATTTATTCAAGCTTCGATTCATCAAGTACATGCTTCTCAATAAAAAGTACCTCACCTCATAGTCATCTAGGCTCTAGCTAAAGAAGGTAATTGGATACTCATCATTATCCTTGTTCTGTTGTACCAAAATGGCAGAAATAGTGTCATTACCTCCAAATGCATAGAGGATGAAATCCTTGGAGAAGTCTGGGTTGGTGAGAGTTGGTGCTTGAGAGATGGCTTCTTTGATTGCTTCAAAACTCTCCTTGCCTTCGCTTTCCACTTGAAATCCATGCTCTTCTTTAACATTTTGGTGATGGGCTTGACAAGAATGTAAAATATGGGAAAAACCTCTCGAACAAAGTTTATCCTTCCCAAGAAACTGTGAAGGGCCTTCTTGTGGCTTGGCAATGGTAGTGCTCTTATGGCTTCAACCCTCTCTGGATCAATTGCCAATCCTTCTTTGGAGATAATATGGCCAATGAGCTTTCCTTCATGTGCAAGAAAGATGCACTTCTTAGGATTCAAAGACACTCCAAATCTCTTGCACCTTGTGAAGAATTGCTTTAAATGAGAGAGGTGGTTTGTTGAACTTTTGAAAAACCAATGATATCATCAAGGTAAATCAGCACCACATTGTTAATCAAACCTTTGAATGCCATGTCCATTGCCCTTTGGAAGGTAGCACCAAGATTGGACAGCCCAAATGGCATTTTCTTGTATGTAAAAGTTCCCATTTGGTTGTGAAGGATTTCTTGAACGGTCCTCTTCACCATAATCTGATTGTAGCCTGAGTAGCCATCAAGTAGTGAAAACCTCTGGAGCCACCACAACTTGCAAGATTTTCTCCATGGAAGGGAGTGGGTAATGGTCCTTGAGAGAGGCTCTATTCAAGTCTCTGAAGTCAACACACAATCTGATCTCTCCACTCTTCTTTTCTCGATTTGGAACTAAGTTGGCAACCCAACTAGAATGTTTGATTGGGAATATGATCCTTGACTCAATCAGCTTGTCCAATTCTTTCCTAATGAGAGGTTCCATGTGTGGGTTGACTGGTCTTTGTTTCTGCCTGATAGGCTTAGTATTTGGATCCAATTCAATGGTATGCTGAGCTAAGTTGGGATTAAAACCTTTCAAGTCTTCATAGCTCTAAAAAAACATGTCAGGGAACTCTTGACATAGTTGTATGAACTCATACCTTTCTTGTTCAGTTGTCATCCTTCCAATTTGCAATGGTTTGTTCTCTTCTACCAAGATGGATACTGAATCCTCTCTCTTGACCTGAATGTTTTCTTTCTCCTTTCTAAACTAGTCATTGGGGTTAAAAATGGACTCTAAAGTGATAAGTCCCTTGGGCAGCTTGTTAGTTCTCAGCTGTACTACTTGGTCACCATACTGTTGTTCCAATTTTTCTTGATTCTTAGCTGAGAACTCAGCTTCTTCTTGCAAGAAATGGATGATTTGCTGGTCATTTTCAAACACTTGCCAACTGACATTGTTATCTGGCACTGAAGGCCTCACAATCACATGGATGTTTGGTTGTACCTTGTCTTGTTGAATGCTTTCCACAATGTCAAAGGCTGCCCCTACTGCTGCAAGCCTGTCAGCAGCTTGATTCTCTTTCCTAGGAATGGATTTGATGCCAAAACCCTCAAAATCTTCCATGAGGTCCCACACCCTATTCTTGTAGCACCTAAGTAGATCATTCTTGGCAGCATGCTATCCCTTGACCTGATTTACAATCAATTCACTGTCCCCAAAGACTTGCAAGTTCTTTATTCCTCTCTTTATTGCCCAATGCATCCCTTGCACCAAGGCTTCATATTCAATAGTGTTATTGGAGCATGCAAACTAAAATCGGTCAACCGCTCATTTGGAGCTCTCTTGATGGTTGTCACTGCTCTAAAAGACAAGTTGTCTCCTTTTCTCCAAATTGCTCATGAAGTGCTATACACAACTGATTCCAATTTGTGATAGAACCAGCTCCAAGGCTCCTAAACCATTGCAATGCTTTACCCTTGAATGAAGATGCCAGTAACTTGATAGCCACTTGCATCTCATTGATTTCATGGATTACACAAAGGTTAGCAATATCTTTAACGTGATCACCTGGAGTAGTCTAATTTTCTCCAGTGAAGTAGGGAATTTTCTTCAAGGCTACAATAGGAATTGGATGTTGTGCATTGAGGGCAAGTGGGCTGCTGCCTATGAAGTTGACGTAGGGGTTGTTTTGTGCCATTCTAATTGGTCTTAAAACCCTTATGGACTGAATGAAAGGCCTACCAGGTGGAGGAGTTGAGAGAGTTCTGTTTGGTGGAGATGGAGACCTTTGAATCCTTCTTCCTCTTTACCTTCTTCTTGGAGATAATTGCAGGTATTCAAACAACACTTCTTCTTCTCTAACTCTCGACCTTGTGGTGACTCTTCTCATGAGTTTTCAGGCCTACACTGCTGAAACCAGTTGATTATTCCCCTTGGAGTTGCAGGATATGAAAATAATAGCTCTTTTCAAGCAAGAAAATTACAGCAGAAGCACATAAACTTTGCTGCAATAAAAAATGAGACCTCTAGTGTCCCACCGGCGTACAAAAGCTGTTAGTGCAGGATCATAGCACCCTTGGATGTTGATCAATTCTAGGTTGATCACTCTAGCATCCAAGATGATTGCACAACATGGAAACCTCTCTCAAGTGTGGGACTTGTGAAACTGAGAGAGGAATCTCTAGATTAGAGGCTGGTTCCTCAAAATCCTCTGATTAGATCTAATGCTTGCACAACTACAGAGGTTCGGTCCTAATCCTACTCTAAATTGCAAGGAGACAGGGATAGAAGTGCAAAAATTGAAACTAACTAAAGATGGTGATGCACCAAAAGGAGTGGTGAATATTTTTGTCATGCAAATAGACACAAACCAAAGATTGCAGCATAAAACATACATAGGATGATAAGATATAATTTAGGATCTGAAATGAAGAAAATAATACAAAGGATTGAAACCCATTCACAAAGCTTGCATTATCATTTCCAATGTCAAAACCATTGCATTACAACCTCAGAGAGGTAAAAAGTTGTTACACTTTGAAGAGGTCTGATTCTTGCATCAATCACTTGTTGGAGGTGAAAGAAGAAGTCTGCTATGCCAAAAGTGTTCCACCTTTAGAAATGAGCCAAATCTGGCATTTACATTGCATGGGTCGAGCCCAGGAGAGAGAAAACATACAAAAATGAGGGAGCCCATTCCTCATTGACTGCAAATGCATTAAAATGGCATGGGGGACCTTACAAACCCATACCTTGTCATTGTGACCGAAATGGAGGAGAATGTGACCCATTCGCATTGAATTTGGTCACTAAATGTCACTTTTGGCCATAAACACGCATCGAGCTGTTCCTTAACTTTCTCTCTCCATAATGAACCAAAATCAAGATTGACCTCAAAATCATGTAGATAATTTTATAAGATTTCCAATGATATAAAGAACATGCAAAACCGAGCTTTGGATCGAAAGATATGGCAATCAAGATTTAGGGCACAAAACAGAAAAAATGGGTTTTGAAATTTTTTCCACGCTCCGCCACATGGACGACACGTGTCGGGCACTGATTGGATGAGAAATTCTCTCTCCTTCCCTTACCCATGGGTTTTCCTTGAAAGTTTTGACATTTTGTAACTTTTGGAAAAAAATTCATTTTCCCCGCGCCCCGCCACTTGGGACACGTGGCATGATCTGGTTAGAGGACAGGGGCACGGGGTCATCCTTCACCTTTTAGTTTTTGGCCAAAACTTTTTCCAAATTCTCTAATTCCTCCCCGAGCTCCACACTCCCCTTCTCCTTAGGACACGTGTCCTCTCTTTTTTGGCTCAGGCCAATGCTTCAAACCTTGCCCTTAGAAATTTTGGATGTTTTCCCTTGTGACACGTGGCACTTCCCGATTCATCCACGGGCTGCCAAAGATTTCGCGTCCACCGCATCCTTTTGTCTCGGATGTCCCAAACTGTCTGGGACAAAAACTTCCAATCTTCCCACCTTCGGGCTTCTCTGTCCCTCTTTGAGGCGAAGACACGTGGCGTTATTTGATTAGCTCTTGGCTCCTTCAGCTCTCTGCATCCCACGCGTCCCTTTGTCCCAACTGTCCTAGTGTGAAAGTTCTTTGCGCCACTGATCCGGTGGTTCACGCCCTTCGCGTCCTCACGACCCAAATGTCGCACTGTGTCTTGCACAATAATTAGTTGATTTTGTTTTTTTCCTTCGGCCGGTTCGCCCTTTCACTTCCCGCGTGTCCTCACGGCCTGGATGTCCCATTACTCTACGGACCCCGGCGGCCCTTTGTGCCACTCGCACTCCGACGTCCCAACTGTCCCAAGGACCGCCTGGACTAAGACTTAGCAATTTTTCATGATTTTTCCTGGCCCAAGCTTGTTTTTTTCAACTTTTTCACCCCTTTTTTAGAACTTGCTCTTTTCTCCTTGAACAGGAGAGTTAGAAAAAGTTGAGGGGACCCTAGAAACATGATTTTTTGCCTTGAATCAATCTATTTGCCTAGGACTTTAGTATTCTGATGCATGTTATCAAATCCACCCTGGGGGGTGAATTTTGGATAACAGGAAGTGCATAAGGAAATTTTTGGAGGTCACTTTAGTGGTTTAGCTATCACAAAATGCATTCTTCACCTTGGCTATTATTGGTCAACCCTATACTGTGACCATTTCACTTTTTTCTTTACGTTTTTGAATGAAAAAATGGATAAGGTTATGGGCTAGGAGGAATACATGTTAAATGGGTTGGTTAATGGTTGTTGCTTGCGTTCTGACTTCTTGATCTAGTGCCAATTGTGAGATATTCCTTTTGGTTGGGAGGAACTACCTGAAATAGAAAATAAGACCACAAAATAATAGTTTAATAATATATGACAAAGGACTACCTAGCGTGTTCTAGATCTAGGAAGTGTGATACTCCATAGATGGTTGTCAATCCACTTTGTTTAAAACAACTTAATGTGAGAAATAAGTAAATTCCTACTTTGTAGTTGATATGATTTAAGTATCTCATTCAAGCACAATAAGGATAGAGTTTTTGGTGAGGAAGGCTTCCAATAAATAAGTATATCTAAAAGGAGTGGTTTCGGGTATGTTATGGTAGGTGCAAGCTGTCCTCTGAGATAATGACTCGGCAAAAAGGTAAAAAGTTGGGAGTACCAGTATTTGATTGTGTGATCGGGGACAAGTGCTCCTAGGTAATATGTTGTTTAATAAAGATGTGTATATTTCAATTTTGTGCAAGTTTGGTAAGATAGAGAGAGAGAATGTGCTTTCTATGATTCTTTGTGTCAACCATCAGCTAGGCATGACTTCCAGCATATAGGTTTCCCTCATTTTAATGTGAGCTAAATGTAACAAATCAGAATGTAATGCAACCAATTTTAAGCCCAAATCGAAAAGGTTACGTTCGATGAAGAAAATGATGAATAGGAGAGGGTATGCTCTTTCACTAAATGCAGAAAGCAAGAAAGAAGAATGATTCCTTTTTAAATGCACCAATAGAAATGTTTATTTTAGAGAAATTAGAAAGAAGATAAGATTACCAGAGAAAAGATTAATGTGTAATCCTTTTAAAGGGAAACAAACACACAAATTTCACCTAGGAATGAAAAAAATGAAATAGAAGAAGAATTGGGGGTTTCTTGACTCTTTCCTTGAGAGATTCTACTTTGCACATTTAAGGTATATATCCCAAGAAATATTCTAATTGGGGGTTTGAGATATCCTTACAAATATATCCCAAGAAAAGGCTACATTACCAACAAATCTAGAATTGACGGCCCTCCAACAAGGATTGTTGTTGAAGTGTCTCCTGACAACTAACTCAAAGTGTGATGTTTTTGAAGAAAGTGATGATGAATTTGAGTTCCTCAAAGTTGATGAAGAAGATCCAGGACTGGGATATCTAAACCGAAATTCAAAGAGCCTAAAGGAGAAATTAATAATCATTTCTTTGAGTATCATTTAGAATAAGAAGACAAGTATGAATAAATTGTAGAAGATATGAAGATTCAATCCTTTGATGTCTTCACACACTCTCGAGAAGAAGGATCAGATTACCACTAAGGTGGAAGATAAAAAGATCTCCAAGGAAGTTCATAAAGAATCTAATATTAGAGACACTTCCAAAGAATCCAAGATAAACGAGACTCCTAAAGATTCCAAGACGAATAAGGTTCCCAAGGTCAAAACTATCTTAAATAAAGTAGGATATTTGTCAATTTAATCAGTTGATGAATCATCTACGCAAAATTTTTCTTCTTCCACAGTAGTATCGAATAAGCTCAAATCAAAGGTCAAAAGTGAGCCATCATCAAGTTCGAAAGAACTAGTATTTGAGAAATCATGTACGGTCATGTTGCCCAAATTTGATATCATTGATCATATCAATAAAACAAAAATTTCCATGTCACAGGCAGAGTACTTGAAGTCCAATAAGGATCAACTCAAGAAATTGGTCCCGTTTATCAAAGGTGACTATACTATTCATTCCTCTAAAGGAATTTTGAAAACTCCCAAATATGGGAGGACTCAAAATATTGTGGTGGCCAATACACCTTCAAACAAAAAGGTTGAACCTTTTTTATTGTCCTTTATGATCAATGGATGCAAATTAATTAATTACATTATAAATTCTGGAGCCTTGGATAATGTGATGCCTAAAAAGTAACACATACCCTTGGGTTGAATTATACGAGAAAATTTGGATCTTGTTACTCCATGGAGACAAGGAAAGTCCCTCTGATTGGGTAGATTAAAGACTCTCAAATGGTTTTAGCTCAATTTCCTCAAAGGTGAGTCAAGGTAACTATTCTAGTATCGACATTCCCACTTCATATGGTATGTTGACGAGTAGGAAATTTTGCATAGATATGGGTGGTGAGATTAAAATGGATTGGTCTCATGTTATGATCCCTATCAGTGGAGAAGTGAAGAAACTAATGTCGAAAACTTAGGAAAAGTTCACCATAACAGAAATCGATGATCCCGTGCATAGTTCTTGTTTCAAAACTAAATTATGGGTAATTATATGATGACTACAGAGGTTCATGCACCGAGGTCACTTGCAAAGATCCCAATGATATATGGACTCTTGAGTTCGATGGAAGTTATTTCTCAACAGGTTTTCACACAAGCATAGTGCTTATATCTCCCAATGATAAAATGTTTCCTTTTTCTTACAAACTCCAATTTTCAAATATTAACAACACTGTATAATACAAAGAATTAATATTTAGCCTCCAAGTTACATAAGAGAAATGGATTAACAATTTTAAATTCTTGAGAGATGTAAAATTGATCGTGAAGCAAGTTAAAAATCAGTTTTAGGTAAAGAATGATTGTTTGAGACACTACAGAAACAAAGTGTGGGATGCGATAGAAATCTTTGATGATTTTTCCATAGAATGTATCCATTTTGAAAAGAATGAAAAATAAGATTCCCTAGTAATCTCAACTTCATTGATGATCCCTCATTCGAGTTTGATCAAGACAAATACACCATTGAAATGATTTTAGGCCAAGTGTTTGTGAAAATGCATAAAATTGGCAAGTCTTCAATGATGATCAACAAACTATTTTCTTCTTGGAAAAGAGAGATAATTTTGAATAGTTGTATGTTGAAGGAAGTGATTCTACATTTCATGAATCAACAAACTCTCCCCTTCAAGAAGAGTTGAGAATGAGGATCTTGGTGATGTCATAATTCAACTCAAAGGAAATCAAATTACAAAAGGATTGGTTTCACTTAAAGAACTTTTCAATAAGCATGACAGTTTATCAAAGAGAAAGAATACGAAGCACCCGTGAATTCTACTAACTATGAGAAAGTTGACAGTTTTACAAAAGACAAACCTAAATTAGTCAACATTGGTAAGTTTTTTTCACTTGAGGAGCAAAATAAATTTGTAAACCTCCTTACTAAATATTAAGATGTCTTGGCTTACTCATACGAAGACTTGAAGTCTTTCCAACCTAGGGAAATGGAGCATGATATACCCTTAAAACCTGGTGTAACTCCATTCAGGTAGAAGCAAAGGTAGTATAATCCCAATATCACGGGGCGATATTCTATGAGGTTCAAAATATGTTTAATGAATGAATAGTTTTTCCTATTCAAAATTCAACTTGACACTAATATTATACTTTGGTTCAATATAAAAATGGAAAAATATTATTTGCATGGATTTCTACAATCTTAATCAAGCTTCCTTGAAGGATAAATACCCACTTCTCGTCATGGACCATATTCTACAGAATTAATCAGATCGATATGCTATCCATGATAGATGGTTTCTCTGGTTATTATCAAATTGAAGTGATAGATAGAGAAGGCCAACATAAGACCATGTTCACCACCCCATGGGGTAAATTCACGTATAGAATAATTCATTTTGGTTTGATCAATGTTGGTGTCACTTTTAAAAGGGATGTGTATATTGCATTTGCATATTATAAATAAAATATCATCATGATATACATAGATGACTTGATGATGTTATCAAAGAAGCGAGAAGATCACCTAAGAGATTTGGAGAAAATATTGCAAAGGTGTAGAATTCATAAGATCTCCTAAATCTAAATAATTATGTTCATAGTTACGAGAAGGAAACTCCTAGGTTATATTGTTTCTAAAGAAGGAACTAAGATTGATCCCGAGTGCGTTCAAGATATCAAGAATATTTCCTTACTTCTAAGTAAGCCTAGAGTTCACTCATTATTTAAGAAGTTGAACGTTTTGAGATGGTTTGTGCCTGATTTTTTTGAGATAACTAAAGAAATCGATGATATGATGGAAGGAAAAGAATTTTTAAAATGGTTGAAGAAAGGTAGAGAAGTATTTGAAAAAATCAACGATGCTATTAAAAAATCTCCTGCATTGGTGTCCTTATTTTGAAAAGGATTTCATATTCTATTGTTATGATTCTCCATAAATGATCTCCCCATCCTAAATCAACATAATCAAGAGGGAATTGAATCTCCTATTACATTCATGAGTTCCAGATTTATGAAACATGAACTGAATTACACTCCCTTTAATAGGCGTACATACGTAGTGGTTAGAGCCTTGAAACATTTCAGATACTATGTATTAAATTATCACACAAAAGTCTTAGTTCTAGATACCACAGTTAAATCAATGTTGACACAACAAGCACCAGGATCTAAAAGGGGTAATTGGGTCTCCAAGATCTAGGAATATGACTTGGACATCAATCCTACCAAGTTAGTTTAAGGAAGAGGACTCTGTCAACTCATCGTGGAGAATGAGCCACAAGATGAATCTCAATAAGAACCAATTGAACAAATTCTACCACTAGTAGTTTTGGTCGACATTACCACAAATGAATGGTATTTTGATATTGCTTATTTTCTCACATATGGAAAATATCTTGAGAATATGAAAGCTAAGGAAAAAAAGATCTATCAAATTAAGAGGTGTCAAGTATGTTATTTAGGATAACACATTATTGAATAAAGCAATTGATAGCATGTTCCTCGATGTGTTGATAAAGCAAAACAACCCAAGTTACTTGAATATTTTCACAATCATGCTTGTGGTGGTCATTTCCCTGGACCTGTGACAACTCATAATATTTTGTGAGCACATTATTAGTGGCCCACTATGTTTTTTGACACTAAAAAATGGGTAGCCAAATGCGAAGCTTGTCAAAAATTCATTGGAAGACCTAAAGTGGCATCTTTTCCATTTAATTTAGATGTCATTGAAGAACCATTTCAATAGTGGGGTTTAGATTTCATCAAAGCTTCGAATCCAAATTCCAGTGATGGTAATACTCACATGATCGGTGTAATTGATTACTTTACAAAGTGGGTAGATGCTATTCTAGTGAAACAAACATCTACTGCAATAATCTGTGACTTCATCAAAGAGAATATATTGTTTCATTATGTAATTCCACAAAATATCATGATGCATAATGCCACTAATTTTTCTTCTGCAGAGATGATAGGTTTTTGTTATGGGCATGGGATATCTTTATCTCATTCATAATTTTACTACCCGTAGGGAAACAATCAAACAAAATCGAGTAACAAAAACATCATTACCATCATGTGTGAGTTAGTATAAGAAAATAAAATAACTTGGCACAAAAATTTATATGATGCATTGTGGGTTGACCGCATAACTCCCAAAAGGGAAATCATAATGTCTCCATTCCAACTCTTATATGGAACCGATGCTCAAATTCCCATCACTTTGGAGTTACTGGCATTACGATTGGCTCAAGTAATTGATGATGAATGCTTCACCAATGCATTGGATAAAAGGATCACGTTCTCCTAAGAAATCTTGAAGAACAAATAAGTTAGTGAAAAGAGGATCGAGGAACATCAATCAAAAGTGAAGAAATTGATTGATGAAAAACTAAGGAGAGAAAAATTCAAATCAATGACTTAGTTATTCTCTCATTAAAGAGATGTGAACCAAAAGGAAAGAAAAGGAATTTTGATTTACTGTGGTTGGGCCCTTTCAAAATCAGGCATTTCTGTGGAGATGCCTCCTATTACTGGCATATCCCGATGGACCTCATTTTCCTTTTCCCTACAACAGCAATATCTCAAGCGCTATCAAAAGTTTAAATGGGTTGTTCCTTGTATGTACATAGGTAATTAGGTTTTTGTTTTGTTTCGTTCCCTATTTTTGGTTTCCTCCCTTTTTTCATCCCATTTTTGTGCACCTTCATTTTTGGGATCATTTTCAATAAATTGTTGGGTTTGGGTATGTTGCTTATTTTGTGAAGTCCTTGTCCCCAATTAGAGCCAGCTGTTATCAACTAATTTTGACTTTGCAAAATTAATAAACATGAAAATTTTAAAAAAATTCAAAAGTGTTCTTTTGCATGATTTATCACCCTCGCCATGATCGTCTTATTCTCATGATCATTTTGGTTTTTGTTTCATCCATTTCAAGTGAAAACTCCTCCTGCCAGGTCACAAACCACGTAAATAATTTATTAATTAATATTTAATTAATTTATTACCCTTTTATTTAATAAAATTAATTTTATTAATTTTTGGGGTTTTTAATTAAATTAATATTTATTAAAAATCAATCGACAAGTTTTTTTATTGTCGGGGAAAATAAGTTTCTACCCTCTAATTGTTGGGATGCCAAATTGACTTTCCGCTCCTGGATTTCCCCTTTCCTAGAGAATTCTTCTTTTTTCCGCTTGTGGGATTTTTTTCTACTGATTGCCAACCCAACTAGTTGGAAAACTGGAAAATAATATCCCAATCTCCCACATGGGGAAATAAAATGGGGATTTTTCCATTGCCACATGCAAATGACCAATATTTTTCCCATCTTTCCTTGAAATTAATGACCACTTCTCCAAGAAAGGGAAGTTGGTTATTTCAATGGGAAGGAAGAAGTGGTTATGGGAATGTTATTTAATCCCCATAACCATTTCCCGTGAAACTTGTTGGAAGAATTCGTGTGAAGATTTCTAATTTCCTCTTATTTATTCTAAAGGAACAGAGTAATTAAGGTTTCAATGCAAGATTTTTCTAGATTCAACTCAATCAATCAGTCTTCCCACACTCTTGCTAATTTTTTCCATTCACATTGAAAGGATTCGGCTATAAATCACACTAGATATCAGAGAAGTTGCAATATTCCATATTGAATGCAACAATCCACCAAAACATTATCAAGAAGAGGATCCGCATTTCAAAAAGGATAAGCCACAAAATACAAGCATTGGCCAAGGATTTTTAGTAAATTTTGTGCCAAAACTCAACCTGGACACATGGGGGAAAAAGGAATATTTCCACATTCCAAGGTAGGAAAGGATTCACACCGAGCCTAGGATTAGTTTTCAATACATGCAAGGATCGAGTTTTCAATGCATTGTAAGACCAAGATTCTGCATTTCATTGGGAAGAAATAATTATTCACGCAGGAAAGAGGATTTTCAGTCCTCCAAACAAGAAATAAAACTGAGAGAAGTTCAACAAATCCATGTAATCTATGCTGCAGAAGTCATTTTTCAAAGCTAGATAATGATTCAATGTTAAAAGGAGTAAAATCAATAACTCCCCGCTAAGGCCAAAAATCCAAAAAAATAGCCCCACACATGGTTTGAAAGAAGTCAAGGAGGAGTGTCACGTTCCATCATTTTCTAGGAAAATCCAACGCAAAGTAGAGAGCAAAGAAAATCCACGTTCCAACAGGAGTTTTCCAATTCTCAACATAGAGGTTTTTGGTGAAGAAATTCCATGGGAGAATTTAATAAAAAAATCATTTTCATCACACATTGGTGAGAAGTATTTAGGAAAAATAATTATTCACGCATTTAGGTAAAATAATTATTCATGCATTTTCATAAACCAAGAGCTCTCCAGGCAATTCGGGCTATTCAATAATATCACACATTCAAAAGCCAGTGCAAGAAAAATTACAAGTTCAAAGTATTTTTCAGAAGATCAGAGTAGTTCCCACACTGAAGCAAGTTGAATCAGGTGAGGTGAAGAAATAGTGAATTAAAAATAATAAAATTGATCCTACACAAAGCTATTGCAATCGTGAGAATTTATTAAAAAAATTATTATTATATTTTTACCAATGTGTAACTCGAGCTTAGTCTCGATATTTTGCTTGTATTAAAAATTTGTAATTTGGGATCAATTATTATTATTTTTTAATAATAATAATAATAATAATTAAACAAACCATATTTCTCTTGTGTTGATGGTGGTTTAGAGACTAAGACACAATGTCGTTTACATCGTTTTACATTCGTGATTCATTTTTCTATAAATTCATAATGGCCAAAAATCTAATAAATCTGCAAGAAAATTGAGGAAGCCAATGGAGAAATCAAATAATTTTGTGCTCAAGTATGAATTCCAAGGAATCATCCCTCCCACTTCCATCAAGTCTACATATGACAATATAACTCGATACAAATCTTAGCCACATCAATGTGTAACAATTTTTTGATCAGGTGAAATATGAAGGAAAAACCATATTCTCGAATAGGCTCTACCATAATAGTTTACCCCAAGAAATAATATTTCTTGTCTCATTATAATGCTTGGAGCTGGTTATTTCGTGCGAGCATTATGATCCCGAGAGGAGAGGTATTTATAAGGGTAATCACGAGTCTTTCCTCTTAATCACACCAGAGAACACTAATGAATTTCTCAAAGATACATGACTTCCCTAAGAATGCTAACATCACTAATAAGTCAACACAAGATTTTTGGGATGAAGAAGACCCTTTGATGGAGAAAGATGGTTAATACTAACTAGTTAGTGACAAACAAGCCTCGATTTGACCGGCTTCCTAAGGAACTCGTACCATGTTGAGTTTGTGGAGGAAATCACGGACATGATCACTCTCTTGAGTCAATTCTTTTTCTACCCTCTACCGGGATTTTCCACCATGGATGTATCATTTTACCTATATAATCCTTCCCAAGAGATAGTTTGTGGATTGGGCCACCATCATCAGCCGATACTCTCCACAAAAATTGATCGAATCAAGATGACTATATGTTTCTACATGACATCATACCTAACTTATGCAGTGGCTAGAAGGAAGCTATTTTCAGGGCTAGAAATGAAAGGAGTCATGGGTCCATCAAATAATGTCTTCCATCATTATCCGCAGTTAAGTTTCAAAAATATCTCTCATCATTTTAGGAGAGTTAACGATGCATTCACTTTCCACGTGATTCAAAACTTGAATAGGAATATAGAGGAAAGATTCTCTAAAGATGCCATGGATGTCATTTCCCAGTGGGGAACATGGTTTATTCAATTTCCATACTTTTCCTACATTCAAGTGAGTGGATTTCTACACACTCCATGGAAGCTTCCTAAGTATGGCACTAACAAGTCGGTATTGATGGAGCTTGCATGACAACTATTCCAAGTTCATTATATCCTTGGTGACAAACATCATTCAGGAATTCATTTCCCAATCCAAATTGGGTAATACCAATCTCCAAATCTCTTCAATGCATAACTCATAGAGAAAGAGTTTTCTCTCATCACTATTCATTTATATGTGAAGAGATTCTAGTTTGATATCAACGGATATATGCAGAAGATTCTTGGAGAAAAGTGTCAACACAATCCTACCATGGAGGATTTATGGGCTTCCTGTTCAGATGAACATGAAGTGATAAGGTGAGAGTTTTCCTACCTAACCCTTACTTAGATCAAGGCCTTTTGTATCAAAACCCTTCCATATTCATTGTGGATGATGATGAAGATGTTATTGATCCCTTGTTTTATGTCGTTTCCTTTACTCCTTTTCCCTGAATTGATTGGACTAAAAGAGATAAAAAAATTCTTGATAATAAGAATCAACCGATCCTTGAAAGAAGCATATCTTGATATGAAAGAGAACTTGGAAAGTTACCATCAATCCAAGTTTATACCTCAGATTACAAAAATTACCAACTTGAGGAGGTCTCCATCCAACAAAAGCTTCTTCTCATTCAACCTCTGTGTCATCTACACATACAAATCAAGTAAGAAAGGAGTGGTTTCCAAATTCCACTTCACCAAATAAGGTATCACTAGGTGAAATATCTAAGGGTCCTAGCCCTAGTGAAGGAAGAGAGTGTGTATAGGGAATTTCCACTTCAAGTAGAGATTCTTCTACTCACATTGTTAATAGTTTGAATAAGCTCATAACAAACACTCCTCAACTGTGTCTTGCACAAGAGTCCACTCAAGTACAAGTAGTCCAAATATCAAATGCTTCTAAACCTATCATTCATGACTATATTTCTCAAGGTATCCCTAATGTTTAAGAGGTTTATATGGAGGTTATTTCTCCGGATATTGAGGTTTTGGAAATGATTCTTTTAAGATATAATAATGTTGAGAACAATATGAATGTTTCTTTGGAATCTAGGCTTCGTATGTGGAATTGGTGAAGGATACTCCATTTCGGGTTGATTGTGAGATTAAGAAAAGGAAGAGGGTTTTCAAGGCAATTAAAATTGACTTCGATGAACTTTTTAATCTTCTGAATTACATCATTCCCAAGAATCCTACAAAGTGCTCTCCCAGATAATGGTGGATGATGATAGAAACATATTTGTGAATATTTCCATCCCACAAGTTGAATAGGAACGTAATGCCATGACATCTGTTGATTATGAAGTTTCCAAACTTGGACTTGGGTTTTCCACATTGGAAAGTGACATGGCAATTTCTTGAAATTCAATGGATATTGTGCTTAAGAGGCTTGAGAAATCTCAAAATCTCAGCTCAACATTGAAAATAATCAATTGGTTGATTATATTCAACATCTGATAAATCCCATATCATCCACTTTCCTAGTACCTGATGTCATGGATTCCCTAATGAAGAAGCTCTCAATTTTTCAAAATAAATAAACACATTGGTCCATGTCACTAAATCTTGGCTTTCATAGATTCTCATTTTTGGTGGAGAGATGATCAAAGCATTTGTTAAGCTCCATGAGGATATTAGTGCATATATGGATCCAATCCTTTCTTTTAAGGAAGATTTTGTTTCTAACATATCAAATTTGGATGAGGTATTTCCTAGTCTACAAGAGATGACAAGTATGGAATCTTCAACTTTATCCATTGAAGGAATTCTTGAATTCGAATGTCGAGGGACATGATTTCTTTGGTGTCTACATCTCAAATCAAGAAAGACACTTCTCGAGGATTTTATGATCCATTATGAGAGTGTATGTAATGAAGCCTTCACTTCACTTGCCTCGATTTAGGAGTTCATAGCTGAGATCCCTTATGATCTTGTAAATGAGAAAAATCAGAGACATTCATCAGAACATGTTGAGGAATAATTCTCGCAATTATTCAAAGACATGTATATTCCTCCCATAAATTTATCTTTAGCTTCAATGAAACCTTGTATAAAATTATGGAACTTGTTTGAAAATGTTCAATCGAAGATGGTCAATCTGAATGATATGCCAGGTAGGATATCAAAACTATAGGTATTTTGTGAGGTTGTACTTCGACTGAGTGAACCTCTTAAGGAAGAAAATATGTTCAAAACATTGGAAAGGTTCAGATCCTTTCAATTGGCGATGGCGGTGGATCCCGATTTCACCGATGGGATGAGGAGATACCTTTTATGGTATGTAACAAATTGGGAGATTCCATTTCTCATGCGTTTGAGATAGGTGGACCCCACTTTAATAGTTAAGGAAATGGGTTTTATCGTATGTTTAAATGGTATTTTATGTGGGTTATTGTTAAACTCATTTTTAGAAAACTTTGGATGACTTAAGTGATTTCTATTTTTAGTTTCTTTTATAAGTTGGTTGAAAATTCAAAGTCATTTAAGAAGCCCTATTTAATGTTCATGTAAATCCTAACTAATTTATAACAAACTTTTGGGTTATAAAAGAAATTCGGGGGCTCATTTGTAAGGGTGAATTTGAGAGAGGAGAAGAAAATAATTTTGTATACAAGCTTTACTTCAGGAAAAAAACTTTGTGTTTTGTTGAGAAGATGTTTTGGAGTTAATGAAATATGAACTATGTGTCCCATTCATTGTCTCTTGTAACATTTGGTGTTAGATTATGTTCATTAGATATTAGCATTTGAATCTTGCATGAAAAAATTGTCTTGGATCTTATTTTAAACTATATTAATATGTTTTTCTAGTTCACAATGAACAAGCTTTGATTATCTACTTACTCATGTGTGTTACCTTTTACTCATTCTTTTTTAGCTAACTCAAACTTCATTTTATTTGTGTTAGTTATTCATCATTCTTCTTCATGTAATATTAAGCTCTTATTTTACCTAACTCTTTCATGTTCCTTCCTTCCATTCCTTTCCTTCATTCCATTCCATCTCCCTCATTCTCTTTTCTTTCCATTGATGTTCCAAAACACCCCCACATACAATTTTGAATGTATAAATGTAAATACTATTTTGGTTCTCAATAAAGGCATCCTCACCTTCATTTAGGAGGGAATTATTCAATTACTATTGCATGTCATTTTCATATGTGAAAATCCATATGCTAATAGAACCAAGATCTTGCAATGATTGAGAGGCATGTATAAAGGGGATGGCCCAATCCTTCTAATTTTTGTTCTTCCTTAAACTAGGGTGAGAGGACCCATTAGGTAACCTGAATGGAGATGAGATAATTTGTATTTTAGTTCCTCTTGATAAATGGTGGGTCAATATGAGCTAATCATGGCCATGAATATAAAACTCACTCATAAGAGTTGTCACAAGAATGTTATATATACTTAGTGCATCAGACACAGGTTACTAGAGACAACAAAGTTTTGGTTGTTTTTACATCACTTTTGATGGGAATCTGGGTATGAATAAATTACTCCAATGATTCTTTTTAAATTGAACAACTGGGATGGTGAATGGATGTTTTAGATAGAATTTTTGGAAATAGTATAGTAGGTTTGATTTTTTAGAGTGGGGGGTTAAATGATTTTTAGTTTCATGTAACAAAGAATCAACATCTACCATGAAAGCATGATATCCTGGGAAGTAAAGAACATATGATTAACTAGTGAAAATTTCTCAAAAAAAAAATGGTATTCAATGATTCTCAACAATTACAAATATTTTCAACACAACCTTCAAAACACTTAAAACCAAAACTCATGTAAGTGTTCTAATGAATTATTTATTGCTTTTGTTATCATACACCAAAGAAAAACTCAAGGGTTGACAAAAATCACTCAACAAGATGGTTGCAATAAGGAGTTTAGAATTACATCAAATATTACATAGTAAATTCTTAAAAAATAATGTTAGATTTAGTAACCAAAATGCAACCACCAAGGACTGATCTAGTGTATTACATATAGAAGAAATAAACACAAATTTGTAACGAAAGTTATAACTCATTAACAAAACTTCAACATACAACATACATAACAAAAAGTAAATTAATAAGAAACCATATGTCACTAAAACTTTCAATTTCTTGATAAGGTGACTTGAATTAAATTCCCTCAATGTTTGCTAATGGTTGTACAGTATAACCACCTAGACACAAAATTTTGAAAACTCGATGTTCATATGTATTTCAAAACATGTAGAGTTACAATACTTTTATTTTCAACTTCTTGAATAGAAAACTTACTCCCCTTTCATATGAGAATAGACCCACATATTTATACAAAAATATATATGATATCCTTCTAATTTTTACCCCAAAAGCATTCGCGGAAATCCTGAAGGCACGGAAATGTAATCTATCTTTGGGAAATATCTTTCAACTACAAAGATTATTCAGTTAGCCATCAACCTGATTTTGTTTTTTGTTTCATATGTGGACGTGTGTAATATATCACAATTATGTTGTCCAATCCTCTTTTTTAATTTATCTTATGGATATCACTCATATGCCTAGTCATAAATTGTTTGTTCTTTGATGTCTTTATTTCAACTAATTTGACACTTGTCTTTTTAGAAAATATATTGTGAGAAGCCATGAATATTTATTTCAATTTTATACTTCCCTTGCACAAAACCTTTAATCAAGCCAAAAAATCACCTTTTTATAGACATCATTATTCCTTTTCCTTCTTTAAAATTTGTGTAAGCATCCAAATTTGATCTCGCATTTAATCATGATATGATAACTCATGCGAAATTGTCCAAAATTTATCTTATATAAATTATTACTGATTATTTTATGAATTCACCACTCCCTTTGGTTATTACAAGTGAATTTTCTTTTGAAAAAATTAGTGTTGTATCTTTTCTAGAAATGGCAGAGATGGAATTGGGAAATGATTTGAAAACACTTTCTTCAAAAAATTTGCATGATATCTTAAATATTTCTTTCCCAAATGAATATTTTGTTAGGATATTATTCACAATTTAAGACCAAGAGGAGCCCGTAGGACTAATAACTTCCTAGACAATTTGACTTGATCTAATGAGGACACTCATCGAGAATGAATCCTTTCTTCTTGGTGTTCTAAATTTTATTTCACCACTTGTTTCTCCATGAATATTATGTAGTTCCTAGTAACTAAAGAATATTTATGCCCATTATAGGATAATTATCAATGTGAACACCATATGTATATCCCATACATTATTTTATTGAGGAAGTGACAAAGAAATAAATCCTCGTTGATATCCATGTAGTGTCGACAACGAGCTTGAAGAGGATATATCCTCACTTTATTGTAAAATAGCTACAGATAGAAAAAAGGCTCGCTAATCTTGAAAAGGCTTCAAGAAAATGCCGCTTCAGAAATCCCCTAAAGTTCCATCGCCACCATTTAAGATATGTAAAAGGGTCCTAACTAATCAAGTAAAATCATCCAATCCAGTCTCCATGAATCCGATTGGTTACACAGCTAGCTTCTACTACGCCATTTGATGTTCTTGGGCCATCTTTTACCTCCAAAACTATTGCTTTGTAGGTTAATAAGTCATACCTCAATGGAGGGATTGATCTCATTGAATGGGTATCATTTCATAGTAAAAATATATAATTGATTAATATTTTAGAACGCCCAAGGATGAGCATTATGGATCTTATAGACTTGGGTATGTCTTACAACTTAGCATGAGATATTCAATATGTTTACGGTGCTCAGGACCGCAAGGAACTTTAGTATATGATGAAAAATATGTTAGATCATATCCACTGCATTTGTGGAGGATTTTGTAATTATAAATTGACAATGTACTTAGTTACAAAACACCCTTTTGTATATGTATACCCAAAATTTATGTGAATTTCAAGGGTTGGGGCCCCTATAGAATCCCCATTTTGTTCCTAGTATACATATGTATTCTTTTTCACTTTCTTTATTAATTCAACTATTATTTCTCTCAAATGATCATACCTCTAGATGGTAGAGAAATTTTCTTTTTAACAAGATCAATATTGCATGACTTGGTTACCTATAATAAGAGATTGCGGTAAAAATGCTCCATTACTTGATCTATGGATTTTCCTTATATTTTCTATTCTTCATGGGTCTTTTAAATATCTTGAATGTTCTGTGACCTCTTTTTCTTCTTTTTTCAGATCCTTGAGTATCTCGTAGCTTTTGAATTCCATGGAATACTAACCTATGAGATACCCACATAATCTTGAATCGAGTGTATCATGGATTTTTATATAGTTTCACTCACAATTCTCTTCAAAATGCAGCCCCACAATATTGTATCCTTCAATTTTTAACCAATTTTACCTAAAGCACCATACTCTTACTTTATTTTCTTCAAGGATTATATCCTTAACAAAATTTCACATATGGACCGTGGGTTCAAAACTCCGCATTACCCTAACTAGCTTTAACCCATGAGACTAAGTTAATGATGCATTGTCTAACCATGCCAAATTATCACTTAAGTCATGAGTTGATTCTAGTTGTTCCGCATATCAAGAAACTACCCGCATAACACTAAGTTTTCAATATGCAAATGATTATCTTTGTGTACCACATTCTTCTTAGAGCATAATGTACAACACAATTTTACAAGTTATTTCAAAATTATTGGAGAGGAAATTTTTAGACAACAAATTTTCTAGTATTATTGTACCTATGTAGAGTGGAGTCTTAAAACACTAGTTCACTCCAATTCTAGGTATTGGTTTAGAATGAGTACCAACATAGGATCTTTCTTAGAGATGGTTACCCCGTGGGACACCACAAGAACTATAAACAAAAAAATTCACATTGGGTAATGAGTCATGGGGAAAAATAAAAATGGTCCTTTAAATGAATACATAAAAATATCAAGGGTATACTGGCAAGGAACTAAAAATTACAACTTTAGGTTAGATCACAAAAAGGGAACAATAAAAAAAAAACAACAAAATTGTACATTATACAAAAACATACCTGACTATTTGATTTAGTCCAAGAAGTGCTTGAGATGACTACCATTGACAGGAAACTCTAGTAAGTGTCCTGTCTTAGTCTCTCAAGAATAAATTATACTCTCCAATCCTAAAGTCTATGGAGTAATTTCGCATTCATAAGGCATAAAATTTTATATGTTTATCCTTATCTTCATGCATGTTGTCCCATAACGTAAATCCAGTCTCTCCTACATGAAAATTTCTTCGTGTAACCTTTTTAGCAAATATCTTCTTAATTTTCTCCCTGAACTTAATATTCCTTTGATGGGATTCCTTATTACTTCATATAACTCCATAATATGGTTAGTTCTAGATTCATAAGTACTTACTCCTTCCCCGTCCTCGATTTTTGTATGAACTAATAAACAGAGATAGTTATAAGTGAAGGAGAAAAAGATCTTAAACCCCATAAACCAATTCAAAAGGGCTCTTACCAGTAGATCTCTTGGTGGTAACTTTGTATGCCCATAATGCAAACTTGAGATGCTCACCCCACTTCCTTTTATTTGTTTCTAATGTTCTTATGATAATTTTGAGCAAGTTCTTGTTGCTTAATTCTTCTTGCCCATTTCCTTGGGGATTGTATTTTGATGCATAGGCCAAGGTTATGCCATACTCATGGCACATTTTTTCCAATGGTTTTTCTAAAACTCATGGAATTATTGGGGACCCCAAACCTACAAATTATGTGATTGAGGATGAATTCCATAACCACTTGATGTGTTTCCTTCTTGGTAGGGATAACTTCAACCCATTTGGTGAAATAATCAATGGCCACCAATATCCATTTATGACCAACACTTGAAGAATATGATATTTCACCTATAAAATCTAATCCCCATTGTTTGAATGGAGCTTCTATTGAAATAGGATGTAGGGATAGAGATCCATAATATTTCCTCCTTCCTGAGAACCATTGACAACTTTCAAATATTTGAACTATCAGAGCTACATCCTTGAAAAGGGAGAGCCACCAAGTAACCTACCCTCAAGATTTTATGGGTAGTAACCCTTCTAGTAAAATGGCCACCACACAACCATCCATGAAACTCAAAAATTATTTTAGGGGCCTCTTCCTCTCGTAATACATCTTAGTAGGATTCCTTTTTGGTTTTTCCAAGCTAGACTTTGATCAATTAAAATGTATTTTTGGGAAACCAGCTTAAGTGTCCTCCTTTGATTTTTGTCTAGGTGAGCAAGACAATTCAATATTCTTAGGTAGTATACTATGTATTTTTACCAAGTTGAGGTACTCACCTTTTTATGCGGGTGTTACTCATACTTACCAATAGTGTGTTTCAACTACTTATAAATAGCTTTCTAATATCAGCCTTGCTAATCCCAAGCCTCTAACCAAATTTGTGGTCTGAATCTCCATATCATACTCTTGAAGTTTTTTCACCCACCTACACCTCTTTCTTGACATCTCCATTTGAGATAGGATATCTCTTTACCATTGTATGAGGCACATAGGCTATGATTTTGGAACTCAGAATATAGGGTCTGAAAATCTTAGTAGCTTTTACCAAGGAAAAATATTTCTTTTCCATAATATAGTATTTCACTTTAGACCCCTATAAGGATTTACTAAAAATGAAATAGGTTTCTCATGCCCCTCTTCATCCTTCTATAATAATACAAAAGCAATGATATTTGTTGAGGTAAAATAAAACATCTGAAAATCCTTTTTATAATTAGGGCTAGTTAATATAGGGGCAGTTTTGAGTGCCTCCTTTATTCCTTCAAATGCTTGAACAACCCCTTCTCCCCACTTGATTACTTGTTCCTTTATAACATGTTTGTGATGGGGAGAGTGATCTCAAAAAAGTTAGAGATAAACCTTCTTACAAAATTTATTTTTCCAAAGGATTGGATGCCTTTCTTAGATAGGGGATGGGGAATTTATCAATTGCTTCCACCCTTTTAGGGTCTATCATAACTCCTTATGACATAATATGTCCCAAAAAATTTGCATTTTGTACCCAAAAATGAAACTTCTTTGGATTTAATGAGATCCCATATTCTCTACATCTAATCAATATATTTTCGAGGTGCTCTAAATGGTCACCCATTTTCTTAGAGAAAACAGTTATATCATCTTGATAAACTACAATGAAATCATTAATAAAACCAAAGAAGGCCACATCCATGGCTCTTTGAAAAATTCTCCAGCATTCATTAATCCAAAAGGCATCCTAACATATACATATGTTCCCCAATGATCAGGGATCATTTTTTAAAGTTCCCAAACATACCTAAATGGTGTTAGTGTAAAATATCATCTCAAGAGCTTTCCAACGATGTGAGAGAACATGGCAAAGGACATCGGGAGCTCTAGATATGTTCGGTCAAAGTTTAGAAAGCGAGAAAGTCAACTCTAGTCAACTGGTCAATATTGGACCAATGGCACTGCAACACATGGTGAAAAGGAAAAAGGGAGTTGTTTTTGGTTTTGATCACCGGTCTTTGACAAGCATAGAAATGGTGCATGGGAACAAGAGGCTCAACTTTTATTACGGAGGGGAGCCCGGCCGCCGTGTGGACTATGGTATTATCGCCAACGTGGTGGGTCCACAAGCCACCACGTGGCTTGCCACCACTCGTCGAATTCACTTGATTTGCCTATTGGGAGACAACAAGTGGAATATATACTATTGACTGAGTTAATTATTTCCATACCACATTACATGGGTCAAAATTATATTTACTTGGTAAGTCCACTTTCCAAATGCCACACATGTATATGCCAAACCGCTATATATTAATGTTTATACATTAGTATTAAAGCCCACATAATTCTACTAACCACCAACTATACATGTTATCACCAAACTTCCACATGGAGGAGGAGTGAAGTGGTGGTGGGGAGCAGATTTAATGGCATGCATGGTATTAATCCATGTGGAGATGGGGGTGGTTATGCTCCAAAGTGGTCCTTTGACCACTATGTGTGCATGGAGGAAGGCTATTTAAAGCCTTAAACCTTATCACTCCACAACATGTGGGATATACCCACTTCTCCTTAGCCGCTCTTTTGGGATTTAATCCCATTTAAAATGCTAAGCGCCCATTTTGGGAATATTTTATCCTTTATTAAAAATGCTACGGTTAAGGTTTAAAATAGCCTTAAGATAATATGTATTGCATTATTTGAGGGCCCTAAAATTGTATAAATAGGGTACCTAGTCCTTTGTAATGGACACACACAAAAACAACCTAAGCTTATTATTTGTTAAGCTTATTGTGGGGACACACACAAAATACAGAGAAGCTCATTCCTAGAGCGCTGGAGGCGAAGTCCGAGCCAAGAGGAGAATGAGAAATTGTTGTTGTGTGAAGACCTAAATTATTTTAGGCATTATTATTTTGATTATTATTGACCTATTATTTGTTAGGAAATAATAAATTAAATTATTGTGGCTAGGAGTTATTCAAACTACCTAGTCGGCCCATAGCGCCACAGTAAATTATTGTGAAGCCTGGTATATCGACCGGAGATCCATAGGGCATTTTATTAGCATTTGGAAGGCCGATCGATAACTGAAGGTTTCTGAATAGTGGAGCTAGAGACATCAAGCTTGCTGAATACGCCAAGAAGGTGGGAGTCAGGTGCTATTTTTCACCCTTGTCATCCGAAGGTCTAGTTATTCTTCTAAGCAAGTTTAAATAGTTTCCATTAGGTTTTCTTGTGAGAGTACTATTGTAACTTACAAGTTTTGACTAGTGGAATGGTTTGACCATGAACTCTGGAGATGTAGGCAATTGCCGAACTTCGTAATCAATCGTGTGCAATTGTCATTATTATCTTGCATTATTTTAAATTGATTACTTAAAAGGAGTAAATGAATGGAAAATAATTAAAGCCTAAAAGGGTCCGAGATCAGGTAGTAATAATCTAGTTATTTTCGGATCATGTTTGGTATCGAGCTGGTAAATTTGATTAACAGAGTGATTGCTTTAAGATTGGTGTAGTTAGTTCAGTTTGTGTGAACATGGTACAAGTGCACTATGGGCAAGATGTCTAAACATGCGAAGCTTGAAGAGATTGAAGCTTACAATCACCAGATCTAGGAAGAGAACTCTCTCCTGCGATCAATGTATTACTCCCTAGAAGAGGAGAATGCTCGTTTGAAATCGAACTGCAAACCAAGGATGAGCTCTTGGCAAGGTTGTAGTGTGGTGATTAGAGGAAGGAAATACCTTCAACTTCAGATGCAGAGGCCATGGCAGATGATTGCACTATAAGTTGTTCACCACTGGAATCTTCTTCTTCCTCCCATTCGGTTTCGGATTCAGGTAATGAAGTCTTTGGTTTGTTTGAAAAGCATACTAGAGGAATTGGATCCAAGTTACTAGATAAAATGGGATTTGATGGAAGAGGCCTTGGTAAAAATGGCCAAGGTATTTCTAACCCAATACAGGTCGAGGATTGTCCTCGTTTTACAGTTTGGGTTATCCTAGTGTGGGAATGGAAATTGGAGAATGCTCCAAGAATGCTGACGGGAGACAAGCTTTTGAAAGAAAAGTGAATACCCCACTAGTCCTGCAAGAAGATTCTGAGCAGGAAAGTTGTGCTTCGTCGTCACAGAAAGATGTGGTAAGAGAAATCAGTGAAGAGGTAATGAGATTCCACCTCCAGTTTCTTACGATAATCGTAAGCACAATAAAACTTCTGATCCACTTTTTTAGCTTAAGAAGTATGGTTATGATTTTCAGAAGATGTGGAATTCCTTTCCATGTACTTTTTGTGGATTACATAATCATTTAGTGGCTAGATGCTGGAAGAGAAGGACATTAATGAAGAAGTTGATGTCGTTCATCAAGAACAAGGCAAATCAGAAAGACCAATCTCATCATGTAGAGTCGAGAAATGGCAGAAAGAGTTCCTCATCCTAAAAGAAGGATATTAAGAGGAATTTTTGTGCTCATTGCCAGAGGAATGGACATCAGGTGGAAAATTGTTGGAAACTGCATCCATCTTGCCATCAGAGTAATGGCAAGCCAAAGATGGAATGGAGGCCTATTGTAAAGGCAAAGAGAGGTTTCTACTCCACCACCAATTGACAAGTCAACCCAGGACCAGGTAATACGTGAAAGTGAAAGTCCTTTAAAATGGGTAAGTCAATAATTTTTCAATTATATATTGCATAATTCAGATTGATGAGTCGTATGCAGTATTAAGTTTGGAGATCAGATATTGTGAGAAAATGCTGAGAGAAAGGTTTACAATACTCGGTGGATTTTCCTACTTAGAAAATTTGATTAATGCTCTAAATATATCTCCTAATTAGCGTGTGAGTACCTGTTACAGCTTGGACACAGGAATTAACTCATATAAAGCTTGGAGATTGATCTGCCATTTGTGCAGATAATAGAGTTCATAGAGATCAGCTCGGAACTTCATTCTGTGTAGAGGCATTGTGACCGTGTAGTAGAATGGTAGTTGAATCACCGTTGGCATTGACGTTAGGTCGGAACTTCATTCTGTGTAGAGGCATTATGACCGTGCGGCAGTGGTACCGATATTAGTATGTCAATAATAGAGGATCTCTCAAAGAATTATCTTGAAACGTCATTTGGTGTCAAGGTGTTACAACCACACATTTGAATGGTAGCTGATCAATAGACTTAGCATCATGCATTAGAGGCTCAAGGTCTTACAAGAGGCTTAACATCATGCATCGAGAGTGTTGAGGTCTATAACAAACTTAGCATCATGCATCGGAGGCTCGAGATATTGAAAGAGGCTTAGCATCATGCATCGGAGGCGTTGAGGTCTCAGTAAAGATACAAGGCATTATCCATCACCGACATCATATCAATCATAGCTCTACGTAACATGGAGTTCCTTCAAACTAGTTTGGATTCTACAGAATCAACTCGGAGCCGAGTTATGTTATAGAGTCAAATAAGATCCTTGTTTTCAGATATCAAGAAGCTTAACACCACACGTAAAAGAGTGTTGATGTTTCATTCAGAAACTTAGCACCATAAAGCGGAGGCATGAAGGTCTTCTTCGGATATCACGGTGGCATAGCGAAGCATCATGGGCCCATAACCCACAGGTCCGAGGATCGGAGCGAGTTGTCGAAGTGAGAAGGTTGGAGGAGAATACCCAAGGGTCTACTACAAAGCAACACTTCCGAGGTGGCAATAAAGTTTTTCGATTCGATGGTATGGAAGCTTTTTGGGACAAAAGCTTTTCTCGGTGGGGAGGTGTGATCGGGGGATCATTTTTAAAGTTCCCTAAACATCCCTAAATGGTGTCGAGTGTAGAAGATCATCTCGAGAGATTTCCAACAATTGTGAGAACGTGGCAAACGAACATCGGGAGCTCTAGATATGTTCGGTCAAAGTTCGGATAACGAGAAAGTCAACTCGGTCAATTGGTCAATATTGGACCATTGGCACCGTGACACGTGGTGAAAATGAAAATGGGAGTTTTTTTTTGGTTTTGATCACCGGTCTTCGACGAGCATAAAAATGGTGCACGGAACAAGAGGCTCTACTTTTATTACGGAGGGGACCTGCCCGCCACCGAGTGGACTATGGTATTATCACCAACGTGGCGGGTCCACAAGCCACCATGTGGCTTGCCACCACTCGTCGAATTCACTCGATTTTCCTATCGGGAGACGACAAGTAGAATATATACTATTGACCGAGTTATCTATTTTCATACCACATTACATGGGTCGAAATTATATTTACTTGGTAAGTCCACTTTCCAAATGCCACACATGTATATGTCAAACCACTATATATTAATGTTTATACATTATTATTAAAGCCCACATAATTCTACTAACCACCAACTATACATGTTATCGCCAAAATTCCATGTGGAGGAGGGGTGAAGTGGTGGTGGGGAGAAGATTTAATGGCATGCGTGGTATTAATCCACGTGGAGATGGGGGCGGTTATGCTCCAAAGTGGTCCTTTGACCACTATGTGTGCATGGAGGAAGGATATTTAAATCCTTAAACCTTATCACTCCAACATGTGGGATATACCCACTTCTCCTTAGCCGCTCTTTTGGGATTTAATCCCATTTAAAATGCTAAGCACCCATTTTGGGAATATTTTATCCTTTATTAAAAATGCTATGGTTAAGGTTTAAAATAGCCTTAAGATAATATGTATTCCATTATTTGAGGGCCCTAAAATTGTATAAATAGGGTACCTAGTCCTTTGTAATGGACCCACACAAAATACGAGAAAGTTCATTCCTAGAGCACCTTGGAGGCGAAGTCTGAGCCAAGAAGAGAATGAGAAATTGTTGTTGTGTGAAGACCTAAATTATTTTAGGCATTATTATTTTGATTATTATTGACCTATTATTTGTTAGGCAATAATAAATTAAATTATTGTGGCTAGGAGTTATTCAAACTACCTAGTCGGCCCATAAGCCACAAGAAATTATCATGAAGCTCTGGTATATCGACCGGAGATCCATATGGCATTGTATTAGCGTCTGGAAGGCCGATCGAGAACCAAAGGTTTCCGAATAGTGGAGCTGGAGCCATCAAGCTTGCTGAATACGCCAGGAAGTTGGGAGTCGGGTGCTATTTTTCACCCTTGTCGTCCGAAGGTCTGGTTATTCTTCTAAGCAAGTTTAAATAGTTTCCATTAGGTTTTCTTGTGAAAGTACTATTATAACTTACAAGTTTTGACTAGTGGAACGGTTCGACCACGAACCCGTAGACGTAGGAAATTTGTGAACTCGTAATCAATCATGTGCAATTTTCATTATTGTCTTGCATTATTTTAAATTGATTACTTAAAAGGAGTAAATGATCGGAAAATAATTAAAGCCTATAAGGGTCCAAGATCGGTAGTACTAACTTGATTATTTTGGATCACCCAAGGGGTGGTGAAAGCATTTTGAATTGCACTAATTATTTCACAACAAATTGATTGTAACCTAAAGCCATCCAAAGTAGATAATAACTCAAATACTCATATATTTTCTAGCATATTGTCCATGTTGGGAAATGGGTAATTATCCTTGAGTGGTGGTATTTTGTTTAAATTTTTAAAATCCACACAAATCCTAATATATCCATTATTTTTTCTAATTGGTACCAAGTTTTCCACCCATGAGGAGTACCTAGTGGGTTGGATTATCATACCATATTTCAAATTTGTTAATTCCAATTGCATATTAGCTATAAGGATTGGGTTGATAGGACTTTTAATTTGCTTAAACGTATTATTACGAGGCTTTAACAATATTTCATGTTGAAATAAATATTCCATGTGTTGGTGAGAAAATTTTTCGGTGGACAAACTTGTGGATTTATTTCCAATGCTCGAGAGTCCGAGTCCCTCTACTTAATCCGTGGTGCAGCTACCGTATGTGCATGCGCATGAAAAGGTGGATTTCTGCGGTGGCCTTTTGACCAGGGATCCAATAGGGGCACTTCACTGACCCTGTGGTAAAGCTAGCAATCTCTTACTAGGGAAATATTCATCTGTAGAGTGGGAAAGGGGAGTGAGAAAAGAGGTAAGAGAACTAATGTTGCAGGTAGAAAAAATAAGATTCCTTCACACACTAGTTAGAAACTTCAACACATGCATTCATGAGAAGAAACAACCTTGCAAATAGCAACAAGACAAAATAGAATTTGATGAACACAAAGTATCATGAAATCCCTTAGTCAAAGAAAGCTAGAATCTCCTTCTCCTTTTATTTATCCTTAGACAAAAGTTTTACATAGTGGAGAAATGGAAGAAATTGAGAAGGGGGAGAATAGAAGAAAATGGCTATCTCCTTTGTTCTCTCAAGGTACAATATACTCTTGAGTTTACAAGATCAATCACCAACCCTTTGAAATGGGAATGGCTTTACAATTTATAGAATAGAATATGACTCTTCATCTTCCTCATGACCTTTCAAATACCTTAATATGACTTAAGACTATTCATATTCCACTTCAAATATTTAAGTCCCTTTTATAATAACAAGGTGACTTAATTTACATTATGTTTCTAAAGTCACTTTTAAGTGACTTAAAGGCATATCAAAAAGTGCAAACCCCAATGAAGAATTAGAACATTTGAAAGTGAGAGAAATTTGGGGGAAGAGAGAGAGAAATAGAGAGAGAGAAGAAGAAGAGGAGATGTTGTTCCCGATGAAGTTTGTTGATCCTCGTTGATGGAAAGCTCTAAATGCAGCGAAGTTTTGAATGTCTCATTGTGCCAAAACTGCCCTTTGAATGTGACTTACTATTTTTAGTAAATGGTCATTTCCACTATTTTCTGCTCTAGATAATCATTCTAGCCTTTTGGAGATCTTCAAGTGCACACTGCTCTTTCCATAGCCACTTTTGATGAAGACTTGCCAAAAATAACAAGCATGTATAAGAAAACTTACTATTTTTAGAAAGTGTGTTTTCAAAGGTGCTTGATTTGTGATGGAACATACTTTTTGGAATCTTCTTGTCATTATGATCACACCCTCCGAATTTCACATAGTTTTTCCCACTAGAATACCTGGAAATAAATTTTGAAATTTTGACCTGGCAGTGGCTTCGGCATAGAGTTGTCATGGCGGCCATTAATGGAGCTCAAAATTTATAGGTCTGGTTTTTGTCTCTGTTTGCAATGAAAACAACTCCATTGTGATATGTTTTTCATTTGGAGCTCGTGTGCAAGTTTTTAGCTCATTTCCATTGCCGGAATGACGGGAAATCTGACGAATGTGAACTGGTGCACAAAGGGAGGATTTTGTTAGAGAAAATGATTCTGGGCACCATTTGACCTCTTGTTTGTTGGATCTTGATCACCTTGAAAAATGAGGAATTATACAAAATATGGAATCTTGATCCGACTTGTATCTTGCAAGATATGAGGATTTTTCGATCGGGTGACTTCACGGTTATCTGGCAAAAATCTCTCATTTTTCTCTTCGTTCTTCATCATTTCACTCCATTTTTCTCTAAGGCCTGAATATTTATGTGCATTCATGGTTTTGATAGTTTATGTGGCCATGATGGAGCTGGTTTGGAGCAAAAATGGTGGACCGGGTGTCTGGAAAATCATGCACGAGCCATGACAAGGTATGAAGTTGTGAAGGAGAAATGAGGGGAAAGAAATGGCTAAGTGCCGGATTTAAACTTTCAAAACATGCACATGGAGGGGATGGGTGAATTTTTATGTCCCTGATGTCCCTGACCTTAGGGACATGAGGGACATCAATTTCCATGGTGGTCAAGGTGATGCCATGTGTCCTCGATCCAACGACAGGGGATTTGCTTGAAAAATGCACCTAGGGGCTGAAAGTCAGTCACATGGGTGTCCGAAGACTCCTCCTAGGGGCTGGGTGAATTTTTCCATGTCTTATGTCCCCCACCTTAGGTACATAAGGGACATCAAATTCCACGGTGGTCCTAGAGGTGACACGTGGCGCCCGATCCAATGGCAGGGAATGGATGCTCCAAAAATGCACCTGGGGCTGAAAGGAGGTCACATGGGTGTCCAGAAGACTCCTCCTAGGGGATGGGCACATTTTACAAGGTCTGATGTCCCCCACCTCAGGTATAGAAAGGGACATCAAATTCCACTTGGTGGTCCTAGAGCTGACACGTGGCACCCGATCTCGACGGCAGGGAAGGCATGCTCCAAATAAGCACCTGGGGGCTGATCTGTCAAGTCTGGAGGTCATATGAGGGCCCCAGAGGTCACATGGGGGCTGGGAAATTTTCCAAGGGCTGATGTACCTGACCTTAGGGACATAAATCACATGAAATCTTGATAGGCTCCTAGTGCTAACATGTTTCCTCTCGAGAAAATGACTAAGTCCTGAACTACGTTTGAGAGGGTAACTTAGAACGAAGATAACTTGAGCTCCCGGTGGAATTTCTTGGTGAAATTTTTTATGATCATGACTTGAAATGTCATTTTGAATCCAATTATGGGGTTTTCATGTCTTTATTCTGCCATATGATCCCTGAAAATCATATTTTTTATCTGGTACTCCACTTGTGCCTAAGAAAAACTGTATGTCAATCATATGCACCAAGTTGTTGTGAAAAATATTATTTTACCATCATGTAGGTATTATAATAATATTTATAATGATGTTTTTTTTTACTTCTAAATCCATCTGGAGCTCCCAAAATCTTTTTCTGAAGCTAAACAGTTATTTTAGGCCTTTGTGCCGCCTAGGCTTGTGAACCTTGTTTTTTACTCAGACTGCTCCAAGTCTTGCAGAACTTCCCCAGACCTTCAAAATCATTTCCATGATGTTCCAAGGTATTTCATTCACCTCCATGTTGATTTTTCTCTTCCGTTCCACTCCAGGGGGTGATCCAATCCTGGGAAGGCTAGCGATAGCCCTTCCCTATACTACCATTTGATAGTGTTTTTTTAGAACTCCCTAAAATCACCTAGGGGAAATGATTAGACTTTCCTGAATCACCTAGGGGACAAATTTGACATCAAATAGGGGGAAAAGACTAATGATTTGGCTTGGGGTGCCTGGGAATGATAAAACATGAAAATTTTGACATCGGGGTATAGTTGTTGTGTTCGAAAATTGTCAATTTCCCTGTTGCACATTTGCACGACAACAATGGCTTCTAGCTTAGGGACATGACATGGAATGAGTGGAGTGAAGAAATGACATGGGAATCTAGAATCTCAATTTTAGACCATATAATTCATTGACCAATGCCTTATCCATTGGCCCTCATGGAGTCATGCACAACTTCTAGAGAGGAAGATTAGAAGAAGGAAACACACACACAAAACTAAGGAAAGGAAACACATGAAACCCAATAGGAAGGGAAACACACCTATCAATCACCTATGATACAAGGTGGGGAAAACCCACTTTCACTTGAAGTAATTTTCATTTCTCAAAAGTTACCCCTGAAGAGGTAACACCAAATGATGATGTTCTACAAAGCCATTGACGGGTTCTAGAAAGTAGCCTCCCCTCCTCAACTGCTTATGAAATCTAGGTGCTTTCACAATTTTCTGTGTACTTGGTAGGAGTGAGTCCATGTGAGCTTCTTGATGCTCAAGTCCTTTCTTGGAAATTCCATTGCCTTCATGTTCTTTGAAATCGGTCTCATAGCGCCAGTTTCCTTCCATGTTTATCCATATAGCTGATTCTCCATCGAGCATCTCATCGCTGCCCCAATGCTGATTTTTGTTCCAATTCCTTGAACCTTCTGAGTTACTTTCTTTCCCAGGTCTATGCTCATTGACATCTCTTCCATGAGAAACCTCAGACTTATCTATTTCCTTTACTCCACTGCAAGGTGCTTGAGTACTGACGGAGGGATTGGGCACGGCCTCATACTTTTCTTGTATGCCCATGGCATGAGTGAAGAGATCAAGAATCATCTCAGGGTCTTCCACAAATTCTACTATGTCCAATAGTTCTTGCACAAAGATCTCATCATCTTGGGAATCGCTGAACTCTAATGATCCTTCATCAAAAAGAGATTCATCTTCAAATGGGAATGAAAATATCTCCATTTCATTATTGCATCCATCAATCATTAGCTCTGGAGTGGCATCATATTTTTCATATTTATTTATCTCGATGTGGCCAACCTTCACACCAATTAAGGCTTCCAAACCAACTTCACGCTTGTCTTGCAGATTTGTGGCTTGTATCAAGATCTCGAGACTGAGCTCAGGATCTTCAGTTTCTTCTATAGCTTCAAGCATTTCTTGTATAGACATTTCTTTCAAAACTTTCGTGGGCTCATCACAAGCTGAGTTTTTCTCTCCATAGATGGCTTGACTGAGATCATCTTCATCCCCAAATGGGAATGAGAATAAATCCTCATCTTGGAAAATCATATAATTTGATTTATCTTCTTGAAAATCATCGAGAACCATCTCCTCTTCCTCGTGGTCTACATCATCTAGTGATTCGGGGCTGCCCTCTTATAACTCGAATCTCCTCATTTCTTCTTCAAAGTACAAATATCTCTAGAAGGCATGTCTCGACCTATCAAGATGGGAATATCTTCTTCCTCATTTTTCACCAAGTGATTCATCCACCTAGTATTTTGGTACAAAATGTTAGCTTCTGGGCTTCCAGACTTTTACACAATGTACCTCATCTTCTTCTCGGGAAGTAATTTCTCCATGTCTCCCTTCACTGGTATGGTTATAGATGACCAATTCATATGAATTTTACCTCCCAAGTCTCGGCAGAAACTTCTACTCAGCAACATTCTAAATGAGGCTGGGACATCGCTACCAAAATCATCACTGAAATATTCTTGTCTAGAAATTTGGCAAGAGACACCTATACATCTTTGACCTTCCCTACAAGTGGGACCTTTTTTGACTCCAAAGAGTAATAAGAGCCACCAGGTGGATCCATGGTGAGTTTGAGAGCTTTAGCGACCTTCAAAGGCATCATATTATCTGAGGCACCAAAATCTATTATGCAATTTCTCAGTACATATTCTCCAACAAGCAAGGAGACATAGAAAGGATCAACTTTATCAGTCTTTGATGCACTCAGAAAAAGCATGTTCTATGAGGGAGGTGTAGGTGAGTTTGGTAGCATGCCTTTGGAACTAGAAGTTACACATTGGGTGTTAGACTACCACTCTTGATATATCGACAAACCTCTCAAATTGTTCAGGATGAGTCCATAAATATTTGGTTTTGGTAATCTACACTTTGGCTTTGTTTGCATATTCTATGAAGTCAAAGGGAGCAGATGTGGACAAGGGGGGTGAAGGGACTACTTTTGGATTTAGGATAGGTTTGGAAGTAGGAGTAGATTTTTGGGAAATGGAGGGTATTTTGAAAGGTACACTAGGAGCTGATTTAGATTCATACTTGGAAGAGACATCAGAAGACTTACTTGGGATTGCGAGAGCTTTCTTACTTGCTACGAGATCAAGCTCCAAAAATGCAGACTTCATGGAAGATGGAAGTGTGGATCCTTAACTGATTATTTTGTTTTGCGCAGAGTCGCCATAGGAGGATCATCAACCTTCTTTTCTTTTACGCAGAGTGGGGAGATGCTCTTTTCTCAAACTAAGAATGAGTGAATACCGCACATGAGAAACTGGGTGCATCTTCTTCATCTTCTTCATAACCTCCAGAATACTCACAAAATCTGATTTGTGTATCGTTCTCAAACTCATCACTTTCTTGGAAATCACCACCTTCACTTTCTTGTTCAAACTCTCCTTCACTTTCTTGAAATCTATAATTTACGCTCATGGGTGGGGCCTCTAAGGTGAGCCTTTGGGGTGCTCTTGCAATCTGATTTTTGTTGCTTCTTTGAGAAGATACTCATTCAAATAATTCCCTCTTCAAAGAGGCCATCTCATTCACCAACTTTTGCAGTGATGGATTGGTTCTCTCATCTCTAGGATGTTGGGCCTTGCCCTTTGATGGATTCTTGATCTTTCCAGAGAGGATGAGATCATCATCAAGTTCAATGGCCATCCTTTGTGCTTCTACAATGTTCCTTGGTTGGGATCTTTGTAGAAAAAATCCTACTTCTGATGATTGGGCATTGATGAAGAATCTCTTGACATTGTTTTGAGATGGTGAATCCTCTTCAGGTATCCTATGAAGCAAACTATTCAAAATGAGCCATGAAGTCTCTCATGGTTTCACTTTCTCCTTTCTCATTTGAGCCAACTACACCAAGAGGTCTTGATAGTCTTTAGTTAATTTAAATCTTTCCTCGAAGGTAGCCTTGATGTCATCCCAACCAGTGATGGATCAAGTAGGCAGGAGGTAAAACCATTTAGCTGATTTTTCTTGGAGAGACTCCACAAACAATCTTATAACAACATCTTCATGTTGGACACCAAGAATTCCACATGATGTTGTGAAAGTAGCAATGTGTTCTTCAGGATGTTGTGTTTTATCACCTTTGAACTTTGGAAAGTTCTTGTGGGAACCCATTGGTAGATCGTGGAGAGGTGGCTCAAGAGCAAGCGGGCCCATATTCCTTCCCCATGGAATAATGGGTTGAGGTATTTCTTCTTCATCTTCCATTGTCTTTTTACTTCTGCTCTTACTTCTACAAATTCTTCTTCTTCTGGGAGCTCAATGCTCAATGGTGGTTGAAAAATGGGAGAATTTGAAGGTGGAGTATCCACAAGAGTTTTGATAGGATTTCCGGTGAACTTCGTGAAGATCCAGATGGAGAGGAGGCTTGAGAGAAGAAGTATGGATTATCTCTAATTTGTTCTTGCTGATTTTGTGAAGCCTCAAATTGAAATCATCAACACCTCTCACCATGATCAACTCAGGTGTGTCTTCCTTCAAATGCCGATTTTGAAAAATTTTGTAGTCGAAATGAAAGGACACTGTGGAATGAGAAAAGTCACTTGCAAAAATCAGCAGTGTATCTTTCAGCAATGGAACTTCATGAACTCTTTTTTTTTTTTTTTTTTTTTAATATTTGATTTTTTTAATTTTTGGGACCTTGCGGTCGTATATTGGGTGTAGATGCTACTAAATCTACCCCACAGTGGGCGCCAAAAATGTTGACGAAAAAAATTGAGGTGGAAAAACTTTTGGATTTCTTACCAATGCTTTGGGATTCTAAGTCCCTCTACTTAATCGGTGCAGCTTCATATGTGCATGCACATGAAAAGGTGGATTTATGTGGTGGCCTTTCTACCGGGATCCAATAGGGGCACTCCACTGACCCTATGGCAAAGCTAGCAATCTCTTGTTAGGGAAGTCTTCATCTGTAGAGTGGGAAAAGGGAGTGAGAAAAGAGGTAAGAGAACTAATGTTGTAGGTAGAAAATCATATTCCTTCACGCACTAGTTAGAAACTTCAACACATGCATTCATGAGAAGAAACAACCCTACAAATAGCAACAAGACCAAATAGAATTTGATGAACACAAAGTATCATGAAACCCCTTAGTCAAAGAAAGCTAGAAAATCCTTCTTCTTGTATTGATTTCTTAGACAAAATTTGTACATAGTGGAGAAATGGAAGAAATTGAGAAGGGGGAATAGAAGAAAATGGCTATCTCCTTTGTTCTCTCAAGGTGCAATATACTCTTGAGTTTACAAGATCAATCACCAACCCTTTGAAATGGGAATGGATTTACAATTTATAGAATAGAATATGACTCTTCATCTTCCTCATGACCTTTCAAATACCTTAATATGACTTAAGACTATTCATATTCCACTTCAAATATTTAAGTCCCTTTTATAATAGCAAGGTGACTTAATTTACATTATGTTTCTAAAGTCACTTTTAAGTGACTTAAAGGAATATCAAAAAGTGCAAACCCCAATGAAGAATTAGAACATTTGAAAGTGAGAGAAAGTTGGGGGAAGAGGAGAGAGAAATAGAGAGAGAGAGAAGAAGAAGAAGAGGAGATGTCATTCCCGATGAAGTCTGTTGATCCTCGTTGATGGAAAGCTCCAAATGCAGTGAAGTTTTGAATGTCCCATTGTGCCAAAAATTCCCTTTGAATGTGACTTACTATTTTTAGTAAATGGTCATTTCCACTATTTTCTGCTCTGGATAATCATTCTAGCCTTTTGGAGATCTTCAAGTGCACACTGCTCTTTCCATAGCCGCTTTTGATGAAGACTTGCCAAAAATAGCAAGCATGTATAGGAAAACTTACTATTTTTAGAAAGTGTGTTTCTAGTGCTTGATTTGTGATGGAACATACTTTTTTGGACTCTTCTTGTCGTTACGATCACACCCTCCGAATTTCACATAGTTTTGCCCACTAGAATACTTGGAAATAAATTTTGAAATTTTGACCTGGTAGTGGCTTCGGGCATAGAGTTGTCATGGCAGCCATTAATGGAGCTTGAAATTTGTAGGTATGGTTTTTTTCTCCATTTGTAATGAAAAAAACTCCATTGTGATAGGTTTTTCATTTGGAGCTCATGTGCAAGTTTTTAGCTCATTTCCATTGTCGGAATGACGGAAATCTAACGAATGTGAACCGGTGGACAAAGGAAGGATTTTATTAGAGAAAATGATTATAGGTACCATTTGACCTCTTGTTTTTGGATCTTGATCACCTTTCAAAATTAATAATTCTAAAAAATATGGCATCTCAATCTGACTTGTATCTTGTAAGATATGAGGATTTTTCGATCGGTGACTTCACGGTTATCTGGCAAAAAATCTCCATTTTTCTCTTCGTTCTTCGTCATTTCACTCCATTTTTCTCTGAGGCCTAAATATTTATATGCATTCATGGTTTGGAGAGTTTATGTGGCCATGATAGAGCTGGTTTGGAGCAACAATGGTGGACCGGTGTCTGGACAATCATGCACGGAGCCATGGCAAGGTATGAAGTTGTGAAGGAGAAATGAGGGGGAAGAAATGGCTAAGTGCCGATTTAAACTTTCAAAACATGCACATGGAGGGGATGGGTGAATTTTTATGTCCCTGATGTCCCTGACCTCAGGGACATGAGGGACATCAATTTCCATGGTGGTCAAGGCGATGCCATGTGTCCTCGATCCGACGGCAGGGGATTTTCTTGAAAAATGCACTTGGGGCTAAAAGTCGGTCACGTGGGTGTCCAGAAGACTCCTCCTAGGGGCTATGGGCACATTTTTCCATGTTTGATGTCCCCCACCTTAGGTACATAAGGGACATTAGTTTCCACGGTGGTCCTGGAGGTGACACATGGTGCCCGATCCAACGACAGGGAATGGATGCTCCAAAAATGCACCTAAAGACTGAAAGGAGGTCACATTGGTGTCTAGAAGACTCCTCCTAAGGGCTGGGAACATTTTTCCATTATCTGATGTCCCCACCTCAGGTATAGAAAGGGACATCAAATTCCACGGTGGTCCTGGAGCTGACACGTGGCGCCCGATCCGACGATAGGGAAGGCATGCTCCAAATAAGCACGTAGGGCTAATCTGGCACAAGTCTGGAGGTCATATGAGGGCCTCAGAGGTCACATGGGGGCTGGGAAAATTTTCCAAGGGCTGATTTACCTGACATTAGGGACTTTTGGGACATGAAATCCCACCAGGATCCTGGTGCTGACACGTCTCCTCTCGAAAAAATGACTAAGTCCTGAACTGCGTTTGAGAGGGTAACTTAGAACGAAGATAAATTGAGCTCCCGGTGGAATTTATTGGTGAAATTTTATATGATACTTACTTTAAATGTCATTTTAAATCCAATTATGTTGGTTTTATGTCTTGATTAGGCTATATGATCCATAAAAATCATATTTTTGATCTAGTACTCCACTTGTGCCTGGGAAAACTACCACAATCTTATGCATCAAGGTGTTGTGAAAATATTATTTCAAACATCATGTAGGTATTATAATAATATTTCCAATGATTCTTTTTTTACTTATAAGTCCATCCATAGCTCTTGAACTCTTCTTTTGAAGCTTAGGAGCTGTTTTAGGCCTGTGTACCGCCTAGGCTTGTAACCTTGTTTTTACTCGTGATCGCTCCAAGTCTTGCAGAACTTCCCAGACCTTCCAAAATCATTTCCATGATGTTAAAAGGTATTTCATTCACCTAAATGTTGATTTTTATCTTCCGTTCCAATCCAGGGAGGTGATCCGATCCTGGGAAGGCTAGCGATAGCCCTTCCCTATACTGCCATGAGATAGTGTTTTTTAGAACTCCCTAAAATCACCTAGGGGGAATGAGTAGACTTTCCTGAATCACCTAGGGGACAAATTTGACATAAAATAGGGGGAACAGACTAACAAATTTGGCTTGGGGTGCCTGGGAATGATAAAACATAAAAATTTGACATCGAGGTATAATTTTCGTGCTTGAAATTGTCAATTTCCCTATTGCACATTTGCACAACAACACCATGTAAGCTTTCAACTTAGAATAAGACCATGCAAGACAATCTTGATACTTTCTTAGTATTTTGGTATAAGCTTGTCTTTCTTCTTTATTCATTTTTCTTTTTATCTAGAATTTTCTTAGATTTTAAGAGGTACCCAAATTGTATTCCACAACATCTCTAGGAATATGGAAATGCTTTCTCATAACTATGTCTCTGTGTTGTCAAAATTTGATTTAAGGTTATCTAGTCCTATAGGGATATTATTTTCTTTCAACTAAATTACATTCTTCCCAAAGAGGGTTTCCTTTCCTTCACACAACACTACCATAGGTTCTAGGTCAATAAGTTTATTAGTGAACTCACTTCGCAAGTTAAGAACCTTTAGATCCAAGCATCATCTTCAAAAAACTACCGATGGTGGATGTTATGATAGATTAAGGGTATACCCAGAACCTCTACCTCATTTTTACAATATGAGGACATCATTTCATTGTCATACTGATAAGCTAGGACAACCAACTTATCATCTACCACGTTTTGAGTTCTCTCATGGTATAGGAGATTAAAATAATCAAATAATTTAATGAGATCCCAGACCACATGTTTATATTGTTTCAACCTTTGGTTTTTAGTTGCATATATTTTTCTAAATTTTTTTACAACTAACTTAGAATATCCTTTAACAATGATATCTTTAATCCCATGCCTCCATGAAACTCTTAAACCATGGAACAATGTATCATATTTAGCTATATTTTTGGTACACTAAAATTTTAATTTGAAAGATAAATTAAAAGAACCATATTTTGGAGACATCGAACCACTGCTCCATTTCCAATATTAGAACATGATCCATAAAAATTCATAGTCCATGGACACTAAAATCTTCAAGGTGTGCATTTATATCCATACATTGATCTTTAAAATCAACACAACCTATAAAGTTACTTAAGTTTGTATCAACAAATAATACTTCATAAGAAGCATTCATGAGGTCTTCAATAAGGTGCAAAATTTTATCCTCTCTATGTATCTTGACTATATTTCCTCCAAAATCTATGGAAGCAAAATACATGTCAATTTGGACACTGGAATCCCATTTTCTTGATAACAACATGCCCCATTTAACATGGTAATCTACTATAACCACATTCATAAGGAGAAAGTTACACTACAAAACCTTTGCTCCAACAACAAGTACCTATCTTGAAGCCATGGCTAAACACCTCCCAAAAGAAGATATTATTTTAATTTTCAACTCATTCATGACTTCTAAAGGAATGATGTTGCAGGATTCCCCTAAATCAAACATGCAATTATGGAGAATCCTTTCATTGATAATGAGAGTAGTGAAGAAAGGATCTACATCCAATTGTGATTCTACTAAGGAGGTACCCAAATATACTTCCAAGGGTTCTTCTGTGTTCTCTTGGTCTTCTTTTATTTCAACTTTAGAAATAGTGGGAGAATTCACCATATTACTTGCACTTATATGTTTTATATCCCCATCCTCATTTATTCAAAAATATTCAAATGCCCTCCTCTTATGTTCAGGAATTCTAATTAATTCCATAATAGGGACAATAATTTTTATTTGACTTAAGATCTGAGCCATATCACATGTTGCATATTTGGCAAGGATGCATTATCGAGAAAGGGTGATTATTTTTCTAATGGGAAATTGTCCCTTATTGTTGTGGTTGAGGAAGAAGTGATTTGTTTTGAGGAAATGGTAGGGCCTTTATCTTGCATGCTTCTCTTGGGAATATCTTTAGGGATATTAGTCAAGAGATGCACCTTTAACTTTAGGGTAGGGATAAGTACCTTAACTTGTCTAATACAAAGGTTATATTCCTTATCCTAGGAAATGAAAACATTCATTAATAATTTCCTATCCTATTTTAAGGAATTCCACCATCATACATTTTAATCATTAGTGCTCTTAGATATTCAAATTCATGATTTGGGAGCTAAAATTATTTTTTATTTTTTTATTATTGGTAAATAGTTTTGAAGGGACTATACCCTGTTACATAAAGGGCTCACCATCCTGATATGACTATGAAGATTCAACAAAAAAGGATCAAAATCCAGATATAACAGTGTTTCCAAAAGTAACCAAGAGTAGGTTACAACCAGAAGCAAAAAAGGACACAAACCGCAACAAAACCACAAAAAGTAGCAACGTCACAACAAAAAGATCACAAAATAACAACATCAAAACCAAATCCTACCAGCCCAAGTGAATCTATTTCTTTAATTCTCTTTCAATTCTGGACTTGATCATCTGTAGTGAGGTAAAAATGCCAAAGTGGTAGTGTGTGTTGAGTCTAAAGCATCCAACTGTGAAAAGGCCATACTCCTCTCTTTCTCATTCCCCAAATAGTTACAGGGATCCCACTTAGCATAGCAATGCTCCAAACTTGCTACTCAAGAAAGTCACTTATGGCTTTAAAGATAGCCATGTTGTGATCATGTCTATCTTTAGCTCTCCCCAGTCTGGTATCTAGAGAGTTCAACTTATTATATATATCAGTAATCTGGTCCTTATCTTTGTCATTCTCTTCATCAAACTTTCCTTTCCCTTTCTACTTCTCCATATGTTGAAGGTCCTTCTTCATCTATTTCATTTATTTCTCCAGGGCTTCTAATCTTTTAGCCTCTTGAGACTCCTCCTAATGTAGGGACTTTTCAATACCGAAATTGCTGATATGAAGCAAGTCTTGAGCAACCTCCATCTCTTTGGAGCTTATAAGAATCCTGTCAGTGAGAGGGGTGTCTATTTTCATGGGGTTCTTGTATTTGGACTTAGAAGGGGTGGCAGTGGGAGTAGAGGAGGTGGTAGCGAGTAGCTCACTAGGAGCAATTGGGAAGCTAGGGAACTTGGCAACACAAAGCTTGTGTACTAGAAAAATAACACCACGATGTAAAGAATGGAATGAGAGTGCTTTTGAAAATCCAGAATACAATGTTGTAGGGAGTTGAGAAGGTAATGTGGGAAATAGACCGCAAGATTCCTTCTAAAATGGTTTAGAAAAACAAGGTGTTTAATAGGTACCGTTTTATAGCGCCCTTCCAGAGAAATATATATGACCATCATATTTGTCACTTCATCATATGGCATGGGAATAGAACTTTCCTTTATGCTCGCAACAACAAACTCTATCTCTTCGCCCTCCTCGGAGAATTTCTTAGCCTCAACGACCCTGTCAATCATCTTACTAAAAAATTAGTATCCCTCTAGCTCTAAGCTTATTACCTCAAATCACTCATCATTGACAATAACCCTGTGCCCACCATACTTGACCCTCATATCCTTCCACTCGAGTAAAGTGAACCAAATTTTTTTGTCATGACCCTAAATTCATTCAATGAAATTTGAAATGCCTCCTTTATGCAAGAGGTTCCAAAGTACCTCGTTATTCTTCCATCTCGGGTCGTAACTTGGCTCCAACTGACATGACGCCCCACCCATTTTCTCTTTCTTCCTACCAATTCTGTAAATAACCTGCTTAAAACCCTCGTAAGAGTCTACAAATTTCTTATGGTTGTCCTACTTTTCGAAATACCTCCCACTTGTGTGATGTTTAATGGCTTTAATGTGGCTGTAAAAAGGAGGATAAATCACACAAATGAGATATTTTACCTCCATTAAGACCCCCTCCATGTCATAATTAAAATTACTCAATGTGTGTAATTCCATTATTATCTACATTGATGCTAGTTTGAACCTCCTTAGGGATGTTGTTTGCATTATCCCATATGGTAAGATTAATATTGATGCCCATATTGGCCAAAGTGTCCGCAACCTTATTTCCCTCCCTATAGGTATGTCTAATGATGATATTCTTGATATTTTGACAAATATTTCTTTCTTCCATAATGAATTCCTTGATGGTCTAGCTAGGAGGAGAATTTTGGTTTATATGATTAATGATATTAAGAAAGTCCCCTTCTAAAATTAAGTTCTGGATATCAAAATCTTTGGCAATCCTTAGCCCCCAAAGAGTAAAGCAAGCGCTTCAAAGATAATGATTTGTCCGATTCCCCATTCTACTAGCAAAAGCATCAACTAAAAATGTACCTTTGTGCTCCCGATAACTCCTCCCCAAGAGCAAAACTAGTGTTACCCTTGTAAGCACCATCAAATTTGAGTTCATACCAGTTTCTCTCAGGAGGAATCCAATGGACCAATGACCTATCAATATTTTAGGTATTCCTAATCTACACACTAGCTAGCCCAATCTTCCAATTAGATAGAATGTATTCTTCTTCAGCAGGATACTTCTTATTTTTGGGGGGTTTGAATCTCTCAATATCATCTTTAACAACATGCCCAATCTTAACAAAGTTGAGCTTGCAATGCTGCTTGTTATTTCTAAAGATGATGTCATTCCTATCTTTCCATATTCTCTAGATAATATGGGGCATGATCAGTTTCCAAAGTCTTCTCACAATATAGTGTTTAAAAGGAGGATTCCATTGGGTCTAGAATTGGATGAAGTCCTTAGGTACCGTCCAGAGAACATTGAACTTGGATAGGGCATAGCTCTAAATCATGGTAGCATAATCACAGTGGATAAAAAGGTGTTTAATATCTTCATAATATTTTTGCAAAGATGACACCTATTAGGCATAATGAATCCTTTCTTGATCAGGTTATCATTAGTAAGAATTCTTCCTCTAAGCACAAGCCAAAAGAAAAAGTTAATTTTAGGGGTTAACTCAGTCATCCATATTTTTCTCCAATTAAAATCATTCTGGTATTCTCAAAGTAAGAATTGTACCCAGATTTAACCGTATAGTCCCCATCTCTAGATTTGTGCCAAACAATTTCATCTTTGATATCCACCTGATTCAAGGGGATGAGGTCCAGCTGCTCCTGAAGAGAGGACAACATAGAGTTCAAATCCAATCCATCCATAAAGAGTTGTTTCTATCTCTTTTTATTCCCCTAAATTTCCATGCAATCCATGACCTTAGTACCATATTTTTGTTCCAGGGATCTCCTTAGTTGCACCAAATCTATCATTGAGGCTAAGATTATTGATCCATATCAACATCAACATTAATTACAAAATGTAGGGATGATACCTAATTAGTGTAATAATAAAGGTATTCTATTGTTCTAGCATATAGGAGGTTATTAGAAGTGTCCCTTGCATTGAATCTTTTAGACATTCCATCATGCATATATCACCAAAATCAACTTCATCGTTGTTTTCATCATCTTCAACAGGTACTCACTTTAGGAGGTTATGGTAATCACTGTTGTGGCAAATCGCAGCACCCCACGGATGTTGATCATATTTCTAGTTTGATCAGTCCAATGTGATGTCATCCAATGTGACTTGTAATCCTCTTCCCAAGTGGAAAGGAAGAGGAATCTCCAGATTAGAGGTTGGTTCCTCAACTCCTCTGATCAACTATTTCACTTGCACAATTGCAGAGGTTTAAACTCCTAAATCTACTCTAAATTCCAAGGAGACAAAGATAGAGAATGCAAAAAGAAAGAACTAATGCTAATAGGTGATGCACCAAAGGAGTTGTAGACACCTGATGTTGCATGAAATACACAATCCATAAGGAAACACAGCACAAAACATGCACAAATGCTCAAAATGTAATGAAAGATCAAGAAAGCAATGATAGATATATGAAAGGATTGAGGGATTTTAATCACAGAACATATATCAACATCTCAGATCCAATACAGTACATTACAGTGATCCAAAGGCAAGAAAAGGTGCTGCATTACATGGAAAGGTAAAATTTCTTCACAAATTCTACCAAGGAGGAAGAAAAAGGAAGTTGCAGAGCTGAAAAGTGTCTCTCCTTGTAAAATGAACTCATCCTAGATTTTACAGTGCAAACCACGACCCCAGAAGAGAGAAATGTGGGAAAACGTGCAAGGGGTTCAACCATTGACCAAAATTCCATCAAAATAGCATGGGCACCCTGATAGACCCATTCCCTGACATTTTTAACCATGCTGGGAGAGAATGCGAGCCATTCTTCATTAAAAACGGTGGTTGAAATGTCATTTTTGTCCATGACCACGTGCTAGAGGAATTTCTTGATTTTATCTCTCTAAACTCCACCAAAATGAAAAAATAACCCCGAAATCTTGTAGAAAATTTTACCATCTTTTCATTGATATAGAGAACGTGAAAAACTGAGCTCTGGATCGAAAGATATAGCGATTTGAAGTTTTAGGGCAAAACAGGGCCAAATCGGGTCGGTTGGAATTTTTTTTGAATTTTTACCTTTTTGGTCATTTGGAAAATTTTCCAAAATTTCCCGCACTCCGCCACTCTAGGTGCCACGTGGCGGCATCTCATTGGCCACGGGCCTTTCAGGGGAAATTTTTTCCAAAAAACTTCACTGAGCCATAACTTCAAAAATACATGGAGTTAGGAGGAAAACTTTACCTTTCTGGAAAGCTGAGAAAGAGCTCTATCCAATGGTGCCATTTCCAGAAGGTTTTGAGTGCCTAAAAGAAAAATTTTGTGACTGAGGCACAAGAGAGGGAAGAATGAGAGGAGTTAGCCACAAAATCAGCAGGGGGCACATTTTGGATAACAATTTTGGTGACTCAGAGGGGTCATCTGCCTGCTGGATGAAGTTACCAGTTTCCTGAAGCAATCCATTGGGCATGGAGTCATGAGTTGTAGCCTGCAAACTGATCTGAACTTTGAAAACCTCCTCTCTGAGCCACTTGGAAACCCACTGAAATGGACTCGCAAGAGAAAAACCAGCACCACAAAAACTATGTACAAAACTAAAAGTCATACATGCTCCAAAATGGAACATGCAGAGTGTGCACAAGCACTTCTTTTACTGAAAGCAAAACTACCTATCCTACTCTAACTGGAAGCAAAAGTGGGCTAAACAAACCCTGCAACTGGTTGGGAGAAATAGCTTCCCTTTCTCAAAAGTTGCAACCATGCAACTGATTTGGCACTGAACATGGCTGATTGGATGAGTGGAAAATCAACAAGAAGCTGGTCTTCTACCCAAATCATCAAGGTGTCAACTAAAAACAAATCCAATACCTCTTTTAGTTGCTCTGCATTTGGATTGAAGAGGTATGACAGCTGATCCTTGGTACTTTGTAGCTCACCCTCATGCTTAGAAGCAAGCATGACTGGTTGTGACTTCTCCTTTGACTCTAATGAAGTCAAATACCTTATTGGGCAAGGTATGATCCATTTGATATGCCCATAGCTCTGATTTTCAACTCCAAAAATGGAGTCTTCTTGTAGACCTTCTTGGGTGGGTGATGTGGAAGCAATGGTAGGACTTTTCTACCCTTTCTCTTCCTCCAATGAAGAACATGAAAGATTAAAATCTTCCAATCTTGGTTCCAAAGAGCTGCTATAAGATGTAGGCTGCTGCAAATGAATGCTCTCCTTCATGACAGCAGGCTCAAGTATTTGGGACATGGAAGATGAAAGAAGGAATGGTGGAAACTCAACTGGTTCTTCTTTATCAAAACAGTCCTCCAAATCTGACAGATACACTACCTCATGGTTGTCCTGCTGCAAATGCTCAACTTCCTCCATGGTGTCCTCTTGATCTGTAACTTGATCATCATGGTTTCTTTCATCCTCCAACATTGAGTTTGAGAGATCAAACTCTTCTTCAGCACTAGAACTTGAGAGAGATGAAGTAGAAAGAAGAACTGAAGGTTCTCCTGTAGCCTGCTTTGTGCTCAAAGCCCTTAGATCTGTAATTTTCTCCTCCACAACTAGAATGTGCTCCTCTTCTTTTGGATTTGGAGCAGCTTCTTCCTCCTCTACTACTTGAAGACAATCCTGCTCTTGATAGAACTCTTCCTCTAGCACAAAGTTCGCAATTCAAACTCTTTAATCTACTGCTCTAGAGGACAAGTTGGGACTGCAAGATCTTCTTCTAAGCTTTCTTCCTCTATGGCTTATTGTGAAACTTGAATTGAATCAGCATTCACTTCAAATAGAGTGCCAACATGGACACTACTTTCTGAGCAAACTAACTGCTGATCTGCTTCTTCTTTTTTCTCTTCTTCTGCTGCGACAAAATCAGTCTTAACCACCACCTGTTCTCCAACTCTAACCTCTTCTGAAGGCTTAACCATCAAGGGGATCTTTTTCATCCCAAATTTAAGAGCCCAACTCTTCAGACTTTGAATTTCTTTATCTTTGTTTGGATTTTATTTTTGTTATTGTTTTCCTTGACTAGGATTATAATTTTTATCCTCCCAACATGGATTTGGGAATGCAAGAGGAGAAGTGGATTGTAACTCAAATTATTTGGCAATTTTTTGTGGTGGTGGAGGAGGTAGAAACTCTTGTTGGTTGTCGAGATAGGACTTTTAGAAGAGCAACAGTCAGGGGACAAGAAGTCCCTCCTCTTTAATGGGAGAGGTTCCCTTATTCAGAAACGAACTTATTTACAAATGTACAGAACATTGTTTTATGGTCAAACTTGGATTTTACGAAAGTGTTTTCCACAAGGATCATCAATCACGCAAGGACTGAGGAAAGGGAAAAAGGAGATGAGCAGAATAGCAACATTTAGAATTATAGATAGCAGAATAATTCCTCCTGTATGCGAAGCTTCAAAGAATTTAAGACAAGATCATTTGCGTTGGCTGAATGAGATTAAATTTAAAGACACAAAGTTCCATAAATAACCTTCTTCAGATTTATTAATCAAGGACACAAAGTTCCTCCTTGGTTGTACAAGATCACTGTATTTGCAAAACTGAACAGTATGCAATCAGAGAGACTAACGAGTTAAGAACAAAATGATCTTCACAATATTAAAGGAAAACACAGAGATAACGAGAATCAGATAGACAAAGAATGAAAAGCCCTTTTGTATTGATTTCTTTAAGATCTATTTACACTTTCAAAGAAATATTCCAAGTTCTTCCTCCCCCTCAAAATGGCGTGGAAAGGCCATTATATAGCTTACAAGTCAGTTACTCTTCGTAACCGTTTCTTTTAACTAAAGAATAGTTAAGGACCGCCGGTTACAATACTTTAACTGATTACAAAGAATACGAAAAGAAAGGGAAGAAGAGGAAAGAAAAGAGAAGGAGACAGGTGGCCGGTTGCCATCGGGAGGGACCCACTTTGTCTTCGAATCCGCTACTCGAATTTCTTCAATGACTCGGCTATATCTCTCGCCATGAGGGACCGACGTGTTGGTCGCAGATCGAGTCCAAAATCCCGACATTTCTCCATCTCTTTATCAAACTCGACGTGAGTATGGTAATCTTTGTTTGCTTCTTCAATGGCGTAATGAAGAGAACAAATTTCCTTCATCTTTTCCTTAGAGATGGAGCTTTCCTTGAATAGATGATCTTTGACAAAAGCTCTGAACTGAGCTTTGATTTCTTGCAAGGACAAGGAAGCACCAGAGTTTTCATCTTGAAGATGACAATGCATATCTTTGAAAGCAGCAGCTGCCAGTGTCTTGAAAGCTTCTCCCTTCTGCCAACTGTTCTTCATTTCTCCCACAGCTTCCTCCAGGACTTTGATTTTCCACTCTACGCTGTAGACCCAGGATTTTGATAGATTATCTTTGGCATCATCGAAAATCTTATTCGCCAGTAAGACGTTCTCGTCTGTCTGTCCCATGAGGCGAAGGTCTACAATGCAACTGCTCCAGAGTTTAAGTTCTTTATCCATAACCCCAATAGTAGAGGATAGCTTCTGTTGCAAATTGTCTACCTTTCCATGTAGTTTAAAAGCTTCATCGATGAAGTTTAGCCCAGCAACAAGCATGTCATCCACCATGGCTTCAATAGCTCTGCCATAGACAGAATACTTGTGCATATCTTTAATACTTTGCACTTCATCTTGGCTTAGAATTACAGGAGGCGGTAGAGCAGTCAAGGGGGTAGGGTCCAAAACTTTGTCCTTAGACAAGAGTGACTTGATAAAACTTGTGAGAACTTGGGCTTGTTCTTCCAGCTGTTCAATAGTCTGCTGCCCTTTCTCTACCCTTCCAATGACTCTTGTGACTGTTTCCTGGAGGTTGTGAATTTCACCTTCAGGAGTAGACTCTCCCATAGGGATCCTTGAGAGCTCCAAGTCAGATGTTAGCAAGTCTGATTCTGATTTGTCTACTGTAGGCTTAGCAATCTCCAAGAATTGCTGACCTTGAGCATCAGACACAATTCTGGAGGTGGTTCTGGCTTTCTTGGCACGAGAAGGAGTGGTGCCCAACAAGGCTGCTACAGCATCAAAATTTGGTCCCAAGCTTTGAGAGGAGGATTTCCTCTTCCTTTTGTCAACCAGAGGTTGCACCCAAGCAAAAGAGGAAGAAGAATCTGCAGGAGAAGCAAGGGGACCCAGAGACAGGGAGCTCATGACACTCAGGGTCTGCGCAGCTGTTGACTCAAGCTGAGACGTAAGTAGAGCACTGGAGGCAATGGCAGTAGAAGAATCAATGGCACCCGGAAGTTCAGTGCTCTGGACCTCTTTGTCCTTATCTACTGGATCTTCAGGAACATTTGCAGGAGTTGGCATCTCGCTTTCTTCACTTTCACTGAGAACAATGATGTTCTCTGGCCCTATAGGCAACTCTACCTATTTTCTTGGAGGATCATTCTCTGCAGGTTCCTTCTTTACCTCTTTGAGTTTCTTCCTGTATACCTGGGTAGATGGAGAAGGAGTAGATTCTACAGGTCCCTGAGCTGTTGAGGCAGGAGGGGTTTTCACTGGTGTTCCAGACTCTGGAACTGATGTCTCTCTTATGGGTGTCGAATCATCCTTGGAGCTAGATTCTCCTGAGTGCCTCTTGAATTCTCGGATCTTCTTACTGAACCAGACCCTAGTCCTGATTAAGACTGGAGCAAGAATCTCAGCCAGATCATCTCTCTCTTTCTTGTTCCAATCCAAGTCCTCCAGGGGGTGTGCTTAATCACATTTTCATACTCATAAGAGTATAGATCAGAATTGTCATCCTGGAGACCTTCAGGAACTTGGTACAGACTGAGTTCTTGGATCAATTGCAGGGAGAACCTGCCACAATGCCTTCTTCTGGCTTCAAAATCATCTGCACAGTCAGCCCAGTAGTCTTCTGTATCTGCCCTATGATGATAGACTATCTTGATGTTCTGTTCAATGAACTTCTTCAAGTCAAAACAGGTTCTTGGCTTGAAGAAATGAACAGTGATAGGGACCAGGGCTCTTTCTATGTTCTGAGCATCCGAATCAAGTTTTGCATGTGTAATTTCCCAAAGAGATGGGAAAGTACAAGCCGTAAATCTTCTTGTCTCTGCAAGTTCTATGAAACTTGTCTAGTTGCTGCATATATCAATCAAAGCCATTTTATCATTGCAGAACATGGGAAGCCGCAGAGGAGTGCTTTCATAGCCAGCAAGCCTGATATAGGAAAATTTCCTGAATTGAATGAAATAGGCTCCATACTGCGATATCAGGTTCATGGCTTCATCTGAAAACCTTCTAGCAGTATCACCTTCGAGCAATCTGACCACGTACATGGTGAAAGCATCATTGACCCTTCTGAAATTGCGGTTGCTGGTCTCCAAGGTGAACTGCGGGCAATAGGCATACACTGGATCATCTTTGTGTGCATCTATATAGGAGAAACCAAACCACTGCCTGGATGCTGCTAGGGTATACATCAGATATGAAGTCATATAGAACTTCTTTGTTTGCTGGACGTTGGATAGCTGCTCAGCCAAATTCATACTGATGATCTCTGCCCAGTTGATATTTTGTGTTCCCTGGCACACCATGCTGATGAGCGGGCACATCCAGAAATGAAACTCATTGGTGGAGGGCAAACCCATAACCCGAGCCAGCAGGATTATGAAGTCTGACAGTTCTTCATTGAAATCTACTCGGAAGAGGGTTTTGGTTAGGCGAGAAGCGCCTTTCTTAGGGTTCTTCAACCAAGACTTCGCCACTCGCGCCTTGTATTTGTCACTGTCTTGGTCGAACATAGCCTGTGCTTGATCTCGGGAGACGACTATAGCATTGTCCATCTCCGGAATCCTCAGAGCAGCGCCAATGGCGGCAGGCGTCTGGCAGCAATGAGTTCCCATGTACATTTGTCAATTCGCTCAAATCGGGTCGAAGTGAGCTCCACATGATAAGATCAGACAAAGACACTGTACATCGAGATTGGGAATCCTCCGGCAAAAGCTAAACCACTATCATTAATCATCTGTGCCATTGGTGTAGGGTTTGCATCTGTCATTCTTGCCCAAAAATCACCGAAGTCGAGATGACGAGCTTCGCTGTCCCCTATATTGCTAACAGCAGATTCAAGCGGAGAAATTTGCTCCTGTCCCTGAAACTTGATCTTCATATTGATAGTCTCGGAGCTGCAACCTAGACTTCTGGAAGGAATTTGCAAATGGAGGGGAAATTGCACAGGTTTTCAAATTGCAAGGGTTTGAGCAAAGATAGCATGGAAGCAATGCGAAAAATGCGAAGGGGGATGCTCGTTATATAGCCGTTTGGAGAGAGAAATGACTTTAATGCGCATTGAATACCCAACCACCAATTTGAAAAAGCATCATACTCGGAGTGAGCGGGAAAAACTAAGTGTGAATGATACTAGGTACGCTTGGGACAGGTGAGACGCGAATGCGCGAAACACGCGGCTCGGCCGGTTCGGGTGAAACAGGGAGAGGACGCACAAATGCATTTGGGACAAATGGGACGAAAATGTGTGAAGTACGTGATTCGGGTGTTTCGGCCGAAATTGGAACAAAGGGCCCGTTTGGACTTGGGACATTCGGGACAAAAAGTTCCAAAGTACGCGACTTGACCGGCTCGGCCGAAATTGGGAAAGCTCGCACTTTTTCAAATGGGGCAGTTGGGACAAAATTGCGCGAAGGACGCGGTTCGGGCAAATCAGCCGAAAATGGAAAGCTCGCACTTTTAACTTTGGGACATTTGGGACAAAATTTTCCGACGGGCCCGAAAATGGGACAAATGGGATTTCGCCGATCGGGAACAGAGTGCATTTTCGTACTTGGGACAGATGGGACAAAAGTTCCGACAGTTCAAAAATCACACAAAATGACCCAAAACACATTTTTTCGATTTCACGACTTAGGCACCTCGTAGAAAAACACTTAAGACTCAAATTTTCAAAATTTTACTCTTATCGAGAGCGGGAATTTTGAGTGGACAACATGCGACAAAATCAGTCTTAACCACCACCTGTTCTCCAACTCCAACCTCTTCTGAAGGCTTAACCATCAAGGGGATCTTTTTCATCCCAAATTTAAGAGCCCAACTCTTCAGACTTTGAATTTCTTTATCTTTGTTTGGATTTTCTTTTTGTTATTGTTTTCCTTGACTAGGATTATAATTTTTATCCTCCCAACATGGATTTGGGAATGCAAGAGGAGAAGTGGATTGTAACTCAATTGATTTGGCAATTTTTCATGGTGGTGGAGGAGGTAGAAACTCTTGTTTATTTGGAGGAGAGGGTATTTTTGTTAGCTCTTGTGGAGGGGATGACTGTTTGGAAGGAAAGGGGAAAGAAGAATTGAGGTGTGGTGGGAGACTAGGGAATGGAGAAATGGAATTAACTCCTAGGGTAGCATTGACTGGATTTAGAATTTGAAATTCCAAATGAGATGATGCTACTTGAGTAATGGGAAGAGAAAAACTAGATGATGGTGTAGAACTTACCCATTGACGAGGTTGTTCAACACCAAGTGTATAGGCCTCTATTTTTGTTGTCCATTGTGTAAGTTGGGGCAGTATCTCCATCATGAAGTCCAGCTTCTCCTGAGGGCTGAAGTGTCTTGGAAAAGGGCCTCCCCATGGACAAGGAGTCCTACAACCAATTCTGAAAGCTTTCATTTGAGCTATTTCTCTTGATTGCACCATCTTTGCCTCCATATTTTGGATTTGTTCCAGCAGATCTGCATTTTCTTCTTGACTTCCCTCACAACCAGCATACCCTTGTGCTTGACATGCTTCATATCCAAACTGACTTTGGCACTGCTGCTCATATGGGTAGACATGCTGATTTTGAATTTGATCAAAATGCTGATTTGGAGGATTTGTAAAACATGTTGGAGGTGTGATATACTACTATTGTAAATGTGAATTCCATGATGGAAATGAAGTCATGATTGCACAACTTCATGGAATGGAAAATAATGAAAATGATGGAAAGAAGAATGGATGGAAATGAATGGAAAACAGGTCTACAACTTAGAGAATGAGTTGTTTACCAGATGGAGTCACCAGATGTGCTTTTGAAAGTGCCTCCAAAAGGTTGAATCTTTAACAGGAACACACCAACCTATCAAAGATAAAGTGGAAGACCTCTAAGGTCCCACCGGGCATGCCAAAACTACTGTGGCAAATCAGCAGACTCCCCGGATGTTGATCGATTTCTAGTTTGATCACCCTATGCATCCAGTGTGATTGTACAACATTGAATCCTCTTCCCAAGTGTGGGACTTGCAAAATGGAAGAGGAATCTCCATATTAGAGGTTGGTTCCTTAACTCCTCTGATTAGCTATTTCACTTGCACAATTGTAGAGGTTTAAACTCCTAAATCTACTCTAAATTCCAAGGAGACAGAGATAGAGAATGCAAAAAGAAAGAACTAATGCTAATAGGTGATGCACCAAAGGAGTTGTAGACACCTAATGTTGCATGAAATACACAATCCACAAGGAAACACAGCACAAAACATGCACAAATGCTCAAAATGTAATGAAAGATCAAGAAAGCAATGATAGATATATGAAAGGATTGAGGGATTTTAATCACAGAACATATATCAACATCTCAGATCCAATACAGTACATTACAGTGATCTAGAGGCAAGAAAAGGTGCTGCATTACATGGAAAGGTAAAATTTCTTCACAAATTCTACCAAGGAGGAAGAAAAAGGAAGTTACAGAGCTGAAAAAGTGTCTCTCCTTGCAAAATGAACTCATCCTGGCTTTTACAGTGCAAACCACGACCCCAGGAGAGAGAAACATAGGAAAACATGCAAGGGGTTCAACCATTGACCAAAATTCCATCAAAACAGCATGGGTGCCCTGACAGACCCATTCCCTGACATTTTTAACCATGCTGGGAGAGAATGCGAGCCATTCTTCATTAAAAACGGTGGTTGAAACGTCATTTCTATCCATGACCACGTGCCAGAGGTGTTTCTTGATTTTCTCTCTCCAAACTCCACCAAAATTCAAAAATAACCCTAGAATCTTGTAGAGAATTTTACCAGCTTTCCATTGATATAAAGAACGTGAAAAACTGAGCTCTGGATCGAAAGATATGGCGATTTGAAGTTTTAGGGCAAAACAGGGCCAAATCGGGTCGGTGGGAATTTTTTTGAATTTTTACCTTTTTGGTCATTTGGAAAATTTTCCAAAATTTCCCCGCACTCCACCACTCTAGGTGCCATGTGGCAGCATCTCATTGGCCGCGGGCCTTTCAGGAAATTTTTTTCAAAAACTCTCGAGCCATAACTTCAAAAATACATGGAGTTAGGAGGAAAAATTTACCTTTCTGGAAAGCTGAGAAAGATCTCTATCCAATGGTGCCATTTCCAGAAGGTTTTGAGTGCCTAAAAGCAAAATTTTGTGACTGAGGCACAAGAGAGGGAAGAATGAGAGGAGTTAGCCACAAAATGAGCAGGGGGCACATTTTGGATAACAAGAACATACATTTTTCATACCATTCAATAGTGTGATCCTATTCCACCATTGACACTCTTTCCACCAATGGATCGAGACTATCTTGTTATCTCTCGAAGGATTGTTATTTATTTCCGAACCCATATGACCTTTTCCTTATTCCTCTAATTGGTGATATTTTTGGGATGATTCCTAAATATATTATGTTGAACATGAATATTTGGTTCCATCCCTTTCTCTTCTCTATTAATTTTGTATGACATCTCCTTGGCTTCTAAAACCAAGGTTTTAACTACTTTTTCTAAATCGACATATTTACTAGCTTACAAATTTTTTAAATTTATGAACTTGACACCTTACCTCTTGGGAGGCTTCCCAATTACTTTGACATTGTTTTCTATCTAGATATTCATAGAGAAAGCTTGTCTTAGAGTCCAAAGAGCCATTTCTCCCAAGTAATAAGTTGGTTTTTTTATCAAAATCAAGAAGTATTTAACTAAACATGAATCATCATTGGGCCTTATATTGGTTGGTAATCTAGTCAAAGTCTTGTTGAACTTGGTGTTGAAATATTATACACAGTCATTAGGATTATTCTTAATGTTTTCAAATTATGATAGAAGAAACCTAGGATCAGTTCTATCACCATATTGCAATCTAAAATCATTCTTCATTTCAGCCCAAGAATCAATTGAATTTGTAGGTAATGAATTGTACCATTCCCTAACATCTTCCTCTAATGTATGTATAAAAAATTTAACATAAAAATCTTCAAACTCAACTTCATAATCATCCATGATATTTTGGAAGAATTTAAGATGTTGATCTCCACTAATAGCATTGTTCCCTTGAAACCGAGGAAATATATTTCTAATCTCACTTGGTAATTCATTAGGATAACCCACCATATCATTGAAATTGATTGGTCTATATGTAGTGACTACAAAAGGATCTTTGGGTGGAGGGTGATCCATATTATTTGGTGGTGGATTTTCAAATGGAGGATTAAAATTGTGGGGAACCAGAGGTATTTGAGGAAAATGGGTATAGTAAACACAATGAAATTATTTGGGGGATTTAGTTTCACAAAAACTCTATTTTCTCGAGTAAAAAAATGTGGAAGCTAAGGAGTACCTTTGTTATTTGTGGAACTGAACCTTCTTAAAATATTGAATGCAAATATGCTTAAGGAATACCTAAATCATAGCTATTAGATGTACTTGAATAGTATTCAACCAAAGGAGGATCAAATTTAGAGGTTTGAACACCCTTGCCTCCTAAATTTTGACCACCCACAGGTTTCCAAATTTGTTTCCTTCTTAAATGTGCACTTTCTAATTTTGGGAGTAATCTTTTAGTATGGTGCGATCTAAAAAATGATCTTAATCATTTTATTGTTGCAAAGAGGGGAGTTAATTAGAAAGGTGGGTAAGATGATTTATTTTTCAATGGTATAGCCCATATTTTATTTGAAAGGTGGAGCTGCCAATAAGGCCTTATACCCTAGATATATAGATTAACTACAAATATTAAGAAAAAGTTGTTTTACAACTTGATAGGTAAAATAATTTGCAAATATTTACATTTTTCATAATATTCTTGATAACCAACTTCTAGCACACTCTCAGAAACACAATTTTTATGTAAATCCTACTCATAATTGGAAAATGGGTTAATACTGGCAGCCTTGTCTCTATTTGCATAATTTTTAGCAAATACCTTTAAAGGTGAATTTTTTTTACCTTTCTTGAGTAAGGAGTCCCCAAAAATGGTGGTAGAAGTGTTTTGTCTCCAAAATCTACACCGCTTTGGGGCCTAGTAAGTTCTTTCACAAGATAAGAAGGCTTAGAGTATGCCATACTTTGGGATACATGTCATTTCCAACTAGGGAGGGGTCTAAAATTCTCATAGCAACCAAGTTCTTGGGATGATTGAGAGTCACATACAAAGGGGATGACATGATCCTAATACTTTTGGTTTTTCCTTAAAATAGGGTGAGAGGACCCATTGGGTAACCTAAATGGAGAGGGAATAATTTACTTTTAGTTATTCTTAATAAATGGAGGGTCAATATGAGCTAAGAATGGCCATGAATATAACACTCAATTGCAAGAGTTTTCAAAAGAGTGTTATATGTACTTATCAGACGTCAGACATAGGTTACTATAGACACCACAGTTCAGTTATTTTTACATCAATTTTGACGGGAATTTGGGTACGAAGAAATTTCTTTAATGATTCTTTAGAAATAGAAAAATTGGGGTGGTGATTGGATGTTTTAGATAGAAGTGTGGGAAAAAGTATAGTAGGTTTGGTTTTCTAGAGCGGAGGAGTAAATGATGATTGATTTCCTATAACAAAGCATCAACAACTACCATAAAAGCATGATATCCTAGGAGTAAAGAACATATGATTAAGTAGTGAAAACTTCTCAAACAAAAAATATTTGCATTCATTGATGCTCAAAAATACAAATATTTTCAACACAACCTTTAAACAACTTAACACAAAAACTCATGAAAGTTCTCTAATGAATTATTTATTACTTTTATCCTCATACGCCATAAATACACTCAAAGGATGAAAAAATCACTAACCATGATGGTCGCAATAAGGATTTTAGAATTACATAAAATATTGTAGAGTAAATTCTCACAAAACAATATTTGATTTAGTAACCAAAATGCAACAACCAAGGACTGATCTAGTGTATTACATACATAAGCAATAAACACAAAATTGCGCAGAGTAATTATAACTCATTAACAAAACTTTAACATACAAGATCTAGAACACAAAGCTAAAATCATAAGTAGGCATATGTCATTCAAACTTTCAATTTCTTTACAAGGGGACATGAATAAAATTCCCTAAATGTTCACCAATGGCTTTATAGTGTAACCACCTTGACACAAAAACTTGAAAACTTGATGTTCATATGTATTCAAAAACATGCAAGGTTACAATACTTTCTTTCAACTTCTTCAAATATAAAACTTACCCCCTTTCATATGATGGCAGACCCTCTTATTTATACAAAAACATTCTATGAGATCCTTCGATTACCCTCCCCAAAGCATCTCGCAGGAAATCCCGAAGGCATATATATGTACTCTATCTTTTAAAAATATATTTTAACTGCAAAGATTCTTCAGTTAACCATCAACCTGATTCTATTTTTTGTTGCATATGTGGATGTTTGTAAGATATACCAATTATGTTGTCTAATCCTCTTTTGTTTTATTTATCTTGTTGCAATCACTCATGTGCCTAGTCACAAACCATTTATTCTTTGATGCCATTATTCCAACTAATTTGAAACTTGTCTTTTTTAGAAAATATGTTGTGAGTAACCATGGATATTTATTTAAATTTGATGCTTCCCTTGTGAAAAACCTTTAATCAAGCCAAAAGAACAATTTTTACAAACATCATTCCAATTTTTCTTTCTTTCAAATTCTTAAAAGCATCCAAAATTTATCTCGCATTTAATCCTGATATGATAATTCACATGAACCTCTCCATAATTTATCTTATATAAATTATTACTAATTATTTATGAATTTTCCACTCCCTTTGGTTATTACAAGTAAATTTTCTTGTCAAAAATTAGTGTTGTATCTTTTCCAGTAATGACAGAGATGGAATTGGGAAACAATTTCAAAGTTATTTCTTTAGAAACTCTTCATGTGATCTTCAATATTTATTTCCTAAATGAATATTTTGTTAGGATGTTGTTCACAATTGAATACCAAGAAGAATCTGTAGTACCACTAACTTCCCACACAATTTTATCAAGCAGTGATGAGGAACCTCATCGTAATAACTCCTTTCTTCTCGTTGTTCTAAAATTTGTTTCACCACTTATTTATCCTTGAATATTATGTAGTTCTGAGTAACTAAATAAGTTTTGGGACCATTACCACCCAATTATCAATGTGAAAACCATCCATATATCCCCTACATTCTTGACTAAGGAAGTGACAAAGAAATAAATCCCCGTTGATATTCATGTAGTATCTAACAATGATCTTGAAGAGGATATATCCTCACTTTCCCATAAATGAATGCAATATAATAAAGGCTCACTAATCTTGACATGGATTTAGTGAAATCTAATTCTATAAAAGCCCCTCGAAGTGCCTCTCGCCACCAATGAAGAGATGTAAAAGGGTCCCAACTAATCTAGTAATATAATCTAATCCATTATCCATGGATCATGTTGGTGTACCTGAGCTAGATGCTGCTATGCCATTTACTTTTCCTAGGCCATCTTATACCTCCAGAATTTTTTTTTCATCATGGTACTAAGGAATACCTCAAAGGAGGGCTTAATCTCATGTTAGTACAAAATTACAACACCATCTAATGTTTGCAAATGAGTTCCCGGGAAATAAGTGTAATTTTCTAACATGGGATTGTCTCAAGGTGTGGGACCTTACAATTGAGACAAACCTCCAGAGAATTTTGGTTCCTCTACCTAATCTAATGCTAAAACTACGCCTAGGAATGTAATCGCAACTATTATATGTAATGCCCACATTTTACACAAACAATATCAATAGTAAAATACTAGGATATTTTTTTGACTTACAATGCATGCTACACACAACACAACAAGGGCTCCAAGTACAGAAACTCGACTCACATATGACAATCACATAAGTCATCAACTCACATAGACTCAAGAAAACAACATAGGCATGTCGATGCCACACTTCTCACAATGAACGAATACCAACAATGACCCAACCACAAGAAACATGACTTCAGAACGAGAACCCACAACACATCATTTCTTTAATTGCATCTTAGTTACGATTAACATTCTAAGAACATTATTGTGCAAGGATCGTTTTCTCCTTTTTCCATCTACAAGATCTTAAGTTCATTCCACTTTTAATTTACAGTTCGACCAATTTAGGTTGGCTTCCTTTATGCATCACGGAAATTTCCATAACTTACATGTTTATTTGGTACATTCAAATCACATATATAGTACTTAATTATCTTGTTCTTATGTTAAGAATATGCTTCTCAAACATTTATTTAATGTTTAAAATTTACCCTTGCTACACAAGTGAATCTAACGTGATGTCAAGGTGAAATCTTGGGATTAAGGAAGACATAGATTCAAGATAGCTTTTTTTCCAAGAACATCCATCGATCACGGAATAGTTATTTTGATACCATAGTTGTTAAATTTCAATAACTTATGGACTTCCATTTATATTTATATATATTTTGTTTTCTCAAAGTTTGGTCACACCAAGGAAATTTATATTCTTTGCAATGCATGAAAATGTTTAATTAAGTTATAAGGACTCCAAGAGTGACCTTAATCCTAATCTCTAATCTCATTTTCATCTTATATGATATTCTCTTACATCCCACTATTGTCTCATTCTTGGCATCGTCTTAAAACAAAAGAGTTACAAAAGCACTTGTCTGACATCTTAAGGAAGTACATGGCTAGGAGCATTATAAACTACACATGAACACAAGTTATCTATGTTCACGAAGATCCCATATCTTTTCATTACACAATTACACATAAGAAATATTATTTATTCCTTAATGCCATAAAATGACATAACAAGGGATTAAGGGGCAATATTACAATTTCTAAGGTTCTCTAGAATCAACATCTTTCAACTCAATTTCATATGCAATGAGTTAAATGATAGATTTCTACCCACAAGTTAACATCCTAATCAACTAGGGTTTAGTTTAATTCCAATTTTCAATTAGGGCTTTACGCTCTATTATAGATTAGAATAAGATTCAAAACATATCCGCCCTATAAACCCTCCAAAAGATCAAAGCACTCTATTGTCACTAGCCAAAGATAGTACATATAGCTAAGAGAGATCTACTCATTAACAAAATTTTAAGTGATAGAACCACTATTCCTCTAGCTCCATGATGTTATCTCGGATCCCATAAGAAATTCACTCGATGCGAGAAAATTTAATTCTAAATCTATCTTCTAAGACAAGGTAGTCCACTAGGACATGAAGGAAGCATTAGCTCTACTTACTCCAGGTCAAGTTTGAGTGTGTTGCTCCTATATGTTTGGTTTGCATCGATGCCACTAAACATACCTACTAAGATGATCAACCCATTCAGTTATCTTATTTTCCTAACTAGGATGTTCCATCGAGTGTAAAGGTTCATTTGAAGGTCATAATTTTCTACACTAATGGATTTACATAGGCAGGTTAGTTATATAAAAATTTTGAACTAGGGTTGACTGTTTTGGTTAGGTTCCTTTATTACATTTTCAAGGTAAGAAACACAACACCAATTGTTAAACAAATAATTACAAAATGAAATTTCACTACAAGGTATAAATTTAAATTCCTTTTGACATTTGTATTCCACTTTTACCATAACAATTTTGGGATCAAAATAACATCCATGAAAGAAATACCAATTTCTCAAGCATTTATTAATCTAGTGACTTTTACATACTACCAATTTCAACAATAAGTCTTTCAATATAATACCAAAAATAAACAATGAATTACTCAACGCCTTTATGTCATCATTCTTTCATCTTGCAAAAACCACGTGAGCAAGATATCAGTGATAAATCGCTGGCATGGCATCCACCCTAATCTAACATAATTATCATTTTCAGTTTACCATTTACATTTGATAATTAATACCATTTGCAATCGAAATAAAAATGTTTAGAGACATGTACTCATAACATTTCATTTTTCTTCTTTTTTTTTTGTAACCCAGAGAGAGAAAGAGAAGGGTAGAGATAGAAAACACCGTTTTGCCAAAAGTTCTAATGCACACAACAAGTTACATTATAGTGTTTTAAAAAAACTATTTATATGTGTTAAAAGTTTCCAGGGTGATTTGGCAACCCTATGAGGGTCCCGCAACTTTCTATTTTTACATTTTCTCACTAGCTACAAAACGTTCAAAATAGGCTTGGAGGCTAAGAAACTGCTGTCAAAAATTATATTCCGATGAGAACACACACCACGATTAAATTTCTACGTGTCCCCTGATATACCAAGAATTCATAGAAACTCGAAGGAATTGGGAAAAGGTGAACGGTTTGCGTTTGGCTTAGTTTTCCGGGGCCATTGGTCAGTAGTTCACCTAGTTGTAAAATGTCAAAAGTTAGCTCGAGGGCCCGAAAAACCGTGTCCATAATCAAATTCGATGGAGGAGCACACAATGAGACATCTCCTACCAGCTTCCCTATATAAGGAGAATTCATCGAGTCGACAGGATCGAGAAATAGAAAATCATTTTCAAACAAAGGACAAGTTTTCTGGGTGACAAGACGAAATTGGTCCAATTTGACCTCACAAACCGTGACCGAAGGCCTAAAGAATGGCTTCACCAAACTATCCCAAAAAGTTCTCTTTCCTATACTTAATGTTCCATGCAATTGTCTAGCATAAACACTAGAGGTTTGCGAAGACATGAAGTAATTTCTCGATCCAAGTTTCAAATGGCGGTTCAAAACGAAAGCTAACTTTCTAGATTTAATGACTTTCATTGTTGTAAACCAAAGGTAACAAGGCTCATATAAGAGTGTCAAAAGGATGTCATATGTTTGTTTCGGGTCAAACCAAAGGTCAAGGTGACTCCTTATATACCAAGGTACATGAATAAAACTTCACATCTCATTTCTAGAGTTACGAAGGGTACTTAGTGAATCTCTCGAAAATGTAAAATTTAACTATTTAAAATAGGGAGAAGGTCAACTTTATCAATGGAGAGTCAAATTCGTCTGGTCGATAAAACAATATTGGAGTGATCAAGATGGGTAAGAGTTTTCTAAATCATCTCAAAGTGAGGGTGATAGTTCATGGTTTAAAGTAGACGAGTTATAATGACTTTGTGAGTTACGACACGACAATTTATTGTTTTGCAATGAGTTGAAGGGACATTTAACTGTATTAAAAATCCTAATAATTTAAAATTCTATTTAGTTACAAAAGAGAAATAAAACATGAGAATTATGAGAGGTAAGGGAAGAAGAACCATGCCTAGAGAATGAAGTCGGTCAAAGCCGCAGGCATCGGTTCAGCATCTTACTTGGGCACTTCATCAACCAGTTCACGAGATCCTCAGCTCCACCATTTTGTATACACGTCTACCAGGGAAGTTGCATTGCAAAAAAACATCTTGTTTTCTATGCCTTGATATTTTTTCATGCTCTATTATAAAGATCTTATTTTTACACATGCAGGGAGGATGTTGACAAAGGTTGTGGAATCTAGCTTTACACGTACCAATTGCATTTGCTTGAAAGTTTCCAAGGCCTTTTCAAAAACTCATTTTTTAACACATCCTGTAATCATTACAGCCCATAAACCACATTCCTTTCAGGCATTGTCGATAGTTTGCATGCTTCCACATTTTTCACATTCTCATGTGCTCATCAAACACCAAGCAAACATAATGATTAATTCTAGGCATGATTCTACAAGAGGCACTCATGCCATCAAAGTATTTACAACCCTCATGCACTGAACCTACATGGCTGAAAGATAATTAAACAAAAATGAAGCTTACATGGTCAAGGTATGTTCCATAAGACCACATCTCTTTGAGGCATTCTGTCAAACAGTTCAAACACCTTTTTAACAAATCCATTTTGTGCATATACTGCACTCATGACACTCCATGAGACCGCATTTCTTTGAGGCATTCTATCAAACAGTTCACATGCCCTAAATACACTTCCACATTTTCACATATAACAACTATGACACTTACAAAAAACTAGATTCTATTGTTCATACCCTGCTCCAAGCTTCCATGTTTTTTGCACAAGCCGCAGATTCACCGGCAAATGTAGACTCACACATCCCCATTTTGGCGCAGATTGGGAAGAGCTAGCATGGTGAAACAAAATAGATTTCCAATATGTTTGGATGGATGTCCATACACTGTCCCCAAAGCATTTGTAACTTCAACATCTGCCAAAACCCCTCTATCCTTTTATGCACTGTCCAAGGGCCCACGTAGGTTCTAAAACACTTTTTTTTTTACACAGGCTGGGTGGATGTTGGCCGCAATCCATTCCATGAGAAGTTGTCACATTCTTTCACTTGGTCAACACTGAAACAACTCCCCCAAGTATTTGTGACTACAACAACTGACATAAATCCTCCCTCCATTATGCTTTTATGGAAGTCAACGCAGGTAGTTTGGAGCATCTCGGGAGGCTGGGAGGAGGCCACAAAACACCTTTACACTCCATGCAATGACATCTAGTTTGGATCTGCTCTGCCGCCCCCACCCAAATTCGCCCCATTTCCAAATGCCAAAAAGACAAAACCCTAACAACAAATGTTTTAGAGATTTTCTCCCTAGCCTTCATATTAGTTTTATTTTATTTTATGTTAAATTATATATGTATTATTATTATTTTATTTTTATTTTTTTTTAAAAGTGTGGGGCATTACATCTCCCTCCCCTTAAGAAAGCATCGTCCTCAATGCGACAGACAATGAAGAAGGAGAAATGGTAGCAAAAAGGAACAAATATGGGTGAAGGTACGCTCTAAGGTTAAGATTTCAAACACAAAATCACGGCCACGGGGTGGCCCTAGGAACATTTGGTAGAAATTTTAACTTTCAAGGTTCTATGAAGATTGCGCTTCTCTCTTATTTTTTATTTCATTAATCTCTTTCCATTAACATTATTCTTAATTCAAGTCTTTTAGCATTTCATTATTACATAACTTTATTTATTTCATTCTTATGGGTTCCCATCCTAAACTACAATAAAACACCCTACCAGTGGTCATACACAACACTAAAATTTCACAAGCATACTTTTACATACTTTCATGACCGTATCACATCATGAGGGTTTCACCAAACCATGGAATGACAACAAGTAGACCACATAGCAATTAATTTCCAACAATTACGTCCTAGACATAGATCTAGTACACACATATGACTGATAAACAGAATCAACACGCTGATACATATACAATGGGTATCACATGACTCACAAAAATCCATGACTATAATGACATAGTTCCAATCCAATATCCAATAGTCCATACCAACCAAGGGGAGAGTCATGCCATCAATCATAACAAAGTCTAACCAGACTCACAAGAGGACACATAACTCACTATACCAACTCCACACATCACAAGGCATCACGAAACAACTCCAGATATCTCCAAAAGCACAAAATAAAGTTCCATATACCATCCCAAAGCATCACCAAATAACCTCCATATACCTCCCCAAAGCATCACCAAATAATCTCCATATACCTCCCCAAGAGAAAGAATCATAGTGCCAAAACCAAGTGGGTCACTCAACCATAGAGCCCCATCAAGAATATCGGGTCACTCAACCATAGAGGAACATCTCCTTTCTCCTTTTAATGAGGTCGGGTCACCCTATGGCCCTGGGTACATAGAGCCCCATCACCCCCAACCCAGTGACATAATAACTCGTGGTTCAACAACCCACTAGTTATCTATAACTCCTTAGGGCGTACCCCTATATACAACGAAGCAGTCCATAGGTTCAACCACTCCATCGTGAATCCCATGACCCTATTCCAACACATTACGACATTAGAACCAGTATAACAATCCATTCAAATGCCAAGTGAAAAAATCAAAAGCCTTGGGCTAGGCTACAAAAATTTCAAATATGAAAAGAAAGTTTTAAAACCAAGAAAAACAAATGGCTAATTAGCCTTGGTTAGTGCAAAATCCAAATGTTAATGCAACAATCAAATAAATGCCCAAAATATAAGAACATGTCAATCAAGAAAAATAGCTGGTTCTAGCTAAAAATAATGATCAATTTATGAATAAAAAAAATGTATTGAGAAAATAACACATTACAATCACTATGTGGCCTCATATCGCCACCAAAGGGGTACTCATCGAGTTACTAGCACTTGGACATCGAGCCTCAGCTCATGAAAATATACATGTAACTAGAAATGAGTAAATCAAATAATGTATCTGTCATCATCTCTTCCTGAATCATAACTCCAAACTCCCACAAGGATCAACATAGTCAAAATCACATAGGATTATTCAATGAACAATCCAATAAGAAAGAGCAGGGAACTCTAGTTGCATAAGTTGAGCCTAAGGTGGTGTGCACCCACAATATACTAAGCAAGCTCGAAGTATACTAAACAGATAGAAGTGGATTTTCAGTCTATATAAGACTCCACTTCCTCACTCATACTCAGCTCAAGATTATGAAAACCTGGTCCATGCCTCCTCTCTCCACACATACACTCTTGACAGTTTATCCCCTTAGGGTCATCTAGTGTAAGGTTTCACAACATACACATAACTACATCACTAACACAATGGTGATTCACACACATTAACCATAACATCTTATGCATGGTATATATATACAGGTATAACACAATCATTACTTTCATGAGTTACGATACATCACATTACCTCATCCCGCACCCAAAGTGCAATCACTGTACACTAGGGATCATACTCACCATATGCCCCTAACTCACGACATGAACCATCACATATTACATAAATTATATGTATGAGGAAAACAATGTCTAACATTACGACATATAGTCCATTACAATACAACACAACAATGTACACAAAAATCACAATATGGTGACGACATCATGATGAAATTTCTTTCACTTTACATCAATTTTTGTCATGCAATACCTCAATACACCTTCATATCACATAAAGCCAAAACATTTCAACCCTCGGCAATCCACAATAACATTTCATTCACAAACAACAAGACAGTACATTACACCCGAATTCCCCATTGAATCAACAACATCGAGAGTGAACACCCTCATCACAAGCACATCAATATGATAAAAAATACACACTAAATGACATACACAACATGTGCATTCACAATTTCACAATTACGACATAGTTCACATCACACATATATATCACATTACTCTTCCAATATCCACCACCATCATGCAAAATCATCACAACTCCAATCCATCCCAGAGGTTCGAGAGCATGAACCTCCGCTCTGATACCATATGTAATGCCCACATTTTACACACACAATGTCAACAATAAAATACCAGGATAATTTTTTTTTACTTAAAATGCACGCTACACACAACACAAGCAAGGGCTCCAAGTACATAAACTCGACTCACATATGACAATCACATAAGTCATCGACTCACATAGACTCAAGAAAACAACATAGGCATGTCGATGCCACACTTCTCGTAATGAATGAATACCAATAATGACCCAACCATAAGAAACATGACTTCAGGAATGGCGAACCCACAACACATCATTTCTTTAATTGCATCTTAGTTATGATTAACATTCTAAGAACATTATTGTGCAAGGATCATTTTCTCCTTTTTCCATCTACAAGATCTTAAGTTCATTCCACTTTTAATTTACAGTTCGACCAATTTAGGTTGGCTTCCTTTATACACCACGGAAATTTCCATAACTTACATGTTTATTTGGCACAATTCAAATCACATATACAATACTTAATTATCTTGTTCTTATGTTAAGAATATGCTTATCAAACATTTATTTAATGTTTAAAATTTACCCTTGCTACACAAGTGAATCTACCGTGATGTCAAGGTGAAATCTTAGGATTAAGGAAGACATAGATTCAAGATATCTTTTTTCCAAGAACATCCATCGATCACGGAATATTTATTTTGCTACCATAAATGTTAAAGTTCAATAACTTATGGACTTCCATTTATATTTATATATCTTTTGTTTTCTCGAAGTTTGGTCACACCAAGGAAATTTATATTCTTTGCAACGCATGAAAATGTTTAATTAAGTTATAAGGACTCCAAGAGTGACCTTAATCCTAATCGCTAATCTCATTTTCATCTTATATGACATGATCTTACATCACACTATTGTCTCATTCTTGGCATCACCTTAAAGCAAAATATTTACAAAAGCACTTGTCTGACATCTTAAGGAAGTACATGGCTAGGAGCATTATAATCTACACATGAACACAAGTGATCTATGTTCACGAAGATCCCATATCTTTGCATTGCACAATTCTGCATAAGAAATATTCTTTATTCCTTAATGCCATAAAATGACATAACAAGGGATTAAGGGGCAAGATTACAATTTCTAAGGTTATTTAGAATCAACATCTTTCAACTCAATTTCATATGCAATGAGTTAAATGATAGATTTCTACCCACAAGTTAACATCCTAATCAACTAAGGTTTAGTTTAATTCTAATTTTCACTTAGGGATTTACACTCTATTATAGATTAGAATAAGATTCAAAACATATCTTCCCTATAAACCATCCGTAACAAATCAAAGCACTCTATTGTCACTAGCCAAAGATAGTACATATAGCTAAGAGGATCTACTCATTAACAAAATTTTAAGTGATAGAACCACTATTCCTCTAGCTCCATGATGTCATCTGGATCCCACAAGAAATTCACTCGATGCAGAAAATTTAATTCTAAATCTATCTTCGGAAGACAAGGTAGTCCACTAGGACATGAAGGAAGCATTAGCTCTACTTACTCCAGGTCAAGTTTGACTGTGTTGCTCCTATATGTCTGGTTTACGTCGATGTCACTAAACATACCTACTAAGATGATCAACCCATTCAGGGGATCTTATTTTCCTAACTAGGATGTTCCATCGAGTGTAAAGGTTCGTTTGAAGGTCACAATTTTCTACACTAAGGGATTTACATAGGCAGGTTAGTTATATACAAATTTTGAACTAGGGTTGACTGTTGTGGTTAGGTTCCTTTATTACATTTTCAAGGTAAGAAACAAAACACCAATTGTTAAACAAATAATTACAAAATGAAAGTTCACCGCAAGGTATAAATTTCAATTCCCTTTGACATTTGTATTCCACTTTTACCATAACAATTTTGGGATCAAAATAACATCCATGAAAGAAATGCCAATTTCTCAAGCATTTATTAATCTAGAGACTTTTACATACTACCAATTTCAATAATAAGTCTTTCAATATAATACCAAAAATAAGCAATGAATTTCTCAACGCCTTTACGTTATCATTCTTTCATCCCGCAAAACCACGTGAGCAAGATATCAGCGATAAATCACCGGCATGGCATCCACCCTAATCTAACATAATTATCATTTTCAGTTTACCATTTACATTTGATAATTCATACCATTTGCAATTGAAATAAAAAGGTTTAGAGGCATGTACTCATAACATTTCATTTTTCTTCTTTTTTTGTAACCCGGAGAGAGAAAGAGAAGGGTAGAGATAGAAAACACCGTTTTACCAAAAGTTCTAATGCACACAAAAAGTTACATTATAGTGTTTTAAACAACTATTTATATCTGTTAAAAGTTTCCAAGGTGATTTGGCAACCCTACGAGGGTCCCGCAGCTTTCTATTTTTGCATTTTCTCACTAGCTACAAAACGTTCAAAACGGGATCGAAGGTTAAGAAACCACTGTCAAAAATTATCTTTTGATGAGAACACACACCACAATTAACTTTCTACGTGTCCCCAGATATACCAAGAATTCATAGCAACTGACGGAATTGGGAAAAGGTGAACGGTTTGCATTTGGCGGCTAGTTTTCCGGGGCCACTGGTCATAGTTCACCCAGTTGTAAAATGACAAAAGTTAGCTCAAGGGCCTAGGAAACTACGTCCATAACTGACATTCAATGGAGGAGCATGCAACAAGACATCTCCTACTAGTTCCCCTATATAAGGAGAATTCATCAGAGTCGATGGGATTGAAAACTATAAAATCATTTTCAAACAGTGATAAGTTTTCTAGAGCGACAAGACAAAATTGGTCTAGTTTGAAGTCGACAAAATATGACTGGAGGCCTACAAAATGGGTTCACCAAACTATCTCAAAAAGTTCTCTTTCCTATACTGAATTTTCCATGCAATTGTCTAGTATAAACACTAGAGGTTTGCGAAGATGGGAAGTAATTTCTCCATCCAGGTTTCAAATGGCGGTTCAAAACGAAAGCCAACTTTCTAGATTTAACAGCTTTCTACTATTATAAACCAGTGTAATAGGGCTCCTATAAGAGCGTAAAAAGGATGTCATATGTTTTTTGTCGTGTCAAACCAAAGGTTAAGGTGACTCCTCATATACCAAGGTACACGAATGAAACTTCACATCTCTTTCCGGAGTTACAAAGAGTACTTAGTGAGTCTAGAAAAAATGCAAAATTTAACTATTTAAAATAGGAAGGTCAACTTTATCAATGGAGATTAAAATTTATCCGGTTGATAAAACAATATTGGAGTGATCAAGATGGGTAAGAATTTTCTAAATCATCTCAAAGTGAGGGTGATAGTTCATGGTTTAAAGTAGACAAGTTATAATGATTTCATGAGTTACGACATGACAATTTATTGTTTTGCAACAAGTTGAAGGGAAATTTAATCGTATTAAATATCCTAATAATTTAAAATTCTATTTAGTTGCAAAAGAGAACTAAAACATGAGAATTATGAGAGGTAATGGAAGAAGAACCATGCCTAGAGAACGAAGTCATTCAAGTCACGGGCATTGGTTTAGCATCTTGCTTGGGAAATTTGTCAACCAGTTCATGAGCATCCTCAGCTCCACCATTTTGCATACACGTCTACTAGGGAAGTTGCATTGCAAAAAAACATCTTGTTTTCTATGCCTTGATGGTTTTCCATGCTCTATTCTAAAGCTCTTATTTTTTCACATGTGGGGAGGATGCTGACAAAGGTTGTGGAATCTAGATTTACACGTACCAATTGCATTTGCTTGAAAGTTTCCAAGGCCTTTTCAACAAACTCATTTTTTTACACATCCTGCAATCATTGTAGCCCATAAACCACATTCCTTTCAGGCATTGTCAGACAGTTCACATGTTTCCACATTTTTACAAATCCATTTTGTGCATATACTGCACTCATGACACTCCATGAGACCACATTTCTTTGAGGCATTCTATCAAACAGTTCACATGCCCTGAATACACTTCCACATTTTCACATATAACAACTATGACACTTACAAAAAAACTAGATTCTATTGTTCATACCCTACTCCAAGCTTCCATGTTTTTTGCACAAGCTACAGATTCACTGGCAAATGTAGACTCACACATCCCAAATTTGGCATAGATTAGGAAGAGCTAGCATGGTGAAGAAAAATAGATTTCCAATATGTTTGGATGGATGTCCATACACTCGTCCACAAAGCATTTTCAACTTCAACATCTGCCAAAACCCCTCTATCCTTTTATGCACTATCCAAGGGCCCACAGTTCTAAAACACATTTTTTTACATAGGTTGGGCACATGCTGGCCATAATCTCGTTCCATGAGAAGCTATCATGTTCTTTCATTTGGTCAACACTTAAACAACACCCCCCAAGTATTTACGACTACAACAAATTACATAAATCCTCCCTCCATTATGCTTTTATGGAAGTCCACACAGGTAGTTTGGAGTGGATGGGAGGATGTTGGCGTAGGCTGGGAGGCTGGGAGGAGGCCGCAAAACACCATTGCACTCCATGAGATGACATCTAGTTTGGATCTGCTTTGCCGCCGCCCCCACCCCCAAATTCACCCCATTTCCAAATGCCAAAAGAAAAAAACCCTAACAACAAACATTTTAGAGATTTTCACCCTAGCCTTCATATTAGTTTTATTTTATTTTATGTTAAATTATATATGTATTATTATTATTTTATTTTTATTTTTTTCAAAAAAGTGTGGGGCACTATATTTATAACACTAACCTAGATTTCCAAGGGACCAGGGAAGAGAGAGATGCATAAGATGAAAATCCTAAACTAAGGGAGGTGATAACACCAAGAAAAGGGGCTGGAGATATCCTTAGTGAGTGAAAATGGAAGAAAATGAGGTAGAAGAGGGCAGAAAAAGTGCCATAGTTCAAAGAACACATTCAAACCTCCAATTTCGTGGAGCACAATGAATTTAAATCTTGTAAAAGAATACAACATGCACAATATACCTAAAAATGTAATGAAAGGAAAAAGAGGTAATACAACATGAGATAGGGAAATAAAATCCACAAAACACAAAATTTATTGCTTAAAATGATGCACAATCCATTACAATATAGAAACAAGGAAAATTCCTTTGCAAAATGCATCAATTCTAGACTGTGGGTTGATAAGAGTGCTGGAATAATTTTGGCAGAGTTCCTTTACATTCCAGAATGTCTCCCTTATAAATGAGGGGAAAATACATATATATAGAGAAGGGGAAGCTACTAATTGAAAACCTTCATTAATTTCATGTACAGAGGTATGGGCGACCATACCAGTTCACTTCCCAATGGTACTTTGTTTTCATGGTGAACATGGGTGTCATACCTCATTAAACTAGTTATTGAGCTACCCTCTATGGTACTATTAATGCCTGGTACATAGCTAAAATTCCTTGGTGATGCCTGATAGGAACCACTAGCAGCTTCCTGACAAGAATGTAAGAAATCATCGCTAACAAGGGAAATAAATGTCACCCATCAAGAAGAAACATTATCGCACGACAAAGAAGCAAATGTTGACACCCTAAAAGAAGGAACATTGACACACATAAATAAAAGGGACATGATGGGAAGGAAAAATGACACACGAAAAGAGGGGAAATTGTCTCACAACAACGAGTAATGTTGTCACGTAACATGAGATTGGTTGTGAAACGCATTAGCAAAAGTGGTTGATGTGCAACAAGGAGGAGGTGGCTCTCACGTTACAAGAAAATATGGTTGATGCATAATGGGAATATGGTTGATGCGCGATGGGAAGAATGTTGAAGCATGTCATTAAGGATGGTTGAAGTGAGATAGGAAGATGGTTGATGTGCGCAAGCAAGGGCAAATGATGTGCAACATAAAGATGGTGCCCTAAAAATTTGCCACGGTAAGCTATAAAAATTACAAGGCACTACTTAACCAATCAACTGCCAATGCTTAATTTAAGATCTTTTAAGTTTATATTTCTATCTTTCTTATAAAATCACTTCTTGATCAAGACTTGGTCCTTTTCCATGATCTCGCACCACTTTATTTCTCATCTCCTCTACCTCTATGATCTATGCACACCTAGCCTCCATGGGCTCAAATTCAGATAGCTCTAGATGCTTAAGAATTTCTAGTGTTGGTAACTCTAGGGATATGGGAAGCCTTTCTTCCCTTCCATATACCAACCTATAAGGATACTTTCTTGTTGACCTCTTAGGGTTAATCCTATCAGCCCACAAGGCTGATTTCAACTTGGTATGCCAAGTTCTCTGGTTTTCATCTAGAGTCCTCATTATGATTTTCAAAATATTTTTGTTGGTGGACTCAACCTACCCATTACCCTAAGGGTAATAATTTGAGGAAGTGATCAAATAGATTCCATTATTCACTGCCCATTCAGATATCTTTGTCCCAAGAAAAGATAAGGCATTATCTAATATAATAGTGGAAGGCACACCAAACCTTATTACTATCCCCTCATAGAAATCTAGGACATCACCTCATTTTCTTCCTTGAGTGAAACTACCTCTATCCACTTGGTGAAGTAATTTATGGTTGTAAGGATCCACTTGTGACCCAAGCTAGAGTTTGGATTAATCACTCCGATAAAATCCATCCCCCATTGCATGAATGGCTCATTTACGAAATGGGGTGGAGTGGAAGGGTTGCTTAACTTCTCTTTACCTGTGAAGAAGGAACACTTATTACATTTCTTGATCCATGAGTAGAAATCACTAAAGAGGTTAGGAAAATAATACCCTTCTTTCATAATTCTAAGGGTTGTTATAATTTGGGGAAAATTACCACCTATCTCTCCATCATGAAAATCATGTAATACCTTCTCTATCTAATCTGTTGTAATGCATCTTATGAGGACACCATTTGCAAATATTTTTAACAAAATATTATCTATAATCACATAGGTTATAGTTTACAACCTGAAATAGATTATCTTGGATTTACTCGAACCTTGATGAAATTGACCCATTTGTAGGAAGTGGACTATGTAATGAGTCCAACAAGAAAAGAGCACACCATCTGTTGTTTGTACAATATCATCTTCAGCCATAAGGGTGGCCTCTTCATCCGCATGTTGACTTGAAATTAGTTGTTCACACAAACCTTTTCCCTAACCATTTTTTTCACCTTGATATCAATTTCATACTCCATGACCTTGGTTATCCAACTAGCCCTTTTCTCATTGAGATCCTTGTTCAAAATAAAATATTTCACACCCACATGTGAAACTAGTAAATGAATCCTATTATTTGACACTAGATGCCTGAATTTATTTAAACTTCTAATCAAAGAAAGGACATGTTTTTCAATGAATGAATATCTCACCTCATAATCTTCAAGTCCCTGGATAAAGAATGCAATAGGCTTCTCCAGTCCTTCTTGATTTGGTTGTACTAGTATGGCAGATATTGCATTTGTACCACCAAAATCATATATTGCATATGTGCCACCAAAAGCATATAGAGTAAATTCCTTCAAAAATATGGATTTATGAGGGTTGGAGCCTATGCGATGGCCTATTTTATAGCTTCAAATATTTATTTTCCTTCGATATTCCATTTGAAATACATATTCTTCCTCAACATCAACATTAGTGGCTTGACAAGGGTAGAAAAGTTAGGAACAAACCTCCTAACAAAATTAATTTTCCCCAAAACATTGGGAGAGCCTTCTTATGACTTGGAAATGGTAGAGCATGGATAGCCTCAACTCATTCTAGATAAATTGTTAACACCTCTTTAGATACAATGTGGCCTAATTGCTTTCCTTCGTGAGCCAAGAATATACATTTTTGGGATTCAAGGACACTCTGAATCTCCTGCATATTTGGAACACTTGTCTGAGGTGAAAGAGGTGACTTGCTGAATTCTTAGTGAATACAACAATTTCATCTAAGCACAAAAGAACTCTCTTATTTATCAACCCCTCAAACATCATGCCCATAGCTCTTTGAAATGTAGTTTTGGTAGTTGACAACCCAAATGGAATTTTCCTATAGGTATAAGCTCCCATTTTGTTGTAAAGGCAGTTATTAATTGGTCCTCCTCTTTCACCATAATCTGATTATATCCCAAGTAGCCATCTAGGAGAGAGAAACTTTCTAAACCAGCCACCACCTGTAATATTTGATCCATAGAAGGAAGCGGATAGTGGTCCTTGAGGGAGGACCTATTCAAGTATCAAAAGTCCACACATAACCGTATTTCTCTATTCCTTTTCCTAACCAACACTAGATTTGTGACCCAACTTGAGTGCTTGATTGGAAAAATAATGCTTTCCTCAATTATCTTCTTCATTTCCTTCTTCATAAGAGTCTCGATATGAGGGTTTACTAGTATTTGTTTATGTCTCGATATGTTTGGCTTCCGGATCCAATTGAATAGTTTTTTGTGCTAATTAAGGATTAAATCCCCTCAAGTCCTCGTAACTCCAAGAAAATACATCTAGGAACTCTTAGAAAAGTTGTATGAAATCATATTTCTCTTTATTAGTACTCACCTTTCTAATTTGGAGTAATTTTCCCTCTCCAACTAAAATCAGCTCCGACTCTTCACCTTTGACCTAAATATTTTCCTTCTCTTTCCAAAACTATTCATTAGGATTGGATATTGACTCAAGTGTTACTAAGACCTTTGGGAGCTTGTTCATTCTCAACTAGACCACTTGATCACCATATTTCTGCTCTAATCCATCCTAATTTATTGAGGAGAACTTATCTTCTTCCTACATAAAATTTATGGTCTTTGATCACTTTTAAATACTTGTCAACTTGTATTGTTATCTCGGAACATCCGCCTTACAATCACTCTTATTAATGCTAAGTCTCGATCTCTCTTGATATTGTCAAAAAAATCACACACTTCCCTATTGCTGCAAGTTTTTCTCAGCCTCATTCTTCTTCCTTGGTATGGCCTCAATGTTGAATGCTTCAAAGTATTCAAAATTATCCCATACCCAATGTTAGGAGATCTTTAGGAGATCATTTTTAGGATTGTTGAGTCCTCTAACCTGGTTTACTATCAGCTCACCGTCTTCAAAACTTGCAAGTTCTTAATACCTTTCTTTCTTTCCCAATGTAATCCATGGATCAAAGCTTCATATTTAGCTATGTTATTTGAACAAGCAAACTGAAAACGGAAAGTTGAGTAGTATTTTATACCTTGCGGTGACATAATAATTACTCCTCCAATGCCTTGTCTACTCCTTGAGCCATCAAAGAATAGCCTCCATACTTCATTATCATCCTTTTCATCTGATTTGGTGATGCTAGGAGGAGTGGATTATCTTCGTGTAAACAATAAATTCCCATCTCAACTTCCTCCATCTCTTTGTATGGATCAAATTTATGCCTCTTATTTTCCCATTCATCAAGAGTCAAGTCTGGAATGCCTCCAACCTTGGTGTTCATCTCTAGGGTGCTTGGGAAGTCTTCTTGATTAAAAGTTGAGTAATTTACATTGATTAGGCTTGGTACATATGGCTCAATATGAAAGTTTATAATAGGTTCAGATATGATTGTATCCTTAGCTCCATACCTTGTCTTGAAGAGCATATGCGACCAATCAGCTGATAAGTAGCCTCCAATTTTGGTGGTGAAGTCTAAACAAAAACATAATGCAAAGAGTGGTGGAAAGTCTATGACTGACACATCTTGCAACACTATGACATTGGGGCATGCATGTAGTGTAAGGCTCAACCCTTTGATTACACCAATAGTTTTCACTATTGTCCCATCCAATTGCACTACACCTCTAGAAATGACTTCATACTTAAGGCCTAGCTGATTAGCTATTTGCTTGGGCATCACTGAGTTGCTTACTCCCGAATCAATCATGCAGTTGTGTACAATATTATTTCAATGATTAGAGATATATATAATAGAGGGGGATTTATGTTCTTACCTTTTTGACATCCTTGAACTCCTTCTCGGATGAACTACATTAGTGAGCACCTTCTCTGTATTTTTGGACGGCTCATTTGATATGGACCAATTTGCCATGGTTGCTTGCAACAAGTCTCGTTTTCTTGGAATCTTTAAAGATTCCCACATAGAGATGCTTACATTTTTCTTCCTCATTTGATCAATAATATTTAATGTATAAGAGCTATCTTTCTATTGCCCCTTCTTTGGAATTGTCTTCTCTTACACATGGGATGCTACAACAAGCACATGAGATGGTCTAGAAGGTGGTTTGGGCTGGTTTTGCACACTTGGAGTTGTATTTGGATTTTGACTCCTTGTAGGGTGACCAAAGGCTAAGAAGCACTTGGATTTGATTATTTTTCTCCCTATATTTTATTTTCTTAGACCTTGTGTCTCATACTACCCCCGAGAAGGAGATTGATTTATCCCACAAAAATTCCCTACTTGTCGGTTCACAAGTGTGGTCTCTCTTAAAGGTTCCTCTTGAGTAGTTTTTTATTGTTAATTTTCCTCTTTTTATCTCTTGAGGCACACCAATAGTTTGTACCATTAAGGCATAAATTATCATGCCATTAAAACATGTTGTCTGATTATGAGGTTGACTACATGGGAAGCACCATTTATAGTCTTGTTCCATATTGTTCTAGAATGGAACCAAGGATTGGGATGTTGAAGGTGTATTAGGACTGTATGGATGAAATGGCCTAGCAGCTAGGGGATTTCCTTGAATTTTCTTTGCATCTTAGGTAGGAGGTCTATTAGGCTAATATGGAGGCCTATTTTGTTAGGCTTGAGGCTGATAAGGTCTAAAATTTTGGGCATGTTGCCTCTTGAGAGTTACCAATTCATTCCCTAGGTTCTGTAATTGCTTCATGACTTCTTGGAGTTTAGTTGAGGTACTAGAAGAAGAGGTAGAAGCCTCATTGGAACTCTGATTTCTAGGGGCAGGAATAGGGGCTAATGTGGGAGTTTGACTAGAACTAGGGTTCCCCATTTCTAGATAAATAGGCATAGGTGGCCTAGGTGAAAGTTTACTAACTTGAATTAAGTAATTCTCAGCTCTAATGGCTATGGCATAAGCCCCTAGTAAGGTTATTCCTCCCATAGATTGAATCATTACAGATATATCAGAATTTAAAGATTTAAGGAAATAGAGAAATGCACCTTCAACAACTGGTCTCACAACAATTGGGATCCTATCCCATGTCCTTTGAAATCTAAAGTTGAAGTCAACCATCTATTCATTTGGTGCTCTCTTAATTGTGGTCAGTGCTCCAATAGAGACAAGTTGTCTACCTTTTCCCCAAACTTGTCACAAAGTCCTGAGCATAGTTCATTCCATTTATCTATCAATCCATCTACTAAGCTTCTAAACCATTGCAAAACTTTTCCTTTGAGAGAAGATGTAATAATTTTGGCTACCAGATCCATATCAACGGTCTCATGAATGATGCAAACATTTACAATGTCCTGTATCTAATTGATTGGAGTTGTGTGATTCTCTCCAATGAAATATGGGATGTTTTTCAATGTTACCACTAGAAATGGGTTTTGAGTATTGAGATTAAGAGGAATAATTCCTATGTAGTTGACAAAGGGATTCAGGTGGTCCTTATAGTGGTTGTTGATGTGCCATCCTGATCGGCCTAAGAACCCTGGTTGATTGAATGAAAGGTATACCAGGAGGAGGTGTAGATAAAGTTCTATTTGGTGGAGATGGATACCTTTGTACTCTTCTTTCTCTCCTTCCTATACCTAGGGATAACAACAAATACTAAAATAAACCTTCTTCTCCTACTTTAGACCAAGTTTGGATCCTTCTCATGTACTTGGGCCACTAGTACTTGTTGGAACTAGTTGATTTTCTTATTGGAGTCATCAAATGTGTTGTTGTAAAGCCTCCAAAGGCTAAAAATTCACCAAGACACACACCCAATCTTGATAAACATGGAAGTATTGACTTCTCTCCCACCAGTGTGCTCCAAAAATGTTAGTGAAAATTACAACACCCTCTCGAATGATTACAAATGAGTTACTAGGAAATCAATGTAATTTGCTAACATGGGATTGTCTCAAGGTGTGGGACCCTACAATTGAGACAAACCTCTAGAGAAGGCTGGTTCCTCTACCTATTTTAATGCTAAAACTACTCCTAGGAAGGGAAATGCAACTATTATAACACTAACCTATATTTCCAAGGGACCAGGAAGAGAGAGAGATATAAGATGAAAATCCTAAACTAAGGGAGGTTATAAAGCACCACGTAAAGGGACTAAAGATATCCTTAGTGAGTGAAAATGGAAGAAAATGAGGTAGAAGAGGGTAGACAAAAGTGCCACAATTTAAAGAACACATTCAAACCTTCAATTTTGTGGAGCACAACGAATTTAAATCCTACAAAAGAATACAACATGCACAATATACTTGAAAATGAAATGAAAGGAAAATGAGGAAATACAACTTGAGATAGGGAAAGAAAAGCCACAAAACACCAATTTTATTGCTTAAAATGATGCACAATCCATTACAATATAGGCACAAGGAAAAATTCCTTTACAAAATGCATAAATTCGAGGCTTACGGCTCACAAGAGTGCTAGAACAATTTTGGCAGAGTTCCTTTACATTCCAGAATGTCTCCCCTACAAATGAGGGGAAAAATATATATATAGAGAGAAAGGGAGGATACCAACTGATAACCTTCATTAATTACATTTACGGAGGTATGGGAAACCATACTGATTCACTTCCCAATGATACTTTTATTTCATGGTGAACATGGGTTCCATAACTCATTAAATTAGTTGTTGAGCTACCTTGTATGGTACTATTAATTCCCATTCCATAGCTAACATTCCTTGTTGACACTTGAAGAGAACCACTAGCCGACACCCATCAAAACAAGAGTCACTACTAACAAGAGAAGGATATTTCACTTGTCAAGAAGAAATTTTGTCCACGACAGCAAGAAGAGAGTTGATGCTCGGCAATAAGGAATGCTCACGAGTGAAAATGAAGTGAACATGATGTGGAAGGAAGAATGAAGTGTGACAAATAGTGGGAATTTTTGCACGAGAACACAAATTTTTTTCACACGATAGGATATGGGGAGTGATGTGTGTCAGCAAAAGTGGTTGACACGTGATAAGGAGGAGGTGGCTATCGCATAATAAGAAAGGACGATTGACACATGACAGGGAATATGGTTGACGTGTGATTGGAAGATGGTTGTTGCATGTTAGCGAGGATGGTTAATGTGTGATGGGAATATGGTTAACATGTGTCAGCAAGGATGGTTGACACGTGATGGGAAGATGGTTTCCCAAACCTTTGCGGTGGTGAGTTGGGTAGATTCCAATTGCTAACTAATAAATTACAAGGAACTGCTTGACTAATCAACTTCCAACACCTTGACTGCTTATTTTTCCATTTTGCATGGGTGCAAAATATGGATACCATATCCTTGAATGGGTATATTTTTGTAGGAAAAATATAAAATTGATTAAGATTTTAGAAGGCATCACGAGATCTTATGGGCTTGGTATGTCTCGCATCTTATCGGGAGATATTCAATATATTTACGGTTTCAGACCACAAGGAAGTTGAGTTTAGGATGAAAAATATGTTAGATCATATCCCCTTTTTGTGAAGGATTTTGTAATTATAAATTCATAATGTAATTAGTTACAACAACATCTTTTTTTATATGTATACCCAAAAGTTATTTGAATTTCTATGGATGTGGCCCCTATAGAATCCCCATTTTGTTCCTAGTATACATATGCATTATTTTTCATTTTCTTTGTTGATTCAACTATTTTCTTTGTTGATTCAACTATTATTTCTCTCAAATTATCATACCTCTGGATGGTAAAGCAATTTTCCTTTTAACAAGATCAATCTTGCATGAATTGGTTACCCATAATGAGAGCTTGTAATTGAAAATTCTCCATTACTTTTTCTCGTGGATTTTCCTTGTATTTTTCTCTTCTTCATGGGTATTTTGAATATCTTGAATTTCCCATGCCTCTTTAACTTATTTAGCAGATCCTTGAGTATCCTATAGATTTTGAAGTCTCAGTAGAATACTAACCTCGAGATATATAATAATGAATCAAGATATACCACGGATTTGTTACATATATACACTTGCAATCCTCTTCAAAAAGCAGCCCCGTTGTATCTAATCCTTCACTATTCAACCAATTTTACCTAAATCGTCATCCTCTTACTTCATTTTCTTCACGGATTTCATCCTTAGCATAATTTCACATATCTCACATGCTTAAATCCCGTGTTACCCTAACTAGTGTTAACCCATGAGACTGATTTGATTTTGTGCTAGCCAACCATGCCAAAATCCCACTTAAGTCCCGAGATCATTCTAGTTTTTATGTCGATTGGGAAACAACCCACAAAACACTAAGTTCTACACTCCACAAATGATTATATTTTTGTATCATGGTCTTCTTAGAGCATAATTTCTAGGCCCATTTTACAAGTTATTTCAAAATTATGGGAGAGGGAAATTTTTGGACAACAAAATTTTCTTGTGTTATTAAATCTATATGGAGTAGAGTCTCCAAACACTGGTTAACTTTAATTATAAGTATTGGTTTAGAATGAGTACCAACAGAGGTTAAAAAAATTAGGGGGAAGGAGATGATCAATTATCATTGTATCCAAATTAATAATCATTTGAAAAATTTAGTCAAGTTGGAATATACATATTACTAGTACATATTAGTTTGCAAATATATATTACTACTAGAAGTGTTGATGGTCCAAAGGTGGCATTATGTATGTTCCATAGACATGATGCATGCATCATCGGGAGTTGAAACAATGTATGGTCTAGAACTAGAATAATGTATGGTTTGGAGTGTGAAAATATATGTTCTAGAGTGTGAACAATGTATGGTTCGAGGATGGAACATTATATGGTTTGGATATGGAACAATGTATGGTCCAAAGAAAGAATCATAAACAATACTTTGTACACCAATTTTGATCTCAGAAACACTAATAGATCTGATGTTTATTCCAAGTTGTTAGTGGTATCAAAAAGACTAAATATGCATTTAAATTGATAACTCTAATTCAAATACAAGTTTCTAAAACTACAATCAAATTCACATTTATAGTCTAAGTTGGTTAACACTTTCAATAAAAAGTTAAAAACAAGGCACTTATGGGTCTCATCATCCTCCCACACTTACTTTAATGCATGTCGTAGAAGGTATTTTCATCATTATTTCCTCTCATGTTTTCATCCTTGATTCATTTCATATTGTTGAAACAAAGCCACCTAATCATTTCGGCAAGGTTCTCCATGTCCATTATTTTCAATAATTCTCTGAAGCCACTTTTCAAACTCATTTGTGTATTGATCTCCATAGCAGCCCCAAGGTGGTGTTGGAACCAGTAAAAGAGGAGGTTTATACCACATTCCAACCCAATCCCTTTTAATTTCAACAATTAATTCCACCATAACCATATCTCTTCTCATTGACCAATTCAAATTGGTATAAGATATTTGATCCTATCTCCTTAATGGATAAGAAAGTGAATCCCACCTACTCTTAGTAGATTTTATGGCCAAAGTTAAATTTTTGAAGAAGAAGTATGTGTATGCATGTATGTAAGTAAACAATTTTAAATAATATTTTCCATCAAGGGCTAGAGAGTATTCCCACATTCTAAATTCTAAAACAAAAGTAGATGTTATTGGATAATTGGGAAGAATATATAAGCCTGACTTAGACTTCCCCTATGCTAAAATTAATTTTTTTGAGCATCCTAGTCGATTTTATTTTGTAATAGGGATGAAAAATATCTTAGCTATACTTCTCCTACATAAATATTGATCAAGAATTTGGTCTCGTGGGGTATTAAGAGCCCATGTAGAAAGACCTCACAAATGAGGTTTTTCTATTCCTCATTTTCCATCATGAAGGCCTTTATAAATTGTTTCCCATCTTCCATATCATAAGGGAGGTCACAAGAAATACTTAATAACACCCACCTGAAATATTGTTCTAGAATAAACATACTATAAAGGGAAGATGGTTTTCGGTAAGCCAATAGTTGATTTCCCACGTAACATGCATCTTCAATCCTCTTTTCAATATTTTTCTTTTATCTCCTAGATTTCCTTATCTATTATGATTTCTTCAATTTCACTTTCAAAATTTTCCATTTTCTTTTTCCATTTAAATTATTTTTCTTGGATTGTAACTTCTCTTTTTAAGCATCTTATTATAGTATAATTTTAGATCATGTATGTTTGACTGGCTGATTTTGCAGTCTCCTTGTGTGTAGTTAGGTGGTTTTTGGGTTTCTTGATCAGATCTTGAATAATTTCCTTTGAATAAACATCTAGTGGAATAAAATTTGTTTAATTATATTCTATATCTACAACTCCATCTTGGGTGGATGGTGGATTTTCATTAAATGGTTGAGTGGCTACCTCCTCAATATCTAGTTTTTGGAGTGTTTGAATGGTCTCATTATTCTCCTTTATTACTTGCATCAGAAAATGATTTATCTCCTTTTTCTTAAATAATTATATCAACATTAGAAAAAGATAATGCATAGTTTAATTCTCTACTTTCATATTGTGGAAGTGGTATATTATCAACTTGTTCTTTAATCGGGGCATTCCCATTGTCTTTCCTCGCATCCCTCATTGGTATTTGTGAATAGTTGCTTCCCTTTCTTCGAGTACAATGTTCTACCTTACCTCTGTTTCATGCTTCATGTTTTCCATGATTATATCTTCAAGTTGTTCATCTTCCCTAGATTCCTCATGACTAATTACCAGCCTTCTTCTTCTTGTTCTTCAATATCTTTAAGGATTTTTCTCCTCAAAATTTTCATCAAATATAACAAAAGGAATAAATGTTTAAATTGGTTTCTCCTTTTCCTTTCTTTTCTTGGAAGGAGCTGTTGGCATTTCTTCCTCTTTTCGCTCTCGTATGGTCCTCAGAGACATACTTAGAGGACTTAGTTCAAAAAAATTAAAGTAAATTCTCCCATTTTCTCTTCCCCTTCTTTTTTTCTATAAAATGGCACTTACAAATCAATTGTATCATCTCGTGAAGTCTCATGCATTTTTTATATTTTTGATACAATTGAGACATAACATGAAGTGATTGACACACAATATAAGGGATGTTGAAGAGATATTGTTTCCCCTTTTTGAGATGCATCATTATTTTCTTGAGACTCCTAAAACATTCCAACAAAGTGACCATTATAGGAAAAATACCTCATGAACCAAATGGCCACCATGTCCCAGGGTTTAGGTAGGGTTTCTCTTTTGATTCCCTTTTTCTTATGTTATTGGTCACATAATATCTCTATTTTTTCATTATCTACTCAAAAAAGCTCTGCAAGAGATGACTATGATATTTTTCTACCAAAAAAAATTGTCTCTATGTTTGAAGTCTTGGAAATGTATGTATTAATATCAACAGTCATAGGTATTTTAACTCCTTTGACAATAGTATGGTTAAATAGAAGTTTCATATAAAATTCCTCTACCAGATTACAACTTATAACCCTAAAATTTCTTTTAAAACTCTATACAAGAAGTTGTCTTAAAAATATATATTATTTCCCATATTTTAATAATATTTCCCCATAGTTTAAAAATCGATTCAGCTCTAATTTCTTCTTAAACCCCATATTTTACTCGACACAACTTGAAATTATATGTAAATTACTTGTTAAACGTAAATTACAATATTTGAACATTTTAACTATTACTATAGGAGATATCCTTGATAACATGAGTAATTTTTGTGTTGATATATATATATATATATATATATATATATATATATATATATATATATTGTTGTGTTGATAATATAATAATAGATCAAACCAAATAATTTCATATTAATAAAGTCTCAAGTGTTACAATTTTTCACCAATATCCAAGTGGTAAAATACAAGTAGATGGATAGTCTATTTATAAATCATGGGTATCTGTTCTCCTTTCTCTTTGGTCCTTTCAAGATGGGTATGTATTCATAATCATCGAACACAACGGTATTGATGGAAGGGTAGAAAACATCTACATTATTTTTATATAGTTGAATAAATTCATATCGATTGCCACTCATAGTAACAAATTTCTCCTCCAATTCCCTGTAACAGATAGTTATGATAATTAGTCCATCAAAACTAGAAAGTAACTTCTTATCTCTCTAACATACTAAATATTAGATGTATATGTACTAATCCTTTTAATAATAATAGTATTATGGTTATTGTCCATTCTAGATTCCAACTACCTAGAAAATTTTATATGAAAATGTTAAAACTTTAGAGATGTGTTTATCGTGTAAATAAAATATATGATATAAATGGTCAAAATTATTAACACGATAGTTTGAAATGAACACAAAACCTATTTCCATATTTCTCCCAACAACTAGTGTTTCACATCCTCACGATTAAAATATAAATTGACAAGAATCCAATTATAACATGGATTCCAAATGATAATTAAACTCGACCCTATGGATTCTAAATGATTGTTAAACTGGATAGAATAATAAGGGGTCGGTTATGTGACTTTTCATCATTACGTTGTTTATAGTCCAAACTTCTAGCACTATGTCATTCATAATTATAGCTCGACCATTTATATTTTCAGCTCCCATCGACCATTCATACTTCGAGCTGCGGATTATTATTATGGACCAATGTTAATAGAAGATTTGTCTTAGAGAAGAAAATATTATCATCATGGTGACAAGATTTATTATAGATTATAGCTTGAAAATAAATCACCGCAAATAAAAATACCAAGACAAATGTATATGTTGGAAAATAGTGCATTCCTCATTCTGATTTTTAAGTAATAAAAGAAGTAAATAATATAAAATCCACATATTGGGCCGAAGCACAAGAAAATAAGACAACATAGATAGAGATATATAATAATAAAATATGACAGAGTATAGTTGGAGTGGTAAAATTCACTACCACCCAAAAGACAGGATACACAAACCCTTTAATATGTCTAATAATTAGTAGGGAATGACAAGAATAAGAAAATTTATTGTTAACCTCTTCCTTCAAAAATAATTCCAGCTACTTACAAGTGTAAAAGTCTTGTAACATCATTTCCATGACAAGGAAATATATCTATCCATCTCCCTACTACAGAACAACACGCAAATAATGTTTGATGGAAAAGAAAACTTTGTGTATGTAGAATTAAAAATCAAGATCACACTAAACATGAAAAAATCAAACCCTATATGTCTAATAATAATTAGGGAATGAAGATGAGAAGAAAATTTCATGTTAACCACTTCCTTCAAAAGGAATTTCAACTACCTATAAGTGAAAATCTTGTCACTATTTCAAGTTATCTCCATGCTATTACTATCTTCTTGCTATAATAATTGCGTTAAAAAAGTTAGAAGGTAAATCAAATAACTAGGGATTCATCTTTCTCCTGGAAATAAAAATCAATCACTATATCCAAGAATGAGAATTGATAAGGAAAATTGTCACTATTTCCAAAGTGATTTCCTCGCTAATGTAATAGGGTTGAACAAATTTTATAAGGAAAAGAAAACAACTAGTGTTTTGGATTTCTCCAAGTAATAAGAAGCTATCACTATGTCCAAGAATGAAAATTGAAAATGAAAACTATCTTTGTTTGAAGTTATCTCCATGCTATGGTAATGACGTTGAGAAAGGTTCAAGGAAAAGCAAATAACTAGGGTTTCATCTTTCTCCCCACAAAATTAGGGTTTCAAATCATTCCTTACAAATTATATAATGGATTCCAAATGATGATTAAAATAGACCCTATGGATTCCAAATGATGATTAAAATAGACCGTATGGATTCCAAATATTGAATAAAATGTCTACAATGATAAGAGGTTTGGGTCCATGTTCCCACCTTTGTGATTTTTTTAATTTCCCATGATCAGCATATTAAAATAATTATATTATGAAAACATTATCATATCCCTCAATTTCAATCTGTTTAGTCAAAAGGATAAGTCATACAATGTTAAATGGTTTACAAAGGTGGGATAATAAGCCTTGTCATGTATCTAAGTATGTAGTTGCATGCACGTATGTATATCTTAGAAAGGATATACACATGTACGCTTAGTTACATGCACAACCATGCCACAACACTTATTACCTAGTGTTTGTAAAACACTTAGCATTTTTGACATATTATTTCTTTACTTTAATGTTGAATGTATTTACTTTGTTGGACATGATGATGTGAAGAATTTTTGTATTGTTAGTAGTTGTTCCTATAATGAATATTGTTGTGCACCTTGCTAGGTTGTGTGTTATGGACTAATTACTTTGTTGAATGAGATGATTTCAAGATTGATGCCTACTTCGTTATTGTACACCGACATTGATATTGATAGTTTACTATTCTAGCTAGTAGTAGTCATTACATGGTATCTATACATGGTATTTCATGATAAAAGGTATCTATACATGGTTGCAATAGTATCATTTTAGTATGGAATCATAGTTAGACTGCATAATTGTAACCTTATTTTGATATCATGGTGGTCAAAGGCCGTAAAGCATAATAGTGGTCCTTAGGAAGGGACATGTAAAAGTTTACGCTTATTTTCATTAAGTTAAAATAGAGGTTGGGATAATGATATAATTATCAATAAGTAAAATACAACTCCTTGATTTTCAAGAAAATATAGATTTGTTCTATTGATATTGATTAGCTACTTGACTATTTTTAGTAAGATTTCGTATTACACTTGATTTTTTATTTGATATATGAAGGATCATATTATGCATGGGATTGAAAACGTTTTTGTAATAATTTTCTCCTTTAATCGATCATGACTCCTTGGTAATAGGTCAATGTTATTTATTAACAACAAGGTCTTGTTCATACTCATTCAAACTTTATTATCATTGGGGCTTGTTTTCTATTGACCATACTTGATAGAAAAATTAATTGATAATTTTTTGTTTAGATGGACTAAGACTATGATGAAGGGCATTGAATTGTTAAGCATTATAATAGTCTTAGACTATTGAATGATAATTCGAATTGGATTATGTCATTTAGTTTTTTTAAAAGGTCTTATGACCTAACCATGGCAATATAATATATATATGGTCTTCAACCATACTTCACTATAAATGGTTCTAAAATCATTATGGTTTTATTATTGGTCAATCGACCCATGCAAACAATCGTGTTATTACGTAAGTAAATCTACAACTAAAATAGAATGGCTTAGTCAGTTTCATTATTTCATTGGTCAAATAACCATGCATGAGGCAAGGTTTTTCCCTAGTCTTGATTTATTCTAGCACTTTTAACTCCTGCTAAAATTGGTAACAAACATAGTGGGTGGCAAAAATTGAATAGATCCACAAAGTGGCATAAGGGGATTAGCATGTATTCAATGCATGTACCAGTCTTAGGGAAACTCGGTGCTTCTCCAATAAGATATCGACCCAACATTATTGTTATTCTATTTTATTGATTGTTCTCAACTTAGAGCCTTTTTCATCTTCAAACTCCACCGCAGAAATAATTTTGCATGCATCTTGTTGAGTTATTTTTAAGCGATTCTTGAAGAGGTTGTTATGGTTGGCCCCTATAGTATTTATCATGATTGTTTAAGCTTCAGTGTGGTTATTTTTGTGAAGCTTGTGTCGAGTGATTTAGTGTTTTTTTAGAAAATCATTTTTTAAGCTCTTGCTTAACTTAGTTGGAAATATTTGGAAGGAAAATAGTAAAATATTTCATAAGCTTTTGGTTTTAAAAGGCATGGAATATTTTTCCCTACTCTTGTTATTTTATTTTGATATAGTTGAACTCCTACGGGGTTGAATGTTTGATGATATTTTTTTCACTTATGGACTATGAATCCTGTATTAAGAAGAATTTTATACTTATTGTTTATCTTCTAGGCTAAGAATCGTTTAATAAGTAAACTATAATACTTATTATTTTGATGCTTGAGTTCATTTTATTTTGATGGATTGATGACCTTCAATCTCATAAAAGATGACTATTGTAGTCATTTAAATTTCTTTTTTATTATGAAATGGTTAGTAATAGATGGTTCAAGTGTTTGGTTTAAATTGATTGTTAGCGTAAAAACTTGTGTCATTCCTCCAAAATAGGATGTGGGTTTGTGTTATCAAATTAAATACTCCTAGGTAGTTGTCAATTTTTACAATAAACAAGACATATTTTTAGATCTGTAATGGTTTCCTACATTTAATAAGAATGTTGTATTTTTCAGTAAAGTCAGATAAATTTATGCTTGTATTATATGGTATAATTCTCTTCCTCAAAAATATATGGAGGATAAAGGGAAGAATTGTTGGGTTGAGACTCAAACCCCCATTCCATACAAGTTTGTAGCTTAATTTTTGAATCATAACATTATACTTGCATAAATTAATTCAAATAGGGGATTGTACAGTTTTCAAGGTATTCTTATCACTAAAACTCGTGCTCTAGTTCAACACCTTGTGAAGTCTTTCTCGGAGATTTACGAGACCATGCCTTTCTTTTGATGATAGGATAATATTGTTTCCTTATTTTTATAATATTTAGATAAACGTATAAGTATTACGATGGTTTTTGATTAATGATGTTAATATAACATTTTTTTGGAATTATTAAATGTATTTTTAATTGGAGTAGATAGTAAAATAAAATAATATATTGTCCAAGTTAGGATTTTCCAACATGCAAGAAGGTTTATGGATATCAATCCTATATAAAATGAGGCTATGTAATTTGTTAATATGACCATGTATAATTATAATTTTGGAATCAAGTTGCACTACTTAAAATAATTGAAGATAAATTTTGGATTTGGTCTAGTTGTCTTGAGTTTTAAGATGAAGATAATATGCTTGGGATTTAATAAATTTGAGTAAGATTGTGAGTTGTCAATGATTGAATTTTTATTATAGGTTGCATAACTAGCTGGTTGAAAGCTTATTTATTTTCATTAAACAAGTCTCAAGAAGTTAAATTATTTCATAATATAATAACATGATAGTATAGAAAATAGTCCATGTCAATTCTTATGAGTTGACCATGTACAATTTATTATTTTTCAGATTGCTGGTTGGAAAGAGTAGCGAAACATTAAAATTATGGATCATGCATTGATCGATAATGTACTAATTCATGTATTTGTAGTTATTAAAAAGTGAAAGTATTTACTTTTCATGTTGTAAGTGTTAGTGCAAATCTATAGCACCCCCTAAATGACCTTTAGATCTGCAGTTTAGAATTGGGTCATTTAGTGTGATTGCACAACATTGAGTTTTCTCCAAGGTGTGGGACCTTGCAAGGTGAGAAAACTCTCCAGATTGAAGCTAGTTCTTACTCCTCTATTTAGGTGTATGCATGAATTTACAGAGGTTTAATACTAAATCCTACTCTAAATTCCAAGGAGACAGAGATAAAGGATGCAAAAAGGAAATAAAACTAAGTAAAAATGGTGATACACCAAAGGAGTGATGAACTTCTAGCTTGAAAATAAACACAAATCATAGAAATGTAACACCAAGCATGCAAAGATTGCCAGAATGCAATGAAAGACCAGAAAACAATAATAAATGCATGAGAGGATTGGGGGATCATTCACAAAACATGCATTACCATTTCCCAAATTTGATACAATGCATTACACTGGCAGAAAGGCAAAAACGTGTCACAGGTTCCATGGAAGGTTTGAAACTCCTCAAATTCATGTGCCAAGGGGAAGAGGGGAGTCTACAAGAAACAAAACGTTCAACCCTTTGAAAAATGACCCCTATAGCATATAAAACCAAGAAAATCGAGCGGGAGATTGTAAGATTTCCAAAATCTACATTCAACCACCGATAGGAGTATTAAATTTGATTACAAATTGATGGGCTTGATAAAAAAACCTCAAATCCCCATGTATTTTGCTTCACAGAGCAAGAAGAGAAGTCAAACTCCATTAATTTTGGTGGTTGGGAGCGTTCCTGTGTTTTTTCCCATGCCAGAGGCATTTCTTCATTTTTCTCCCATGAAACTCTACCAAAAATCAAAATTGAATAGACTATTGTGTAGATAATTTCAATAGCTTTCCAATGACACCAAAATCAAGAAAACCTAAGATCTAGTTTGAAAGATATGGCCCTCTGAGATTTAGGGAAAAATTGGCAAAATTAGGGCAAAAATGGGTTCACGGGCTGAAATTTGAATTTTTCCCCCTTTTCAATTTTGGGAAAAAATCCCCAAAATCTCTCGTTGGCCCGACCTCCGCTGACACGTGGCATGATCTGGTTTCTCCATGGGCTCAAACAGTCATTTTACCCCTTTTTGAATTTGGAAAATTTTCTAAAATTACTCCGCACCCCTACCGCCTCCGGAACACGTGTCACCACCTAGCTGCTCGGCAAGCTTTCGCTTCATTTTTTACCTTTACGCCATCGACCACTTTGGAGAAAATTCCAAGATCCCTCCACCGCTCCGACCCCCACCTCTCGACAGACACATGTGGCAGCATTTTATTGCTCGGCGGGCTTTCGCTTGGATTTTCCCCTTTGACGCCTTTGATCCCTTCGCCAAAAACCCGAAGTTATCCCACCGCTCCGACCTCCCGCCTACCACATGGCACCTTCTCATCTCCTTATGGGATTTCGGGCCAAAATCTTCCCTTTGTGCCAATTGACCAAAGCGTCAAAACTCTAACTTCCCCTGACACCCGCTGCTCTGCCATGACACGTGTCATCATCCTATTGGTTGTGGGCCTTCCCAAGGAAAATTTCCCCCAAAAACTCCGCCGAGCCATAACTTGCAAAATACAAGGAGTTAGGAGGAAAATTTTACCTTTCTAGAAAGGTGAGAAAATTATCTATCTGATGAAGCCATACCCAGAAACTTTGAGTCCCTGAAAAGTGGAAAAATTCAACTGAGGCACAAAGAAGGAAAGAATGAAGGAAAGTTAGCCAAAATAAGTAGGGGCTTATTTTGGATAACAATTTTGGCAACTCAGAGGGGTTATCTACCTACTAGATGAAGTGACCAACTACCTGAAGCAATCCATTGGGAAATGGAGTCATCAACTTAACTACTTGTTACTCTCAACTCATTAGAAAATCTCTAAAATGAAGATTGTGAGAGTAGAACATTACTTTGATCTGGAACATGGCCTACAAAAGATGCATCCTCGGGGCAACAAAACTTGTGCCAAAGCACTTAGGGAAATATAAAACTAAGTTACAACAAAACAATGTGCATAAGCACTTGGAGGAATAAAAATCTAAGCTAATATGTACAAGGTGAGAAGTTTCCCTTCTAGTAGCAATGCTTTGCATGGATTCCATTAACTAGAATCTGCAGTTCTTCACCATCCAATGTAGACAATTGGAAGGCATTGTTGTTATTGCATTTTGTGACCATGTAGGGGCCACTCCAAATGGCATCAAACTTTGAATTTCTTCATGAATTTGCTTGGTCTGCATCCCATTTCAATACTAGATCTCTAACTTGGAAGGTTCTAGCTTTAGCTTTCCTATCAAATCTTCTCTTGATCAAAGCTTGGTCCTTCTCCATTTTTTGGGTTGCATGCTCTCTGATTTCTTGGAGTTCCATTAGTTTTGCATATCTAACCTCCATGGGTTCAAACTCCAACAATTCCAATTGCTTCATGAGTTCTAATGTTGGTAACTCAAGTGACATGGGTAAGACTGTATTTTTCCCATAAACAAGTTTGAATGAAGAGTTACCTGTGGATATTTTGGGAGTTATCCTATCAGCCCATAGAGATGATTTGAGCTTAGTGTACCAAGTTCTTTGATTTTCATCAAGAGTACTCTTGATGATCCTTAATAGATTCAAGTGGACTCAGCTTGGCCATTACCTTGGGGGTAATAGTTTGATGAAGTGCTCAAATAGATTCCATTTCTAACAGTCCATTCAGTTACCTTTGATTCTATGAATGCCAACACATTATCTAATATTATAGTGGCAGGTGTCCCAAATTTGGTTTCTATCCCCTCATAGAAGTCTAGAATGTTGGATTCATTTGCCTCTTTGAGTGCCACCGCCTTAGTCCATTTGGTGAAGTAGTCTATTGCTGTTAGAATCCACTTGTGCCCTTGGCTTGAGTTTGGATTAATGAATCCAATGAAGTCCAAACCCCATTTCATAAATGGTTGGTCAACTGAGATTGGGTGCAATGGAAGTGCTACTAATCTTTCTTTTCCTGTGAAGAATGCACAATTCTTGCACCTCTTGATCCACGCATAACAATCACTAAACATTTTGGGCCAATAATAACTAGCCTTCATGATCTTGAGAGCTGTCACTCTTGGAGAAAAATTCCCCCAACTGATCCACCATGGAACTCTTCTAACATTCTCTCAATCTAATTTGTCTCAATGCACCTCAGCAACACTCCATTGATATCCTTTTTGAACAAGACACCATCAACAAGTGCATACGGAATAGCCTACAATCTGAAGTGTCTTCTTTTGGCTTTGTTCATCTCTGGAGGGCATAGGCCTATTTGTAAGAAGTGCATTATGTCTTGGGTCTAGAAAGGAGTGAGCATGCCACCATTTTCTTCTTGAACATCTCTTTGTTCTTGGTTGTCCTGCAACACCAAAACAACACTATTCTCTTTCCTTCAATTGATTGGCTCAAGGAAAATTTATCACACAATCCCTTTCCTCGGACCAGCTTTGTGACTTTGATCTTAATGTCATACTCCATGACACGAGTAATCCACCCTGCATGTTTTTCATTTAGATATTTGTTGAGGAGGAAGTCTTTAACTCCCACATGAGAAACCAGCAGTTGAACCTTGTTGTTTGAAACTAGATGCTTAAATTTCTTCAAGCTCTTAATCACTGCAAGAACATGCTTCTCAATGAAGGAATACCTTACTTCATAGTCCTCTAAACTTTGGCTAAAGAAGGCAATTGGCTGCTCTGCATTTTCTTTGTTCTGCTGTACTAAAATTGCAGAAATTGTATCATCACCACCAAATGCATAAAGGATGAAGTCTTTGGAGAAATTTGGGTTAATGAGAGTTGGAGCTTGTGAGATAGCTTCTTTGATTGCCTCAAAATTTCCTTACCTTCAGCTGTCCATTTGAATGCCATACTTTTCTTCAACATCATAGTTATTGGCTTGACAAGGGCTGCAAAGTTTGGAACAAACCTTTGAACAAAATTGATTCTTCCCAAGAAACTTTGAAGAGCCTTCTTATGCCTTGGCAATGGCAGTGCTCTTATTGCTTTAACCCTCTTCGGATCAATTGCTAACCCTTCTTTGGAAACAATGTGGCCCAGGAGCTTGCCTTCATGAGCTAGGAAAATGCATTTTTTGGGATTCAAGGATACCCCAAATCTTCTACATATTTGGAACACTTGTCTCAAATGAAAGAGATGATCTGCTGCATTTTTAGAAAATACAGTAATATCATCTAGGTATATCAGCACTATTTTGTTGATCAATCCCTTGAATGCCATATCCATTTCCCTTTGGAAAGTAGCTCGTGTTAGACAACCCAAATGGCATTTTTCTATATGCATAGGTTCCCCATTTGGTGGTGAAGGTTGTTTTGAACTGATCATCTTCTTTTACCATGATCTGATTATACCCTGAATAGCCATCTAGCAATGAAAACCTCTCGGAGCCAGCAACAACTTGCAAAATCTGCTCCATAGAAGGAAGTGGGTAGTGGTCCTTGAGGGATGCTCTATTCAAATCTCTAAAGTCTACACACAACCTGATCTCTCCACTCTTCTTTCTAACTGGAACCAAGTTTGCAACCCAACTTGAATGCTTGATGGGGAATATGATACTTGCCTCTATTAATTTATTCAATTCCTTTTTCATGAGAGGCTCAATGTGTGGGTTGACTGGTCTCTATTTTTTCCTGATGGGCTTGGCACTTGGATCTAGTTCAATTGTGTGTTGAGATAGCTTGGGATTGAAACCTCTCAAGTCTTCATAGCTCTAAGCAAATACATCTGGGAACTCTTGGCAAAGTTGCATGAACTCATATCTTTCTTGCTCAGTTGCCACTTTACCAATTCAAAGTGACTTTCCCTCTCCAACTGAGATGGGTTCTGAATCCTCTCCTTTGACTTGGATGTTTTCTTTCTCTTTCCTAAATTGATCATTAGGATTAAAAATAGACTCTAAAGTCACAAGTCCCTTTGGTAGTTTGTTGGTTCTTAGCTGTACCACTTGATCACCATACTGTTGTTCCAAATTTTCCTGATTTTTGGCTAAGAACTCACCTCTTCTTACAAGAAATTGATAATTTGTTGGTCACTCTCAAACACTTGCCAAATTGCATCATTGTCTGGCACTGATGGCCTCACAATCACATGGATGTTTGGCTACATTTTATCTCTTTTGATACTCTCCACAACATCAAAATTTTCTCCAATTGTTGCAAGCCTATCAACAGCTTGGTTTTCTTTCCTAGGGATGGAGTTGATGCCAAAGCCCTCAAAATCCTCAATGAGGTCCCACACCCTATTCTTATAACTCTTGAGTAGGTCATTCTTAGCAGCATGCTATCCTTTAACTTGATTAACAATCAGCTCACTATCACCAAATACTTGTAAGTTTTTGATACCTCTCTTTCTTGACCAATGCAATCCGTGTATCAAAGCCTCATATTCAGCGGTGTTGTTAGAACATGCAAACTGAAATCTAAAAGATAAATAATACTTAATGCCTTGAGGTGAAACAAGCATAGCTCCCCTCCTGCACCTTGTCTACTTCTTGATCCATCAAAGAATAGCTACCATACCTCATTTTCATCTTTATGGTCTGGCTTGGTGATGCTAGGAATAGGTTAATTTTCTTCATGCATGTAATAGACTCCTAGTTCAGATTCCTCTATTTCCTTATAGGGATCAAAAGCATGTACCTTGCTTGCCCATTCATCAAGAGTCAAATTTGGGATGTTTCCAACTTTGGTATCAGCTTCATGTGTGCTTGGATAGTCCTCTTGATCAAATGTTGAATAGTTGGCATTGATTGGGCTTGGAGTATGAGGCTCAATGTGAAAGTTTGCAATAGGTTCGACCTGATTGTGGCCTTGGCTCCATACCTTGTCCTAAACAACATGTGTGACCAATCAATAGATAAGTAGCCTCCAATTTTAGTTGTGAAATCCCTTGACAAACATATGGCAAATCTATCACCGACACATCTTACAAAACAGTGACATTGGGGCATGCATGCAAAGTGAGGCTCAAATCCTTAATTACCCCAACTATGGCTACTATTGTCCCATCTAATTATACCACCCCCTTGGATATGAATTCATATTGGAGGCCCAACTGATTAGTTATTTTCTTGGGCATCACGTAACTACTTGCCCCAAAATCAATCATACAATTATGTACTAGTTTATCCCCAATGATCAATGAAACATAGAATGGAGGGGGCTTCAAAATTTTACCTTGCTATCCTCCAAGCTTTCCCTCAGGCTGAGTAGCATTTGTGAGTACTTTCTCTTACATATGAGCTTGCTGATTTGAGGTTGACCAATTCTTCATGGCAGCTTGTAGTAGATCCCTTTGGCCTGGGATGGATAGTGACTCCCACATAGATATGTTCACATTTGTCTTCTTCATTTGTTCAATGATGCTAAATGGGGTTGAAACATCCCTTTGTTGTCCTTTAATCTACACATTCTTCTCTTGTACATGGGCTGCAACAACTAGCATTTGAGCTAGTCTAGGAGGTGGTTTGGGCTGTCCTTACACATTTGGAACTACATTTTGCTTACCAACACCTTGTGGAGCGATGGAAGGTTGTGGATCACCTGGAGCTAATGACTTCCCTTCACCAATATTCCTCTTCTTTGACCGTGTGTTAGCTGCTACACTCTGAGAAGGTGTTTGATTCATACCACAAAAATCTTCAGCCTACCAATTCACAAGTGTAGTCTCATTTGGAATTGTATCTTGTTGAGATGTCCCTTGTTGTTGGTTTGTTTCTTGACTCACTTCACTCTCTATACCAGTTTTTTTCACCATCAGAGCTTGGTTCAAAGCACCATTGAAGCACATAGATTGGTTGTGAGGTTCACTACATGGGAAACACTAGTCATACTCTTGAGCTACATTATTTTGCACTGGCACTAAGGCTTTAGAAGTAGATGCAACATTGGGGGTATAGGGCTGGAATGGTCTATTGGCAAGAGGCCTTACTTGATTTTGATTTGTAGCTATATTGGGTGGCCTATTAGGCTGATATGGCTATCTATTAGGCTAGGTTTGAGACTGATAAGAAGGCCTAAAACTTTGAGCTTGTTGTCTCTTGAGTGTAACCAGCTCATTGCCTAAATTTTGTAATTGTTTCATAACTTCTTGAAGCTCATTTGAGGCACTAGAGGATGAAGTAGAAGTTTCATTTGAAATCTGATTTCTAGGAGTGGGAATAAGAGCTAAAGTAGGTGCTTGACTAGTACTTGGGATTTCCAAGTCTGGATATAAGGGCATAGAGGCCTAGGTGCAAGTTTACCAACTTGGATCAAACAATTCTCAGCCCTAATGGAAATGCTATAAGCTCACAGTACAATTACACCTCCCATGGATTGGATTAACATAGAAATATTAGAATTTAAAGCCTTGAGAAAGTATAAGAAAGCACCTTGAGCTGTTGGCCTCACTGCCACTGGGATTCTATCCCATGTCCTTTGAAATCTGAAATTGAAGTCTATTAGCTTCTCATTAGGAGATCTCCTGATAGTTGTCAGTTACTCCAATAGAGACAAGTTGTCCCCCTTTTCCCCAAACTGGTTATGGAGAGCTATGCAACAACTGGTTCCAATTTTGAATAGAGCCTACCTCAAGGATCCTAAACCATTGCAAGGCTTTCCCTTTGAATGAATATGCCAATAATTTGATAGCAATTTACATCTCAACAATCTCATGGATTGCACAAACATTAGCAATGTCTTTGACATGATCACCAGGAGTGGTCTAATTTTCCCTAGTAAAGTATGGGATGTTCTTCAATGCTGTAATTGGAACTGGGTTTTGTGCATTGAGAGCAAGTGGACTACTACCAGTAAAGTTAACATAAGGATTGGGTTGTGCCATTATGATTGGCCTGAGAACCCTTGTTGATTGGGTGAAAGGTCTACCAGGTGGAGGAGTTGATAGAGTTCTATTTGGTGGAGATGGAGACCTTTGAATCCTTCTTCCCCTTTCTCTTCTTTCTGGGATAATTGCAGATACTCAGACAATCCCTCTTCTTTGGCCCTTGACCTTGTTTGGATTCTTCTCATGAATCTTCAAACCTGGACTGACTGAAACCAGTTGATTCTATCCTTTTGGAGTCACCAAATGTGCAAATCAGGGCTCTTTTCAAGAAATAAACTTACAAAAATCACATCAACTTTGTTGTAATGAATATGAAGACCTCTAAGGTCCCACCAGGTGTGCCAAAACTATTAGTGCAAATCTACAACACCCCCTAAATGACCTTTAGATCTGTAATTCAGAATTGGGTCATTTAGTGTGATTACACAACATTGAGTTTTCTCCAAGGTGTGGGACCTTGAAAGGTGAGAAAACTCTCCAGATTGAAGCTGGTTCTTACTCCTCTGTTTAGGTGTATGCATGAATTTGTAGAGGTTTAATACTAAATCCTACTCTAAATTCCAAGGAGATAGAGATAAAAGATGCAAAAAAAAAAAAACTAACTAAAAATGGTGATACACCAAAGGAGTGATGAACTTCTAGCTTGCAAACAAAAATCATAAAAATGTAACACCAAGCATGCACAGATTTCCAGAATGAAATGAAATACAAAAAAATAATAATAAACACATGAGATGATTGGGGGATCATTCACAAAACATGCATTACCATTTCCCAAATCTAAGACAATGTATTACACTGGCAGAAAGGCAAAAATGTGTCACAGGTTCCATGGAAGGTTTGAAACTCCTCAAATTCACATGCCAAGGGGAAGAGGGGAGTCTGCAAGAAACAAAACGTTCAACCCTTTGAAAAATGACCTCTATAGCATATAAAACCATGAAAATCAAGCGGGAGATTGTAAGATTTCCAAAATCTGCATTCAACCACCAACATGAGTATTAAATTTGATTAAAAATTTATGGGCACCATAAAAAATACTCAAATCCCCATGTATTTTTATTCGTAGAGCAAGAAGAGAAGTCAAACTCCATTAATTTTGGTGGTTGGGAGCGTTCCTATGTTTTTTCCCATGCTAGAGGCATTTATTCATTTTTCTCCCATGAAACTCGCACCAAAAATTGAAATTGAATAGATTATTGTGTAGATAATTTCAATAGCTTTCCAATGACACAAAAATTGAGAAAAACTGAGCTCTGGTTTGAAAGATATGGCCCTCTGAAGATTTAGGGCAAAACTAGCAAAATTAGGGCAAAAATGGGTTCGTGGGCCGAAATTTGAATTTTTCCCCTTTTTTCAATTTTGGGAAAAAATCCCCAAAAATCTCCACCAGCCCAACCTCCACTGACACGTGGCACGCTCTGGTTGCTCCATGGGCTCAAATAGTCATTTTACCCCTTTTTTGAATTTGGAAAATTTTCTAAAATTACTCTGCCCCCACCGCTCCGGGACACATGTCACCACCTGGCTGCTCGGCGGGCTTTCGCTTCATTTTTTACCTTTGCACCATCAACCACTTTGGAGAAAATTCCAAGATCCCTCCACCGCTTCGACCCCACCTCTCGATAGGACACGTGGCGGCATTTTATTGCTCGACGGGCTTTCACTTGGATTTTTCTCTTGATGTCTTTGATCCCTTCACCAAAAACCCAAAGTTATCCCGCCACTCCAACCTCCCGCCTGCCACATGGCACCTTCTCATCTCCTTATGGGATTTCAGGCCAAAATATTCCCTTTGTGCCAAATTACTAAAGCGCCAAAACTCTAACTTCCCCCAACGCCCGTTGCTCCGCCATGACACATGTCATCGTCCTATTGGTTGCGGGCCTTCCCAGGGAAAATTTCCCCTAAAAACTCTGCCGAGCCATAAATTGCAAAATACAAGGAGTTAGGAGGAAAATTTTACCTTTCTGGAAAGGTGAGAAAATTATCTATCTGATGAAGCCATACCCAAAACTTTGAGTCCCTGAAAAGTGAAAAAAATCAACTAAGGCACAAAGAAGGAAAGAATGAAGGAAAGTTAGCCAAAATAAGTAGGGGCTTATTTTGGATAATAGTAAGTAAGGAAATTAAGGCATCTTGTACTTAGTATTGACTCCATAATCATTATGTATTTCAAAGTAATGAGGTTTTAACCTCTAATTTATGAATGAATATATTTTGTTTTTACAAAGATACTTGAGTTTAATAGAAATGTTATTATGTCATAATTATGGAAATATATGAACACAATATTGAAAGTATATTATGATGATTTATCTTCTTTATGAATTGTTGATTAATTGTAACAATGTCAATTATTTTAAAATATTTTCATAGATGAATAATGAAATAAAAATTCAATTTAAGAGACATTAACTTAATCAAGAGATAAGCAAACCAAATATGAATGTTTTTTTTAATTATTATGGGTAAATAGTTTTGAAGGGACTATACCCTGAGTACAAAAAGGCTCAAAATCCAGATATCAAAAGAAGAGAAACCAAACCTAGATAGGCTAAACACCATAAACTAGGAGGCTCAACAACTAGATAATACAATATAGAGAGCAAAACAAGATCAAGACAGACAGTGATCCAATTAAGAGCAAAAGAGACAAAAAATGAACAAGAGGGATCCACCACTGGTCATCCCAGCCAAAAAACAACATCAAAATCACCAAACAACAGCAACTTCACCACCAGTAAATAGCAATAGGGCACCACATCAATTGACAGCTCGGTCAATCTTGGCCTTAATCGTCTGGAGCAAGATGAAGAACACAATGGTTGTGGCTTGGGATGGATCTTTCATATCTTCCTGGGAAATTACAAGATCTCGGTTCTCCTTTGATCCCCATATATCATTGGGAATGCTACTAAGACTGCACATACTTCACACATGTTGCTCTATAAAATTATAGATACTTTTAAGAGCTGAGAGGATACAATCATTACGCCCTTTTGCATTGCCAAGCCTGACATCTAGAGAAAGAAGCTTCTTGAATATCTCAGCAGTGGTATCATCTTCTTCAGATTTTTGCAGCTTCCTCTTGCCCTTTGTTTTATCCATATCCCTCATAGCACTCTTGAGGTCATGAATCTCCTTTTCCATCTTTTCAACCCTGACCAACAGGTCCACTTCCTTGGAATCCTTCACCAGTTTACTTATGTGTAATAAATTCTCTAGCAAGTTCCAGATCTCTATGGCTTCTTAAAACCCTCTGTGAAGATGGTAGAGGGACCTTAGCTTTCTTATCTTTCCTCTTCCTGCTGGGGTAGCAATGTCAAGTTTTCTATCGGCAAGGGGAGGAATGAAGGCAGGGGAGTAGGTTGGGGGCAGGAGTAGGCTAAGCAATGGTGGTGGATGAGAAGGATCAACCCTTGGTGAAGGGGAACAACCCTTGTATGATTTTTCACCTCAAGAACAGATTTCTCCAAGGAATTTAGCAAATAATGAGGAAAATTTATGGTAAGGTTCCTGTGAAAGTGATTAAGGAAAATTAAGTGCTTCTAGGGGATGGTGACAAATCTCCCCTCCAGAGTAACGTACCTTACCACCATCCTCACAATCTTAGTGAAGGGCTCAGGAATAGATGCTATTTTGATGCCACAGCAGCACAAACTCCAGATTCTCCCCCTCATCGAGAAACTTTTTAGCCTCTACCTCTCTGTCCACGCGTTTGTTGAAGAATTTGGTTCCATGCAGATCAAAACCCTGAATCTTTTCAATAAAATTTGTAATACCCCCTTTTTGCAAATAGTTCCAGAGTACTGTATCATTTTTCCATGTTGGATTATGGGTGGGCTCAGTCTTGCAAGGTGGTCCCCCCATTTTTCCTGTGATGCTTCTTCTTCTTACAATGGTAAAAATTTGAAATCTATACGATTCATCCCCTACTCGCTTTTTTGAAGACCTCTAATACGTGTGAAAATTGTAATCATTAATCCTCACTTTGCAATTAATAAACCACTCCTTAGCATCTTGCCCTACATCTATTAATGATTACGCTCCAAGTCATGCATATCTTTGATGATGTCATCACATACTTTAGTAGGAAGAGTGTCACCCCTTAACCAAGTTTGCAATGTATTGTTTACCCCAATATTTTCCAAACCATCTGCCACACTATTGCCTTCTCGGTAGGTATGGTTAATTTTAAAATTATCAAAACTCTTGCAAATATCAATAGCTTCAGTTATAAAGTCCCTGATTGACCAGCTTGGAGGTTGTTTTTGGTTTAACAAATTGATAATGTTCAGCGAATCTCCCTCAATTATAATATTGGAAATATTACAATCTCTAGCTAACCTTATTCCCCAAAGCATTGCTAAAGCTTCCGAGTAGTGATTGGTTTTCCTACCCATTTTTCCAGAAAAAGTAGCAACAAAACAGCCTCTGTGATCTCTAATCACTCCACCTCCTCTTGAATCCCTAGGATTGCCTTTTGAGGCCCCATCAAAATTCAACTTGTGCCATGTACTGGGAAGCTAAATCCATTAGAGTGGATCTATCAATGCTACTGTTATTCTTGTTCCTAATAGTACCAATGTTCCAAGAAGCCAGAATGTGCTCCTCTTCCTCAGAATAAAGCCTATTTTAAGATGGTTTAAATCTTTCAATGTTGTCTTTTACTACAATGATAATTTCTTTGTAGACTTTTTGCATATCTTTCTGGTATTCCTGAAAATGACATCATTTCTAGCTTTCCAGACTCACCACATGGTGTGAGGGAGAATCAATTGCCATAATATCCTCACCACATAGTTCTTGTAAGGAGAGTTCCATTGTTCCCATGCCTATAGACAAGTATGGGGAAAGATCCATTCCTGATTGAAGTTTTCAAAAATAAGATGCTAGATTTTGGAAGCATACTTGCAATGCAGAAAGAGGTGTTTAATGTCTTCTGCTTCTTCCTGACACATGCAACATCTATTAGGCATGATAAATCCTTTCCTAATGAGATTGTCATTAGTGAGGATCTTACCTTTAATGATAAGCCACCAGAAGAAATTTACTCTAGGGGTTAGCTCGGGAATCCACAACTTATGCCATTCAATTTCACTTTCAATAGAGGCAAAGAAAGAATTGTAGCCAGATTTAACCGAGTACTCTCCATCAAAGGAATCTTTCCAAATAAGTTCATCCTTATGATTTTGAGGACTGATATGTATTAGGGAGAGATGACTCTGCATGGATGAAACAACAGACTACATATTATCCTCATCTACTTTGATATGTTTCCATTTCCTTTTGTTGTCAACCACCTCAATATAGTCCTTGACTTTCTTCCCATAATTTCTAATTATGCATGATGATAAACTCATAATTTATAAGTTATACATATATGAATGTTGTACGAGATATACACATGATGATAAATTCTAAATTTATAAGTATGTACAACAATGATAAAACATATTGTTGCATTCTTATAGTAATGACATACACTTTTTGATTATATGTACAAACTTGTTTCCACTTAACTTCGTGTGAAAACACTTACGACATTATGGAACAAATTTTAAAGGAACATAGTAAATGCATGAAACCATAAATATGTACCAATCTGTCATAATAAAACTAAAAACAAAATTAGTATCTATTAATGAATATTAATGTCATTAAAATCAAACATTATGAAATGATTTAAGATTTATACTTGTCTAAATCTAAAAAATGATCATAGATCGATATAGTTTAATGATCTTATAAAATAAGGTATATTCGTAAATTTCATTATCATTACATACCTCTATCCTTAATTAGACAACATAATGATGATCAACTGATGACATGAATCATGACACAACATTCATGCTAGTAATACCCATACTACTTCGGGATGGTTTCGGAGAGGATCGGATGCGTAATGACTTAGGTCATTATGTGAATGTACCTTTTCCTATAAGGATCCAAAATGTTGCTAGATGAGCCACATGACCCGAATGATGAGTTATGATAATTGTAGCCTCAATTTTGGAACTTAATAATTAAATACATGATTACTTGAGATGTTTAACAACTAAATTAATAACTTAAATAACGGAAATGAATTATGATGACTATGACTGGAATGGTTCTGAGGTGAAGGCAAGACATGTTTTGTAGGCTTATGTGATGTCTTTGAACCATATTACTAGCGTAATGCCAAATAACTATGGACATAGTGGTGTTTATAACTAGATGTATTGTCTTTTCACCAAGTTTTCTTGTTGTGGTGTCATGATTCGATGTTTGTTACATCAATAGCTTTCCAAAGGACTCTTAGAAGACTTGCAAGTTCTCTCAACCTGTAATAAGGCTTAAGCAAAATATATACTAGATATATTGGCTCATAATGATTGTTTGAGGGGGATTGAGAAGGATGTATAAATTCTTGTAGTTACACATGGTTATCATAGATTATCTTGATCGATTCTAAATTTTAATTAATGTTATATTAATTTAGCGTAAGATGTAAATGATGTTACTCATTTCAATGTAAATATTTTAAGGGATATTTTAAGATATTTTTGTTGGAATTTGAATGTTGCATGTTAAATTTTAGTGAAGGAATTAAATTTAATTAATGAGATGATAAAAAAATTCCCTTAGTTTGATGAAGCATAATATAGTGGTGTTACATTTTGGTATCGGTATTTGAAGTTTGAAGGTCTCGGACATATTGAGTCCCTACACTAACTTGAACTTAATTATTTTCTAAATAGATTGAAATGGTTAGAAAAAGAGGAATGATGTTAATCACCAACCTGCAGGTGGCGAAGCAGCCACAACACATAAATTAGATGAAATACTAGTTGTCCTTAAGGACACACGCAATCGTATGGTTGTTCTTGAACAATAAGTGATGGGTAATGACAGGAGTAGTGAAAGTCACAATAATGAGGGACTTCAGGGGAATCCTAATGCTAATAATAATAACATTAATCATAAAAACAATAACGCAACTATTCATAATGCTTTAAATATTAATCAACCACTAAATGTAAGATCATTTCTCGTGGTGAGCTATCTAAAGACATAAATCACATCAGCCCACATAAATTTTATGTGAAAACAATAGGTGGTGGGGTTGAGAATTGTCTCAATGAAATGTAAAATTACTTTGAGATAAGGGATTTCTCAGTGGAAATAAAGGTTGTTTGGGGAGCTTATCATCTCTCAAACAAGGCTTCCTCATCATGGAACAACAAATCTTAATCGGGATTTAATGCAACTGATATAACTTGGGATCAGTTTAAGTTTTATTTTAGATAGCGTTAGTTACTGTAGTTGTACTATGATTAGAAAATGACAGAATTTCAAACCTTGGTTCAAGGAAAATTAACAATAACAAAATATTGGGAAAAGTTTACAAAACTTCTCAAATATGTACCACAATATCTGACTGGATGAAAAATTTTGGATACCTAAATTTATCATGGGACTTAACCTAGTGATAGGGGTGAAGTTGATGTCCATTTTCTTTCTATCATGGAATTAGTGTTCAAAAATGCCATTAGGTAGGAGAAAAAGATCCAAGACATTTTTTCTCACATGGATGAGAAGAGAAAGATGAACCACAACTCACCTTCACCATTTTCACCTAGGAATACATGGGGAAATAAAGTAGAAAAAAATTCTCGAATGGTGGAAATAACATTGCTACACAATTTAAATCAAATGAACAAGAAAACATCTTTGGTAAGAATGATAGGTTTGAAAGGAAGAGACCTTTTGCTAGTTTCTTCAAATGTGGTGGTAGTGATCACTACGCTAGGGTTGTCCCTTGAGAAACAAGGAAAGCAATCCACAATAGAGTATTCATGCTACAATGGAAAATTAACAGGATGGAAAAGAAACAAAACTTAATAAAGATAAAGGCTCTGGATCCAGAAATTGTCATGGGTAAACTAGATAGATTTCTGAAAAAGTTTGAAAGAAATAAAAATAACGCTTTTTCTTGATAATTTGAATGCCAAAAACAATGTTTTTGAATAACTTATTCTATTTTTTTGTTAGTTAAAATGACATACATGACATTATTTTATATTCTAGTTGCTTTGAAAAGACAAAGAGTTTTTCATATTTAAGACTATTTGACATTGATTAATTGAATAAAAGGTTGTTACAACCAATAAATTTGAATTCAAATCTGGGAAATTACAATGTTTTGATAAAAATTTAAACTTTTCTCCTTATTTATTGGATATAATTATGTATTTGAATGTTCGATTTCTATTAATGAGTAAAAATCATCGGGATGATGATTCATTAAGGGGGAAGTATGTCACAACCTATAATTTTAGTGTATTTAGTTGAAAGGATAAGTCGTAAAATGTTAAATAGTTTATGAAGGTGGGATAATAATCCTTGTCACATAGCTAAGTAGCAGCTACACACACGTGTGTATATCCTAAAATATATATACACACATATGCATAGTTGAATGTGTAACCACACCAAAATGCTTATTTCCAAGTGTTCGTAAATCACTTATCATTTATGATGTATTCTTATTTTGCTTTAATGTTGAATTTATTTACTTTTTTGGATATGATGATGTGGAGATTTGTTAAATTGTTATTAGATGTGCATGTAATGAATATTGTTGTGAACCTTGCTAGGTTGTGTGTTATGGAATAATTACTTTGTTGAATGAGATGATTTCAATATTGGGTGCCTATTTAGTTGTTGTACCTTCACATTAATATTGATTGTTTACTATTCTCGCTAGAAATAGTGATTTCATGATAAAATGGATATATACATGGTTGCAGTATAGTATCATTTTAGTATGGAATCATAGTTAGATGACATAATGATAACCTTATTTCGATATCATGGTAGTCAAAGGCCGTAAAGAATAATAGCAATCCTCGAAAAGGGACAGTAAAATTTTATGCTTGTTTTCATTAAGTTAAAATGGAGGTTGGGATAATGATATCATTATCAACAAATAAACTGCAACTCCTTTATTTACGAGAAAAATAGAGATTTGGTCTATTGATCTTGATTAGCCACTTGATTTTTTTAATAAGCTTGTTTATTGCACTTAATGTTTTATTCAATATATGAAGGATCATACTATGCATGGGATTGAAAATTTGTTTGTATTAATTTTCACATTTGACCGATCGTGACTCCTTGGTAAGAGGTCAATGTTGTTTATTAACAACAAGGTATTTTTCATACTCGTTGGCACTTGATTATCATCGGGCTTGTCTTTTACTGACCATACTTAATAGAAAAATTAATTGATAAGTTTTTATGGGATAGACTATGACTATGATGAAGGGCATTGAATTGTTAAATATTAGAATAGTTTTAGACATAATATTGAATGATAATTCAAATTGAATTATGTTATTTGGTTTTAAACAAAGGCCTTATGACCTCACCATGGCAATATAATATATATACATATGTATGGTCTTTGACCATACTTCATTGTAAATGGTTTTAAAATAATTATGCTTTTGTTATTGGTCAATTGACCCATGCAAGAAATTGTGTTATTACATCTAAGTGAATCCACGAATAAGCTAGAATTGCTTAGTCAATTTAATTATTTCATTGGTTGAATGACTATGCATAAGGCAAGGTTTTTCCTTAGTCTTTATTTTTTCTAGCACTTTTAACTCCCGCTAAAATTGGTAAAAACACAAGTGGGCTGTGACAAATTGAATAGAGCTACAATGTGGCATAGGAGATTGGCATATATTCAATGTATGCACCAGCCTTGGGAAACTCAAAGCTTCTCAAAGAACCTATCGGCCAAGCATTATTTTTATTCTATTTTATTGATTGTTCTCAACTTAGAGCCTTTTTCCTCTTATAACTCCACTTCTAAGATAATTGTGCATGCATCTTATTGATTTATTTTGCATTGATTCTTTAGGAGGTTGTTATGGCCAACCCCTATAGTATTTATCATGGTTATTTGATCTTGAGTGTGGTTATTTATATGAAGCCTTAATTTGAGCGATTTTGTGTTTGTTGAGAAAATGATTTTTCAAGCTCTTGCTCGACTTGGTTGGAAATATTTGGAAGGAAAATAGTAAAAGATTTCAGAAGCTTGCGGTTTTAAAAGGCATGGAATAATTTTACCTACTCTTGTTATTTTATTTCAATATATTTTAACTCTTACAAGGTTGATTTTTTTATGATATTTTATTGACTTCCAGACTATGAATCCTTTATTAAGAAGAATTTTCTACTTATTGTTTAGATTCTCAATGAGAATCCTTTAATAAGTAAATTGGAATACTTCTTGTTTATATTCTTGAATTTATTTTATTTTGTTAGATCGATGACCTTCGAGCTCAAAACAGATGATCATTGTAGTCATTTAAAATTAATTTTTGATTATGAAATGGGTAGTAATATATTGTTAAGGTATTTTTGGTTTAAATTGATTGTTTTATGAAAACTTGTGATGTGCCTCCTACATAGGATGTGGGTTCTTGTTATCAAATTAACTTGTCCCTAGGTAGTTATCAATTTTTTAATATAAACAAGACATATTGGTCGAGTTTGTAATGATCGCACGCATTTAATAGGAATGTTGTATTTTATGGTAGAGTTTGAACCATTTATGATTGCATTATATGGTCCACTTCTATTCCTCAAAAATATGTGGAGGATAAAGGGAAGAATGCTCAGGTTGATACTCAAACCCCCATTCCTTACAAGTTTATAGATTTATTTTTTAATCATAACAGATACCCGCATATGTTAATTCGAATAGGGGATTATATAGGTTCCCAGGTTGGTATTATTATCACTAAAACTTGGGGTATAGGCTAGAACCTTATGAATTATTTCTGGTTATTTATGATACCATGCCTTTATTTTGACGATAGGATAATATTGTTACCACCCGAGTTAACTATTTCCCGATTTGTATAAGAGTTAGTTAAACATATAAGTTTAATACAATGATTGTTTATTAATGATGTTAATATACCATTTGTTTGGAATTATCAAATGTATTTTTCATTGGAGTAGATGATAAAAACAATAATATCCTGTGCAAGTTAATTGGAGTAGACACCTAAAATCGACCTATGCGCTTTTATTGCTAAAATTGTACTAATTGTCCTCTTTCCTATCACTTCCATTATAATGAATGATTTTCTGCTAATTAACTAATGTTTCCCTTTATTTTTGTGAATTAACAACACTTCATTAATTAACTAGTCTTTATTCCATTCCGGATGCCAATTAACGACACTTCGTTAGTTATAATCCTCTTCTAATTGATTACTTACCTATTCGGGTTAATTAATCCTTTTTAACAATGTATTTAATCAATAAAACCTTTTATTGGCTAAATATCTCTTTCAAATGCTTCAAATTATATCAAATTCCTCCTAAATCACCTCCAAATAGCCTAAAACGCTTATTATAGCCTATTAGTTAATACTAGTTGATTAATTAAACCATATCCAATTCCCATGAGTTGTTAATCACTTGTTAATTCCTATAATCAAGATTAACAAGTCTAAATCTAATTTATCCTTTATCCCACATTCATTGGGATTCAAGCTTCTCCCAAATAGGAAAGCTATATAAAGGACCCTCCTACATCCTTCACACCTTACACCATTGCTTTGATTAGTGATTTATACAAGCTTATGATAAGAGCCTTCTCCATTATTTGGAATAACTACTTCATCTTTGCATCCATTCTACCATTGTTGAGTAGAAAGGAAGATCCAAACTTGGCCTTGTAGCTATTTCTTGGTGAGATCCTTCCCTCTCTTTAGAGATCAAACACATAGATTTGATTACTCATGATCTAAAGAGGCTCATGTTTTAGAAGTAATCATACATTAATAGAGTAGGAATGGTTAACATTAGTTGATTCAATTCATGTTTATGAAAAATAACTAGTTTCCTTTAAGCTCTAATCATAATGTTAATGGTATATTTAGATTTTCTTTAGAATGACTAAGTTGTAGTTCCTTCAAATTAGCATATTAAATTTAACATGAACATATTTAGCACGCCTGGGTGAAATACTCCATTGTCCTTTGCATTTAATTCCAAAAATATAGATTATTTTTAAATTTTGGTTACTAACCCTCATTTTAGCATATTTTAGATAAATATGGTATTTCTTAACTAGATTAGTTAAGTTTGCTTTATTTCATTACTATTTGAAAGAATGAAGGAGGGTGAGGTGCTGCCAAATTTGGATCAAGTTGAAAAAGTTTTGAGATTTTTGACATTTTTGCTTGTCAAATATCATGTTTTGATGATATACATGTGCCTTGTGCTAGTAATAAGGACCCTTGCGTTGTTTCTTTTAAGCTTGTGCTAATGTAAAACTTTTTGTTCTACCATATTTAAAGCTTGTGCCACCTCTTGACTGGGTTGCACTAGTGCTTCTTGGCCTGTGTTTTTGATCAACTAGATTTTTTCTACTCTTTGTATGAAATGCACTACTACATTATATGCTTATGCTACGTCTTACTTGGCTTGCTCTATCACTCCTCTACCCGTGTGCTAGTGAAACACTTTCTATGTTTTTTTTCTTAGACATGTATTTTTTTAATCCTTTTGCTAGTGAGAACTTCCTTACGCTAAAGCAAGCATATCCTTGTGCTACTACTTACCTAGCTTTCACTATTGCTACATAGGCTTGTACTAGTGCTCTGTGTTAATATTTATCCCAATTTTTGAGGTTTTCAGATATTGATTTTTGATGCATGTATTTATTTGACAAGTTTTATAACTCTATTTTGCAAGTTTTTATGTTTTTAATCGATTTCTAACATGTTGTTAATATTTAAAGATAATCATGTTTCCATGTTTTTCTTAAGTTAGAATAAAGTTTTTGTGTGCTCTTCTCTTGCATCTTAGGGTAATATTGAGAATCAAAAGTAGCTTTAGTTTTCATTTTTCTAAATTTTGGTTAATTGGAAACTTAATCTTTCATTTTTTCTTAAGGGAATGAACAATTTATCAAGCATTGTTTAAAGTACATTTGATTTTAAAAATTTCCTTGGCATTTATCTAGTTGAATCAAATAATTATGTATGCTCTTCTCATGCATATTTGGATGATTTTAAGAATCAAAATAAAATTTGGTTCATTTTCTATTGAAAACTACCAAGTATTTTGTACATAGGACCTAACACTAGTCAAAGACTTGGGCTCTAAGAAAACTCTAACTACACATGTGTTGTAGGTTTCTAATGGTGTACTAAACCTCATTAAGATCAAAGATAAAAAATACACCACTTTATTCAACACATTGTATTTACAGGTTTCGAGTTTAAGAGTTATGGCTCTTCCGCTTTCAATTGGGGGAAGTATCTAGACATAAGCCATAAAATTCATATGAGGATTAGCCTGAAACCCCAAAGTAGTCCACACATTGAGAGAATTGGTGGACAAAACAAGAAGTTCCCTATTACCCAATTGACTATTTGGAAGCCTTTGTGATAAAATATTCACGTTTTTCATATGAAGCCTCGTCCATTAATTTAATTGTGTAGTAATGATCTATTATCTGAAGCAATTCGGAAATACATACCTCCTTTAGGAAATAATCGGTGATATTTTGAACAAAATCCTAAGTGAACCATTTTGCATTGGTGCCAATTTGACTTTACCCATCATTTTCTAAAGATCTCTCACAAAGTTAAAACATTTTTGGAGTCAAAACCTTTTTATTCGAACAAGAAGAGAGTCCATAAAATTTGAAGCCATGTATTATTCATCACAAAACTTATAAGGCATTACTTTTTCATAGTTTCTACCTTGTCTTAAGACAAGGTGAAACTCTTCCAAAGTTAGGATAAGTATTTTTCACCACCACTTGGTCTAATCTTTTGTTTTCTTGTTTCCCTTTTTAGGAAAAAAGAAATTATATACATAGATACCACTAAAAATAATCATGTCCACCAATTTTGTATTCTACTCACATAACTAGGTTGCAATGCCGTAATTTGAGTGTTGAAAGTGTGAATGGTATGTCTTCATGTTCTAGTAGGCCCTTTGTCTCACACCCATATTGAGACTCATTATCATTGTAGCTAGATTGTTGCATCATTGAATTCCTTTGAGTTTTTATGCTACCCACATTATATCAATACAATTGTGATACTTGCATCTTGTTTCCTTTGTGAAACTTGTTATAAGTATCTAATTTGTATTGTTACGTTGCTCACATAAATAACAACTTCTTTATATAGTTAGACTTAGTTTTGATCCCAAAATTTCCTTGAGTTTTGGAAAGTGTCATCATTACACTTTGCTCGCATTATGGTAACATAATTTTGATACTAAAATCTTGTTTTGTCTACAAAGCTTGATTAACATGTCCAAATAGTGTTGTTGCATTGCTCGCATTTGTAGCCTCCATTTTCAAGACTTGGAATTTGTTTGTATCTAAACTTGTTTTAGTATACCTTATTTAGAGATCATGTCAACACCTTCTTAGTATTTAGGTATTTTTATTCTAAACTTGACCTAAGTGTTGATATTATGTTGTCATTATTTGCACCAAACCTATCTTTGAAGAATGTAGGGAGTAGATATGCTTGTGATTGGATCATATTCTTGTACTCTATTTTTTTGTCCTAGATACTTCTTGCTATACAGTTCCTTAAATTGGTGTTTCATTATTTATTCTTTGGTGTCCTTGGTTCATATTTCCTTGATCCTTTGTATTTATTTCCATTTATTATTTGACATTCTATATGATGATTTGACATTGTTATGCTATTTGGTTTGTGTTATCCAAATAACTCTTCTATTTATTTGGAGAACTCACATACATATTCTAAATCGAGAGATATTCACCACGAGTGTGCACCTTAGTTGTCTCCTTGGCACATTCACTAGGTCATTGTTTCCTCATGCGCCCTTACACATTTTCCTTTCTCCCCTTTTCCTTTTCCTCTTTGTTCCAACCTTGCCTTGTGTGCATATTTTGTGCATCTTCCTTACTCCTAGCAGCTTATTCATCCCGCACGCATACCTTACACTTGATTCAATCAACTAAGTCTCTGGCCCTATCATGTGTCCCACACATTACCTTGTAATAACTATGCCTTGACCATAATTTATCCAGTTTTCTTACTTCCTCAACAAGTTTTGTGTGTTCCTTTCTTCTTCCTTCGTCTCATGCCTCATTTTTCCATGTGCATAACTTTGTGTCATCCTCTACACCTCTCCATGCCACGTCATCTCCTGAAATGCTTAAGTGTGCCACATGTAACCAATCCAATCACACCAATAGGGATTTTAATCCTTGCAACAAATCAATGAGTGACACATGGTAGAAACAACAAGCACATTTACATAGTTGGTTATCCTTTCATCCTACTAGTGTGTGCCACGTGTCTTGTATGCGCAGATAAATCTTAAAAACTTTTGACATCCATTTATTTTTCTATAGAGCTCTGATTGGTTCCCTCCTGGTCTCAACAGATAGCTACTGACATAAGCTATAGTGCTATACATTCAAATTCAAATTCTTGGCAGATCTGGTAGGTGAGAAATGGGAAAACATCCTTGTGGGCATTAATGAGTAGATATAATTTCTCCAACCACCCTATTTGATCTAATCCACCCTCTTTCCTTCTCCAACATGCCAAATAGACTTGGGAAACATATTTGATAGATTTTTAAGTGGATTTTCAGGCATTGAATGATTCTTGTTGGTGGTTGTGTTTGAAATTCAGGTTTTCCCTCCTCTTCTTCTTCCATGAATTCATATATAAATTTAAGATCCAAGCTCATTTGTTATGTTGGGAATTTTATATCCTTACACATTTTTCTAAGGACTTCATATTTTATGTATTCTAAGTCATGCAGACCTCTAGATATAGCCCATGCATGTGGATATTGGCCTCGTTCATCATTTTAACAGTTATGTGAATTTTTAGAAGTAATGGAAGCATAATTTTGTGACTATTATATGTCCTAAGCATGTTTATATTCATTCTTCTTGCCTTTATTTTACATTACATGATTATTGTGTCATTCTATGTCCCTTGCAATCCCTATTCTAGTTGTGCTCCATGAAATTGATATGGTAAATGTGTTTTGGTTGTGTTACACGTTTCTAGTCATCTTCCACACACTTCTCTTCATTTTCTCTGAGAACATATAGTGTTCATCCCTCTATTTTTGTGCTATCACCTTTTAGTGTAGTTTCCTTTTATGTTATCCTCCTATCCCTGGTCCCTTGTCATTTTTATCTTAGTTTTCCATTTTAGCACTAGAAGTAGTAGTAGCAGTAGAAATAGAGAGATGAAATGGCATTCTCTAGAGATCTATCTCAAGTGCACAAGATCCCACAACTTGGAGATGGTTCTATCATTGTCTCAAATGACTCGATCCTTCGAGATCTGAGATGTGGGTGTAAGTTTGATGACCAACAACAGTTTGGTGGGAGCATCAAAGGAAAGCTTAAATTTCATATTGTTAACTTCTGGTGTGTGAACTTAGTATTTCTATCCTTTGGAGGCTCATTTCAAAACATCTGGTAACTCCCAACATTTCTAGAACTCCTATTTTGTAGTCCTGAGTGCCTTTTATGAGAAGAGTGTATACCATATAGAGTGATGTAATGAAAGGATACTTTGAATACCTCCATCTTTCATCAAGAAACACATGCAACAAATCTTTTTGCATGCATCCCCATCTTCATCGTGTCACATGCACTCTACTCCTCACCAAAATAGACCAGCGTGCCCTACCATAGCGCTCCAACCTCCTCATCCTCCAAGGAAATTTCCCAAATTCACCAGAGGAATCTAGCTCAATCTCAATGCTCAAAGATGATATTTCAAGGGTCATGCTCAAAAGTATTCCATACTTCATAGGAGAAAATCAATTTACCCCTGTTGAACACAGTCAAGATGTGGCAATTATATGCTCTATCTATTTGATTGATCAAGATAATGTTGCTATCAGTTCAAGCTTGTAGTGTCTTTCAAAGTTAAAGAAATCAAATGGTACTCGGCCGAAGACCTACATCTATTGCTACTTGGGATAATCTTAGAACATCGCTTTGTAATTACTTTGAAGAAAAATCAGATCCTTTATCATTGGTGGAGCATCTCGATCACAAAAAGTGCGTGCCAATGAGAAGATGATTGATTTCAACATCGATTCTAGAAGTCTTGGTATAGAATTCCTTAAGTGGTAAGTCCTACATCCCAACATGCTTTCTTTTACTATCTAAGGGCTTTGAATAGTGATATTTTAGTCATGATTCAATCCATGGGAGGTAAAACCTTACCTCTTGCATACAACATTGTAATAAGGGCATACGAAAACCTCATTCATGTTGGTAAGTTGGCACCTAGGCCACTTATTCCCTTGTTCCTAAACATTTCTTCAATGCCCCAACCTTCTATTGCCCCAATTCCAAGGTGAAAATCATGCAACTAACATTGCATCTTCATCTTACTCCCTTGCACAACAAAAATAAGATGATGAATTAAAGGCCCTGATTAGAAACTTATCCAACAAAGTTATATCATTAGAGAAGCAGAGAGCACAAGCCTACAGGGAGAAATTCCAATCAAGCACAAGGCTAGAGTAATCAACCTTGGTGGAATCAGTATGGGAATCAAAGGTATGGAAAAAACTAGTAGAATGGTAGATAGCATGCTAATGTACACTTACCTTTGCATTTCATCCCTCTTGCATAACCTCTTACAACGCCCGACACAATTCAGAAATTGTCTCGAGTCCGAACAACATGGAGCAGAGTCCAATGGTGCTTTTCTTGTAATATTCCTCATAGTCGTGTATCACCGTGCTAATTTTGCACACACGCAAGCCTACATGGTTCGTAATTATTCCATCTTTGAACCATCAACAAGTGCACTAGAGGCGATAATCAAGAAAAGCCGTGCTTCCTAGAGGAAAATTTGATGTTATTTGGCACTAAATACTTCTATGTAATCAACCAAGATGCTTTGGAAACAAGAAGATGGCATGCCCAAGTTACAGACAACACAAGATACAAGAAGAGAATGCTCAAGTTTGGTGCACATGTCACAATTCCAACAACACAAGCAAACCCTCAAAAGAAAAAGGAAGTAACTAAGACATATAGTAGTAAAATTTCTCAAGTTCCCACACCTAAGGCTTCGTGCAAAGATCCTCCGGAGGTGGGGCACAACCATCCTTTGGTAGGTCAAGCCTCTATGCTAGCTAATGTTCCTACCACTGTACCTAAGAAACCAAGCAAGGAAGTTGTTATTCCTCAAATGTGAAGTTCACTAGGTTTTCCATTTAACATTGTAGACCAGATGAAAAATACAAACATAATTACAATTTGGGATTCCCTAACCATTCCATCCCAGTGTAACTTTTTACATGAAACCCTAGCACAACCCCCACCTAATGATCTAGTTATGCATAATCCACGTGCTTCTATCAACATATTCAAATAAGAGGATAAGAAAGTAAGTAAATTTATTAAAACCCCACCCTTTTATATGTCATTGATCATAGGAAAACATCTTTTCCATAATTACATGATTGAATCAAAGTGCTAGTACTTCACATTATCTTGAAGAATATTATTGATATCTTAGGAATTAATTATAGCCCTTGACAAAATGAGTCCTGAACTTGATGGTTCATCTTTCGCTACCATAATAATCATCAAGGATATTGAGCTAACTCTCCATGCATGCTCAAGACTTACAATAATTAAATATATGTCAATCATTGATCTACCCCCTGTGTTTGGCTTATGTTTGTCAAGATATTTTATTGCTAAAGTGGGTGGTTACTTGTCTTCTGATTGGTCTCATATATTACTTAAGATAGGATATGGTATCTAGTTTACCATACAAGTTGAGCCAATATTTTCCTATCATGTAGAATCATATGTCCCATCTCCTCTCCAAACTCGATGATTTGATCCAAGAAGAACAATATTCAGTTCCATAAGAGTATAATATTCCACATTCTATTCCTGCTCTAGTACTTGGTGAGAGGGTAGTAAAGCATCATAAATTTGACCCATATGTTGAAGAACTAGAAGCTTATGAAACGAGGCTTTGTACCTATTATTACATTCGTCCAAGAAGAAACTATGTTTCCCCATGTGCTCAAGCAAAAGGAAGAGAACCCTGGTCTATGGAAGCTATATTTTGATGGATCCAAAAGAAGAAATGATGTGGGAGTAATATTTTTATCATTTATTCTAAGGATGAGAAATTATTCTTCACTTATAGGTTGTAGTTCGTATGTTCTAATAATGTGGAATATTATGAGGTGTTGGTGCATGGTCTTCTTATTACTGAAAAGAAGAAGCTTAAGGTGTTGCATATCTTTGGAGATACTAAGTTGGTTATCCATCAAGTCACCAACAAGTTACAAACAAATAATAAGCTTATCAAATCATATAAACACATATTTTGGGACCTCCTTGAGATATTTGATGCCCTAAATATATAGGTGGTGCCACGTAAAATGAATAAGGAATCTGATCAAATGGACATTCTTGGTTTGCAATTCTCTCCTACTGAGGACTTTGTTAAAGGAAAAACTCAACACATTAAGATTTTGATCGACAATCTATTCGAAACTATGACACCACTAGCAAGTGTTTAACAAAGACATGCATGTCGCCTAGTTCATTTAAAATGAAGTTGAGTTCTCATAAAACATGAAAGTTGACTTGCATGATAGCTATGGAGACCAAGTGATTTAATTGAAGTAAAATAAGATACCTAAAGGTTTGGTCACCTTAGAGAAAATGTGTAGCCCTGATGATGAGTTCAAAGATGAAGAAAAATATATGTGCACCATGCAAGAAGATTTCTCCCGCTTACTATTACGCATGGAAAAAAATTCTTCTCACTAAAGCTTGCATGCACAATGAAAAACAGGCTTCATATCTATTTACCCAAAATATAGTGATATATTATCATGGGAGTATGAACACCTGAAATGTTTTGATCCAAGTGTTTCTCAACAATCCATTGACGTTGATCATGGTATCAAGCCATGTCGGTAAAAAAGTAGCAACTAGTCAATCCAAAGATATAACCCCTCATGAGAAAGGAATTATCCAAATTCAATGATGTGAAGATACTTTTTACCATCAATTACTTTACTTGGGTCACTAATATAGTTCTGGTGTGTAAGAAAAATGGTGAAATCAAACTTTGTGTTGATTTTAGAGATTTGAACAAGGCATCTCTAAAGGATCATTACCCTTTGCCTTCAATGGAGTAGATTATGCAGACAGTGGCTAACATGTAGAGATTCTCAATGTTGGATGGGTACTCAAGTTTCAATCAGATCTTGGTTAAGGAAGAGGATCAATTCAAAACAACATTTACAACAAAATGGGGAACATATGCATACTAGAAGATTCCCTCGTCCTATCAAATATAGGTACAATGTTTCAATGTGCCATGGAAATTACATTCAAAGGTTACATCAATGAGTTCATCTTAGTTTACCTTGATGAAATTATAGTCTTCTTAAAGTAGAGCGTGGATCATATGGCACACCTGGAGAAATTCTTTAAGAGATGTAGAAATTTTTAGGTCTCCCTTAACCCTAAGAAGTGCAATTTTATTGTGGTGCAAGGTAAGCTTTTGGTCCATATGGTTTCAAAAGATGGCATTACAATTGATCCTAAAGTGTGTTTCAGCCATCCTATCCTTTCCTCACAGTGAACAAAAAGGCCTTACAGCTTAGATGATTCATTCCTAACTTTGCAGGAATGGTAAGGCCAATCACCCTGATGCTCAAAAAGGACTTAGCTTTTAGATGGATAGCAAAAGGAAAGAATAGATTCAAAAAAATCAAGCAAGATATTTCTTGTGCACCATCACTCATCAACCTGAATTACTCAAAGGATTTTATCCTTTATGCTTATGGCGCTAATGTGAGTGTTGTTGTTGTCCTAACACAAGAAAATGAACAAGGGCTAGAATAACTAGTCGATTTCTTTATCCAAATGTTGAAGGATTATGAATTAAAATATAGTCACATGGAGAAGCAAGTCTTTTCCATCATGTGCGCACTCAAGAAATTCAAGAGTATGCTCACCAAAAATCATATTAAGGTGTTATTCTCCCACTCTTTTGTCAGAGACTTCATCATAGGAGTAGAAATTAGTGAAAAAGGGCATGATGGGTGAAAAAAATCATGGAGTATGATGTGACTATCAAATCCACAAATACGGTAATAGGTAGCACTCTCTGCAAGCAACTTTTTGAGGATGTACACAATGAATCTGAGACTTCATTATTTCTTGATGAATCTCTCCTGCACAAAGAACTTGAGCATAATACAGATCCTAGCGTGTGTGAATGGATGAAGGAAATGATCAAATTCCTTTTTGAGGGTTCATACCCTCATGGCTTAAACAAGGAAAATAGAAGACATCTAAGGTTACAATCTATCCCTTATGTTTTGATTGATGGAATTATCTTCAAGAAGAATCTTGATGGCCTTGTGTTGAGGTGTATCAAAATGCGTAGAGTGAAAAAGTCTTAGAAATATTTCACGATGGATTATCTAGTGGACACTTCTCTTCTAAAACTACAACAATGAAAATCATAATGGCAGGTATCTTTTGGCCTAGTCTATTTTCTAATGCACACAAGTGGGTGAAAAATATAAGGAATGTGCTTTCTTTGCAGGAAAGAAGAGATTGGTAGTACTTTCCTCCGACCAATCCCAACACATCAACCTTATGCGTAATGGGGTCTTCCTTCATAGGTATGACTAATCCATCTTCAAGCATTGGACTTAAGTGGGTGTCGAAAGCTACTGACTACTTCACCGATGAACAGAATCTGTCATGCTCAAGGAATCAACCGAGTCATCATCCTTGACTTTCTTAAGGGTTTAGTCACAAGGTTTAACATTCCTCAACCTATTATCTCTAATAATTCTAAATCCTTCCTCGCACTAAAATCACTATCCGGGCTCTCAATTTGGGCATCTATCTCAAGAATTCTTCCAACTATTACCTCCATGGAAATGGTCTAATAGAGTAAAAACAAAAACCTAATCAGATCATGAAGTACACAATGAACATTAACCAAAAGCAAAGTGGCATACAAATGTCTCGCATGCAATCTAGGAAGATAAAATAATAATTTAAAAAGAAATAGGAACTTCACCTTATAATATTGTCTATGGTAGATATGCTACCCTTCCTTTGACGATGGAATTTAACTCATTGACACTTGCCTAGCAACTAGAGTTTGAATGTGTAGACCAAAGAGAAATCGAATGACATAGTTGGTTAATCTTGAAGAACCAAGAAACTCTGCCATGATCAAAGCTAGAAAAACATCAACAAACAATAAAGAAATGGTTTGATAGAAAGGACATTCCTCAAACTTTAAAAATTGGGGACTTGGTTTTGAAATGGGCTGTTGAGAGAGCTAAACCAAGGCGTCATTCAAAGTTTGATGCACTTTGGAGTGGCCCATACACCACCAATTCATGTAAAGAGGCTAACTCTTTCGATTTAACTCATCTTGATGGAGGCGCACCGCAAATCACAAGAAATGGTTGCTATCTCAAACCCTTCCATTAAGTTTACTACATTGTTTTGTATATATTAGAGTAATTTCAATTCCTCCAAGTGCGCTGCACACACATTGTTTGTTTGTACATAGTTCTTTCTTCTTGTGTGCTTCCCGCACGTAACTTTATTTTACTTCAGTGTTGGTCTTCTTTCAATAGTTTGTAGGATCCGAAATTAAGTCAAGGAATGATTCTTCAAGTGACTTTAGGGGTAGTTCTTCAAGGCTACAAATAAAAATTTCATAATTACATTACAGAATCCATGCCCAATGGATGCTCGAGACTACTAGTCTCCTTCATCTAATGGGAAGATGGCCCTGAAAGTCACCAAAATTTTTATCTAAATAACTCTTCTATATATTTGGAGAACTCACATACATATTTTGGCTTAGATATCTTCATCGCATTGGTGGGAACCTCAGTTGTCTCCTTGGAAAATTCACTTGGTCATGGTTTCCTCGCACCCTTGCATGCTTACCTTTTTCTTGTTTTCCTTTTCCTCTTTATTCCACCCTTGCCTTGCATGCATCTTCTGCACATCCACCTTCCTCCTAGCAGCTATTCATCATGCACACACACCTTACACTTTATTCAATCAACTAATTCCCTAGCCCTCTCGCACGCCCCACACATTACCTTATAATATTTATGCCTTGACTATATGTTCTTTAGTTTTCCTCATTTCCTCAACACGTGCTACACGCGCCTTGATTATTCCTTCGTCCCGCACCTCATTCTTCCATGTGCATACCTTTTCACCCTCCTTTGCACCTTTCCATTCCACATCATCTCCTGACACACTTGAGTGTGCCACATACAATCATTCCAAGCGTGCCAACAGGGAGCCAAATCCTTGTAACAAATCAATGAGTTACATGTGGCATTAGTTGGTCATCCTTTCATCCAAGCAGTGTGCGCCATGTGTCTTGCATGTGCAAACCACTCTGAAATTTTTTTGACAACCATATATTTTTCTACAAAGCTCTAATTGGTGCCTTCCTAGTCTCAAGCGATAACTCCTGACATAAGCTATAGTTCTAGACATTCAAATTCAAATTCTTGGTGGATCTGGTAGGTGAGAAATGGGAAAATGTCCATGTGGGCATTAATAGGTAGATATGATTTCTCCAACCACACTATTTGATATGATATGCCCTCTTTCCTTCTCAAACACGCCAAATAGATCAAGTAAACATATTTGATAGATATACAATCATATTTGTAGGCATTGAATGATTCTTTTTGGTGTTTGTGTTTCAAATTTGGGTTTTCCCTCCTTCTCTTCTTCTTTCATGAATTCATCTATAAGTGTAAGAGCTGAGCTCATTTGTTATGTTATAAATTTTGGATCCTTACGCATTTTGCTAAGGAATTCATATTTTATGTATTTTGAGTCATAAATGTCTAGATCTAGCTCATGCATGTGGATATCGACCTCTTTCACCATTGTAACACTTCTATGAATTTTTGGAAGTAATGGAAGCATTGTTTTGTGACTATTCTCTTTCCTAAGCATGTTTGTATTCTTTCTTCTTACCTTTCCTTTACATTGCATGCTTTTTTGTCATTCTATGTCCCTCAGCCCCCTTTCTAATTGTGTTCCATGAAACTGATATGGTAAATGTGTTTTGGTTGTGTTACATGTGTCTAGCCTTCTTACATGTACTTCCCTTCATTTTTCTCATAACAAATTGTTTTCATCCCTCTTTTTCTGGTGCTATCACCTTTTAGTGTATTTTATTTTCATGTTATCCTTCGATCCTGGTCCTTGGCATTGTTAGCTTAGTTTCCCATTTCAGCACTAGGAGTAGCGAGCTTGATGAACAAAATATAGAGGAATGGGCCTTCTCCAGAGATCCGTCTCAAGTGTGCAAGGTCCCATAACTTGGAGATGGTTCCATTATTGTCTCAAATGACTTGATCCTTCCGATCCGAGATGCGGGTGCAAGTTTCACGACCAAAAGTTTATCCTTGGGTCCATTTTAAAACAACCTTAGTAAAATATTTATGATTATGCCTCCTATCAAAGGATGGGGCATCAAAAATTAGGGTTAAATCCCTTTATAAATGACGATATAAACCCAATTTTTGAAGAAAAAATCATGGTTGATCATAGTGGTGGTGAGAAGAATTCTCCTCAGGTGGGCTTTAAATTTAGCCCCACCCAAATAGACAACATTTTATTTCAAAATAGACATGAGGTTTTTATGCATCTTGTATATTTAGGGGCCAAGTTGCCACCTATGTTGATCCCTCTCTCCTTTCTGAAATTATTCAAGAAGAGGAAGAAGTAGAATATCCTCCACTTAACATTGATGAAATGATAAAAGCATGACATGCTTCTACTTCCAGCCAATGAAATGAGGAAGAAGTTCCTTCTCAAAATGATGGAGGATATCACATCCCCATTGTCAAAATTTATTACGAGGATCATGAAGAACATGTTAATCGTGAAAAACAACCTCCTCATGAGAATCATGAAGAGATACCCACCCAAGAGGTTACCTTAGAAAAACAAGTACAAGCTCTTACTTGCTAATTAGAAATCTTGGCTTCAAATGTTAATAAGGAACAAATGAAGACTCCTAGAAAAAAAAAAAACCTAAAGCTTCGTATCAAGAATTTTATACCAAGACTCCTCGTCAGGAAAAATGTAAAGAGTCATATGAAGAGTTATACACAAATAATAAAGATGGTGAAACAACTAGAATTAACCACTTATATAGGATAACACCACCTACACATGGGAAAACATTAGATCAAGATTGGTTATCCATGAATAATTCCCTTACTGTTTTACAAGAAGGCAATGTAGGCAATAGTAAAAACTATCAGTTTGAGGATCTATGCTCATATCCATTCGACAGGGCTATGTTATAAGTACCTTTCCCTCATCACTTTGATTATCCCAAGTTTAAAAAATACAAGAGAAAAGGTGATCCAAGAGACCACATTAAATACTTTTACATGGCATGTTAGGAGGTTGATTTTAGTGAGAATTATCTCATTCACCTTTTCCCATGTAGTTTAGGGGGTCAAACACTCAATTTTTTTACATATACCTAAAGGGTCCATTTCTACATGGCCAGAATTAGCAGATTTTTTTTTTCATCACTTATTCTTTAACATGCAAAATGATGTTACCATGATATATTTGTGCAATGCAAAATAATGGAAAAATGAAAGATTTTCTAGTTTCTTACAAATATGGCGACGGTTGGCTATTAACTTCCCTTACTCCATATCATACAAACAATTGGTCATCATATTCATACCTAAATTACACCCCAAGATTAATTTCCACTTAGATATGCATTGTGGAAACAAATTTGAAGAGGTCATAGAAAAAGGTATTCAAATTGAAAATGAATTATTGGCTTAGGGGACTTTAAAATATTTCTCACTTGATAATCCCAATTCAAATCTTAATGACAAAACAAATTTCATTCCAAATAAGAATAAGAATGTTTTAGGTGACAGTATAACGAAATCTAAATGAGTATAGGTGGTTTAAAATCATTCTCCTTTGAAACTTGCTAAGGGACCTTCGCCCCCGAGTATAAATGTCATGCTTTCACCCCTCTATCTGACTCTATGTCATTGATATTAAAATAGTTAGAGGCGGTCAATATGGTTAAATACCTAGAAACTATACCCTATGGAGATGATGCACCTAATCCATCATGGTTTAGAGAAAATTAATATTGTGGATTTCATCGTGTTAAGGGTCACAAAATTGATAAATGTTTGAAGTTGAAACACTTCATTTAGGACTTAATTGATAGTGGTGATGTGGAAATGGATTCCTCTACCCCTAATAAATATACCAATGCAAACTTGATAATTTACAAATAACATTTCCCGAAGCATAACAAAGGAAAGGAAAATTCGGATCAAGGGCGGTTGTCCCAAACCGAAACTAATAACTATGTTGAAAAAATGAATAATCCTTTTATGCCCTAATTGTTTATGTTAACCTACCTTTTGAACATATCAACACAATTAAGATTAAAATAAAGTAGTACACTATGGAAATGCGACGTGTTTTCCTTGTTATCGAGAACCCCTATGTCTACTCCTCAGGATAGTCATTATGATGTTTTAGAGAAACTTGAGAAAAATGTTGCTAATATTTTGATCTTAGATCTTCTCAAAATCTATAATGTTCACAAGGAAATCCTTTATAAAAAATTACAGGGGTTAGGAGTTTCGAGTTGATATTGACCCTACACGTTTTCAAGCCATGGTCACGTAGTTTGCTCTCATGGAGCACATAACATTTAGTCTTGAATATATTATTGAAGAGGATCTTATCTATAACTTACCCTTACACATTGAGGTAATTATCCGTAAGAAGATAAAAAGGGTGTTTATGGATGGCATATTTGGCTTAAATATTTGTACTTTAAAATTGGTTCAACAACTAGGTCACACTAAGACTGATCTAGAAACTAAGTTCATTACCATCAAGGTGTATAATAATGAAGAATGATAATCGGGCATCCTGATCACTTTCTCACTAGGAGTAGGGCCTACTACTCATGATACTAAGTTCCATATTTTAGACTTGGAGCTTCCTTACAACATATTACTCAGTCACCCATGGATTCATGTCAAGTTTGCCATACCTTCTACGTATCATAAATATTTGAAGTTATATAATGAAGGAAAAACCATCACTATTCAAGGGAATCATCAACCCTCTATTCATTTCAGAGCATTGTCGATTATTTTCCCACCACTTATGATTCCCTTCTATGGAGATGGTTTTCAAATTCAATCAAAGGTTCTTTCATCATGGGTTGATCCAAATACCTTGTCTCGCTAATGATAATGGTGTTTCTACACTAGATTATCCTTTTTCTTCATGAGAGATGAAATTTGTTGCAAATGGTTATGGATAGTATGATATCCAAGAAGAACTTATTTCCAATCTCTCCCTATCACTTAAAATACGGGGTAGGTCTAGCCACAAATATCGACGGTCTAGAGAAAATGCAACATATACTTACTCCTAGTTTCCTATTGGAAGATGAAAAGATGCTTAACAATATTGTATCCCATCCTTCGAATGATGAGATGGCTCCATGATATCAATCACCCAAATATTTTATTCAAAATAAAATGATGTATTCTATGGGATATAAAGGATATGATTGCGGCATAAATGAACAAGGCATGCAAGAAGATCTTTCGATACAAAATTGCAAGGTTTGTAAATATAGTATTGGCATTTGGCCATATGGTTCTCATCCCCAAATTTTGAGGATACCTCTTTTAAATTAGAAGATGGTGCATCCAAATATGAAAGTGAAACGGTGTAGTCTATATGAAGACCTAGCCTCCACAAACTTATTTTCTGACACGGCTATCTTGACTATAACCCCTATCATATCCCCTAACATTCAAACATTAAACCTTTTCTACCCATCACATTTTAACTGGGACCAACAACAACATATACCAATCTATATATTTTAAAATGATGAATCGATTGGTGATCTTATGGGTCTTCATGAAAGTATTCTAGTTGGTGATCATAATAAGGGCATCTCCATCAACCTTGACACATACACATATTTTGGGGAGGAGGCTGAGTTTTGTGGTCATCTAAGTAAAAAAATAAGTAAGGGAAATATTTCCACATAGAATCCTTACAAAATTAATTATATGTCCAATTCCTCCAAAGTGAAAACCTCTTTGAGGAACTTGCGGACAAAAAAAAAGAAATATCACTTGATAAATAAGTCGGACCAAATAAGGGTGAAAATCTCATTGAGATGCTCTTAGAAGAAGAAGATCTCAATATCCCCCATTAACCTACGTGCATGGAGGAGGAATCAAAGTTTCTTGTGGAGGATAGCATAGATGTAAACATTGGTATAGATGAAATACCTAGAATGTTTGAGTTGGGGCTTCACTCTCACCCCAAGGAAAGAAAAACTTTGTGTTTCTTTTACGTGAATTTTCAGATATATTTTTTTGGTCCTACACAGACACACCAAGGTTAGATCCTACATTAGTAGTGCATAACCTAGTTATTCAAGAACCTATAAAATAAAAGCTCATAAATATAAATCTTCACCTCCTTATTGGTAAAATAAGAGCTTGAGTAATTATTGGGTAGGCTTCATTAGGCCTATTGATTATTCAAAGTGGATTTCAAACATAGTCCATGTATAGAAGAAACCCATTGGTATTAGAATCTATACAAATTTCAAAGATATAAATAAAGATTTTCCTAAGGATGACTTCCCTCTTCCTAACATTAACATGATTTTCGACTCAACAACTAGTTATGAAATATTATCACTCATGGATGGATTTTTAGGGTATAATCAGATTGAAATTGTTGAGGAAGATTAATACAAGATAAATTTTACAAATCCATGGGGGATATTCTACCATCAATTCATTCCCTTCGCCTTAAGAATGTAGGCACAACATATCAACGGGTTATGACTGTAATATTTCATGATATGCTCAATGACATAATGGAATACTATGTGGATGACATCTTGGGTAAATCCATGACTAGAGAAGATCACCCAGTTATATTATGGCACATATTTCAGCATCTTAGAGATTACAAGGTTTGACTCAACCCGAAGAAATGTTTCTTTGGCGTGCTATCGTGAAATGTTTTAGGTTTTATTGTTTGAAGGAGAGGAATTGAAGTAGATAATTCAAATGTTAATGCCATAATAGAAATTCCTCCTAAAAACATAAAAAAACTTTGCAAATTACAAGGAAGATTCAAGCAATCATAAGATTCATCTCCCATCTTGCAGACAAGTATCACTCATTCACACATCTTATAAAGAAAGATGTTGAATTTAACTGGGCTCCAGAACCACAGTAAGAATTTTCTTTTCTTAATGACTATTTTTCCAAGCACTCTATTCTAATTTCACCTACTGCATGAGAACCACTACTACTGTACATTTCTACTACTCAATTTCTGATTGGCACATTGTTGGTCTAATATGATATAGAACAAAAAGAAAAATGTGTTTTCTACCTTATTCATACATTGATTACTTATGAGCTCAACTACCCACAGATTGAGAAATATCACTTGGCCATCTTTTTTGTTTTCTAAAAACTTTATCATTATTTGCTGAATAATAAGACCAAGCTCATATCAAAAGTGGACCCATTGAAATACTTATTATCAAAACCTGCACTTATAGGAAGGATGGCCAATTAGATCATCCTACTTAGTGAATTTTATATTGAGTATGTCCATAAGAAATAAATTGAAGGGAAGGTGATGGAAGATCAATTATTTGAAGCCCCTTTTCCAGGTACTAAATTGTCAAGTCTCAAACTTCTAGATTCTTCTAAAATGTACCCTTCAGAATTTATTACATGGAAGCTATACTTTGATGGTTCCTTTACATTTCATGGTTTAGGTGCAGGAATTTTGTTGATCAACCCTTTAGGATATTTTATCTTGCAAGACTTCGACTCAGGTTCCCATGTACAAATAGTATAGTATAATATGAAGCCCTTATTGTAGGGATTAAATTAGATATCAAGTGGGACATCAGATGATCCAATGTAATAGGTGATTCTATGTTGATAATTAAATAGGTAATTAATGAGTAAAAAGTTAAGGATGGAAAAAATATTCCTTACAAAAATTGGTTGACACTCTAAAGGATTTCTTTGAGAAAATTATATTTGAGAAGATCCCTAGAGGACAAAATAGAAAATAAAATGTTATGGCTATAGTTGGGTTTATGTTATGCATCCCACTGAAAATAAATACATGTCATTCTTCATTGAACATCTATGAATAATAGCATATGACATGTCAGATTCTTATTTGGTATGTGAAGTTGTTGGTCCCTTTCCCCTTGGTACCTTGACATATTCAACTACCTTCATGATGGAACCTTCCCTCTAGAAATTTCCCATTCTGACAAAAGAAACCTTATCCAATGCATAGCCTACTACACCTTACTCGGGGTCACTCTCTATCAGAGAGGTTATGACATGAATCTATTTGTTTTTTTAATTCATATGACTCTACCTTAGCAATCAAAGAGATGCATGAAGGAATTTGTGGGGCCCATACAAGTGGGATATTCATGGCTAAAAATATATTGAGAGTAGGCTATTATTGGCCTACTATGGAGATTGATTTTTAAAAGTAGTAAAGAAATGTTTTTATGTCATAAATATGGTAACTTGATACATACATCGGGTGCAATCATTATAGCCTATCACTACACCATAGCCTTTTTAAAAGCGTGGACTCGATCTCATCGATAATATTATGTCTACATCTTGTGATGGGAATATGTTCATTATTACTACCACTGATTAATTCACAAAGTTGGTAGAGGTTGTTCCTCTTACCTATGTCATTGGTGCGTAGATATCCAAATTCATAATGAACCATATCATGTATTGATACAACATCCCCTCTGTCATTGTAGTTGAAAATTGTAAGTCATTCAAGAACAAAAATGTGAAGGCATTATGTCAACACTTTCAAATATGACTCAAGTATTCAACCCCTATTACCCTCAAGGTAACGGGCAAGTGGAAGCCTCAAATAAAACCCTTGTTCATATTATGGAGAATATGGTGAATTAAACTAGACGTAATTAGCATTTTCATATTCATCTTTCCTCTCTGAGATTATAGAACATCCATCCACACCCCTACGAGTGCTACTCCATATTTCTTATTTTTTATCACAAAATTCATATTACCCCTTGAGATAAAGCTCCCCTCTTTGCGCATAGAGCTAAGAGATTACTTAGATAAAGAGGACTATGGAGTGGCTCAACTAGAAGAGCTAGATCTATTGGATGAGAATCACCTTCATGCCCTTGATCACCTCAAAGTGTATCATAATCAAGTGCATATAGGCTACAACGATCACCAATTTGAGCTAAGAGACCTTGTTCTAAAGTAAAATCAATTCAATACCACCAACGATCATGAAAAGAAAGGCAAGTTTGAGCCTAACTAGTTAGGGCCATATGTCGTGGTCACTAAATTTGGTCTAGGTGCATGCAATCATGTTGAATCTAATGGTGATGAACTTAGGTAACCCATGAACACTATGCATCTTAAGAATTTATATGCTTAAGTATGGGTTCCCTAAAAATTCAATAAAAACACAAAAATATAAAATTAGAAAAAGTAAAGAGAAATCAATACATCCAAATGTGAAAACCACAAAATTGTGGCACTATGGAAAAGTCCTTTGGTGATAACTAGTTTCTGGCACTATTGGAGGGTCCATTTTTCACAAGCATCTCATATTTAGGATTATGATGGATTTATCCTAAGATAGTCTTTTCCTGTGTCTGAAATACTTTTGAGCCTATACCTCTTGGCCTTGATCCGGAAGATCCTACTTCTGTATGTGGATATTTTTCCTTTGTAATTCCCATCTAAAGACTGTGGGAAAATTTGCATCATCACTTCTTGCACATACACGTGGAATTATGCCCTTATACATCCCATATATCACTATGGTAATCCATGTTTCTTTTTTCTTGCACATAGCTTCATAAAACTTCTAAAAAATCGCAAAAACATTCATATAACTCTTGAAAATACCAAAACATTCAAAAAAATTTAGTTGGAAAAATAAAAACATTTAAATACATCTCATATAAAACTCAAAAACATTATAATACTATCTCAAGATAATACCAAAAATAGTACAAAACATTTCCAAATTTTCCTACAAAAAAAAAATAATAGTTTTCTTACTTTAGTTATTTGTTTGTACATAGTTTTGTTGGTTTTCCTTTTCAAATTGTGTTCTTTAAATTGGATTCATTTTCTTAATTAGATAAATTTTTACTTAAATATATTGTGGAGTTCATCGGGTTCATTTTTAACTTGCATGCTTGTATATAGTTTTGTTGTTTTGATTAGATTTGGTTAACTTGTGTTTTTCTTGTTTGATTCTACATTTATTATCATTTCATCATTAGTATCACCTATCATCACATCTAAACATCATCACATATCAATAAATGTTAAGCTACATCATCATAAAAATGAAAATTACACATGTATGCTAAGGATAACATCATATAATATCATCAAAGAGGGGAAAGAGGGATTATCTTTATCCCCCCTCATCATAAACCATAATAAAAACATGGGCTAAACATGTTATCTCATAAACACAAAATGCAATAAATAAACATAGTCCATCATCATCATATATCCATATAAATACAAATTTCCATGTACAAAATAATGTGTCTCGATATACATCAGATACAATAAGCCATCATAGGCATGGATAAAAAATGTGCCTTCATCTCAAGGCATAATAAAAACAATACATATATATGTGATCAAAATTGTGCCTTCATCACGAGGCATACATCAAAAATAATACATGAATAAAGATTCATGGATGAATCTCACCAATGTTATGACTACCTGCCTACCTATGGCTGGATAGAGGCATCTGTAATGATCTGGTAGACCCGGATGGTCTATGTGATCTTCATCTTGATTTACTTCCGGTGATTTGTCTAAAAACTATTCCCTATGTCCCTCTGTAACTTCAACATGATATAGAGTTTGTAGTGAGCTACCTTGGCTGATGCTACTATAAAATCATATACTAAGTCTCAAGACCCTACTGCTAATGTTACATGATGCAGATCATCACACTCTCATTTGTTAGTCGCTACATCTACCTTTAGGTGAGTCCTCTCTGATCCCCACTGCAATCTATCTGTAGCAAGTTGGTCTCGCTCTGCTCTAACTAGCTCTACTTGGCGCTATAAGGTATGCACTGTGATAAAGGATATTTTAGTACTATATAAATCCATGCCCTTCTCAATTTGTAACATAGCCACTGATGGCCCATATGATCCGGGAAGTAGGATGTAACCAGGAACTTATATCTGTGGTCATCTCTTATGTGACCTAGGTTGTGATCCCCATCCACCACCTACAAATTATGGGAGTGAGCACCATCCATCCCATATGTCTACACCATCTCCACCTATGGTAAGATTCGGACTAGCTACTCATGGTGGTGAAAGAGGAACTGTATCACAAATACCTATTGTGCATGCCCCTATACACCCCTATACACCTGTATGTATAGGCCCCTGTTGTGCTGTACCTATACCTACTACTATAATGACTATTATGGGAGATGACCTTGTGGTGGCACATGTACCTGTGGACCCTAGACCCGGGGCCTGGAAAGCATCCTTGGCCTCTGCTATCCTAATCTAGCCTCATCTCTTAGAGTCTATCCTTGTAGACCTTGTGCTACTATGGCTATACCTACCTCTATTGCAACCTAAGTGATCATAAGGTATAGAGGAAGTACTATGGAATACCATGACTTATAATCTGTGGTAGTCCTAGGGTCTACCACATGTGGCTATGTAATCCACCGCTGCGGGATTACATAATTGTAGCTATTACAAGCTCTCTACGATCTAATTCATGGCCCAAAATCAAATTTCATGTCCTATACACATACCACATCTTATCTCCTTATATGCCCTATATATGGCCAAGATGTCACTATAAACGGTCAACACACTACCACTCTCGATGTGACTCGAATACCAATAATAAATTGATCCACCTCTGTAGTGTTGAGATCTATGCCCTTATCATGCCATTGATATAGTCGGTAGGGCCACCAAGTAATCATACGAGTTTTAGATCATTGAAGGAGCAACTGTAAAATGTAAAATCACCCATATGTGCCCTAAAATCCTTGCCCACTGGCTCTCATCCCATATAGGAGGGCTCATCTGCAGCCTTGAATCATAGTACTCCTAGTAGGTACCCTATCACAATATGATCCCATGCCCGATCTTTAATAGTGTGGCTAGTCCTAAGTTCTTCTCTGACCTCGATAGGAAATCAAATGCGAACCCTAATATAAATTGGCCAAGATACGGTGACCCCAAAGTGGAAGACCTTTCCATCTAGTAGCTTGTGCACTACTCTGTCAAACCAATTGGGAAGTGCATGTCAGTCTTTTCAGAAGCATGTAACCATTGATAAGGGCCATCAAGTAAATTGGTATCTATGCAATTTTTTGATCCTTGAAGCAATCATAAATAAGTACAAACATACCCTTCTAGGGTATGTCCTAGCATAAAAACATGTACCAAATGCTAGCTAAGATCTAGTTGCAATCCCCATAATAATCCACCAAGATTCCCTAAATTGTCACTCTGAGGATCCACCAAACATCCTCTAAGGTCACAATCATCTCATTGGTCGACAATCTAAAATTACGGCTCACTCACTCGCCATCTCTCTGCTAAGGAATTCAGGAGAGCATGGTTCAGTGTAATATGAGACAAACTGGTAGCATACATAATAGAAATCAATCATTTCTTCTTATGTCATGTGAATGTCTACTCATAAGCTCTAAGGTGCCCATGTCGTTCGTGCACATCCACATTACATAATCTCACCTGAAGATTATAAAAATACATTTAATTAACATATTTTCTTTTGATAAACATCTTTGTAAGGTGTTCTACTTGATTCTATGATCTTCTATTTATTCCTAAGTTTTCACAACTTCTAATGCTTTTCACAACTTATAGGGCTTGAGCTAGCATGAATCCACATTTTTCTCTAGTTTAAAAATGTAATAAATACACTCAAAACTTACAAAAATTGTTTTTGTCCTGGTGTAGGTCCGTAGGGCGCCTCCCTAACTCTTACACTCGATCTCGTGTTGTGTTTCCACTTCGAATCCGAGCCTTCTCTTCAAGGTCAGAGAAAAAACCTCTCTAAATCTCAAAAGGGTCTAGTAATAATAACTCTTCGTGATGGATTTTGCCCTCATGACTTGCTATTTATAGTCATTTTAACCTACTTCATCATTTTTATTTCCTCTAAGGCTAGATGACTACCACAATTCTTCTACATTCTTCTAGCACTCGTCGCAATGATTATTTTTATTAAATATTCATTTTTCACTTGGTTTTGCTACATTTGGGCATGTTTTTGCTTCTCAAGAACCCTTTCTACCGCTTGGGGCATGTTCTTCCTTCCTAGTGTTTTTTAGCAATTTCAACACACATTTTTATTCTTCTAGATATTTTTCTTCCTATAAATTTTAGAAAATTTAAAAAATCCAAAAAATTGTAAAATTTCAAAAAAATAGTAAAAAATAAAAAATCTAAATAATTTTGTAAAATTCAAAAAACTTCAAAATTTGTAAAATGCATGCACGCAAATTGAAGCCCGCATTGGATGCATTGTCCTCAAACATAAAAAAATTTCCTACAAAAATATTTCTTTGGTCCTCACTTATTCTTGTAAAATGACTCGCTAATCATTTCGATCTATCTCCATTAACCAAAACTAGTTTACTTGTTATGTCTATACTCTTTGACCTAATGAGTTGTTGGGTATTATTTCATAGTGCACAATTACTTTTACATAGGACCCCTATGTCCTTTGTATATTCACCTCACATGTTTTGGGGTGTCATTTTTAACCCTTTTCATTAACTTGAACATTTTTGAATTGGAGCTTGATAACAAAAACGTTGGTGTAATTATCTTGAACGATGTTTGTAATTATTTCCCTATCGGGTTAGCTTGTTTACTTTCTCATATTACATTTTTTTATGTATGTTGAATTGATTTATTGTTTTAGCAATGAACAAATGTTATTATTATAGCTTTTCATGTTGTATGTGTATATTTTAATAAGAGTCGATGATGTAGATCATATGAGCAAAGTGATGAAATAAAGTTGTTTATTAAACAAGCTTGGATGCAAAAGATATTTCCATATTATTTACTATCATGTCTTATCACTATCAATTTTTCTTCCAAAACACAGGGGCAATAGGGATAAAATTTATCCCCCTCCCCCTCCTTGTTTATTTTATCCTTTTCCTTCATATTTCGATCATTGATCAACCTCTTCTATCACCCCATCAAAACTCAAGGGGTCATCCTTCATTCTACTAATTTTCCTTCAAAAGTTTCTTATATGTAATTGTATACTACTTTTAAGTGTTGTCACTTACGCCACCCCAAAGAGGGGAAAATATAGACACCTAAAATCCGCCTATGCAATTTTCTTGAAAATTTTGTACTAACTATCTTCTTTCCTATCATTTCCATTATATTTAGTGATTTTCTGCTAATTAACTAATGTTTCCCTCTATTTTGGTCAATTAACAACACTTCTTTAATTAACTAGTCTTTTATTGCATTCCGAATGCTAATTAATGACACTTCATTAATTATAATCCTCTTCTAATTGATTAATTAACTATTATGAGTTAATTAATCCTTTTTAACAATTTATTTAATTAATAAACCATTTTATTGGCTAAATCCCTCTTTCAAATGCTTCAAATCATATCAAATTCCTCCTAAATCACCTCTAAATAGCTTAAAAATATTATTCTAGCCTATTAATTAATCCTAGTTGATTAATTAAAGCATCTCCAACTCCCATGAGTTCTTTAGGCACTTGCTAATTCCTCTAATAAATCTTAACAAGTATAAATCTAATGTATCCTTTGTCCCACATTCGTTGGGATTCAACCTTTTCCCAAATAAAAAAGCTATATATACGACCCTCCTACATCTTTCACACCTTACACCATTGCTTTGGTTAGTGATTTATACAAGCTTTTGATAATATCCTTCTCCATTCTTTGGAATAGCTACTTCATAATTGCATTCATTCTACCATTGTTAAGTAGAAAGGAAGATCCAAGCTTGGCCTTATAGCCATTTCTTGGTGAGATCCTTCCCTCACTTTGGAGATCAAAACATATATTTGATTACTCATAATATAAAGAGTCTCATGTTTTAGAAGTAATCATACATTAATAGATTAGGAATGGTTATACAAATTTAGTTGATTAAATTCATGTTTATGTAAAATAGGTAGTTTCCTTTAAGCTCTAATCATAATGTTAATGGTATATTTTGCTTTTCTTTGAACTACTAGGTGTTAGTTCCTTTCAATTAGCATAATAAATTTAAAATGAACACAAAAGTGGTTGTTGATTAATGATGTTGATATACCATTTGTTTAGAATTATCAAATGTATTTTTAATTGGAGTAGATAGTAAAAGAAAATAATATACTAAGTATGGATCACAAATTTATTGATAATGTATTATTTCATGTATTTGTAATTTTAAAAAAATTGAAAGTATTTACTTTTCATGTTGTAAGGAAATTAAGGCCTATTTTACTTGATATTGATTTCATAATCACTATGTATTTCGATAACGAGGTTTTAAAATCAAATTTATGAATGAATACTTGTTGTTTTTAAAGTATACTTGAGTTTAATATAAATTTTATTATGTTGTAATTATGACATTATATGAACACAATATTGAAAGTACATTATGATGATTTTTCTTATTTATGAATTCTTGAGTAATTAGAACAATGTTAATTATTTTAGAATATCGTTATAAATAAAGAAATGAATAATGAAACAAGAATGCAATCTAAGAGACATAAATTGAACTTAAGAGATACGAAAAACATATATGAATGTTTTACACATATACACATGATGATAAATGCTAAGTGTATAAGCATGTTACAATGAGAAAACATGATGTTGCGGTCTTATAGTAGCAACATACACTTTTTGATTAAGTATTTCCATCGTATGTACAAACTTTGTTTCCGTTGTACTTAAGCATGAAAATAGTTACAACATTATGGAACAAAGTTTAAAGGAATATAATAAATACATGAAACAATACATATGTATCAATATTTCATAAGAAAACTAAAACAAACCTAGTATATGTTAATTAATATTATTGTCGTTAAAATAAAACATTATGACATGATTTAAGCTTTGTACTTGTCTAAATCTCAAAAATGATCGTAGATCGATATAGTTTAATGATCTTACAATATAAGGTGTATTCATGAATTTTTTATCATTACATACCTCTAACATGAGTTAGAAAACATGATGATCATCAACTGATGAAAGGAATCATGACAATACATTCATGTTTTATGAGTCATACCCGTACATTCAGGGCTTAGGGATGGATACATGTAGAGGATCAAACATGTAATGACTTAGGTCATTATGTGAATGTACCTTCTCCTGTAGGGATCCAAAATTGGTGTTGGCATGAGCCGCATGACCCAGACATTGAGCTATGATAACTGTAGCATCGGTGTTTGAACTTAATAATTAAATACATGATTATTTGAGATGTTTAACAACAAACTTAATAAATTAAATAACATAAATGAATCCTAATGAATATGATTGGAACAATTGTGAGGTGAAGGAAGACATGTTTTGTAGGCTTGTGTGCAGTCTCAAAACCAGCTTATTAGCACAACACCAAATAACTATGGACATAGTAGTGCATATAACTGGATGCATTACTTTTTCACAAAATATTCTTGTTTTGGTGTTGTTATTCGGATGTGTGTTACAATAGTATCTTTCTGAAGGATGCTAATAAGAATCAAAATTTCTCTCATCCTGTAATAAGGCTTAACCAAATGATATACTAGGTATATTGGCTCATAATGAGTGTTTTAGGGGGATCGAGAAGGATTTGTAAACCCTTGTAATTGAACATGGTTATCATATATTGTCTTGATGGATTATGAATATTAATTAATGATGGATTAATTTAGTGGTGGTTGTAAATGATGTTATTCATTTCATCCTAAGATATTTTAAGGGATTTATTAAGATCTTGTATTTTGGAATTTAAATGTTGCATGTTAAATTTCGGTGAAGGCATTAATTTTAATTAATGAGATGATAACAACAATTTACCTTAGTTTGATGATTCATAATATAGTGGTGTTAGAAACATGAAGGTTTATTTCTCTGCAAAACATGAAGGGTTATTATGGGTAAGTTTTGAAACTTCTTCAAAATTATGATTGAATTTTAGTGCATTGTGGTACATCGTGGATCATTATTTTTAATTTATTTTTTAGATACGGTTTTTAAAATATGCATTCATCTCAAAAAAAAATTAATGTTGTTACAACATCAATGTCTCTTACATTTGTAGAGGATGATCATGTGGATTTTTTCTCAAATGGAACTAAAGTTGCAAAGGGTAGAGTATATCCAAGTAGGAGGACATTACATTGTAGAGATTTGGGAAGAGATATGTAGTTGTCAGTGTTGACATAATATTGTATGGAAGAGTCAAGTTACCTTTTTTAGTTGATTGATTTGAAACCATGGTAGATGTTGAAAACAAGGGATATTATATTGCATGGGAAGAGAGTTAATTATCAAAGCATGCGCTTTCATCCATTTCCCCTATTTATAGTGATCACATTTGTAGAGGATGATCATGTGAATTTGTTCTTAAGTGGAACTAAAGTTACAAAGGTAGATTATATCCAAGTAGGATGAAATTACATTACATAAATGTGGGAAGAGGTTTTGTTATTGTCAGTTTTGACATAGTATTGTATGGAAGATTCAAATTTCCTTTTTCAGTTGATGGATTTGAAACATTGGTAGATGTTGAAAAAAGGATACTATATTTAATGAGAAGAGAGTGAATTGTCAAAGCTTGTAGTTTCTTCCATTCCCCCTATTTATAGTGATCACATTTTAGTGGCTATGAGGATTAAAGTGATACAAGATAAGGATATTGTAGTGATGACACTAAAATCACCATCAATACAAGTCCTAAAGATATAAGATATTTTTTCATAGAAAATGTCATTCTCAAACAAAAATGTTGTAGAAAAGATGATGACATGGCCATGATTTTTATAACTTATGTGCTAGAAGATTATACCATTTATAGAGATAGATTGGGTCCTTTGAATTTTGGTGTGTTTAACAACCTCTTTATTATGTTTCTCAACTACAAGCTTTATTTTTATTTAACCTCATGCTTCACTCGATTAAAATACCCAACATTTAAATCCAACATAAATTTTAAAGTCAATCCATTTGATAACATTCTAAAACCATGTGTAGATGTATGAGTTGGTTAGTAATGAGAACCCTCATAGATTACTCTTTATGAGTGTGTATACTATTTATTTCCTTTTATAGACATTGGTAATCAAGTGGTTTTTTCTAAGTGTATACCTAGAACTCAGACATTTGAATCCCATCGGAATCCTACACATTAGATCTTGGTAAATCAAGACAGTGTAATTAGCATCTTACACTACTTTGGAAAAAATTCGAAACATGTTTTCCATGCTTAGTTTCGTGGTGGCACATTTTTCATTAGGAAATTTTCTTCACCTAATTAATTTATATGGAATATTTTCCATTTCTTAAGTTATTAAGTTCATAGTTAACAACTTAAGCATTCATTAATGTCTATTCCTATTTACTAGGTTGATTTAGTTTATTAAGATAGATAAATATATATGTACCCTATCCCAGTGATCTAAAAGTACTGCGTACCTCATTCCATACCATCGTGCTTTGTACATACGACGAATGATACTTAATCCATGTGATTTCATGTCATTGTTATTAAAAGACAACATCATGTTTGTATCATATAACTAATTATGGAATCCTAGAGATCTAGGTCTACAAATAGATCTTATGTTATCTATCAACACTAAGTACGTCATTAATAATTGTTTCCTTAAGTGTGCTTAATTTATTACATGTCATTATTAATGATCAAGTTACCACAATGAGATATCATTTGTCATGATGATCCCTTTCACATTGATGCGATAATAGGTTTCCTTTCTTTACAAATAATCATTATGCATGTGATTAATAAGTGTTCATATAACTTTAAGGTATAGTTAAACATGTTTTTATATTCATGTAAGTTGCAAATGCAAATTTAAGTTATACTCTTACATTATTTTTACATCATAGTTGTAATTTTTAATTAGCTTACTCTGTTAAATCGTGATGTCCTAATTGTTTACTATTTAATTTTGTATAGGACCATTCCAAGGATGTCACTTATTTTAATAACAAAATGAGCAAAGAAAAATCCATATTTTATTCATCCCATTGTTCTAATAATTATAAAATTTTGATTAACTAACCTTTAAATAAGTTATAATTTATTACTTGCTTTAAACAACATTAAACAAGTATAGGTCACATAGTAATACATTAATTAAATAAATAAGTATATCCCCAATCAACAAATCCATATTATTATATCCATAAATAATATTTATCAAATGATATAGTCTCATTTCAAGATACTCCAAATCAATGACAAAATAGCCTTTATTAATCAACAGAACAACAAAAAGACACTTGCTTTTGATCATGGAAATTAATACAATATAAAATTTAATCAATAATTTAAAATAGACAATATATGTTAAAAACATCCTCCAAGAATACTTGAATTCCACCATCTACAAAATGTTAGAAGAGGTCAGTTCGATTGAACTGGAATGAAAGGTTCTCTTTCTCTCTTAACATCTTATGCCATTTAATATTTAAATAAATGAAATAATGCCATATTAAAATCACAATAATAATCATAGTAATATATAGAATCACATCATCATATACATATCATAACTTACTTTACATCTATCAAGAACTATTCATTATCTTGAGTTCTAAGGTAGGATTCACTAGAGCAAGTACATATTCACTTATACCAAAACATGTATATCATCTAATACACTTAAAAATACTAGAATAGATTATCAGTCATAAATAGAACTCATCTTACACACAATTTTCCCCTTTCCTTTGCATGCAAATTCTACTCGAGATAACGACTCTTTTTTCCTAAGTCAAATAGTAATCCTTTTACTTTCATATGGTACTATCCCAATTCATTAAAATTACATGCTCAAGATAAAATAAAAACAAGGATCTATACATTCAAAAATTAATGCAACTAAATGTTGACTTATCCACTAAGGTAGAGTCAATAGAATTCAAAATGGATATATCATTGAACAAATATGATTAATAAATTACTCAACAAAGTTAAGGTAAATATTACCTTAAATGTATCAAATCACATAGAAGTTCCAAAATATAATCCTTAACTTGAAACGTATCAAAGCACATAAAATTTATAACAAATAATCCTTATTCCTCTCAAAATCCACATCTACCTTGTGGTAACAATCTAATATCAAAAGGAATAAGTATGATCACTAGATAAAATGAAACAATAAATAATAATAGTAATACCGAGAAATTGTGTGTTTCCATATCAATACGGTAAGGTCATACCCTTACCGTGTAATGACACCCCCTCAAGCCAAGTAACATGCCATTCATAAAATTTAAGGTAATTTCTACTACCTTAGTCTAATCAAATAACCTTAAAACCCTACAATTGCCTATCCTAATGAATTTTGTAAATTACGAACACGGTCTTAGTCTTGCTTTACCAAAGGGAAGGGTAAACATAAAATAGACCCTAATGAAAATTAATTCCATTTATATGGTTACAAAAAACTATTAACATTTAACTAAAATTATTGTTGGCATAAGCTTACGTAGCATATATTTTATATATTTAGTTTGAGATGATTAGATAGTATCACATTTTTCTCACACAGTTTGTAACCTCTCCTTTGTTTTTGGGGAATGTAGTTATTTCTCCTTCCTATAAATAATGTACATGCTTCTGAATAAATATATTGAGAGATATATCCTATCTCTATTTGTGCTCCTCAATTAGCTCCTCACAATATGGTATCAAAGCTATCCTCAGTGATCGACAAGAGAGAATTTTAATTTGAAGTATGTGCATGGAAATCGCTAAAGGAAAAGTGCGTGGAAGTTTTAAGAGGTATTTTTTTACAAAAGGAATAAATAATACTCTGCCCATGTGTAAACAATGACCAACTTTCTTCATTTTCTCCTATTGTTTAGCATGCATGTGGTCGACCAAGGAGGCTGAGTGAAGGAAGCAAAGCATGGAAGAATCCACTTGTCTTATTTTTCTTTTGTCTTATTTGTTGTAAAATTTCATCTAATTCCTTACGTAAAAATTTTAAACAAATATATATATATATATATATATATATATATATTTCAATCATGTTGTCCTATATGAAAATGCTCGGTGGATGTGCTGAAACTGCATGAAGAAAAGAAAGGGACCTGCGTGATAACTAAGGGAAGAACATGTAGAAAGAATACTTTTTCTCGCCAAAATCAGAATAAATCCTATTCTTCTATGTGGTAAGTGTGGTAAACCAAAGGGAAGTGTGGTAAATTATTGGCTACGTTGAAAAGTGATTCTTCCTTTCTTCTATTTGTTGCATTCTATAACCACATGAAGATGTCTTTCCATCTCTAATAAGGCATAGAACAATTCCCTACGTGTTGAATTAAGGAAGTACGTGTAACATTAGAACACTTTCTATGCTAAAATACGATAAATCATCTAAATTCTATGTGGAAGATTGGTGCCCAACATTAAAATGGATACCTGGATGTAAGAGAAATTGAAGGTTTTTTTGGAGATTGGGATTTCTTTTCTATCTGAACCTACATTGGTACAGGTGAGAAATGACATATTTTCTAAATAATTAAAAAAGGCCATTCATTTCCTGTAGAGAGGTAGCCTCTACCAAGGCAATGTAGAGTTTCTCAAAGACATGTCAAATGGCTAGTGTGAATGACACAATCGAGACTACTGAAATCCACAATGTCAACTTACAAGCCAAAGAACACCATCCTGAAGCTCCTGAAAGCTCTAAGTTCTACTTTACACTGCTCAATGAGCTACGCAACACAAAAAACCTTGTCTTCGATGAAATGGTTCACAAAAGAATCTTGGAGTATTTCCTTTTCAATCAAAGTTCAAGCAAGAAAAGTGAGTTCGAGAAGAATTAGAAGTTGTACTGGTACGATATAAAATTTGAAGATGAAGATGAATGCCCCATAAATCATTGCCATCTCTCAACACAAGTATCGAGAGAGCATCTACAAGCTGATAATCTTCATCAGTGAGTAAAGTTTTAATATCTCTTGAAATCAATAAATAAATAAATAAAATTATTTTATTTTATTACAATGTCTACTCTAAAACTTCTTCTTTCTCGATGCTCACTTACTTAAAGGGACAAATTTTATGGCCTAGAAAACAAATATGTAGACAATCCTTCAATTTGAAGGATTATGGGGCATCATCACAGGGTTAGTGAAAATTCCCACAGCCACTCATGAACTCATGAAATATGAGATGGCTAGTTCCAAAGCTCTAATGTTGATTATGCTAAGTGTCAGTGATGATGTATAACTGCATATCTGAAATGTGGAAAAGCCAAAGGAATCCTGGGATAAATTAGAAACCATCTATGAAGCAAAAAATTAGACTAAGATCCTCCATCTTTAGTAAAACTACACACCCTCTCTATGGGGTCAGATGAGAAAGTTGAGGAGTTCTTACATTGTGTGGCTGAGTTGTAATTAGAGTTATTAGCACTTGGTGAAATGGTGGAAGAAAAACTTCTCATGTCAATCACCTTGAGAGCACTCCCTTCTCAATTCTAAGTGTTTGTTATGACACTGAATGTATCTAAACAAAAGTGACATTTGAAGAACTCATGAACTTGCTGCAGTAGGAAGAGGCCATCAATTCAGTCTAAGATGAGGCCCAGGATAAAGCCCTTTTCTCAAAGCCACATCGTGGCTAGAAGTATCGAAAAGGTCCCCCAGAAAAGCAAACACAAGCACATCAACATCAAGGGAAACAATCTCAAAATTCCAAGAGGTGGTGTCAAATCTGCAAAACCAATACTCATGACATTGATCACTACTGTACAATGGCTTGAAATAGGGGTCTTCGAGTCAAACAAGCACATCAGGGAATGAATTTTCAAAATTTCAAATGACATCCCCACCGAAGAAAGAAAGAAGAAGGGGACATCTCACAGCCCCAACAAGATGATGAATCTGATGAGGAGTCATCAGAAGGAGCCAATTGTGGTAAGAACCTCGTACTAGTCTCTCAGACTTCATAACCCACGAAGAAAGTATGGTTGATAGACTCGGGTGCAAGTAAGCATATGTCAGGTGACAAGAAGCTATTTGATTCACTAAACAAACAACCCATTGGAGATCGGGTTTGGATAGCAGATGACAAAGAGTACGTTGCAGAAGGAATAGGCCAAGTTACCATTCCTCTGGGACCATGAAAATGTACACTTACAAAGGTACTATATGTTCTGGATTGACTAGCAACCTCTTGTCAATCAGTCATCTCTGAATCATCATCTAAAGGTAGAATTTCTTGTTCAAAATGGCATCAAATCATGCTTTATCTCAAGACAAGGTACAATTATTGCTAGATAATTTCTAAAAGATAAGTTATTTACTTTAGATATTGTTTCATCTTCTGACATAGCTTTATCTGCCTCAATAATAGAATCTACTGCCCTCTGGCATTTTAGATATGGTCACTTTTCGTTAGTTCATTACATCATATGAGTTCAAAAGCAATGGTACATGGACTTCCCAAATTATCCAGTTCCTTTCCTATTTTCCCTTAGCTGTCTTACAGGAAAACAACACAGGGATCCGTTTAAGGTGAGCACATTCCATGCCAAGAAACAATGTCTAGAGGTAGTTCATACCGATCTGAATGGACCATTTCTTGCTTCATTTTTAGGATACAAGTACTTCCAATTATTTGTGGATGACCACTCAAGATGTGGGTGTTTTTCTTGAAGAAGAAGAGTGAGGATCTTCACCATTTTCAGAATTTCTATCAACGTGTTGTGAAAGAGACCGGAAAACCACTTCTTCTACTCTACTCAGATCGAGGGGGAATTCACATCAAATAAGTTCTTGGCCTTCCTAAACCAACAAGGCATTAAGCATAACCTAACTTCTCCTACACACCCCCAACAAAATGGCATTGTGGAGTGATGCAATCACATAGTGATGGAGATGGCTCACTTGCATGCTATCAACAACAAAGTTGGAGGATCGATATTGGGCCAAAGTAGTACAGATAGTTTTTATCTTCTCAATAGGGCACCAAAAAATATTCTACAAAATAAAATTCTAGAAGAGGTATGGAGTGGTAAAAATCCATCAATTTCTCATTTATAAGTATTTGGTTACATAACATATATGCATGTCCCAGCTCAAAGAGAAAGAAAGTCAGCAAAAACACTCCCATGCATCCTATTTGGCTATAACACTACCTCGAAGGCATACCATCTCATGGATCCTTGAGACAAAGAAAATATACAAGAGATTCAGAGATGGTTTGTGATGAGTCATCCTTTGACTCAATAGTGACAAAAAAGAACCATTACCAACCACCTCTCACCGACTAGTCTCCAAATCAGATGATCAACCAGAGGAGACTACTCAGAGAAAAGATGATGTGCTAAGGGGAGCTATATGTTGACCTTGGAGAACTGGAGAATGTTACTCCATCCATCCTCATGTCAACGAAATAGTTCTTCACAAAAGTAGCCGAGTTCTCATCCGAAGTGGGTACAAAGCACCATCAAAGACTCTCATTTGCAACAACTCCCAGATACTTCATCCAAGTCAAAATGAGAAGTCAAACAAGAAATGAGGTAAATTTTACACTCATGAGTTCACTGATTAATAGCTCGAGCTTGATAATGTTCATGAAGCACTCAATCAACCTCAGTGGAAAGAATCCATGGATGCAGAATATGACTCACTCATGTAAAATCGACATGGGAACTTGTCGATCTTCCTACAGAAAGAAACCCATAGGCTGAAAATGGGTTTTCAAGACAAAATATAAGGCAGATGGATCCATCGACAAACATAAAGCATGACTTGTAGAAAAAAGGGTATGCTCAGAAAGAGGGCATTAACTATGAAGAAACCTTTGCACCCACTATGAAGATCAAGACCATCAGAGTTGTTTGCACACTAAAGCACACAAAAGGATGGAAACTTCAGTAGATGGACGTCAAGAGTGCTTTCCTAAATGGTGATCTGAAATAAGAAGTGTACATGACCCAACCTGAAGGATTTTTTGATGAAGAGCATCCTAAAAGGTATGTCATCTCATCAAATCACTGTATGGACTAAAACAAGCTCCAAGGGCATGGTATATCAAGATCGATGATCACCTTTTAACATGGGTTCACTTATAGCCCCTCATATTCAAATTTGTATATAAAGAAGGTAGGAAAAGAAATTTTCATTCTTGTTGTGTATGTGGATGATCTTGTGATCACTAGTAGTTCAGAAGATCAAGTTGATATTGTGAAGAATGATCTCAAAAGAACCTTCAACATGAAAATTTTTGGGGCTACTACATTATTATCTTGGCTTGGAGATATGGAAAAGGAGCATCACATTTTTGTCTCCCAGATAAAGTACACCAAGACACTCCTAGAAAAGTACAAATGTCCAACTATAAACCTATATCCACTCCCATGGAAAAAGGCTTGCAACTTTCAAGATTCCAGACTCACCTCAAGTAGATGCTACTCTCTACAGGTAATTTGTTGGAGGGCTCATCTACTTGACATATACTAAACTAGATTTATGTTATGTTGTCAGCTATCTTTCCAGGTTCATGCAGAGCCAAAGAAATGTCACTGGATTGCAAAAAAGCATGTTTTGAGATATGTCCAGGTATATTGATTATGGTCTGGAATATAAGAAGAATGATCAATTCTTCTTACAAGGATATGTCGACTCGACCATGTTGGATCTATTGATGACAAGAAGTCAACCACAGGATACATTTTTCATCTCGGATCTGGACCTATCTCATGGATAAGTAAAAGAAGAAATGTTGTTTCTATTTCATCCACAAAGGTAAAATATCGCACCACACGAGGAGCTATGTGTGTGAAGCAATATGGTTACATCACATTTTGGATGACATGGGAATTCTTGAAAAATAGTCACCTATTCTCTATGAATAATCAGAGTGTGTTGAAGCTCGTGTAAATCATGTTTTCATGAATGAACAAAGCATATTGAAATTGATTTCATTTCATTCAAGAGCACATCTTGAACCATCACATTTAGCTCCAGTACTTTGTCCTACAAAAGCATAAGTAGTTGATATTCTCACCAAATCTCTTGGAAAAGTGAAATTTGAACTTTTTAGGGGTTACATTTGCAAGAATAATGTAATAAGGGGGAATGTTGGCATAGATTACGTAGCTAATAATTATATATTATTAGGAGAGTTTGTTTTTGTGTATCCCATTATTCTCTCTCTATTTGTAACCTCTCCTTTCATTGTGGGGAGTATTGTTATTTAAATAAAAAGTAGAGTTTCCCTTAATAATACAAGGATTTAAATTATAAACCATTTGTTGAACCCGAGAAGTGGAGATACAAGAGGAGAGCTAAAAACACTTTTAAGTATACAACCCACAAGTTAAAATCAGTCATTTAGAATACCTCTACACCTAAAACCCAAATGGGTATACATCAAATGGAATTTTAAAACAAAAATCTGATTCGGTTTGCTCGAATGTAAGGCCATGGGATACTCATGTGTTTTAACAAGTTCATGATGCGGACTAGTAAACACAAAATTTACTGATAATAACAATATCACAAGCTTTTAGGTATGTCCTATATTTCATAAATTATTTATCATAGGATATTCATAACAATGAGAATAGGGTTATATATAACCAAAAAATTAGCATGACATAGATTTTTACAAACTTTACAATAAAATTTGAAATCGTACTCATCTTCAAATGTTGATATCAAAACAAACAACAAAACACAATAGCATTATCACCCATATACCATAAATCAAACATGAAGGAAACTATTATTTAAATATTGAGATTAGATTTATTTTACATAAATAGTAAATAGAATAAGTTATAAAGGAGGATAGGGAATGATTCATGCACGAAAAGAAATCCCAAATCCTTCTCCTTCTTTTCCCAACTTTCCTCTACAAGATCAGACCTAAAATAAATTTAAAAACACAACAAAAGCCCACTACCTTCCATTTCCTTTTATTAACATTATTCTTCAAAGATTCCAAAAATATCTGAAACTGACATTCAAAATACACATGCTACAGTTCAAAACATTTGACATACAATAAACACAAGAATGGGATATACTCCATGCATGAATATCTTCTACAAAAACCTCCACAACAAAAAATGAAACACAATACCAAACTACTCGTATTTATTTTCCCAAAACCATCCCATGCACTCCCCAAGGTCTATGGGTGAGTTAATATAATTAATGCATGTAAGGAAAAATAAATTCCCTCCCAAATTCAATGCTTAGTAACACATGGGCATTTTAAATTTAGTAGTACCTTCTTAGCTTAAGAAATAGATCACAAAATTTTTGTTGGCCATGAAGATAACCACGCCACCACTTACCTCCCTTTTTCTAATTTGCATGATCGGAGGGCTAATTAAATGCCCTTTTAATATTTTTCATTGTACATAGTATGAAGGGATGGGTGTCAACTTACCCCATCAACTTAAGCTATTTCCATTATGGGCTTGAATTCACATAAACTTTGGCTTTGCATTAGATAGGCCTTTAATATTCATACCCCATAGTTTATAAATTTTTCTTTAAGGGTGATAAAACATTAGCCCTGAAATGTTATATTAACATAACCTAACCTTATTCAAAGTTCAAGTGCAAATTACAATAACATGATCCATTACTATTGATTTATACTTTCAATTTTATACCTTAATCATTTAATCAAGACCCAAGGTAAGTAGTAATAAAATAAACATGGTCCAAATACCTTAGTCACATAGTCTAGGCCAAAAGTATTAGATTGAACAAACATGGTCTTAATACTATAGAAGATATACTCCCACTTTATACTTTAGCCTAGAATTTAATTGTAGTTAGCGGATCGAGCCAATGTAGAATATTAATGTTGCCACTATCCAGCTTGTGAGTAAGGGTTTAGGAACTGTTATTCCGGTTCCCTTTGCTTAGTCATGTAATAAGAAATAATATAAACTCAACAATGTTAAACAAGTATGGTCAAGAGTTAGTGCATTTGATCATTGCTTCAAGTAGACTTAATAATGAAATAAAGTATGCTCATGACTCACTGATAGAGATTAAGATCTAGGAATAATACACAAGTATGTCGTCGATTCCTACCTTTCGAGAAATAGACGATAATTGTTGGATTTGACATACTACCCCCTTAATGAATCATCATCCTGATGATTTATTTTAGTCATTAACACAATAAAAATAATCATACACTGAATTATATCTAATCAACAAAGGAGGAAATTCAACATCTTTATCAAAAACACCTTAATTTTTCAAGTTTGGATTTAATTTTTAAATTGGTTGTAACATCCTTTCAATCAACAAAAACTATTACATAGCTAGATATACAACATAATTTTTTTCATTGCATCTAGTCATGACATGCAATTTTACTAAACATATCATACATTTAGTCCAAAACAAGTCATATACTACAACAACAAATGAGGAAATACTATTTTCAATTTTTCCCTAAGTCTTACAAATTTGTTTTGTTTTGTTACTCACTTATTTTTTCAGACCTTTCCCTATGCAATTCTCAATTTTATTTACAATACGCTCAACGATTTTCCTTTTTATGGGTTTTATATATCCAAATACATCCATGGTTTTATATTTAGGATATCTTCATACTTGATTCATTGTCAGTGATTACTCAAACCATCTAAATCATTCCTTTTCTTGTCATTTAGGATTGTTTTTTTCACATAATTTACAAGTATTTGATTATCCTTCATACTAAATAATCATGTGTATTTACGTCAAAATAGTATATATATGATGATAAATCATAAATCCAAATGCATTTAAATATAATTCCAATTATGAAGATGATAAACACCATCGATATTACGTTGATGGACACAAGTCTAAAATTTAAACAATTTTCTTCCCATACTACAAATAAAAATCAAGTTTCTAAATTATTTGTCAAAACTAATCATTAGGTACAACAAACTCCATCCTACTTAGCATTGTAGTATACCAACATTAGGGAGTCCTTCAAAACTTTCCCAATATCTTGTTAGGGATATGTATTCCTTTTCTTCGTTGTTTTTCCTTGTAGCATGCATCATTAACCGCTTATTTTTCATCTTCTTCAAAGGGAATTTATTGGCATAATGCTCACTCCCACATATGAAACATCCTCTAGTATGTCCCTTTTGGCTACATCTAATCTTTCCACCTGCAGTGTTATTCTATTTTTTCTTGTTGGTAATTACGACAAGATTTTCTATATTTTTATTTCTATCAAACCATATTTTTTGTTATGTTTCTTCCACCACATTTTCTTAGCATTCCTTGGTGAAGAAGAGTTGACACTATTATGATTCTTATCCTTTTTATGAGTTGGAATGTCTCGCAGATTTAGTTTTAGCCCACTGGATTTTCCAAATATCACTCCCTCAGAAGAAAGTCCATATTCATCCAATGTTTCTCCCAATTTTGGGTTTAATTCATCTTTGGATTTGTAAATCTAAAATATTTCATCATTAGTCAATTCAGCAATCAAACAACTCCCTTGCTATTTTTTATTAAAAAGTTCAATTTTTTTTCTTCTACCTTTTCATTTTCACCCATCACCAGTTTCTCTAAGGAAGCTAATCGGTTCTGGGTTTATCAAAGGATTATTAGAATTTTGTCTAACTTTTACAGCATTGAACCTATAGAAAAATTTGGTCTAGTTATTTCTTCATGGTACATCCTTCCCATATCCATTGTGTTCTAAAAATAAAATAATAATTTAGTTAACATAAGAACCCAATTAGTCCAATTGTTGTAACCTTGAACTCGATACTAAAATGTAATAACCTCTTTATTACGCTTCTCAAATAGGATTTTTATTATTATTTAACATCATGCTTCACTAATTTGAATACCCAACATTTAAATCTAGTATAAATTTTAAATTCAATCCATTCGAAAACAATCAAAACCATGTGCAATTTGCATTCATGAGTTAGTTAATAACCGACCCCTCATAGATTACTCTTTACCAATGTGTATACTATTAATTTCTTTTTATAGGAATTGGTAATCAAGTGATGTTTTCTAAGTGTATACATGGAACTCAGATATTTGAATCCCATCAAGCATCCTACACATTAGATCTTGGTGAATCGGGATAGTGTAATAAAAAACTTACACTACTTTGGCCAAATTTTTAGAGACATGTTTTCCATGCTCAGTTTTGTGATGGCACATTCGTCATTAGGAACTTATCTTCACCTAATTCAGTTATTTGGATTCTTTTCCATTTCTTAAGTTATTAAGTTCATAGTTAATAACTTAAGCATTCATTAATGTCCATTCCTATTTACTAGGTTGATTTAGTTTATTAAGACAAATAAATACATATGTACCCTATCCCAGTGATCTAAAATTACCTACATACCTCATTCCATCTTTGTCGTGCATTGTATATACGATGAATGATACTTAATTATCATCATGTTTGTATTAGACAACTAATTATGGAATCCAAAATATTTAGGTGTACGAGATAGATCTTATGTTATCTATCAACACTAAGTACGTCATTAATAGTTGTTTCCTTAAGTGCACTTAATTTATTACACATCATTATTAATGATCAAGTTCTTTATGATGAGATATCATTTGTCATGATGATCCCTTTCACATTGATGTGATAATAGGTTTCCTTTCTTTACAAATAATCATTATGCATGTGATTAATAAGTGTTCATATAACTTTAAGGTATAGTTAAACATGTTGTTATATTCATGTAAGTTGCAAATGCAGATTTAAGTTATACTCTTACATTATTTTTACATTATACTTGTAATTTTTAATTAGATTACTCTGTTAAATCCCGATTTCCTAATTGTTTTCTATTTACTTTTGTATAGGACCATTTCAAGGATGTCACTTATTTGAATAACAAAAGTAGTAAACAATAATCCATATTTTATTCATCCCATTGTTCTAATAATTATAAAATTTTGATTAACTAACCGTTAAATAGGTTATAATTTATTACTTGCTTTAAACAACATTAAACCAATATATGTCACATAGTAATACATTAATTAAATAAAGAAGTATATCTCGATCAACAAATACATATTATTATATCCGTAAATAATATTTATCAAATGATATAGTATCATTTCATACAACCTTAAATATTTACAAATGATATAGTATCATTTTGATATACTTTAAATCAATGACAAGAATAGCCTTTATTAATCAACAGAACAACAAGAAGACACTCGCTTTCGATCATGGAAATTAATACAATATAACATTTAATCAATAATTTCAAACACACAATATCTTGCAAAAACATCCACAAAGAAGACTTGAATTCTATCATCTTCAAAATGTTAGAAGAGGTTAGTTTGATTGAAGCGGCATGAAAGGTTCTCTTTCCTTCTTAAAATATTATGCCATTTAATAATTGAAATCTTTGCCATATTAAAATCACAATAATAATCATATTAATACATAGAATCACATCATCATAAACATATCATAGCTTACTTTACATCTATCAAGAATTATTGATTGTCTCAAGTTCTAAGGTAGGATTCACTACAACGAAGTACATATTCACTTATATCAAAACATGCATATCATCTAATACATTTAAATATATTGGAACAAATTATCAGTAGTAAATAGAACTCATCTTACACACAATTTTTCCCTTTTCTTTGCATGCAAATTCTACTTAGATAACTGCTCCTTTTTTCCTAAATCAAATATTAATCCTTTTAATTTTCACAAGTCATTAAAATGACATGCTCAAGATAAAATAGAAACAAGGATCCATACATTCAAAAATTAATCCAACTCAACATTGACCTATCCACTAAGGTAGAGTCAATAGAAGTCAAAATAGATATATCACTAAACAACTACGATTAATTAAATGCTTAACAAAGTTAAGGTAAATATTAACTTAAACATATCAAAGCACGTAGAAGTGCCAACACATAATTCTCAACCTGAAATGTATCAAGGAACGTAAAAGTTCCAACACATAATCCTTATTCATCTCAAAATCTGCATCTACCTCCCGGTAACAATTAAATATCAGAAGGAATAAGTATGATCACTAGCCATAACGAAACCCCAAATAATTATAGTAATACAAAGAAACTGTATGTTTCCATATGGATATATGTAAGGTCGTACCCTTACCAGAGTGTAACGACGCCCCCTCAAGCCAAGTAACATGCAATTAGATAAATTTAAGGTAACGTCAATTACCTTAATCCAATCAAAGAACATTAAAACCCTACAACTTCTTATCCTAATGAAGTCCGTAAATCATGAACACAGTTTTATTATTTCTACCAAAGGGAGGTGTAAATGTAAAAAGACCTAACTGAAAATTACTTCCATTTATATTGTTACAGAATTTTTTAACATTTAACAGAAATCATATCCAAACCAACATTATGTCATCGATTCACCCATGAATCTGTATCATCTAAGTTGATAATAGATTGTTCAAAACCAATACATAAAAGAGGTAAGTATTCCATTAAATAAACAAACAGAGTTTCCCCTTAATAATACAAGGTTTTGAATTAGAAACCATTCATTGAACCAGTAGTGGAGATACCATAGGAGCAATGAAAACAATTTTAAGCGTATGACCGAAAAGTTAGAATCATTCATTCGGAATACCCACAACACCTAAAACCAAAATGGGTATTTTGTAAATAAAATTAAAAAAACCTGATACAATTTCCACAATGTAAGACCATGGGATACCCACGTGTTTTAACAAGCTACAATGCAAACTAGTAAATGAAAATTTCATAGTAGTAACAATATCACAAGATCCTAAGTATGTCTTATATTTCATAAAGTATTTATCATAGGATAATCACAACAACTGAGAAGAGGGTTATATATACCCAACAAAATAGCATAACACATATTTTTGTAGACTTTATAGTAATATTCAAAATCATACTCATGTATAGATTTCAATATAAAAAAACAACAAAACCCAATAGCATTATCACCCATATTTCATAAATAAAACACTAAGGAAACTATTACAAAGATTTCTTTTATGGAAATAGTAAATGGAACAAGAAATAAAGAGGAGAGGGAATGATTCATGCCTGAATCTGAAAGCCCAAATCCTTCTCCTTCTTTTCCCAAATTTCCTCTACAAAACCAAACCCAAAAGTGATTCCAAAACACATCAAGAACCTCCAACTACTTTCCATTTCCTTTTATTAACAGAATTCTTCAATTCTTTCAAAAATATCTCAACTGAAAGTCGAAATACACATGTTACGGTTCACAAAATTTTATAGACAATGAACAAAAGAATAGGATCGATTTCATGCATGCAAAGCTTCCACAAAAACCTCCACAACCAAAAATGAAACAAAAATACTAAACCACTCGTAGTTTTTCCTCAAACCCATCCCACAAACTCCCGGATGTCTGCAAGTGAGTTGATGTAATTAATGCATGCAAGGACAGAGCAATTTCCTCCCAAAACCAATCATTACCATTTGGCCATTTTAAATCTAGCATTTCTCTCTTAGCTTAAGAAACAGATCACCAATTTTTAGTTGGCCATGAAGATAACCACACCACCACTTACCTCCCTTTTCTAATTTGCATGATCAGTAGGCTAATTAAATTCCCTTTTAATAATTTCTAGTTGTACAGAAAATGAAGGGATGGGTGTCAAATTACCCCATCAACTTAATACTTTCCTGTTATAGGCTTGAATGCACATAAAATTTATCTTTTCCTTAGATATTCCTTTAATATTCATACCCCATACTTTATAAATTTTTCTTTAAGGGTGATTGAACATTATACCTGAAATGCTAGATTAACATAACCTTACCTTATTCAAAGTTCAGGTGCAAATTACAATAACATGATTTATTACTATTGATTTATATTTTCAATTTTATACCTTAATCATTTAATCAGGACCCAAGGTAAGTAGCAATAAAATAAACATGGTCCAAATACCTTTGTCACATATTTTAGGCCAAAAGTATTAGATTGAAAAAACATGGCCTTAATACTATAGCAAGTATACTCCCACTTTATACTTTATTGTAGAATTTGATTGTATTTAGTAGATCAAGCCAATGCGGGAGATCAATGCTTCCACTATCCATCTATGAGTAAGGTTCTAGGAACTATTATTTGAGGTTGTTTCTCTTATTACGTAATAATAATTAATATAAAATCAACAATGCTAAACAAACATGTTCAAGAGTTAGTGAAAAAATATCAATGCTTCAAGTAGACTTAATAATGAAAAAAATTATGCTTGTGACTCACAACGAGAGATTAAGATCTAGGCACAATACACAAGTATGTTGTCGATTCATCCATTTCAAAAACAGACAAAAATTATGGGATGTGATAGTGTGTGGATAGAAAATGTGGTAAATGTGTGTTGTAATTTCTCAAACCTACTACTACCCAATAAGTTAATGGTTTGGCCAATAAAACATTTGATTTTCAATGAAACAAGAAGTTCCCTTATGGTTAAGAAAGGGAGTGCTCAATTGGATGGTCTACACCTTGTACACGTAGTGAAAAAAATTGAAGTTCAAGGGAATTTCCACTAAATTAATCCATTTTTCTCATCCGAGAGAAAGTATGTTGCAGATGGATCCATTAGAAATGCACTTGAAGTTGACATTTTAAATTTTAAGATATTGGATTCTAATAGCTTTGATGTGCATAATGATAGAGTATTTCATCCTCCTTTCAAATGATGCACCCTATCTAAGGGATCTCTCATACAATGGCATGCTAGATAGTTAGTAGACATAAATGGTTCTTAGATGGATATTAGATTCAAAAACGTTTTAAAAGAGATTGAGGTTAGCATGTGGGATACATTAGAAGATCGATAACCTCATTTTTTATCCAATTTTTATTCCACTAATCACAATCATTCCAAAAATTTATGAGAAGGTCTTACAATGCATCTTTCTTCAACTAGAGTTCAAAATCTATGAAATTTCATTATTATAATCTAATTGTCTCCAAAAATGCATCTTGCTTCACATAGAGTTCAAAATCTATGGTACAACACTAGATCTCTGAATGAAATCAATAGAAAAATATTTTTGTTTGATGCATTAACAACAAATGCATTATTGATGTGGGAAAAAATCTATAGAGGTACATAGAATGAAATATGATGGGATAAATGTTTGTCATAATACATGGTGTAAATTTAATAGGTACCCAAGGAATACCTTATATAATCATAAATCTAAGTGGATAAGCATTGATAGACATGCAGTGAATGGTAACAGTAGAAAATAGAAACAAATGTTAAATATTGCCTCAAAAATTACCCGCATATCAAGAATTGTTGAGAGAAATTCAGATATCTCTTTGCATCTAACTCGGTCTATAGGATAGGATGGAGTAAAATTTCCTCAGATTTTTCTTCCTTCATTCTATACCCAAAATATATTGCAAAAAAAGTGTAATGAGGAGCTTGAATTATTGAAACTTCCTCATGTGTCATAATCAAGCTTCAACAACATAATGACAAAAATATTTCAACATGTTTCAATTATAAAAAAGTTATTTACCAAGTGTGATGAGTGCACATATTTGTACAAAAATGTAGAACCACCACATGCCCAAAAGCACTCTCAAATATTGAAGAGGAAAAAACATTACATAATGAATATATTCAAAGTTTTCGTGTAGCTTACTATTCCCATAAATTACAATCATAAGAACAACCTCATGGATTCTTGAGCATTGTGCATGATAAAATAGAAAAAATGAAAATTTCCATACCAAGGATGGGAAAAAATCAAATTCCATACATTATGATATGAACTTACCAGCTTATTTTGACTAGTATGCTCACATAAGGACATAAGACAGGGGTTTATGCCACTTTTTCCTTCCATTTGTTGAATGTGGAGAAAACTACATAGTCACATCATTAGCTTTGTGTCTCAGGAAGCTTGAAGAACATGTAATTGATGAGTATGGATATTTATTGTAGAGTTGTGGATCATCCAAACAACCATTGCATAATGCACTATTATAAAATGATGTGCATGAAAATGGTAAAATGTACAAGAATATATTTGACGTTTAAAAATTAGTTAGTGTTGCTAGTGTGAATACTTCACTCAAAAATAAATCATCGATCCTCCACTTAAAATTGTATAATGCTTCAAGTGATAACAAGAATCATACCTTATTTTCATTTTCATCACTGTTGACAAAAAAAAAGGTATTCAACATTGTGTATCTAAGCTTCCTTCTAGTGGGACACACTCATGAGGATATAGACATGAATTTTGGAAGATTACCATCATCGTTACATAAATTAAACACATATTTTTTGCCGCATATCATGGACTCTTACTGAATGTGCCAAGAAGGGTTAAGTATATTAACTTTTTACCTTATTAAGGAATTGTACAACTTTAAGGAATTTTGTGGAGCCATTTTTTTGGATGGAAACCATAATATAGGGTATCAAAAATCCTAAGATGTTTAGATTTCATGTCATTGATGACATACCAGTGATGGAGCATAAAATTACAATAATGGATGAACATTGGTCTTGTCTAATCCATATATGGCATAAAAATGATAATGGTGAACCAAACTTGCTAGAAGGGAAACCTTATTTGGCACCTTTAAAAGAACTCAAAGAAATTAAACATCTGAAAAAAGGGAATAAAATCATATATTGAACATTGGGGGAAAAGTGCAAGTGGTGAAGGTAGTGAATATTTTCTTCCAAAGATTACGTATTGGAAAAATGTTTTGTGTGCTTTAGATAGACAATTTGTAAATTATAGTAGGAGTTCATATGATTTTTTTGCCACAAAATAGTACAAGACAAAGACATATATGACCAAATAACAAGATCCACACATATTCACATAGAATACTACATTAATCAACATATCCCAAGTAATAATGATATTTACGTTGGGAGTATTCGTGGAAGATATAAAAAAGTTCAATCCATTGAAGGATGTGTTCAAGGGACAAATTATTTTTATATGAATAGGAAATGATGATGAAAATATATGGATGGGGAGAGTAAATGGGGGTATTTTTCTTAAATGGAAAGGAAATGATGTCAATAAAAAGGTGAGAGTTCAATATTGGAAACCTACACGGAGAGGACAATGCTAAACATTGTATCGGGATTGTTTAAGGAAAAATAAAACATGGACCATCTCATACAAACTAAAATAATATATTGATGTGAATATTATCATCTAGGCATGGACACAAAACAAAAATTGGCATAACGGCTTCATAAAGATAACCAAGAAAGGACATGAGGCCATAAAATCATACATTAAACTACTTGAACATGATAATGAATGTTAACTTGGAGAAACTATTAAAGATAATAAATATATATGTGAAATCATCTTGGCTTGGGATGTGTGTTTTTAAAAACAATTATTCCAAATATTTCTCTAATAAAAATTTACAATTGTACTATTATTTGATAATTAAATGGAATATTGAGTATTGTATTATTTTGGAATATTTTTCCATATAATTCTATAAAACATCATGTCATTTATGGAACTATTGAATCTTATTAATGTCTTATTAATATAATTTCCACCATGTAATTAATTTAATTTGAAAAAACATAATAAATCCTTTATTATGCTCTAAGTAAGTTTATAGGGAGTTGGTTATGATTTACAAGGAATTGATATGATTTACAAGGAATTCATTTTAAAATTTCATGCTTTGGTTTTTTCAAGGAATTGGCCTTGATTTATGATTTCATTACAACCACAAAATTATATGGTATTTTCCTAAAGTTATGTGCATAACCCATTAATTAAGCTTTGATAAGTAATAAACCTTCTAATAAATGAAGCCATAAGACTTATAATTCTAAAAACACCAATCGTGCTCTAACTATTGATGTATTATACTTGGTGAATTGAACATTATTAAGTGTTCATATTGCATATGTTCCCCTCCATCTCAATCCTTTTATTAAAAATATTCCTAAGTTACTTGTTTAGAATGGGCAAATGCCCATTCACAATTAACTTATTTTTTAATTTTTCTAATAACTTTATAAATGCAAACCTTACTGAAGTCTAGATACTAAATTCTATTCTTAGAATACCTTAATTATTTAATTAAGAAATAAAAATATATATACTAACTACCCATTAATTAATATTGGACCACCGATGAGAAGATTGTTCACATGGAAGATGGTATTTCCCGAAACTCTCTTTCGTAGTCTGGTCTGAGGTTTGCTTTATTATTATGAAGTATTTCACTCTTGATGGGAAGTTTAGGAAGCTCCATACCTAACATTTCATGTTATTAAATCACTTCCATAGAAATAGGAAGGTGAGCATTCCTTTCTATTTGTTTAATTCCCTGCAAGATTCAGTGAAATATTTTCAAGCGAAGACTATGGATGTTTCATTGTACTAAGGTTTAATTCTTCTATTGTTCAAAGATGGTACCTCAATTCCTAAAACCAAAAGTGTTGGAATTAGGTATGGTGAAGATTGGGAAGAACATTTGACTCTGGCTGATAGATGCAGGCTCAATGTTTTGAAAGAGAAGGCTAAGAAGGAATTGGATGCGGCGTCTTCTCTTCAATTTCTTGCAGGGAAGAATCTGGATGCGAGTACTTCAGAGGGTTGGAGTGAGGGAAATGTTTTCATAAATTTCCTTTCCAGTAAAATTGAAATCCTTGAAGATATGGTTACTCGCTTGAAATTTGAGAATAAGAGTTTAATCAGAGGAGCTCAACATTATGGTGCAGAGCTTCAAATGCTTAGCAATAGGGTGGATATCCTTCAGGAGATGGTAGCGGCTGAGAAGGGGAAGAAAAGGATGTTGGAGGTTAGTAGCTTTGATGATTAATGTAGTCAATTCTAACCAAGCATGATTTACTGTAAATAATATGAACTCAAAGAAAATAGATCTCCTTCTTCATTGTTAAATAATGAATTACAATGTTTCCTAAATATGAAAACAACTCCCAAATCGAGTTGCCAAGTAAAATCCAACTAACTCGACTAAAACTACTCTAGGTGGCGAAAATTACTATTTTTAACAGTTTACTAGAACCTGCTATTCTTAGTAAGTTCGCATGCTTATTCATATGGGCACGAAATTTCCATGCATCTTCTACATCCCTAAATTAGAGAAATTTCCAAATTTCTAACTCATAATGCAATTATTAGAATAAAATTAACTAATGCCCAAAATTAGGAAAAAACCAAACTATAACTTAAATCCTAATTTTTATCCTCAAGATGGCAGATTTAGGGCCCAAAAATGTGTCAAAAACTTTCCCCAATTAGTAGTTCGGGTTATGCATTCATCTCATCGAAACACGTGGTTTCAAAAAAAAAAAAAAAAAACTCAAACGGACACCCGGAGCTCAAGTTATGACCTTGTCATGTTCCTGCTAATTTTGGCGCATCAATGATGAAGATGAATGTGCCAGCAAGGGTGGGGTAGCTGGAACGAGTTTGAGGACAGGGGCCAAAAGTACCCAAGGATTTTTTGTGGCCTTGTTTTTACCTTTGTCTTTGGTCTTTTTTTGGTTAGTTTGTTGTTTTTTTGGGTGGTTTTGTTTGTTCATGTTAATTTGCTCTTGTAGATTCAATCCCTTCTTGACTTGAGTAGGGTTTCTTTTTTGGTTGGGTTTTCTTTGATAGATGTTTTTGATGGTTATGATATCTCATTGTAATATATTTTTGTATATGGCCCTTGGAGCCTTTCCAAACTTTATCTATAAAAAAAAATATTGGACCTTGATAAACCTTAATAAATGAAGCCACATAACCTTTCAAATAAAAATATTCGTAAGTTACTTGTTTAGAATGGGAAAATGCCCATTTTAAATTAGCTTAGATAATAGTGTTCTAATATTATCTCTATAAAGTGCAACCCTTTCAAGGGTACAATGGGATGATTTTGTTGATAAAAAAATTTTTCTAATTAGTCTTGTACATAGTGTAAATATTGGAATCCGATATTACACTACTTAAAAACCAATAATAGAAATATTGGAATCCGATATCACACTAGATAAAAACCAATAATGGTAATTTCAGAATTTGATTTCAATAATTATAAAACCAGAAATGATGATACTATAAGTCTAGATTCTTGGACATATGTCCATATTTAATAAATTTATGGTTTTATGCCATATCATACATAATGTAATAGACAACCGAATCCAAAAAAAATCTTCAACAAGATCTTACAAAAATGGTCTGTGAATCATGCATAGATTAGAACATGAAGCTATATCTTACATTGTGGGTATACTAAACCCGTGTCCATACGGCCACCGGGAAACCGCTTTTTGCTTACTTATGGAGCAGAGGTGGTTCTTCCACTTGAGGTGTAACTCCCTCTTCTTTACATCTACCTTCACAAAGATCATTCCAGTGCGAGGAACTCCGTGAATTCCATCTCCATGACTTTGATATATTAGAATAATAACATGACAGACCTATATCTAAAATCATAAACATAAACAATGCATTGTCAAACAACACAATAAACTTTTTTGTCTATGTACTTTCTATGTTGGTGACCTTATCCATAAGCTATATTACACACATGACAAAGAAGGAAAATACGATCAGAAATGGTGGGGTTCTTACCTCATCAAGGATATCATTGGTCCTAATACATATCACCTTTAAACCAATGAAGGCCACATCTTCAAAGAACCAACAAATGCTCAATTCCTTAAAAACTTTCACTCGTGAAGGAGCTCAATAATTTTATTACTAAAATACCATCTCTCATCTTTTCCTCTCAAATTCACTACTTCATCAACTTTCTCTCGACAAAATTGTCAACATTTTGGCTCTTTACACCTATTTATTTTCTATTTTACACATCTTGGATTAGGCTTATGGCCTTTCCTAGATTTATGTTTCCATCTAATAACCTTATTCTTATAGCATCTATCTTATGGGATTTTTCACTTTTCAACATTTCTATCTGCCATTTGGGCTAATCATCCATCTTCTCTTTATGTACACCTTTGGGTTTATGATAGTTTCTTTTTGTAGCTTCTACCATATGGTTTTTATGCTTTTTCAGCATTTTTACTCACCGTTTGGCTATGACATTGTGTCTCAATATCACGACATCCATCCCATGGGCCCCTAGTTAGGTGATTTATATCTTATTTTAATGATTATCCTCTAGTTTTTCATTTCAATTTTGCTTCTCCGGGGCTCTTGTAGCATTATGCCCGCACATGGTATGACAACCAACACTATTATGTATGCATTGATAGGTATATTTCATGTTAGCTCGTCCTTTCAACATCCCTTCATGTACTTACTTTTAGTATCGGTTTTATGAAGTTTATTTTTCCATTGACCATCCCATGTTTCACTATTGCAACATACAATGATCAACCACTTTGGGCATATGTATACACCTAAATTTTCACTTTTCATCTTTCATACATGTTACTAACAATATCCTTTATGCAAATAAGGGTCACTGATGCATCTATTTCCTAGGAGGGTGCCTTAAAGGGCCTTCTAAGAATGGGGAACGGTTATTCATGTAAGTATTATAGGTTATAGACAATACACAGAGAGAGTTTCACTATTTGGTCCCATCCTTACTTTCCTTGCGTTATTTATCTTTTTCCTCCTAGGTCTCATGCATATCATATTCATGATTTCTTGTTTACATTCCTCCATTCTAGTCCTTTCCATCCTCTTTCATAACTCACTTTGCACATTTTTTTACTGTTCATGACACATGAATCATTTTTACATCCTTGATGGTATAATCACCCCCGGAAATTGTATCGGTGCTATATTTCCCATGACTAATGAAATCACTGTGGGTGATGGCGTCCAATATGTACCATCACCTCACTTGATATGTAAAAGGAATAAGAAGCTAAGACATCTAATATACCACTTTTATACTATTATGTGCCATCTTCACATGTGTTCTCTCTACTTTTGGTTTATTTTACATTTTTCTTGGATTGTATTGGACACTCTTCTTCTTGGATGATTTCTTGCACTATTGGGTCATCATATAGTGAGTCTAGGTTAGAAATGGTCTTCCGTTACTCCACCTAGTAGTTATTCTCTCTATATATGTTGATTATTATGGGAGATAGATGCATTAATGACCACCCTACAGGTACATGTGAGTGCTCTAACCCTTCTTTATCACTTTTCATATATTATCTCACTTGTATCCTTCATTGTGCTATGCTAGATTAGTATTGTAAATGTTTGATTCTAGTTAGCTTAATACTCTTTTAAAAAATCAGCTCCTAGTTACTTTCATTTCAGTTATTGCATGCTTCTTTCATTTATTGTTGATCCATACCTCTCCACACTCAATCATAAATATCTCAGTAGTTTTCCTTCCTCTATCTTGATCACGGGCCTTCAAAACCCTAGATTGACCTAGTGTAAGGGATAATTCCCTCTATACATGTCACCTTAGTGCTCACTTTATCCCCTTTAAATCTATCCCCTTGTATGTCGGCACATGTCTTTCTCCTATTCATTTCCTCGAATACCCTAGTTGAACGGATGAGTAAGATTACACGATTTATTAAGACATTTTGGCCCAGATATAGATTCCAAGCTCACACCATCTACTTGAAGGCTTACAGGAAAGGCTTACACTGGGGTCGAGTATGTGATTTTATATGATCATCAATACCCACACTAAAATTGGAGTTGTGTTTTTATGTTTAATATCATAATTATAATTTGAATATGTATGTATGTATGTATGTATGTATGTATGTATGCATGTATGTATGTGTATATATATAGGTGAATGTGGAAAATTTATCTTTCATGGTAAAGGAAAATTTAATATAAAAATTCAACTATTAGTTTCAATGCCTAGAAAAATTACTGTTGTCCCATTTCTCCTTTAGTGAAAAGGGAGGACTAACAAGATTACATGAAGAATAATTCTCCAACATTCCATAAAGTCTCTAATACACCTCGGAGGCCCAGAAATTTACAATATTCGAATTACTTGAAATAATTCTTACAAACATTGTACTTGGGGTGCTTGAAGAGCTAGACCAAGCTAATTTTTGGAACCAAGCTACTATTATCTCTCCAATCTTGCCAACAAGATTCTGAGCTATTGTTGCTAAGGGAATGAGCCATTTTCATGTGTCCAAGTGGTGTCTACCTCAAGCTAATAGATTACATGCTTCATGTTCACCGAGTTGCGGGAGGATCTCGTCGAGCTACAAATATATGTCTAACTAATTTAGAATATAATATTGAGCTCTGCGAATATAGGTTGAGCTATGTTCTAAGTGACCGAGCTCTCTTTTACTCACCTAAATCCTTACGAGAAAAGGTTGAGACTAGAATTTGGGTGGAGGCACATCAAGCTTTGGCCATAATGATTGATGGATGCATGAAAAGAATCCCGTAGAGTGAATTTTGAGAAAGGTTGAGTCACATACATGATTCAAAGATTATTTTGATTGTGCTAAGTGAACTGAGCTATCAAGATGAGTTAGAGGGTCGATACTTAATGCACAATGAGTTACTTTAGTATCGGTCGATTTGAGCGAGTAAGAGTCAATGACTCGGTAAGCCAAATCTAATCCAGGGTGAGTGCATGCGGGAAAGGAAAGTAGAGGTTGCCATGTATCCCCTCCACTCAACACCAAGGAGAAAAGGAGGAGGGGAGCCCCTTAAAATTCTCGTGGAGCCTCCACATGGAATGATGAGCTTTAAACGTACACAAGTCAAAATTCTAGTGGGCCAAGTGAGTTAGAGTCACAAGCTAGCGAGTCAATGGCATAAGGAAAATATGGCCCAACATTGGGACTCGGCATTGGGAGGTGGCTTGATAGATTGACATGAGTCTTGGAGGTTGGTGGGATAAGCCTGTAGCAGTAAATGAAGTGATAGGATGACTTGTGGGAAACATAGATAAACGGGTCGATGGATTTAATGTATAGCCTAAGTTAGCAAGGATCTCATATTCTAGGAAGATAACTTGGAGAACATTGAAGGGGATTGTTTGGAGTCAAGAAGAGCATAAGGATATGAGTTGGCTCAATATGAAAAGGCGAAGGATCCCACCATGAAAATAATTAAAGGTTGAATGTAGAACTAGGAGGCATAAGGTTTGACTCAGTGGAAGATGGCGTATGGAAACAAAGGGAACTCACCAGGGTAGAAACCATGTGGTACCAAGTTATAGTCATAAGGGGTTGTAGAGGTGGTCGACATGTAGGGAAAGAAGAGCCATTTTGGTCGAGCTGGATGAGTTGGCCAATATATAATGTATTAAAATATTAGACTCTTTCCCATACAAAACAATAAAAATCATGATGGGCCCCAAATTTTTAATGCAAAAACCATTTTGAATGATGAGAAAACATTGAAGGAAGAGAAGAATTATTAAATTGATTCTTCCAGACAAAAATTAATTGCAGAGTCCCGTATGATACAAGAAAAGCCTCACAAACAAAAAAATACCTAAATGTACTTCGAGGTCCATAACTGGAGCATTTCTTAACAAAATTACACATAATTTGTGTCGATGGAATTGTGATTTTGATCCCTACACACACCAATCAATAAATTTAGATATTAATGAGTATTGGAGGGTGTATGTCTTAGAAAACAAACTCGGTTCGGTGAGGTAGCTAGAAAGTGGTTGGGGATGCAATTAATGAGTATGGCCAATATTTTTTATAAATGTAGGTTATGGGATGGAATGAGGAAGATTTTACAAATCTATTTCCATTATTTCACCTCATTTATTGCTTCTTGCAAGTTTTTAGAAGGGAAATTTTGGGTTTTTCTCCTCTCTTTTTCTCATTCTATATATTGTAGTTTAGGGCTCATTCTTGGGGAGTTAGTAATTTTTCCTTTCTACCCCTCTTTCTTCTCTCTCGCTAGGGTTTGAATATGAAGCTCAAGACTCATTTCCAAGATTTTAATGGCATTCTCATTTCCTTTTTCCGTTGATGTTGTACTTATGCATAATTTTGGAGCAATATAATATGTCATGTGATCCATTTTGTCCATCCTTTGCATTTTTTATTATCTCCACTTTCCTTTGGAAGTTGTTCTTAATGGGTTCAAGTGGTGTTACGTGAATCTATATTTGGAATGTTGTGCATTTTTTCCATCATTTTCATCGCTCATCTTTCCCCATTTTAGTAAGTTGGATTATTGATTAACATCATCCTTTTGGGTGTATCACCGATGTTCTTTGTAGGATTTATTTTCATGCACTCTCTCTCCCTGCCTATTGGATTATTAGGATGGGATCATTTTTCTTTATTGCATTAATAATAGCTTGTGATAGGTAGTTTAGGAGAAAGATCCATCCTTCTCTCAAGGGTTATCTTAAGTCCACAAGTCCCATAGCTTGAGAGATAGCCCAATGTTACCCAAATGGTAGGGATCCATAACCAAAACTCCTAGGGTGCTACATTTTGGCTACAAAATTATCCAAAAATAAATTATACCCATAAAATTTAGGTGAAATATCAAGTTGTTGAGTCCTTAAAAATTCTCCAAAACCATATTTTGAAATCCAAAATATTCGTGAATTAACGAAGATTCTCCACTAAAATTTTCCTAATTTGACATTACATGTAGTCCATTTTGGTTAGTGGAAGATACTGGTATTAAAGTACATGAGGTAAAATGTTTTCTCCACGAGAATCTTTTTATCTTTTTATATATCTAATTTTGAAGGATATATGTGACTTTTTTTCTTTGGAGGCTATAATGAGCTCTTTCACACTACCCGTAACAAATTTATGCTGTAATATACCTAATTATATTCTCTTACTGTAATATGTGTTTTAGTTTCTACTTATGAGAATGAAAATGCAATTATAAAACTTACTATTATTGTTGTCCCAAAAATCTCAAATTATACATCATATGATTCTACCCTCGTGGTTTCAACACCAACCCTATTACACAAGACTTTGAATGGATCTGTAGTATCTCATAGAAATCATTTTCATACATATCCTCTAATCCTTATGGTTCTTTTAAAATGCCTTGAAAATAATTTTCACATTTTGGCACAAGATTGGATACTACCACCAAAGATTGTAGATTCTAGCTTGTTATTTCCACCTTCTTCTAGGGCCTTTTAAAGCAATTTTTTGTACATAATTTGCAACCATTGCAGACCATGAAAAATATTTATTTTAGGTTTTTATCAAAACAATGCACATACCAAGTGCATGATTCCACACTTTACATATTTTCTAGTTTCAGGGATTGATGTTTCTTTTGTATTTGAAGAAAATGGGTATACAAAATTATAGTCTGAAATGATAACCAATTATTTCTATATCAATTTTTTAATTTAAAAAATTAATCACCAACCTATTTTGGTGACATTAACTATATGTATCCATTGATTTTACTATAAGAAATTTAGTTATTTATTATTCTTAAAATTTAGTTCTTTTTTAATTATTTAAATTCATATCATCTCTAGAGATAACAATTAGTATTCTATAGTCTCTGGGAAGACAAAAATGATATCATCTCTAGAGAGACAAATATGATATCATCTCTATAGACACAAAAATTATATTGTCTCTTTAGAGAAAAAATAAATATTATTCTATATTGTTTTTGGAGAGATAATTATTAGAGACATCTACTTTGAGACAATATTTGAGGCACTATGTAACTTTTTTATTGTCTAAGTTTGAGACAATTTGGTTAATTATTGTCTCAAAACACCCCCTTGTAGTAGTTGTATAACACTAAATTCACTAAAAACACTAAAAGTCAGGAATAAAACACCAACTTGTGATTCAACATCATTAGTTTTAGTTATGTGGTAGTTACTTTGTAACACGAAAAATCTAACACCAAAATTGGTTATCATATAACATCAAAAATAAAACACTATATATATAGTGTTCTATTTTCAATGTTATTCTCCATAAACAATTTTGGTGTTAGATTTTAGTGTTACACAAAAACTAACACTAGTGTTGTTGAATCACAAATTGGTGTTTTATGTCTAAATTTAGTGTTATGTTAGCTAAAAGTCTTGTATTGATTCTACAAATAGAGTGTGTGTTCCAAAATATAAATATGATGTTAAAATCATTGGATGATACACTCATTATTAATGTTACAAGGTGGTAGGAAACAAATAATAAGTATATAAAGACATGTTATGTGTTTACCATTGTATCTATTACCAAATCTATTCCATAAGAGGTGAGATTTTAGAGAATTTCATAATATACAAGAGCTATTGATCCATAATTTCATGTGAATCTCTATGAAGGACATTGGATGAATATTGGTGAAATAATGTTGTAATGTGGGTTTATAAATTCTATTGGAATATTTGGATCCTTCCATGTTCTTGGTAATTAAAATAAGAAACACGCTTAAAAATAGAAATTGGGACCAAATAACAAAAGACTTCTACATAACATTATATTTGTGGGATTTAAACACCAAAATATGTTTTTCTCTTAGAAAGATTAAAAAAATCCAATTAATGTTGGATGAATATTCAATTTATCAATTTTTAAAATAATAATCAATGAAGGATTGAATTGAAATTTTATATTAGGATTCATATTTAAATTCATAGATAAAAAGAGCCAATATATTATTGAAACATGGAGAAGAAGTTGCATGGCCTAGAAGAAGAGATGTAATCATATAACACAAAATTAAATTTTGAGGAGGGATAAAGAGACTTGGTAGAAATTAGTACATATAAAATAAAATATTTCTATCACCCAATAAAATTTAGATAGGATAATATAGGAAAGGAGGGAGAATAAAAGTTTTCTTAAATAGGAGATTCTTGGGAGGAGGAGGAAGTGTTAAAATATTTATAATTGTTAAAATAATATGTGAAGTTATTTCCAAAATGTTTCCACAATCTCTTTGGATTCAAGTAGGAATTAGGAACCATGAAAATTCATCCAAAAGAGGGAGTGAAGCCTATCAATAAATGACCTTATAGGTTGAATCCTAATGTCAAAGTAAAAGTGAAGGTAGAATTAGATAAGATGATAGGAGAAGGGTTAATCCAATTGGTTGAAGAGTCATAATGGATAAGTCTCATGATATTTTTGTTCAAAATAACCCTCGGACTATTTTGGGAACCCACATATTCATTTCTAGACTGGGAAAATTTACAGTTGATTCGGGGTTAAAGACTTCAATTTTGAAAGACAGTCGGTTTGTGGGATCTTCGTGCATCTCCACATGTTCCATGCTCCTTGTTCTCCACTCTCAAAATAATTTTTGAGAAATCTGAAAAAATTCCCAAGTTTCAAAAATATTTCTTTGCATTTTAAATTTCAGGTTTTGGGAAACAATTTACAATTTACATGCAAATTGTTCCTCAAACTCTAAAACCCAAAATACAAAGGATTTAGTGTATTTCGGGTTTCGGGTTTTTAATTAAAAATTACAACATGAACTCGTGATCCCCAAAACTTGACCTCCCAAGTACATTTTGGTTTTTAGGTTATGGTTTACAATTTACATGTAAATTGTAAATCGAAACCTAAAACCTGAAATACAAAGAAATCGGTGCATTTCAGGTTTCAGGTTTTTAATTACAATTTAAATGTAAATTAGAATTTTATCCCCGAAACCTAAAACCTGACCAAGTTGCAAAGGCGTTAAACTTCCTCCGAATACCATTTCACGAGTCGAGGTTTCTTGACAAGTTTTGAGTTCTACCCTTTGTATTTCAGAGGTCAACGGGTGCAAATCAAGGTCCAAATTCGCAATTTCCTTCATTTCGGGTTTCGGATTCCTTGCATCAAAACATGAAAACCCAAACACATGTTATTTATTGCATGTCTTCCACTTCCAAAACCTGATGGTATTTTGGGTTAGGTTTTTGACAGTGTTTACAAGGTCATAAAACCAACAAAGGCTTGATATTACAATTAAACCACTTGCATTTATTGAAGTATGGCACCTTGAACTTCAAATGGCCATAACTTTCACCCTACAACTCCAAATTTCACAAAATTGGACTTTTTGGAAAGGTCTCATCATGTATAGATGGGTGAAAAAGAGGAAATACAATATCAGCATTAGAAGAATGGTTCTAGGTAGTTCAACCACCAAATTTGATAAGGTATGCTGCCCATTTCTTCTCTTACAAGAAAGTGTGATGGAGAAATGGCCTTGGAGGGGGACCCATGCTAATTTTTAGGAATTCAATGCATCTTGTTGGGGGTTCAAGGTGGAAATCATAGTTTCCCTCTCATTCCCTCCTTTTTTCTCTAATTCGATATAAAATGTAAAAATATCTCATTTTGTAAGGACGGATGTTCTAAAAAATGAAAAGGAACTACATCAAAAATTGTTCTTGAGTATCTCGTGAGTTGCGAACCTCCATTTAAGTTTATCAATGTGTTCTTGTGCCTTCTTATTCACATATAATGGTTTGTGCATACCTTGAAAACAATAAAATCTTGTTACTGTGGTGCTTTTAAACCATGAATTGTGTTTTTTTCATTTCATTGCCTCTCCATTCTTGTTGTTGTATTTTGTGCATGTATTTCTCCTTTTCAGGTTCATTTGGTTATGTCTCATGGAGAATAGAAGGTAAAATGTGTTTTGGATCTTTTAAACCATGAATTGTGTTTTTTTCATTTCCTTGCCTCTCCATTCTTGTTGTTGTATTTTGTGCATGTATTTCTCCTTTACAGGTTCATTTGGTTGTGTCTCATGGAGAATAGAAGGTAAAATGTTGTTTTGGATCTATGTCACTCATGTTTTACCCCCCCCCTTCTTCATTTTCCCTCTTTAGAGTGTCTTCACCCTCGTGTTATTGGTGTTATCACCTCTGTTAGCTTAGTCTTTCCCCTTGTCCCTTAGATTGTTAGAATAGGATTACATAGTTACATTTCCGGTTATAGGATTATTTATCATTAGGATTAGGTAGAGGAACCAACCTTCTCTGGAGGTGTATCTCACTTTGCAAGTATCATACTTGTGAGATCATCCCATGTTAGAAAAAAGTAGGAATATGTAATAGGAAAATCCTAGGTTGCTACTTTTTTATAACAGCTATTCCAAAAAAATTAAAATGGATAAATACAAATATGAGTTGACTACATATAAATAAATAAGACATGCACCCATGATGCATTTTTCCATTTATAAGATAAGTGATAGAAAATGTGGATAGGTGATAAATCTACTAATTTACAGATAGGTTAAAGGGGTATCATCAAGTGTGTATTTCCCCTAAAGATAAACTAAAAATGAAATTTTCCATTGAATAAGGATATTTCATGTGCATGGTCAAGGAATTTGGCATTTATAATGTACATACAATTTTTAGTATAATAACGGTGAATACATTTAAGGACTTTAAACATGATTTATTAGAGGTGTATTTATATGGTTGAAATATATACGAGTTGCTCATGGATCATATGCAAGTATTTAAGATAATGTTTAAGTGATGTTTCATGTTACAAATTTCTTTGAATTTGAGGAAATCTATATTTTAAATTCCATTTCGAAAATTCTTGGGACACATAATATGTAAATATGGGTTCTTGGTTAACCACTTGAAGAAATATATCATAGTAGCACTCCTACCACAAAGGAATTGGAAAGAGTTGAGGAAATTATTGAGGTATACATTATATAATATAAAATTCAAAAGAAACTATGCTACCATTATTTTTTTATAGATTTGTTTTTGAAAAAAGAAAAAAAAGTCTATAGAGTTGATTGTAGAGTTCAATAAGTATTAAAAGTAGTGAAAACAAACATCTTAAATGCACATAGACCTATATTCCTAGATTTGAGGGTATCTTTTCACGTACATGTAAATTCAATGGGTATAGAAATATGATCATTTTTGGCATAACCACGTGGCATTATGGATCATCCAATATTATTTTCAAGTTGTAAACTAGAAAAGGTAAGAGGAAAACTATTCAATCAAAGAAAGGCAAGTGCTGGAAATGATATATTCTCTATAAAAATATCATCATTATATGTTAATAAAAACAATAATATATTATACATATCTCAAGACATTACTCAGTAACTATTAAATAAATCAATTATAATAGGATTTATATAGAGGACCAATTAATGTTATTTAAATAATTTGAATTCACAATTTCAACAAAACTAGGAAGCTAAATAATGGTCATGACTACTCATCGTGGATTAAAAATGGTAAAGATAAAGGGCCGATAGAATATGAATTTCCAAGAGCACAATTATTTATAATAGATTGGTCCCTAAGGATGTGAAAACCTTAGCACAATTATTGGTTGTAGGGAGTTCTAATAAGGATACTCTAAAAACAAAAAAATGCAAATATTGTTGATTTACGAATTCCCATTCACAATGATAAAGGGATAATCATTCAATAAATGGAGAGAATAATTACTATCATGGGTAATAATCCAACATGAGAGATAATATATTTTAAGAGAAACACATTAAGTGATAATATGAGTACATAATGATAGAGATGGAACAATAAAACAAGTATTAATGGTGGTTTTATGGTGGACCATGATCTTTAAATACATGCACAAGTGTGCATGTCTTTGTTTATATTTTATAGTGGGTTAGAAAACCAAATTCACAAGATGAAATTCCCTTAAGGAAGGTGTTGACATTGACCCCATTTGAAAATCGGGGTATAGAATTTTCTCGGGATGATTAAGCATGCAACCCACCATTCACAAGTGAAGTTCATCACAATGGGGAATCAATATATAATATGATGGGAAGAGGATATCACTACCAAATATTATACTACAAAGACAACTAATTTTATATATGATAATACATCGCATAGTTTGGATTTATGTTATATTTTACAAGTGATAAAGGAAAACATTTCTTGAATGAGACCACGTAAGAACTTATGAAGCATTTCATAATAAATCACAATAAGATTATGTTATATAATATAAAAAAAAAAAAATAGTTATGGCATTTAATAAGCTTTTAGAGAAATTTAATACTAATATATGTGACTTGGATAAATTATATTGGGACTTGAATATACATATGACATTATGGGCACATTGTACAATTTATAAAAGAATAAATAAGTGTATTTGTGTTATAATGGTACACATATTAGAGGCTACAAGTTACATGGATTTTATCATTCCAATTTTTTGAATGGTTTTCACATTCTACACTAATGAGGAAAATTCCATATGTGAGATCCTAATTGAATTAGATAAGTTTGGTGAGAAAAACTTTTTATTCGTTTATAACCAAATTGAATAGAAGTAGATACATAAGTCATGACATGATCACCATTGCAAACATACAAAGTGATTGAAAAAGGAGGCAAGGTATTGCTTTATAATAGTAAAATAAGAAATTGGAAAAACTCAAGATTTGATCTCAAGGGCCATATATAATGGGTGAAATTTCACCATTAAGATCAATTATATGAGAACATTTTTAGGGATGAAAATGAAAGTTTATGCAAATGGTGTTATGCTAAAGGCCTATGTATCCACAAAGTAAATAAAATAAGAAAAACAATATTTTTAATAAATAACAAAAACATGATTCTTGAAAAAAACATGGCAAAATATTAAAAAAATTGAAAAATAAAATAAATCATAAAAAAACTAAAATGTGATTTTTTTGAAAAAATAAATATAAATTACTTTTAAAAAAGAGAAAATGGGGGAAATAGATGAAAAATTAGATTTTCTATAAAAATTTAAAATAGAGACTACACCCTTTCCAAATCATATTGTTTCAACAATTAGGAATTTTTAGCATAATAGAGATAAAATAAGAGGATATAGAGATTCGGTGTTATAAATAACTAAGGTTTTAGGAGAATAAATATAGTAATGGTAGCACAAAATATAGTACAAGATAAAGAATTAGAGAGACCTAAATAGATGAAACATAACCAAAGTTTTTACCTTTTAGACCCTAAGGAGAATTTATCATATATTCCATTATGTCTGCATATACATGTGATTTGAAACAAAAAGGTGGATATAAGTCATGAAAACATGGATAAGAACATGTAATATTTGGTTGTAAACACAAAATAAGTGGAAAATTCATGAGAATGATATCCCTATGTTGAAACTTGATGCATGACACAAGTTTCCATTTTTCATATTTTCTGAAAAACACATCAAAATTATATTGAGAAGATTATAAAAATGGATTTTGTATTAATGAAACATATACCATATTACGGAGGACACAATATAATGAATAATATGGTTGATGAGGGATAAAAATTGCATGCATAGATTAAATTAAAAAGATCTGCAATAGAAAATAAAATTTCTAGATTATTTAGAACCACAATGAAAAAGACATGAGTATCAATTGGAAGAGATCTAAGCATAACACAAATATATGTGGTAAAATTGGTGGTGTGAAAATTCTACCATATAAATAGATATGATCTCACAAAATGAATAAGTGTCATTATGAGAAACATCATATTTTGACAAAATTCAAAAATAAATGTAGTACCTGTACCATATGAAGTTTATGATGAAAATTTGCTAACATAATAGTATATATTTAGAAATTTCTAAAACATCCTAGAAAACCAAAGCTGACTAACATAAATTAAATTATTAAGTATAATTTAAAGGAGTTTTAGGAGGCATCCTATAAAGAATGGGAATTCAGAAGAAGGAGAGTATGTGTAAATATTATGACTAGGAACATCATCTATATGGCTTGGACATTTGTTGTTGTATGAGTTAAGATAGGATAGAGGAATTACATTTTAGGTTCAACCATGGTAAACAAGAAATAAACTTTAAGGTTCAATCCTTCATGAAATGTGAAAATATGGAGGTAGAAAATATAAAAAATATTGAGGGACATCCATCCAATGTAAAAGGTAAAACCTAAGGGTTTGCGGAAAAAAAAAAAAAAAAGGTGGAATTAGGAGAACATCCTGGAAGCCAAAAAAGAGGATGTGGATAAGAAAGAAAGGAATGATATCAAGAAGAAGTTTATATCTATATGCATAAGATGGAGACAATCCATAAAATATAAGAATTAGAAGATGATGAAAGTAAGAAAACTATAGAATTACACAAGAGACATTTCGAGCCTATGGATGAGGAGGAAGATACAATACCATTAGGTAATTAAATAGATTAGTGTATAATAGGGGATGTGTTGTATATGGTAACTAGTAGATATGAGATGACTCCCTCATTAGAAAAAAAATGCATAAATAATAAGGACGAGGAAAGAAAGAATAAGGAATAAGAACATGAATAAATTTATAGAGGAAACAACTAAGGCTATAAATTATAAGGAAAAATAGGAGGAAACCACCAAGGAAGTGGAAAAATAGGAAAACGAAAATTTAGAGGCTATAAAGAATAAATTGGATAAGGAAAGGGAGAAAGAAAATACAAATACAAAGCTATCTATAATACAAACATAAGGAGGATCTTGTTCTATCAACATACCTTCAACCTCTATAGGTTTGTTCATAACCTTAAATATAAATAATAATATCATAACATAAATAATATATGTGGTTTTTATCCCTTTCTTAGGGAGTATTTCAAAAAAAATGAACAAGGGTCAAAAATATACTTGAATAAATTGTCTCCTAGATAAAAAAAAGCGAAGTGACCTCCTTAAGGATATTTCAAACACATAGTGGATGAAGATATGTAAGGCTTTATAGGATGTTATGGAGAAGAAAATTACACATATAGAAAAGTTAGTTCACGGTATAATCTAGATGGGAATTTTATAATAGTAGGCATAATGCAAGTGACAAATCTAATATACCACATGATTCCATTAAAGTAAATAGACCAACATATATGTGATGAAGTAGTGGAAAACTATAAATTTGGCCAACTAATGCCACTTCAAATGTTAAATGTATAAAGAAGAATAAAGTTACACACACAAGGAGTATAAATGAGTTCTCGCATTGGGTGACATGGTGACCTACTTCACATACCCTATGGGTTGGATGAATATGACCCAATAGTACAATAATTAACTTGATACAATTGAATAAGAACTCGCGAAGGTGTATGCACAATATGACATTAATATAGATAAGGATGGAATTGAGGGGAACAATTTTGTATAATTAGGGGATGAATATAGAAAGAAAAATTACAAGGATGGGAAAATAAATGATGTGGATGAATATGGAAGCTTGGTGCATGTAAAAATGAAGAAGTTAGAAGAGGAAAAAAACTAGAAACATAGATTACACAAATCACATCAAAATTGAATCATTATCACATTATAGAGATAGATAGATATAATTCCCAATTATAGTAGATACTACAAATATTGACCACATAAATTCCAAAGATGGAAAGAGTTCATAAGGAAGATGACTACCCATATTACTAAGTACCTATAGAAAGGGGTTATTTGAGCCTTGTCTATAGAATAATTTTTTGTTAGAATGTTTCCCCATCCCTATCCCAACTTATAAAGTATAATGAAAGAGGTACTCTACCTTCTTATACCATATGTCTAAGTTGCAAGAAGTTGATGGAGGACATTCCCTCGAATTGGTGCCGAAAAATAAAATATGAAGTGAAAAGCATAATTGATACTCATACTTTATTTATCTTATGATTATCAGTCTAGGGTAGTGTCCATGGCTATTTGCAAAATATGAAATTATTTAAACCATGCTTAGTACACTTACTTACTAAAAATATTAACCAAATGCTATGATAAATGCCATGAAGAAATGAAATAGATTGATAAACAAAGTATTATTGAACTTGGAATTAAAAGTACTGAAACAATGAAATTATGTTAAATCAAATAAATGCTAAATAACAGAGATAAAATGAATAATAAATGTTCCCTTCACATTGGGAAGGAGTGGCCCTTTCCCCTTCCTATTGATCTGGTTCAAAGTTGTAAATTACACGAGTCAAATTTTCCTTGAATCAACACTTTATTGAATGGAAGAATTTATTTTACAATAATCCATGAACTAAATTTTTAATCTTACTATTAATGCTCTTTTATACTCATAGCAGTACTAGTCACTCTAAAAGAGGACTAATTATTTGTAATTAATTATAACTACTTAACTAGAAGATATGCATAAAAACAACTAACTATTTGAGGAGTTACAATTGTGGAAGGATTATTGCATGCCGTACTTAGATAAAATTCATTCTATTGATGACAAATGAGGTCCGTAATTGAATTGGAGATATTCAATCAGGTCCAAAAGATATAAAAGTTTTCTACATGAAATCCCTACAATCATGACAAGTAATAAGTATATGAGTTGTTTTGTTTGTTTACTCCATGTCTTAAATCAACTAGTGTTAAGTTGAGATTGCATGGTCCTCATAATTCACATGATGGTTGAGATGGTAGTCCATGTTTCATGTTCCTTCCATCATGTCGACTAGTGTGCCAGCTACATCAACTCATCATGTTTCCATATGATTTGTCTACCTATTTTGCGTGAGTTTTCCACTCCAAATGAGTCTGCATTAGTGCTTCAGGTGAGTCTTGCGCTTGATAGTGATTCTTGCGCTAATCCATATTTGGGTCATGTGATGGCTTAAGATATGCTCTTCAAATACATTATCAATACACATAAAGATTTATTTAACCCATATTTGAAGAAGTAAACACAAGATGAAAATAACAAGGTTATGCACAATATTTCCTTTCAAAATTTAGTAAAGTATTAATTACAAAATGGAAATATCATACTTAGTGCAAAATGATGACATGACAAAACAAGGGTTTACATAGGATAAATGAGGGTTCATCAAGAGTAGATATGGTTATGATTTTATTTTTTAAAAATTATGGTTTCTCCATCCCTTGGTTGTCTCAAGGATGAGATAATTGGTTAAAATTGGGGATGATGTTGGTAGGGTTATTCATCAAGATGATCATAATATGTTAAACTGAGGTGTAGAGTGATATATAATATACCGCAAGTTAGAGTAAATTGCACA